>CM060905.1:941286709-943786709 GCA_030737815.1 Allium fistulosum | reverse complement strand
GGATACACTTTATTTATTATGTGTGATGTTGGTTATCGAGCGCTCGGATAAAGGTCGGTAACGACCGGGGGATGACATGACTCGTGTGTTAGTTACCTAGTTACAGCTGTACAGCGTGAGGTAGCGTCAGTGTGTTAGTTACCTAGTTACAGCTGTACAGCGTGAGGTAGCGTCGGCCTTTTGTTTGCAGAGATCCGGTTAGGATCCGGGGCGTCTTTCCAGAGGCGTTTCTATTTCGGTAAGGAAGTTCCTTTGCCTGATCATTTGTTGGAAATCCAAAGAAACAATACGAACCCTGTACGGTTTTAGTTGTATTACCTGCTATGGAATGTGGCGGTAACCTGCTATTGAACGTAGTAGCTATAGTAGGCATACGATGAAATGTTGTATGCTGGCTAAGATTACTATTTTATTTTCGAAATGTTTTTCTACACTATGCACTAGTAATAATATCAAAAGAATTTTGATTTTGCGTAGTAAGCATGTTTGACTATCATAAGGAGAAATCTCCTCCAAGTCTGCGATAGCATTGTGTGTGTGGCGGGAGGCCTTATGGTAGTTTCATTTTCCAAAAACATTGCGGATTTCAATGTTTAAAAGCCTTTTGTGTTTGTTTAAAGATAAACTGTTTTTGTTGCTTACACCAGTCCCATGACTGATCCGGAGTTTATTGTTCCCTTCCTAAACTCTGGGTGCCCACTATTTTCCACACGGGCAGTTTAGAGTTGGGTTTTCTCAGATATTCAGGTTGAGTAGATTATCTGGAGCTAGTTCAGTTCTTGGAGTTCATGGATTGACGTTGCTTATCTTGGAGCATTCTATTGGGGATATTCTATCCGCTGCTGATGTAATCTTTTCTTTTCCGCTGCTATTTCTTGTATCATATCTCTGATGTATATAGATATTCATTGTATCACTCTGTTGTATCAGATATTGTATATCAATGTATTATTCTGTTCTTCCGCTGTGTTATTTACTTAACTGTATTATAGCTCCGGCGAATCGGATTTGAACGGTCGAATTTGCGGCATTCTAGTACAATGTGAAGTACGGATGTCGATTTTCGAGCGCGAAAATCTGTATCGTTACAAAATATATAGGTATATGTATATATTTATTTCAAAATGGTGGGAAGTGAAACCAGAAATTTAATTCTTAAAATTCTGTGTTAAGCTAGGGCTTTTAATTATTGAAATAAATAAAAAACTGTGAAATATTTGAAGTGTTTAAAACTTAAATTGGAGTTTAAAATGCAATGACCCAAAAATTTTGAAAATTTGAAATAGAATATTTAATTGAATTTAAATATTTGAATGTTGATTTAACCTGAATTTCAAATGTCTCTGTTTATTTGGCAATTTAAATGATTGAATTTAATAATTGAAAAATTGAATAAATTGCTGAATCGCTAATTTCGAACCTGTTAAAAATATTTTCAAGGCTTCGAAAATTCATATTGACAATACTGAAGATAATAGAAGCTTCAGAATCGAATTTGGAAGTGTTTTGTTTAGTTTTGAAATTCTGTTGTTTAAATTGAATTTAAAAATAGCATTCCGGGGCATAGTCTCGGAATTCGACGAAACCAAGTCCATTGGATCCATAATATTTTATTATTGTCGGATTTCAATTTTTGTAGTGATTGGAGTTGTCGTGTGAGCGTACGATAAGCAAACGCACTGAATTTAAATTGAAAATTTAATTTAATAACTGATCCAAAAAGCTATCTTCTCCAGACGATCGAATTTGGACTCGAAACCTTTTCCGTTGCGTTCGGAATAGGCATGTAACATTACGAATGCCTGGCGGCACGCCTCGATAGGAGATCAAAATTTCGAGTTGCGGTTATTGAGACAATTTGAATTTGAATTTGAATTTAAATTAAATAATATATTTATATACTTAGTGAACACAGCAGAGATTCCTGGCTTTATTTTACCTCAATGCCGACCTACTCTCTGTTTAATCACGTTCTCTTGTCCCCTTCGTTTCTTTTATCACGCAAGCAGATCACTACGAAGAAAAGAAAGATCTCGTTCAAAAGAAAAAAAACAATGGCCGAGTAAATTCTTTCCTCATTCATATTCGAACCGGATCGATTTAAAAATAAAATAAAATCCATAGAAGCTAAAATCGCTCGCAAGCCACTTCCTCACATCTCTCAGTCTGTTCGCGAAATTCAAAAGCATATCGCGAGTTCCTCCTCATCGAAGCTCTCTACAGTTCAGATTTATCGCGAGTAAATCACGTTTGGGGGCCGCGTCTGGTGAAGGCGATGTCACGAATTCAAGCGTAGGAGGGAGTATCGCGAGTTTTTCGGTTGTGATCTTCTAGGATTTTGCATGCTCGAAGGCGCGTGGGTTGGTGTGTGGCACGAGCGAGTTGTTCGTGGTCGCGAGGAGCGTGGGTAGTCGACGCTGGCGTGCGATGTTTGGAAGCTCGAAATGGGTTATGCGGCATCGCGATTTCAGTAGGCTGTAAGGTATCAATCTTGTTTTTTATATATATAATACTAATTTTTAACAGTGAAGTAACTTTTTATTTACTAGGATTTAAATATATATATATATATGCAGTAGATATATATACACAAATTTTTGTTATAAAAGGTAGACATACATACATATATATATATATATATAAATAAATATCGGTAGAAAAACTTGTGCAGTAATAATAAATATGTAGTAAGATTTTTATTTATTTAGTTTGAATTGATAAATGTATATATATTGGGAAAAACTAATTTAAACAGTAAAGCAGTTTCAGAATGAAAAATAAAAAATATACACATATACACATTTTTAAACTTGCTAGCTTAATTTTAAGATAATGTATTACTGGAAATTAATTTATTTTAGTTACTAAAGGATTTTATTTAAAAAGGATAATTTATTTAAAGTTAAATCACTAGTTTAAAATTTGAAGTAATAAATTGATTATTCGATTTATTTCGAATATTAATAAATTGTATAAATTGTTTATACAAGGTTTGAAACCGTGAAGAAATGGTCGAAATGAAAATGGATTGCAAATTAAAGCAAAGGTGAGATCTTCTCACTCAAGTTGGAAATTTGATTTTTGCAGTTATTGATTGATTGCTGTTTGGATGTGATATTAGATATAGTAGGATATATCTATATATAGCAATATATATATATATATATATATATTGGCATATGTATATATTGCAGTTGTTGATTTCCCTCATTATATAGCGGATGAGACCCTATTGCGCCGCACAATAGCGGATGATATTTTTATAAATCCCATATACCGCGATATTCCACCTCGAAGTGGAATTGGTATTGTGCTAACATCTGTGGATGCAGGGAAACAGGTTGGAGGGATCCAACTGGATTCCTCAAATTATATGAATTTGTTTCATATGTTATGTGTTGATTATTTACAATCTGTGTATGATTATATCTGCGATTGTATTATTGAAGGCTAAATTTAGCCGAATGTATTTTTGGTATCGTTGGATACCAGAAATAAATGAAATTGGATTTTTGAAATTAAAATTTGAAATTTTAAGTAAATTCCTTTTGAAAGAATTGAATAAATTTAAAAGAAGTAATTTTAAAAGCGTAAAGTTGATTTTTGAAATGTTATCGAATTATTTCAATTCAAAAATATGGGAAAGATTGTTATAAATGGATTTTGAATAGTATTTTTCGAAAAGTTGGAAAATCTATTGAAAAATGGAATTTTAAAGGGTTTGGGAAAGATTAAGGAGTTTATTTTTAAAAGTGATAAATTTCTAGAAATCCAATTGATAATTGATTTGGTATTGGAAAATAAATTTTTGGGAAATCGATATAAAAATTTATTTGATGTTGAAATAAAGTGTTGAAATAAATTTGGAAATCGATTTGTAAAATGATTTAGCATTTGGAAATAAATTTAGAATTCAATTTGTAATTGATTTGTGTTGAAATGAATTTTGAAATCAATTTGTAATTGATTCGGTGTTGAAATAAATTGAGAAATCAATTTGAAAATTTATTTGGTGTTTGAAAATGAATCTTTGGAAAACGATTTTTGAAAATCGTATATGAGTGGATATTTGAGAATGTAAATTCCGAATAGAATTCATAAAGAAAAGGGAAATTTGTTTTAAAAAATAAACATTGATTTATTTTTAAAGTGTGGAAAATATGATTTGAAATTGGTTTTCAAATGTGAAGTGTGGAAAAAAAATATATCTTGTGAAGATATTTTGAAATTAAATAATTTGAGAAAATTATTTAAATCTGATGATTGTTGTGAATATTGTTGATAGTTAAATCACCGACTATCAATATTGCCTTTGAAATGGCACTTGAATTGTTTTTAAAACAAACGCTTATTATTCGGTTTAGCCGGGAAAGGACCTTTGTGTCAGATAACCCATTCCGAATAATGATACGACGATATGGATCGTATTGAAGACCGGTGGTGAAGACCGAGTATTTGTGAAAACGATAGGATGACCTATCGATTGTCTCTGCACCGTTAGTTACGGTATAGAGATTTCCTTTGTGATGGGAAGTTTTATCGGGATTGTGAATATCCAGATTTGCAAGGACTTCTTTTGGAAGTGCCTTCGGTTCTGTTCGAACCCGGAACAGACTTGTATGGTTACGTGTCTGACATTACATTTTGAGATATAAAGCTGATTTCTTTCAAATACATTTCTGTTGGTGGCGGAGAATTTATTCTCTTAGCTTAACACCCTTCTCTGAGACGTACGAGCTCAGAGGTTATGTAGTTGAAATTTATCAGCGATATATTCCCAATTTGGTAATGTGGCATGCTGAGTGTTGCTGTGTGATGATCATTTATTGATCATTTGTGATCAAAGAGTGGCTTTGTGAAAAAACTTAGCTTTGTGGACGAGACTTCATCAGGGCCTCACAACCCGGAAATGGTCGAAACATGAATGTTGCGGCAAGGTTATGAGGGTCACGCCCTTTAGGGTATGTCATTTCCTTCTGGAAAGGGGTGGTATCATGGTATGGAGCCCAGATACTTACTCATGTGGACACACTTTATTTATTATGTGTGATGATGTTACCGAGCGCTCGGATAAAGGTCCCAAAGGACCGACGGATGACATATTCGTGAGTTACCTAGTTACAAGGGTAACCCGGCTTTGTTGGAAGAGAGCAGTTTGTCTCTCGGGACGTCCAGCCAGAGGCGATCCCATTCGGCAGAAGGAAAGGAAGTTCCTTAGCCTAACCATTTGTTGGAAATCCAAAGAAACAATACGAACCTTGTACGGATTTAATTGTATAACCTGCTATGGAATGTGGCGGTAACCTGCTATTGAACATAGTAGCTATAGTAGGCATACGATACTGGTCGTATGCTGGCTAAGATTAATATTATACTTTCGAAAATGTTTTCCACACTAGACATTAATAATAATAATCCAATGATTTGCGTAGTAAGCATCTTTGACTATCATAAGAAGAAATCTCCTCCAATTCTGCGTTTGCATTGTGTGTGTGGCGGGAGGTCTTATGGTAGTTTTATTTTCCAAAAGCATTGCGAATTAATTTATTTTCTTTGTGAAAATAACTGTTTTACGATCTCACACCAGTCACCATGACTGACTCGGAGTTTATTGTTCCCTTCTAAACTCTGGGTGCCATAATTTTCCACACAGGAAGCCTAGAGTTATTTTTATCAGGATATTCTGGATATTCTGGAGCTTTGGAGATAAGCTGGATGGCGAAGCGTACTACCGTACTTGTTTATTTTATTCTGCTGTGTATTCTATATGAGGACAAGTTTATATAACTGTCCATTGTTGTATTGAGTTATATATTGACTCTGATTGATGTATGTATAAACTGATATAATTCTTTGTTTTAAAAGACTAGTGATTATCTATTATATATTGTTCCGCTGCGAATGTGAGATTCTGATATTGTTTCTGTTTTTCTGTTCTTTCTTTTCTTCTGTCTTCTTCTACCTCTTCTTTTTAACCCTAATGGTTCGGTTTTCCGGCATTCGATTGCGCGACATTTGATACAGTGGACGTATTAATGTCGACTTTCGAGCGTCGAAAAGTCGCAATCGTTACATAAAATAACTTGGAATAGTTGAACTAGGATAAAATTATTTGTATAATATTCAATTGCATTCTAATAAACATGTATAACTTACCTGAATTATTTAAAAAGCTGAAATGTTAAGATGAATTAGCAATTGAATGCTATATAAGAGAAAACTTAAGTAATAAAATGTTCAAAATAAATTTTGCAAAGAAAAAAACAAAAAAAATGTTCAAACCAAACTTCTTAATAGAAATGTTTTAAATAAAAGGGTGAATTTGTATAATATTTAATTACACTCAGAAACATTAATATAACTTACCTGGAAAAGTTTAAATGTAATTAGAATGTATTGGATGGTATACACCATGATATAAGTAATAGGATATAAAAAAGAATGATATTTTGTTAAGGGAATTACAGATAATAAATTGAATAATAAAAAGGTAATTAATTTGGTGAATAAAAGATGGTTATAATATGTTTATACACTTAATATATGTTGAAAAATATGTTAAGTGAAATAAAATTAAATAAATTAAGAAAAAAAAATACTATTTAAGTAAATAAATATGGACTTAAGAATAATAGAAATTTGAATTTTAGTGGAATCAACTCAAATGAAGATAAGTAGATTTAATAAATGAGTAAAATCAAATAAACTTTGTTATGGAAGAAATTTTTGTAACAAATATTTATAAACTGAAACAAATCAAATTGAATGAAAATAACTTGAATTGAAAATCAACAAAAGATAAATAAATGAATATTATTGATTAAATAAAATGGATTGGAACCAAATTAATTGAATATAAATCAATTTAAAAACTGATAAAATTTATATGGTTTTGGAATTAATTGTGGTATTTGATATTTTATATTTCAAATCTATTTTTCCCTTCTGTTACTTCTATTCTCCTACCTCCTTTCCTTTCGAGGATGAAAAGTATTGAGTGGGGGAGAGTGTAACGACCCGAAAATTTTAACGTTCTAATAACGTAATTAACTGATTTTTTGTGAAATTTTAAATAATTGAATTTGGCAATAAAAATTTGATATTTGGTATGCGTCTATTTAAACATAGCAAATATTAGATTTTCAATGGAAAATATTAAAGTTAATTCTGTTGTGTAACTTTCAATTTTAATTTAAATCAGTTAATATTAATGGAAATAAAATGTTTTCAAAATACGAATATTTTTACATAATAAAAATGTAAATTATTTTCTGAGTGAGACGTCATATTTCATTTCATCAAAGTTGGACTTCTCTAGCTTCGTTTATCTTATTTTCAAGGAATTTGCAGCATTTCCGGTACTAGATATCGACTTTTGATAGGATGATCGTATCATCGATATCTGTGTACCATTCTGTTCGCCTCATCGTGGTGATTTCCGTAGTATATTTATTTCTGTATTTTGAAGTTTGATGCGCGACGAAATGATTGAACAGTTCGTTGTAACAGTACCATAAATTGTGACTTTTAACTTACCGTGCCTTTTCAAATTTGAACGTGCAACCCTAGGAATCAAATTAATTGCTTTAATGATCCCCTGAATTCTCGTGCTTGACTATTTCTATTCTCGCTTTTCAATAAATGTGGGGTTGGCCTTTTAATTCATTTCGGTTCATTATTTATTTCAAAAGAGAATACATAAAGTTTTGTTTCCTGTAGCTTTTATATTCAGATCTACTCATTCCTTCTTCCTCTTCTTTCCATTTGGCTTGGCTCTGAATTTTTTTTTATAAATAAAGGATATTAAATATGAAGGCAATGGCACTGTACGCATTCTTTCCTTCTACTGCTCGACTTCTTTCCCTGTGCTTCACGCATGACAACCCTTCCTTGTAGCCTCGGCCGTACCTCAACTTCCATCCACCGCCCAACCAACGTCAGGCTCGACCTAGCCTTCACCCTCTTGTCGCCACTGCTCCACAAACTCCTCTTCCTCCACAACTCGGCCACCGTTCCCCTTGGCCAGCATGCCGACCACCATCAACCGCATGTCCCATCTATCTCTCCACACCGCAACCACATGCTGGCCGAACACCACCAACCTAACCCATCTCCGCCATGGCTGACAACCACCACCATACCCTCCCTGACCCCTTTCTGACCTCCTCCGGCTTCACATCCCACTCCGACGAGTTCGCCCACCATTCCCGCAACCCCTCCGCTTGCACCTGCTGTAGCCCATCTCCGTCACCCACCCCAGCGCCACCTTGGCCATCACACAGCCTGCATCGCCACTCCTCCTCATCATCACGTGCTTTGCTTCCACCTCCTCACCAAACAGCCGTTGCCAGCCCCTCTACCTCCACGTCATCACCGACGCAGCCCCTCCTCAGCCGAAGCCACCATCTCCATTGCCAAGCCTCAACTTTATTTATTTATGGATAACATATCTGTTGTTATATATTGTTTTTCAAATTTTATAAAGTTAGTTTTATATATATTAGTTTATATATTTTGATCTGTTGTTATATACATATATAAAAGTACTTTTATAAAATATATTATCTGTTACATATAAACGTTTATAAACTGTATATAATACTGTATGTATGTACAAGCTTATATTAGCATTATATTAACTTTTTGTAAATTATATTTGATATGTATGTAAAAGCTTATATTGGTATTATATTATCTATTGTAAATTTTATTTGATATGTATGTACAAGCTTATATTAGTATTGTATATTATCTATTTGTATAAATTTTTTAGTATTATATATATGTCTACTATACATAAGTATACTTGAGTTTG
The DNA here is from genome assembly GCA_030737815.1 of Allium fistulosum. Taxonomy (NCBI): domain Eukaryota; kingdom Viridiplantae; phylum Streptophyta; class Magnoliopsida; order Asparagales; family Amaryllidaceae; genus Allium; species Allium fistulosum. Next base: position 943,777,894 of record CM060905.1, on the reverse strand, counting down.
ATTTTAAATATATTATATATGTGTTTCATACGTATGTGTTATATATATAGGCGTACACCTATATTAGTATATAATGCTTATAATATATGCTTATAATATATTACAATTTTAGTAAAGTCAGCTGTACATATGTTGGCAATATAGATTTTGAATATAACGTACATAAGTACTTTGCATTTTAATAAGTATATATATATATATAAGCCGCATACTTTCCAATCGCTTTTGTCTTGTATAGTTTACTTACAGCTTTATATATGTTCGACTGTAATTTTCTTGGCATACATATCGGTTAAGTATTGATTTTAAAATGTTTTGTAGAGAGAAAAAAAATGTATTTATTTTTAAAATATAGTGTGTGTATATATATTGATTTGAATCTATGCGTTTTAAATTAAGTAATGATTTTGTAACGTAATATGTATAGATTTTATATTAATTTGTGTTTTATTTTAATATTGATTATATATATAGATATACATATATATGTATATATATACACACATAAAGATTCTATTTTCGATATTGATTTTTATTTATAATATATAAGGTTTTATTTTAAACATGTGTTCCAAATTGATTTTTGAGAAAAAGTTATAATATAATATGCGTGTATCTTGTTCCAGTTATGTAAAGCTAGTTTTGATTCGTCTTCATTATTTCCAAGCTTTGCTTTGCTCATCTAATTCGTGTTCATCGTGCCGCGCTTTGAAATCTGTGCCTGAATTCATTGCGCCTTGCTCCTGTTATTCCTCTAGCCTCGAAAGGTGAGCAATCACTCACGTTTAACATCCTTATACTTATTAAATTTGATTTCATTTGAAACGGCAATTGAAATATACTGCTAAATTGAATGTTAATTATATAATTGTTGTATATGATATGCCATTATCTGTAACTGTTCACCTGTGACATATGACACCCTAACCTCTCATTTATAGTATGAGTTAATTTTCTATTCATGATATATGCATGTGATTGATATGTTATATTTTATCATATTTGTTCTTACTCTGCAAGTTCCCTGTTAGTTTAGAATTCCCTATGGGTTGAAATGATACACACCCGAACGATTTTGTAGAATAAGGGAAAATCGTTATGGGTTGAAATGATAAACCCAAGCGATTTTCATTGATTTTTAAATTTTGGGATTGCGAGTTGAAATGATATACACACATAGATATTTAAATTGCGGATTGAAATGATAAACATCTGTATCACTTGGCTATAGGATAGAAAATTATATACGAACACCATTGGTCTATATTTTGAAATGATTTCCATTGATTTGAAAGGAAATATATGGGTTTTAATAAATATTGATTTTTAAAAATATAATATGTATAAATTTTATTTTATATATGTCTAAATTTAGATTTTTAAAAATAATATGTTTTGGAAATTTTAATTTATAAGTTAATTTTGAAAAATATGAATTTTAAAACTTTCTTATAAATTTATTATTTTAAAAATATATAAATAAATTTAATACAAATTACATTTAACAATAAGATTTAATTTAATAAAATTTATTGTAATTAGTATATAATATGTTTTGGTATTTACTTAAAGTTATATTAATATTTTAAAATTATATTTTATAACTTTAATAATAAAGGCTGTGAAGATAAATCAATGTTGACTTGGAATTTAAATTGGTTAATAATTAATTTAAATAAGAATTTATTTGAACTTAATGATTTTGAGATTTTGAAAATTATGATTTATAACTTGATTCGATAAAAAGACGATTAAATGGATATTCTCAACTTTAAATAAAATTGAGACTGAATATTTAATATTGATTTAAATTTATAAATTGAGATTTTATTTGATTGTTATTAAAATGATTAAGTGAATAATTTCAATTTGAATAAATTTAAAGTTAACTGTTGAAATCTAAATGAAACTTTTATTGAAATTGTTTGAATATTTATACTTTGAATCTTATTGGAATTGTAACGACCCGTATTTTTACGGATCGAAACATCGTAAAACAGTTGTTATTAGACTGTTAGTATTGATAAGTCGTCCAGAGTTTTGGTCGACTAGAGCTTAGGTTGTCTAAAAGTTAAGCCATGTTGTAGCTTAAGCCGTTTGGAAGTTGAGTCGTGAGGTAGCTTAGGTCGTGTAATAGTTAGGTCGTAGATGACTTATAGGAGTTGGCGACCTAAGGAAGTTGGCATTAGAAGTGAACGACCTAGTAGTTGGTGGCTTAGGATGTTGAACAGTTAAGTCGTGAGGTTTTATAAGTCGTGAATGAGTTAAGTTAGTTAACGACCTAAGGAATAGGCAACTTAGTGAAGTGGAGCGACTTAAGGATTGGAACGACCTAAGCAGTTAGGTCGTGTAGTAGTTTAGGTTGGTCGAGCGACCTAAGGTAGTTAGTGGTAGCAGTTGGCGACTTAAGGGGTTTAGCGACCTAAGGGTTGAGTGAGTTAGCGACCTAAGGTAGTTAGGTCATGGACGAGTTAAGTGATTAGGTCGTTGAATCTATGCCGTGTAAGTTAGGTCGCTAGACGACCTAAGAATGTTAGGTCGTGAGTTGTTAGGTCGCGTGAGTTATTAGGTCGTAACATTTTAGGTCGCGACTTATGATAAGTCGTTAGGTAGAAGACGACTTATGTTAGGTCGCGTAGAGGCTAAGCTGTTAGATCGCGCGCACGCGTTAGGTCGTGAGATTGGTAGGTTGTTAGGTCGGAGTTTTTAGGTCGGTAATTTTTTGGTCGTGGACGACCTAATATCGAGCGAACGACCTAAGGGAAATCAGCCTATAAATAGGCGGGTTCTTCTTCATTTTTGGGATCCGGATTTTGAAGCGACGAAGTCCTGCCATTTTGAGAGCTCGAGTGCTGCACTTCTTCACTTCTTTTCTCCACTTTAATCTTGTGATTCCTTCCATCCAAATCGAAGATCAAATCGAAGATCCAAGAGCTTAGATTGAAGATCTTCATCCATCGAAGAGAGATTTCATCGTTTGAAGCGGAATTTTGATAGATCGAGTTAGATCCTTCACTGTCCAGATCTGAAGTGTGTTGCTTTTAAGGTGTTTAGGTGATTTGGTGAGTGGTGGTTATCTCTCACACGGATCCAAAGGAGTATATCGGATTGATGGCTTGATTTGGTGTTAAACTAGTGATTTCCATGCATTTTCATAAACTTAAGTGTAGATCTATTGTTCATAATGATTTGACATCCATTTTACTACATGTTAACCTATGCAAGTTCATTTATCAAGTTGTAGTGATATTGCTCATGATTCATGCTTGTTAGATTTAGACTCTTTATTTACAAGATTGCCATTATTGTTATAATTGTTTATTTGATCATGTTTGAATGCTTGATTACTTGGATTAATGTTTGACTTGATTGATTGTTGTAAATTAGCTGATTGATGATTTGATTTGGACAAGTTAGTCGAAGATGATTCAAAAGCTAAGGGAAAGGTTCTTGAATGGGAAAAGCTGCTCGTGGCATATGTGGCGGATGATGAAGCTCATATGGATAGTTTTTATGATGTTGGTGTTGAGACGAGGCTTTGCTATGATGAGATGAAGCGAGGCATGGTATGAGATAGCCTTGGTTTAATCCAGACGAGATCGTTCCAAGCATGTTGACAACTCGGTGAAATGGTTCGAGTTGAGGATAATGGTTTGCTCGAGAGGCGCTTGAGCTAGTATGGAAATAGTCGTCGAGGAGGATGACTAGAAGGCTGAGATTTCATCGTTGTTGAAGGTTCTAGCAGGCTCAAAGCAAGAGTACGTTGGGCAGATTCGATAGTCCCTAAAGACTATGATTGTAGTCGAGTACTCTGGGCAGATTCGATAGTCCTAGGCACGGGCTACGACGACGTGCAGAGTTATGTCTAGAACCGGGGTTGCCATTAACCCTTGACGGACGGCTGAAAGAATGTGCCGGTCATTCAATTAACGGTGGTATCGAAGCAATGATAACAGTGATAGCCAGAGTCATGGATGTTTGGTTGTATCATCATTCGGTCTCAAGAGCGATGTTTTCTGGGTGCTTATCTGATCTTGGTTTAGGCCTTGGGGGTTTGTACTTGGAAAACACCGACCTTGACTCGAGTGATAATTGCTTTACTTTAAATGTCTGTTTTGCTATGTTTATTTCTGCTTAGTGTGTCTGGGGGCTATCACTGTAGAAAGAGGTGGAGTGGGAGGGTTGGATTCCTATTCCTTTTTCCTTTATGCTCTTTTGGTATGTTGTTAGTTAATTTACTGCTCACTAAGACTTTTGTCTGACTGAAGGCTTTATGTTTAACTCTTATTGCCTTGGGCTGTTCATCCATTTTGGGATGGGCAGACTAGGTAGCAGGTGACAGGTGCTGATCTTAGTTTCTCACGATGCTGATGACGAAGACGAGCTGGAGGATTGCATATTATTTTCTTACTATATGTACTGGATGTTCCGATGCTTTGTATAATTCTATGAGTGTTCTGTAGTGAGGCTTGATGTATTGACTATTCAGATGTTTGTACCAAACTATTATGAAGTTTAATTGAGATTCTGTTCTGTAAAGCTTCACTATATATACTTTCTATTGTATTTTATCCATGCGCTGTGAGTTATACGATAGATTCTGCTGTTTTAACTTAACCTTGGCAATCGTCCATGGCTGCCTGGCACACTTTATAGTGCACTATTTCTATGTTCGGTGCAGGGGTCATGGGCGGTCGTCACATTTGATATCAGAGCTTTGGTTAATCGATTTTACCCAACGTTCGCTGACGTAACTACGTATGAGAGACGTAATTGTATTTTGATGGATGATTACTATATATAATATAGTAGATTAGAAGGATTTGAGTTCTTTATGCAGTTGCTCTTAAGGTGTATTAATCATTCCTTTTTATAGATATTAAGGATGAGTCGAAGAGGGAGACCAGCTGCTAGGGAAGGCCGCGCTACTGAGGGGGCTGCTGATTATGCTGCTATGTTCGAGGCTATGATGACTTTGATCATGAGAAGGATGCCAGCTCCGGGGCCATCGGTGGATGTTGGAGTTCAAGTCCAAACTCCAAAACCGGTGGATTTTGCTAAGTTGTGTAAAGACTATACTGCTCTTGGAGGAAAGGTTTTCTTGGGAACAGAATCAACCATTGAAGTCCAGAGGTGGATAGATGCTTGTAGAAGGATCTTTGTTGATTTGGGAATCGAGGATGCAACCAAAAGGAAGCTTGCATCAAGACAGCTTCAAGGGAGAGCTTCTGACTGGTGGAACTCTATCACCATTGATACTCCGGAGGAAGAAATTACTTAGGAGCAATTCCAAGCCAGATTTGAAGCTAAGTTCATTTCTACAGCTCAGAAGTCTGTTCTATTTAAGAAGTTTGTGGAGCTCAAGCAAGGTGGAAGACCAGTTCTTGAGTATGTTTCTGAGTTTGAAGCTTTTTCCAAGTATGCCCGGTCGTATATTGAATCTCCTTATCAGAAGAACGAGAAGTTTATGACAGGCTTGGACAGTTATCTTGGGAGACAGTTGGTGGATCATTTGGACGGTCCATTTGAGAAACTTGTGGAGAAAGCTCTCAGGTACAAGAATCTGTTTCCTAAAGAAGGATATGTTGTTGCTGTGACCAAGGAAGAGTCTAAACCATAGCAGGGTGGAAACAAGAAGAGGAAGCAGCAGCAGCAAAAGGGTAAGGATGGCCAGAAGAAGCCGAAGGGCGAAGTGACCTGCTACAATTGTCAGCAGAAGGGCCATTTCTCCAGAGATTGCAAGAACCCAAAGGTGCCGGTGAAGTGCCACAACTGTGACTAGCCGTGGCATATTAAAAAGAATTGTCCAGAACCGCGGAGGGACAAGCAGATTGTTCAAGCTTATGCTTTGGGGGCTGTTCCATCATCTTCAAAAGCTCCTACCGTTGAAGAGAAAGGAAAGAGTGTAGTGGTTTAGGGTACTCTTTCCATTTGTGGTGTTCCAGTTAGAGTGTTATTCGATACTGGGGCGTCGCATTCTTTTGTTTGTAATGAACTTGTAGGCCGGTTGGGTTTAGAACCGGATATCGTTGATAGGCCATTGGTTGTGACTAATCCAGTTGGGGGTTCGTCTTGTTTGTGTATGCTATGCCATGGTCTGATTGTATCGAGTCATGATTGCTCTTTTGTTTGTGATTGTTTTGTTCTGAACTTTGCGGGGTTCGGAATTATTTTGGGTATGGACTGGCTTAGGAAGTATGCGGCAAAGGTTGATTGTGAAAGGTTGGAGGTGACAGTCGAGAATGTGGAAGGGCGAAAGGTTGTGATACGATGTAAGCATGAGGAAGGCGTCTTCATGAGCTTCATGTATTCGCTGGTTGTTCCACGGGATGGACTGTCATCGCTGCCAATCGCTAATGGATTTGAGGATGTCTTTGATGAGGTCAAAGGGTTACCGCCGCATAGAGAGATCGAGTTTCGTATCGATTTAGTTGAAGGAGCCAGACCTGTTGTGATGCCTCTTAGGCGGATGGCGCCTAGGGAACAACAAGAGTTGAGGGTGCAAGTGGATGATCTTTTACAGAAAAGGTTCATTCGGCGTAGTGTGTCCGAATGGGGTGCACCAGTTGTGTTTGTAACCAAAGCGGATGGATCGTTGAGGTTGTGTGTGGATTATCGTGAGCTGAATAAAGTGACTAAGAAAAACAAGTATCCATTGCCGAGAATAGATGACTTGTTTGATCAGCTTCACGAAGCTAAGGGGTTTTCTCAGATGGATTTGGCAATGGGATTTCACCAGTTAAGAGTGGCAAAGGATAGTGTGCCGAAGACTGCTTTCAGGACACCATCCGGTTTCTTTGAGTGGCTGGTAATGCCGTTTGGATTGACCAATGCACCATCATATTTTGTGGATCTTATGAATAGAGTGTTCAGAGATCAGTTGAACAAGTTCGTACTAGTGTTCGTGGATGATATTCTGATTTATTCCAGAACTGAAGAAGAGCACAAGACGCACTTGCGTATTATTTTGGAAATCTTACGGAAACATCAGCTGAAGGCTAAGTTTTCGAAGTGTCACTTCTGGAAGAGTGAAGTGAGGTTCTTAGGCCATATTATCTCTGGAAATGGAATAGCGGTTGATCCCGCTAAGGTGGCAGCAATCCAGGATTGGGTTAGACCTAAGAATGCATCTGATGTGAGAAGTTTTCTTGGATTAGCAGGATATTATCGTCGATTTATCAAAGACTTTTCCAAGGTAGCTGCACCATTAACAGGATTGACGAAAAAGAACCAAGTATTCAGATGGGATGCTAAGTGTGAGCAAGTTTTCAGAATCCTGAAAGAGCGATTGACAAGTGCTCCTGTTTTGACTATTCCAAGTGGAAATGAAGAGATGGTGGTTTACACCGACGCATGTGGTACTGGACTTGGAGCAGTGCTGATGCAGAAGGGTAAAGTTGTTGCGTATGCAAGTCGACAACTGAAGCCGCATGAAAGGAATTATCCGACTCATGATTTCGAGTTAGCGGCGATTGTATTTGCTCTGAAGATGTGGAGACATTATCTATTGGGAGTTCGATTCGAGTTGTTTACAGATCATAAGTCGTTGAAGTATCTTTTCTCCCAAAAGGATTTGAATCTTAGGCAGCAACGATGGCTAGAGGTTTTGGCATCATATGATTTTGGTATAGCCTATACTCCGGGAAAGGGTAACGCAGTAGCAGATGCGTTAAGTCGAAGACATGCAGGATTGGGAGTCATGTTTTCAGAATGGAAGAGTCTCGAGTTTTTAGCTGGATTTGACTTCAGGCCCAGATGTGAATTGGAACCTGAGATGTTAGCAAACTTATCGATAAGACCGACTCTTGTGGAAAGAATTGGCGAGAGCCAAAAGCGAGACGATAAGCTTATCAAGGTTATCCATGATTAGGAATCTGGATTGGACCCAGAAAAGGATAAAGGATTCGAGGTCGATCGAGAGGGTTGGCTTCGGAAGCAAGGACGACTAGTTAATCCCGATATAGATGAATTGAGAAATGAAGTTCTGAAGGAAAGTCATCACTCGAAGTTGACAATTCATCCAGGTGGAAATAAGATGTATCGGGATATGAAGAGAACCTATTACTGGGAAGGTATGAAGAAGGATGTTGGAAATTTTATTTCCAAGTGCATGAACTGCCAGTTGGTAAAAGCTAAACAGAAGAAGCCAAGTGGACTGCTTCAGCCATTAGAAGTTCCTACATGGAAGTGGGAGCATGTATCGATGGATTTTATCGATGGGTTACCTAGAACAAGAGCGAGAAATGAAGGCATTTGGGTGATCGTAGATCGTTTGACTAAGAGTGCAAGATTCATTCCTGTTCGATCAACTAGGACTGCATCAAAGTTGGCTGAGCTGTATGTTAAGTGGATAGTTCGATTCCATGGTATTCCGAAGATTATAGTGAGCGATCGAGATCCATTGTTCACTAGTGGGTTTTGGAAGAGCTTCCAGGAAGTTTTGGGAACCGAGTTGTGTTTGAGTACAGCGTATCATCCCCAAACAGATGGTCAGACCGAGAGAGTCAATTGAGTTTTGGAGGATCTCCTTAGAGCTTGTGTTTTGGATTTCGGAGGATCATGGGATGATCATCTTCATTTGGTGGAATTTTCATATAATAACAGTTATCAGTCAAGCATTGGTATGGCACCGTATGAGGCATTGTATGGAAGACCGTGTAACTCTCCGACATGTTGGTTGGAAACAGGAGAAAAGCTGATACTTGGGCCAGAAATGATTTGACAGACTTCGGATTTCATAGAGATCATTCGGCAACGAATGAAGGCAGCCCAAGACCGTCAGAAAAGTTATGCCGATAAGCGTCGTAAGGATTTGGAATTCGACGTGGGTGATATGGTTTTTGTGAAGACTTCTCCACTGAAGAATGTTATTCGATTCGGGAAGAAAGGAAAATTGACTCCGAGATTTGTTGGACCATTCCCGATTATTGAGCGAATTGGAAAGCTCGCCTACAAATTGGAGTTACCAGAAAAGATGTCGAGTGTGCACAATGTTTTTCATGTATCGTATCTACGGAAGTATGTGCACGACTCGAATACAGTGGTTTCTGCTGATAGCTGTGAAGATTTTGAGGTAGATCCAGTTGTTGAGAGACCTCGTAAGCCGCTTCGTGTTGTGGAAACTTACACGAAACAGCTTAGGAGGAAGGTAGTTAAGTTGCTCAAGGTACAATGGAGTGATGATGTTAACGACTGTACATGGGAGGTGGAAGAGAGGATGAAGGCAGCTCATCCTGAACTCTTCGAGGTATGGCCATAAGGTGTCGTGTCATCTCACGATATTGTAACTTGCTCTAGTTTTAGAATTCTGCATGCTAGGCTAGGATTGGATGCATGGTTTGTTGATTGCTATGGATGATAGGCATGCAGAATAGTTTTGATTGCATTATTTGTTTGGAATTTCGGGGGTGAAATTCCTAAGAGGGAGAGAATGTAACGACCCGTATTTTTACGGATCGAAACATCGTAAAACAGTTGTTATTAGACTGTTAGTATTGATAAGTCGTCTGGAGTTTTGGTCGACTAGAGCTTAGGTTGTCTAGAAGTTAAGCCATGTTGTAGCTTAAGCCGTTTGGAAGTTGAGTCGTGAGGTAGCTTAGGTCGTGTAATAGTTAGGTCGTAGACGACTTATAGGAGTTGGCGACCTAAGGAAGTTGGCATTAAAAGTGAACGACCTAGTAGTTGGTGGCTTAGGATGTTGAACAGTTAAGTCGTGAGGTTTTATAAGTCGTGAATGAGTTAAGTTAGTTAACGACCTAAGGAATAGGCAACTTAGTGAAGTGGAGCGACTTAAGGATTGGAACGACCTAAGCAGTTAGGTCGTGTAGTAGTTTAGGTCGGTCGAGCGACCTAAGGGAGTTAGTGGTAGCAGTTGGCGACTTAAGGGGTTTAGCGACCTAAGGGTTGAGTGAGTTAGCGACCTAAGGTAGTTAGGTCGTGGACGAGTTAAGTGATTAGGTCATTGAATCTATGTCGTGTTATTTAGGTCGCTAGACGACCTAAGAATATTAGGTCATGAGTTGTTAGGTCGCGTGAGTTATTAGGTCGTAACATTTTAGGTCGCGACTTATGATAAGTCGTTAGGTCGAAGACGACTTATGTTAGGTCACGTAGAGGCTAAGCTGTTAGGTCGCGCGCACGCGTTAGGTCGTGAGATTGGTAGGTCGTTAGGTCGGAGTTTTTAGGTCGGCAATTTTTAGGTCGTGGACGACCTAATATCGAGCGAACGACCTAAGGGAAATCAGCCTATAAATAGGCGGGTTCTTCTTCATTTTTGGGATCCGGATTTTGAAGCGACGAAATCCTGCCATTTTGAGAGCTCGAGTGCTGCACTTCTTCACTTCTTTTCTCCACTTTAATCTTGTGATTCCTTCCATCCAAATCGAAGATCAAATCGAAGATCCAAGAGCTTAGATTGAAGATCTTCATCCATCGAAGAGAGATTTCATCGTTTGAAGCGGAATTTTGATAGATCGAGTTAGATCCTTCGCTGTCCAGATCTGAAGTGTGTTGCTTTTAAGGTGTTTAGGTGATTTGGTGAGTGGTGGTTATCTCTCACACGGATCCAAAGGAGTATATCGGATTGATGGCTTGATTTGGTGTTAAACTAGTGATTTCCATGCATTTTCATAAACTTAAGTGTAGATCTATTGTTCATAATGATTTGACATCCATTTTACTACATGTTAACCTATGCAAGTTCATTTATCAAGTTGTAGTGATATTGCTCATGATTCATGCTTGTTAGATTTAGACTCTTTATTTACAAGATTGCCATTATTGTTATAATTGTTTATTTGATCATGTTTGAATGCTTGATTACTTGGATTAATGTTTGACTTGATTGATTGTTGTAAATTAGTTGATTGATGATTTGATTTGGACAAGTTAGTCGAAGATGATTCAAAAGCTAAGGGAAAGGCTCTTGAATGGGAAAAGCTACTCATGGCATATGTGGCGGATGATGAAGCTCATATGGATAGTTTTGATGATGTTGATGTTGAGATGAGGCTTTGCTATGATGAGATGAAGCGAGGCATGGTATGAGATAGCCTTGGTTTAATCCAGACGGGATCGTTCCAAGCATGTTGATAACTCGGTGAAATGGTTCGAGTTGAGGATAATGGTTTGCTCGAGAGGCGCTTGAGCTAGTATGGAAATAGTCGTCGAGGAGGATGACTAGAAGGCTGAGATTTCATCGTTGTTGAAGGTTCTAGCAGGCTCAAAGCAAGAGTACGTTGGGCAGATTCGATTGTCCCTAAAGACTATGATTGTAGTCGAGTACTCTGGGCAGATTCGATAGTCCTAGGCACGGGCTGCGACGACGTGCAGAGTTATGTCTAGAACCGGAGTTGCCATTAACCCTTGACGGACGATTGAAAGAATGTGCCGGTCATTCAATTAACGGTGGTATCGAAGCAATGATAACAGTGATAGTCAGAGTCATGGATGTTTGGTTGTATCATCATTCGGTCTCAAGAGCGATGTTTTCTGGGTGCTTATCTAATCTTGGTTTAAGCCTTGGGGGTTTGTACTTGGAAAACACCGACCTTGACTCGAGTGATAATTGCTTTACTTTAAATGTCTGTTTTGCTATGTTTATTTCTGCTTAGTGTGTCAGGGGGCTATCACTGTAGAAAGAGGTGGAGTGGGAGGGTTGGATTCCTATTCCTTTTTCCTTTATGCTCTTTTGGTATGTTGTTAGTTAATTTACTGCTCACTAAGACTGTTGTCTGACTCAAGGCTTTATGTTTAACTCTTATTGCCCTGGGCTGTTCATCCATTTTGGGATGGGCAGACTAGGTAGCAGGTGACAGGTGCTGATCTTAGTTTCTCACGATACTGATGACGAAGACGAGCTGGAGGATTGCATATTATTTTCTTACTATATGTACTGGATGTTCCGCTGCTTTGTATAATTCTCTGAGTGTTATGTAGTGAGGCTTGATGTATTGACTATTCAGATGTTTGTACCAAACTATTATGAAGTTTAATTGAGATTATGTTCTGTAAAGCTTCACTATATATACTTTCTATTGTATTTTATCAATGCGCTGTGAGTTATACGATAGATTCTGCTGTTTTAACTTAACCTTGGCAATCGTCCATGGCTGCTTGGCACACTTTACAGCGCACTATTTCTATGTTCGGTGCAGGGGTCATGGGCGGTCATCACAGGAATTAAAGAGATAGTTCAAACCCAGATTTGAAATCGAGATAATTGAAATGGTTTATTGAGAATTTGAATTGAACCTTTTACCTTTAAATTAAAATGGTTAAACTGGAATTGGTTTAAATTGAATTCTAGAGTTTCAGATGATTTGAATCAATTTGTGAAATTGGAGGAAACTAAGTTTATTATATAAAGTATATTGATATATATAAACTATTTTAATATATAAATTATTTTAATATATAAACTATTTTAATTTATAACTATTTTAATATATATACACTATTTCAAAAGTGCTATGATTTCCAAAGTGTTATGATTTCAAAAGTGCTATGATTTCGAAAGTGTTACAATTTGAAAATGATACGATTCTGGAAATGAATATTATTTAAGTGAAAAATATTGAATTGATATGGTTTGAAATGAATATGATATTTTGATATGAAGTATGAACTATTTCAAATGAAATGACCACGGTGTGAAATAAGCGTTAGGTTGTTAAAGAGACCGTGATAGGATATTGTCATACTCTCTACCAATACCGAAAACCACTTTAACAACTGTGTACGTGGTGGAGATTCTAGAATGAAGTAGGATGGTTTGGTGATGATTCTATATGGTATTTACATAGCCCTGACTCCCATGAGTCAGCTTGATGCGTCTAAAACAGGAGCCATGCCGGGCCAAGTGAGGCATTCCTCCTACCGGACACATTTCTTCGATACCATTCTATTGCTTTTGTGATTTGATTGGATGCACCCTTTGATTTGGGAGTGTGTGATGACCCAGAATTTCGGTCATTCGAAATTCGTATATTTAATTGATTTTAAATATTCACAAGTTAATTTTATAAGCTGAATAACTTATATTTTGAATATAGTGGTTTAATTGGATAATTAAATTGTTAATTTATTATTTGAAATTGTAGAAATAGTCGGAAATTGAATTTAATGTGAATAAAAATGATTTATAAATTTGAATTAAATCTTATTTGAATTAGAATGATGTTAGAGAACTTTTGAAATTGAATTAAAAGTTAATTTGTAGGAATTGAATATTTTAATATTTAATTGACGAGTGAAAATGGTCATTTTTCTAACAGTCTTGGATTTCGATGAAACCAGTTTTGTCAGATCCGTAATGTTATATTATGGTAAGATTTCAAATTTCGTGTCAATCGGAGTTACGGTTTGTCCAGGGCAAGCTAAAACGCGTAGAAATCTTAAGTGAATTTTAAATTAAAATAGTCGATTCGAAAACCTATCTTCCAAATATGATCGAATTGGCTCCGGATATATATTCCATTGCGTTTGGAATAGGGGTAAAACATTATAATGCCAGGCGGCACGCTTCATTTCGAGTTTAGAAAATTTTCGGATGAATAGTGCGCGAGAATTTTCTATAAAAGGCCATAACTTTTCAGTATTTTCAAAACCCTAATCAGAGCTAGGGTTAGCCGCCACCTTATAATCAATGGCCGAAAAACTCGATTCTTCCTCCTCCTTTTTCTTCCAATCCGCCAACAATCGTCGAAAACATTCAACTACAATGTTGTAGATCTAGAGGAGACCTTTAAATCTATACGGTGATGATCGAATGAAATCGAGTGGATCGTCGGCAAATCGAGTTCAAAGGCCACGCGTTTCGGCCTGTTTTTCGAGGAACGTAGGCGACCGGACCTGCCGTGCTTGTGGCCGATGGTGGCACTCGCGATAGGCTTCGTGATGGAGGTGGCCGATTGTCGTCTAGACGAGCGTAGAGGTCGCGTTAATTCATGAATAAGTGGCGGCATGGGTTATTTTCGATCATGAAATACCTGGTGAAGGAGAAGATAACGCGGGCAGCACAAATGTGATCAAAATAAATCAATGGCCCATATGCGATTTGAGGTTAAATAAAAATAAAAAGAAATTTGTAAATTATTATATATATAAATTCGTATGAACTTTAAAATATTGTAACTTTGTCATACGAGGTCCGTTTCTGACGAAACAAATTGCGTTGGATTCGTATTAACAAGCACTACATTTTAGAGCTGGATTGAAGTTGATTGGAGCTAGTGTAAATTTTGGGTAAAATTAAACGGTTGTTTAATTTTATTCGGAATAAAACACTGCAACTGCTATTGGAACCAATGTGAGTACAACTCACTCTTTCTGACTCACTGATATTTTTTATATAAGTGAGAATAAATATTATTTAAGATGATTGATGATTGTTTGGATGATATATGATATATTGTATATATATATTGATTGTTATTTGGATATATTCCTGCCTATTGGAGCAGATGAGACCCTATATGTTCCCGTGTATGAGCGGATGACCCTTTGTACGCGCGTCTACCTCGAAGCGGACATTGTACACATATTCTAATATGTATATTTGTTGCAGGTGACGGGTTGGAGGGATCCAACGGATTCCTCACCAGTATTGGTTTATTTGCAGATATTGTGATATATTCTGTTATCATGTGATATATGATGTTTGGATGCCGTGATTGATGTATTTAGTGCTGTTGCAGCATTGGGCCTATTTTGGAAATTTAAAAATATTAAACTGATGTTTTCAAATTAAAAAGAATCTTCAAGTGATTTTGAAAATATATGTTTTATTGATTTTTGAATTGTAAAGGAATTGAATTTATTTTGAATAAATAAAAGTTATAATTTTTTATGTTATAAAAATTATGATTTTTGTGAAATGTACCAAAATGTGATTTTTGGAATATGAAATGAACTAGTTTGTAAATATAGTTTAAATTGAGATTTTGGACTTATTATAAATGGTTTATATAGAAGATTTATAAAATTGAATTTTTATAAATCAAAGTAAAGGAATTATTAAGGAATTTTGTAAATGATAAAATGGAGTTATAAATGGATTTTATAAGTGAGTATTTGGCAAGTGATTTAAATAAATAAAAGATTAATTAAAAGGGCCTAGTGGTTGTATATGGTGCTAAATAATTGTTTGTTTGCTTTGATAGTTAAATAACCGACTATCAAATTTGACGATTTTAGTTCCTCGACTTGATGTGGGAATTATTTAGTCGTACACTTAGTACGTAGCCTTTTGTGTAGGCTTGATTATCGTTTGTGTTGAGGATGTTGATTCGTTAGTGCGGAGTATTACTCCAATCTATTGAGCTTCCTTCTTGGCCGAAGGATAGCAAGTTGAAAGTTGGAGACGTGATAAGTCTATGAGACTTAGTTTCTATGCAGGGTTGAGAAATGCTTTTGCGTTGTTGGTGCGAAGAGACCGGGATCAGATTTATCTGAAAACCACTTCGGACCAACGTATATGCGACGATTGTGCAGGTTGGTTATTGATGATATTGATATTCTGGATTTTCATAGTGGAGGACTGCTTGTTGATTGTTTGGGGTTAAAATCCCAATATACATCCAGTAGCAGTGGTCTCTTCATTATGAAATATCCAATGCAAGGACTATTCGCTACTAATCCTAAGGATTTCCCGATAGGATGTGGCAGGAAAGTGCCTTCGGTTTGTCCTGTTCCTAGACAACTTGTATGAATGTTTGTCTAACATTGCATTTCTAAATATTACATACATTGGTTTTTACAAACGTACATCTGTTTGGTGGCGGAGAAGGCAACTTCTCTTAGCTTAACACCCTTCCTTGAGACATACGAGCTCAAGGGTTGTATTTTTGTGGAAGGCAATTAGTAGTCAACGGAAATGGCCATGTGGCATTCATAGTGATGTGATTGTGATAGGTAATCGTTACCTTAGGCCTCATCAAACGAAAATGACCAAAACATGGTTAGATGCGGCAAGGCTAAGTGGGTCGCTCCCAAGTAGGATATGATCATCCTCTTCTAGATATATATTTACATGCTATGACGTCGTGTATCTGATTATTGTGGTTTGTATGCTATGAGGGCCCTCGGTAAAGGTCGGTAACGACCGGAGGATGACATATTCAGTACCATCTAGTTATAGAGGTGGGCCGGTCTTGTGTTGGTAGAGGGCAGATGTTCTGTGCCTCGGGACATCCATCTAGAGGTGTACCCCTTCGAAAGGTAGTCCCTTCACCTGGTCATTTGTATAGAAATCCAAACTCCACTACGTACTTGCCATTTTGGGCTATATGCTGGAATTTAATCAATGTAACAATTTCGGCTATGATTAATATTATTTGTATATACTAGACACTAGTATAATATAAGATGATTCGATATGAAATGTTTTAGTTATCGTAAGGTAAAAACATGTCTGTGTTTATGTGTGGACTTGTCTTACGAGATACTTTTGTTTTGATAAAGGAAAAGTTTGGTAATCTAATAAATTCATATGAGTGTGTTTCTCTCGCTGGTTTACCAGACTGATCCGGGCGTTCTTCCCTTTCAGTGCTCGGGTCAGGCCTAGTATATTTACAGGTTCATATTGGTGCTTTTGGAGCTTCAGCAGGAGAGCTGGAGATCTTCATTTTCGTATACACGTACTAGTTTTGCTTGATTATCCGCTGTGTTTAGTTTTTGTATATTATCGGCATTTGTGAGGACAGGTTATTATAACTGTCCAGTCTAATGATTATTGATTGATTATTGACTCTGATTTATGTTTGTATATATACAGTTTATGTTTTGTAAAGATCATTGATATGATATTATATGTTTTCCGCTGCGATGTGAGATTCTGTATTGTTCTGTTTAGTTCTATCTTCTCTCTTTCTTCTCTTCTCTTCTTCTCTCTTCTTTTCTTTCTCTTGACTTTCCGTCAGTCTGTGCTTTTTGGGTCGGACATGTGTGGTTTATTGTCGATGCAGAGGGTATGGATTTGCGGGACATCACAGAGTGTGTCATAAGGTGGGCGGTAGTAGTTGCTATGCGTTACCACCAGTCCGGATATGCAAACGGTATATCTACTCTGGCATTGCCTCGAGTGCCTTGTCACATGCCCTATCGCGCCTTCTACGAGTTTGTTTTGTGTCGTACCTATGGAGTGCTCCCTGATAGCCCACTTGCGAGTGGAATTTACAGTATCTGTATAGACTACGACATTATATAAAATTTGTTAAGGTAGATATGGGTAATGCCTTAACGCTATTTTAATAGTTTACTTTACTATAGACATATTATAAAAGCGTATATTACTACATAATAGATAGTTCCACGGATCCTTAGAGGATGGAAATCCCAAACATCCTTAAAGTTACTTGTATTTCAGTTGACATTTCACTTGAGTTGAATTTATTAATATAAGAATGTTAATCCTAACTCGAGCGTTTTGTGTTTTGCTTTACGCTCGGGTCAGACTGAGTGACACTGTAACAGTCCGCAAACCCGTACCCCTTGAATTGACATCAATTTCCATCAAATCAACTCATGAAGAACGGAAATACGATCCATCAGGGTTTAAAGAAGAAGGAGGTAGAAGAAGAAGAAACAAAATAATAACAGAATCTAACCATCGCAGCGGAATTAAATATAATAGATAATATCAGAGCTTTACAGAAAGAAATTATATCGGTTTACATGTATACATCATCAGAATACAACATCAGAGTACAACACAATCAACATCACAACTCCGGGACAGTTATAATAACTTGTCCTCACAAATCTGACTATACAACTTATGATACACAGCGGAATATTTAAAACAAGTACGTAAGTACGTATCGACATCTAGCCCGTCTCCTAAGCTCCACAGCATCCTTTCCTATAATCTATAATACTCGGTCTGACCCGAGAATTGTAATAAAATAACACCCGAGTCAGTTTGGAAAACCAGCGTGAGAAAACACACTCAATTGGATTATTAAAGTTTCCCAAACCCTTTTGAAATCAAAAGCATCTCGTAAGACCACGTCACAAATAAACATGTCGGGTTTTTACCTTACGATAGCCAAAATACTTTCTTATCAAAATCCTCTGATATTATAGTAGTGTCTATATACAAATACTTATTCAAATAGCCAAAATTGTTACATCTATTGAATTCCAGCATACTAGCCACAAAGTGGGTAATACAAACAAAACTCGTAAAAGGCACGTAGGGAGAATGGATTTCCAACAAATGACTAGGCATTGGGTACCACCTGTCACAGTACCTGGTCTAGATCAGCGTACCGAGGATCACGCCCGATCCCCTGCAACACAAGACCGGAACTACCTAAGGGTAATTCCGAGTAAGATCACCCCACGGTTGGCGCGACCAACCGCCACACAGCCAAAATAAAAGGGACATCTAGACAGGGATGATCTCACCCTAATGGACGCTACCCACATAGCCTTGCTGCATAACCCCTGATTTTCAGTCATTCCCGGTTGATGAGGCTTGAGGCTAAGCGTTACCTTTATAGAACATATCCCTTAGAATGCCCATCGTCCACCTGACGATGTTCCGAAAGCATTCATCCATACAAGTCCGTCCCGGGTTCGAAGGGAACCGAAGGCACTACTCCTACTACATCCATTTTGGAATTATCCTCAGGATTAGTAGCGACTAGCCCTTGCACTTCACTGTACCATCTTCGATTCAAACTCGTTTCCCCACGAAACGTACAAACCGGATCAAAGTGGTTTTCAGGAAATAACTCCCGATCCCGGTCTCTTCGAAACGATCATCGCATTGGCCAATATTGATAGTCTGTTATTTAACTATCAATTAACATTCACAAACATCCATCAACAATAAATAATTTCCCAATTATTTATTAACCTCAAAATATCTTTGCAAGATATATTTCTATTTTCAATCCTTTTGAAAACAATTTTCAAAATACACTCTTCCCATGGAATAAATTTCCCAAATATTTATTTCCACTGAAAACACCAAGTAAAAAACTTAAGATTTTTAAAATAATTTAAAATTCTTTATTATAAAATATCCTTTAAGACATTTACGTTAAAAACTACTTTAATACTTATTCAAAAATATATACTTTAAGAATATTTAAAATTAAGCTACTTTATAAAATATAAAACTAAATATTTGTCTTTATAAAACTAAATTTCAAGTCACCTTTAAATAATTACTATTATAATAAAATTTGAAAAATAATTACTTTAATCTCTAAACATTTAATAATAAATTTTCTAAAACCTGCTTTTTAAAACAACATTAAAACTTTTAATTTCTATTTAAAATTTGCTTTGAAAACGAACTTGGCTATCTAGGGAAATACAGTTCTCTTTCACATCTTTAAAAATAAATCACTATTTATTTTTTTAATCCAAATTTACCCATTTCTTAATAAATTCCCACCGTGAATTTATTCTTCCAAATATCCACTAATATATTACTTCACTTTTATAAACCCAGTTTATAAATTCCAAGGTCTCACTTCCCTTTAAAAATCTCGGTTTTAAACCCTTAAATCAATTCTCAAATTGATTTCAAATTTACTTCACTTTTAAATAAATTCCCTTACTCCATTTATTTCGAAATTCATTAACTTCGGATTTATTCCTTAACTATAATTCAAAATCTTTTAACTGAATTTACCAATTTCATTTTTTTCCCAAATTCTCTTTTTATTCTTCCCAATATATTCAAACCTTGAATTTTAAAATAAATTCTTCATTCCTTTGAATAAGAACACTTAAGTATAAAAATTCATTCATTTCCACTTATTCAAAAATCTCATTCCGCATACTTGGAATTTTCTATTTGAATCTAAAAACAACTTTTATCCTTTTCCAATCCGTTCCTTTAATTTATCCAAATTCTCAATAATTATTTTTCTTAAAAATTATCTCTTTTATTTTCTTTTCAAAAATATAACCTATATATTTTTGATAATTCATTATTTCCAAATATTCCCAATCAAACATAGCATTAAATATTTCCAATCATCATTATAATCTATCACAGATTATCACATAAACAAATATCACAGAATATTAAACAATCTAAATAATTTTGAGGAATCCAGTTGGATCCCTCCAATCTGTTTCCCTGCATCCATAGATGTTAGCACAATACCAATTCCACTTCGAGGTGGAATATCGCGGTATATGGGTTTAATATAATATCATCCGCTATTATGCGGCATATAGGGTCTTATCCGCTATATTGTGACGACCGCCCATGACCCCTGCACCGATTCTAGAGATAGAGCGCTGTAAAGTGTGCCAGGCGACCATGGACGATTGTCAAGGTAAGATTTAAAACAACAGAATCTATCGTATTACTCACAGCGCATGGACAAAATACAATAGAACATATGTATAATGAAGCTTTTCATAACAAAATGACATCATATAAAACTTCACAGTAGTTGAATACAAGCATCCAAATAGTCAATACATCAAGCCTCACTACATATCTCTCAGAGAATACAAAACAGCGGAATATCCAGTACATATAAGACGATAATATACAACCCTCTAGCTCGTCTTCGATATCAGCATCGTGAGAAGAGAACAGCACCTGTCACCTGCTACCTAGTCTGCCCGTCCCAAAATGGACGAACAGCCCAAGGCAATAAGAATTAAAACATAAAGCCTTGAGTCAGACAACAGTCTTAGTGAGCAGTAAATTAACTAACAACATACCAAAAGAGCATAAAGAAAAAGGAATAGGAATACAACCCTCCCACTCCAACCTCATTCTACAGTGATAGCCCCCAGACACACACTAAGCAGAAGCAAACATAGCAGAGCATACAATTTAAAGTAAAACTACTATCACTCGAGTCAAGGGCGATGTTTTCCAAGTACCAAGGCCTAAATCAGATAAGCACCCAGGAAATACCGCTCTTGAGTCCGAATGACGATACAACCAAACATCCATGACTCTGGCTATCACTGTTATCATTGCTTCGATATCACCGTTAATTGAATGACCGGCACATTCTTTCAGCCGTCCGTCAAGGGCTAATGGAAACCCCGGTTCTAGACATAACTCCCGCACGTCGTCGCAGCCCGTGCCTAGGACTATCGAATCTGCCCAGAGTACTCGACCATCAACAGTTGGCCGTTGGGACTATCGAATCTGCCCAAACATACTCTTGCTTAGAGCATGCTAGAACCTTCAACAACGATGCTATCCAAGCCTCCTAGTCATCCTCCTCGACGACTATTCTCATCCAATCATTATCCTCAACTCGAATCATATCACCGAGTTATCAACATGCTTGGAATGATCCCGTCTGGATTAGACCAAGTCTTCATCACATGATTGCCTCGCTTCATTACATCCTCGCAAAGCCTCATCTCATCATCACATCATCAAATCTATGCATAAGAGCTTCATCATCCCGCTACATATGCCACGAGCAGCTTTTCCAATTCAAGAGCCTTTCCCTTAGCTTTTGAATCACCTTCGATCTAAATCTAGTCATCAATCATCTAGTTCATAACAATCAATCAAATCAAACATCAATCCAAGCAATCAAGCATTCTAAAATGATCTAAGTAGACAATTATAACAATAATGGCATTTTCGTAATTAAAGAGTTGAAAGTCCAATAAGCATGAAAACATGGATTATATCTCTACAAACTTGATGAATGGACTTGCATAGGTTAACATATGATAAAATGGATGTAACATCATCATGAACAATGGATCTATATGGATCTACACTTAGGATGAAGAAAATGCATGGAAATCTCTATTTTAACACCAAATCTAGCCAACAATCCGATATACTCCTTTGGATCCGTGTGAGAGATAATCACCACTCACCAAATCACCTAAACAATCCAAAAGATAACAACTTCAGATCTGGACAGCGAAGAACTAAGCTAGATCCGACAAGATCTCACTTCAAACGATGAAATCTCTCTTTGATGGATGAAGATCTTCAACTTTAGCTCTTGGATCTTCGATCTTGATCTTCGATTTAGATGGATGGAGATACTAGATTAGAGAAGAGAAAAGAGATGAAGAAATGTTGTAGTTGAGCTCTCAAAATGGCAGCACTTCGTTGCTTCAAAAACCGGTGCCAAAAAGTGAGCCAAACCCTTCTATTTATAGGCAGATTTTTAAGTCGTCCGCCCCTATAAGTCGTTGCCGACCTAACCCTCTGCCGACTTACGACCTACCGACTCACAACTCAACACACACTGCCGACTCAACTACCTACCGACTCACAACTCAACACACGCTGCCGACTCAACTACCTACCGACTCACAACAGGGTCCCTACGACCTAACCATACTTAAGTTGCTTACGACTTAAGTCCTAGCACTAAGTCATTCACTACTAACCCGCTAACCCGTCCCAGTCCTTAAGTCATAATCTCCTAAGTCGGTCATTCCTATAGGTCGGTCATTCCACTGAGTCGCCCCACCGATCTAAACTCCACACAAGCTAACTCTAGGTCGTCCCTTCCTATGAGTCATCAACTCTTAAGTCGGCTGACTATTTTAACTCGGCCACACTGTTAAGTCGGTCTTCCCTTAACACGCTCACCTTCTTAGGTCGGTCACCCCACTAGGTCGCCCCACCGACCTAAGCACTCTGCACGGGTTAACTTCCATACGACCTAAGCTTTAACCCACTGACAACCCCTCCTTAACTCGCACGCGACCTAGCCCTTAGTTCGCACACGAGTCAACTTCAGACGACTCAACTAGGCTACGACTTATCTCCTTAGGTCGTCGCCGACTCACCCCTTAAGTCCTTAACTCGCCCAGACTCATCACTAACTCGTCCAAACCCATAAGTCGGCTACGACTTAGGACTTAACCAAAATTCTTCCCAAAATCTGAAACAACCTAAAAATGTTGAAAATTCCAGATTTGAACGAACTTTTCGATCCGTAAAAATACGGGTCGTTACATATATAATGCGGGAATATCAGTCACTCCAATATATATATACTACTATATATAATATCACATCCATATAATTCAATCAATCAACCAAATATTTAAATTTAACCATTTAAATATAAATAACAACCCAGATGAGTGAGATTAACTCACCTTTGAATTTTAACTTGCCGTTCGATCAAACCAGCTTGTTTTCTTCCCAATTTAGACCTTGTATACATATTAGATGATTTTATTAATATTCGAACAAATCGAATGATCAATTATCACTTAATTAACTTGAATAAACCAATTATTTCATTTGAACTATTCGAACAACCCATTAATATTTAAATAATGTAATTTAAACTAATTTTCCTTTAACAATTTTTAGTAACCAACTAACTATATAAGTTAATTTATTTTTGAGAAAAACTATATATTAAATAAATTAATTTCCATTTAACAAATTTAATTAACTAGTAATTTTATTTAAACTAATTTCTACTATAATATATAAATTTTCAAGTTACAAAAATAGTTAAATAAGTTAATCTCCCAAATACATTATTTTAAAATAAACAAGTAGGTTTAATATGTATAGATGTATATTTATTTTTTTTCTTTTTGAAACTACATATATACTAAAAATAGTCTATATATATTTACTGTTTTAGAATAAAAATATGAGTGTGGATATACAAAAATCTTTTTAACCTTACTGAATATATTTCTACTTTACAGTATACCCAAATATACACACACACACACACACATATATATATATATATCATTATTATTAAATTTTAAAATACACAGACCATATACCTTTACTGCCCAAAATCGCTTCGAACCCTAGCCTCCCTCCACGCCGCCGCCGCCACGACCTCGAACCCCTCCCATCGACGATCGCAATGCCTAGCTCGTCCCTCCACGACCTTGGCTCCTTACACTTCCCAAGTCACCACGAATCCCCTTCTTCTTCAACGCGAGACGAAGCCATGCTCGATCGATTTCCTACTGTCGATATCAATTCGAACGATGTCGAAGCTCCTAACCCGATCGCCGAGTATCGCCGTGCTTGGGAACCACCATCGCGACAAGGTTTTGAACTATAACAGAGAAGAAAGGTTTTTGATCGAGCTGAGGGAAGAAGTAAAGTGGGCATTGCGATTTGGGTTTATGTGAATTTATGAATGTCGAACAAATCTCGAGCTCCGGCATTTTTTCTCCTTCGATTGAGTTCTGCTGTGATGATTAAGACACGGCTCGATTGAATTTATATTATTTCGTCTGATTATTATCTTCATCGATTTGAATTTTACTGTTGGCCATTTTTTTTCGACTATACGATATGTAAAGGAGGGAGGTGTGCAGAAGAAGCTGGGCTACAGTGGAAGCAAAAAAAATTTGATGTAGAAAGGAAACAGACTGATGGGGAAGAATTATGGCTGAAGTTGATTAATATATATATATATATATATATTATTTAAATTCAATTGTCCCAATATAAATTTCAAAGTGTTTATATATCCTATACTCACACAAATTTGAAATCCGATAATAATACAATAATACGGATCTAATGGAACTGGTTTCGTCGAATTCCGAGACTGTGCCTCGGAAGGCTATTTTTAAATATCAATTTAAACGATATATTTTTAAAACTGAACAAAACACATTTAAATTCAATTTTAAAAGTTCTATCACCTTCAGTATTGTCAATATAAATTTTCCAAGCCTTCAAATTATTTTTAACTGTCTTAAAACTCAGATTCACATTTTACCCAACTTCAAATGATTTAAATTAATAATTAAATTACCCAATAAATAGTGATATTTGAAATTCACGTTAAAAATTAACTTTCAAATATTTAAAATAAATTAAACAATCCAATTTCAAATATACAAAATCCCGGGTCGTCACATTCCTCCCCCCCTTAAAAGAATTTCGTCCCCGAAATTACTAGTTAAGAAGAATGGTCCAATACCCGTCACTATTTTCCCAAACCCAACAGTTCCAAACAACTTTTCCAAACAATCTTTTATTAAAGACACACTGTCCCTCTAACTAACTTTTCAAACCCATCCATAGGTTCCCAGTAATATTATCCCCTCGCTAATTCAAATTATAGTTTAAACCAAAATTTTAAACTTATCAAAATTTTCTCAAAATTTTTCTAACTCTCAAAATTTTCGAAAAATTTCGCCAGCGTCTCCTTTGCGCGGCTAGCTCGGTACTACTACAAGATGCCCCTACGGGCTCTCAAATTCCAAAAGAAACCAAAAAGCCAAGTGGCTAGATCAGAAAACAATCAAATTTCATATAGAAATTTAAATACTTACCTTTGCTGAGCAAAATTCAAATTTATCTTCAAAATCAAAATCCAATTCCCTTTTGCTTTTTAAACACCCGTATATCCTATTTAGCAATAATATCCAATCACAGCATTCCATCATTTTATACATTTCTTTTCAAAATTTTCAATATTTGCTTTACTTAAGCCCGTACGATGTACATATATCATCCGTACGCAATTCCAAATTTGATCGCTCACTCGATCACACAATTTCATTTCCGAACTAGTATCGTCCACCCGACTTACTAATGCGGACTCAGATCTGGTTTCTTGATCAGAAACCGTCATTCTCCTTACATAGCCACAAACTATGATAGAGAATCTCCAGAATCAATCAAAATCCATATCCAGGGTTCGCCGTCGAAATCGAGTGACAAATCTCAACTCGAATCGATATAACTATCTCTAAATTCTGTGCTCGAATTCGGATCAAATCGCATGCGAATAAAATAATATACGTACATCCTACGTATTAATTCCAACTGATTATCAACTATATCAATTTCCATTTTTAATTAAAATTCACTTTGATTCATATCCACTTATCCCCAATTATTCCATTTCACAACTTTCAGTTTTAATCTGCATTCAATTATTCACTTAGTATAATTCCAATACCAAACTTACTTAAGAATTTCACTTTTCATTTCTTAAGTTCAATTTTAAATATTTTATACGCTTCTTAAATTTATTTTCACTTCACTATTGAAGTTTACCTTTATAATTCCATTTGAATTCAATTTACTTCAATTTGCTAATTACTTTCAAATCTAAATACTTTTTCCCAATTCTTATTTTCAATTCTACTTGAATTCAATTTGTCTTCAAACTTTGAATATTGAAATTTATTTACCTTTATCTCAAATTCCAATTTGAAATCTTTTGTCGTTGGTGAAAATTTTAAAAATTTTCTAACTGCCAAAATTTTCAGAAAATTTTGGCAGAGTCTCCTTTGGACGGAGGAGCTTTTGAAATTTGAAAAGTGATATAAATATATATACATCCACCCACACGGTCGGAAAAACAAAAACAGTTCATATTTCCTATTTTTATTGCGTAGGCGTACCTTTATTTAGCATTTTTAAGCAAGCAGCTTATTTATTTAGCATTTTGCGCGACCAAAATCCAACCGCACGGCTTCCCTATACCTGTACTTACTCAATTTAACATGTAAGCACTATATATATGAAATTTATAACATTTCTCTTACTTAAACAACTACGACGCATCAATTCTAAAAGAAATGCATCCTAAATAACTTCCATAAGCAATTTATATGATTTACAAAACCTATTCAACTGCTTTCGCTCGCTTTCTCCCCGTTGCATTCAATTTTAGTGATTTACAACCCACTTGCTTTTCTTATCATTTCATTCAATCTAAATGGCTTACAATACAATTGCTTACATTCACTTCATTTTTAAGTCCAAACAAACTTATATTCATTCCATTTGATTCCAAAATCAATTTATTTTACTTCTATCAATTTATAGAATTTTATTTACTTTCATTTGCATCAAACGACAATTATTCTCATGCAAATTGACAATATTCATTTCCAACTCCATTACTAACTCACAATTCAACTTTCATTTAACCAATTCAAATTCCATTTCCATATTTCATTTTCTAATTAATTATTAATTAGTTTATTCCAATTTTACACCCAATATTTGATTTTTATTTCAAAAACCACTTTAACTATTTTACTTGAGTTCAATTTATTTTATAATTCAAGTTTTGGATTTTTATTCATCTTCCAAAATACAAACCAATTTTATTTTAGACTTATTTATCCCACTTCTAAATTTTAGAAGTCACAACTTATTTATTATTCCATAAACACTTTAAATAAGATTCCAGAGTTTAAACAATTTCCCAAAATTTCAAAATCACCTTTGAAATTAATCATATCCAACTTCTTGGGTATATCCAATTATCCCTTGGTATCAAATTATCTTTTGAAATTTAGAAGAAAAAAAAACTCAGTTTTGTAGACATTACAGTACAAAACAATTTGGTAGCAATTTCTCTCCTAGAAGCTCGAAAATGAACATCGATGATGCTGCAGTCATCACTGAAGTTATTTTCCAGCAACCGAAAGAGAGTTAAATGCTTTTATCTCTTTAAAACAATTTCAAATATTTTTAATTTCAAATCTCTCTAGATTTCAAATCCAATTCAAAATATTTCCAAATAATATCACTATTATTCCTCCAAAGCTTTTGAAAACTATTTTCAACCTAAGGAATTTAAACTTCCCAAAATTCCAAATTCCAAATCCATCCAATTCATATTCAACATTACTCTGGAATTTTATTTCATTTCCAATTATAAATCACATTTATTATTCACATTTATAAACTTCATTTGTATATGAATTTATTTCTTAGCTTTTAGTTATGATTTCAATTTCTCATTAAATTTTCTCACAATAGTTATAATAACTTAATATTATCACTCCTTAACAACCAAGCATCCATATATATAACTATAATAATTTTTGAAAATTATTTCTTTTATATACAAAAATTATTTAGCTAAAATTATTTCATTTACCCTATTTAAAAATAATACTGTGTCGGTTTATCTTGTTTAAGAGTTTAGAAACCCCTATCGATGTCGTGCCATCCCACTCATCGACCAGAATCCATAAACACTTAACCGTTAAGTCAACACAATATAAAACAAATTTTATATTCACTAACAAATACGTGCTCATATTTATTAATACACTCAAACTCATTCTAGAGTACCACGGACTCTATTTATAATGAGTAATCCCCACCAGAGCCAAGGTTCTCGCTTAACCTTCAGCTCTGATACCACTGTAACAGTCCGCAAACCCATACCCCTTGAATTGACATCAATTTCCATCAAATCAACTCAAGAAGAACGGAAATACGATCCATCAGGGTTTAAAGAAGAAGGAGGTAGAAGAAGAAGAAACAAAATAACAACAGAATCTAACCATCGCAGCGGAATTAAATATAATAGATAATATCAGAGCTTTATAGAAAGAAATTATATCGGTTTACATGTATACATCATCAGAATACAACATCAGAGTACAACACAATCAACATCACAACTCCGGGACAGTTATAATAACTTGTCCTCACAAATCTGACTATACAACTTATGATACACAGCGGAATATTTAAAACAAGTACGTAAGTACGTATCGACATCCAGCCCGTCTCCTGAGCTCCACAGCATCCTTTCCTATAATCTATAATACTCGGTCTGACCCGAGCATTATAATAAAATAACACCCGAGTCAGTCTGGAAAACCAACGTGAGAAAACACACTCAATTGGATTATTAAAGTTTCCCAAACCCTTTTGAAATCAAAAGCATCTCGTAAGACCACGTCACAAATAAACATGTCGGGTTTTTACCTTACGATAGCCAAAACACTTTCTTATCAAAATCCTCTGATATTATAGTAGTGTCTATATACAAATACTTATTCAAATAGCCGAAATTGTTACATCTATTAAATTCCATCATACTAGCCACAAAGTGGGTAATACAAACAAAACCCGTAAAAGGCACATAGGGAGAATGGATTTCCAACTAATGACTAGGCACTGGGGTACCACTTGTCACAGTACCTGGTCTAGATCAACGTACCGAGGACCACGCCCGATCCCCTACAACACGAGACTGGAACTACCTAAGGGTAATTCCGAGTAAGATCACCCCATGGTTGGCGTGACCAACCGCCACACAGCCGAAATAAAAGGTACATCTAGACAGGGATGATCTCATCCTAATGGGCGCTACCTTTATAGAACATATCCCTTAGAATTCCCATCGTCCACCTGACGATGTTCTAAAAGCACTCACCCATACAAGTCCATCCCGGGTTCGAACGGAACCGAAGGCACTACTCCTACTACATCCATTTTGGAATTATCCTTAGGATTAGTAGCGACTAGCCCTTGCACTTCACTGTACCATCTTCGATTCAAACTCGTTTCCCCACGAACGTACAAACTGGATCGAAGTGGTTTTCGGGAAATAACTCCCGATCCCGGTCTCTTCGAAACGATCAGCGCATTGGCCAATATTGATAGTCGGTTATTTAACTATCAATTAACATTCACAAACATCCATCAACAATAAATAATTTCCCAATTATTTATTAACCTCAAAATATCTTCGCAAGATATATTTCCATTTTAAATCCTTTTGAAAACAATTTTCAAAACACACTCTTCCCATGGAATAAATTTCCCAAATATTTATTTCCACTGAAAACACCAAGTACAAAAACTTAATATTTTTAAAATAATTTAAAATTCTTTATTATAAAATATCCTTTAAGACATTTAAGTTAAAAACTACTTTAATACTTATTCAAAAATATATACTTTAAGAATATTTAAAATTAAGCTACTTTATAAAATATAAAACTAAATATTTGTCTTTTTAAAACTAAATTTCAAGTCACCTTTAAATAATTACTATTATAATAAAATTTGAAAAATACTTACTTTAATCTCTAAACATTTAATAATAAATTTTCTAAAACCTGCTTTTTAAAACAACATTAAAACTTTTAATTTATATTTAAAATTTCCTTTGAAAACGAACTTGGCTATCTAGGGAAATACAGTTCTCTTTCACATCTTTAAAAATAAATCACTATTTATTTTTTTAACCCAAATTTACCCATTTCTTAATAAATTCCGATCGTGAATTTATTCTTCCAAATATCCACTAATATATTACTTCACTTTTATAAACCCAGTTTATAAATTCCAAGGTCTCACCTCCCTTTAAAAATCCCGGTTTTAAACCCTTAAATCAATTCTCAAATTGATTTCAAATTTACTTCACTTTTAAATAAATTCCCTACTCCATTTATTTCGAAATTCATTAACTTCGGATTTATTCCTTAATTATAGTTCAAAATCTTTTAACTGAATTTACCAATTTCATTTTTTTCCCAAATTCTGTTTTTATTCTTCCCAATATATTCAAACCTTGAATTTTAAAATAAATTCTTCATTCCTTTGAATAAGAACACTTAAGTATAAAAATTCATTCATTTCCACTTATTCAAAAATCTCATTCCGCATACTTGGAATTTTCTATTTGAATCTAAAAACAACTTTTATCCTTTTCCAATCCATTCCTTTAATTTATACAAATTCTCAATAATTATTTTTCTTAAAAATTATCTCTTTTATTTTCTTTTCAAAAATATAACCTATATATTTTTGATAATTCAGTATTTCCAAATATTCCCAATCAAACATAGCATTCAATATTTCCAATCATCAATATAATCTATCACAGATTATCACATAAACAAATATCACATAATATTAAACAATCTAAATAATTTTGAGGAATCTAGTTGGATCCCTCTGTAACAACCCGCACATTTGTCGATTTTATATTTAAATATTTTATTTAAATATAACATCGTTCGTCGGATTTTAGTCCGGAAAGCTACTTTTTGCAAACAGTCGAATTAGGACTCGAGACCACTTCCATTGAGTTCAAAATGCCGTTTGCGATCTTTTTGAGTATAATCTTTGATATGTTTGGAGTAAGTCGAATTTCGCTACTTTTTCACTTTGGACTTTGTGTTTGGTTTAGCCCATTTGCCCAATTCTGGTTATATCAACCCAGCCCCTCTCTTCTTCTCTTCATTCATTCCTCACTTCCTAACTCTCTTAAGCTCAAGAGAATAATGGGGGAAAAGATTGGAAATGGAAATTCCTAAGCCCTAGTTCCATTGCAAATTCAAGCTCCTACCTCCAAATTCAAGAAGAAGCTTTGGTAAGCCTTCCCTTCATCTTCTCCAACTCCTTCTCCATTCAATTTCAGAAATTTCCTAAACCTAATTTTGAAAATGATTCTCTTTTAAGCTTAGTTTCAAGCTTGTTGGGTTGGAATTGAAGAGATTGTTCTTGCCATTGCTCTATAGCTTCTTCTTCATTGATTTTGTGAAAAGGTGAGATTTTTATCTCACATCTTAAACTATATTTATCTTCGATTGTTAGGTATGAATTCCTAACACTTATCCTTGTGCAATTCCTGAGTCGTTGTGGCTCGACCGATCGTTATCGATGTCGTTTGGCCATTTTTTGGCCTAGGTTCAGGGAATGCCCTGAATAACAGTTTCAGCCGTCTGAACGTATGGTTCAGACGTCTGAATGGAATACTGGGAATTTTCTTCTCCCAGCATTCAGACGTCTGAATCAAAATTTCAGACGTCTGAATTGGTTCGTTTTGAACCAGAAAAGAAGTAGGCTAAAAAGTGCCTATTTCAGACGTCTGAAGTCCAGGATTCAGACGTCTGAATTCTGTTCTGGAAAATAGTTTATTTTCCAGATTCAGACGTCTGAATTCTTGATCTCAGACGTCTGAATCTGCTGTGTTTTGCCTAGTTGGTTTTTTAGCTTGAATATCCAACTCTAATCAAATCGGGTTGATTCCCTTTTTGTTGTTATCATTTATTATCGGCCACTTTGTTAAGTCGCCCGCCTTTTTAAACTTAGGTCGCTTGTCTTCACTAAGTCGTACCGTGACGGGGCTGATCTTATATGAAAAGCATTCATCCGAACTTCCATTTTGATGCATTTTGAGCTGATTTCCTTGGATTTTATTCACGTCTCCGAATGTGAATTTTTGTGATACGTTTTATGACTTGTCACTTTAAAAATATAAAGGTTTCAATACTAGTAGTAAATATCAAAGCTCTTTCATCAAATTGATTTCAACACTATTTTTAATATCAAAAGTTCGTTTTCCCAAACCGATTTCCAATCTACTAATATATATAAGCCTTTACTTCACTCGAATGAGAAATCGACTTAAACGACTTAGTAAAACGAGTGGTATGAAACGCTTGCGTTCACTTCGTCGGTTAGCTCTTGGACTTGTTCGACTGAACCCTTTTCGTGACAATTTCCTAGTGAAGATTTGCAGCTTGTTCGTAAATATTTAAGTTAAGCAAGTGGTTATGGGACATGAAGCTAAACTCATATATTTACTAGCTTGGTGTGATTGACACTTCTCGCTGATCATGATGATCATTTTATGATTTAGACTAGCAATTGTGCGATGTCTCTTTGTTTTCAAGGTAAGACTAGACCGCAATAGTGTGATTCCGACTCACACACATCTCTTTGTCCGCAAGGTTAGTCTAGGCCGCAGTAGTGTGATTCCGACTCACACATATCTTTTTGTTTGCGAGGGTAGGCTAGACACCACTTGTGTGATTCCATTCACACATACCTTTCTGCTTTTTGGTTAGCCTAGGCCTCAATCAGTGTGATTCCGACTCACACATATGGGGTAGCTCCCCATGGTCTTCGGACCGTCATGTGATAGGCCTCTTTCTCTTTTTATGATTTTTGGATTTCTTGTTTTGATTTCTGGATTTTTATGTCATTGACTTGTTATGAGTACAAGTTTAGGGTATGATGCCCTCTTTGGATCTCTGAGAAGATTCTTGTGATATTTATCATTTCTCATCGGTTGATCTCCTGTTGATCATCATTTTCATACTTATAGTAGTATGTCAGCATGGGTATTCTATGTTTATGCCTTATCTATTATTTTATATCATATCATCTGATATTTATAGTTAGACTGATCCGTTTATTATTTTCTTAAATAATACTCGGGTCAGACCGAGATGTTACAGGTGCTTCTGCTTGACTTCCTCCCGGGAATTGCTACTCTGACTTTTGGCTAACTATCTAGTTTAGCAGTTTTTTGTTGTATACACTTGAGATATGGACTCCTAGTTGTATTCTTTTGGTATAGCACATGTTGCTATTCTTTTGTATTATTGTGGATCTTTTTGACCACTACCCTGATGTACACTTCCATGTGTTAGTTATATATTCATATCTTTTTCCGCCTTTGTGATATGGATGTCTGTGACTGATTTGTGTTATGTTTATTTCTATATTTGTTTCCGAAGATTATATATAGCCACTGTGTGATATCTTTGAGTTTGTATCGGTATGTCGGATTTCCTCCTTAAACGAAATGCAAGCTATACTATCTGACATATCGGTGCTCGCACAAAGAAATTACATAGATGGTCGCTCCTCAACAGCCTTATTCTCCGTGCTAGTTGACAGCACTACACCGTAGTGTTCTTGGCTAGCGTGGGTATAGAGGTGGGGCGTCACACCCTCCAACCAGTTTCCCTGCATCCACAGATGTTAGCACAATACCAATTCCACTTCGAGGTGGAATATCGCGGTATATGGGTTTAATATAATATCATCCGCTATTATGCGGCACATAGGGTCTCATCCGCTATATAATGCGGGAATATCAATCACTCCAATATATATATATACTACTATATATAATATCACATCCAGATAATTCAATCAATCAACCAAATATTTAAATTTAACCATTTAAATTTAAATAACAACCCAGATGAGTGAAATTAACTCAGCTTTGATTTTTAACTTGCGGTCCGATCAAACCAGCTTGTTTTCTTCCCGATTTAGACCTTGTATACATATTAGATGATTTTATTAATATTCGAACATATCGAATGATCAATTACCACTTAATTAATTGAATAAACCAATTATTTCATTTGAACTATTCGAACAACCCATTAATATTTAAATAATGTAATTTAAACTAATTTTCCTTTAACAATTTTTAGTAACCAACTAACTATATAACTTAATTAAATAAATTAATTTCCATTTAACAAATTTAATTAACTAGTAATTTTATTTAAACTAATTTCTCCTATAATATATAAATTTTCAAGTTACAAAAATAATTAAATAAGTTAATCTCCCAAATACGTTATTTTAAAATAAACAAGTAGGTTTAATATGTATAGATGTATATTTATTTTTTTCTTTTTGAAACTACATATATACTAAAAATAGTCTATATATATTTACTGTTTTAGAATTAAAATATGAGTGTGGATATACAAAAATCTTTTTAACCTTACTGAATATATTTCTACTTTACAGTATACCCAAATATACACACACACACATATATATATATATATCATTATTATTAAATTTTAAAATACACAGACCATATACCTTTACTGCCCAAAATCGCTTCGAACCCTAGCCTCCCTCCACGCCGCCGCCGCCACGACCTCAAACCCCTCCCATCGACCATCGCAATGCCTAGCTCGTCCCTCCACGACCTCGGCTCCTCACACTTTCCAAGTCACCGCGAATCCCCTTCTTCTTCAACGCGAGACGAAGCCACGCTCGATCGATTTCCTACTGTCGATATCAATTCGAACAATGTCGAAGCTCCTAGCCCGATCGCCGAGTATCGCCGTGCTTGGGAACCACCATCGCGACAAGGTTTTGAACTATAACAGAGAAGAAAGGTTTTTGATCGAGCTGAGGGAAGAAGTAAAGTGGGTATTGCGATTTGGGTTTATGTGAATTTATGAATGTCGAACAAATCTCGAGCTCCGGCATTTTTTCTCCTTCGATTGAGTTCTGCTGTGATGATTAAGACACGGCTCGATTGAATTTATATTATTTCGTATGTTATTATCTTCATCGATTTGAATTTTACCGTCGGCCATTTTTTTTGACTATACGATATGTATAGGAGGGAGGCGTGCAGAAGAAGCTGGGTTACAGTGGAAGCAAAAAGTTTTTGATGTAGAAAGGAAACAGACCGATGGGGAAGAATTACGGCTGAAGTTGATTAATATATATATATATTAATATATATATATATGTATATATATATTATTTAAATTCAATTGTCCCAATATAAATTTCAAAGCGTTTATATATCCTATACTCACACAACAACTCCAACCACTACGAAATTTGAAATTCGATAATAATACAATATTACGGATCCAATGGAATTGATTTCGTCGAATTCCGAGACTGTGCCTCGGAAGGCTATTTTTAAATATCAATTTAAACGATATATTTTTAAAACTGAACAAAACACATTTAAATTCAATTTTAAAAGTTCTATCACCTTCAGTATTATCAATATAAATTTTCCAAGCCTTCAAATTATTTTTAACTAGCTTAAAACTCAGATTCACATTTTACCCAACTTCAAATGATTTAAATTAATAATTAAATTAGCCAATAAATAGTGATATTTGAAATTCAAGTTAAAAATTAACTTTCAAATATTTAAAATCAATTAAATAATCCAATTTCAAATATACAAAATCCCGGGTCGTCACAGACTCATCATTTGAGACTCACCTTTGGAGATTGGAGCTTTGTTTGAAGATCTATCGATCCAGCTTTCAGTTATTTCAGTTGTTTCCAGTTATTTCTATTCACTCTTGTAGTTACCTTTGTATTTGAGACTACTCTATATTTGAGATTCTGTTGTATTTTGTTTCAGACTCTGTTGTTTATATAATAGCTTCATGAACTACTATTTATCTATTCCGCTGCTTATTGTTGTAATACTTCGTGTCTGTGATTCTATGATTGATTTATTTACTATATATGCCGAGTTTTGCCAAATATAAAATTAGCAATATGTTGTTTTGAGCAATTCAAGTCTGATATGTGCGGATGCGAATGGTTCGAAATAGCGGGTCGTTACATCGTTCGGGTATGTATCATTTCAACCCATATGGGTAATAGAGATATAGACATAAATAACATCCAATCATTCAAAATGTCAACCAATAACATTCATCCAATCACCCAAATATCAACAATTGAACATACAGTCATTGAAATCAACCAATAACAACCAACAATTTACTGGTTATCATTAATAGGTATTTAACTGGCAATTTAAATTTCAATATTAAATTAAATGGCAATTAAATTCAATAAAAGTCAGATTTAACTTTAATTACAATTTAAAATATACTAAATAGCAACAAATCAATTTCTAATCACAACATAAATTCAATTTAACTAACATAAGAAAATCTAGTAGTTGTGAGTGTTCG
Organism: Allium fistulosum; assembly: GCA_030737815.1. Classification (NCBI taxonomy): domain Eukaryota; kingdom Viridiplantae; phylum Streptophyta; class Magnoliopsida; order Asparagales; family Amaryllidaceae; genus Allium; species Allium fistulosum. The sequence continues at coordinate 943,741,693 of CM060905.1, read as the reverse complement.
CTCATCTTTCATGGCTACGAAGATGATGATAAAAATGGAGCAATATGGAGATTCCTAGCAAAGATCCAAAGGCAAAGCAAATCCAACAAAGCTTAGACACAAACACGAATCAATAAACAATTTTCAACTACTTCCAACTTACAAACAACCTAAGATCCAAACTACAAACAAACTTGAAACTAGGTCATCTTTAAGAAAATATTTGGACCAGAATATTACTGAATATGTAAAAGTGACTAACTAGAAAGTTGTTACAAATTCTTTTCTCTCCACTTTCAAAAAAAGAATCACTCAAAATGCTTCTGTTTTGTAAATAAAATAGTTTATAAGATAGTTTTGTAAATAAAATAGTTTGTAAAATAGTTTGTATGTAAAATAGAATAAAATATTTGTTTAAGAAAAATAAAAGAAAATAGTTTTGTAAAATGGTTTTAAATTAATAGTAGTTTTGCATAAAAGAAAAATTCCAATTTAAATTACAAAAATATCCAACTCAACAACTTTCAATTTCAGCGTCAAAGTATATCAATAATATTAGAACATAAGATGTATATATGTCATCATTTCACAAAATCACATTCGATCGCTCGCTCGATCACACAAGTTCGCTTTCGAACTAGAATTGTCCATTCGACTTCCCTAATACGGACTTCGATATGGTTTCTTGACTAGAAGCCATCATTCTCCTTGCATAACCATATACTATGATAGATAATTCTAGAATCAAGCCAAAAATCCATATCAAATATTCGCCATCAAGAATCGAATGAAAAATCCTAAAACGAAATGGTGTAATTCACCTCGAACTGGTGTACTCAAATCTGGATTAAATTAATTATGCGAATAAAACAATATATGTAACGACCCGATATTTCGGACTATCCACATCCATTATAAGTGTATAGGTAGACACTCATGCCGGAGTTGAATTGCTCAAAATACCGCGTTGTTAATTTAAATTTGGCAAAACTGAACATATATAGTAAATAAATAATCACAGAACACAGACACAGAGTAATAAATGCAGCGGAAACAAAAGAGATAGTAGTTCGTGAAGCTACTATATGAATATATAAGATACATCAGAGTTTACAACAGAAGAGTAATACGATACATCAGAGTTAAACCAGATACAACGGAAGAGTAACACGATGCATCAGATACAAATCAGAATACATCACCGGAATCATCGAATACTGAAAGCAGAATTGAGGGCTGGATCTTCAAGCAAGCTCCAACTTCAAAGGTGAGTCTCGAATACTGGTACACTCAGTCTGACCCGAGCGTAAAGCAAAACACAAAATACTCGAGTCAGGATTAACATTCTTATATCAATAAATCCAACTCAAGTGAAATAGCAATTGAAATACAAGTAACTCAAAGGATGTTTGGAATAACCATCCTTTAAGGATCCGTTAAACTATCTACTAGGTAGTAGTGTACGATAAGTAGATAATGTCTATCAGTAATATAAAAAGATATCAAAATAGTGTTAAGTCATGGCTCATTCCATCCTTAACACATTTTTATTCCCAAAAGCATATACAAGACCGTAGTTTCCCCAAAACCAGAAGTCCCCAGAGGGCAATCCATATACTAAAGGTACAAATCAAAATCGTAGTGGTCGCGCATAAATGGAATACAAGTATGACAAGGCACATGAGGCAATACCCAAGGTAGTGATACTACCGTTTGCCTGATCCGGACTGGTGAGAACGCAACGCCGCAGCGCCCGCAACACCGTGAAACAACACTCCCAAAATCAAGGGTGCACCAATCGACAACAAGTAATGAATAGTTCGAAGAAGTGTGTCCACTTGAGGTAGCTAATCCTCCATTGGCCCGGCACGGCTCCTGTTTTACTCATTTCCAATTTGACACAAGTGTCAAGGCTATCCATTATCGTTCTCTTTCTTCAGTCATCACGTACATCATTCCAACCACTTCATTCTGGATCATCACCCCGCGTATAGTTATTAAAGTGGTTTCCGGTTTAGATAGAGAGTATATCCATAACCGATTCCGGTCTCTTTAATAAACTTCGAAATTATTTCATCGATTGGTCGTTTATTTATTTCAAAACCAAAACAATTTCAATTTCAATTTCAATTCGTAAACCAACATTTCATTTGCCTTTCTAAATCAATTTCCATAATTTACGTTACAAAACTTCCAAATTCATAATTTCAAAATCTTATAATTCAATTTCAATCTTTATTTAAAACAATTCAAATATCAATTTAAATTCGTATATAAGATTCATTCCGAAATCATTTAAATTAATTTAATTTAACATTCAAATCAATTTAACTTCATTTATCGATTTCATTCAATATTCGTTAAGTTACTTTATCATTCAAAACAATTTCTATTAAATTTCCAATTCATTAAATCAATTTCTTAAGTTCAACTTCATTAAAACAAAACTTACCATTTTGAATTAAATTAAATTCGTCAAATCAAATTCTTTAAATTTCTAGTCTTACATTAATCTCAATAAATTACATTTTATTTCTTGTTAAAGAAATTCAATTCACTTATTTACTTACTTAAATATTTTCCAAGACTTAATTAATAAAGAACTCAATTTCATTTATTTACGAAGTAAATTCACTTATTCAAAAGTTCAATTTCTCTTATTAAAGAATCCAATTCAATTTAATCATTAAATAATTCAATCTTATTTAATTATTAAATAATTCAAACTTAATTATTAAATAATTTCAAAGTTTAATAATTTCAAACTTAATTATAATTTCAAACTTAATTATTAAATCATTTCAAAGTTTAATAATTTCAAACTTAATTATAATTTCAAACTTGATTATTAAATCATTTCAAACTTAATTCAATCATTTCTCAAATTAAACAACATTCTTTCATCAATTCCATTGTTCATATTTTGTTTCAGATTATTAAATATTAACATTTTCCTTTCATGAAAATTCCAATTTCAACTTCATTTCAAATCCATATTATTTATTCAAATAAAATCTTCATTTTATTTTTAAATCAAATTATTTGACCAATCGGGTTTTATTTAATTCTCTATCCTAGGTCAAAGTTCAATTTGGGTATTTATCATTTCAACCCGATTCCAATTCAATTCAAAATCAAAGCATAGTAAAGGGAACTTGCAGTGTGATAACTGGGATGGTGTCAAAGTAAATAAACAAGCAATAACAACCAATATTAATCCAATAATCTATTCAAATAATCCTGAAATAACCGTATTAATTCGCATTGTTATTTGTACGAATTAATATAGTTATTTCTAGAATCTACACTATCATTTCATGTAGATTAAAGATTATTACATTACGGATTTCACTTGTCATTCAATTTCAATTTTTTTTACACTACAACAATTAATCCAATATACGTCGATGGTTCAAAGTGTAATTATCACTATTTTACATGTCAATTAATTTAACAATTAAAAGGGGTCATATTCAACAAATCGAATTCAACATATATGTCAAATCAAATTTTTAATTATCCTACGTCAAATTTACTTGCATAATATTTATCACTTTATACATTATAATTTTAACATCCAATTGTAAACATCAAACAATCAGTCATTTAACAATCAAACTAGATTATCATTGCATATATAACAGATATTGGTGTTAGGTGTCATAGGTGAACTGATACAGGTAATAACAGTGTAAATATCTATCAGCAGCATATTTCAATTGTCGTTTCAATTGAAATCAAATTTAATAAATAAAAGAACGTTAATCGTGAGTGAGTGCTCACCTTTTGAGGCTAGAAGATATGAACGAAAATGGAAGCGAATTGTGGATCCAAACACGAATTCAAAAACAACGTCAGACGGACATGATTTAGTGTAGCAAACAGGCACGATGGACAAAGCTGATAAATGAGAGATCAATTAGAACGGGTTAGATCAAAATAAAAAAAACAGATATATATATACTATAATTTAAAATCAAAAATTATAGAAGATCAATATAACTATATATCTATATATAAACTCAAAATTATATTGTAAGCTTCCAAACCGAAATGTATATCCTCATTTATAATATTACATATAACAGGACTAAAAAAATCAGACTTTAAATCAATACACTTGTAAATAAAGCATCCATATCTATATATATACAGTCAGGTGATGCCAATGTAATATATTATACCAGAAATCAAAACACGTACACTAAACGAACGTATCTTATGAAACTTACTTATGTATTATATAAAAGGATCAATATAAACAAAGATACATAATTTACTTATATATATATATATGTAATATAAACTTCTACCAAAAACTGCGAACGGTATAATATGTAAATATTCATCCAAATATCATATATATAGTACACCTATAATATAGCACACTGTAGAAACATATGCATCTTTATATACTTTACCAAAAGTAAATTAGAACACACGTTATATGCTTTTAAACAAATAGGCCAGTAACTTATTATAAGCAAACATATGCTAATCACCTACATAACTGACGCAACCCAAATATATATACTAACTTCTTTTTCCAAAACAAATTATATATATATAAATTTCTTACTTTAAAAATAATCTACTGTTCAAAACTTTGCAAAGGTATAAGCTATATTTATATAACCATTTTTGCAAAATGACATCATATGCATGAAAGGTATACAAGTAATATCTCTACTAAAAAAATCAACAAAAGGCGTACTATATATACAATATACTTAAATAAAATCTATACATATAATTCAAGTAAATAACTCAAAGAATTTTTAAACATATGCATTTTAACTACGTCCCTATACATTTTAAAGCTGTCACAAAGTATAGTTTTCAATCCAGTTTTCAAATAAACAAAAGTTGGTATAACCAAACATACAACTTGCATATATTACTAATATATAACTTATAATATTTAAAACTCACCGTATATAAACAACATACATACACCTTGGTACGTACGAAAGAAGGAGTGAAGAGGCTAGCAATCTTTGGACGAGACAGGGCTGACTCGGCTGGGGAAAGTTGGCTCGGTCTGGTGTGAGCTGCCTCGTTCAAGGGAAGAGGGTGCAAATGGTTCAGGTCATTGGTGGCTATAGGCGGAATTAGGTCACTGCAAGGTGGCAGCCGATTCAATGGGTTAGAGGGCATGAGAGCTATGACAGGTCGGCAAAGTGATGAAACATTTGAAGCTCAAGTCGGATCTGCCGTGGGTGGCCAAAGATCAGGCGGAGGTGGGTAAAAGGTGGAGGTAAACAGATCGCGGCCTGGCATAGTGATGCTTGCAATATTCACGAGTATATAAATTTTTTTTTCTTGAACAGAAAAGAACAGATCTAAGAGACTGAGAGGAAGAGCCTAACCGGAGATGTAAATGAAATAGCCATTAGATTTTGGAAAGGTGGAATTTGCAATGGCCTAATATTTTGAAATTAGTGAACAGATGAGAAACGTATAAGTCAAGCATGAATTAAGAGAATCATTAAAGCAACGCCCCTTCATTTTCTGACAGTTGAAACAACGAATGGTCACACGAAAACCAAAAGGCACGGAACCGATACCGATACAGTTACCGTTTTCGTGGATTCCGATGCAAACTGGACTTCAAAACACGGAGTTGAAAATACCGCAGTGCTCAGCACGATGAGACGATCAAAACGGTATATATATATATATCAGTGGTATGATTGAATTATAAAAATTCGAATTTTCTACCAGCGGAAAATGCAAGAAAAACGCTGAAAAATAAGATCGACGGAGCCAAAGATGTCCGAATTTGGAAAAACGCCTTGCTCAGAAGATGGTTTAGAATTTTTCTATGTAAAAATATTTAGGTTTCGGAAACATTTTATTTTTATCGCTTTTTAACTGATTAAATTGAAGTGAATTTACGCGCGAAATAAACTTTCATATTTTCGGACGAAAATTTACCAGTTGCTATGTTTAACTAGACGCATTTCAACTTTGAATTTTTATTTCAAAATTTTATCGTTTAAAATTTCACAAAATTTCAACTAATTACTTTATTAAAACAGTTAAAATTTACGGGTCGTTACAATATACGTACAACTTACGTATCTATTCCAACTTGTTTCATCACAATTACATTTTCAATTTAAATTCATTATTAATCTCATTGATTAACGCAAATATCACTACATACTTTAATATTTGTTTCACAGAATTTCTCCATTTAATATAATATATTAATATATTTATTCTCATAACATTGCTCATATTTATATTCATTTTAAATTACATTCAATTTCACATAATATTTCTCATTTGATACTACATTTATTTGCGAATCATTTCATAAGAAATTTCCTTAAGTTTATTGCCAAGTTACAAAAGCTTAACTTCTTTATAAAACATTATTCGAGTTTAAAGTTATCACAACTTACATTATAACCATTTATTGCAACCTCCATTTATTTCATAAACAATTTACAAGTCATGACTTTATTTATAATCATTTCATGTTTAGTTCATATTTGTTTATTCAATTAGTTTTCACCTTTTCTTTTCAAATTTATTTATGAATCATTTCATAAATTTTAATCAAGTTTATAAACATATATGTTTTTTTCAATTTAATCTCATTTGCATCATTTCCTTAATCACAATTTCAATTTTAAATATTCCAAGGCTTAAAGTTCACATTTGTATATTATTACATTACATGCCAATAATGTATACATTCTATTCATTTACTAAACATAGATATAACAATTTAACCTTATTTCACTTGCTTTCACATTAAGGTTGCCAAATTCAACTACATAGTTCAACACAATAGCTAAGTTTTAACATATATATTAATACAGAAGTTTCGACTATCCAAAATATCCAGTTATTCTATTTTATTTCAATAGTTGAACCTACCAAATCAACGAAACAACAAGATTCACACAACAAAACATTTCAATTTCATAACAAATATCCTAATTATTCACTTTATTTCCTTTAATACACTATTATTAAACTAGTGTTTAGTTCATAAATTCAATCAACAATAATAGCCAATGTTTATAAACTGACCAAATACAACAATTCAACCATAAATGATAATAATTTAATATTATCATTTCATAAAACATACACATTACGAATAACTATATGAGATATAAAAATTTTCTTCCTTTATATATATCATATATATAATATTAGGAAAAATAATTTCATTTCAAAACTTATAAAAAACATTTTTATAACAATAATAAATACATGCTCTCATATATATTTACACTCGGACAAACTCATTCTAGGATATTACTACCCTATCTCTAATGAGTTAACCCCAACAGGCTAAGGTATGTCTAAACCAAAGCTCTGATACCAACTGTAACGACCCACCTTTTCGGACGGTTTAAAACGACAATAAACCACACATGTCTAATTCAAACCATTCAAAAGGGAGGACTGTTAATAGGGTAAATAAGAAAGTAAAAGAAAAGAAAGAAAAAACCAAAAGTCACAGAATCTCGCAGCGGAACGACAAAATAAAATAATCAAATAAACAGTTCATGAAGCTATTTTATAAATAACATTTGATTACACTTTTACAATTCAAAACAGAGTTATACGTACATCAAATAATGCAACGAAACACATGATGAAGTGGAATAATTGTAATAAATAGTAGACTCTTCTCCGTCTTCATCCTCCAAAATAAAATGTTCTTCAATACACTGAAAATACTCGGGCTGACCCGAGCGTAAAGGAAAAAAATACTCTCTAGTCAGAACTAAAATTCTTATGCAAATTAAATCAAAATTAGATGAAATAAGAGACGCAGATAATTACATTTTTGAAGGTTCAAATTTTCGAAAAAGTTATTGTTTCCATATTCAAAATACAATAGATTTCACAATAGATCCATTCTAGTAACTTACAAATTTGTAGAACAATTCCCAATTAAATTTCATAGTTCAAGAGATTTGATTTATAAAAATGTTCCAAAGTTTCAACATTCAATTTTATGAAATCTTCCCAATGTTTCAAAATTTAATTTTGAAAACTTTCAAATAAGGAACGACGGTTTATTTCTCAAAAATCATTTTTATGGTTCAAATAGTAAATCCAAACATACTAATTTTTTTCTCACGTAAATATATGAAATTCATGTATTTTATATCTTTATTCAATGTTCAAATAATCCATATTAAAATTTATATGATTATAATAAACTATAGGGTGATAACAAGGATATATCAAAATAAATGAAAAAATACACATTCAATCACAATAACATCCATCGCAACATACAATCAACATTCAAATCAACTAATTCAATAACATGTCACAATAATTATTAGTTATCACATATTGGAGTTTAGCTATTCAAATTGAATATCAATTAAAATTCCAAACTAACAACCAAAAATTTATCACTATATGACCTAGTTTAACTTGCAATAAAATTTTAGTATTTCGTAAGTGAGTTTAAACACTCACCTTATGGATGCAATGGCCCGGAATTTTCGATCTCGAAAATTCCAGATAGTTAGGAAAAGAAGAAAAGAGATAGAAGAAGAAACAGAAAAATAAGTCACAGAATCTCACATTTGCAGCGGATGAAATATAATATCAAATAATAACAGTTATACAAAAGAACACTATACCTGTCAATTACATTTTAATACATCAGAGTTACACTCATACACAAACACTGGATATATACAAATCGCATGTCTCAGATAAATAGAAATAATATCACAGCGGTAACACTCCATACGTTCCTGCCATCCAGCTCGCCTCTTGAGCTCCAGAACGTCCTTACCTGAAATCTGTAATACTTGGTCTGACCCGAGCATTACAATAAAGTAACACCCGAGTCAGGCTGGAAACCAGCGTGAGTAAACCCATCTATCGTAAATTTCAAAAGCATAACTTATATATAACCCGGGTAACTTTTATCAATTACAGGTTCACAAATTGTTATAGACACCACTTATTTCACTCACCAATTCCTAAGTACCAAAACTTAGATTAAACGGTCCAATTCATTTAAATCATTCCATTCTCACTTATTGATTTCACATATCAATTTATAAAGAATCGAAGTGGTTTTCGGTATTTACTAATACCCGACTCCGGTCTCTTCGAATCCAATGTCATCTTAACTCAAGTTATACAAGTGAAATACAATTCAACTTTAAATACAGGGTATCACAGTTATTCATCATCAATAGATAACCACATCATCACGGTTAAAGTCAAACATATCATATCACGTAGCATCATGAATTACATATTAGGGATAACAATTAATCCAAGACTTCCAATGTCATTCTATCATCCATACATAAGGTTGATTAGTCATACCATTCTAATTAATTTAAATATATTAAATTAATTACTTCCATCATCTTTAAATCCTGCTTACCCAACATTTATAAATTACAAATCAATTAATTAATCATCCTCAAATTATCATCTTAATTAATCATTTTCGATTAATTATTCTTTAATTACAATAAGTAATTAAACCTTCACCCATCTACATTAATAACTTTAATCAATTAACCATAATTGATTCCATTAATTAATTGCATACCTAAATTAATTAATCTTTAATTAATCATATACATCAATTATCCTGATTTATCTCATTCAGTAATTAACTATCACTTAATTACTCACATGAGCTAATTTACTTAATCAATTTCATAAGTAATTGTCTTTAATATTAAATTAATCATCTCAAATTGCTAGTTTAAATTAATTCCAATCATTACTATTCTCCAATTATTTATACTAAGTAATAATTACCTTTTATTTTCAACATTTATTAATTAATCCATATTAACCTCATTAAATGATTTAACTTATAATTAATTTCAACAATCAATCTCAATTACTTTCTAATTATCAAATAATCTTGGAATTTATTTATCATTAATTGATAGCTTAACTTAAAACCTTTAAGTTAAATTAAAGATAAACATTAATTACCCTTAATTCCCACTTAATCACATTATTGATAAAGTTTTAAATAAACTTGTAACTTATCTTAATTAATTTTAAAGTTAAAATAAATTACATAACTTTTAAATAAATCAATCATTTTAAATAACATTGTTATTTTAAGAAATAATTTAAGAATCGGTTTAAAACTTGATTATCTTTACTGCAAATTTCTGGCCTCAACGTTTCCGAGCCCAAACTAAATTTACTTCGGGTCCAACCTGATTCACTCGCGTACAACCCATCCTTGAGACAATTACGCGAAAATTTCAAGAATAACCCGAGTCAATCTTCGAGTCCATCCTCACTTCCCAAACACTCGATCAACCAGGCACAAATGTGCACAGGTGTACGTGCACAACCCAACTGGTCACCTCCGACCAAGTCTCTGACCATCACCAAGTCGCCGTCAACCTCCACGAGCCTCTCGACCACCCACAACCTTGAATTGATGACGAAATCGACATCGAGCTACCAGACTATCCACTGTAACAAAACTGGACCACCCAAATTCGTCTCGACCTGCCACCACAGGCCATCTGAACCCATGCCACCATGTCCAAAGCAACATCACGATCTCGAGCTTCGATTCCCCCACCATCGGTCCATCCCGATGCAACGTCGACGATGATTTAGCCTCGCAAACCCAGACGAACAAAACCACCCCTAAAACCCTATTTCCCATCGTATCGTCAACGGCGATGATCAGAAAAATACAATTCCATTTTCCTCTCGACCCTCGACCAATAAGCAACCCTCGACCCAAACCCCGAGTCTTCAGAACCTCGTGATCGCCTGAAATTTGCCAAAACTCAATTCCCGTTCATCTTGCAAATTCATGCGATTTACTACACTAAAATTCATGATTTTTCTTTTTAAAATCATAGTTTCTAGAAACAAAACATATTATATAAGTGAATCAAGTAATCAAGATACTTGAATTTCGACATGTATTTGGGTTTGCTGTTTATCTTCTTCCCAGACAAAAATTACTTTAAGTTTCAGCCTAATATTATTTTTAGAACTTCAATCTTGTTTTTACAAACAAATTTTGTTTTTACGTTGAAGCCTAAAAAGATTTAGAGGGAGAGTTTAGATTTTTAACAAGTTTAATTCTTGTAAACCTGGAAACAGAGATGTATGCCTGTAAAAGTAGACATGCACAGCTAAATATATACATATTTATATGTATATATATACATATTTACATACATTACAACAATTAATTGCTTTATTTTAGATTTCCATCACATGCAACAGATTTAAACAAGTATTAGTTTGTTTACTCACCTTTACAATGTTTGAACAGAGAAGCCTTTTTGAAAATCTAGAAACTTGGTTTTGATTTTGTTGAGTTGCTTCCAGGTTTGAGAAATTGAAAGAGCAGTTGCTATTTTATTTGAGGTAGTGATGGATATATGTATATATACATAGAATTGAAGCATGCGGAAGAAGCTAGGCTGAGGAGTTTTGTTTACATATCTTCCTTTTGATTTTTTTTATTATATATATACTTTGATTTTCTTTGGTCAGCAATTTGTGACCTGAAGTGATCTTGAAAATGAAGTGAAATAGAAGTGATTTATATAAAGTTGAGATATGACTTTTTATGTGCTTGACGGCATAGGCATTTAATGCACGTTCCCCTTCATGTTTACATACATATCCATTGATATGTATATACACATATTTCTTTGACTGGTTTTGCATTTTTCCCCTAAATGCTTACATATAAAGTTATCCATACTTAATCTATTCTCTTGTATATATATATATATATATATATATATATATATATATATATATTTACCTTATGATTTCTATTTCTAACATAAATCCCTATTTTTTATTTCTATTTCTATTTTAAATTTAAACTATTAATTAATTAATTTATATTCTTGTATAGATATATATTTATACTTATTTTTAATGTGAATAAGATAGATTTTATTTTAAATATTTTTGAAAGACTTTATTTTGAATTTTCAAATCATAGTTTCTTTGCAAATACACACGTGTATATATATATATAAATAAATAGTAAATGGCCCAAAAATCTTATTTGTTTTTTTAAAATGATAAATTGTATTTTAATTATCAGAGATTTATTTGTTTGACTGATTAATATTAATATTTCAATAATGAAATCAGTAAATTCCCCGACTAACATACGTCCAAAAATCCGGGTCGTCACAATGGATTTCCCTTTTCTAGTCGGATTTGGATCCGCTACTACTTCCTCCTTTTGATTTGTTTCCTTGCTATCTTAATCTTCTTCTTTTTTATAGAAAGTTTGGGAAGAGACAGAGAAGTTTGTATAGATCTGGATTTGAAGAAAAGGATTTGGAAAACGAAGAATTTTTGGAAAAGAAGAAAAATTTAAAGAAGATGAAGAATTGAAAAAGAAAATGAAGCTTTGAAAAAGAAGAAAAAGGTTTGAAGAATAAGAATAAGAAAAAGGAAGCTTTGAAAAAAACAGAGATGAATGAGATTTAAAGAAGAAGAAAAATGAAGGAGGAAAATGAAGAGAGAAAAAAAAATGAGATGGAAGTTTTTTGGAAAAATGAAGCTACAAAAGATAAGATTTGAAAATGAAATGAGACTACAGGAATGAAGATGGAAACAAAAGAAAAGCTAATAAGGTATGTATAAACAAACTTGGAATTTGAAATAAGGTAAAAATATGAACAGCCCTAAAATGGTAGTATTGAAAGAGGTGAAGTAAAGGAATAAATATATGAATAAAGATAAAAATAAACCACCCGTTCTTCGTTCTTTAATATGAAGCTTCAGAAGAAAGAGTTGCTAATTAAAGGAAGGTACAAGAACTAATAACGTATAAACATAGTAAATGCTAATTAGATGGCATGAATATTAATTTGGATGTACACATTAAAAATGGAAAAAAGAAAAGGAAAAAAATACTTTAGTTAAAGCACTAGAAAGGAGCTAACGAACAAATGAGAAACAAATGAAAAGAATAAGGCAATTATTAATTATAAATAAATCAAATGAAGCAACTATTAATTAATAAGAAACGAATGAGTAATCTAACAATTAAATGGATGCTCAAGTGAAACCTACAAGGAGAACTTGAAAATGAAAAGAAATAGAATGCGACGTGATAATAAATGTAAAGCAAATGAAGGGACCACCTATATCCTATAAACAAACCTTCGGGGTCCAAATTCCAAAACTTACTCCAATTAATTCATATCAATAAACCCAAATATACACATATTTACGTCATTTAATTCAATATTAAAACATTTGTTTTATGTTAATATATGTGCACACTCCATTAACGTAATCAGTCAATTAACAATCAATCAATTAATCAACCAATCAATCTATATATTTATTTACATTACTCAAACCAATTTTATTAATTAATGAATATATATCTATCAATGCACTATAAAAATGATTTACTTTACTTTTTAATTACTCTAACGGTCACAATAATGCAACCAATTTACAAGTTTTAACCATACATAAAATGGAAAAATAAATATATGTGAACCTATGTAATTAATGTAAAACTGTTAATACAAGGTAATTCTAATTGATTCCATAACATTTACACAATCATGAACCCTCTGATATATTTAAAAATTTGAATATTAATGTGTGTGTATATAGATTATTCTAAAATTTAATTTATTTCCAAAATCATACTTGTTCAAAATGAAAGTTTTATTTTTATATGTCTCAAAACATGCAATTAACTTATTCAAAATGTTCATTCCATATTGACACAAAATGCAAGTTCCTATATTAACTCATTCGTTACACTTTCATTTATGTTTCCTTTTAATTGAAATAAATATTTCAATTAATCTAATTTCAATTCATTTCATTACTAATTTCAAACAAATTCTAATTATAAAACACTGTTTACTCTTCATTTATACCAATTCAAACATGTTTTATAAAATTTCATATACAACAAAATTTATGCACTATTTACAAAATAAATATTTTATCTTATTGAAAATCAACTTCTCCAAGATGCATTCCAAATAACAACTTATGTTATTTTTTCATTAAAACATTCACTCCATCCTTTATTCAAATTCAACATTTGTTATTCCGGTTGGAGACAAACATACAATTTATTCTTTTCAAATCAAAGTTTAAATTTCATTAAAATGTTTATCTTAATTTAATTTAAAATGTAAGTTCTTATGTTGAACTTATTAATTACAATGCACTTGCCTTTTTTTTCAATTAAAGGATTCCAACAACTCTTATTGCAGTTTATATTCAATATTAGATTGCAAATGAATTCTCATTATACCGCAATTGTTTTCTGTTCATTTCATATATTCCAACATTTATTTCTTAAATTATTACATTCTTATATTAACATATATTATTACAATCAATGGAACTTACATTCAAACAATTATTAAAATAAATTGAAATTACACTAAAATAGTAATCAATTACATTAAATCACATTACTAAATTACATTCTAATTGTTTTCTTACTAACAAATCATAAATTTCTAATTTCATACAATGTTAAATCCAAAAATCTTATTAAATTCATTATTCTAATTATCGAAAAAATACGGGTCGTTACATTTCATGTGATAGACTTTATTATTATCTTGATATGTTTTATATGCTTTGAATCTTATGGTATATATATAGTTATCATATACTATGATGATGTTATTGGTTGTGCGTACATACAGAATTTATATGATCACCCAAGGATGTTTACATACATGATCTATATGTCATATCATCTCATTCATGTAGAAGGGCCTACATGTTAGATATTTGCATATATAATGTCATATTGATGGAACTGAGCTAGTCGGAAGGGGATGCAATAAGTAGATTTGAAAAAAATATTCCCCATTTGGATCATATTTGAGCCTATGAAGTCTAAAGGCATATTAGATCCAATCTAATAAAATTTTAAATAAAATCTTATTTTGTTTAAATTGTTAAAATGGCGATTTATATTGATATAAATTTGCATGTATTATAATGAATGTACCAAATACATTCATTTATGTGAAGTGTCGGTGTAATATATAAGTAGTGTATATATGTGTTAATGAAACAAGAATACATGAATTTAGAGAAGGAAACCTTTTGTTTCCCTCTCTTAAGCTATACAATTAATGAAGGGAAGATATGACAATATATGTAGAGAGTGAAACCTTTCATTTCTCTCCCTCTTTAATTGTAATAATTGATATATATGAAATGACATTTATAACTTATTAACTAAATTTACACATGCCTCTGTTATCCAAGTTTTTTACTAATGAAATATATGTGTACATCTATAATAATTATAGATATGTACAATTTTTTGAAACTGGGTAAATGGATTTATATCTCACCAGGATTTGTGGCCCAAGCCCATACAAAAACAAACCCACATTAATTACAAAACAATACAAAATATCACTTTTTTGAAAAGTCGCTACATTCTTCACTTTAAACAAAAGATACCAAAGTAAGGTCAGAAGTGAGAAACAGTCAAGATGGTCATAAATTCACTCTTGAGCACCTGCGATCTCAACCTTCTGATTCCAGTTCTCCAGTGCTTGTCGTTCTAGTTCTGTTGAGATGGTAAGTTTTTTCCTGGTAATTCTTTCAATTATAACAACAACATCTCCTACTATAAGATTAGAAAGAGCTAATTCATCATTTCCTTTGTTATTGAAAGTCTGATCATTTTGTTCACGCCAAATTTACTAGATGATAGTTGTTAGGAAAATTTTGGAAACTTTCTTCATCAGATCCGACATATCACCCCTTTAGTTCAGGTACCTTGCTTCTTCTTGTAATGGTTTCAACTTTTCAGTTTTTCTATATAGCCCATACTCTCTTGTTGTATTTGTAGTCAAAAAAATAAGTGCATATGTGATTCCATGCCTTGTTTACGTAAATTGCATGTGGTATGTATCCTCTCATAAACCCCAATTTCGAAGCCTATCTTTAGTAGGAAACCTAATGATAAGAGCATTGTAGGTAGTGTGAGCTAGTTTTGGGTTATTAGACCTACTCTATAAAGTATTGTGCCATTGAACAATGGGAGATTGTGTTCTTGAGTCCTCCCATGCATCATGAAATTTGAATTGACCCTTGAGGTTACTTTTCCATGTCGAAATATCTTCTAATCTTCCTAAATATAAAGCAGTAGCTTCAATTTCCTGTCTAAAGTTTCTAGTAAATATCTGCATGTCACAATTCTAGTTTGATCCCCTTGTAATGCTTGCAACCTTACAAGATGGAGTGCCATTTGCTGAGTAACTTTCCCACCGAAGCCTATCAATCGGACTTTTGCTATTGAGCTAGGGATCTTTCTAAAGGTTTGTGTTTTCCTAGTTGCAATTTGTCTGTCTATCAATTCTATAAGTTTCCAAGTTGTAGAGGCATTATTGTCAATTTTAATAATCAAAAGGTTATCTTTTAACTACCTGGCTCTCATCCAATTATCCCATAAGTTATTAGATTCAATAATTTTCTAAGCTAATTTGAGACCATAAAATCTTTTCAAATCAAAATGATTCTTAAGGCCAACACCACCTGAAACACCCCCACAACCCTTAATATACCAAAAAGGACACATTAAAAGGTGTGGAGCATTGTAGGTATAACTAAAGCTAACAGAGACTAAGATTCACAAGACAAAAATAGATAAAAATAGCGGAAACTAAATAAGTATTAATTAAAACAAAGCCTTAGAATTAAATTCATAAATAAGTCAAAAGCCAAATACAACATTCAAAACCCATAGCGTCTTATGAAATAAAACTTCAAAGTCTCAAAATCAGAGTATGTAATATCCCTCATAAATAAACCAGTGCATACAAGAACAACATCTGAAAATAAAAGAAGTACATAGAAGAAGTCTCCTCCAAGAAGAACTCCAAGCTGCAGCAATCTACTAGCTTCTTCCTTGATTGCCTAAGGGGGGGAGGGGGAAATAGAGGAGCGGGTCAGACTAAAAGTCTGGTGAATGATAGTAATTACTAGAGTGTTTAAGCAAGATAAATGTAATAGACTCTACAATAGTTCTAGCATAAATAAGGATAACAAAGGAAATAGGAAAGATATAAACTGGAAATAAATACGATTAAATATTGCTCAAGATAGGTTAACTTCGGTTGCTTGCACTTGTTCTGATTTAATTAGGCTGAATTCCTAATCCTGTAGTTAGGATGTGACCCTAATTCTACCGTTTTAGATCAGCCTGCTACTCCATAGACCTTTCTGTGGACCAGCCGCTATATAACTCCCTGCACAGCAACCAATGATATCTACGGAAGATGCACAGAGCAACTACTGCAGATCCGGACGACATATATAGCTCCCTACACAGAAGGCAATGGTGTCTACTAAGACACCATACTAAGCGCTTGGAACTCATAGCTATTACTGAGCACCCGAATGGAAGTCGCACGCGTAACTGCCACCATGCCCATGCTACCTTTTGCTCCACCTATTGGGTCTTCATATTACCTCCAACGTACAGCATAGCATGCCTCTCATCTCACTTCAGGCTAATGCGAGATCACCGTGTGTCCATAGAAAAATAGGGGAAAAGCTGTTGGTACTGGCCCTTTATCCAAACAATATCTAGTTGCGCCCCTTATCCAAACCCCCGTGATTTGGACTTCTATTTGACTAATTACTACCATCCTCAGCATAAGCGTGCCCTATGGAATGCTATTTGGTATTGGTCCTACTTTCATCTTTGCTTATTAACTTAGATAAATTATTTAAATAAGCCTTTATTACTTTATTACCATTTTTACTTTCTACGCTTATTAATTTATCCCAAGTCCTAAAATAAGCCTCATTCTATTTCTTTTTTCTTATTATAACCTACGTTATAATCATGCTTATTACTTAACCCGAGGTCTAAGTGTGAAAATAAGCTTCTTTCAACTTTTACTTCGTTTAGTTATAACTATGCTAAATTTCTTTAATTAGTCCAATCCTAATTACAATTAGGCGTAAATTTAGTCGAATTCCATTTTTTTATTACAATCTCCATAGTTTACATCTTATTTTCTTCATTTAATATTCTTAATTATAAAATCCATATCCATGTTTAATTTAATCTAATCCATATGCGTAGAAAATGGGAATGAAGAGAATATACGCTTGCATAAAATCCAAAACGTCGAAAAGATGTAAATAAGAAATAAATAACAGTAAATAAACTTAAATACTGTAAATAGACTGTAAATTAATAAAAAGCTTATGCTTAACAGTAATAAATTATAATTAACAGAAATAATACTAAAATTACCGACAGGAATAGCTGAATAGACTGAAAATAATTAAAAACTGTAAATAATTACTAAAAAAGGCTATTCCAAGAATCGTAGTAAAACTACAACTATTGGAAACCCTATTATTTTAAATTACTTAAAGAAATTTTAAAATAATTACAATCACTCACCTCCGGTCCTAAGCTTTTCCTTTGGTCTTCCCGGATCCACTTCGAGTTGTAAAATAATTTTTGTTAAAAGGATTCTCTCCTTGGAAAATTATTCCTTTTAGGGTCCTTCTTGAAAAGGTGAACCCAAGCGGAGAAAATTTAGAATGAGAAAAGGTCTTAAGTCTAGGGGTCTATTTATATGTGTAGAAGTGGGTCTCGGACCGTTGGATTTGGAGATTGAATAGGATGCAACCACGTCATAGGCTGAATAGGAGCCATCGGATGTAGCAACGGAGGGACTGGATTAAACAAAACGGTGCAAATGATGTGTTTCGACGTCTCTAATTCATTCGAATGAATTCTTGTTCGTTCGCTTGCCAATTTCAAAGCGGGTCGACCGCCCACTTGCCTAGGTCGACCGACCGGTCGACCTAACCGTGTGTGTGTGTATATATATCCGTTATATTTCTGCTTATTTTGTTTCTTTTATAACTTGGTCATATTAGCTTGGTTTCTGACGTTCTATATATGGAAATTGACCAGAAAATCACCACAGACACAATGGAGCAACTCCCGTGGCTCAATTCTGATAATTTCATAAAGTTATTTTATCATTTCATTTATTCGTTAATTAATTATTATAGTTTTAATTTTCCGGGTTGTTACATTCTCCCCCTTAAGGGATTTCGTTCCTGAAATATCTAAGGATAAAAGAATGTACTAAATGTTTTCATCCAATTCTACAACCAACTACTTAATCATCAACCATTCATCCATTGTCCTTAAGTTTTCTAATGCAATTTATGATACTTATGCAATTAGTGTAGTGTAAATGTCCCTAGCTAATACAAAAGATTAGGCGGTCCACTGATTCAATTGATCTCCTTTTATGCAATCATGTCTGTGCCATGTATCCAAATGAATGCAAAAATTTCCTAATGATACTGATAATTCTACATGCGTGCTACAAACATCATCATAATGCAACAATCATGTGATAAACATCCATTTATAGCAATCATGGAAATTAAAAAAATGCACACACATCCATATGCATATGCTCTAGTGTCCTAGTTAGGCCGATCCTTAAGGAATATTAGTGCCTAGTGTACCTATATGCATCCATATCATCCACTAGAAAACACTTGCAACCACTAGCATACATCATTCATAACATGTTCTATTAACATGTTTACATCAAATCCTACCATCCATAGGTTAAACCCTAAGTTCTACCCTCCCAAAGGGTTATAAAGGAAAGAACCTATTCAAATCTAAAGATGGAAAAAGGAATTCTAAAACTTACCATAAAAAAGATGAGGACAGGAACTACGAATCTTCTCCTCTGCTTCCCAAGTGGCATCTGCAACATCATCTCCCATTTGCACCTTTATCAGTGGAACCTCCTTATTCCTTAGTCGCTTCATATCTCTTCCAACAATCTTTGTGGAGATACGCCGAATAGAAGCTTCTCTTTCTACCTCGACCTCCTCTAATTGACTAGGCTCTACTACTTCGTCGAGTCATGTAAGCACTTTCGCAAGTGAGAAACATGGAAAACGTCGTGCACTCCTGCGAGCCTATCTGGTAGCTACACTCGGTAAGCCATCTTCCCAACTCTCTCTGTGATATGAAATGGTCCAACAAATCTAGGGGCTAACTTTCCATTTGATCTGAATCTTACCACCTTCCTAAGCAGGGATACTTTGATAAAAACTATGTCTCCAACCTCAAACTCTAAGTCTCTCCTCCGCCTATCCGCATACGACTTCTGTCTGTCTTGAGCCGTCTTCATCCTTTGCCAAATCAAATCCACCCTCTCAGAGGTCTCCCTAACCATATCGGGTCCAAGTAATAACTTCTCCGTAGATTTTACCCAACATGATGGGGACTTGCAAGGTCTCCCATATAAAGCCTCAAATGGTGCCATTCCTATACCTACTTCGTAACTATTATTGTATGCAAACTCAACCAACGGATGATGCTCCTCCCAAGTTCCTCCAAAGTCCAAAATGCACATCCGCAGCAAATCCTCAAGCACTCTATTTACCCTCTCCGTTTGGCCATCCGTCTAGGGGTGATAGACCATACTCAACCTAAGTTGCGTCCCTAGCGCCTCTTGTAAGCTTCTCCAAAACTCACTAGTGAAAATGGCATCTCTATCACTAACAACACTAGAAGGAACTCCGTGTAGACGGACTATTTCTCGAATATACAAGGATGCCAAATATGAAGCCGTACACTTACTCTTAACTGGTATGAAGTGAGCACTCTTGGTCAATCTATCGACAATCACCCAAACGCTAGTGTTCCCTTCCGTAGAACGGGGTAAACCATCAATGAAATCCATAGAAATACTGTCCCACTTCCATTCCGGTATATCTAAGGGCTGAAGTAATCCACTAGGCCTCCGCTGCTATGCTTTTACCCTTTGGCATATGAGACACTTAGCTACGAATTCTGCCACGTCCTTCTTCATACCACCCCAATAGAACATCCTTTTCATATCCCGATACATTTTGTCACCACCCGGATGAATAGTCATACGGGAATGGTGCGCCTCCTCCAAAACTGCCCTCAACAAGTCACCGGCACGTGGAACACAAAGCCTCCCATCTCTCCTAAGCCATCCTATGCTATTAATGGAATAGCGTTGGAGATGTCTTGAGACCTCTCCTCGGCTAATCCTATCCATAATGTCCATGAGTTCCGAATCCTCCCGCTTCCTCGAGCCAATCTGATCCATAAGGGTAGGCCTTACCTCTAAGGTTGCCAACAATTCGGGAGCAATGTCCGTAGAGGGCTTAAAATCAAAAGTAGAAATAAACTCCAAGCTCCTCCACTATACAAACAAAGGAATAAGGGTTGCTTTCTTTCTACTCTATGCATCCGCAACCACATTACCCTTGCCAGGGATATAAGCTATCTCAAAATCATATGAGGCTAAAAACTCCACCACCTTTGTTGCCTCAAGTTCAAGTCCTTCTGCGAGAATAGATACTTCAAAGACTTATGGTCGATAAAAAGGTCTAACCTCTCACCAAGCAAATAATGCCTCCAAGTCTTAAGTGCAAAAACTATAGCAGCCAACACTACAACAAAAACTGTCTTTTATAGCGGCATATAGCCGCTATTAATCACAACCATAGCGGTTTGATAAGCGCTGTATATCGACATGTTATAAAAAACTGTTGAATATTTATAACACAAAATATGACGCTATGGTTGAGCTTAGTTTTATAATGCAAATTCGCCGCTATGGTACGTTAATTCAATAGCTCATTTTAGCCGCTATAATACAGCTAAATCTCAACGGAACTGGAAATCTTTATAACACCATTTTGCCGCTATAAAATATTTATTCAATAGCTCATTATAGCCGCTATAATACAACTAAATCTCAACGGAATTGAAAATCTTTATAACACCATTTTGCCGCTATAAAATATTTATTCAATAGCGGTCATTTTACACTATTAAATCAACATGTTATAGTATTGATAAATTCTTTTACAGCTCATATATGCCGCTATAAAAATCGTAGATACACTTTTCAAGAGCTATGACTATATATTACATTTTAATAATAGCAATCAAACTAAATCTTCATAAACGAATAAAGATTATAATCAACAAGTTAACACAGAGAAACAGAAAATAATGTAAATTTAATAAGTGTACAAACATTACAGAGTACAAACATTAAAGCAATCCTTCCAAATATTACAGAGTACAAACATTACAGAGTTCCAACATGCAAGGTCTGATCTAGTTGCGTACTAAGGACCTTGCTTCCTTCCAAATAAGCCTGCGAAGTTAACACAAAGAAACAGAAAATTTTAAAACAAGTGCATGCTCAGATAGAAATGTGAATTTGGTTAGGTTAATTACAATACTTAGTTTCTAATCGCAACAGTGGCACCTTATCCAAACTAAAACTCAAACCCACTACTTTAAGTCTTGGTATTGGATACATCTACTTGTTGATATTGGCAACAAAAGTCGTGCAAACTCCAGATCTGATTCGAAGCATAAGCGATGGAGTCTAAAGCAGCCATGCTTCCAAACAGAAGCGATCGCTCACCAAATTCATGACTTTGACAATTGCGTAGCGGTTCGATTTGTGGCGGTAACTATTCCTTAGACAAAGATGACTTAGTGCGGACGAAATCTCTTGGTGGCCATAGCAACGTTCAAACTCAAAAGAAGGCAGAAAGTGACAATCAAACCTTATAACACATAGCGATATATCCTTATAAGTCTATTATTATGAGGAATAAAGCAGTGGAGTTTTATGACATTTTATGTTTATGTTCAAAATGAAGAGAGAACTTACTCTAAATTCCTCGAGTTCTGTCATTTTTGACTTTTTTTCACAAACCAACTTAAGATGTAGAAGACACACTAAAGAAACTAGAAAAAAAAATTTATCTTTTTTTGCATACCTTTTTTTTAAAAAACTTCAAATGCTTTACCAATATGTCATGAACCTTGTCATGTTTCCATCTATGAATAGATTTTCAGTTAAGGAAATGATATGTTCACATATTCAACTGGAAACGAAAGTCAATGATTAACTACTCAAGAATGTCAATATGTGAATCAAAAACACATGGCAATGTTTAAAGAAATTATATTTACTGAATAAGTAAATAGTCAGACTACATATCACCCTAATTTCTTTAACCATTTTGTGTTTTGCGATGAATCTAAATCTCTACAGTAAAAATTAAGGATGACTATTACACATTGATCAAAAACTTAAAAAATTAAGTATCAAAAAGTTAATAATAATTAGTAGCACCAGGGGAATAATAATAAAATACAAAATATGTCATAGAAAAACTTACCACTTCTTCACGTTTATTGACTTCAAGTTTAGCTTTTGATCCTATGTCACCAACCCTTGTGGATCTTACTCTGTCGCGTGAAGGAAGGCTAGATGACCTGGTTGTTCATAAATGGAAGATATTAGCCTTCCAAATATAAAATGTTGTATATAATACCAATTTTTTTATATCCAGGTACATTAGTGCCTTTTTTTTCTGAGACGAATCCAATTTCCCACCCATTAGGTAGTTCTTTAAAATATTCATTAATTCTAGTAGAGTACAGAAAGATATTAGTCTACAAAACCTACTTTAAAGTTATAAAGTTATAATTTTTGCTCTGCTGAAAGATCAGGAAGAAACCCGAGAAGGTTTTAAAATATGACTACCACTACCTTCCACACAAAATGCCACGTTGCTAGAAACTGTCTGGTGATTGCCAACTGCCCCCGCAAAATAAACAGGTCTGGTACCATGCGCCGCACCGCTAACTTGCTCCATCTTTGGCACATAATAGTTACCGTACGCCTGCAGCACCACCGCACTCTGCATATTACTGTAAACTCCCTGCGGTCCAGAAGCAGCTGGAAACACATGGTACAAATTCCCATCCCCACCATAAACTGTAACATATCCCTGCGGAGCGCCAAACGTAGTTCTCTGTGGAGGTGGATGTGCCTGCGTCACCGTCAATTCGGGTTCGGATTTTGCAGGTAGTGGATCCGCATCCAACCCAAGCAGGTAATCCAAACTAACCTTATTAACGTCCGGTTCCGACTTTCCAGACGAAGTCGCCTTCTTCATTCCTCCTGAGGCGACATTGAAGAGAAAAATCCTGAGCCGAACTGTAACGACCCAATATTTTCAACCATTTGCATCCATTATAAGTGTATAGGTAGACACTCATGCCGGAATTGAATTGCTCAAAATACTGCGTTGTAAATAAAATTTGGCAAATCTCAGAATATATAGTAAATAAATATAATCACAGATCACAGACACAGAGTAAAATAATGCAGCGGAAGTAAAAGAAATAATTGTTCATGAAGCTACTATGTAAATATATCAGAGTTAAATAAGATACAACAGAAGAAATAAAATACAACAGATGTCTCAATATGATAACCAAGTACAAGCTGAATAGAACAATAGAACCGAGATAGATAAAACTAGATAAGCAGATAATCTCCAGCGATTCCAATCTCCAGAAAGTGGAATCCAAATCTGTGAATAATCAGGCTGACCCGAGCGTAAAGCAAAACACAAAACACTCGAGTCAGGACAATATATACTTATATAATGTAAACCAACTTAAGTGAACTGTAATAAAGGTACAAGTAACTTAAAGAATGCTTGGGATCGCCCATTCTTTAAGGATCCGTTAAACTATCTACTATGTAGTAATATTCGCTATTATAATAATGTCTAATTATAAAATAAACATACTTTTAAATAGCATTAAGGCTTTACATTTTCCACCTTAACACGTAAAATGCCAATAGTCTACACAGTACCTGCATACCTCGCAAGGCTATGAGAAGATACTCCATAGGTACGACACAAATAGAAACTCGTAGTAAAGCTCGATATGGTAGGTGACACGGCACACAAGGCAATGCCAGGGTAGATATACCAATTACGCATCCGGACTGGTGGTGACGCATAGCAGCCAGTACCGCCCACCTCGAACAACACTCCCAAATCAAGGGTGTGCACCAAATCAATCACAAGTAATAGAATGGTATCGAGGAAGTGTGTCCGATCAGAGGTGCTACCTCCTTGGTCCGTCAATCGCTCCTGTTTTAGCCACCTTATGCCAACTCATGGGAGTTGGGTCCACGTATATACCTTAGGATCGTCGCCACCATCCTACTTCATTCTGGAAACTTCATCGCGTACACAGTTGTTAAAGTGGTTTTCGGTATCGACAGAGAGTATGTCCATATCCGATCCCGGTCTCTTTAACAACCAATCATTATTATAACCCGTGGTTATAATTTTAAAATAATATTTTATACTTCAAAATAGAATATCATTTCAAATACAAATCTTTATCAAAATAAAGATTAAATCAATTCCAAACCATTTCAATATATTTAAAATATCGTATCATTTCAAAACTTCATTTCAAATCATTTTAATATACCAAAATATCAACTTTAAATACCTTTTTAAATTCAAAGATATCCTTCATTTATTATCATTTCAAGTCACCTTTAAATAATTTATATTCCAACAAATTAATTCATTTAAATTCATTTAAAAGTGTAAGTATTATATTTCAAATCAAGTATTAAAATTTTCAAAGTTTCAATTCAATTCAATCATTTATTTCAATTAAATTTCCATATACCATTTCGAATCTTATAAATTTCAAATATAGATTTAATCCACAAAATAACTATTCAAATTATAAAATAGATTCCAAAGCTTTAATATCCTATATTTCATAAGTCCAATATCTTTTAAATAGATTCAAATTACAAGTAAACCAAATATCTTTCATACTAATATAAACTTCAATTATTTATTCCAAGATTTAATATCATTTATTTAATTTAAATTTAAATACCATTTAATCACATTTCAAAATAGTTGTATTTCCCAAATCAACTATTCCATTTAAATCATTTAAAGTCAATTCATTATATTTAATAATTAAATATTTAATTTCCAAAATTTAATCCCTTTCAAAGATCATTTATTCATTTGAATTTATTAAACAAAGAAAATTCAACTTTCACAGCACTTAGAAAATGCTACGAAATGTTATGTTTAAAAACAGTTCATTAACAAAAGAAGGCATTTAAAATGCTGTAATATCTTAATTTAGTTTCAATTAAAATTTTAGTTAAATTTAACAACTATAGCACTAACAAAGTGCTATAATAACCCTTAGTCAAATTTGCTATTTGGTTCATTTAAAACAACTACAGCATTTTCCAATGCTGTAATATCTTTACATTACATTTCAAAAATGCTGTCAAATCAAATTCAGAGTTTTATTTACAATTTAACACATAATTAACTTTTAATATAAATCATTTTAACTTATAAAATCATATATTTTCACATCTAAAAAGAATCATTTAAATACCTTTATTTCTATGATTTTATAAAGTCAAATTTCCATACAAAAATCAAATTAAATAACAATTAAATTTTCATTTCTTTAATTAAATTTTTAACTTAACAACTAAGTTTAAATTTCCAAAATATAACTTATTTCCATTTATTTTACTTAATTAATATTTCACTTTTAAACAAATTTCACAAAAATTCAATTTAAGTTATATTTCCAAATTCAGCTTAAATATTCATTTATTTCATATTTTAAGTTATACAAAATCATTAACACTTTATAAAATCATTATTTCTTAATAAAATCATTAAATTCATTTTTAAATCAAATTTGTCATATATTCTTACTTTACATAAATTCCATTTATAAACAAAATCATAAATTCCAAAATTAACTTATATTTCAAATTCTACTTTACCATTTACTTAATTCACTTATTTAATTTGTAGAAAATCACAAATATTTAATATAAATCATTTTAATAAAATTTAAATCAAAATATCATAATATTTAAAATTTTAAAATATTTTAAAAATTTCAGAAAAATATATAAACCACGGGTCTGTATAAAATTTTCTAGCCTAGGTCAAGTGATACGGATATATATATCATTTCAATCCGTAGTTTACAAAGAAAAACCGGGTTCTATCATTTCAAACCCGCAATCCCAAGTTAAATAAAATAAATAAAAGTTGCTTAGGCTTATCATTTCAGCCCATAACGATCTTTCCCTATTCTAAAGTCCGTTCGGGTATGTATCATTTCAACCCATAGTGAACCTAATCTACAGGGAACTTGCAGTGTGACAAATTGATAAAAATAACAGAATAGCATGATATAACAGTAACATATGGTATAACATGTGTAAATACAGCTGTGAACATTATATGATCATAATATAACAGTTATAACAGGGTGATATAATTTTACAAATTCAAATGGTGTCAGTTTACTAGCTATATAAGTACACATTGTCTGGTGAGAATTACTCACTGTTTTGAGCTAGAGACACAGCAACGAATACACAACTGAGATCCACACAAGCACGATAACATGACATAGAGATGAGTGGAAGAGCCAAAGTATCAATTCCCTTGAATACAAGTCACACAAAACAATAATATACATAAGATTTTAATTTAAAAACTACTAAACTAGGCTAGAAATAATTGCATAAATCAAAGCTGAAATGCTTTGCACTTGCTTCCAACACACTCTAGGTTTATGTGAAGACCCAAATTATTGAGATAAAAATAATTTTAAAATGAGAATTTTTAAGAAAAGAATATATAGTCTGAGAATAATAATATTAGGAGTAAGTGAAATGGTTAAATAAGAGGATAGAGATTTTTCAATAAAATATAATGGGAAGAAAATGATCAAATATGAGTGAGATTTTATATACAAATATCTCCTATATATATACATATATATAAATATATATGTATTAGATATGAGTAGCCAAAAAAGTATAAAATGATAAAGTCCTTTTGATAACCAAATTGCATGAGAACCAGTTTAGTATTATTGTGCATAAATACCTTCTTAAAAATAAATCAGGAAATAAATGGTTTGAAATAATATAAGAGAACCATTCAGGCCTAACAAGGTATACAATGTATCTGAGTCACACAAAGATGATGTGTAGATGGATCATGCAAATAGCATGTGCACAGAAAAGCAGAGAAGCAACTGCTTTTACTAGAAATAGAAATCAAGAGAAAATGGCACATTTAGCCATAACAACACACACATAATTCTCTGAGTAATGTGAGGATAAAATGGGTTTTCCTTTAGTAAAACCCTAGCAAAATGATTTAAATCAAGAGGGAAGCAGAGGTTTTCTCTGAGGGAAAACAGAAACACAAAAGAAAAAAAATAGAAAGGAGAGCTCACCCTGTTTTCAAGCTTAGGCATTCTCGGGGAAGAGAGGAGGAAGGTGAGTGATTAATCACTTATGATCTGTAAGGCATTAATACCCATGTTAAGGGCAGCCAGGTTATTTTATATAAACACTACATTAGGTTTTTCTGTTTGATTTTATTCTCTGGATGAAAATATGTTGATCATGGATGGTATTCTGGTTGGGTTTTTGGATGAGATTTTAACCTGTTTTGACTTGTTGTGAAGGTTTCAGTTTTTGTTTTAAAATAATAGATAATCAAACAAATACACTAATCACAGAAATAGATTTTATATATGCTAGTTTTGATATGAAAAATGAATCAAATGTTTTACTGTGGAATAGGGTATCAATGAAAGAAAAGAAGTAGGCAGTGTGAATATTGAGATTCATGCTTATGTCTAGTCTATATTAAAAATGATATGAACAATGCAATATTACAAATATGTGCTGATTTGTTCAGATCATAAACCAATAAGTTTTTATGGGTTTTTCTCAAAAACCATTCCCTATGTTCACAGTAAAAGAATAAATATAGTTTTGCATATGACTTCTTCATATTTGTGTAAGCAATGGAAAATTTCTAGAAATAAAAATATAAGCAGGTTTTAGAAAAAATGTGATTAAAGCAAAAATGACTTTGAAATAAGGTGTGCAGTTTTACATGAATGCTTTGTATGTCTGGATATGATCTTTGGGTGATTTTAATAATTCTTGACCTATATAAGGAAGGAAAGAATACGAGTATCTCTGGAATCAAAGGAAAAATTCCCCAGAAAGAAATAAATAAGCATGGTCTCTAAATTATAAAATAATTTAGGAGTAGTGCCTTGATCTACTCATCAGCAGGTGGTTGATGGGTATGTGCATGACTTGTTTAAGTCCTGTAGGCCTCTGTGTAAAGGGTTAACAGAACTGAGCCCCTTTGCAATGCACACATGGTGTTCAATGGCAAGAGTTCAGACCAAACAAAATGAAAAGATGAGAAAGAGAAATGATGCTATGGAATTTAGGGAGTTAATCCATAGGAGTTTTGTACTTGTACAATTGAATGAAGTGAATGGATGAATGCTTGGATTTATGTTTGTAGATAAACTTAAAAGGAAAAAAATACAGAGAAATTATGCTATGGAATTTAGGAAGTTAAATCCATAGGAGTTTTGTACTTGTACAACTGAATGAAGTGAATGGATGAATGCTTGGGTGTATGTTTATAGATAAATTTAAATATACACATTCTCAGATTTTAATTGGGATTTGAATTGCATTTAATAGAAAAGTTCTCTGTACAGCCTTAAGAATTTACAAGATATTTTGCATACTTGATTTCACTCACACCAGAATTTATTTCTGACCCTATTTGTTGCCTTTGCAATACTTGGGGTGTCTCATTTTATTGGGGCAATTCAAAGTTTTGCTGCAGGGAAAGATGCATGAATTGCTTGCTTGCTTGCATGGATAATTGGAGATCTTGAGGAATTTAAAGTGTTTAAGAGAAGTAGCAGTGTCTTTGTAATAAATAAGTTAGGCAAACTCTAATATGTTCTAAGTATTTTCATGAGTGTCTTTTGCTTTGATATCTGGAAAACAGTATGTAAGAAGAAAAAGAAACTTAAATGTTATATGTGTTTGTGAGCTGTGGACTTAAGTAACAAGTTCTGAAATAATTTTAGTAGATAATGCTGAAGGAGAAGATGCCATTTAATCTGATATGTGAACATGTTTTTCTAGACAGTCTTGAGGCACTTCAGTTATGAAATTAGAACTAATACTAGGTAGGAGAAATCTGATACTATAAAACTGATACTAAGTAGGAGAAATCTGATACTATAAAACTAATACTAAGTAGGAGAAATCTGATACTATAAAACTGATACTAGGTAGGAAATTTCTGATACTATAACTTCTGATCTAATACTAAGTTGGAAAAATCTGATACTATAGCTTCAAAACTGATACTAAGTGGCAAGACACCAGATTCAACACTTTTCTAGCTCCAGATATAAGAAGTTGTGTGATTTATAAAGTAGATCACAACACCATCACTCATGTGATGACTATTAGCTCTGTTAACCAGGAAATATGCATTTTGTCTGTCATGATTGGTTTGTGCTTGTTGTGTCTAAACCTTGATCACATGTGTTTTTTTTCTCTGCTTAGACTTCAACCTAGTTTATCACGTCAGTATTCATATGATAAGTATCAAATCACAAAAGAATTCCGGAAATTAAATGTATGGCTTGTAGACCAAGAAACATATGAGAAGTAAGCAAGAAAATTATAAGTGGCAATATTTGAATTTAATATTAATCAAGCTTGAGATCAAAAAGGAGAATGTAAAAAAAATAGAAATGGCTATGTGACACCAATTCTCTGAAATGTGAGAAATATAGTGTGATTGAATTTTCATTGTTAATTTTAATACTCTGATAAGCAAGGAAACATTTATATATCTTCATATATATAAATGACTTGAATTGACTTATATACTAATATTTTTATATTGGTAAGAATTTGGATCTTGGGGGAAATGAATTAAAGAAGTGATCACTTGGTTTGAAAAAAAAAATCTCAACAGTAAATCACTGAAAAATAACAATCCAAAAGAAGTGGGTCACTTCAGTTGGTATCAGAGCTATGTTATTAAAACATTGCATAAATTTTTTATCCAATTTTCTTGTATGGATAAAATTCAAAAAAAAAACATAGTAATGATAGAAATAAATATCCACAGTAGAAATAAATTTCAGAAAATAATTAAATTAGAAATATGACTGACTAGCTATGCAATTGAATAGTGAATCATGGTAGGAAGACCACCAAATCATGGAGCAGGACCCTCCAATACAACACCAATGGTTAACTTGCAAGATTTGGTGAGGGCATTTAGAGAAGGAGCAGTGCAGAGGGAAGAGAATCCTCATGAGGAATTAGCTAAGTTATTGAAGACATTTTCAAATTTAGGAGGCAAGGATTTTGAAGGCATTGAGGGAGTTATGGGAGTGCAGACATGGTTGAGAACTTTGGAAAGGATATTTGCAGATATGCAAATTAATGACCAAAGGAAGAGGCAGATAGCTTGTAGGAGACTCAAAGGAGCAGCATTAGATTGGTGGGAGGTGATCATCACAGGAAGGCCAGAAAATGAGATAACATAGGATCAATTCAAGGAAATGCTTGAAGCAAGGTTTGTTCCAGCAACAGCTAAGGCAACATTGCTTGAAGAATTCATAAGGCTGAGGCAAGGACCAATGAGTGTGACTGAATACACTCAAAAATTTGAGAGTTTGTCCAAGTATGGAACTATGCTCATAGGAGATGAAGAATCAAAGAATTCAAGATTTATCCAAGGATTAAATGCAGGTCTGAGTAGAGCAATGTTACCATACAAGGATAAAACATTTGATCAAGTCATAGACCTTGCTCTTTCTTTTGAACAACATGACAATGCAAGGGAAAAATTTAGGAGCATGAGGGCTACCAATCAAAAGAAGGGGAAAAATAGAGCACATCCCTATGACAAAAAGAATATGGATAAGGAAATGGAGGGAGCAGCCACTGGGGAAGCTAAGAAGAAGGTTACTTGTTATAATTGTGGCAAAGAAGGACACATGAGTAATAGGTGTCAAGCAGCCAAGAAGGCATTGTTTAGCTGCTATAACTGTGGGACAGAAGGTCATATTAAAAGGAACTGCCCAGAATTCAAAAAGGGAGCAAAGGTAGGAGCACTTGAGGGCAAAGCAAAAGCAACTGCAGTGGGAAGTTCTGGACAATTGGAAGGTATACTTCTAATTAAAGATCACCCCATCTCAGTTATATATGACACTGGAGCAACACATTCACTAATATCCCAAGACATAGTGAATAAATTAACTCTCACATGCTATTTAGTTGATAATCCCTTGTTTATTCAGAGCCCACTAGGTAATTCTTGCATGCTAGGGATTAAATGTTTGGGAGTAGAGTTAAACATAGGTGGAAATATATTTAGTTCTGATTTGTTTGTGCTAAAATATCCTGGAATAGGAATTATTCTAGGAGTAGATTGGCTAAGAAAATACAAAGCAATTTTAAACTTAGAAAATCTTACTATTTCTCTGAAAATAGAAAATGGTAAAAATATTATAGTTATGAGTGAAATTGCTAAAATCAATTACTGTAACCACATATGTAGCATGACTGAGAAAGAATTAACACTGGAGGACATAAAAATTATAAATGAATACCCAGATGTCTTTGGTGAAGTCATAGGTGTTCCAGAAAATAGGCAAGTAGAATTTCAAATAAGGCTAATCCCAGGAGCCAGCCCAATCATCAAGAAGCCAACTAGAATGGGTCCTAAAGAACTTGTGGAATTGAAACATCAGTTGGAAGAACTGGAGCAGAAAGGCTTCATAAGGCCTAGTAGTTCAAACTGGGGTTCTCCAATTGTATTTGTGAAGAAGCAGGATGGTACTATGAGAATGTGCATTGATTATAGGGAATTAAACAAAGTCACCATTAAAAACAAATATCCATTTCCTAGAATTGATGATCTATTCGATCAATTAAATGGAGCAAAGGTCTTTTCAAGGCTAGATTTAGCCTCTGGGTTTCATCAGATGAAGGTGGAGGAAGAGAGTATTAAGTATACTGCCTTCAACACAAGGTATGGATTATATGAATTTTTGGTGATGCCTTTTGGATTGACAAATGCACCATCATATTTTGTAGATTTAATGAATAGGACATTTAGAGATTTTCTATACAAATTTGTGGTTGTCTTTATTGATGACATATTAGTATATTCAAAATCAGAAGAAGATCATGCAAAGCACTTGCATCTGGTTTTGTCTAGACTGAGGGCACATGATTTAAAAGCCAAATTCTCTAAATGTACATTTTGGCAGAAGGAAGTAAAATTTTTGGGGCACATTGTATCACAACAAGGAGTTAGTGTAGACCCAAATAAGGTGATGGCAGTGCAATCTTGGAGTAGACCCAAATCAGTAACTGAGGTGAGGTCATTTTTGGGAATGGCAGGCTATTATAGGAGATTTATAAAAGATTTTGCAAGGATAGCTATCCCATTGACCAAGTTAACTAAAAAGGAGCAACCATATGTGTGGACAGGGAAGTGTGAACAAGCTTTCATATCACTAAAGAAGGCACTAGTAGAAGCTCCAGTTTTACAAGTGCCAGAGGGTAATGAAGAATTAGTAGTTTACATAGATGCTAGTGGATCTGGATTGGGGGCAGTGCTTATGCAACATGGTAGAGTCATAGCTTATGCATCAAGGCAACTCAAGCCAAATGAAACTAGGTATGCTACACATGACTTAGAACTAGCTGCTGTGGTGTATGCATTGAAACTATGGAGACATTATTTATTGGGTGCTAAGTTTGAATTGTTTACTGATCACAAGTCACTTAAATATTTGTTTTCCCAAAAAGACTTGAACATGAGGCAACATAGGTGGGTATAATTTCTAGCTGCCTATGATCTTGATATATTGTATACCCCTGGAAAAGCTAATAAAGTAGCAGATGCATTAAGTAGACATCAAGCTAAATTGGCAAGCTTAATGATGGCAGAGTTCAAGGATTTGACAATTCTTAGTGAGGTGGAAGTGAAAGAAGAAGCTAGTGTATCAGATAAGACACACAGTAAGATGATTGAATATGGTAAATTAAGCCTCTTATCCTTAAAATCAACACTGGTTGATAAAATAGGACAAATGCAGAATCAAGATATAAATTTGAAGGAGAAAAAGAACATGATATCCCAAGGCATGACAGTGGAAAACTATGAGGTAGATGGTAAAGGATACTTAAGGAAAAAGGGGAATGTAACGACCCGATATTTTCAACCATTCGCATCCATTATAAGTGCATAGGTAGACACTCATGCCGGAGTTGAATTGCTCAAAATACCACGTTGTAATTAAAATTTGGCAAATCTCAGAATATACAGTAAATAAATATAATCACAGATCACAGACACAGAGTAAAATAATGCAGCGGAAGTAAAAGAAATAGTAGTTCATGAAGCTACTATATAAATATATCAGAGTACATAAGATACAATAGAAGAAATAGAGTACAACGGAAGTATAAATAAGATAACCAAGTACAAGCTGAACAGAGCAACATAACTGAAGTCGATAGAACAAGACTAGCAGATAATCTCCAGCGATTCAAATCTCCAGAAGGTGGAAATCCAAATCTGTGAATACTCAGGCTGACCCGAGCGTAAAGCAAAACACAAACACTCGAGTCAGGACAATATATACTTATATAATATAAACCAACTCAAGTGAACTGTAATAAGGTACAAGTAACTTAAAGAATGCTTGGGACCGCCCATTCTTTAAGGATCCGTTAAACTATCTACTATGTAGTAATATTCGCTATTATAATAATGTCTAATCAGTAAAGTATAATCATATAGAAAATAGCGTTAAGGGGATGGAGAACCTTAACGCGGTCGGATCTTAAAATCATAATCGTAGTAAAGCTCGATATGGTAGGTGACATGGCACAACTAGGCAATGCCAGGGTAGATATACCAATTACGCATCCGGACTAGTGGTGACGCATAGCAGCCACTACCGCCCACCTCGAACAACACTCCCAATCAAGGGTGGCCACCAAATCAATCACAAGTAATAGAATGGTATCGAAGAAGTGTGTCCGATAAGAGGTGCTACCTCCTTGGTCCGTCAATCGCTCCTGTTTTAGCCACCTTATGCCAACTCACGGGAGTTGGGTCCACGTAACATACCTTAAGAACGTCGCCACCATCCTACTTCATTCTGGAATCTCCACCGCGTACACGGTTGTCAAAGTGGTTTTCGGTATCGACAGAGAGTATGTCCATATCCGATCCCGGTCTCTTTGCCAACCAATCGTTATTATAACCCGTGGTTATAACTTTTAAAAACAAT
Organism: Allium fistulosum; assembly: GCA_030737815.1. NCBI lineage: Eukaryota > Viridiplantae > Streptophyta > Magnoliopsida > Asparagales > Amaryllidaceae > Allium > Allium fistulosum. The sequence goes on along the minus strand of CM060905.1, from coordinate 943,706,577 downwards.
ACTTTACTTCAAAATAAGATATCATTTCAAAATCATGTCTTTATCAAAATAAAGATTTATCATTTCCAAATCATTTCAATATTCTAAAATATCGTATCCTTTCAAACTTCTTTTCAAATCATTTTAATACATCAAAATATTATATCTTTTCAAACTTTATTTCAAATCATTTTTATATATCAAAATATCATACCTTTGATAGTTATACTTCGAAACCAAAATCATTTTATTTCAAAACTATGTTCATTTCAAAACAACATCATTTCCATTTCAAACATATATTCACCTTTCAAATAGTCTATACTTTCAAAGTTATAACTCTTTCGAAACAAAACATTTGAAATCATTATACTTTGAAAATCACAGCATTTCGAAATCATATATTTAAAATCATCTTTTAATTCTATACATTTACAAACTTATTAAATTCAAACCATCAAATTTCAATTCAATTACAGTTTACCAACAAACCATTTAAAATCTTATATATTTCAAATATAGGTTTAATTCACAAAATACAATATTCAATCTTTAGTATATTTCAAAACTTTAAATCTCCCACATTTCATAAATCCAATATCATTTAAATAAACTCAATTAATATATACTTCAAATATTCATTTATCAAATAAATTAAATAAGTCAGAAATCAAGTATCATTTCAAACTCATTTCACAATATCAAAATATTATTCAAAACACCATTCATTTTTATTCATTTAAATACCATTTAAATCCATTCATTTTATTAAATTTAAATACCATTTTAAACTCACATTAGAAATCAAATTCTTCCACTTAAATATCTCTTCATTATCTTTAGAAATTTAACATTTAATTTCCCAAAATTATATCATTTTCCAGAGATTATTTTTCATTAAAATTAATTTAAAACAACAAAATATAGTTTCTGTAGCACTTATAAAATGCTACGTAAAGTTATAGTTTAAAATAGTTAATTAACAAAAGACAGCGTTAAATGCTGTAATAGATTTCTTTTAAGTTTCAATTAGCTTACATGTTAAGTTTAACCACTATAGCACTTACAAAGTGCTATAATAGCCTTTATTTCAAATTAACCTTTTAGTTCATTTAAAACACTACAACATTTACAAAATGCTGTAATATCCTTTACATTACATTTCAAAATGCTGTTAAATCATATTCAGAGTTTTATTTGCAATTCCACAAATAATTAACTTTTAATATAAATCATTTTAACTTATAAAATCATATATTTCACATTTAACACAATCATTTAAATACCTTTATTTCTATGATTTTATAAAGTCAAATTTCCATACAAAAATCAAATTTAATAACAATTAAATTTTCATTTCTTTAATTAAATTATTAACTTAACAACTAAGTTTAAATTTCCAAAAATATAGCTTATTTCCATTTATTTTACTTAATTAAAATTTCACTTTTAAACAAATTTCACAAAATTCAATTTAAGTTATATTTCCAAATTCAGCTTAAATGTTCATTTATTCCATATTTTAATTTATACAAAATCATTAACACCTTTAAAACATTATTATTACTTAATAAAAATCATTAAATTTATCTTTAAATCAAATTTGTCATATTTTCTTACTTTACAAAAATTCCATTTATAAACAAAATCATAAATTCCAAAATTAACTTATATTTCAAATTCTACTTCACCATTTACTTAATTCACTTATTTAATTTGTAGAAAATCACAAATACTTTATAGAAATCATTTTAATGAAATTTAAATCAAAATACCATAATATTTACATTAAAAAAAGTATTTTAAAAATTTCAGAAAAATATATAAACCACGGGTCTGTATATAATTTTCTAGCCTAGGTCAAGTGATACGGATATGTATCATTTCAATCCGCAGTTTACAAAGAAAAACCGGGTTTTATCATTTCAAACCCGCAATCCCAAGTAATATAAATAAATAAATAAAAACCGTTCAGGCCTATCATTTCAGCCCATAACGATTTTTCCTTATTCTTAAGTCCGTTCGGGTATGTATCATTTCAACCCATAGTGATTCTAATCTACAGGGAACTTGCAGTGTGATAAACTGATATAAATAAACAGAATAGCATGAGATAACAGTAATAGATGATATAACATATGTAATAACAGGGGTAAACATTATATGATCATAATATAACAGTTACAACAGGATGATATAATTTTACAGATTCAAATGGTGTCAGTTTACTAGTTATATAAGTACACATTGTCTGGTGAGAATTACTCACCTGTTCAAGCTGGAGATGACAACCACAAACGCACAACAAAGATTCCCAGAGGCACGAGAGCACGATAATTATTTGAGTGTGGGAGAGCCAAAGCTAATTGCCTTGTCACATTCAAACCAAACAATTACAAACAACATAAGATTTCAACCCAAAAATTCAATAAACAATGCTAGAAATGGATGCATAAACAAAGTCAAAGTGTTTGCACTTGCTTCCTACCACCTATGCTTTAGCTCTAGATCTGAAATGGCATGGCTAAAGGCATGGTTTGGATCAGGTATGGTCTGGAAAAGGTGCGGCTACAAGGTGATGAAGGTGAGTGGAAGTTACAAGGTGTTGAAGGCAATGGAATACCAAAGGGTTTCAAGGCAAAGTGTGGCTTTTGTTGCACCATAGGGTTCGGCCCCTTGCTGATGTGGCTTGGCCATGGTATGTGGTGGTCAGGTGGTGGCTGGAGTGTGGGCCAGAGGTGGTGGAAGGTCAGGTCAGAGGTGGTGGTGGTGGAGGTAGTGGTGGCAAAAGGTGGTAGAAGGAGGAGATGACAATTCTAGGTCATAAGTGATAGTTTGTGATGGTTTTTGGTGGATTTTGTGTAGATCTTGGACTTGTATTGGTTAGGCCTGAGGAGGAGGGTTGCTAGGATGGGTGATGGTCATAGGAAGGGGGTCGTGGTGGTCGGCCAAAGCCTGGAGGAGGAGGAACCAAACTATGAAGGTAGAGAGCATATGCAGTTTCAATAGAAAAAACATAGAAAACAAGGAAGAAAGAAGGAATTTTTACCCAAAATTTTGAAGCCATGGCCGTGATTTTTTTGGAGGAGAAAGAGAAGTGTTTGCGTGAAAAAAATGAAAAGAAGTCCGCTGAAAAGAATAGGGTATGCATGGCCAAAAACATTGAAGAGAGGAGTTGAGAAAGTGAATGGTCGGGAGGTGAAAAGCCATAGGAATTTCAATAGTTTAAAACTTTTCATATTTCCTCTAATTTCTTTTTAAGTTTTATATAACTGAAATATATATATAAACTCAGATAAAATACGAAAATTTAGTAAATAAACAAAAATTAATTAATTAATTATTAATTATATAAAATTTAATTAAGTAAAACAGCAAAAATTGCAACTAGTCTTGAAAATATGAAAAATAAATGCAATGAACTTTGGAAAAAGTTTATGGACTTGTAAAACATTTATAAACAAAGATAATAACATAAAATAAAAATGCATTCACAAAATGAATAAATAAATTTTAATTAAATATAATTTAATTGAAGAAAATAGCAGAAAAATAGAAACTAGCCTTTAAAAATAGAAAATAAATTCAATACGCTTTGGAAAAATTATATAATCACTTTAAATTATTTAAAAGACAAAATTATACATAAAATAAAATACTAACACATATTAGAACAAAATATGACAAATAAAATATAATTTAAAATAGACAATATTGCTAAATACATTAGTTTACACACAATATTGAAATATACATAACTTTCACAATTTAACTCTGTTTCCAACGAAACGAAAAGCTGTATCCATGGAATTAAATCTATTTTCATAATAAAAGATAAAATTTAAGAATTTGAAATATTTAAATTTAAAGTTCAAAAGTCAAAGTTTGACCAGTTTCAATAGAAATTCATTTTTCAGTGAAATATCCAATTTATACTAGTTTGAACTATAAATCACTTAATAGTCAACATTTATATTTAAAATGAAATGTTTGAAATAGAACAAGTCTAAAATAATTTAAAATAAAATAAAGTCAAAATTTAAAATATAGGCCAAAATCTAGGGTTGTTACACTCTCCCCCACTCAAAACTTTTCGTCCCCGAAAAGGAATGAAGTACGGGAAAACACAGGAAAGATAAAATTGAAATGAGATTAAGACAAGATGACAAAAGATTGAAATTATACCTGATAACTGTGGTTATAGGTAAGTTTAACAAGGTGGAGATGGTCTTCCCAAGATTCTCCAGAATCAGGAACACAAGTACGAAAAGATCCTCTAGAATCTGATTCACTCTTTCCGCTTGACCGACAGTCTGTGGGTGGAAAGCAGTGCTCAGATTTAAAATGAGTACCAAAGATTATAAAGATTATAGAAAGATTTCTAAGCAAAAAGATTATAGATAGATGCCTATACCAGTCTGTAGCAAGATAAGGAAAAATAAGGACAACTAACAGACAGTTTGAAAAACAAAATTAGGTAATAAGTTTGAAAAACAAAATAAGATAATAGGTTTGAAATTTCCATGGTTTCAGCTTAACTGATAATTAATTTTACACAAGTTAAATAAATCTTAACTATCTCTAATTTCATTATCTTATCATCAAATTTTCTTAAACAAACAATCTCTAAAATCATGATTTGATTAAAATTAAGTGTATAACATTCAATAAATTTAATTCTTCTTTATTCCTAATTATAATTAAATTTATCCCTCTCAAATATTTTATCACATATGTTAAATATGCTTACACTTATTATAACTGTTTTAATTTATTCCTAATTCCCTTAACATCATTTGTATTGTAAATTATTCAATTAACCTTTTAGTCTATTTACCTGTGTTAATCTTTTTATAACTAAAATTTAAGTGTATAATATTTATTATAACCACTCAAATTTTATTTATAAAAATCTTTTTATATTGTATATTATCCAATTACATTGTTAACTTCTAAAAATTAAGGTAAGTTATATTGGAATGCAATTGAGAATTATACAAATAAAACTTTCTAAAATTAATATACACTATAAACATCCTAATTCAATCATTTCAAGCTTGAATCATCTATTCAAAAATTTTGATTTTCTTTTTATACTTGAAGTTATTATTTAAGATAGAATTTAAGAATAAAATCTCGGATTCCTTTCAAACCATTTAGAGATAGATAAATGTATGTACATAATTTGTCAAATCAAATTTAAATCATATATCTATATATTTTATAAATCAATCATATTTTAGAAATTTATATCAATCAAGTTTCCCAAAACAAAGCTGTAGCAAGACTACAAAATGGTTTCTTCACTTCGAAACTCGAAAATGAACGTCGATGATGCTGCAGTCATCACCGAAATTATTTTCCAGTGACAAAGAGAAGAGCACTTAATTTTTAAACTTTAAAATCCTTTAGAGACAAATTTTTTTTTTTTATTCAAAAATACTTTAAATAATATCCTTTTAAAAATTTTAAACACAAGGTTTGAAACCATCGGAAATTAAATTCTTTAACTTTCTTGTTTTAAATTCATTTCAGTTTCCAAAATCAATTTATAAACATCTATTTATAAATTCATTTATAGAATGATAAATCAAGTATTATCATTTCAAATAATCAATTTAAATCAATTTATTAAGTTCCATAATATTTACTTATATCAAAATTTATTTCATTAACCAAATTTTAAAATAATATTGTATCGGTTTGTTCTGTCAAAGTGTTTTAGAAATCCTATCGATAGCGTTGATCAGACGAATCGAACGGAAACCCAAATTGACATCAACAACTCAAACAACACAATATATAATAAAATATAGATTTAAAAGTACAATTAAAAATGTTGGAGATAGTTTAGAAACAAAGACAAGATGATTAATTAACAAAATATGAAGATGGATAAGCTTAGATAAATCGCGGGCAACCTTAACCGGGTCAACCGTGACTTAATGAATAAGAGCAAATGTGGATTTTCCTGGGGTAAATCTACATCCGATCTCAAGAGATAGAGTTTGGAATAACAAAAGATATTAGCATCTAAACCAAGGATAAATATAATCTCTGGTGAATCGATGCAAATTTGTAAAGGAGTTTTCCCCCTTTTACAAGTCATTAGAATATTGGCAAGACCACCAATTCACTATAAATCTCATTAGAAGCGGAGTTATGGGATACTCCAGAATCAAAAGAAGATGAATAGTGAGGGACAAGAATGAATTTTGGAACCGCAGGGAACGTTCCAAAAATTAAAAGGAAATTCGAATCAAGAGGAAAAGATTCAAACTCGAATGAAAGTGATTCTGTAAATAAATCTACTCTATATGTTGAGTTTTGCCTCAAAGCCAAAGCTCTGATACCAACTGTAACGACCCGATATTTTCAACCATTCGCATCCATTATAAGTGCATAGGTAGACACTCATGCCGGAGTTGAATTGCTCAAAATACCACGTTGTAATTAAAATTTGGCAAATCTCAGAATATACAGTAAATAAATATAATCACAGATCACAGACACAGAGTAAAATAATGCAGCGGAAGTAAAAGAAATAGTAGTTCATGAAGCTACTATATAAATATATCAGAGTACATAAGATACAATAGAAGAAATAGAGTACAACGGAAGTATAAATAAGATAACCAAGTACAAGCTGAACAGAGCAACATAACTGAAGTCGATAGAACAAGACTAGCAGATAATCTCCAGCGATTCAAATCTCCAGAAGGTGGAAATCCAAATCTGTGAATACTCAGGCTGACCCGAGCGTAAAGCAAAACACAAACACTCGAGTCAGGACAATATATACTTATATAATATAAACCAACTCAAGTGAACTGTAATAAGGTACAAGTAACTTAAAGAATGCTTGGGACCGCCCATTCTTTAAGGATCCGTTAAACTATCTACTATGTAGTAATATTCGCTATTATAATAATGTCTAATCAGTAAAGTATAATCATATAGAAAATAGTGTTAAGGGGATGGAGAACCTTAACGCGGTCGGATCTTAAAATCATAATCGTAGTAAAGCTCGATATGGTAGGTGACATGGCACAACTAGGCAATGCCAGGGTAGATATACCAATTACGCATCCGGACTAGTGGTGACGCATAGCAGCCACTACCGCCCACCTCGAACAACACTCCCAATCAAGGGTGGCCACCAAATCAATCACAAGTAATAGAATGGTATCGAAGAAGTGTGTCCGATAAGAGGTGCTACCTCCTTGGTCCGTCAATCGCTCCTGTTTTAGCCACCTTATGCCAACTCACGGGAGTTGGGTCCACGTAACATACCTTAAGAACGTCGCCACCATCCTACTTCATTCTGGAATCTCCACCGCGTACACGGTTGTCAAAGTGGTTTTCGGTATCGACAGAGAGTATGTCCATATCCGATCCCGGTCTCTTTGCCAACCAATCGTTATTATAACCCGTGGTTATAACTTTTAAAAACAATACTTTACTTCAAAATAAGATATCATTTCAAAATCATGTCTTTATCAAAATAAAGATTTATCATTTCCAAATCATTTCAATATTCTAAAATATCGTATCCTTTCAAACTTCTTTTCAAATCATTTTAATACATCAAAATATTATATCTTTTCAAACTTTATTTCAAATCATTTTTATATATCAAAATATCATACCTTTGATAGTTATACTTCGAAACCAAAATCATTTTATTTCAAAACTATGTTCATTTCAAAACAACATCATTTCCATTTCAAACATATATTCACCTTTCAAATAGTCTATACTTTCAAAGTTATAACTCTTTCGAAACAAAACATTTGAAATCATTATACTTTGAAAATCACAGCATTTCGAAATCATATATTTAAAATCATCTTTTAATTCTATACATTTACAAACTTATTAAATTCAAACCATCAAATTTCAATTCAATTACAGTTTACCAACAAACCATTTAAAATCTTATAAATTTCAAATATAGGTTTAATTCACAAAATACAATATTCAATCTTTAGTATATTTCAAAACTTTAAATCTCCCACATTTCATAAATCCAATATCATTTAAATAAACTCAATTAATATATACTTCAAATATTCATTTATCAAATAAATTAAATAAGTCAGAAATCAAGTATCATTTCAAACTCATTTCACAATATCAAAATATTATTCAAAACACCATTCATTTTTATTCATTTAAATACCATTTAAATCCATTCATTTTATTAAATTTAAATACCATTTTAAACTCACATTAGAAATCAAATTCTTCCACTTAAATATCTCTTCATTATCTTTAGAAATTTAACATTTAATTTCCCAAAATTATATCATTTTCCAGAGATTATTTTTCATTAAAATTAATTTAAAACAACAAAATATAGTTTCTGTAGCACTTATAAAATGCTACGTAAAGTTATAGTTTAAAACAGTTAATTAACAAAAGACAGCGTTAAATGCTGTAATAGATTTCTTTTAAGTTTCAATTAGCTTACATGTTAAGTTTAACCACTATAGCACTTACAAAGTGCTATAATAGCCTTTATTTCAAATTAACCTTTTAGTTCATTTAAAACACTACAACATTTACAAAATGCTGTAATATCCTTTACATTACATTTCAAAATGCTGTTAAATCATATTCAGAGTTTTATTTGCAATTCCACAAATAATTAACTTTTAATATAAATCATTTTAACTTATAAAATCATATATTTCACATTTAACACAATCATTTAAATACCTTTATTTCTATGATTTTATAAAGTCAAATTTCCATACAAAAATCAAATTTAATAACAATTAAATTTTCATTTCTTTAATTAAATTATTAACTTAACAACTAAGTTTAAATTTCCAAAAATATAGCTTATTTCCATTTATTTTACTTAATTAAAATTTCACTTTTAAACAAATTTCACAAAATTCAATTTAAGTTATATTTCCAAATTCAGCTTAAATGTTCATTTATTCCATATTTTAATTTATACAAAATCATTAACACCTTTAAAACATTATTATTACTTAATAAAAATCATTAAATTTATCTTTAAATCAAATTTGTCATATTTTCTTACTTTACAAAAATTCCATTTATAAACAAAATCATAAATTCCAAAATTAACTTATATTTCAAATTCTACTTCACCATTTACTTAATTCACTTATTTAATTTGTAGAAAATCACAAATACTTTATAGAAATCATTTTAATGAAATTTAAATCAAAATACCATAATATTTACATTAAAAAAAGTATTTTAAAAATTTCAGAAAAATATATAAACCACGGGTCTGTATATAATTTTCTAGCCTAGGTCAAGTGATACGGATATGTATCATTTCAATCCGCAGTTTACAAAGAAAAACCGGGTTTTATCATTTCAAACCCGCAATCCCAAGTAATATAAATAAATAAATAAAAACCGTTCAGGCCTATCATTTCAGCCCATAACGATTTTTCCTTATTCTTAAGTCCGTTCGGGTATGTATCATTTCAACCCATAGTGATTCTAATCTACAGGGAACTTGCAGTGTGTTAAACTGATATAAATAAACAGAATAGCATGAGATAACAGTAATAGATGATATAACATATGTAATAACAGGGGTAAACATTATATGATCATAATATAACAGTTACAACAGGATGATATAATTTTACAGATTCAAATGGTGTCAGTTTACTAGTTATATAAGTACACATTGTCTGGTGAGAATTACTCACCTGTTCAAGCTGGAGATGACAACCACAAACGCACAACAAAGATTCCCAGAGGCACGAGAGCACGATAATTATTTGAGTGTGGGAGAGCCAAAGCTAATTGCCTTGTCACATTCAAACCAAACAATTACAAACAACATAAGATTTCAACCCAAAAATTCAATAAACAATGCTAGAAATGGATGCATAAACAAAGTCAAAGTGTTTGCACTTGCTTCCTACCACCTATGCTTTAGCTCCAGATCTGAAATGGCATGGCTAAAGGCATGGTTTGGATCAGGTATGGTCTGGAAAAGGTGCGGCTACAAGGTGATGAAGGTGAGTGGAAGTTACAAGGTGTTGAAGGCAATGGAATACCAAAGGGTTTCAAGGCAAAGTGTGGCTTTTGTTGCACCATAGGGTTCGGCCCCTTGCTGATGTGGCTTGGCCATGGTATGTGGTGGTCAGGTGGTGGCTGGAGTGTGGGCCAGAGGTGGTGGAAGGTCAGGTCAGAGGTGGTGGTGGTGGAGGTAGTGGTGGCAAAAGGTGGTAGAAGGAGGAGATGACAATTCTAGGTCATAAGTGATAGTTTGTGATGGTTTTTGGTGGATTTTGTGTAGATCTTGGACTTGGATTGGTTAGGCCTGAGGAGGAGGGTTGCTAGGATGGGTGATGGTCATAGGAAGGGGGTCGTGGTGGTCGGCCAAAGCCTGGAGGAGGAGGAACCAAACTATGAAGGTAGAGAGCATATGCAGTTTCAATAGAAAAAACATAGAAAACAAGGAAGAAAGAAGGAATTTTTACCCAAAATTTTGAAGCCATGGCCGTGATTTTTTTGGAGGAGAAAGAGAAGTGTTTGCGTGAAAAAAATGAAAAGAAGTCCACTGAAAAGAATAGGGTATGCATGGCCAAAAACATTGAAGAGAGGAGTTGAGAAAGTGAAAGGTCGGGAGGTGAAAAGCCATAGGAATTTCAATAGTTTAAAACTTTTCATATTTCCTCTAATTTCTTTTTAAGTTTTATATAACTGAAATATATATATATAAACTCAGATAAAATACGAAAATTTAGTAAATAAACAAAAATTAATTAATTAATTATTAATTATATAAAATTTAATTTAAGTAAAACAGCAAAAATTGCAACTAGTCTTGAAAATATGAAAAATAAATGCAATGAACTTTGGAAAAAGTTTATGGACATGTAAAACATTTATAAACAAAGATAATAACATAAAATAAAAATGCATTCACAAAATGAATAAATAAATTTTAATTAAATATAATTTAATTGAAGAAAATAGCAGAAAAATAGAAACTAGCCTTTAAAAATAGAAAATAAATTCAATACGCTTTGGAAAAATTATATAATCACTTTAAATTATTTAAAAGACAAAATTATACATAAAATAAAATACTAACACATATTAGAACAAAATATGACAAATAAAATATAATTTAAAATAGACAATATTGCTAAATACATTAGTTTACACACAATATTGAAATATACATAACTTTCACAATTTAACTCTGTTTCCAACGAAACGAAAAGCTGTATCCATGGAATTAAATCTATTTTCATAATAAAAGATAAAATTTAAGAATTTGAAATATTTAAATTTAAAGTTCAAAAGTCAAAGTTTGACCAGTTTCAATAGAAATTCATTTTTCAGTGAAATATCCAATTTATACTAGTTTGAACTATAAATCACTTAATAGTCAACATTTATATTTAAAATGAAATGTTTGAAATAGAACAAGTTTAAAATAATTTAAAATAAAATAAAGTCAAAATTTAAAATATAGGCCAAAATCTAGGGTTGTTACAGGGAAACTCTGCATACCAAATGTAGAGGAACTAAAGCAAGAAGTTATGGATGAGCATCACAAAACAAAGTATACTATCCATCCAGGTGGTACAAAAATGTACCATGATCTCAAGAGAAATTATTGGTGGCCAGGAATGAAAGGAGCAGTAGCAAAATATGTGGCAAATTGCTTGACATGCCAACAAGTAAAGGCAGACTATCAAAGACCCTCAGGCCTATTGCAACCTTTGGAAGTGCCTACTTGGAAATGGGAGAGTATATCAATGGATTTTGTGGATGGTTTGCCAAGAACAAGGAGGGGAAATGATAGTATTTGGGTAGTGGTTGATAGACTCACAAAAACAGCACACTTCATCCCAATAAGTTCAAACAGAAATGCTCACAAGCTAGCTCAATTGCTTGTGAAGGAGATAGTGAGATTGCATGGCATCCCCAAGACTATCATTAGTGATAGAGATACTTTGTTTACTTCAAGGTTTTGGAGTAGCTTTCAAGAAGCTATGGGGACAGAATTAAGCCTAAGCACATCCTACCATCCACAAACAGATGGGCAAACTAAGATTGTTAATAAAGTTTTAGAGGATTTGTTGAGAGCATGCATACTTGATTTTGGAGGCAACTGGGAGGATCATATTTATTTAGCTGAGTTTGCTTATAATAATAGCTACCAGTCAACTACAGGAATGGCTCCATTTGAGGCTTTGTATGGGAAGCCTTGTTTATCTCCTGCATGTTGGATGGAGGCTGGTGAAAGGGTATTGCTTGGACCATACCATGTAAAAGAAACTTCTGCAAGAATTGAATTAGTGAGGCAAAGAATGAGAGTAGCTCAAGAGAGACAGAAAGCTTATGCAGATAAAAAGAGAAGGCCAGTAGAATTTGAGGTGGGAGACTATGTGTTTCTCAAAGTTTCACCAATGAGGAAAATATTGAGATTTGGAAAAGCAGGGAAACTGTCACCAAGGTATGTAGGACCATATGAAATTGTTCAAAGAATAGGGACTTTAGCTTATAGGTTGAAGTTACCAGAGGAATTGAGAAAAATACATGATGTATTTCATGTATCCCAATTGAGAAAATGGGTGCATGATAAAGAGTCCATTCTTGAATCTCCTACACATGTTGAAATTCAAGAAAATCTGTTTTATAAAAAGGAACCAGTGGGCATTGTGGCTAGAGAAGAAAAGAAACTGAGAAATAAAATAATTAAACTAGTTAAAATCCAATGGAGTTTGGATGGGAATGATTGCACTTGGGAGGCTGAAGAGAGGATAAAGGATAAATATCCTAATCTGTTTTCTACTTAAAGGTATGTTTAAAAATTATGATGAGACCTTAAAATTATTTATGTATGTTTGATTGATTTGGAATGAATGAGTTTCTGAAATTTCATTCAATTGAAATTATGCTTTGTATACATTTGGATGGAAATGTATGAGAGAATAATTGTGGGACACAATTCCTTTTAGGAGGAGAGTATGTGAAGACCCAAATTATTGAGATAAAAATAATTTTAAAATGAGAATTTTTAAGAAAAGAAAATATAGTCTGACAATAATAATATTAGGAGTAAGTGAAATGGTTAAATAAGAGGATAGAGATTTTTCAATAAATATAATGGGAAGAAAATGATCAAATATGAGTGAGATTTTATATACAGATATCTCCTATATATATATATATATGTATTAGATATGAGTAGCAAAAGAAGTATAAAATGATAAAGTCCTTTTGATAACCAAATTGCATGAGAACCAGTTTAGTATTATTGTGCATAAATACCTTCTTAAAAATAAATCAGGAAATAAATGGTTTGAAATAATATAAGAGAACCATTCAGGCCTAACAAGGTATACAATGTATCTGAGTCACACAAAGATGATGTGTAGATGGATCATGCAAATAGCATGTGCACAAAAAAGCAGAGAAGCAACTGCTTTTACTAGAAATAGAAATCAAGAGAAAATGGCACATTTAGCCATAACAACACACACATAATTCTCAGAGTAATGTGAGGATAAAATGGGTTTTTCCTTTAGTAAAACCCTAGCAAAATGATTTAAATCAAGAGGGAAGCAGAGGTTTTCTCTGAGGGAAAACAGAAACACAAAAGAAAAAAATAGAAAGGAGAGCTCACCCTGTTTTCAAGCTTAGGCATTCTCGGGGAAGAGAGGAGGAAGGTGAGTGATTAATCACTTATGATCTGTAAGGCATTAAGACCCATGTTAAGGGCAACCAGGTTATTTTATATAAACACTACATTAGGTTTTTCTGTTTGATTTTATTCTCTGGATGAAAATATGTTGATCATGGATGGTATTCTGGTTGGGTTTTTGGATGAGATTTTAACCTGTTTTGACTTGTTGTGATGGTTTCAGTTTTTGTTTTAAAATAATAGATAATCAAACAAATACACTAATCACAGAAATAGATTTTATATATGCTAGTTTTGATATGAAAAATGAATCAAATGTTTTACTGTGGAATAGGGTATCAATGAAAGAAAAGAAGTAGGCAGTGTGAATATTGAGATTCATGCTTATGTCTAGTCTATATTAAAAATGATATGAACAATGCAATATTACAAATATGTGCTAATTTGTTCAGATCATAAACCAATAAGTTTTTATGGGTTTTTCTCAAAAACCATTCCCTATGTTCACAGTAAAAGAATAAATATAGTTTTGCATATGACTTCTTCATATTTGTGTAAGCAATGGAAAATATCCAGAAATAAAAATATAAGCAGGTTTTAGAAAAAATGTGATTAAAGCAAAAATGACTTTGAAATAAGGTGTGCAGTTTTACATGAATGCTTTGTATGTCTGGATATGATCTTTGGGTGATTTTAATAATTCTTGACCTATATAAGGAAGGAAAGAATACGAGTATCTCTGGAATCAAAAGAAAAATTCCCCAGAAAGAAATAAATAAGCATGGTCTCTAAATTATAAAATAATTTAGGAGTAGTGCCTTGATCTACTCATCAGCAGGTGGTTGATGGGTATGTGCATGACTTGTTTAAGTCCTGTAGGCCTCTGTGTAAAGGGTTAACAGAACTGAGCCCCTTTGCAATGCACACATGGTGTTCAATGGCAAGAGTTCAGACCAAACAAAATGAAAAGATGAGAAAGAGAAATGATGCTATGGAATTTAGGGAGTTAATCCATAGGAGTTTTGTACTTGTACAATTGAATGAAGTGAATGGATGAATGCTTGGATTTATGTTTGTAGATAAACTTAAAAGGAAAAAAATACAGAGAAATTATGCTATGGAATTTAGGAAGTTAAATCCATAGGAGTTTTGTACTTGTACAACTGAATGAAGTGAATGGATGAATGCTTGGGTGTATGTTTATAGATAAATTTAAATATACACATTCTCAGATTTTAATTGGGATTTGAATTGCATTTAATAGAAAAGTTCTCTGTACAGCCTTAAGAATTTACAAGATATTTTGCATACTTGATTTCACTCACACCAGAATTTATTTCTGACCCTATTTGTTGCCTTTGCAATACTTGGGGTGTCTCATTTTATTGGGGCAGTTCAAAGTTTTGCTGCAGGGAAAGATGCATGAATTGCTTGCTTGCTTGCATGGATAATTGGAGATCTTGAGGAATTTAAAGTGTTTAAGAGAAGTAGCAGTGTCTTTGTAATAAATAAGTTAGGCAAACTCTAATATGTTCTAAGTATTTTCATGAGTGTCTTTTGCTTTGATATTTGGAAAACAGTATGTAAGAAGAAAAAGAAACTTAAATGTTATATGTGTTTGTGAGCTGTGGACTTAAGTAACAAGTTCTGAAATAGTTTTAGTAGATAATGCTGAAGGAGAAGATGCCATTTAATCTAATATGTGAACATGTTTTTCTAGACAGTCTTGAGGCACTTCAGTTATGAAATTAGAACTGATACTAGGTAGGAGAAATCTGATACTATAAAACTGATACTAAGTAGGAGAAATCTGATACTATAAAACTGATACTAAGTAAGAGAAATCTGATACTATAAAACTGATACTAAGTAGGAAATTTCTGATACTATAACTACTGATCTAATACTAAGTTGGAAAAATCTGATACTATAGCTTCAAAACTGATACTAAGTGGCAAGACACCAGATTCAACACTTTTCTAGCTCCAGATATAAGAAGTTGTGTGATTTATAAAGTAGATCACAACACCATCACTCATGTGATGACCATTAGCTCTGTTAACCAGGAAATATGCATTTTGTCTGTCATGATTGGTTTGTGCTTGTTGTGTCTAAACCTTGATCACATGTGTTGTTTTTCTCTGCTTAGACTTCAACCTAGTTTATCACCTCAGTATTCATATGATAAGTATCAAATCACAAAAGAATTCCGGAAATTAAATGTATGGCTTGTAGACCAAGAAACCAATTGAATATGAGAAGTAAGCAAGAAGATTATAAGTGGCAATATTTGAATTTAATATTAATCAAGCTTGAGATCAAAAAGGAGAATGTAAAAAAAAATAGAAATGGCTATGTGACACCAATTCTCTAAAATGTGAGAAATATAGTGTGATTGAATTTTCCTTGTTAATTTTAATACTCTGATAAGCAAGGAAACATTTATATATCTTCATATATATAAATGACTTGAATTGACTTATATACTAATATTTTTATATTGGTAAGAATTTGGATCTTGGGGGAAATGAATTAAAGAAGTGATCACTTGGTTTGAAAAAAAAAATCTCAACGGTAAATCACTGAAAAATAACAATCCAAAAGAAGTGGGTCACTTCAGTTTAGCCATAAGGTATACTACAGGTCTAAGGTAAGATTTGGATCAGGTTTTGGTTGGGTATGGTCGGCTTAACATGGTTTGTTGATGGTGCAAAGGTATGAGTGCATGAAACTACGACTACAAGGCAAGCTACATGATTTCAAGGCAACTAAGGGTCACGGCCAAGGCTAACCTAGGCACGGCCATGGCTCAGGTGGGCTGGAGGTGACGTGGCAGAGGGTGTCAGGTCGGAATTTGCTGCTGGTGGTGGTGTAGGTGGCGGCCAAGGGGTGGTTTGAGGTGGTGGAATCATTTGGTGCTCGGTTTGCATGATATAGGTGGAGTTTGCATAAAGTGGATCTACATCAAGGGTGGCCACGACTATGGCTTAGGGTTGGCAAGTGAAAATCATGTAAAACAAAGAAGAAAACAAAGAAACATGAAAAAGAAAAGGAGTTTTTCACCACATTTTTGAACAAGGGAGAGGCCGACATTTTTTTTAGGTTGGAGGTGAGAATTCACATGAAAAATGAAGTGAGGAAGTCAGCTGAAGAAAAGATAAGGAACGGCCAAAGAAATGAATGCAAGAGTTAGGAAATGAAAAGGTGAAAGTAGGTGAAAAGACTTTAAGCAACTAAAGAGTCACAAACCTTTCAAATTTCTTTTATATATATTTGTAATTTATAAATACATATAAAAACTGAGAAATAAAGATAACAACTCAGAAAATAAAATAAATATAATAAATAAATATATTTTAATTAAATATAATTAAATAAGGAAAATAGCTTAAAATGTAAAGTAGGCTTTAAAATTTGGAAATAACTTCAACACACTTTGGAAAATTCTATTTTAATTTATATACATGTAGAATGAATATAAATAAAGTATAACACAGCAAATAAAAGTGAATGCATGAAATAAATAAATAAATTTTAATTATATATAATTAAATTAAGAAAATAGCAAAGAAAAATGGAAACTAGGTTTCATTAATTGAAATAAATTCAAGTGAACTTTAGAAAAAATATACTATCACTTTAAAATTATTAAAAGATAAAAATATAAATAAAATAACATATTAGCACATATTAAAATAAAATATGACAAAGAAAATATAATTTATACAATTTAAAATAACAAAATTGCAGAATAAAACAAATTGCACTCAATATTGAAATATACATAACTTTTACAGTTTAACTCCGTTTTCAACGAAACAAAAAGTAGTGTTCAAGTTATTACATCTATTTTCATAATAAAAGATAAAATTTAAGATTTTATATAATTTAAATTTGAAGTTTAAAAGTCAAAGATTGAACAGTTTGACCAGAATTTCACTTTTCAGTAAAATATTCAATTTATATCAGTTTGAAACTATAACTCACATAATCATCCACATTTATATTTTTAAAATGAAATGTTTGAAATCAAACAAGTTTAAAATAGTTTAAAATAAAAAAAATAAAGTCAAAATTAAAATATATGCAAAATCTAGGGTTGTTACACGAACCGACTGCTTGGGGCTTTTGCTAAAAGAACACTGTATCTGGGTGTTCCTCTATTCACTAGTAAACTAAAACAAGAGATTTCTGGCCACTATTGGACAAAATAAATAAGAAAATTAACAATTGTAATAATAAGTTGTTAAATATAAGTGGCATAATTGAACTTAATAAAACTGTTATTTATCCCATTATTGATTTCTAGATGCATTTTTGTCAGACCCCATGTCCGTTATTAAGAAGAAAAACTCGATATGCTCAAATTTTCTATGGCAAAGTATATCCCACAAATTAAATTGAGCTGATGTATGTAAACAAAAAGTAGAAGGTGGATTTGGTATACCAAAATTGGAAGATTTGTCATAAGCGAACATGTTAAAACTTAACATCTGATTGTTTGGGGGCATGGTGGACTAGAAATAGATAATGTCACAATAAAAAAAATTTGGGTTGTCCAATTTGATAATAATTCATATTACAGTTGGAAAACACTTCTCAAAGCAAGGCAAATGAGTAGTGGATTGATTAACAAAGAAACAACAAATAGCAAAGGCACTAATCTTTGGTTTGATCTATGGATTAATGGATTATCTTTAACTGATCTATTGGGATGGCAGGAAAATTCTACACTGGGTGGCCCAAACAGGAAGGTTTCTACTCTCCTATCTAAAGGAGAATGGAGAATTAACTATTCCTATTTTCCTACCCCATTTTGCAATAAAATCATGCAAAGTCAATAAAAACAATAATTTCTCAAGTGATATTGGAAACGGATTCCTGACCCAAAAGGAAATTTCAGTTTAAAATCTACATGGAACAAGGGGCGCTAACCTTGAATCGTGCAAACATGTATGAATAATTCATGTGCAACCAAAATGTTTTTATTTGCAATTTTAGCTCAATTATTAATAATTAGCAGCTAGCTAATTATCTATAAGCAGCTAGCTACAGAATTAGCACCATTTATTAATAATTGAAAACAAAATATAAAATCTATTTATGATAATAATTTTTACATTTATTAAGCAATGCCGTTTTTACAGTCTAGTTATTATGATAAGGAGGCTTAAAATATTAGTTTGGTCTTATTTTGAATTATCTTCAACAGTTAGTTTGATTTAAATATTTTATTCAACTTCTTTATGACAATAATTTTTATGACTAAATTATTCTCTTTACTTTTCATCTAGTTGTAAAGTTAATAAAGGGAAAGTTCCAACGATGGTTCTTTCATAATTTCAAACATCTTTTTATAGAAACTTCCCTCCGTACCAAATCAGTCTTTAACTACCCCAAAACAGTCATGGAACCTAGCTTCTTGGATGTTACGGAGCTACACGCAAAGCCCTAGCTTCAAAATCTAAATATAGATTTACTTATTTGAATTTGGAAACAACCGTATCTAGAATGTCAATTAGTCTGATTCTATGGTTGCTTTGAAATTGAAGCATGTTACTAAATGAGGACCACACATTGCTGCTGCATCACATTTAAAAAACTAATTCTTCACTTGTCTCATCCTCTTTTAAGGCATAATTTACAAATGGTTGAGTTGATGTTTGACCATTTGCAGGTTTTGTCCAAAGTTTTATGTTTTTTTTTGTTACTGCAAGATATGAATACGTTGAGTATTTAGGGGGTAGAATCTTGTTCCAGAGGTGATGACTCCTATCTTTGATATAATCACTAGATCTGATATAATTCCAGGCAATTTTCAAGTTGAACTCTCCATTGTTAGTCGGGTTCCGCTAATAGAAATGTAACACTCCACCTCTATACCCAAACAACCAAAAAATAACAATAAAAGAGGTATTGAGTTTATATTTTATATAATCGAATAATGATAGTCCAAAGTTTTACACTTTTACCTATAACATTTGTGTTAACCAACGCGCTATTGTCATGGTCGATATCAACACATAAAAGGGATGCTTACTGCTATACCCTGTTTTAATTCAAATGTTTAATATAACAAATAGCAAATGCAATTAAACACACAAAACATATTAGGTACAACAATTAAATCTGTACTTACCCAAAGTGGCTGTCTTCTCTTCTTCTCCGTCGTTTACAGTATCAGTGTGCACAACCCATTTTCATCGTGTACATAAACATAGTGTTATGGAGCTAGGAGCCACAAAATCACCTCCCGTCTTCGCCGATGTCTTTCTTTTCTCCAACTCGACTTGCCCACCATATCATAGTATCTGACCCAGCATTATTCCCAAAAACCATATCATCTCTCAAACCAACAGCTGTTTCACTCCATCTATTATGAATATCAGTAGCTTTTAATAGAAGAGAAAGAGGATGCTCACCAGAATTGGGTACAAATCCCATGCCAGGAATAGATGAGCAGGTCACATCGTTGATTTTAGAGACCAGAGCCAAGAGGGACAATGCCTTATCCCCAACCACACGAAGCCCTAAGTCATTGTCAGAAATTAGAGTATCAGGAGATATCGGACCAGGAGTAAGGCCTGATGTCATGGCAGTCGAAGCGAGGAAACCAGCTGCACGTTGAGGATCATCAGAAGAAGCTGAAATATGGGATTCTATCTCGTTAACAAGAGCCGACGAAACAAATTCTTTTGCAAACGAAATAGCAGCAGAAGGTTCAATGGCAGAAACGATCACTGTTAAACTCACCAAATTAGAGAAGACAGTCGACAGACCACACTCGCGAACCTGAATCCGATTTGCTTTGTAGCACTGGCCTGAGCAAGTCAAAGACTCATTCTTTTCTAGATCTGAATCGATTGAATTCAAGAATTTGTTTTTCTTCTTCTTTGGTATGGGAAAGACGAGGCAAGGCGACGAACGGAGAGATCAACGGAAGAGAACGGAAGGAAAGAAGAAAAGGCGATCAGGTGAAAGAAAGGGCAGATTGCAGTATCGGAGCTACACGCAAAGCCCTAGCTTCGAAATCGAAGGAGTTTGCTTTCTTCGACAAAACTTGAGAGGGTTTCTACTTTCTTCGAATCGCTAATGTAATTTGGAGGAGGGAGCTACGTGCGTTTTGGAGTCTTCGAATCGCTAACGTAATTTGGAGGAGGGAGATGCGCGCGTTTTGGAGGGAGGCGGAATGGTTTTGGAGGGAGGGGGAAAATAATTTGGGAAGTTGGAGGGAGATGTTTAAGGGCAGCGTTATATGTGAAGGGGAAGGGAGATGCGCGCGTTACACCTGTAGGGAGAACAAAAATCAACCGGTAACTAGATAATTAAGGGTCAATAATAACGCTTCAGAATAACGTGTTATTAAATAGCATTATTAATATCATATTTTGTTGTAGTGCAACTCCAAATCGTGGATAGGATAGTTCTTCTCATGCGTCCTCAACTGCCTACTACCGTAACACACTACCCTCCCTTTTTGCATCAACACCGCTCCTAGACCCGTTCTGCATGCATCAGTTTATACAGTGAAAGGCTTAGCTCCGTCGGGTAAAACTAACACTGGTGCACTAGTAAGGGCTCTCTTAAGCTTCATGAAGGAATCCTCACAATCCATGTCCCACATGAAAGCTTTATTCTCCTTAGTAAGGTGTGTGAGTGGTGCCAAAATTTTGGCAAAGTCTCTAATGAACTTTCTATAGTATCCTTCGAATCCTAGGAAGCTCCTAATCTCGTTAACGTTCTTGGGGGCTTTCCAATCTTGTACTGCAATAACCTTGGCGGGGTCAACAACCAAACTTCCTTCGAGACTACGTGCCCCAAGAAACGAACTTCCTCCCTCCAAAATTGACACTTCGAAAACTTAGCTCTCAAATGATGGCTACGAAATGTGCGAAGAACTTCCTCCAAATGAATAGGATGCTCCTCTATACTTTTGGAAAATACCAAGATATCATCCACGAACACCACCACAAACTTATTTAGGACATCCCTAAAAACGCAGCTCATCAAATCAATGAAATAGGCTGGAGCATTGGTTAGCCCAAAAGGCTTAACCAACCACTCGAAGAATCCATCTGGTGCCCTAAAGGCAGTCTTATCTATGCTGTCATCAGCGACTCTAAGCTGATGGAATCCCATTGCTAAATCAAGTTGAGAGAAAACCAAAGAACCTACTAATTGGTCAAAAAATCATCAATCCTAGGAAGTGGATATCGGTTCTTCTTGGTGAGCTTATTCAATTCCCTATAGTCCACACAAAGTCATAGAGAACCATCCGCCTTAGTGGTGAAGACGACTAGCGCTCCCCACTCCGATATGCTCCTTCTTATGAATCCCTTCTCCAAGTTCTCACGAATCTGCTTACTCAACTCTTTCCTCTCCTTAGGTGCCATGTGTCTCACAGGTAACGCTACTGGCTTGGCATTCTCGGTTAAATAAATCCTGAAGTCAATCTCTCTCTTAGGGGGTAGTCCCCTAACCTTCTCAAAGATGTATGGAAAATCACCGACGATAGGAACCGAATCTAACTCTGATGATGATGAATCGAGGGAATAGAGAAAACTCAACATGACTGACCCTTGCGGGTTGCAAGATACCTCCAGAGTCCTACCACTGTAAGTCTCAATTCTAACGACTCTCCTCTCGCAGTCTAAGATAGCTCCGTATGTGGATAGCCAATCCATCCCTAAGATCATCCCATACCCTGAGAATCCCAAAACGTAGGCGTCGCAGTCAAACTCTACGCCTAGGATAAATATTTTCAAACCCCTAAAAATCATAGATAAGTGTGCCGATCCTCCTATGGGATTTGAAACAATAATGGGGTCTACTACTAATGATATGTCCAAGTGCAAACAATCTACTAGAGAGCTAGAGATAAAAGAGTGTGATGCTCCAGAATCAAATAAAATCCGAATCGGAAAATCAGATATAGAAATCAAACTTTCAACTGTGACTTTTCAATCTCTATCTGGAATGCTACTGGAAGGTGCTGTGTCTAGCGCTTGAATCTGCACAACTGGTGCACTCGCTCCCTGGGGACAACTCCTACTCATATGACCGGCTGCCCGCAAGTATAACACTTACCCTTCATCTTCTCCTTCCAGCAGTCCTTGGTCACATGTCCAACATTCCCACAAACATGGCATTTTCTTCCTTTCTTAATATGCTTTTGAGGACCATCACCTTTCTTCTTCTTCTTATTCTTTTCCCACCACTTCTTCTTTGGACCTTCTGACTTAACCTGCTCTTTAGACTCTCCTTCCTTGACCATATCCGACATAAGCACCATCTCAACCAAAGACTCATAAGTAGCTCCAATCGATACATGAGTCAGCAATAATCCCTAAAGGGGTTGGTTCAATTCCTTCACAAACTTCATAGCTTTCTTGTGCGTCGTGTTCACCAAGTCCATACTAAACCACGACAACTCATTGAATTGATTGATGTACTCCTTGATAGGCAAACTCCCTTGCTTTAAATTGATAAATTTTTCCAACTGAACACTCTCTTCTACCTGAGATAGAAATTTCCTATCGAATCACTCCCGGAATCCATCCCAAGTAATATTCCTTCCCTCCAACTCGATCACCGCCCACCAATAAGGTGCCTCCTCCTTCAACTGCCAAGCGGCTAGCTGAACTCGCTGCTGACCATCCAATCCCAAAAGACCAAAAATACTCTCTATGTCCCTAAGCCATGCTCTCGCCTCCACAAAAGTCTCCTTGCTGGAAAAAGTCTTCCCGCCCAAACTCGCAAAATCTTTACAAAGCTTAGAGAAATTGACGGCGGCAGGTGGGTTGATGGGATTCCCACCCGCTGGTGCAGGATTGGGCACAGGCCCGTGCACCTCTGTACTCGTGGCTTGTAAGTACCTACGAAACCAGGCTGGGACTGGAATTCCCTCGGGAAGGTTCGGGGCATCATCTATTCTACGAAAAGAAAAAAGGTAGTTTAGGAAAGAGTCAAAGGGAGATTGAACTGGACTTATGAGGGGAATTTTATAAAAATTCTTTTATACTTAAAATCATTCCCAAAAGTTCTTTTTTGAAAAATACTTTTAAAACAAGTTATTTTGAAAAATACTTTACTTTCAAAAATAAATTTTTGGAATCCTGTAACCTTAGGCTCTAATACCAAGTAAAACACCCCACACCCCTTAATATACCTAAAAGGACACATTAAAAAGTTTGATGCGTTGTAGGTGTAACTAAAGCTAACAGAGACTAAGATTCACAAGACAAAAATAGATAAAAATAGAGGAAACTAAATAAGTATTAATTAAAACAAAGCCTTAGAATTAAATTCATAAATAAGTCAAAAGCCAAATACAACATTCAAAACCCATAATGTCTTATGAAATAAAACTTCAAAGTCTCAAAATCAGAGTATGTAATATCCCTCATAAATAAACCAGTGCATACAAGAACAACAACTGAAAATAAAAGAACTACATAGAAGAAGTCTCCTCCAAGAAGAACTCCAAGCTGCAGCAATCCACTAGCTTCTTCCTTGATTGCCTAAGGGGGGGAAAAGGGGAAATAGAGGAGTGGGTTAGACTAAAAGTCTGGTGAATGATAGTAATTACTAGAGTCTTTAAGCAAGATAAAAGTAATATACTCTACAACAGTTCTAGCGTAAATAAGGATAACAAAGGAAATAGGAAAGAAATAAACTAGAAATAAATACGATTAAATATTGCTTAAGATAGGTTAACTTTGATTGCTTGCACTTGTTTTGATTTAATTAGGCAGAACTCCTAATCCTATAGTTAGGATGTGACCCTAATTCTACCCTTTTAGATCGGCCTGCTACTCCATAGACCTTTCTGTGGACCCGTCGCTATATAACTCCCCGCACAGCATCCAATGATATCTACGGAAGATGCATAGAGCAACTACTGCGGATCCGGACGACATATATAGCTCCCTACACAGAAGGCAATGGTGTCTACTAAGATATCATACTAAGCGCTTGGAACTCATAGCTATTACTGAGCACTCAAATGGAAGTCGCAAGCGTAACTGCCACCATGCCCATGCTACCTTTTGCTTCACCTATTGGGTCTTTTTATTACCTCCAACATACAACATAGAGTGCCCTTCATCTCACTTCAGGCTAATGTGAGATCACTGTGTGTCCATAGAAAAATAGGGAAAATGTTGTTGGTACCGGCCCTTCATCCAAACAATATCTAGTTGCGCCCCTTATCCAAATCCCCGTGATTTGGACTTCTATTTGACCAATTACTACCATTCTTAGCATAAGCGTGCCCTAGGGAATGCTATTTGGTATAGGTCCTACTTTCCTTTTTGCTTATTAACTTAGATAAATTATTTAAATAAGCCTTTATCACCATTTTTACTTTCTACGCTTATTAATTTATCCCAAGTCTTAAAATAAGCCTCGTTCTATTTCTTTTTTCTAATTATAACCTACGTTATAATCATGCTTATTACTTAACCTAAGAACTAACTGTGAAAATAAGCTTCTTTCATCTTTTACTTCATTTAGTTATAACTATTCCAATTTTCTTTAATTAGTCCAATTCTAATTAAAATTAGGCGTAAATTCAGTCGAATTCCATTTTTTTTATTTTAGTCTCTATAATTTACATCTTATTTTCTTCATTTAATATTCTTACTTATAAAATCCATATCCGCGTTTAATTTAATCTAATCCATACACACAGAAAAGGAGAATGAAGAGAATAGACGCTTCCATAAAATCCAAAACGTTGAAAAGATGTAAATAAGAAATAAATAACAGTAAATAAACTTGAATACTGTAAATAGACTTTAAATTAATAAAAAGCTTATGCTTAACAGTAATAAATTATAATTATCAGAAATAATACTAAAATTACTGAAAGGAATAGCTGAATAGACTGAAAATAATTAAAAACTTTAAATAATTACTAAAAAAGGCTATTCCAAAAATCGTAGTAAAACTACAACTATTGGAAACCCTATTATTTTAAATTACTTAAAGAAATCTTAAAATAATTACAATCACTCACCTCCGGTCCTAAGCTTTTTCTTTGGTCTTCCCGGATGCACTTGGAGTGGTAAAATAATTTTTATTAAAAAGATTCTCTCCTTGGAAAATTATTCCTTTTAGGGTCCTTCCTGAAAAGGTGAACCCAAGCGGAGAAAATCTAGAATAAGAAAAAGTGCTAGGTCTAGGGGTCTATTTATATGTGTAGAAGTGGATCTCGGATCGCTGGATTTGGAGATTGAATAGGATGCAACTACGTCATAGGCTGAATAGGAGCCATCGGATGCAGCAACAGAGGGACCGGATTACACAAAACGGGGCAAATGATGTGTTCCGACGTCTCTAATTCGTCCGAACGTATTCTCGTTCGTTCACTTGCCAATTTATAAGGCGGGTCGACCGGCGGGTCGACCGCCCACTTTCCCAGGTCGACCGGCCAGTCGACCTGACTGTGTGTGTGTGTGTATTTCCGTTATTTTTCTACTTGTTTTGTTTTTTTATAACTTGGTCATATTAGCTCGGTTTCTGACGTTCTATATATTGAAATTGACCAGAAAATTACCACAGACACAATGGTGCAACTTCCTTGGCTCAATTCTGATAATTTCACAAAGTTATTTTATCATTTCATTTATTCGTTATTTAATTATTATAGGTTTAATTTTCCGGGTTGTTACACCACTTTCCTTCTTTGGTTTGAATAGTCCTTTGTTGCTGACCTTGTGTTATCCACCCCTCAAAATAAAATTGATTCAAACATCATTGGTTTTAGTAATAGAACAACCATGGATTTGGAAAGTTTGGAGCTAGAATCTCACTTTGGATGTTATTACCGGGTGAACAAGTTCAATCCTTCCTGCAAAAGATAGTTGTTTAGACCCACATCCCCGTGTTTCTCTCTAATGTCGTCAATTAGTTTTCCACACTCTGTATTGGTAATTGTGTTGTTTGATAGAGGCACACCAAGATATTTAACTGGGAGAGTTCCTTCTTGAACTCCTAAACCTACTTGGAGGCTTTGTTTGTTTCTACAGAACTTATTATAGTAGCATTTAGTTTTAAATTCATTCACCTTCAAACTAGTAAAGATTTCCAATTGCTTAAAAATGCTTTTAATATTTTCAATAGCAGTGCTGTTGGCCTTACACATAACCAGTAAATCATCAACATAAATCAAATGAGTTACAAAAGACTGGTGTAACACCCCTAATTTTAAATAACATTATTCAGGAGATTTAATTAGATAAACTAAATAGAATAATGTAAAGATTAAAGTGGTTAAGAGATTGAAATTTGTATAATTATAAGGTAGCCGTGCCTTAGGAATGAATGAACAAATGAAAGTTTAACATGAAGTAAGTAGAGAAAATAAGATAAGGGCAAAATAGGAATAGGTTATATTCTTATCCCTAAATCCTTATCCCACTTTCATTTAGAGCATTCACAAACTCAAACTAAATACAAAGCTTGGTCGTTCACCATTAGAAGATAACAAGGCGAAGATTAGCAAGATTTCAAGAAGGAAGCTTAAGCTAAGTAATCAAAGGACAAATCTCAACCTCCTTAACAAACAAGCTAAAGGTGAATAATAGATTACATCTCATTTTTATAGCTTTCGGTTTCTAGATAAGACCCGTGTTTAGTTTGCAAATGATTTTCCATGTTTTGATTGTTTATGTTATTTCATATAGATATATGCCTTGTGTATTTTATATAAGGTTGTTGATGATTTATGCTATTTCATATAGATTTTATGATAAGATTTAACTTGAAAAACCTATCAAATGACATCTAAATGCCTTGTGTATTTTATATAAGGTCGGAAATATTATTTTAGAGATAGGTTTCAAGTTTCATAATTTTATGAAATAATGTTGATTTATTATGAATTTTCTAGTAAAAAAATGGTTGGGTTTATATTATTTTCGATTATTATATGTTAGCTTTGGGTCAGAAATTTAAATATGTTAGAAAACATATTAAAAGTGATTGATGGGAATTTTTGGAGAATTTTCCTAAGTGTTTTATTAAAGATATAAAATTATTTAAGGTATGCGACTTAAATGTTTTATATGTTTATAAAAGGAGAAGGGGCAATTTGTAAATGTTTTAATTTGTTAATTTCTAAAATTCGGCAGCACTTTTAGAAAATATTTTGTAAAAGTATTGGCAACCAATTATATGTTGACAAACAAGGCAAATTAGTTGGAAAGAAATTGCTTTAAAAAGTTAAAATTCAGTTTTATAAAGGTTTACTGCTTCGCCACTTATAGCATCCACCTTTCGACCCTATACTACCGCCTCCAACCAGGTCGAACCCAATACATATCAGCTTCGGTACATAGTAGATTAGAGTTAGGCGAAAGGTATGGAGTCGAAACAGGCTTTCGATGGGGTAGAAGTAGCTCTTTAAAACTTACAAGTATTTTGGGTTACAAATGAAGCTTTCGAAGGAACCAGCTTTCGACTTAGTCATTTGTTTTTGAAAAAGGGCTTTTGAAAGAGGTTGCCGCCTTTTGTTTTAAAATAAGCTTTCGAAGGGGTCGAAACTCCTGTTGCCACATTCAACTTTTTGAAGCAATGCCTTCGAAAGGGTTCTTTTGCTTTAAACTTAGAACCGCTTTTCCATACTTTCGAAGGGGTTGGTTTCGACACCATCCATATTCTTTTATTTAGGAATAATGCTTTCAAAAGGGATGCTTTCGTCCCAGTTCTTTTAAGACCTTTTGATATATTGAAAGTTAAAATCAAAGGTTTCAAAAGGAATGGTTTTAAATAGTTTTGAAGCTATGTTCCACAAACTATTATTTGAACCTTATGCTTTCGAAAGGTTTATTTTGAGTAAAGGACTTTAATGCTTTTAAAAGATTCATAATGAAGGTTTCAAAGGGGAGGTTGTAACGACCCGCCAATTTATCACTTTAATAAATTGAATTTATTTTTAAATGAAAAATGATAATACAGATAATATCGCTTCAACTGATAATAAGTAATAGTAAATATATTTTGAATAAAAATTTACGAGAATACTTTCCTTAAAATTTATATCGATTAGTGGCAATGTATTTAAATATAGATTTATTGAAATTAAATCAATATTTAATGATTTATTATTTTAATTATATAAATAATTATTTTAAATAAGGATAATTCATTTTAAATATTTATAAAGTGGTAATGAATCATTTATAATAGTTTTATAATGGGATATATTTAATTTGAAAATATAAGAAAAAATCGATATCGCTTTATCGGTATAATAGCGATTTTTGTAAGTAATTTTTAATATGAATTTATATGGTTTTATAAATCAAATATTATCACTTTAATTAGTTTAAAATGATAAGAAAATGTTTTTAATTTTTTTTACAAATATATGTACGTTAAAGTATAAGTGAAAATGTGACCGATTATCGGTTCTCCGGATTTCAAAGATTTAACAAACAAAAGTTGTTCGAAGACGTTCAAAGTGTTATGCACCTACATATACATACATATATTTGTTACGTACACATGATAACATTCATATAAAATACATATATAAATATAATTAAGTATAAGAAATATAATATAAAATATATAATATATTTCAAAGATTTCTTACTCCTTATGCTTAAATAAGTCAACATATCCATACATGAGATGATGGAAGTGATGTGCATATGATGGGGGGGTTCTAGCCATGCATTTTGAAGGGGGAGGTGTGTTGGAGAAGCCTTGAAAAGGTGATGTGTACATGTCTTCTTTTACACTCTTCCTTTCCTATAAATACCCTACATCTTCTCTTCATTTTCATTCCTCTTCTTCTTCAAATTTTCAGGCTTTTGCTTCCACTTTAATAGCTTCCATCCTAAAAGAAATAATGCCAAAATTTATTTAAAAAAGAAATTAATTATAATATATAGTTATATATAGTCAAAAACCTTAAAACAAGCTCAAATCTCCATCTCTCCACCTCCCAAACCCAAGGCACCACCTTCCACCACCCTTGGCCGTGAGCTCCACCCCCTTCCCAACCTAGGCCATGAGAACCAAGGCTAGGCCGAGCCTTTTCAATGTCCAAAGCTCGATTTCATGGAGTATAATTTCTAGATAGCGGAGCTATAGCCATTTAAAACTAGTTCGAGTGAAAATGAAGGTGAGAACTCCTAAACTATTATCATATATTTTGGATGATGATATGTTGTTGCAAATGGATATTTAATATGCTTTGATCATAAAGTTTGGTTGTTTTCATATGAATATTGAGAATGTATGCAAGTCACGAATATACACGTCGATAAGCACAAAGGAAATCACTTTCCTTGAATTAATAAAATGGTGTATATGGAATTGTTAAACCTCTTAAAAATGGTTTTAAAATGTATTTGAAATGTTTTATAAACATTTAAAAGTGTTTTGGTGAAGTTTGAAAAGAAATGTAAATTTTAGATAAAAATAAGCACGTCGCGTAACGGTAGTTCATGATTTCGTGCTATAAAAGTCAAACTATTGTAAAAGTTGGAATATAGCTCGGAATTCTTCGAGATATGAATTTTCCGAACTAGTTTATCCATAGTTTTCCAATGAAGGAAGAAAATCAAGATTTTGATAAGTAGATTTTGAAATATGAGTAAAACAACTTTTTGAAAAATATCGATTTTGCAGTTCGGAATACAAAACTAGATTTCATTGAAAATGACGTTTTAAATTGTTTAAAAATGTGGAATAAATCTTATAAATCTTTTAAAATGTTTTAAAGGAGATTTAAATAATATAAATGAATTTTCAAATAATAAAAAGTCCTTTTGATCAATTAGCTTAAAAGGCATTTTCTACAGCACTTTTTCGCAGCACTTTTCTATAACCTTTGAAATATAGTTTTAAACTTAACAATTCTTTTACAAATCTTTTGTAAATGTTTTTAAATGATTTATAAAGTGTTTTAAAGATGATTTGAAGAATTTTTGGAATGATTAAAGATTTAGAGTCGATCAAATAATTTGATCGCCTTGTGGGTGTCAAAGAGACAATGTCTACGCTTGGGTTTGGAAAACCAGTTTCCTGCTATCCCTAGCTATCCAGACTAGCCCAACGAATGAGATAGTAAATTTGATTTACTCGGACCGAAATTTTCCATAGAATGAAGAATAATATTTTCCAGATATGAAAAATTAGAATTTTATAGAGATGATCTTCTTATACTCGGTGTTAAAGCCCGAAGAGCGAACTTGTACTATTCGTGGAATTTAAAGGTGATTTCACCATTATTCCGCCCATAGTGTTTATTGAATTTGGGAATTGATATTGAGCAGAATTAGATGATTTCTATATATTCTGCTCGCTTAATATTTACTGATTTTGGGATTAACATCCTAGATAACATGGTTTTAACTCAATCAAAATTATGAGTTTTGAATTAAGAAATATTTGTTAAGATTTCAATGAAATGATTATGGGAATGTTTTCCTAAGTGTAAAATGAAATGATTTCGAATTATTCCAAGTTTAAAAAGGTTTTTAAGTAATCAAAGGTTTTGATAAGCGAGGTTTAAAGATTCCGTATATACTTGAAAGATTGTTTTAGAATATATATCTCTAAAAGAGATTTTGATAAAAAGAATTTAATCAATTAAAGAATGATTTCCTATTCACAAAACCTCTTTCTATCGATGATTGGTTCGAAGGAACCATGGTCGGATCTGGTGTAATCTCTATCCGAAAACCATTTCGAACCAATGTATGCGTTCGAAAAATGAAGACCTAATAGAGAGAATGAAGAACAGGGATTTTCAGGATGAAAGGACTTCTTGTTGATAATTCTGGTTAGCTCCCAAATACTGAAGTAGAAGTGGTCCCTTCATTTCTGAAACTCTTTGGGTTGGAAGGACTACTCGCTACTAATGGTAGTAGGCGGAGTGCCTTCGGTTTCGTTCTGTCCCAGAACGAACTTTTATGGATGGATGTCTGACTTTGCATTTTTGAGATTTCATAGTTGACTTTTAGAAATATACATCTGTTTGGTAGTAGAGAAGGTAATTTCTTTTAGCTTAACACCCTTCTCTGAGACAAATGAGCTTGGAGATTGTATGTTTGTGAAAGTCAATAGTGATCGATGGAATGACAATATGGCATTCGAAGCGAAATGTCCAAAGTGAAAGGTAATAGCTACCTCAAGCCTCACACCCAGAAATGGCCGAAACAGGGTAGATGCAGCAAGGCTACGTAGTTTGCAACCATTAGGATATGATCATCCCGTTCTAGATATATTTCTACCTACTATGATGTTCGGGTTTAAATTAACGTGGATGT
Organism: Allium fistulosum; assembly: GCA_030737815.1. Lineage (NCBI taxonomy): Eukaryota > Viridiplantae > Streptophyta > Magnoliopsida > Asparagales > Amaryllidaceae > Allium > Allium fistulosum. The sequence continues at coordinate 943,674,645 of CM060905.1, read as the reverse complement.
ATGCTATAAGGATCCTCGGATAGGTCGGTAACGACCGGGGTGATGACATATTATTTACTACCTAGTGAGAAAGGTAGGCCGGTCTTGTGTTGTTAGATGTGCAGATGTTCTGTTGACCTCAGTACATTCCTCTAGAGATGTACTGCCGGAAGGTAGTCCCTTCACCTGGTCATTTGTATGGAATCCATTCTCCAATAAGAACTTGCCATTTTGTTTGTAGAGACTAGTATGCTGGAATTTAATAATGGCAATAATTTCGCATAAGATTAATAAGTTTACTTGCAAATGTTTTCAAAGATACGTCATTAAAAATAATATCAAGTATTTTGACGTAGCATGATTTGGTTATCATAAGGTAAAAACCCGTTCCGTGTTTACGTGCAGTGTGGTCTTATGAGATATCCATTTGTTTTCAAAACGCGTATTTTGAGTTCTCACACCAGTCCCATGACTGACCCGGAGATTATTTTTCCCTTTCCTTAAACTCTGGGTGCCTTAATTTTCTCCGGGCAGCCTAGTAGTCAAGCTTAGTTTAGAAGAAAGCTGGATGGAGCTCGATTCATGGAGTCAAAAGAATTTACTGAAGATTTTTGTCTATTTCCACCACACTCTTGTACTATAGTATTCCGCAAATTTGTAAGGACGGGAATTTATAACTGTCTATGTTAACTCTGATAAATATATTTTAAATTTCCACTGTAAAGTTTATATTGAAATAATATATGTGATATTTTGTTCTGTCTTTATTTTCTTTCTTACCCTTGAGAATCCAGTTCTTCGGCACTTGGATTTACGGCACGTGAATACCGAGGATGTATTAGTGTTGAATTCTAGGAGTCGAAGAAATGGGTCCTCACATCGTGGTATCGGAGCTTAGGTTGAGCGAACACCTGAGCCTGATAAGGGTAAAAGACTCATTAGAGATAGGGTTTGTAATACCCTAGGATGAGTAACTCATTAAAGATGGGGTTAATAACACCCTAGAATGAGTTTGAGTATATATATTTGATTGCATATTTGTTAAATAAAATATACAAATTAATTTGGTTTATATGAAATCATTTTTACTTATATATATATATATATATATATATATGTATTTGAAAAGAAAAGAATATTTTGGTAAAATTTTCAAAGAGTTCGAAATGATAAACATTTTATACAAATAATCTTAAAAGCTATCTTCAGAGATAAATCTCAAAACATTTTCTGAATATTAACCAAACCTCTCTACCTAAGAATACACTAGCAATTACCTACCACTTGTGTCTAAAAGAATAATTGTTTGCCTCGTAGTAACCATATAGAGGAAGTTATGCGAAAGGGGAATCCTGTAGAGCCTTATAGTTCTCTCTAGCGACAAAGAGGAACAGCCAGAACATCCGCCTAGCAATGATGGATTTCCGATTAGGGAAAACTATGTCTTATATACATGTAGGGATGAAGATGGGTACCCTATTGCTGGAATGCTAATACCACCCCCAGCTCCAGAAATAATTATGATCTCTAGTGATGACGAACCTAGGCAAGCCTCGGAGGGAAATTGGGTAGCGGATCCCGCTAGTTCCATTTTGGAACCAATAGAAGAAGATGAGCCAATGGAAGAGGAATCAGAACCAATAGAAGAAGAGATAGAGCCGATGGAGGTGGAATCGGAGCCGATGGAAGACCCAAATGCTATAATATTGAGCGAATACAGCAATGTAATATGGAATATAAACGAGGAGAATGTTATATGGCAAGAGGCATCATCCAGTTCATACATAAACTGGGTGCAATAGAAAGCAACAATGAAGACGGCGGAAGAAGAAGAAGTGGGAGTCGGAGAATTTGAAAATCCTTGGGAGGAAAACATGCAAGGATTAGAGGAGTTGGATGAATGAGGAATCAAACCTGGAATACCAGTAAGCATGGGACTTGTCCCATGGAATCAGCCATGGTTACCTCATGGAATTGAAGAGGAACAATAGGAGGACAGTAACGAGGCCGATGATGAGTTGGATAGTGAAGAAGAGGGAGAAGGGGAAGTGATGATTGATTTGAGATGTTGGAGTCCACCTTTATCTTCAGACTTAGAAGAATAGGAATCAGATATAAGGAGTTGAATATGTATGAGTGGGACGTTTGTTCTGATGTAGTATTTTGAGTTGTAATAGTTTAGGAGGAGAGGGGAAATCTTCTTTTTGGTCCCTAGTGTTGGAAGGTTTAAATGAGGTAAGAATGCGAAGATTTATAAAGTGATGATTGTCCCAACTTTTTATTAGTACCAATCTTTAAGTAAATAATTAAAGTTAAATGGTTTTGGATTTGTAGTAAATGATGTTTTAGCAACATTTGTTTTTAAACCCTTGAATGACACTTTGGAAGAAATCTTATGGGTATATTTAGACCTTTAATAATGGGATTTTAAAGATAATAACCATTGGAGTTTTTTATAAAAAGATAGAATATATTATAATTAACATGATATAAAAAAAAGAGAAGTTCATTATAACAATGTTTTAGTAGTAATTATTTTAATATCTTCAATTACATTTTAAAGGTAAGAAAAAAAACATGTTAAATATACTTATAACATTTGAATAAGTATATAAATACTTTTTAAGTATTAAAACTGGTATAAGCAAAGAGAATTTATATATAAAGGAAGTTTTAATTAATAAAGGAGTGTTAAATTGATAAAGTAAGTTTTAACTAAACAAAGAATGTTTTCACATTTGATATTAGTTAAAGGAAGTTTATGGTGATTTATCAATTTAATGAATTATTTTGAAAATGAGTTTTTCAGAAACCATTAAGAAATGTTTAGAAAGGTATTATAATAAAAAGATAATTATCTTCTGGAAAGAAAGGTGTTTTTAAGTAGACAATTTTGAAAAAATGTAAAACGATTTTGTATAAAGAAGTAATTTTATAAAAGGTTTGAATAAAGAATGAAAGTTTTATGAAATTTTTTCATAATATTTTTTTCTGAAAGGTTAATACAAACATATGAAGTATATGGATTATTTCATCGCACTATTTAATCTAAGATTCGAGTACAAAACTTTGACTTGTTTTGACACTTATCCGAAAGAGGATTTATCACTCGATTCTTGACGACGAACATTGATGAGAGTTTATGGTTGGATACTAGAGTTTTCTATTATAGTTGAGAGCTATGCAAGGAAAAACTAAAGTTTTGATCAGAAAAACTGGTCAGAGTCTGCACTAAAGGATCGGGGGATCAATACTAGTTCGGAAGTGAAGTTGTGAATTCGAATAGAAGATCGAATCAGATATTGTGTCTAGATGATCTATATACATCATACGAAAATGAGTTAAAAATAAATATTTTGGGCAAAACCTTTGGGGTTTTGTTTTGGGGTAATTTCGGGGATGAAATTCTTTTAAGAGGGGGAGTCTGTAACGACCCGCCAATTTATCACTTTGATAAATTGAATTTATTTTCAAATTAAAGATTATAATACAGATAATATCGCTTCAAGTGATAATATGTAATAGTAAATTTATTTTGAACAAATATTTACGAGAATATTTTCCACAAAATTTATATCGATAAGTGGCAACGTATTTAAATATAGATTTACTTTAATTAAATCAAGATTTAATGATCTAATAATTATTTTATTTATCCAAATAATTATTTTAAATAACAATAATTCATTTTAAATAGTTATAAAGTGATATTAAATCATTTATAATAGTTTTATAAAGGGATATATTTAATTTGAATATATAAGAAAAAATCGATATCGCTTTATCGGTATAATAGCGATTTTTGTAAATAACTTTTAATATGAATTTATATGGTTTTATAAATCAAATGTGATCATTTTAATTATTTTCAAATGATGAGAAAATGTTTTCCAAATTTTGGTTACATATATATGTACGTTAAAGTATAACTGAAAATGTGACCGATAATCGGTTTTTCGGATTTCAACGATTTAACAAACAAAAGTTGTTCGAAGATGTTCGAAGTGTTATACACCTACCTATACATACATATATATGTTACATAAACATGAGAACATGCATATGAACATACATATATAAATATAATTAAGTATAAGAAATATAATATAAAATATATAATATATTTTAAAGATTTCTTACAGCTTAAGCATAAATAAGTCAACATATGCATACATGGGATGATGGAAGTGATGTGCACATGGGGAGGGGAGATTCTAGCAGTGCATTTTGAAGGGGGAGGTGTGTTGGAGAAGCCTTGAAAGGGTGATGTGTACATGTCTTCTTTTACACTCTTCCTTTCCTATAAATACCCTACCATCTTCCCTTCATTTTCATTCATCATCTTCTTCATATTTTCAAGCTTTTGCTTCCACTTTAATGGCTTCCGTCTTAAGAGAAATAATGTCAAAATTTATTTCAAAAAGAAATTAAATTATAAAATATAGCTATATATAGTTAAAAACCTCAAAACAAGCTCAAATCTCCATCTCTCCACCTCCCAAACCCAAGGCACCATCTTCCACCACCTTTGGCCGTGAGCTCCACCCCTTCCCAATCTAGGCCGTGAGCACCAAGGATAGGCCGAGCCTTTTCAAGGTCCAAAGTTTGATTTTGTGGAGTATAATTTCGGGATAGCGGAGCTATAGCCATTTGAAAACTAGTTCGTGTGAAATTGAAGGTGAGAACTCCTAAACAATTATATTATATTTTGGATGATGATACGATGTTCCAAATGGATGTTTAATATGCTTTGGTCATCAAATTTGGTTGTTTTCAGATGAATATTGAGAATGTATGCAAGTCACGAATATATACGTCAATAAGCACAAAGGAAATCACTTTCCTTGAATTAATAAAATGATGTATATGGAATTGTTAAACCTCTTAAAAATGGTTTTAAAATGTATTTGAAATATTTTATAAACATTTAAAATTGTTTTGGTGAAGTTTGAAAAGAAATGGAAAATTTAAACAAAAATAAGTGCGTCGCGTAACGGTAGTTCGTGATTTCGCTCTATAAAAGTCAAACAAGTGTAAAAGTTGGAGTATAGCTCGGAACTTTTCGAGATAAGAATTTTCTGAACTAGTATATCCATAGTTTTCCAACGAAGAAAGAAAATCGAGATTCCGATAAATAGATTTTGAAATATGAGTAAAACAATTTTTTGAAAAATCCCGATTTTGCAGTTCGGAATCCAAAACTGTATTTCTTTGAAAATGACGTTTTAAATTGTTTAAAAATGTGGAATAAATCTTATAAATCTTTTAAAATATTTTAAAAGTGACTTTAATAATAAAAAAGAATTTTCAAATAATAAAAAGTTGTTTTGATCAATATAGCTTAAACGACACTTTCTGCTGCACTTTTCTATAACCTTTGAAATATAGTTTTAAAGTTAACAATTCTTTTACAAATATTTTGTAAATGTTTTTAAATGATTTATAAATTTTAAAGATGATTTGAAGAATTTTTTGAATGATTAAAGATTTAGAGTCGATCAAATAACTTGACTGCCTAGTGGGTGTCAAAGAGATAGTGTCTAGGCTTGGGTTTGGAAAACCAGTTTCCTGCTATCCCTGGCTATCTGGACTGGCCTGATGAATGGGATAGTAAATTTGATTTGCTAAGATCAAAATTTTACAAAGAATAAAGAATAATATTTTCTAACTTAAACAATTAGAATTTTATGGAGATGATCTTCTTGTACTCGATGTTAAAGCCCGAAGAGGGAACTCGTACTATTCGTGGAATTTAAAAGGTGATTTCACCATTATTTTGCCCATAGTATTTGGTTAATTCTGGAATTGATATTGAGTAGAATTAGATGATTTCTATAGATTTTGCTCACTTAATATTTACTAATTTTGGGATTAACATCCTAGATAACAAGGTTTTAACTCAATCAAAATTATGAGTTTTGAATTAAGAAATCTTTGTTAAGATTTAAATAAAATGATTTTAGGATTTTTTTCCTAAGTGTAAAATGAAATGATTTCGAATTATTCCAAGTTTAAAAAGGTTTTTAAGTAATCAAAGATTTTGATAAGCGAGGTTTAAAGATTCCGTATATATTGGAAAGAGTGTTTTAGAATATATATCTCTCTAAAAGTGATTTTAATAAAAAGAACTAAATCCATTAAAGAATGATTTCCTATTCGTAGAACCTCTTTTTATTGATGATTGGTTCGAAGGAACCGGGGTCGGATCTGGGGTAATCTCTATCTGAAAACCACTTCGAACCGATGTAGGCGTTCGAAAAATGAAGACCTAATAGAGAGAATGAAGATTAAAGACCAGGGATTTTCGGGATGAAAGGACTACTTGTTGATAATTCTGGTTAGCTCCCAAATACTGAAGTAGCAGTGGTCCCTTCATTTCTAAAACTCTTTGGGTTGGAAGGACTACTCGCTACTAATGGTAGTAGGCGGAGTGCCTTCGGTTTCGTTCTATCCCAAAACAAACTTTTATGGATGGATGTATGACTTTGCATTTTTGAGATTTCATAGTTGACTTTTATAAATATACATCTGTTTGGTAGCGGAGAAGGCAACTTCTCTTAGCTTAACACCCTTCTTTGAGACATTTGAGCTCGGAGGTTGTATATTTGTGGAAGTCAATAGTGATCGATGGAATGGCAATGTGGCATTCGAAGTGAAATGTGCAAAGTGAAAGGTAATTGCTACCTCAAGCCTCACACTTGGAAATGGTCGAAATAGGGTAGATGCAGCAAGGCTATTTAGTTCGCAACCATTAGGGTATGATCATCCCCTTCTAGATATATTTCTACCCGCTATGACGTTCGGGTTAAAATTAATGTGGATGTATGCTATGAGGATCCTCGGATAGGTCGGTAATGACTAGGGTGACGACATATTCAGTACTCTCTAGTGAGAAAGGTAGACTGGTCTTGTGTTGGTAGAGGTGCAGATGTTCTGTTGACCTCGGAACATTTCTCTAGAGATGTACTTCCGGAAGGTAGTCCACTCACCTGGTCATTTGTATGGAATCCATTCTCCAATAAGAACCTACCATTTTGTTTGTAGAGCCTAGTTGCTGGAATTTAATAATGGTAACAATTTCGACTAAGATTAATAAGTTTACTTGCAAGTGTTTTCAAAGATATGTCATTAAAAATAATATCAAGTATTTTGGCGTAGAATGATTTGGTTATCATAAGGTAAAAACCCTTTTCGTGTTATGTGCGAGGTGGTCTTATGAGATACCTTTTTGTTTTCAAAACGTGTATGAGTTCTCACACCAGTCCCATGACTGATCCGGAGTTTATTTTCCCCTTTCCTTAAACTTTGGGTGCTTTAATTTTCCCCAAGTAGCCTAGTAGTCAGGTTTAGTTTAGAAGAAAGTTGGATGGAGCTCAAAGCATGGAGTTAGAAGAATTTTTTGAAGATTTTTGTCTATTTCCACCACACTCTTGTACTATAGTATTCCACAAATTTGTAAGGATAGGAATTTATAACTGTCTATGTTAACTCTGATAAATGTATTTTAAATTTCCGTTGTAAAGTTTATATTGAAATAATATATGTGAGATTCTATTCTGTCTTTATTTTCTTTGTTACCCTTAAGAATCCTATTCTCTGGCACTTGGATTTACGGCACGTAAACACCAAGGATGTATTAGTATCGATTTCCGGGAGTCGAAGAAATGGGTCCTCACAGAGGTGCCCCAATGTTTTCGAAAGGTTAAGATTTATAAAGCTTTTGAACGGACATTTTCAACGGTTTCGAAAGGTCTATTATAAATGATTTCGAAAGGTATGTTTTGGCCTTTCGGCCTAGAGTTTCAAGGAAAAGTAGTTAACTTGTTTCGAAAGGGGTACTTTCAAAGGTTTCGAAAGAGATTATTTAAAGCATTTAAACAAGTGTTTCGAGAGTTTTCATCAACAATGTTTTATATAAAGCATATATTATGGCAAAGAGATTTGAGTAAAGCAAAAAGTATATTTTCCTTGTGTAAGTATGATTTAAAGGGTTAAATCAATTTGAAAGAATGTTTTCAAGGAAAATTTGATGGGTAGTTAACGCTAAGTAAATGACCCAGATATTAGAATCCCAGATGAGACTGGTATAGGGTCACATCTTATACTTTATCTAGTAGCCCCAAGCTAAAATAAGACCAAAATTTCAGTGTGTAGGGCTTTGTCACAGGTAAGATTAAAATGATATTACACACAGAAAGGAATATATAGAGTAAACGTAGGTTATTGGTGAGCCCGCAAAACCATTAGGATCAATTGACCTTGGGAGAAGTAAGTTAAGGACAGATCATCCAGAAGTGTGTCTAACATATGTTAGATTATTTATTTTGCCTGGTAGGCTCGAGTCAGCCAAAGGTTAGTAGTTAGCGAAACAAAACTATATTGGTCGGACAGATAGTCCATTGATTACCTAATTTGTATGCATATATGATATTGCTATTATTGCTTTAATCAGTTTGATTGCAGGATTTTGATTTGCAAAGATATGTTTTAAAAGGGATATTAGTGAGGGGAAACCCGTTTCGCTAAGCGGCATGGTCTCACTTAATAAAAGTAAAACGAGATGTAATAGTATTATTCACATCGGGCTTTATGTCTGAATCGTAGTTTATGTTTTCTCCTTAAACTCTCGGGTGCTCAAAATTAATTTGAGTAAATTGAGAGTTTAGGTTTTACAGGTTTAGTAGGTGGACAAATAAAGCTTCCGAAGATGTGTAGGAGGCAACGCTAGCTATTTAAGAGTTATTAGTTTTATTTCTGCTATTATGTATTAAGACTGATATGTCTATTTAGTACTCTGATCATCCAAGGGGGCATCTTCATATGTTGCTCTTGGCGTAGTTTGTAATAATTATATTTGATCAAAACCTGGGAACCGTTTGGGAGTGTGTATCTGAATATGAATTATTGATTTGAAATGTAATCAGAAAAGTTTTTAAATCTGTGTTGATTTTATTTCATATTCATGCACTTATGATATTATGGATATCATTAATATTGCCGTATTTTGTCACCGGAAGTTAATACTAGAGATAACTGCAGCATCTGTAGCACTTAGCTTCGGGCCTCAAGGTAGGGGATGTTACAGCTGGATATTATATACAGGGCTAACATATTGTTGGTGGCATGCAAGTTCCATTTGTAAAGTAAACCACTCCATAGAAACAACAAAGAGATAAGGGGATAAGGAGTCACCCTGCATAATCCTTCTTGAACCATGAATGCACCTTTCGAAACACCATTGATAAGAACTGAGAAAGTAGGTGTATTTAAGCAGTAAGAAATCAGCTGCAACAATTTATAAGGGATCCCATAGAGTTCAACATATGAGTGATTAATTGCTTGTTGACTCTATCATAAGCCTTATGTAAGTCAATTTCCGTGCACATTTTATCTGCCCCTGTTTTATTAAACTATCTTACTAGTTCACGAGCCGTCAAAGAATTTTCTGAGATAAACCTGCCTTTAATAAAAGCACTTTAACATTGAGAGATAAGTCAAGTTAAACCCAGCTAAGCCTCATGCAAATGATTTTAATTAGGATTCTGTAAGTGATATTACAACATGTGATGGGCCTATATTCTTCAATTATTTTTGGTTTGTGCACTTAGGAACAAGAGATATAAAAGTATGATTTATTTCCTAAATAGACTCACCAGAATTTAATGCTTCTTGACATGTTAACATGCTATTTTTCAGGTTTACCTAGTGCAATTTGAAGAAGTATGCCCCCGTTCCTTCCGGGCTAGTGCTGGAATTGTTATGAATCAAGAATATGGCTCTTTTCAGCTCCCCTTCCTAAATTCTTTGCTGTCAGCATTTCACCTCCTTCCAAGGAGATCCTTCTTCTGCTTTGAATGACAGGTAAAGGCTGCAAATACTCCCCATTATATAGCTTAGTAAAATATGCAATTGCTTTGACTTCAAGACCTTAAGTAGTTTCCACTTCTTGTTCTTGTTCATTCAAATGGTTATTTATGTTGTTATGAATTTTCCTTTGAGACGTTTCAGTTTTAAAATTTTTGTTACATTCATCTCCCTCCATAAGACATTTTTCTTTAGATATTTGCTTCAGTTCTATTGCTTGTTTCTTGAGCTCCTCCTTTAGTTGTCTCAGAAGAGAGAAGAATTCTGTATTTAGACCATCCCGAGGGTTGACATTTAGATTACTTTGAATGCTTTACAATTGGTTTTGAATTCTTTGAATCTCATTGCAAGGTTTTGGTTTGTTCCAGTCTTTGAATCTGTTTTTCATACATTTAATAAACATTACAAATTGATACAAGTTATCAAAAGTAACAAGAGATCCAAAACAAATCAACATATCATGAATATATATTAAAGGGGAACAATGAACAAACATAGATCTAAACCAAAATAATACAATAAACATATTTTAATCAAAATAGACATAAGGGAGGTTTAAGTTTCATATGGAAAGATGAATAACCATAATATGAGATGAATCATAAAACATCTAATTATATCAAGGATATAAATATATAGGTGAATTTAAATTAGAGAATTACCATTGGATATGGCCAATAAATCACACCTTGAATGTATGAAGACTCGTAGATCTAGTTGAATCATCTCGAGAAATTTCAACGATCTGAAGAACCAACTTTGTATTTATTTTATTTGATGCTTGAATTGTTTAGTGAGTTTTTTTTATGAACACATGAATTTTCAGCCATTAGAGGGGATAAGGAGAGCAAGAGGAAAAGGAAAATAGATTTTTTTAGGAAGAATGAATCTCTGTAGGAAATGAATTAATGGACATACTTTAATTGAACGAATGAAACTTTTTCCATTCTTTTAATTAAAACTTCCCTAAATAATTCCCTTAGTTTCTCTCTCCACTCCTCTCTCTTTACATGTAATTCCAAAATTACTTACCATCAAATGCCATAAGACTCCTATAAACCCCTTCATGCAACTATCTTTTATTTAAACCCATTTTAAAAAAAATATATCAATATCGTATATCAATGCATAGAAATATAACTTTGATATATGCATTCAAATAATTACAGACAACTTCTAAACATCAAATAAATCAAATAATAATTAATATTTCTCAAATATTAATTAATATAATTAATTTATAACATTTTATATATTATTGGCGTATTTTTTATCTATACACAAGCGTGTACTCTCCATGGGTCTTATGGTTGAACATATCTCACATCAATATAATGTATACACAACTACTGGTAGCCCCTTTCAGTGGGTAGACTTTTATAGTGTAACACTATGGACCTCACATCACAACCTACTCTAATGACTATGTCATTCTATTTATTTAATCATGTATTAACTTTCAAAGTTCACAACCGTCATAAATGCATATTTGAGGCTACATACATATATATTATTTTTATATATATCTTCATTCATTCTTGTTTATTTACCATGCCTCTACTTTTCACTGCTGACAATGTTCCTTCACTTTTCTATGCGTTTACTTCTTACTTACTTAAAGTTATTTATCGCTTTCTTTTAAATATATTTTCTTATTTCCTTTACCTTTTATTTAACATTATTGGGTGAAATCCCCTGTTTTTCTTTTTAATTAATATCTCTCTTTAATTGCCTATTCAGACTTATTACTTCCCTAGCTATTTAATTGTATCATATTAGTTTATTGTTTGTTTTCTACACCATCTTAAATTACATACTTTAGATTTCCCTTGTAAATTGCTGTTATTATTTCTACTCACATTACTTTAGCTATACTTAAGGATTTTTATACTTTAGTACATTAGAATTACTTCTTTCCCTAAAGGAAATTATTAACACTATAATTCTCTATAAATTACTTATAGATCATTCATGTTATGTGTGAAATAATAAAGAATTATATTATATTTTCTATTGGAATAAACAGTACAGAATACGGTGATTCCCTTATTTTGTACATCTCTTCCTTTTTGTTTACATTCCTTATTATTTCAAACACTAAAATTTTATTTGTATTTTAGACAATTTGTAAAGATTCACATTGTTACAAAATTCATTCCAAGATATTAAAATATTATCTAGTCTAAATTTAATTTATCATCAATCCTAATTTATATTCAATGGTATATATGAAATAATCAATTCCGAAATCCCAATATGTATACATACCTATTAAGTTTAGAGTTTTCATAACATATAGGCATATTCTCCATAATCATTACAAGCGTACAATTAAATATCCAAATCATGAATTATATCAATTCATTATGCATTTAAAATTAAATATCAAAATCCTGATTTATATCAATTCATTATGCATATAAAATTAAATATCCAATTCATGATTTATATCTAGGTATATATGAAATAGATCTACAACAATATAAATCCAATATTATTACAAAATAAATAATTTCCCACTCCTCTCTTTTTAGCATTCCAAATCTTTTGATCTAATCTCTGTTATTCCAGTTTGACTCCCTTTATCATCCTATTCTGATATATGTCGCAAGTATATATAGATCTAATAGAAATCTAGATTATAAGAGAGAGAGAGAGATTTGGATTAATTTATAAATTAAATCTGGTTTTCTGGTTTACCTCATCTTTGGCGATTTGATTTGACCCTATTCCCCTTCTCTATTATCTTCTATAGTTCCCTAATTATTTGTATACGTAAAACTAGAACTAATTTAAGAACTTAGAAATTTATGGAGAACAGAAAGTGATAGAGCTTCCTTATCAATTAGAAAATATAACTTTGGAAGTGAGGGTCTAGGTCTATATTTATACGGGTTCAAATCAATGTTAGCCATGTGATTAAACTATTTAAATCCAGGCCGTTGTGGTCTCTATTCATTGTCGATTTTACAGCACCCACGGTCGACTGCTTACTCTCCATGACTGACCACTACTAGTCAACCATAATGCATTTCGGTCGACCGTAGCGCTGTTAAAGTTGTGAATTTATGCATTGCTTCGATTTTGTTTATATTATTCCCAATTTAAGTGATCCATGTTATTTGTTTATCCTAATTACTATATTAACGTCTAAGTTGCTGTTAAAATTAACAGTTTGTAATCAATGTTTGTTACTTATCATTTGTTTCATTAATTATATATATAATTATTCCAATTTTAAATTTTCAAATGTTAATAACGTTTTCATTTGAACTTCGATTGGAAAGTTTATATATGAAAATTGATCAGAAAAATGCCACGAACACAATGGTGCAAGTTTCATGGCTAAATTATGATTGTTTGCACAAAAAATGGACAAACACCTCAAAGTTGTATGATTTAGTAGATCTTATGTTGTTCTTAGGGATTTTGGAGGTTTATGCAAATATATGAAAAACAGGGGCTAAACTGTAAAAAGACACGCAGATTTATAGTGGTTCAGCCAGAATGTGCCTACGTCCACTTTATATGTTATTTCTCTTCTTTTGTTGTGATTACAAGTACAAAGCTTTGGTACAAGTAAAAGAAAGTTGTTTGAAAGTTCCTTCCGTGCTTGAGCTCTCAAACTTGTCCCCCATTGTTGTACCCCTGCCTCTCTATTTATAGAGTGAGGTTGGGGGCAGGGGTCTTGGATGTATACAGCTGCTGGTGGGCCTGGGCTGAAGTGATCTGGCCTGGCAGTCTGGTTCGGCATTCTCTTGATTCGGTGAAGTATGGAGTTGGTCCGGTTGGGCTTCGTCCGGTGAAGTGTGGAGCTGGTCCGGTTGAGCTTCGTCCGGTGAAGTGTGGAGCTGGTCCGGTTGGGCTTCGTCCGGTGAAGTGTGGAGCTGGTCCGGTTGAGCTTCATCCGGTGAAGTGTGGAGTTGGTCCGGTGCCGAATTGGATCGCTCTGGGTTTGGATCCGGATGTGGCTGGATGAGAATGCCGGATGGTTTCTATTGGGTATGGGAACCGAATGAAGTTCTGCCGAATGTCAATGCCGAATGACTCTTAGGTAATCCTGGGTGGATGCATCTTGCTTTTTGGTCTCGAGGTCTTCTGGGTGAGAACACGCCCAACATTTGCCTCCCAAAGCGGGACATATTCTCGAATATGGCGTGCTTTGTTCGATACCTTCATTCGGCCCTTGGATACCGATCCAGATGGTCCGGTCCTGTCCTCTTGTCTATAAGTAAGGACCATATGCCTTGGCTATTTCTTACCTACCGTACTAAACACTTGTCTTTGCCGGATCAGACTCTTACCCTCGCCGAATCAAAACGTGGTAGCCGAATCTCATCTGGTAACCGAATCAGATCTGGTAGCCGAATCAAACATTTCGCCGAATCAGTTACTTTGCCGAATCACGTGAGTGAATGTCCTGCCGAATGAGTTTACGTATTGTATCACTGAATGCCGAATGGTCTTGCGTTCGTGCGTTTGTATGCCGAATGGACTTAGTCCTCCGATACCGAATGACATATAAACGTTTTATACCGAATGAGATTATTGAATTGTTAGACTGAGTAAACATGTGTTTTATACTTCGAATTTTTAAGCGAAATTCCAGATTATGCTGCTTGTATGTTCTAACGATATACCTTTCCCCTGTTTGCAGATAAAATGTCTCGAAAAGTTGAAACTCGATCAGATAAGAGGAGATCCGGGGGTGAAGGAGAGTCCTCGGCCGTGCCCCCAGCTCAATCAGGATCGGAGCGTCACGGGCCCGCCCCGAGGTCATTAGTGGATGGATATGGTCCCCAGGAGTTGCTGGATTCCCCGCCTGACTGCTTTCCTAGCTTTCTCAAAGAGGAGCAACTCGATGTTATATCTCGTTCCTTTGGGATTGATAGAGCCCTCATGCTGCTGCCGGGTCCAGGAGTCATGCCATACAGTCCTCCCGAAGGATACTTCGCTTATAGCAGGTACCATTGCATGTGTGGTGCTATCCCGCCTCTCAATGCTTGGATAGTCAGCTTCCTCACGTACCTGAAGGTGGCCCCATTTCAGCTTCAGCCCAACTCTTACGCCATACTGGTGAGCCTTTTCGTTATTTTTCGGAGGAAGTATGGTCGCGCTCCCTCCAACCGGGAGATCCGATACTTGTACAATTTAAGGGGCTACAAGAAGGGGTCCCCATATATTAACTTGGAATCTGCTGTGACCTTCAAGCCGGTCCTGGACCTTTATTCCAAATTCAGCATGTTCAAGAAAGAGTGGTTCTTTGTTAGGGACGACTCCGTCTCTATCCGGCGCTTTACCTCTGGATGTAAGTTGATGCTTTTACTTATAATTTCTATCCTGATTGTGATGCTTCTTCTCATACTTTCTCATTTTTGCTAGCGACAGGTGGCTTTCCTGTTGTGGAGACTGACCGCCTGGTTCAGACGGCGGCGGAGATAGAAGGCATTCTTGGGAAATACAGATCATCTGCTTACTTGATTAGAAATGCGATCCTTCTAGAATACAACTTGATCCTTCCGCAGCAGTCTGTAGTTAAGTTGAGGGAAACGGCGGAAGAGAGGGCGGCTGCTCAGGCCAAGGGAGGCGTTGCGGTAGAGGGTGGAAAGAGAAAACCATTCACGAAACCTCCAGCCGTTGGAGGTAAGAAACTTAAGAGGTCAGACGGTCCTTCTCCCAGCAATTGTCCACTTACTCAGGGGGAGATAGACGCGGAGGAGGAAAGAGGTGAGGCGGAGGGCGAAAGTGACGTTGAGCGTCTTGGTGACGAGGGTGGCGATGGACAGGGTGGTGATGGTTCCAGGGCTCTGTCTTCTGGGCAAGTAGGCGAGATGCAAGAGTGGACGGATGATGCTCTCCGTCAAGCTTTTGAGGGGTTGGGTGATGATCCGGCTTTGGTTGAGAAGACCGGGGAGGCGGACAAAACCGGGACTGGTGTAAGTGAGTCTTCTCCGACTATTCCGGCCAAGGTGGCTCTGACAACTCAAGGTGAACTCTTGACCCCTGCATGCTTCACTAATGATAGGGACTTAGGAATATTTTATGACCCGCTCCCGTCCTGGAATGAAATCCGGGACTTATTGCAGTATCCCACTCCTCCCCAGGGTTTGTACAACCACAGCTGTGTTTCTTTTCCTTTTCTAACTTGTAACCTACCGCGTTTCTTGAATCATATAGTAATGTAAGATTATGACACTTGTTCTTTATATCAGGAGCAGGCAAGACGCCCAAAGCTTCAGACCTTCGACACAGGCTCGAGCAATATAAACTTTCCAAAATTTCTGCTAAGCCGAAGCCCTCAGCCCAACGCTCCGGAGATGTAGTCGGGTACCGTCCTCTTCTTGGGGTCATCGAAGAGGGTATTCAGCAGAGGAAGAGGAGTCATCTTTTATCCGAAACTTCGCTCGGTCCTCAGCCTCCGGCTCAGCCTATTCATGACATTACTGAGGAGGATAGCGAGTTTGTACCCTCCCCACACCCGTCTGGAAACCCTTCTGTTATTCATATCGACCGTCCCGACTTGGCCCGTAATCCCTTCGCGGGTCACCCTGATCTGGATCCAGGTTCTCAGGATATTACTTTTGACGAAGTTACTGGTGAACACCTTCTCCCCCGTAACCCCATGGTACGAGTACTTGACGAAGCCAAGTCCTTAGACCTCGATCTACTCACCACTCGTATAGTCACTATGGGAGATGAGGCCAAAGCTAATATTGATCGGGTGGCAGAGGAGGCCAAAAAGCTGATGGGGCATCACGCTCGGCTGGTTAAGGCCGGAGAGGAGATAGGGAGCGCCAATATCCGACTTCGATTGGTGGTCTCGGATCAGGCCAAGCAACTTGCGGATCAGGCTATCCAGATTTCTCAGCACGAGGCTGCTACTGGGCGATTAAGGAGAACCATGGAAGAGGCCAGTCGGGCCGAATTGCGAAAAATGGAAGCTGCTTGCAAAGAGCGGATTGACATGGCTATTACCACGGTGGATGAGGTTCGGAGAGCGGATCTCGAGCAGGTGGAGGAATTGTCCGAGAAGCTTGGGGCTGCAGAGCTTGCTCAAGCTAAGTTGAGGGAAGAGATGGAGGTGATGCGGAGGTCCCTTCAAGCTGATTGCTCGAGATACAGACTGGAGAGAGATGCTGCCGTGGAAAGGTTGTCGGCCTCCGATGCCCGGATGAGGGAGTTTGAGGAGAACGAAGGAATGATGGATGACATGCTCCAGGACATGTATTTCCGGACTTGGAAGCAGGGTAACCTCTCTTGGATGGATGATTATCCCAGAGTCATGGCCAAGACATATCTTCGGGCTTTGGAGGAGGCTAAGGCTGATGCAGATAAAGAGGGTGGAACGGTCTTCAGTATGGATGCGGTCACGGCCCAGTTCACCAAGGAGGAGAAAGTGGCGGTAAAGGAGGGTATGCGGCTGCTTGCTGCTGAAGAGGCGGGTGTGCAGGTAGAAGATGACGACCAGGATGGTCAAGAAGCTAGTACTGGTAAGTCTTCCTTTCTAGTCTTTCTGTTAACTTGGTTACTCATCACTAATGAATCCTTTTTATGACCGGACAGGCGGGCAAAAGAACAAGGACAAGACTTCGACGCAACCAGCTCCATGACTGAACCTGAAAAATTCTTTTTGTAGGCTTGGCATTGTTGTATCTGTTAGTCTTAAGACAGTAGAGTAACTTCTAAGTTGTAATTCTTGCTACTTGTAATAACATTATTCTTGACGTGTAATTTTTTAGCTCAAGTTGATTGTGTCATTTCTTGAATATTTGTTGCTATTTCGACATATCGTATGAGAAATGTAGCTATGTATAATTCTTGTAATTAAATTGTGTTGGATGTCAGATTCTGGTTTTAAATCATAATCTCATGACTTGCAATTTTAGCGTGTGGTGTGAAAAAATCAAATTATAGTCATGCATTCGTACATAAAGGAAGAAAGTACCGCCTTTCATGTTCTGTTTGTAAATGGCAGTTTCGAATATCTTGTATGACCAAGCATGGAGAGCAGTTGACTGCCCTGCCATCTGATTGTGGATCTCTGCATCCATTGGCGGGTATCTCTTACCCTGCATCCTGTACTTTACGGTTTGTTATAGAGGATAGGAGGAAAGTTTTTTAAGTAAAATTGAAATATGTGAAATAGTAAAACTTCCAGTCACGGAAGGCCTTCGATGTGCTTAAGTTCGTGGCAAACGGGTTTTGTAGTCACTTTCCCTAGCTGTGGGTCTTGGAGACATTTGTCACCCATCTTACGCCTCCGCGGGGAGTTAATTCTTTTTTACCACAGCCGTACTTAAGACACACCGGAGCCGAGATCGCGCACAGTAACTACCCGGGCCATTATGGCCCGTACTCATGGGTATTATTCGACTTACTGTGGCCGGCTAGCGTGGGTGCCGATCGTCAACTGTGAACTGCCCCTGGCTGGCCACACCTTATGTTGGGGCTTATAATCGGTTCACAGTCGCCGGCGAGCCTAACGCCGTAATGAGCTGCCTCGGCTATAGTCGGCCTTCTCGGTGGCTTATAATCGGCTCATTACAGTTGGCTTTAAGGGCCGTCGCGAGCAATGAGTTAACCCGCAGCAGAGGGATGCTGGAGCAAAGAGTGTCTCATTGGCGAGGGCATATATTCGCATAGTACCTGTTGGGGCTTGTCCACGTGAAGTTGCATTGTGGAGTGCTTTGAATAGAAATGCTAAATGCTCAGGATTTTGTTCAACAGAAAAGGATAAAGTTTAACAAACAGCCAAGATACAAAGGAACAAGTTAAAAAAGAGACAGGGCTTTTTTAAAGTGGTTCGGCACGATAAAATGCCTACGTCCACTGATTCTCTTTGTTAATTCACTTCATATGGGCAGTACAAGTTAAGAAAAGTATCGACGGAGGTGTTGGATGTTCCATGCCCTCTGGAACACCTCTCCGTCCACTGTTGACAAAATATAGGCTCCGTTGTGGAGATCTTTATGAATTACATATGGTCCATCCCAGATTGGGTCTAGTGCTCCAGGGCGAGGGAAGATTCGCTTGAGGACAAGATCCCCTTCTTGTAAGGTACGATGCTTGACTTTGGAGTTGTATTGTGCTGCCACCTTTTGCTTGTGGGCTGCTGTTTTTAGGACTGCATCATTCCTTCTTTCCTCGACTAAATCCAAAGACATGTTGAGGAGCTCTTCGTTTTCTTCTGGGTTATAGTGGATCCTACGGTGGGAAGGCACAATGGTTTCAACTGGGAGCATAGCCTCCGATCCGTATGCCAAAGAGAAAGGAGTGTGCCCTGTTGATGTTCTGAAAGATGTGCGGTAGGCCCATAGTGCCGTAGGGAGTTCATCCACCCAAGCACCCTTTGATTTTTCGAGCTTCTTTTTGATTAGAGTTTTCAGAATTTTGTTGACTGCTTCGACTTGTCCGTTTGCTTGGGGATATGCTACGGATGAGAAGCTTTTGTGAATTCCGTGTTCTCGGCACCAGTTGGCAAATTCCTCGCTGTCAAACTGAAGTCCATTGTCTGATATGATTTTTAGTGGGACTCCGTACCTGCACAGAACATTTTTGATTAAGAAGTTGATAACTTTCGCTGAAGATACTTTATTTAGAGGTTCTGCTTCCACCCATTTGGTGAAATAGTCGACTGCTACTATAGCATATTTGGCGCCGCCTCGACCCATTGGCAGTTCACCGATTAAGTCAATTCCCCATACTGCAAAGGGCCAAGGGCTGGTCATCTGGGTAATCTCGGTTGTTGGTAGCCGAGGGATCTTAGCAAACTTTTGGCATCTGTCACACTTCTTGACGAAATCTAAGGCGTCCTTGCTTAAGGTGGGCCAGAAATATCCGTATCGGAGTATCTTTTTTGCTAACGTTTGCCCTCCGGTGTGATCTCCGCAGCTTCCTTGATGAATGTTGGATAAGATTTCCTTGGCTTCCCTTCCGGCGACACACCTTAATAATGGGTTAGAGAACCCGCGCCGATAGAGGATGTCTCCTTGCATTGTGTAGCGGGACGCTTTCCTTAAGATTTTCTTGACTTCGTTACGCCTGTCGGGTAGTGTGCCATGTCGTAGGTAGTCTCGGATGGGAGTCATCCAAGTTGCTTCTTCGGTTGCAGCTATCAGATTCACTTGCTCAAAACTTGGGATCATTTGCTTTGAGACAGTTACTGCCCCGAAGATGGCGACGTCTCTCATACTTGCTTGCTTTGCCAATTCGTCGGCCTCTTGGTTCTCTTCCCGAGGGATGTGTTTGACTAAGTAGTGGTCTAATCGGCTGAGAAGTAACTTGGTCTTCTTTAGATATGCTATGAGTCGTTCTTCTCGAGCTTGGAATTCCCCTAGTATTTGATTAACAATAAGCTGAGAATCGCTGTGAAGACACAAAGAATTGGCTCCGATCTCGATAGCAATTTCCAATCCGGCTATTACTGCTTCGTATTCTGCATCGTTGTTGGTGGCAGTGAACTCCAATCTTATAGCATAGTGCAGTTTATTTCCCCTGGGAGTGATGATTACCACACCTGCCCCCGAGCCTTGTTCGTTAGATGCACCGTCCACAAAGAGATTCCACTTGATATCTTCTGTTATTTCCAGGTGCTCCTTATCCTCGTTGGTAGTGAATTCTGCAATGAAATCAGCCATGGCTTGTCCCTTGATGGCGGTGCGAGGGTGATAGGTGATATCATATTGACTCAGCTCAATACACCATTTAAGTAGTCGCCCGGAAGTGTCGGGACGATGGAGTACCTGCCTTAGTGGTTGATCGGTTAGAACCTTGATGGAATGGGATTGGAAGTAATGACGTAGCTTTCGTGAAGTGATTAGTAAACAGTATGCTAACTTTTCAAGCTTAGGATATCTGACTTCTGCCCCAGTAAACCTTTTACTGACGAAGTAAACTGGCCGTTGCGTACGGTTATCTTCTCTTACCAAGGCAGCGCTTAGAGCGTGAGATAACACAGCAAGGTATAGGTATAATTCTTCGCCTTCGCTTGGGGTCGAGAGTACTGGTGGTTTCTGGAGGTGTTCGATTAGGTTAAGGAAAGCGGTCAAGCATTCGTCCGTCCATTCGAACTTTCCTTTATCTTTCTTTAGAGCTTCGAAAAAGGGGACGCACTTGTCCGTTGCTTTGGAGATGAATCGGCTTAGGGCAGCCACTTTTCCATTTAGGCTTTGCATTTCCTTTCGGGTGGAAGGTATCTTGATGTCTCTTAATGCTCGGACTTGTTCAGGGTTTGCTTCTATCCCTCGGGCATGGACGATGAATCCTAAGAATTTTCCTGATGACACTCCGAAGGAGCACTTTAGTGGATTCAACTTCATTCCATACTGTCGAAGTACCTGGAACATCTCGCCCAGGTGGCTTACGTGATCTTTGGCTTTCCGTGATTTTACCAGCATGTCGTCTACATATACTTCCATTGTTTGTCCTATTAGCCCTGCGAACATCTTGTTGACGAGGCGCTGGTAGGTGGCTCCTGCATTTTTAAGTCCGAAGGGCATCACTTTGTAGCAGTACAAACCCCGGTCGGTGATGAAACTAGTGTGATCTTGGTCGGGAGCATGCATAGGAATTTGGTTATATCCTGAGTATGCATCCATAAAAGACAGGAGTTCGTGCCCGGCTGTGCTGTCTACAAGTTGGTCGATTCTGGGAAGCGGGAAGCAATCCTTTGGGCATGCGTCATTTAGGTTGGAGAAGTCAATGCAGGTCCGCCACTTCCCATTAGCCTTCTTTACTAGTACCGGGTTGGCGATCCATTCTGGGTAAATAGCTTCTCGTATGAAGTCATTGGCGAGTAGATTCTTTACTTCTTCATCGAGGGCTGCTGATCGCTCTGCCCCCATACTTCTCTTTTTTTGTTTTACGGGTGCCTTGGTAGGATCAATTTTTAATACGTGGCACGCTATGTTGGGGGAGATTCCGGTCATGTCAGCGTGTGACCAAGCGAATACATCCAAGTTGTGGCGGAGAAAATCAACGAGTTGTTCCTTCAATTCGGTTTTCAGCTGCGACCCAATTTTCAGTAGCCTACTTGAGTCGTGCTTGTCTACAGATATAAACTCCATAGCCTCTGCAGGCTCGGCGGTGGCCTCCTCTTTGTCCCTAGGGTCTAATTCATTGAAAGGGTCGCTGGTGTATCGAAGAGGAGGGGCTTTCTTTAGTTGCTATGCTTCAAGGCTTTTTGTGCAGAGGGAAATCCCTACACCTTTCCCTTTATCTCTCCTGTGGTTGTTGCGAAGTTCGGTTACATAGCAGTCTCGTGCAACATCTTGGTCTCCTTCCACTTCCCCTACCCCACTGTCTGTTGGAAATTTCATTTTTAGGCACCACGGGGCTAGGACAATCTGGAAGTCAGATAGGGCTGGTCTTCCTAGGAAGGCGTTGTAGGCCGAATGGTTTTCTATCAGCACAAACGTCTGTTTCCTTACAACGGAGCGGGGATGGCTTCCGATTTCAACGAAGAGCTCCAGCTGCCCGATGGGCATTTTCGCGTCTCCAGTGAAACCGTGTAGCGGTTTACCGCAGGGAGATACGTCCTTCATTGACAACCTCATTTTGTCGAATGCGTGTTTGAACAGGATATTTACAGAGCTTCCAGTGTCTACCAGGATTCGGTAAACTTCGGCGGGACCGAGTCGGGCAGAGATAACCATGGGATCCATGTGAGGGTACTGTCTTCCTTCTAGGTCGCGTTTACTAAATGTGATGTCATCACTTTCTTTCCGCTTTGGGTGGCGTTCTTCTATAACCGTATTGACACAGTCTCTATTGTCTCTGAGCGACTTCCCATATCTTTCCATCTCTTTCCAACTTCTGTCTGCGATGTGTGGACCTCCTGAGATGGTATGGACCACTATCTTCTCTTGACTAGAGCTGCTAGCGTTGCGGTCGCCTCTGCCGGTCCCTGGTGAGGGTAGCCTTGGGTTTTCATTGGCAGGAGCTGGAGTCCTGTCTTGACTTTTTACATAGCGCTCCAGTTTCTTTCTTCTGATGTGTTCCTCAATCAGATCTCGGAGATGATGGCATTCGTTGGTATCATGTCCGTGGGATTCGTGGAAGCGGCAGAATTTTCCAGATTTCTGTGCGCTATCTGATTCCTTCTTGTATGGTGGGCGTTTGTATCTAACTTCGCCTTGGGTGGCAAGGAAGATGTTTTCGACGGTCTCGTTCAAAGGGGTGTAAGAGTCGAATCTTGGTCCTGGCCGATATAGTCGTTTCTCTACTTTCTTGCCCCCAGCATTGTCTCTGGAATCATTTCTTCGAACGTCCCTTGCCACAGCAGGGGCGTTGCCATGGGTCGTCTTACTTTGCTGTCCTGACTGCCCCTCAATGGCAGCATCCTCAAGCCTCATGTATTTCCCGGCTTCATGGAAGAAATCGGGTAAAGTAGCTGGTTTTTCTTTTGTCAATCTCCTAGCGAATTTAGTGTCCGGATGCACCCCACTGCAGAGGGCCATTAGGATAAGCTTCTCATCGGCATCTTGAACTGCGGCTGCTGCGGCGTTGAATCTGGTTAGGTATTGTTGCAGCTTTTCTCCAGGTTTCTGTTTGACGCTGGATAAGGAATAAGCGTCCTTAGGTTGCTCCACATGAATGCGGAACTGACTGATGAATTTTTCTTTCAACATTTCCCATGAGCTGATGGATCCTTGGGGTAGATGACAGAACCAGGAGGTAGCAAGATCTGCTAAGAAGAGCGGGAAGCATTTGCACAGCACTCCCTCTGTTGCTCCACTCATGAGCATATGCTGCGTATACCTCTGTAAGTGTACAACGGGATCGGAGGTTCCTTTGTAGGGTTCCATTGTTGGCATCTTCCATTCTCGGGGGGTGATAGCAATTTCGATATTGCGGGCGAAAGGGCTGGTTATCCTAGCGCCTATCCCTCGATCTCTTTGCTCCCGTTGGACACACTCTCTGAATAAACGTGCCATCCTTTCATCAGAATTTGGAGCGGACAGAAATGAGTTTGGTTCCGTTCTGTGGGGTTGACTCCGACCAGACACCCTGTAGGGATGGTATCGTCTATCATTCCTCATATTTTCCAGTGGCTGCCTTTGATCTTCTGGGAGCATGCTTGGGTCAGCTACAGTTGGCCCTTGCCTTGATCTTCCCCTGTTGGGTTCTGATCTAAGCACTTCCTCGGGCCCAACTTCGGGCTGAACTCTAGCTCGGCCCCGTTCATTGGTGTTCCTGTGGTTAGGCAGCATGACCGGCTCAGCTGCAGTTGACCTCCGCCCGGTACCTTCCCCGTTGGGTTCGGCACCAAACGTTTCCTCAGGCCTAACTTCGGGCTGAGCTCGGTCTCGGCTCCTACCATGGCTACTCCTGCCGTTAGCTCCTTCGAAGAAGGAAGATCTTTGCTGTCTCTGAGATCCTCCAGATTGGGACTCGCCCCATGATTCAGTGTTGCGGTTGGATTCTTCAGCGTCCCTCAAGCGTGACATGAGATGGTCCACCAAGGCTTCCTGCTGGGACGTGAAGCGGTTAGTTACTTCAACAACAACTCTGTCCAAATCTGCCCTAGTAATTGCTGCAGGCTGTTCTGTGGCAGGAGTGGCTGGGTTAGCCTGTCCTTCATTTGTTGCCGTTGCTGGAGGAGGACGATTCACTTGATTCGTGGCAGCTGGATCAGGAAGGCTGCTGGATGCGATGTTTTTTCCTTTGTTAACATCTTTTCTCTG
Source organism: Allium fistulosum (assembly GCA_030737815.1). Classification (NCBI taxonomy): domain Eukaryota; kingdom Viridiplantae; phylum Streptophyta; class Magnoliopsida; order Asparagales; family Amaryllidaceae; genus Allium; species Allium fistulosum. The sequence goes on along the minus strand of CM060905.1, from coordinate 943,650,118 downwards.
TTTGGGAGGCATGTTTTCCAAGCAGCGGACGATGCTGTTAGGAAAACTTGTTAAGCGGATGAAGCTGAAGCTTCGAGCTTCTAGCTCTCAGTGAAAGCACCAAAAATGTTTGCACAAAAAATGGACAAACACCTCAAAGTTGTATGATTTAGTAGATCTTATGTTGTTCTTAGGGATTTTGGAGGTTTATGCAAATATATGAAAAACAGGGGCTAAACTGTAAAAAGACACGCAGATTTATAGTGGTTCAGCCAGAATGTGCCTACGTCCACTTTATATGTTATTTCTCTTCTTTTGTTGTGATTACAAGTACAAAGCTTTGGTACAAGTAAAAGAAAGTTGTTTGAAAGTTCCTTCCGTGCTTGAGCTCTCAAACTTGTCCCCCATTGTTGTACCCCTGCCTCTCTATTTATAGAGTGAGGTTGGGGGCAGGGGTCTTGGATGTATACAGCTGCTGGTGGGCCTGGGCTGAAGTGATCTGGCCTGGCAGTCTGGTTCGGCATTCTCTTGATTCGGTGAAGTATGGAGTTGGTCCGGTTGGGCTTCGTCCGGTGAAGTGTGGAGCTGGTCCGGTTGAGCTTCGTCCGGTGAAGTGTGGAGCTGGTCCGGTTGGGCTTCGTCCGGTGAAGTGTGGAGCTGGTCCGGTTGAGCTTCATCCAGTGAAGTGTGGAGTTGGTCCGGTGCCGAATTGGATCGCTCTGGGTTTGGATCCGGATGTGGCTGGATGAGAATGCCGGATGGTTTCTATTGGGTATGGGAACCGAATGAAGTTCTGCCGAATGACTCTTAGGTAATCCTGGGTGGATGCATCTTGCTTTTTGGTCTCGAGGTCTTCTGGGTGAGAACACGCCCAACAATGATGTTTGTAAAAATTCTATTTTTCAAGCTTATTATTTATTAATTAATTTCTTTTAAATTAATTAGCGTTAAAATTACGGGGAGTTACATTCTTCCCACCTTAAAAGAATTCCGTCCCTAAATTATTCAAGGACCGAACAATGTAACTTAATGTATAACCATTCTAAGTTAACCAATCAATTAGTGCTCAAATAATTTTTTAATCAGCCGTGTATAAGAGCACGGTTTATCTCAATATATATGATATGTATGTAGAATAATTATAATCGGCGCCTCCTATATGAATGCTTCTCTTAAATCAATTTCAAAAATATGATGCAAATAACCTAAATATACTGGAAGTTCTATATGCATGCAACTTTTAAAAACCACAAACTTGTTTTCACATCAAAATTTTCCCACACTTCTACGAATAGAAGTGTAGCTTAACAATTTTTTCATCCAATTCCTACCATCCAAAATCCTAGCGCACCATAAATTTATAAAAATCCAATTTTCTAAACCTATTTCTTTATGCTGGGAAAAGGGTTTGAAATGGAAAACTCCATATTTTCATTCTTTTTCTCTTATGTTCCAACCTCCCACTGTACTTCGGAACCTTCACTTATGCCCAAATTTCTCCTTTCAAATTTCCCCAGTACAGTTCGCATAGTTAATTCTTTTATTTTAAAGTTTCAAAACAGGGTTTACTTCAGAAATCGACATTTTTTTCGCCTATCGACAAGGTATATAGGAAAAGATTCCATAGCTCAAACAGCTTCCCTGGTACTAATCATATTTTATTTCACCACCACTTCTTCTACACAGTAAAATTTACACTAACAAACTTGTTGATTGTTCCTCCATATCAAGTCCGTGGCTTTTTCAAAATTTGAAAATTTCTTCTTTTTCGATTCAAATTTTTTTATATCACAGTTTAAAATATCAATAAAAGATCACTTTACAAAAAAAAACTCAAATTTTTTCCACAAAGGTATCTTTTTATTCCAAAAGTATACACATATATTTTTCAAAACAAATTATGCCACATCTCATGAAATCGAGGTTTAGTTAACAGTCAAACGTCCATATAGGAATTTATTCGATTACGCGGTAAAATTTTAAATTTTCAAAACTTTTGTTTTCTTTTATAATATCTACCTGCAAACAAGTTCAATTATAAATTTCAGCTTTTAAGGCGTAGGGGTATTGACTCATGTTTACGGAATATCCTTTCCTATCCTTCGTTTACTGAAATTTATTTCTTGAAAATTTTTCTATATTTTCTTTCGGGACATAAAATCTTAGTTTACTTTTCTCTTAGTAGTTAGTTAAAAAAATTGTTCTTAACTTCCAGTTTCTACTATTTTCTTTTCCTCTGCATTAGTTAATTGTTTTTTCTAAAATATCCTTTTTTTTATTGTTTTCCCAAAATATTACGGTACACACAGAAAACACATAAAAAAGAACATTTCTATTACATTGTGCTCATTTTACATAATGGCAACAACTAATGCTTACAACCCGAACTAAAAAGAAAATAAATACTGGAAAGTAAATACATATATTACTAACTACTACTGACTAAGGACTAGGAGTTCGCCCTCCGTGAGAGCTAGATTCATGGCTGCATGTGAATGATTAAATCATAGAAGCATGCATCCTAGTTGATGCCTGTAGTGTTGCTGCTCCTCTTGCATCACCAACCGTCTCTCCTCCATCCTCCGTTGCCTCCACTCCATAGCCTAAAATCCATCCTTCATCCGACATTGGGAATCTAGGATCTCCTTATAATCTCGGGCCTACTACTGATACCCTTCGGCGCGTTGGTTTGGCCAAGGGTCCCAATCCATATGCGCCTACTCAACATCCTGATGTTGTTCCTCAAAAACTACATGCCACTCCTCTATCTCAATCCTCACCCTCCTAAGCAAGCCCTATCCAATGGTGGACGCATATCTCTCTGTGGTGGCTCACCATGAAGGTTGATCTCAAACAGTTTGAAGATGGTGGTTTAATTCATGATTACCTCTAGGTCCTTGACGTTGCTAAACCCACAAAATAAGTTATGATTACCATTGCCCAATTTACCTCGGTACCACCTATAATAATAGCATAGGTGGCCTTCGGAACTAGGGTGCATGTCTGATCATAGCTCTTTATCTTGGGGTTGATGTTATACTGGAGAATACAAACGATTAGATGGGCCTGGGGTCGCAAACTCTTTGGGTGCCAAATATGCACTCTCGGTAAAAAGATGCAGTCAAGTATGGCAGCCTCAGTCATCTCAATTGCATCGAAATCATTTCCTATGGTGCTAATGTGTATGATCCCACCAAACCATGCATCCGAAAATCTAATCTTCATCCCCTTTACTTTGAATGAGAAGGTGGTCTCAAAATCTTTAAAATTATTTACCAAATTAGCATCGAACAGACACACGCATCTGGGATAGCACTCTTCCTGATACAAGTCATGGCGCAAAATTTTAAAAAAATCCAGTAACCACAAATAAATCTTCCAATCCAAAAGCAGCAAGGTCTTGGAAATTCCTCCCTCGCCCTTGAAGAAACTTGAAACGAGCCGATCCTGAATAGGCATTGACGATGTGCTGGTCGTTCTGACACCATGCTATGTCTTGCGGTGTCAGCTTTGGGTATTGCACGGCTAAATCACTACAACAAGGCGGCATGATTTTGGGCTTGATGAGCATCTAGGCTTTGAGAGAAAGGAGGGAAGTGGTGCTGCTTGGGTTCTGTAACGACCCGACTTTCTTTGCCCAGAAAGACGCATCATTATGAAGAAAGAAAGGGATAGAAGAAGAAAAGAAAAGAAGAAAGAACAACAACACATCAGAGATCTCACAGCGGAACGAGAAATATATTATATCACATAAGATATTACATAGTATCATATACATCAGAGTATACAATTTATACAACACAGAATAGACAGTTATAAACTTCTGTCTATTATACATCACAAGTGCATCAGTACAATACAACATACACAGCGGAAACTCTATATATCTACACGCTGAAGCCTCCTGCTCCTCAGCTCCTCCAGTATTCGTCAAGACTAACCTGAATTCCTCGACTACTCAATACAATATTGAGTACCCAAGAGTTTAATAAAACAGAAAATAAACACTTGGGTCAGACATGGGTCTGGTGTGAGTAAACGGTTTAAATTGCTTAACTTTGAAAACCTTTGAAAACAAAAGTATCACGTAAGACTCCCCACACATAAACATGGGTAAGTTTTTACCTTACGCTAACTAAAACATTTGATAGGAAATCCAGTTATATTATAATAGGGTCTAGGGTTTTCAAGTAAAATACAGAAATAGCTGAAATGCTTACATCTCACATTCCAACATAGTTGGGTACAACTAATACGTACGGCACTTATTGGAGTTTGGATTCCATACAATGGCAGGGCTACTGGGGTACCGCCCGTCACAGTACGTGGCCTAGATCACCGTACCGAGGAGTACGCCCGCTCCCCTGCAACACAAAGCCGGAACCATCCCTTACTGGATAATCCCGAACAAGATAATCCCGTAGTTGGCGCGACCAACCACACACTAAGCCGAATAAAAGAAAAGGGACCTCTAGACAGGGATCTATCTTGCTCTCAGTGGGTGCTACCCACGAAGCCTTGCTGCACCTCCCCTGTTTTAGCCATTCCCGGTTGATGAGGCTTGAGGTTACGATTACCTTTAATCAGAACATATCACTTAGAATGCTCATCGTCCGCCTGACGATGTGCTGAAAGCATTCAATCCATACAAGTTCGTTCCGGGTTCGAACGAAACCGAAAGCATTATCTCGTTACACTCGTTTTGGAATCACCCTCAGAGTTAACGATAATAACCCTTGCACTCTAAATCTTCATCTTCACTTGAGATTCACGACCTATCGTTAATTTGGATCGATGTGGTATTCGGGTCTCCAGACCTGGAATCCCGGTATACGGAAACCCGATCCCGGTCTCATCGAAATCCAAAACGTATCTTTTAAGGCCAAGTTGTTTAAAGGTTTAAACAATTTAACTTATCTATATTCATACAGATAGATGATTCACACATCACAATTGATAATCACATTATCATTTAAACAGATGATTCATAACCAAATAGGTAATCCATATCAACATCACAATAGTTAATCTCATAATGAAATCAAACATTCATACCACACAACATCACTTATCTCATTTCTGAGATTACATCCATTCAAGACAATCAATGTCATCCATTCATACATAAGCAATGATTTACTTAATCACAACATAATTAATTTAAAATGAATTAAATTAACTATCTCTATCTTTAATTAATTTAAAGTGAATTAAATTAATTACTTCTTCTCTTAATTAATTTAAAATAAATTAAATTAATTACTTCATTATAAATCTTACTTATATAATCATTAATTAATTACAAATAAATTAATTAATCATTCTCTAATTATCCACTTTAATTAATCACCTTGATTAATTATATTTTAATTACAATTAAGTAATTATCCTTAATTAATCTCACAAATTAATTATTCTTAACCAATACAGTAATTAACCTTTAATTACTTCATTAATTAATTAATTATAATCAATTACTTTAATCCTTAATTAATTAAAATTAATTAATTATCATTTGATTAATTAATCTTAATTAATCAACTCTTAATTACATCATTAATTAATTATAAACTAATGATTTCTAATTACATCTTTAATTATTCTATTAATTACATTAAGTAATTATTCTTAATTAAACCACAATTATTAATCACCTTTGATTAATCTAATCCAGTAATTAACTTCCCTTAATTACTTCCCTTAATTAATTACATTTTAATTAATTATCTTAACAATTAATTAATTACATTATTAATTAACCTTAATTAAACCACAATTATTAATCATCTTTGATTAATCTAATCCTTTAATTAATTTAATTTAATAAATTATTAAATTAATAACAAGTGATTAACTCTTAATCATTTCCATTAAATAAAATAATTATCCTCTAATTACTTTATTAAATAATTCCCCTTTTACTTAATTACATTCAGTAATTATTCCTTAATTACTTCATCAAGTAATTATACTTCATTTAATTTATAAGTGATTATCTTAAGTTAATCATTAATTAACTACTTAGTTAATTATTTAACTAATTATTTAAATTGAATTAAATAATTCCTTAATTCCTTATACTTAAAGACTTTAATTAAGAAAATCATTATCTTAATTAAATAAATTAAATTGACCAACAATTTAATTATATTCACATATTAATTTATCTTTAATTTATCAAACTCTTAATTACTTAAAATAAATCCTTATTATAATTGATTTTCCAAATCTTAATCTTTAAATTTTATTTAAAATAAAAATACTTTAGAATTCAATTATAATTTAAAATAATTTAGATATTCAAATTTGACTTTTAAATCTTTAAAACTTTTCTAAGTTATTTGAATTAAATACTAAAATCATTTTGAAAATCCTCTTCCCTATTCTTCTTTTAAAACTTATTTATTTAAATTATTCCAAACTTGTTAAAAACAATTTTCTAGAAACAATTTAGTTTAATAGGTAAAAATCTTGTTTACCTTTATTTTAAAACTCAAAAATACTACAATATAAATTTCTTTTGTTTTTAAAACTTCAAAACAATTCTTGTTCAATTCTTAATACCAGCTAATTCCCAAACCCGAGTAAAACTCGTGGAGACTCGAAGTAACACTCGCGTTAACCCACTATTTCCCTGCTTCGAGTAAAACTCACAAATTCTCGAACGAAACCCGAGCCAACGCTTTCTTCCCCAATCCCACATTCCAGATGCACGCAACTAGCTTGTGCACATGCACGACATAATCGATCGACGGCGAACTCCGTTCAGTACTCCGACAAGTCACCTTTCATCACGTCACCACGTTCGACTACCCAGATATTCTCGATTCGTACGAGATTCGAATTCGACCAACAGAACCCATTAGCCTAAAAACGAACATCACCAGAACCACTCGCCTTCGATGATCCTTGACCGAAACACCACGCCATCTTCACCATAGCTCCATCACGACTCCCAGCATCTTCAGATCACCATGCGATCGACTCCGGTCACTTCTCATTGTCGCGAAAATCCTCTGAATACTGTCGACAATCTCAGGGTGTTAAACCCTATTTCCTCGATTCCTAGCCACCACAACCATCAGTACATCACCACACCAATTTTCCAAAGAGCCTCGATATGCCGACCATCTCTAAACCAAACCCCGAGTTCCAGATCGACTTCGATCACCGTCAGTAGCCAAAATACTTAAAATCGATCAACCATGATTATCTCATCGAATGCCAGACTAAAAATCTCAATTTTAATACTAAAATTCATGATTTCAAACATGCATTCAGGTTATAACTTGTTTCAATGATTTAAGAGGTTTGAGATTCTTGCTTATTGAATATAATAGCTGTTATTATAGTTTCAGAGGCAACAGATTTTTAATTTAACTTAATTATAATTTATAAGCCTAAATCTATACTAAACTAACACTTTTTGTTTATCTATCAAATCCTAACAGAGATCAATCAAGAGGTAATGGTTTCAATATTTAAATTCTTAGTTTAAAAGCAAAAACAGATATACAGATATCTGTACACAACACACATATATATTTATCTCTATACACAGAATATTCATCACAATGGCAATCACACAAACATACTTATGCATGCATTCATACAATATTTCAGATAATAAATCATCCAATATCATAGGTTTAAATCTGTTTTTAAAATAATATCTACTCACCTGGCATTATAAAACATAGAACAGTTTTTGATTCCCAGGCTTTTGAATTTATCTTGCATGTTGAAATACATTCTATTGTAGTTGATTTCCAGGTTTGCATGTTGATGTTTACATCTTGTTGCTTGATTAAACTTGCTTTGATGTTGAACTTCTTTTGCCTTTGCTTTAAATTATCCAGATTTTACTTTTCTCTTAGCATTTGAATTCCAGACTTTTTTCTTCTTTTGATTTAAGATTCGAATTGTATTTTAGTTGAGAAGAAGTGAAGATAATTTTTAGCTGAAAGTCAAAACAGATCTTCTTTCATTTTATTTATTTATGACTTTAATTTACAAAGGAAATAGCCACTTGTCTTTTTTAAGTGTTAATTATCTTACACATATACCTTTATTTTTACAAATGTCACTAAACCACCTTAATAAGCTTACAAGTGTTAATCTTGGTTTTAATAAATTTATTTAAGTCATATACATGTATTTAAGAAATATTTATATGTATATAATGTATTTATCTTTTTATAAATAAGCTTTTACATTTTTTTAATAAATATAGAAAAGTGAATTCATGAAAACAATTATTTATAACAACTTATACTTTGATAAATTTTAATGTATCATATATTTATATGCTTGAGTATTTTATTTTATCTTTACAAATATTTTTAACATTAGTTTTGATGATTATTATATTTAATTTTATAACATAACTCCAAATCACAATATATACATATACATATATATTATAATTTGAAAACATAGCTTTTATTAAATTAAAAGATTCCCTATTCATAATATATATATACCGATATATATATACATTATAAATATAAAACATTTATATAAGTTTTAGAAAGATAAATCTTCTCAATTTAAAATTGTTAGAAATGATATTGCCAAATTAAAATGTTATTAGTTTTCAAAAGAAATAAATTTGCCAATTAAAAATATTATTAACCTTTAAAATGAATAAACTTGTCAATTTACAAAATAAAATCAACAAATCAATTTAATTATTTATAAAGATTATTAAATTGATATTGCCAAAATTCCGGGATATCACATTCCTCCCCCCTTAAAATAATTTCGTCCCCGAAATTTAAAAGCAAAGATAATTTAATAACCCAGCAAAATTTTAATTTTAATTTCAAACAGCATCCATACATATCAATCATATTCTAACAATCATCGCAAACAATTTAATCAAACAAATTTAACTATCCAGACAAATTCTGGATAGAATTTCCTCGAGTTTTTTCCCTAGTATATATATATATACCGGTATACTCGTTCTACAGAATCTTAACTAACTATCTACAATAATCTAGAACTCCTTCCCATCTAGATTACAAATCTGAACAAGATATTAGACTAAACTCAAAACCATCTCAACTTCCATATCCATCTGAACTGCTGATCCCACAATCAGTAATAGATCATATACGTACTCCCTCAGAGATACGTGAAATACAACGAATTTCCAGATATCCAAACTGGCCATTCAATCCTGTAGACAAAGAACTACATCTCTCGAGAACACAGGAAAATCCAAAATACTTTTGGAGCTAACTTTCCAGACTTACCAAATCTTATAGTTCTTTAATCGAAGAAAAACTTAAACAACTTCCAATTTCCAACTCTGAATTCCAAACTCCGTCTTATATCTGCCTAACTCATCAGACGATCCCGAGCTACCTCATCTCTTCCCGATCAGCTCAACCTTCGCTGATGCTTCTTGAAACAAATATGAACCAAGCACAAAATGATCTTCAAATCTGCTGAAATCCACAAACTCTACTCCACAAGAAATAGAAGACTGAACTTCCTTCTCCCAGATTCCAGAAAATTCTATACACACTTAGAAATTCACATAAACTTCTTGTAGAAATCTGAGGTTACTTCCTTTCTTGCATAGCTACTACCTTTGCTTTCGCTGCACAACTCTGATTTTGAAATAGATGAGAATGTCGATGAACTCGAGCACAAACTAGATCCACAAACAAGCGGGAACATTGGTTATCTTAAAAACATAACCAACTTCTCAAAGAATAGACGAGTCCTCGGTCAAGGGTACTGTCTTCAGCTATCCTTGGCTAGAGGAAACTCGAAATTAGAAACAGAAGAGAAAACACAGATACTCCATAAAATTCTAAGATGCTTCACCAAATCCTTCTCTAGGAACCAAATCGATATAAACTAAATCTTTGACCTCTTCGATAATTTTTACTTCCTCTTGATATGCCTCAACTCCATACAAAAGATTACTCAAGATGAATTCTCAAACTAATCGCAAGTCACTTTTGCGATCCAACCTAGTTCGGATTCCAAAGAAACTGTTCTCTCTTTACTAATTAAAACAGCCTTAAACTTTTCCGAACAAGGTTAACCCTTCAAGAAAAACTTCACCATCTACTCGGACTGCTGATAGAAGAACCACAAAGATTCCGGAACCATCGAAGAAACGAACCACCCTGCTGCTTCCAAACTCTATCTCGACAGCACACCGAACACTCCGAGCTGCACTGCTATCACAGCTAACCAAGAACTTCTAATCCAAAGGCTTCTCAAAACTAAAACCATCAACAAACCTCTCAACGAATCTCCGAGATGGCAGACATCCAAAAGAAACTCGGGCTCCCAACCAATCGCCAATAACTTACTCTTCTTAAGGGAACAATGAGACCATGTCCGAAGAACAACTAATCGACCTTAGTCCCATACTTCAAAATAGACAAAACTCTCTTACTTGATATCAGAGAATTCCTATACAGTCGAGTCTTTCCTGCGGTAGACATCAACTGTTCCTCCAATACCTTCTTAATCTTGTTCCAAAAGAAAATCTCCTTCGGGAACATCCATAGATACTGCGTCTTATCACACAACTGCTCCTTCCTGAAGTCGCCAAGCTACCATCACTTACTTCTGCACAACTGATAGATTCAACTCTAGAAAATCTGCTCACCCGAGCTCAACCAATCTTACATTCCAATAATGGACTCCGAATCTTGAAAAGGATTTTCTTCAGATATCCGAGACATCCTTACTCCATACTGCCAACTTACTCGAGACGATATTGGGTTTACAGTCTCGATATATACTTCTAACCTCAAACATTCAAACTCCAACTATTGGTAATTGTGTTACACACACTACCACCTTATCTACCTTTATAACTTATATTGGAAAACCCGAACAGGTAACCCAATAAATAGGTAGAAATACATAAATATATATATTTAAAATGATATTTTTTTGTATAGAAATTATTTCTGGGTAAAATTATTTCATCTACCTCTATAAAACAATATTATGTCCGTTGGCCTGGTTCAAGTGTTTAGAGATCCCTATCAATAACGTTAGCTACTCGTATTGACCAGAATCCATATACCACTCAACCGATCAATTAACACAATATAAAACCATTTTTATATAACTAACAATTACGCGCTCTCAAGATAGACACCACTTCAGAGCCTAGGTATTCACTCAACCTGGCTCTGATACCACTGTAACGTCCTAGGCTTTTCAACCTTCAGCAACGGTTCACGACCGGTAGGCTTTTCAACCATCCCAGCCCCGCTGTGGCTTACAGTGATACCTCGGGTTTGCTTTTACGACCACCCTCTCGAGTCGCAACCAACCCCAAAAGGCCTTATACTACCCCCGGGGACATGTAGGGGTAAGAGTCTCCCGTTCGCCACCTAACGCAAAGCGAGAACCCCCTATCACGCTGTAATGTAGCAAACCCGATCCCGGTCTCATCGAAATCCAAAACGTATCTTTTAAGGCCAAGTTGTTTAAAGGTTTAAACAATTTAACTTATCTATATTCATACAGATAGATGATTCACACATCACAATTGATAATCACATTATCATTTAAACAGATGATTCATAACCAAATAGGTAATCCATATCAACATCACAATAGTTAATCTCATAATGAAATCAAACATTCATACCACACAACATCACTTATCTCATTTCTGAGATTACATCCATTCAAGACAATCAATGTCATCCATTCATACATAAGCAATGATTTACTTAATCACAACATAATTAATTTAAAATGAATTAAATTAACTATCTCTATCTTTAATTAATTTAAAGTGAATTAAATTAATTACTTCTTCTCTTAATTAATTTAAAATAAATTAAATTAATTACTTCATTATAAATCTTACTTATATAATCATTAATTAATTACAAATAAATTAATTAATCATTCTCTAATTATCCACTTTAATTAATCACCTTGATTAATTATATTTTAATTACAATTAAGTAATTATCCTTAATTAATCTCACAAATTAATTATTCTTAACCAATACAGTAATTAACCTTTAATTACTTCATTAATTAATTAATTATAATCAATTACTTTAATCCTTAATTAATTACAATTAATTAATTATCATTTGATTAATTAATCTTAATTAATCAACTCTTAATTACATCATTAATTAATTATAAACTAATGATTTCTAATTACATCTTTAATTATTCTATTAATTACATTAAGTAATTATTCTTAATTAAACCACAATTATTAATCACCTTTGATTAATCTAATCCAGTAATTAACTTCCCTTAATTACTTCCCTTAATTAATTACATTTTAATTAATTATCTTAACAATTAATTAATTACATTATTAATTAACCTTAATTAAACCACAATTATTAATCATCTTTGATTAATCTAATCCTTTAATTAATTTAATTTAATAAATTATTAAATTAATAACAAGTGATTAACTCTTAATCATTTCCATTAAATAAAATAATTATCCTCTAATTACTTTATTAAATAATTCCCCTTTTACTTAATTACATTCAGTAATTATTCCTTAATTACTTCATCAAGTAATTATACTTCATTTAATTTATAAGTGATTATCTTAAGTTAATCATTAATTAACTACTTAGTTAATTATTTAACTAATTATTTAAATTGAATTAAATAATTCCTTAATTCCTTATACTTAAAGACTTTAATTAAGAAAATCATTATCTTAATTAAATAAATTAAATTGACCAACAATTTAATTATATTCACATATTAATTTATCTTTAATTTATCAAACTCTTAATTACTTAAAATAAATCCTTATTATAATTGATTTTCCAAATCTTAATCTTTAAATTTTATTTAAAATAAAAATACTTTAGAATTCAATTATAATTTAAAATAATTTAGATATTCAAATTTGACTTTTAAATCTTTAAAACTTTTCTAAGTTATTTGAATTAAATACTAAAATCATTTTGAAAATCCTCTTCCCTATTCTTCTTTTAAAACTTATTTATTTAAATTATTCCAAACTTGTTAAAAACAATTTTCTAGAAACAATTTAGTTTAATAGGTAAAAATCTTGTTTACCTTTATTTTAAAACTAAAAAATAATACAATATAAATTTCTTTTGTTTTTAAAACTTCAAAACAATTCTTGTTCAATTCTTAATACCAGCTAATTCCCAAACCCAAGTAAAACTCGTGGAGACTCGAAGTAACACTCGCGTTAACCCACTATTTCCCTGCTTCGAGTAAAACTCACAAATTCTCGAACGAAACCCGAGCCAACGCTTTCTTCCCCAATCCCACATTCCAGATGCACGCAACTAGCTTGTGCACATGCACGACATAATCGATCGACGGCGAACTCCGTTCAGTACTCCGGCAAGTCACCTTTCATCACGTCACCACGTTCGACTACCCAGATATTCTCGATTCGTACGAGATTCGAATTCGACCAACAGAACCCATTAGCCTAAAAACGAACATCACCAGAACCACTCGCCTTCGATGATCCTTGACCGAAACACCACGCCATCTTCACCATAGCTCCATCACGACTCCCAGCATCTTCAGATCACCATGCGATCGACTCCGGTCACTTCTCATTGTCGCGAAAATCCTCTGAATACTGTCAACAATCTCAGGGTGTTAAACCCTATTTCCTCGATTCCTAGCCACCACAACCATCAGTACATCACCACACCAATTTTCCAAAGAGCCTCGATATGCCGACCATCTCTAAACCAAACCCCGAGTTCCAGATCGACTTCGATCACCGTCAGTAGCCAAAATACTTAAAATCGATCAACCATGATTATCTCATCGAATTCCAGACTAAAAATCTCAATTTTAATACTAAAATTCATGATTTCAAACATGCATTCAGGTTATAACTTGTTTCAATGATTTAAGAGGTTTGAGATTCTTGCTTATTGAATATAATAGCTGTTATTATAGTTTCAGAGGCAACAGATTTTTAATTTAACTTAATTATAATTTATAAGCCTAAATCTATACTAAACTAACACTTTTTGTTTATCTATCAAATCCTAACAGAGATCAATCAAGAGGTAATGGTTTCAATATTTAAATTCTTAGTTTAAAAGCAAAAACAGATATACAGATATCTGTACACAACACACACATATATTTATCTCTAAACACAGAATATTCATCACAATGGCAATCACACAAACATACTTATGCATGCATTCATACAATATTTCAGATAATAAATCATCCAATATCATAGGTTTAAATCTGTTTTTAAAATAATATCTACTCACTTGGCATTATAAAACAGAGAACAGTTTTTGATTCCCAGGCTTTTGAATTTATCTTGCATGTTGAAATACATTCTGTTGTAGTTGATTTCCAGGTTTGCATGTTGATGTTTACATCTTGTTGCTTGATTAAACTTGCTTTGATGTTGAACTTCTTTTGCCTTTGCTTTAAATTATCCAGATTTTACTTTTCTCTTAGCATTTGAATTCCAGACTTTTTTCTTCTTTTGATTTAAGATTCGAATTGTATTTTAGTTGAGAAGAAGTGAAGACAATTTTTAGCTGAAAGTCAAAACAGATCTTCTTTCATTTTATTTATTTATGACTTTAATTTACAAAGGAAATAGCCACTTGTCTTTTTTAAGTGTTAATTATCTTACACATATACCTTTATTTTTACAAATGTCACTAAACCACCTTAATAAGCTTACAAGTGTTAATCTTGGTTTTAATAAATTTATTTAAGTCATATACATGTATTTAAGAAATATTTATATGTATATAATGTATTTATCTTTTTATAAATAAGCTTTTACATTTTTTTAATAAATATAGAAAAGTGAATTCATGAAAACAATTATTTATAACAACTTATACTTTGATAAATTTTAATGTATCATATATTTATATGCTTGTGTATTTTATTTTATCTTTACAAATATTTTTAACATTAGTTTTGATGATTATTATATTTAATTTTATAACATAACTCCAAATCACAATATATACATATACATATATATTATAATTTGAAAACATAGCTTTTATTAAATTAAAAGATTCCCTATTCATAATATATATATACCAATATATATATACATTATAAATATAAAACATTTATATAAGTTTTAGAAAGATAAATCTTCTCAATTTAAAATTGTTAGAAAAGATATTGCCAAATTAAAATGTTATTAGTTTTCAAAAGAAATAAATTTGCCAATTAAAAATATTATTAACCTTTAAAATGAATAAACTTGTCAATTTACAAAATAAAATCAACAAATCAATTTAATTATTTATAAAGATTATTAAATTGATATTGCCAAAATTCCGGGATATCACAGGTTCCCTATCACTCGAACCGAGCTCGACGTTCGTCGATGGCTTGGCGAAGCTGGAGAGGGTCAACGTCGTGAGGCTAGGTTTTATGAAATTTCGATCAAGAACAAGAGATGTGGGGGAGGCATGAGAATGAATCGGCTGAAGTCAATTTTAATACCAATTTACACAAGCAACGATCGACCGTTATGTCTCAACGGTCAACCATTACCTGTCGACTGTATGGAACCCCAGGTGGACCGTTCCACTTGTAAAATGGCCATTTTGAACCTAGGCCCAATTCGAGCCAAATCGACAATGTTTTAATTTCCTAATAACTACTATTACTTTGCTCTATCTCCATCTTCTCCACCTTGGCTCTAGCTACTCTAAGAAACTCCGTTCTACCAATACGGTGCAATCACCTACCATCTTGTCCTAATTTCTACCATCGAGATTTAAATTTCCTATCCCATCGTTGTTTACCCCATTATAAATCTAGTACCACTTCCTATTTTCCGTCCTTATAATAATTTTAGATTTTAAAATTTTCTTTCTTCATAGAGAAACTAGCAAGCTTTGGACGCTCTATATATTCTCAAACGAATAAATTTTTGTAAAACAATTTATGAGAATTTTTCTATTTTAACCAATTGTATGTATATATTTTCAATAAAACTTTTATTATATAAATATTTTTGAAACCAAATATTTACTTTATTATTATCATTTCCTTTCCAAATATATCGTAACAACCCAATTACTAATTTTTTAAATTAATAAATGATTAATAAATTTAATTGGGATTTTAAGTTTTAATTTAGTAAATTTGGTTTTGGATAACTGATTTAAAATACTAAAAGAAATGAATTTTATAATTTCTTAAAGGCGGTTTATTAAAAATTGAAATATTATTATTAAATAGTTTGAATTTAAAATTTAAAATGAAATTTTATTTTAATTTTGGAAAATTCGAATTTGAATTGAAATTGGCTTACATTTGATTGTTAAAATTTTGTTTTAGGCTAAATTGGTTTAAAATGAGAATGAAATATTGTTTGGGCCTTAAGCCCTTTTGAAGTCCATCTTATTTAATTAAACCAATTACATACTTATTTACCAAAGCACAATCTAATACTTTTTCGTAAATCCTACGCCTTTCATGATTCGTTCCAAGCAAATATTCTCACTAGCTATTTTCGTTCCAGGCAATTAAAGTTTGGCCTTGGTAAAAATTAAGCATGTACCTATTCTCACCTAGCCATTTCTTTCCAGGTAATTATGGTTTGGGCCTTAGTAAAAATGAAGCCTACCTAGATAATAAAGCAAAGCCTTAGTAAAAAGGAAATATAATATCAGTTTGGCTATTTGAGTCTTAGTGATGTAACAACCCAAAATTTGAGCTATAATAATTAATTAACAAACTAATTTAATAATAAAATAAGTTTATGAAATTGTCAGAATCAAACTATGGGAGTTGCACCATTGGGTCCGTGCCAATTTTCTGATCAATTTCCATATATAACTTGTCAAAATCCGAGTCAGTATGGAGAAGTTATGAGAGAAACAAGAATTCAGAATTTTATAAACTAAAAACAAAAACAAAAAATATTATAAAGGCATGGGTCAACCCATGCCATGGTCAGGTCGACCTATAGGTCGACCCCCAAGGAACCTAGGTCGGCCCGCCTTTGTTAATGGACGTAGAGTCGTCCAGGTACGAGCCGAACAACCTATTTTGCAATTTTTGTCAAATCTTGTGCATTCTTAGCTGCATCCGACGGTTCCTAGTGAGCCTATGACGTAGTTGCACAAGATTTAATCTTCAAGTCTGACGGCCCGAGATCCCTAAGTCACACTATAAACAGAACCCTAGGCCTAACTATTTTTCTCATTTAGATTTTCTCCCAATTGGGTTCATTGCCTGAGGCTGAACCCTAAATAGAAAATTTTCTAGGGAGGAAATCTTTTTGATAAAAATATTCTACGCCCTAGGAGTGGATCAAGGAAGGCCAAAGACTAGAGCTAAGGACCACAAGTGAGTGTTTTGTAATTATTTTAGATTTTTAAGTAATTTAAAATAATAGGGTTCTCAATAGTTATAGTTTTTCTACAATTTTGAGACAATTTTTATGTAAGTTTATTCACATTCTATTTTTTAAGTAAATTTCAGAAGTTCTTTGTAACGACCCAATATTTCCAACCATTCGCATCCGCACATGTTGGACTTGAATTGCTTAAAATACCGAGTTGTAAATATAAATTTGGAAAACCCAGAATATATAGTAAATAATTCACAAATCACAGACACAGAGTAATATAACAATGCAGCGGAAGCAAAGAAATAGTAGTTCATGAAGCTACTATATATATATCAGAGTTAAACAAGATACAGCAGAATTAATGAATACAAAGATGTCTCAATACAATAGTCAAATACAAGATCTGAATACATCACTGGAATCAACTGGATAACTGAAAGCGAAATAGATAGCTGGATCTCCAAGAAAAGCTCCAACTCCAAAGGTGAGTCTCGAATGCTGTATCACTCAGTCTGACTCGAGCGTAAAGCAAAACACAAAACACTCGAGTCAGGACATACATACTTATACAATGTAAACCAACTCAAGTGAACTGTAATAGAAAAGTACAAGTAACTTAAAGAATGCTTGGGATCGCCCATTCTTTAAGAATCCGTTAAACTATCTACTATGTAGTAATATTCGCCATTATAATAATGTCTAATAATAAAATAAACTTACTTTTAAATAGCGTTAAGGCTTTACATTTTCCACCTTAACACATAATAGTCCCAGTAGTCTATGCAGTATCAGCGCACCCTCAGATCGGGAGCTACCCTCAATACTCCACAGGCTGCGGCACAAATCCAAACTCGTAGTAAAGCTCGATATGGTAGGTGACACGGCACAACTAGGCAATGCAAGGGTAGATATACCAATTACGCATCCGGGCTGGTGGAAACGCAAAGCAGCCACTACCGCCCACCTCGAAACACACTCCCAAATCAAAAATCGAAGGGTGGCCACCAAATCAATCACAAAGTAATAGAATGGTATCGAAGAAATGCGTCCGATCAGAGGTGCTACCTCATTGGCCCGTCAATCGCTCCTGTTTTAGCCACTTTATGCCAACTCACCGGAGTCAGGTCCACGTATATACCTCAATAGGAATCGTCGCCACCATCCTACTTCATTCTGGAATCTCCACCGCGTACACGGTTGTCAAAGTGGTTTTCGGTATCGACAGAGAGTATGCCCATATCCGATCCTGGTCTCTTTGCCAACCAATCGTTATTATAACCCATGGATATTTATTCAAAAATCAGTTATACTTTAAAATCCAAAATATCATATCCATTTCAAAACTAAATACTATATTATTTCATTTCAAAAGCCAAATCAATATATCATTTAAATAAAACCCAAATTTCCAAATCATTGAATACTTCCTTAAATTTATTAAACTTGAAATATTCCTTTAAATCATCTTAAACCAACCACTTTATAAAGTCACATTCATAAATCTTCAATTTCAATAACTTCCAAGTTAATATATTTTAAGACAATTCTTAATTAAATACAGATTCACACAATTTCATTTTTCAAAACCATAGTACTTTTCAAAGTTATAACAACTCTGAAACCCAACACTTTGAAACCATAATATTTTGAAATCATAACAATTTAGAAATGTTATTCTTTGAAAATCATAATACTTAGAAAATCATAACTCCTTAAAATAATATTCATTTAAACCATTGAAATTCATTGTCAAATAATATTCATTTCAAAGTTGTAGGATTTCTAAGTTCATTCATTCAATTATAAAATTTCCAAAACATTGTATTTTCAGCTAACCACTGCACTTATAAAGTGCTATAGTAGATATATTAGTAATATTTCAAAACATTGTCAAATTCAGAAACAGCAGCACTTATAAAGTGCTACAGTAGGTATTAGAATTTCAAAACAGTTCAGTTTAAGAAACAACAGCACTTACCAAGTGCTACAGTAGATATTTAGTTAATATTTCAAAATAGTTTACTTTCAGCAGCAACAGCACTTACAAAGTGCAATAGTAGCTCTCTGGTTATTCCAAATTATAGTTTAGCAACAGCACCAACAAAGTGTTGCGGTAGCTCTTTGTTATTTCAGAACATAGTCTATTTCCGGAAATGACAGCACTTAACAAATGCTGTCTTAAGACCACAGCATTTCTGAAGTGCTACCAATATTAATTCCAGCTTTATTATAAAATTTTCAGAAACAATAAAACTAAAAATTTGGCCATTTTAACTTATAAAAATCATATTTTTCGCTTCAAAATATTCATTCGGATATCTTAACTTATGATTCAATAAAATAAACACTTAATAAGTAAATATCCAATTTAAACAATAATTCATTCATTAAGTCAAAAGTAAATTATTTTCTCAACTTTTACTTTAACAATTAACTTAATAATATTTTAAAATATCCATTTCCCAAATAAAATTTTAATTTCCCTTTATTTACTTAACTTAAAAGTTTTCATTTAAAACCAAAATTTCCAAATTCCAAGTTAAGTCATAATTAAAGTTACATTCTTCCATTTAAAAATCATAACTATTTATTTTACAAAACATAACATTTCATAAAAGAATATTTTATCATAGTTAATATAACAATCAAATCCTTTTCTTTTAGATCTATTCATTTAGACATCAAATAACTATGATTTTCTAGTCAAATAAATTTTATTACAAATGTCCAATTTAAATTGATTTCCATTTAATCAGTTCAAAATACATTATTTATTACACAAAACATGTCTGTTTCATAAAGTAAAATTCATAACAATTACTAGGTTAGATTTAAAACTTCCATATTAACTCAAATTCAATTATTAAGTTATTTAACATCAATTAATGTCTTTAAATTCTATTTAAAACCAACACATCTTTAAAATTTCCATTAAAGCCACTTATTGACTTATAAAATCTTAACTTATAGAAAACCAACATCTTCTTATATTTAAGTCATTTAAATCAATTCTTTAGCTCAAATTTCATATATTTAAACATTCAAAATACTTAATAATTTTTTAGGAAAATATTATTTAAAAATATAACCATGGGCCTGTATAATATTTTCTAACCTAGGTCAAGTGATACGGATATGATTCATTTTAATCCGTAATTTAAAAAGAAAATTCGGGTTCTACCATTTCAAACCTGCAATCCCAAGTCAAATAAAATAAAATAAAAATACAATAAAAATCACTCGAGCCTATCATTTCAGCCTATAATGATTTTTCATTATTCTAATATCCGTTCGGGTATGTATCATTTCAACCCATAGTGATAGGGAACTTGCAGTGTGAGATACAGTAATTAAAATGAACAGTATAACATATAATAACGTATCAGGTAATGTAACAGGAATATAAACAACATTTAACATCATATAATATATCACAGGCATGTATGAATAACATATCAATTTATACAGATTCACTTGTCATCATTTCACAATAATATAAGTACATATGTCTAGAGTGATAAAACTCACCTTTTTAAAGTTGGAGATCGAATTCAAAACACAAGACTAAAACTCCGAAAAGCACGAAAAGGCACGACTAGATTTTTGAGTAGATGGATTGTCAGATCCAATCTTGTATACAAACAAATATCACAAACATAAGTGTATGATTCAATACAAAGAAAATATGGATTATACAATGAAAATATACGAAATAAAAATGACATAACCTTGTTTTAAATCAACAAGTGCTCGGCCATGGTTCAGATCTGAGGTAAATGGTTCAGCCTAGGTTGTTTCAAGGAGATATGGTGATGTTGTTTGGGTTTAGGGTTGTTAGTCCTTGAGATGATGGTTTTGATGACAACTACCTTAGAATAAGATTATGAAATATAAATACTAACATTATAGTTTAGATATATATGTATATGCAGGATTTAACCATGCAGGTATCAAGAATGAAGGCTGTACAGTATAAAGATTCAAGATATCAAGATTGAAGACTCATGAGTATCAAGAATATCAAGATTATCAAGAGTTCAAGATTTCAAGAATAAGTAATTTAATTAGGAATTTTGTTAAAACACCTAGAAAAGCACTGACATCTTAAAATCCATTTTATTCGTGGAATGGAATCCACTTCGAGCCCGTTAAAGGTATGGAACCCTTAGTAGGATGGAACCTATGAAAAATCTAGTGGAACATTGTTTTGTATCCCCTAACTTTTATTCAAATGATTTTACAAACTTATCTTGTTTTCAAAATGATTTCAAAACCTTCCTTTTAAAAGAATCAAAAACATCTATACTGATTTTAAATACTTTTAGCCTCAAAATAATCTTTATTTTTAAAATCAAATTATCCTTAGTTTTAAACTATCTTTAATAATAAATTTAATATTTATACTTAGATTTATATATAAAATTATAGTAAAATTATATATATATATATATATATTATTCTCTATATTTACCTATGTATTTTAACTATAGTTAAGTATATTTATAAAGTTTAAAATAGTTTTAATATAAGATAGAAGTAATTTTCAAAGAAATACAAATCACCAAAATTTCCTTTGGGATGTCGACATACCCAAGATACCCATGTCGACATAGTGGCAGTTGGTTTCAAAAATTTGAATTTCAAAAGAAGTGTCTATTCGCCATAACCTTTCACGAATGGACATGGCTGTTGTTCTTCTATAAATAGGGGAAGTTTTCAACGAATTTTCAATCATATTTTTCTGGTTTTCACTCCTCTTCTTCTTCCACATTTCTTTATATATATTCTTACCATTATTCTGTCGAAATCACCATTGAATTTAACTAGATCATTTCTGGTTTGATTCTCTATCACTATCTCAACAAGACCTCAGTGCTATTCAGAGTTATAGGCTTCTTTGTAATCAATTAAGTGAGAAAAGGTGTGATTGTAGCCTTGGAAATCAATCAAGTGAGAAAAGGTGTGATTGTAGCCTTGGAAATCAATCAAGTGAGAAAAGATGTGATTGTAGCCTAGGAAATCAATTGGGTGAACTTGTTGCCCGGGAAATTGACGCAGCGGATTAAACAAAACAATCTTCAATCGATGAAAGTAGTAATCGATGGATTGAAAGATACTGAAATGCCCAAATTTGTTGATCCGAAGATCCCGAACTCTAGCTATCCCGAACTCGTTGATCGCGCACGATACCGGGTTCAAAGATCTTCAATTCTTCAAGCGTTGATTAAGCGCACTTGATTCCGCGAATCGGCTTCTACAATCGTTGAATCGAGCGCACTCGATTAACCGAAAGAGGAGATAGGAGATTACACTCAACTACCAATTTAGATGAAAGCACACAACAATCAAAAGAGAATTTTATTCAAAAATCAACAACCTTTACAAATGACCATACATGCCTATTTATAGGCTACAACTCAACACAACAGAAAACTTCAAAAATATTACAAGTACTTAGGTCGTTTCCGACCTATAACCTTCGACCTAACAACATACGACCTAAATAGACGACTTAAGAAAACACAGCTTTCGACTTAACAAATGGTAATTACAACAACTCTTAGGTCGTGAACGACCTACGACTTAAACAGACGCGACCTATCTTCAATACATCTGCTTCCTTCAGCGACTTAAGAATCAACGGCAGAGATCAATGCGGCATAAGAATCAACGACATCCAGAGCTTTGCGACCTAAAAGATAAGCGGTTCCAGACACTTCACGACCTAAGCCCTCACGACTTAACTCCCAGTTCACCCAGCGACTTATCTTAAGTCGTAACTCATTTACGCGACCTAACTTAGGTCGAATCAAAACTCCACGACCTAATTCCTTGCGACCTAACTTAGGTCGTAACGTCTTCCTGCGACCTATCATAGGTCGTGACTTGTTAGGTCGTAGCACCCTCTTAGCTCGTTCCAGCGATCTATTTTCCCACTCGCTAAGTCGTACACGAGTTAACTTGTTAAGTCCTTCTTGCGACCTATCTTTTAACTCGCTAAGTCGTATACGAGTTAAAAACATGTTAGGTCGTTCTAGTATCTCGTTAGCTTGCAAATCTTCGGTAGGTCGTTGGAGCGACCTAAAGGCCTCATTAGGTCGTATGCGACCTAACACTTCACCAATTTGGGCTGTGCCACTCTTTAGCTTGCTTATCGACTTATCATAGGTCGTTAGACCACTCTTCCCAGCATCACTCGCTTCCTCCTCTAACTCCTTAGGTCGTAAGCGACCTACAAACTCCATAGGCCGTGAGCGACCTATGCCTTTAACATTCTGCGCTGCATCAGAAATCAAGTATCTCTACCCAAAGGATTGTGAATCTGGAGTGGTGTACCTCGTGGCCTTGAAATTGAGGGTTGTAATTGAAAAGATTGCTTTTGAAAGGAAATCTGTACTTGTGTGCGGGACTAGATGTAGGGTAACTCCGAACCAGTATAAAATCCGGTGTGTTCTTTCCTTTACTGCTTTTACTTTATATTTGCATCTGTGTTTGAATCTGTAATCATAACTGTGTCTGAATATTGTATACATTTGTTTTCAAATTAATATAAACTCAAAAAGAATTCGTAATTCCTTAAAACACTATTCACCCCCCCTCTAGTGTTTATACTAGCCTTAAGATCTGTAATCCGCATTTCTCACATTTGGTATCAGAGCGAGGTTTTCAAAGTTTCATAATCTGAATTTTGAAAAGTTTTCAAAATGGCTACCAACACTGGTACTGTTACTAACACTAGTTCTATTACTACTGTTACTAGTTCATTTGTAGAAGGTCAGTCTACTGTTAGACCACCACTTTTTAATGGCAGTAACTATGCATATTGGGCATGTAGGATGAAAATATATTTACAATCTTTAGGACTAGACACTTGGAATATCACACAGAATGAATATTCTGAACCCACAACTGATTTTGCATAGTGGACCGCTAAGCAAAAGACCGTTGCACAAAATAATTCTAAAGCAATGAATATTCTGTTTTGTTCACTTGACAGGAATGAATTTAATAGAGTGTCAGTTTGTAAGTCTGCATATGAAATCTGGAAAATTTTGCAAGTTACTCACGAAGGAACAAGCAAAGTTAAACAAACCAAAATTTCCATGCTCACAAATCAGTTTCAATTATTTAAAATGAATTCTATTGAATCTATTTCAGATATGTATAGTAGATTTCAGGATATTGTGCATTCTCTAATATCCTTGGGAAAGGAATTTTCCGAAGAAGATCAAGTCAGAAAAATCTTAAATTCTCTTACTCCAGAATGGGATCAAAAGACACTTGCGATCGAAGAGGCAAATGACATCAGTACCTTAAAGATAGAAGAATTAATTGGAAATCTAATGTCGTTTGAAGTCCAAATGATCGGGAGAAGAGAAAGCAAAGCATCTAAAAAGAAATCAATGACATTCAATGCATTAACCGATGGATCAGACTCAAACAGCGATAATGATGAAGAGATAGCATTTATGACCAAGAATTTTTGGAAATTCCTGAAATACAGAAAGATGAATAATCTCAAGAGAAACAACTATAAGAACGCTAGAAATCAGAATGTAGTGCCAAACAATATCAAATGCTTCAACTGTGACGAACCAGGCCATATCAAAAGAGACTGTCCATGACTCGGACTCGTCTTCAAGCGATGATGATCAAAAGACAGATAATTCAAATATGTGTTTCACGGCAGTTCACGACTCCAACGAATTCAGAGAAACGGACTCAGAAAAAGGTACACATTTACAATACAATTGGTTGAAATTGCATGCTTAGAATTGATTGCTTGATTGATTGATTTTGAATTAGTGTGTTGTTTGAAATTTAAAATTTTTATTTTTATCTTATTATATTATTATTATTTTTATTTTTATTAGTATCATAATATTTTATGGAATATACTAATAATATTCCAGATATATATAGATATTAAAAATAATAAGAATATATATATATATATATATTAGAATTCTTATGAAAAATAAAGTATAGAAATTCAAAGACACATGTCGACATGGTCCCTACCATGATGTCGACATGGGTACATAATTTGAAATTCAAAATTTGAATTCAAATGGTTGAATTTCCCTCCACCTTTTCACTTCATTCAATTCTCTGAAAAGGCATCTTTTGACCAGAGATTATGTCCTTCGAGAATCTATTTATTCACTATCTTTTATCACATCTTTTCACTTTCATTTTCAAATTCAAACTCTCTCTTCAAAACTTCAAGCTCTCTACTCTCTACTCTAATGGCTTCTTCAAGCAACCCTTCCACCATGAGAATTTCCAGAAAGATAAAAGAGCAACTCTTCAATGATCCGGAGGCCATAAAAGCATACATCAATTATGATAACTATGGAAAAGTCCATCCCGGAAAGTTTTCTTTATTTCAAGATTTTTCTACTTATGAAATTGATTCTCTTTTTGCAAATAATCATGTTCTTAGTCTTATTGATGCTTCTCAAAATGATTTTGTTTGCTATCCAAATCTTGTTAAAATTTTCTATGCAAATCTTAATCGAGGATTTTAAACGATGATGAAATTTGGAGTAGTGTCAAAGGCACTAGAATCGTTTTAAATTGTGATCTTTTGGGTACCATTCTCAATTGCAAGAATACAGGAATGGATCTTTCTAGTTTTAATATTAATGAAAATGATCGTGAGACGTTTCATCACATTTTTGAAGGAAATGATGATTTTGAATTCAAAAATCGAAACTTTCGACCTAAAGCTAGAATTGTCAATCTTCTTTTACAACATACTTTGACCCCAAGATTGGGGAATCTTAACAATCCTACTTCAAAAGTTTGCAAAGCACTTTTTGCTATTTTTGGAAATTATGATGTTAATTGGGCGCAAGTTATTTTGGATGAACTTCGTCCCAAAAATCTTGAAATGGTGAGAATACTTTGTTTCATGAAACCTATCTCACTCGGATTTTTTACTATTTTGGAGTAGATTTCAAAGGAGAAGAATTTGTTTCAAGAAAGGTTTTCAATCACTCAAATATTTCTCTTATGAAAATTCCATTTGTTTTTCAACCTTATGAGACTATTGCCGAAAATGAAGAGCGTTTGGCTCATGAAGAGATGGAAGATGAGGAAGAGGAAGAAGAAGAAGAAGAAGAAGAAGGGGATGAAATGGAAATAGAAGAAGAAGAAGGTCAAACATCCTTGAAAAGTATTGACTATCCTCCTAATCCAATCAACAAAACTCTTCTCAAAAATCAAAAGACCATTGTTGAGAATCAACGGATTCTTAAACGATCCGTTAGTAAGAAGTTGGATAAAATTTCATCCAAGATGAACAAGTTTATTTCCAAAGTAAGCAAGAAGCTTGGATTATCTTCATCTTCATCATCCTCTAACTAGTTCTATCTTTTCAATTCATGTTGTATTAGTTTAGTTTGTTTTAATGTTCATGTAGTTTTTTATGATTAATCATTGTATCACTCTATTATGCAATGAAATTGAATTCCTTTTTTTGTTATCTAGCTTATCTTATCTCCAGAATAAATGTTAGTATATTATATAATTATATATATACACACACACACACACACACACACACACAATTATTCACAAAATCAAAATAAGCCATCAAAATTCACTGCACCATGTCGACATCCCCTATGACTATGTCGACATGTACTGGTCAGAAATTACATTTCATTTGAAATTTGAAATTTGAATAACTACCTTATGTCTATTCATTTCAAACGAATTTCTACACCTATAAATACCTATTTCTTCCAGAATTCATCACTCAATATTATTTCTTATCTACTTTGTCTATCATTCTTCTCTCAAACTAAAATATGGCCAATACAATTCATAATTTAACCGAAAATCTTGAAGAAACTCTTAATTCTTTCAAGAATATTCTTTCGTTCATTCTTCGTAACCAGCGACACTTAGAGTTGAGTCAAATGCAGATGATCAAGGAGCAAGAAAGGCATTTCGATGCAATACGATGGATGATTTCCTCCCTGCACAAGGATGATAACGAAGCGTATCCTCCAGTCTCTCTCACCAATGACAATGAAAATTGGGATGCCATTAAAGCAGACCCTATTTTTGGAGAAGAAGGATGGGTGGAAGTTCCTCGTAATGTTTGATTTGAATTGTTTGCTTTGATTGATTTGATTTCATTTGTTTTGATTTGATTTGATATGGATTGATATTTGGTGTGGATTGATATTTGTTGTACAAAACATGTATACATATGCATTGATATTTATATGATCTTTGATTAATTATCATGTTTATAATTATAATTATCTCTTAATCTATATATTATATACTCCATTGTATAGTTTATTAATGCAAGTACTTTAGTACAAGAATGAGGGGGAGTTATATAGTTTGGAGTTAGTTTTTGTTGATGACAAAGGGGGAGAAGTATAAAATATAGGATAGTTAGGCATAGATTAAGGGGGAGTTATTAGTTTCAGGGGGAGTCAATAGGATAGAAGTAATATTTTATAAACAAAGGTTGTCATCATCAAAAAGGGGGAGATTGTTAGTCCTTGAGATGATGGTTTTGATGACAACAACCTTAGAATAAGATTATAAAATATAAATACTAACATTATAGTTTAGATATATATGTATATGCAGGATTTAACCATGCAGGTATCAAGAATGAAGACTGTACAGTATAGAGATTCAAGATTATCAAGATTGAAGACTCATGAGTATCAAGAATATCAAGATTATCAAGAGTTCAAGATTTCAAGAATAAGTAATTTAATTAGGAATTTTGTTAAAACTCCTAGAAAAGCACTGACATATTAAAATCCATTTTATTCGTGGAATGGAATCCACTTCGAGCCCGTTAAAAGGATGAAACCTACGAAAAATCTAGTGGAACATTGTTTGGTATCAGCTAACTTTTATTCAAATGATTTTACAAAATTTTCTTGTTTTCAAAATGATTTCAAAACCTTCCTTTTAGAAGAATCAAAAACATCTATCCTGATTTTAAATACTTTTAGCCTCAAAATAATCTTTATTTTTAAAATCAAATTATCCTTAGTTTTAAACTATCTTTAATAATAAATTTAATATTTATACTTAGATTTAGATATAAAATTATAATAAAATTATATATATATTATTCTCTATATTTACCTATGTATTTTAACTATAGTTAAGTATATTTATAAAGTTTAAAATAGTTTTAATATAAGATAGAAGTAATTTTCAAAGAAATACAAATGACCAAAATTTCCTTTGGGATGTTAACATACCCAAGATACCCATGTCGACATAGTGGCAGTTGGTTTCAAAAATTTGAATTTCAAAAGAAGTGTCTATTCGCCATAACCTTTCACGAATGGACATGAATGTTGTTCTTCTATAAATAGGGGAAGTTTTCAACGAATTTTCAATCATATTTTTCTGGTTTTCACTCCTCTTCTTCTTCCACATTTCTTTATATATATTCTTACCATTACTCTGTCGAAATCACCATTGAATTTAACTAGATCATTTCTGGTTTGATTCTCTATCACTATCTCAACAAGACCTCAGTGCTATTCAGAGTTATAGGCTTCTTTGTAATCAATTAAGTGAGAAAAGGTGTGATTGTAGCCTTGGAAATCAATCAAGTGAGAAAAGGTGTGATTGTAGCCTTGGAAATCAATCAAGGGAGAAAAGGTGTGATTGTAGCCAAGGAAATCAATTGGGTGAACTTGTTGCCCGGGAAATCAAGTATCTCTACCCAGAGGATTTTGAATCTGGAGTGGTGTACCTCGTGGCCTTGAAATCGAGCGTTGTAATTGTAAAGATTGCTTTTGAAAGGAAATCCGTACTTGTGTGTGGGACTGAATGTAGGGTAACTCCGACCAGTATAAAATCCGGTGTGTTCTTTCCTTTACTGCTTTTACTTTATATTTGCATATGTGTTTGAATCTGTGATCATATCTGTGTCTGAATATTGCATACATTTGTGTTCAAATTAATATAAACTCAAAAAGAATTAGTAATTCCTTAAAACACTATTCACCCCCCTCTAGTGTTTATACTAGCCTTAAGATCCGTAATCCGCATTTCTCACAAGGGTCACAGCTAGGCATGGGATGGTGGTGATGGTTGGTCGAGGTGATCATGGTGGTGGTGTGATGGTCGGCAAGGCATGGATAAGGTGGAGCTGAGCATATGCATGAAGAAAGAAGACAAAAGAAAAATAAAAAAATGGAAAAGGAAGAAGAGAAGGAAGCCATGGAAATAGATCTTGAGAAATGAAAAGAGAGGAGATGGAATGAATTTTGTACATGAATTGCAAGTAAAAGGCACGGCTAAAGGAAAGAAATAAATGTTAGGAAAACAAAAGGGCAAGAATTAAGGAGTTTTGAATGGTAAGAAAAAGGAAAAGAATCTTGTGTATAAATTATTCTTAAATGCAAATAGAAATAAAAAGTGGGTAATAAATCTTTGTACATCTAAACAAGTAAGAATGCACGACTAAAGAAGTTTTGGATGGAAAGCAAAGGAGTGAATGCTCGGGTAAGTAATAAAGATGGTAGGTAAATAAAAGCAAGTAATTATATCCCTTTTGATTCTTCCAAGCCATAAATAAAAGATGTAAACAAGTAACAATTTAATAAATAAAATGAATGTCTAGGCAAAATAAAATAGAAATAAACAGAGATGGATAAAGGAAAATATATAAGATAAGAATACAGAAATTTATTGCGTGTAAAACACTGAAAGTTATCAAATTTAAAAAGTATAAAACGAAATTTGACGAAACGAAAAGCAGCACGAATATCAGAATTATATTCTGCTTCAAAGAAAAAGAATAAAATTTAAAATTCAAATTTAAAAATTTAAACTTAAATTCAAAATTTGACCAAAGTTGACCAAAATATAAAAATTTCAGAAAATGTTCATTTCATTGTATTTGGAAAATAAATTACAAACAAATCAAAATTTTACATTTATTATAATTAAAACCTTAATCCATTTATTCAACTTGGTTTCATTCTTTTATTTTTATCTATGAATAAAATATACATTTCCATTTATTTCATTATATTCACACTTTACAATTACTATCCTATCTCATATTAATGAACATTTACTTACATTTAAATGTAATTGATTTCCTACTTTAAATTTAGCAGCCTAAATAAATGTAACTTGCAATAAATGTTATCATTATCTTTATATTACACTCAAGTTTATTATGTCCACTAATTATCATAATTGCTTACCTAATATTGAATTCATTCAATTTCTATCAATTATACAAATTTATTTATTTATACACCACTTACCCTTATTTACTTATATTTAAATTTATACTCAAATATAACTGTTATAACTAAATTAATAGGCCAATTAAATAGTAACTCACACCCGTTACTATTACTTTAATCCACATTAATGAATCCATTATTATTTACAAACCAAATGCTACAATTACTCAATTAACACTGATTTACTTCAATTTCTATTTATCACACTTTTGAATTCATTGTTCACAACATATGTTACCATTCTTATATACCTAATCTTTATTCAGTGGTCATTTATTTCATACTAAATCATTTATAAATTTTAATGTTTGCATTTGTTTTCTTACATAAATTTATAGCCAAGTATAACAATTTACATTACTTTAATAAATTGTAATTTCATTTCAATTGTTAATAATCAGTTTTTAAATACATTGTTACATTTCATTTTGGCATTCATTTCATTATTAAATTACAAAGTTTTTAATTTCTTCCAAATTTATTTACCCAAATCTTATTAAATTGACAAGTTTAATTATTGCAAATTTATGGGTCGTTACACTCTCCCCCACTCAAAACTTTTCGTCCCCGAAAAGGAAGAAGGTAGGAGAATAGAAACAACCTGAAAGAAAATAGATTGGAAAGCAAAGAAGATAATAAATCTAAAACCATGAAAATTTAATCTTACATTAATAATTAATTCATCCATTTGATTTTTTCTTAAGTTAAATAAATCTTAACTATTTTTAAATCTCATCATCTCATCATACAATTATCTTAAATTAACAATTTTCTAAAGTCATGAATTTGAAAATAATTTATTATGCTCATAATTTATGCAATAAATTTAATTCTTCTTTATTCCAAATTATTATTTAATTTTATTCCACTTAATATATCTAATCACATATATTAAGTATATTTACACTTATTATAACTACTCCAATTTATTTATAAATTCCTTTAACACCATTTTAAATCATAAATTATTCACTTAACTTTTATTCTATTTACTTTTATTAATCTTTGATAAAAAAAAAATTAGTGTATAACATTTATTATAACCACTCAAATTTTATTTATAAAAATCCTTTTTATATTGTACATTATCCAATCACATTGTTAACTTCTAAATGATTAAGGTAAGTTATATTGGAATGCAATAGAATATTATACAAATAAAACTTTCTAATTCAATTATTTCAAGCTTAAATATTTATTCAAATTTTGGCTTCATTATATAATTGAAATCATCCTTTAAGATAAAATTTAAGAATTAAATTTCTGGTTAACTTTAAATAATTCAGAGATAAATAAATACATATACAATATATATCAAATTAAATTTTAAACCATATATCAATATATATTATAAATCAAATCAACTTTTAAAAATTCAAATCAATTTCATTCTTCAAAGCAAAACTGTAGCAAAGCTACAGAATGGTCTCTTTACTTCGAAACTTGAAAAGTAATGTCGATGATGCTGCAGTCATCACCGAAGTTATTTTCCAGCGACAAAGAAAAGAGTACTGATTTAAACAATTAAAATTCTTTGGAAACAATTTCTACTCGAAAAAACTTTAAATAATATATCCTTTTAAAAACTTAAAACCAACGTTCGAAATCATCGGAAATTAAATTCTAAATTCTTGGTTTAAATTCATTTAAATTTCCTAATTAATTTATAACTATATTTTATAATCTAATTATTTATATATGAAAGAAAAGCCAATGATTACAAGATATGTGCAAAGTCAAATATTATTTCTTAATATCCAATTCAATTAACTATCAAAATTCAGAAAATTAGCGTTTGGGAGATCCTACCGATAGCGTTGATCAGACGAATTGATCGGAAACCCAAATCAACATCAACAACTGAAACAGCACAATATATATATATAAACATTTTAAATATTAGTTTACAAAATACACTTCAAGAATGATTTGAAGATAAGTTGGAAACAAAAGACAAGATAATTAAATAACAGAATAAGGGAATGAATAAGCTTATATAAATCGCGAGCAACCTTAACCGGGTCAACCATGACTTAAAGAATAAGATCGATGTGGGGTTTTGGGGTAAATCTACATCAGATCTCAAGAGATAAAATTCGGGATAACAAGAGATAGATAGCATTGTAAATCGAGGATGCAAAAATCTTCGGTGAATCAATGCTTCTTGTAAAGCAGTTTCACCCCTTTACAATCATTCGAATATTGGCGAGTTCGCCTATTCATTATAAAGATCATTCGAAGTGGAGTTTTGGGATATTCCAGAATCAAAAGAAGACAAATAGGGAGAGACAAGAATGGATTTTGGAACCGCAGGGAACGTTCCAAAATTCAAAAGAAATCGAGTCAAAAAGGAAGAGATTCAAGCTCGAACGAAAGTGATTCTGTAAATAAATTTACTATATATGCTAAGCTTTGCCTAGAGCCAAAGCTCTGATACCAACTGTAACGACCCGATATTTCCAACTATTCACATCCACACATGTCGGACTTGAATTGCCCAAAATACCGAATTGTAAATATAAATTTGGCAAAACTCAGAATATATAGTAAATAAATCACAGATCACAAACACAGAGTAATATAACAATGCAGCGGAAGCAAAGAAATAGTAGTTCATGAAGCTACTATATATATCAGAGTTAAACAAGATACAGTAGAATTTATGAATACAAAGATGTCTCAATACAATAGTCAAATACAAGATCTGAATACATCACTGGAATCAACTGGATAACTGAAAGCGAAATAGATAGCTGGATCTCTAAGAAAAGCTCCAACTCCAAAGGTGAGTCTCGAATGCTGTATCACTCAGTCTGACCCGTGCGTAAAGCAAAACACAAAACACTCGAGTCAGGACATACATACTTATACAATGTAAACCAACTCAAGTGGACTGTAATAGAAAAGTACAAGTAACTTAAAGAATGCTTGGGATCGCCCATTCTTTAAGGATCCGTTAAACTATCTACTATGTAGTAATATTCGCTATTATAATAATGTCTAATAATAAAATAAACTTACTTTTAAATAGCGTTAAGGCTTTACATTTTCCACCTTAACACATAATAGTCTCAGTAGTCTATCCAGTATCAGCGCACCCCCAGATCGAAAGCTACCCTTAATACTCCACAGGCTATGACACAAATCCAAACTCGTAGTAAAGCTTGATATGGTAGGTGACACGGCACAGCTAGGTAATGCCAGGGTAGATATACCAATTATGCATCCGAGCTGGTGGAAACGCATAGCAGCCACTACCACCCACCTCGGAACACACTCCCAAATCAAAAATCGATGGGTGGCCACCAAATCAATCACAAAGTAATAGAATGGTATCGAAGAAATGCGTCCGATCAGAGGTGCTACCTCATTGGCCCGTCAATCGCTCCTGTTTTAGCCACCTTATGCCAACTCACGGGAGTTGGGTCCACGTATATACCTCAATAGGAATCGTCGCCACCATCCTACTTCATTCTGGAATCTCCACTGCGTACACGGTTGTCAAAGTGGTTTTCGTATGCCCATATCCGATCCCGATCTCTTTGCCAACCAATCGTTATTATAACCATGGATATTTATTCAAAAATCATTTATACTTTAAAATCCAAAATACAATATCCATTTCAAAATTAAATACTATATTATTTCATTTCAAAAGCCAAATCAATATATCATTTAAATAAAACCCAAATTTCCAAATCACTGAATACTTCCTTAAATTTATTAAACTTGAAATATTCCTTTAAATCATCATAAACCAAACCACTTTATAAAGTCACATTCTTAAATCTTCAATTTCAATAAGTTCCAAGTTAATATATTTTAAGACAATTCTTAATTAAATACAGATTCACACAATTTCATTTTTCAAAACCATAGTACTTGTCAAAGTTATAACAACTCTAAAACCCAACACTTTGAAACCATAATATTTTGAAATCATAACAATTTAGAAATGTTATTCTTTGAAAATAATAATACTTAGAAAATCATAACACCCTAAAATAATATTCATTTAAACCGTTGAAATTCATTCTTAAATAATATTCATTTCAAAGTTGTAGCATTTCTAAGTTCATTCATTCAATTATAACATTTCCAAAACATTGTATTTTCAGCTAACCACTGCACTTATAAAGTGCTACAGTAGATATATTAGTAATATTTCAAAACATTGTCAAATTTAGAAACAGCAGCACTTATAAAGTGCTACAGTAGTTATTAGAATTTCAAAACAGTTCAGTTTAAGAAACAGCAGCACTTACCAAGTGCTACAGTAGACATTTAGTTATTATTTCAAAATAGTTTACTTTCAGCAGCAACAGCACTTACAAAGTGTTGTAGTAGCTCTTTGGTTATTCCAAATTATAGTTTAGTTTCAGCAAAAACAGCACCTACAAAGTGCTGCGGTAGCTCTTTGTTATTTCAGAACTTAGTCTATTTCCAAAAATGACAGTACTTAACAAATGCTATCTTAAGACCACAGCATTTCTGAAGTGCTACCAATATTAATTCCAACTTTATTATAAAATTTTCAGAAACAATAAAACTAAACTTTTTGCCATTTTAACATATTAAAATCATATTTTTCGCTTCAAAATATTCATTCAGATATCTTAACTTATGATTCAATAAAATAAACACTTAATAAGTAAATATCCAATTTAAACAATAATTCATTCATTAAGTCAAAAGTAAATTATTTTCTCAACTTTTACTTTAACAATTAAATTAATACTTTATTTTAAAATACCCATTTCCCAAATAAAATTTTAATTTCCCTTTATTTACTTAACTTAAAAGTTTTCATTTAAAACCAAATTTCCAAATTCCAAGTTAAGTCATAATAAAGTTACATTCTTCCATTTGAAAATCATAACTATTTATTTTACAAAACATAACATTTCACAAAAGAGTATTTTATCATAGTTAATATAACAATCAAATCTTTTTCTTTTAGATCTATTCATTTAGACATCAAATAACTATGATTTTCTAGTCAAATAAATTTTATTACAAATGTCCAATTTAAATTGTATTCCATTTAATCAGTTCAAAATACATTATTTATTACACAAAACATGTCCGTTTCATAAAGTAAAATTCATAACAATTACTAGGTTAGATTAAAAACTTCCATATTAAGTCAAATTCAATTATTAAGTTATTTAACATCAATAAATATCTTTAAATTCTATTTAAAACCAACACATCTTTAAAATTTCCATTAAAGCCACTTATTGACTTATAAAATCTTAACTTACAGAAAACCAACATCTTCTTATATTTAAGTCATTTAAATCAAATCTTTAGCTCAAATTTCATATATTTAAACATTCAAAATACTTAATAATTTTTTAGGAAAATATTATTTAAAAATATAACCATGCGCCTATATAATATTTTCTAACCTAGGTCAAGTGATACAGATATGTATCATTTCAATCCGTAATTTAAAAAGAAAAATCTGGGTACTATCATTTCAAACCCGCAATCCCAAGTCAAATAAAATAAAATAAAAATACAATAAAAATCACTCGAGCCTATCATTCCAGCCCATAATGATTTTTCCTTATTCTAATATCTGTTCGTGTATGTATCATTTCAACCCATAGTGATAGGGAACTTGCAGTGTGAGATACAGTAATTAAAATGAATAGTATAACATATAATAACATATCAGGTAATGTAACAGGTATATAAACATGATTTAACATCATATATTATATCACCTGCATGTATGAATAATATATCAATTTATACAGATTCACTTGTCATCATTTCACAATAATATAAGTACATATGTCTAGAGTGATAAAACTCACCTTTTTAAAGCTGGAGATCGAATTCAAAACACAAGACTAAAACTCCGAAAACCATGAAAAGGCACGACTAGATTTTTGAGTAGATGGATAGTCAGATCCAATCTTGTATGCAAACAAATATCACAAACATAAGTGTATGATTCAATACAAAGAAAAGATGGATTGTACAAGGAAAATATATGAAATAAAAATGACATAACCTTGTTTTAAATAAACAAGGGGCTCTGCCATGGTTTAGATTTGAGGTAAATGGTTCGGCCTAGGTTGTTTCAAGGAGATATGGTGACGTTGTTTGGGTTTAGGGTCACAGCTAGGCATGGGATGGTGGTGATGGTTGGTGGAGCTGATCATGGTGGTGGTGTGATGGTCGGCAAGGCATGGACAAGGTGGAGCCGAGCATATGCATGAAGAAAGAAGACAAAAGAAAAATATAAAAAAATGGAAAAGGAAGAAGAGAAGGAAGCCATGGAAATAGATCTTGAGAAATGAAAAGAGAAGAATGGAATGAATTTTGTACGTGAATTGAAAGTAAAAGGCATGGCTAAAGGAAAGAAATAAATGTTAGGAAAACAAAAGGGAAAGAATTAAGGAATTTTGAATGGTAAGAAAAAGGAAAAGAATCTTGTGTATAAATTATTCTTCAATGCAAATGGAAATGAGAAGTGGGTAATAAATCTTTGTACGTGTAAACAAGTAAGAATGCATGGCTAAAGAAGTTTTGGATGGCAAGCAAAGTAGTGAATGCTCGGGTAAGTAATAAAGAGGGTAGGTAAATAAAAGCAAGAAATTATATCCCTTTTGATTCTTCCAAGCCATAAATAAAAGATGTAAACAAGTAACAATTTAATAAATAAAATGAATGTCTAGGCAAAATAAACTAGAAATAAACAGAGATGGATAAAGGAAAATATATAAGATAAGAATACAGAAATTTATTACGTGTAAAACGCTGAAAGTTATCAAATTTAAAAAGTATAAAATGGAATTTGACGAAACGAAAAGCAGCACGAATATCAGAATTATATTCTGCTTCAAAGAAAAAGAATAAAATTTAAAATTCAAATTTAAAAATTTAAACTTAAATTCAAAATTTGACCAAAGTTGACCAAAATATAAAAATTTCAGAAAATGTTCATTTCATTGTATTTGGAAAATAAATTACAAACAAATCAAAATTTTACATTTATTATAATTAAAACCTTAATCCATTTATTCAACTTGGTTTCATTCTTTTATTTTTATCTATGAATAAAATATACATTTCCATTTATTTCATTATATTCACACTTTACAATTACTGTCCTATCTTATATTAATGAACATTTACTTACATTTAAATGTAATTGATCTACTTTAAATTTAGCAGCCTAAATAAAATGTAACTTGCAATAAATGTTATCATTATCTTTATATTACACTCAAGTTTATTATGTCCACTAATTATCATAATTGCTTACCTAATATTGAATTCATTCAATTTCTACCAATTATACAAATTTATTTATTTATACACCACTTACCCTTATTTACTTATATTTAAATTTATACTCAAATATAACTGTTATAACTAAATTAATAGGCCAATTAAATAGTAACTCACACCCGTTACTATTACTTTAATCCACACTAATGAATCCATTATTATTTACAAACCAAATGCTACAATTACTCAATTAACACTGATTTACTTCAATTTCTATTTATCGCACTTTTGAATTCATTGTTCACAACATATGTTACCATTCTTATATACCTAATCTTTATTCAGTGGTCATTTATTTCATACTAAATCATTTATAAATTTTAATGTTTGCATTTGTTTTCTTACATAAATTTATAGCCAAGTATAACAATTTACATTACTTCAATAAATTGTAATTTCATTTCAATTGTTAATAATTAGTTTTTAAATACATTGTTACATTTCATTTTGGCATTCATTTCATTATTAAATTACAAAGTTTTTAATTTCTTCCAAATTTATTTACCCAAATCTTATTAAATTGACAAGTTTAATTATTGCAAATTTATGGGTCGTTATATTCTTTCCAGCCTATTTTATTCAACTATTTTATTCAGTTATTTGCAATTATTTACAGTTATTCACAGTTATTCATAGTTATTTACATCTGTTTTAAGTTGGAATTTAGCCTATAAATTTTAGTTTCTTTTTATAAAGATTTAATCCCTTTTTACGTGAATAAATCAAAAAGAGAAGAATTCGCTAATATGGATTAAAATAGAAAAAAAACTAAATTTACTGAAATCGGATTAGAAAAGCTGAAATAAAATAGAGATGGACTAAAATAGGCAAATTTAAGATATTTGCAAGCATAATTATAATAAGAGGTTATAACTAAAAAGAGAAAATAGAAGAGTAACAGTTGCAAGAACAATTATAAAATAGGTTATAATTAGAAAGAAAGAAATAACAGAAGGAGCTTATTTTAAAACTAAGATTAAGTTAATAAGCAAATATAGAAGTAGGGCCCCTACTGGCAGCATTCCCATTTAGATCAAGGGCTGATAGTCTCACAATAGTAGGTGAGTCTGGTACACGCTTATGCTGATTAGGGTAAATAAGTGGCCCATAGATAGAGGCTCAAATCTGGGGATTCAGGCAAGGCGCGCAAAACTAGAAGATTATTTGTTTGGACCAGTACCGACAGCATTCCCTTTCAGGTCTAGGACTGATGGTCTCACAACAGTTAGGTGAGGCTGGGCAGCATTCCCTTTCAGGTCTAGGACTGATGGTCACACAACAGTTAGGTGAGGCCGGGCACGCTTATGCTGATCAGGGTAAATAAAGGGTCAAATAGAGGGCGACAGTTAGTGTGTACCGACGATGATCGAGTGTGCGACATCGATTAGGGTAAATAATTCACTACTGCGTCCTAAGCGCTAAAGAGGTGTCTTTTGCTGTGACCAACAGGATTGGTTCATAGTGGCACAACAGAGATAGAATAGGCCAATCAACGGGTAGAATTAGGATTTCAGCCTAACCAAGTTAGTAGTTGAGATAGGATTAGGGTTTTCAACCTAATCACAGCATTTTTAGACAAGTGCAAACAATGAAATCAAACAATCTAAGCAAACAGTCAAATAGAATCAGAAACAGTATTTTATCCGAGTTTTATCTTTTCTGTATTTTCCTATCAAGCTAGAACTATTGCCTAGTCTATTATCTTTATCTTTCTTAGAAATGCTAGTAATTACTTTCACTCACTAGACTTATTGTCCGACCCACTCCTCTATTTCCCCCTTCCCCCCAATAGGCCAACAGAGTTGAGGATAGTTGATTCAGGTTGCTTGGAGATTCATTTTCGGAGTTTTCTTATTTCAGATGTATTCTTCTACTTTTCATCTTTTTCATTTGGCTTATGATGGATTGGTACTTGTGAGAGGGATTACTATTATTGTTGTTACTTTTGTACTCTGATTATATGAGACTGAGATGTATTTTCAAGAGACATGAGAGATTTTAAATTTTTGAGACATGTTATGTTTTTATGACTTATTTTGAGATGAAGTTTAATTTTGAATGATAAATTATTATTTATATGTTTTTGCTGTTTTTACTTATTTGTCTTGTGAATTTTAGTCTCTATGAAGCTTTAGCTATAACTATAACGCAGCACATCCTTTGGTGTGCCCTCTTTGGGTATATTAAGGGGTGTGGGGTGTTTCATTTAGCATTAGAGCCTAAGGTTACAGGATTCCTAAAAACTTGTTTTAAAAGTAAAGTATTTTTCAAAGGTAATATATTTTCAAACTATTTTTCAGAAAGAAACTCTTAGAAATAGTTTTCAAGTATAAGAGAGTTTTTACAAAAATCCCTTAAAGTCCAGTTCAACCTTCTTTCGATTCTTTCGAGCCTAAAATCTCTTTTTCTTTGCATAGAATGGCGGACGCCCCAAATCTTCCAAAGGGTGTCCAAGCCCTGGCTGGTTCCGTAGATACCTCCATGTTACGGCACCAGAGGTGCAAGGGAAAGTGCCCAACGCAGCACCGCCAGTGGAGATCCAATTAATCCACCTGCAGCAGCCAATTTTTCTAAGCTATGCAAGGACTTCGCTAGTCCAGTAGGCAAGATGTTTTCTGGGACGAAGGATTTCGTGGAGGCATGAACTTGGTTGAGGAATACAGAGCGGATATTTAGGTTGTTAGGATTAGAGGACCGACAGAGAGTTCAGCTTGCATCTTGGCAGCTGAAGGGAGAAGCTTCTTACTGGTTGGAGTTTTAGAGATGGAGGGTAGAGACATTGGTTGGTTTGGATTTCAGGAAAGATTTGAGAGAAAGTTCTTGTCGCAAGTCGAGGAAAGCTTGCAGTTGGAAAAGTTCATTAGTCTAAAGCAAAGGAGTCTTTCGGCGAAAGAGTTTATAAATAAGTTTAATGAGTTATCGCGGTTTGGGATGGATCTTGTTAATATACCGTATAAGAATGCCACCAAGTTTGCTAAGGGTTTGAACCAGCCCCTCCAAGGGTTGGCATTGACACATGTACATATGGGAGCGACGTATAAGTCACTTGTGGAAATGGCTCTCATGTCAGATGTTGCTAAGAAAGAAGACATTTAAGGAGGTTCCTAAATCAGAAAACTCTAAGAAGCAGTGGTGGAAGAATAAGAAGGACAAGAAGAAAGGAGGAGGACCTTAAAAGAGATAGATCAAGAAAGGCGAGAAATGTCATAGTTGTGGATTGGTTGGGCATTTCGCAAAGGACTGTAAAAAGGACACGATGAAGGGGAAGTGTTATAACTATGGGCAGCCTGGACACCTTAGTAGAGCTTGTCCTCAGAAGATGGGGCAAAGAGCAGGCGCACCTATGGCGCAAGTACAGGCTTTGGATGCAGCACCTTCTAGTAGTGGACCAGTTCGAGGTAGGAAAGTCTCTGTAGAAGGTTTGATCTCTATTTCGGATTTTCCTATTAGGACTCCTTTTGACTCTAGAGCATCGCATTATTTCATTTCTAGTTCCTTGGTTGATTGTTTGCACTTAGATATTTCTCTAGTAGTAGACCCTATAGTTGTTTCAAACGCCGTAGGAGGATCGGAACATTTATCCATGATTTGTAGGGGTTTGAAAATTTTTATACTAGGCGTAGAGTTTGACTGTGACGCCTATGTACTGGGATTTTCAGGATATGGGATGATTTTGGGGATGGACTGGTTATCCACTTATGGAGCGATATTGGACCGCGATAGGAGAGTCGTTAGATTGGAGATATGTAGCGGAAGGACTCTCGAGGTTTCTTGCGACCCACAGGGGTCAGTTATGTTGAGCTTCCTTTATTCCCTTGATTCATCGCTAGGAGAGTTAGATTCAGTTCGAGTTGTTAGATATTTCCCAATTTTTTTTATGGAGGTTAGGGGACTACCCCCTAAGAGAGAGATTGACTTTAGGATCTATCTGAATGACAATGCTATGCCAGTGGCATTGCCCATGAGACATATGGCTCCTAGGGAGAGGAAGGAGTTAAGTAAGAAGATTGGTGAGCTATTGGAGAAAGGCTTCATCAGACGGAGTATATTTGAGTGGGGAGCGCCAGTCGTCTTCGCTACAAAGGCAGATGGTTCCCTTCAACTTTGTGTAGACTATAGAGAGTTGAATAAGCTCA
The DNA here is from genome assembly GCA_030737815.1 of Allium fistulosum. Classification (NCBI taxonomy): domain Eukaryota; kingdom Viridiplantae; phylum Streptophyta; class Magnoliopsida; order Asparagales; family Amaryllidaceae; genus Allium; species Allium fistulosum. The sequence goes on along the minus strand of CM060905.1, from coordinate 943,608,089 downwards.
CGAAGAAGAACCATTACCCACTTCCTAGGATAGACGATCTTTTCGATCAGTTGGTTGGCTCTTCTGTATTTTCTCAGCTTGACTTAGCCACTAGATTTCATCAGCTTAGGGTCGCTAACGATAGCATCAATAAGACAACATTTATGATAACCAATTGATTCTTTGAGTGGTTGGTTATGCCGTTTGGGCTGACCAATGCTCCGGCCTATTTTGTAGATCTTATGAGTCGTGTTTTTCAAGATGTCCTAAATAAGTTCGTTGTAGTGTTTATGGACGACATTCTGGTGTTTTCCAAGAGTATGGAAAAGCATGCTATTCATCTTAAGGAGGTTCTTCGTACACTTCATGTTCATCAATTGAAAGCAAAATTCTCGAAGTGTCACTTTTGGCGTAAGGAGGTGCGTTTCTTGGGGTATATAGTCTGAAGAGAGGGTTTAGCTATGGATCCCGCTAAGATAGTGGCAGTACAAGATGTTAGTCCTTGAGATGATGGTTTTGATGATAACAACCTTAGACTAAGATTATAAAATATAAATACTAACATTATAGTTTAGATATATATGTATATGCAGGATTTAACCATGCATATACCAAGAATGAAGACTGTACAGTATAGATATTCAAGATATCAAGATTGAAGACTCATGAGTATCAAGATTATCAAGAGTTCAAGATTTCAAGATAAGTATCGAGTCTAGAATTTTTTTAAAACTTCACAATAGCACTGAAATCTTCACTCCATTTTTCTTTTGGGATGGAACCCATTTCTACCTTTTTAGTGGCTTACAAACCCACGACAAGTAGCTTACAAACCTACGACAAGTGGCTTACAAACCCACGAACATCCTAGTTTTGTACAAGTTCTCGAGTCCTGACATGATGAGATATTCTGCAGGAAGAAGCTTGCAAAACTACTTCAAAATGTTTTTCAAAACTTCGGAATGATTTTCAAAATTGCTTTTCAAAATGTTTTAGCCTTAAAAATTATCTTTTCAAATGATTTTCAAAAAGATGTTTTAGCCTTAAATATTCTTGTTTTTAAACTTCATTTGTTTAAACTATCTTTTAATTATAATATATTTATACTTAGATTTAAATATAAAATTATAGTAAAATTATATATATATTGTTCTCTATATTTATCTATGTATTTTATCTATAGTCAAGTATATTTATAAAGTTTAAAATAGTTTTAATATAAGATAAAGGTTATTTTCAAAGAAAAACAAAACATCAAAATTTCCTTTGGGATGTCGACATGCCCTAGTACCCCATGTCGACATAGTGTCAGTTAGTTTTAAAATTTGAATTTCAAAAGAAGTGCCTATTCGCCATAACCTTTCACGAATGGAGATGACTGTTGTTCTTCTATTAATAGGGGTTAGTTTCAACGAATTTAATATCAGTTTTTCTGGTTTTTCACTTCTCTTCTTCTTCCACATTTTCTTATTCAAAATCCTATCATCACTCTGTCGAAATCAACATTGAATATAACTAGATTATCTCTGGTTTGATTCTCTATCACTATCTCAACAAGATCCAAGCGCTATTCAGAGTTATAGGCTTCTTTGTAATCTATCTAGCGAGAAAAGGTGTGATTGTAGCCTTGGAAATCAATCAAGTGAGAAAAGGTGTGATTGTAGCCTTGGAAATCAATTGGGTGAACTTGTTGCCCCGAAAATCAAGTATCTCTACCTAGAGGATTGTGATTCTGGAGGGTGTACCTCGTAGCCTTGAAACCGAGGGTTGTAATTGTTGAATTTCTTTCGAAAGGAAATCCATACTTAGTTGTGCGGGACTGGATGTAGGGTAACCCCAAACCAGTAGAAAATCCGGTGTGTTCTTTCCTTTACTGCATTTACTTTATTTCTGCATTTGTGTTTGATTCTGTGATTATATCTATGTCTGAATATTACATACATTTGTGTTCAAATTAACATAAACTCAAAAAGGTTTAGTAATTTCTTATTAACACTATTCACCCCCTCTAGTGTTATTCCTAGCCTTAAGATCCATATTCCGCATTACTCTCATTTGGTATCAAAGCAAGGTTTTCAAAAGTTTCATAATCTGAATTTTAAAAAGTTTTCAAAATGGCTACCAACACTGGTACTGTTATTAACACTAGTATCCCTGTCACTAGTTCATTTGTAGAAGGCCAGTCTACCGCCAGACCACCACTTTTTAATGGCAGTAACTATGCATATTGGGCATGTAGGATGAAAATATACTTACAATCTATAGGATTAAATACTTGGAATATCACACAAACTGAATATTCTGAACCCACAACTAATTTTGCACAGTGGACCACTGAGCAAAAGACTGTTGCACAAAATAATTCTAAAGCAATGAATATTCTATTTTGTTCACTTGATAGAAATGAATTTAATAGAGTGTCAGTTTGTAAGTCTGCATATGAAATCTGGAAAACTTTGCAAGTGACTCATTAAGGAACAAGCAAAGTTAAACAGACCAAAATTTCCATGCTCACAAATCAGTTTCAATTATTTAAAATGAATACTAATGAGTCTATTTCAGATATGTATAGTCGATTTCAAGATATTGTGCATTCTTTAATATCCTTGGGAAAGGAATTTTTGGAAGAAGATCAAGTCAGAAATTTTATAAATTCTCTTACTCCAGAATGGGATCAAAAGACACTTGCAATTGAATAGGCAAATGACATCAGTACTTTAAAGATAGAAGAATTGATTGGAAATCTAATGTCGTTTGAAGTCCAAATGATCGAGAGAAGAGAAAGCAAAGCATCTGAAAAGAAATCAATGGCATTCAATGCATTAACCGACGGATCGGACTCAAATAGTGATAATGATGAAGAGATAGCATTTATGACCAGGAATTTTCGAAAATTCCTGAAATATAGAAAGATGAATAATCTCAAAAGAAACAACTATAAGAATTCTGGAAATTAGAGTGTAGTGCCAAACAATGTCAAATGCTTCAACTGTGATGAACCAGGCCATATCAAAAGAGACTGTCTGTATCCAGAAAGGCAGAATTCTCCTATAAATCGTGATTCAGTAAAGAAATGGAAGCTTGCATTTACTGCTACTCTAGATGACTCAGACTCGTCCTCAAGCGATGATGATCAGAAGACAGATAACTCAAATTTGTGTTTCACGGCAATTCACGACTTCAACAAATTCAAGGAAACGGACTCAGAAAAAGGTACACATTTACAATACAATTGATTGAAATTGCATGCTTAGAATTAAATGATTGATTGCTCGATTGATTGATTTTGAATTGGTCTGTTGATTGAATTTTAAATTTATTTTTTATTATTATAATTTTATTATAATTTTTTAATATAATAATATTTTCTGGAATATACTATAAGAATACTCCAAATATATATATATATAGACATTTAAATAAATAAGTATATATATATATATTAGAATACTTAGGAAAAATAAATCATAGAAATTCATAGGCATATGTCGACATGGTCCCTACCCTGATGTCGACATAGGTACCAGAATTTGAAATTCAAATTTTGAATTCAAATGGTTGAATTTCCCTCCACCTTTTCACTTCATTCAATACTCTGAAAAGGCATCTTTTGACCAGAGAACATGTCTTTCAAAAATCTATTTAGTCACTATCTTTTATCACAACTTTTCACTTTCATTTTCAAATTCAAACTCTCTCTTCAAAACTTCAAGCTCTCTACTCTCAACTTTAATGGCTTCTTCAAGCAACACCTCCACCATGAGACTTTCTAGAAACTTGAAAGAGCAACTCCTCAATAACCCGGAGGCCATAAAAGCATACATCAATTATGCTAACTATGTAAAAGTCCATCCCGGAAAGTTTGCTATTTTTCAAGATTTTGCTTCTTATGAAATTGATACTCTTTTTGCAAACAATCAAATTCTTAGTCTTGTTGATTCTTCTCAAAATGATTTTATTTGTTACTCAAATCTTGTTAAAATTTTCTATGCAAATCTCAATCGAGAATTTTATGAAGGAAATGATAATGAAATTTGGAGTAGTGTCAAAGGCACTAAAATTGTCTTGAATTGTGATCTTTTGGATTCTCAATTGCAAAAACACGGGAATGGATCTTTCTATTTTTCAAATCGATGAACATGATCGTGAGACATTTCATCATATTTTTGAAGGAGATGAAAACTTTGAATTTAAAAACCGAAAATTTCGTCCTAAAGCAAGAATTGTCAATCTTCTTTTACAACATACTTTGACCCCAAGATCGGGAAATTTTAACAATCCTACTTCAAAAGTGTGCAAAGCACTTTTTGCTATTTTCGGAAATTATGATATCAATTGGGCGCAAGTTATTTTGGATGAACTTCGTCCTAAAAATTTCGAAATGGGAGAAAACACTTTATATCATGGAATTTACCTTACTCGGATTTTCAACTATTTTGGAGTAAATTTCAAAGGAGAAGAATTTATTTCAAGAAAAGTTTTTAATATCTCAAACATTTCTCTCATGAAAATCCCATATGTTTTTCAACCTTATGAAACTCTTGCCGAAAAGGAAGAGCGCTTGGCTCATGAAGAAATGGAAGAGGAAGAAGAAGAAGAAAGGGATGAAATGGAAATAGAAGAAGAAGAAGGTGAAACATCCCTAGAAAGTATTGAATATCCCTCCAATCCTACCAACAAAACCCTTCTCAATAACCAAAAGATTATTGTTGAAAATCAACGGGTTCTTAAAAGATCCGTTAGTAAGAAGTTGGACAAAATATCATCTAAGATGAACAAGTTTTTCTCCAAAGTCAGCAAGAAACTTGGATTATCTTCATCTTCATTGTGACGACCCGGAATTTGGATATTTGAAATTGGAATATTTAATTAATTTTAAATATTAAGAAGTTAATTTTTAACTTTAATTTCAAATATTACTGTTTATTGGATAATTAAATTATTTTATTTAATAATTGGAAAATGTAGAAAATACTGAATTAGGAGTTTCAAGCTTGTTAAAAATATTTTAAAGGCCTAGAAAATTCATATTAATAATACTGAAGGTGATAGAACAATGTAAATTTGAATTTAGAATTTATGTATATGTTTACACCCTAGTCAAATTCTCAGCTGCATTTCTATCATATCAGCTGATATTATATCCACACCGAAACTTTTCTCTACTTCAGCTTTTACGTTTTTTAAGGCATCGTAGCCTGGAGAAATTTCTCGTCGGTCTCCCTCTTTCAAAACATCATCTGTCTCCCTTCTCCTTTAATTATAACACATCTTCTCTTCGGTTTGCAAAAGAAAAGAAAGCTGCCCTCCCATTTAAAATCACGTACCTTACTCTTATCAGTCAAGCACGAAATCAAATCGCCTTCCCCTCTATAAAAAAAAAAGAGATCGAGCAGAGCGTTCGAGATAGGCGGAAGCAGATTAGCTCGATCGATAGAGGAATACTCGTGATCTCAATCTTGGGTTGAGGGGGTGTCGCGAGATGGAGCTCGAATCTTGGAAGCGCGATTGTGGAGTTGCCGTAAGGAGGCAGCGTTGGAGTTGATCGACTTGGGATGTCGTGCGACCCGAAGCATTGAGCTAGGGTTTGGAAGCATCGCGATTTGGGGATCGCGCTCGTGATTGGAAAGGTTATCGATGTGGCTTATGTCGATGGCACAGGCTGAGCGCTGTGTCGACGAAGTGGGCAGGGGATCGATGGTGGGTTCGTGGTTGTTCAGAGAGGCTGTTGTGTGGTTCGAAGGCAGTGAAGGTTGTCGACATCGGTGAGCTCGAGGTCGTGAGTTCGGGCCAAGTGTTGATGGCAGCTTCGGGGTAGTAGTAGTGAGGTAAAATTTCAATTTATATTTTCAATTTAATATTAACAGTGAAGTAAATATTAATTTTGGTTATTCACTAAAAAGGAAAAAAAATATACATACTATTCAATTTTTAAAGTATGAACGATGGTAATTAGGATATGCATATATATACACTGTTAACAAATTTATAATTTGGTCAGAGAGAAGGAAATATATGTTTGCAGTGGGATATATGTAAATGAAGGTTTCGATTTGTATATCTATATATTAAGAAAGCAGAAAATAAATAATTACATTTTTGAATCGATATAAATTAAGTTTTCAAATATATATAGTCAAGCAGGAAAATTATGGACAGTAAAGTAAATTTCTGGTATTTTATTAAGAAAAGAAAAACAAATTTTGATAATAAAATTATATATATAAATATACACATCTATTTTAATAAATATGGGAAATTTGTTTAATAAACTTATTTGATTACTTTAGTCACTAAAAATATTTTATTGAAAGAAAATTTGTTTAAAAATAAATTATTGGTTTAAACCAAAATTATTAGCTAAATTAAATGAATAAATAGAGATTAATTGTTTGACTAATTCAAATATTAATATACCGTACAAATGCTTATACAAGGTCTAAAATCGAGAAAATACAAGTCAGAATGGAATTGGAGTGGAATAGACTGCAAATTAAAAAGCAAAAGTGAGTTAATCTCACTCATCTGGGTTATTTAAGTTTAAATGTTTAAATTTAAATAATTGGTTGAATGATTGAATTGGTTTGATGTGCTATATTATATATAGTAGTATATATAGTATATATTGGAGTTGTTGATATTCCCACATTTATATAGCAGATGAGACCCTATGAGCCGCATAATAGCAGATGATATTATATTAAACCCATATACCGCGATATTCCACCTCGAAGTGGAATTGGTATTGTGCTAACATCTGTGGATGCAGGGAAAACAGGTTGGAGGGATCCAACTGGATTACTCAAAAAAAAATTTAGATTATTTTATATTCTATGTTATGAATATTTGATATTCTGTGGTGAATTATATTGATAATTGGAATATTGAATGTTATGGTTTGCTTGAATATTCGATACCCTAATTTACCAAAATATATAGAATTAGATTTTTGGAAGAAAATAAAGGAATGAATTTCAAGTAAAATAATTATAAAGAGTTTGAATAAATTTGGTTAAGAATAAAAGTGATTTTCAAAATTTTAATAAATATGGAAAAGAGGAATTTTGAATAAACAAAGAAATATTGAATTTAAAAACTTATGTGATATTATTTAAAAGAATAAAGAATTTATTTTAATTCAAGGTTTAAATTTAATTAAAAAGAAAAAGAAAAGGGATTTGGGAAATCTGTAATTGGTATTCTCAGTTTAAAGGGATTTTTCAATCATAATAAAGAAATGAAATTTAAAGTTAAAGGATTTTGAAATGAACGGAGTAAGTAAAGAAATTTATTTAAAAGTAAAGTAAATTGGAAATCAATTTGGGAATTGATTTAAGTGTTAAACCGGGATTTTTAAAAGAGAAGTGAGACTTTGGATTTATAAACTGGGTCTATAAAAGTGAGGAAATTTATCAGTGGATATTTGGAAGAATAAATTCACGGTGGGAATTTATTATAGAAATGGGTAAATTTGTTTAAAAATAAATAGTGTTTTATTTTGAAAGATGTGAAAGAAAAGTGTATTTCCCTGAATAGCCAAGTACGTTTCCAAAGTAAACTTTTAAGTACAAGCTAAAGGTTTAAAAGTTGATCTAAAATATGTTTTGGAAATCTATTATTTTTAAATGTTTAAACTTTAAAGTAAGTATTTTCAAATCTATTTTAATAGTAATTATTTAAAGATGGTTTGGTATTATGTTTTAAATGATAAAAGAATCTAGTTTTATATTTTATTAAGTAGCTTTATTTTAAATATTCTTAAAGTATATATCTTTGAATAAATTATTAAAGTAGTTTTGATTTAAATGTTTTAAAGTATATTTATAATAAAGTGTTTTTAAATTATTTTAAAATCTAAAAGTATCTTGTACTTGGTGTTTCAATGGAAATAAATATTTGGGAAATGCTTCCGTGAAAGGAAACTGTTTTGGAATTTGTTTCAAAGGGGATGGAAAATAGAAATATGTCCTGCGAAGATATTTTGAAATAAATAAATAATTTGGGAGAATTATTTTTTGTTTGATGGATGTTTGTGAATGTTAATTGATAGTTAAATAACCGACTATCAATATTGGCCAATGCACTGATCGTTTCGAAGCGATTGGGATCGGGAGTTTTCCCGAAAACAACTTCGATCCGGTTTGTACGTTTCGTGGGAAACGAGTTTGAATCGAAGATGGTATAGTGAAATGCAAGGGCTAGTCGCTACTAATCCTGGGGATATTTCCAAATGGATGTAGTAGGAGTAGTGCCTTCGGTTCCGTTCGGACCCGGGACGGACTTGTATGGACGAATGCTTTCGGAACATCGTCAGGTGGACGATGGGCATTCTAAGGGATATGTTCTAAAAGGTAATGCTTAGCCTCAAGCCTCATCAACTGGGAATGACTGAAAATCAGGGGTTATGCTGCAAGGCTTCGTGGGTCGCACCCACTTGAGAGTAAGGTCATCCCTGTCTAGATGTCCCTTTTTATTTCGGATTAGTGGTGTGGTTGCTGATCACAACCGTGGGGTGATTTTATTCGGAATTATCCAGTAAGGGATGGTTTCGGTCTTGTGTTGCAGGGGATTGGGAGTAATCCTCGGTACTGTGATCTAGGCCACGTACTGTGACAAGTGGTACCCCAATGCCTAGTCATTAGTTGGAAATCCATTCTTCCTACGTACCTTTACGGTTTTGTTTGCATACCTATTAGATGGAATTTAATCATGTAACAATTTCAGCTATTTGAATAAGTATTTGTATATAGATACTACTATAATATCAGAGGATTTTGATAAAAAGTGTTTTGGCTATCATAAGGTAAAAACCCGACATATTTATTTGTGGCGTGGTCTTACGAGATGCTTTTGATTTCAAAGGATTTGGAAAACTTTAATAATCCAATTGAGTGTGTTTTCTCACGCTGGTTTTGCAGGCTGACTCGGGTGTTATTTTATTATAATGCTCGGGTCAGACCGAGTATTATAGGATACAGGATATGATGTTGTGGAGCTCAGGAGATGAGCTGGTTGGCGAGACGTATCCTCCGTATTTGTGTATGTATATTCCGTTGTGTAGATTTCTGTACATTCAGTTGTATTGAGGACATGATATGGTTATTGTCCAGTTGTATGCTATGTGTACTCTGATGATGTATTGTGTAAAACAGATATTATTTTATTTTGTGTAAAGATCAGTTGTTATCTATTATATATTATTCCGCTACGATGTGAGATTCTGATGTTGTTGTTTTCTATTTTCTTCTTCTACCTCTTCTTCATAACTCAAATGGTTCGTATTTCCGTTCCTCTTAAGTTCATTAATGGAGATTAATGTCAATTCAAGGGGTACGGATTTTGCGGGCTGTTACAGTGGTATCAGAGCTTAGGCTAGCAGTAACCTTGGCTCTGGTGGGATTTCTCATTTGAGATAAAGTCGACAGTACTCTAGATTGAGTTTGAGTGTACTAATAGATATGAGCGCGTATTTGCTAGTGAATATAAAATAGTTTTATATTGTGTTGATTGGTTTATTGAGCAGTTTATGGATTCTGGTCAATACGAGTAATTAACGTTATTGATAGGGATCTCTAAACACTTGAATAGAACAATTCGACACGGTATTGTTTTAAAAAGGGGTAAATGAAATAATTTTACCCAAATTATTTTGTATTTAAAAGAAATAATTTTCGCAAATTATTATAGTTATATATATGGATGCTTGGTTGTTAAGGAGTGATAATATTAAGTTATTATCACTATTGTCAGAAAATTAAAAAAGAAATTGAAATCATAACTAAAAGCTAAGAAAAAAATTCATATTTAAATGGGATTTATAAATGCAAATTTGTAAATGTGAATTATAAATGTGATTTATAATTGAAAATTGAAATAAAATTCCAGAGTAATGTTTGAATCTGAATTGGATGGATTTCGAATTTGGCATTTGGGGAAAGTTTTAAATTCCTTTAGGCGTGAAAATAGTTTTCAAAAGGGTTTGGAGAAATAATGGTGACATTATTTCGGAAATATTTTTGAATTGGATTTGAAATCTGGAGAGGTTTGGGATTTAAAAATATGTGTAATGCTTTTGATTGGGATAAAAGCACTAAACTCTCTTAGGTCGCTGGACAATAATTCCGATAATGATCGCGACATCATCGGTTTTCATTTTCGAGTTTCCAAGAGAGGAATTGCTACCTGGATGTTTTGGATTGATGATTGTTTGCAAAACTGGGTTTTGGTTTTGAAAATTTAAAGAAATAGTTGGTTATACCAAAGGATTTTGGATACAATCGATTTCAAAGGCGATTTTGAAGTGTTGAGAAATTACTTAAAATTCTGGAAGTTAATTAAAAGTGTTTATGGAATAATAAATAAGTTCTGCCTTATAAAAATTTAGAAGTGGGATAAATAAGCCTAAATAAAATATGAAAAAATTATAGTTTTGTATTTTGGAAGATGAATAAAAATCCAAAACTTAAATTATAAAATAGATTGAAACTCAAGTAAAATAGTTAAAGCAATTTTTGAGACAAAAATCAAATATTGGGTATAAAATTGGAATAAACTAATTGTTAATCGATTAGTTAATGAAATACGGAAATGGAATTTAAATTGGTTAAATGAAAGTTGAATTGTAAGTTAGTAATGGAGTGGAAATGTTGTTGAATAAAATGGAGCTGGATTTTAATAGTGATGGTTTGAATTTGCAAATAATATCCAAGTGAGTAGAAATAAGTTGAATGGCCTTGTTATAAATAAATTGAATTCGGAAATAAAATGTGAATGCAAATTAGAATTTATAATGGATTGAATGAGTATATTAATTGAATTAAATTTGTAAAATAAAATGGATTTGAATAAAATTCTATGGATTGATAGAAGTAAACAAATATTGATTTTTGAATCAATTGTCATGAATATGAGCTTGTTTGGATTAAAAATGGATCGAATGTAAGAAATTGAATTGTAAACCATTGAAATTGAATGAAATGGCATATGAATTGATTGTAAGCAATTGAATTAGTTCCGAAATCATATAATTTGCTTATGGAAGTGTTTAGTACTTGTTTCTTATGAAATGTATGTATTTAGCTATTGAAAATAAGTGAAATGTTAATAAAACTTTATATATTTGTCACTTACATATTTAAATTGAGTAAGTACAGGTATAGGGAGCCGTGTGGCTGGATTTGGTTGTGCAAATTGCTAAAATAAATAACCGCTTTGCTTAAAAATGCTAAATAAGGTACGCCTACGCAATAAAAATAGGAAATATGAACTGTTTTTGTTTTTCCGACCGTGTGGGTCGATGTATATATATTTATATCACTTGTCAAATTGCAAAAGCTCCTCCGTACAAAGGAGACTGCCAAAAAATTTCGAAAATTTTGGGAGTTAGAAATTTTTTTGAAATTTTTCGAAATCTCCACTAACGACAAATGATTTAAAATTGAGAAAAATATATTTAGATTTGAAATAATTAATATATGGAAGCAAATTGAAATTTATATGGAATTGGAATTCAATTTGAATATACACTTCAGTGGTGAAGTAGTAAAATAAATATAAGAAATATTTATATTGAACTTAAGAATTGAAGAATGAAATTCTTAAGTAAATTGGTATTGGGAATATACTAAATGAATAATTGAATGAAAATTTAAAGTGAAAGTTGTGAAATGGGATAATTGTGGAAAGTGAATAACAATCAAAATGAATATGAATAAAAGAGAATTGGTATAGCTAAAAATTAATTGGGCTAATTGCGTAGGATGTACGTATATTATTTTATTCGCATAAATGGTTTGATCCAAATTCGAGCATAGAATTTCGAGGTAGTTTTATCGATCCGAGTTAGGATTTTTCACTCGATTTTCGACGGCGAACCTGGATATGGATTGTTGATTGATTCTGGAAATTCTCTATTATAGTTGGAGGCTATGCAAGGAGAATGACGGTTTCTGATCAAGAAACCAAATCTGAGTCCACACTAGGAAGTCAGGTGGACGATACTAGTTCGGAAGTGAAATTGTGTGATCGAGTGAGCGATCGGATTGGATATTGCGTACGAATGATATGTGTACATCGTACGGACTTGAATGAATAGATATTGAAATTTTGTAAAGATGTCAATAAAATGATTTTGAATGTTATGATTGGATATTATTGCTAAGTAGGATATACAGGTGTTTAAAAAGAAATTGGATTTTTGATTGCCGATAAAAAGGTAAGTATTTAAATTTCCATATGAAATTTGATTGGGTTTTGATCTAGCCACTTGGTTTTTGTTTTCTTTTTGAAATTTGGGGGCCGTAGAGCCATTTTGTAGTTGTACCGAGCTAGCCGCGCAAAGGAGATGCTGGCAAATTTTTTTGAAAATTTAAAGAGTTAGAAAAATTTTGAGAAAATTTTGATAATTCAAAATTTTGGTTTCAAATTTAAATTTGAATTGTTCAGTAAATAATATTGTTTGGAACATTTGGATAAGTTGGAAAGTTAATAAGAGGATTAGTGTGTCTTTAATAAAAGGATTGCTTTGGAAAGTTGTTAAAACTGTTTGGTTTTGGGAAATAGTTAATGGGGATTGAATCATTCTTCCTAACTAGTAATTTCGGGGACGAAATTCTTTTAAGGGGGGGGGGGAATGTGACGACCCAGAATTTGGATATTTGAAATTGAAATATTTAATTAATTTTAAATATTAAGAAGTTAATTTTTAACTTTAATTTCAAATATTACTGTTTATTGGATAATTAAATTATTTGATTTAATAATTGGAAAATGGAGAAAATACTAAATTAGGAGTTTCAAGCTTGTTAAAAATATTTTAAAGGCTTAGAAAATTCATATTAATAATACTGAAGGTGATAAAACAATTTAAATTTGAATTTAGAATTTATGTATATGTTTACAGCCTAGACAAATTCTCAGCTGCATTTCTATCATATCAGTTGATATTATATCCACATCGAAACTTTTCTCTACTTCAGCTTTTACGTTTTTTTAAGGCATCGTAGCCTGGAGAAATTTCACGTTTGTCTCCTTCTTTCAAAACATCATCTGTCTCCCTTCTCCTTAATTATAACACATCTTCTCTTCGGTTTGCAAAAGAAAAGAAAGCTGCCCTCCCATTTAAAATCACATACCTTACTCTTATCAGTCAAGCACGAAATCAAATCGCCTTCCCCTCTATAAAAAAAAGATCGAATAGAGCGTTCGAGATAGGCAGAAGCAGATTCGCTCGATCGACAGAGGAATACTCGCGATCTCAATCTCGGATTGAGGGGGTGTCGCGAGCTGGAGCTCGAATCTTGGAAGCCCGATTGTGGAGTCGCCGTAAGGAGGCAGCGTTGGAGTTGATCGACTCGGGATGTCGTGCGACCCGAAGCATTGAGCTAGGGTTTGGAAGCATCGTGATTTGGGGATTACGCTCGTGATTGGAAAGGTTATCGATGTGGCGTGTGTCGATGGCACAAGCTGAGCGCTGTGTCGACGAAGTGGGAAGGGGATCGATGGTGGGTTCGTGGTTGTTCAGAGAGGCTGTTGTGTGGTTCGAAGGCAGTGAAGGTTGTCGACATTGGTGAGCTCGAGGTCGTGAGTTCTGGCCAAGTGTTGATGGCAGCTTCGGGGTAGTAGTAGTGAGGTAAAATTTCAATTTATATTTTCAATTTAATATTAACAGTGAAGTAAATATTAATTTTGGTTATTCACTAAAAATGAAAAAAAATACATACTGTTCAATTTTTAAATTATGAACGATGGTAATTAGGATATGCATATATATACACTGTTAACAAATTTATAATTTGGTCAGAGAGAAGGAAATATATGTTTGCAGTGGGATATATGTAAATGCAGGTTTCGATTTGTATATCTATATATTAAGAAAGCAGAAAATAAATAATTACATTTTTGAATCGATATAAATTAAGTTTTCAAATATATATAGTCAAGCAGGAAAATTATGGTCAGTAAAGTAAATTTCTGGTATTTTATTAAGAAAAGAAAACCAAATTTTGATAATAAAATTATATATATAAATATACACATCTATTTGAATAAATATGGGAAATTGGTTTAATAAACTTATTTGATTACTTTAGTCACTAAAAATATTTTATTGAAAGAAAATTTGTTTAAAAATAAATTATTGGTTTAAACCCAAATTATTAGCTAAATTAAAATAATAAATAAAGATTAATTGTTTGTCTAATTCAAATATTAATATACCGTACAAATGCTTATACAAAGGTCTAAAATCGAGAAAATACAAGTCAGAATGGAACTGGAGTGGAATAGACTGCAAATTAAAAAGCAAAAGTGAGTTAATCTCACTCATCTGGGTTATTTAAGTTTAAATGGTTAAATTTAAATAATTGGTTGAATGATTGAATTGGTTTGATGTGCTATATTATATATAGTAGTATATATAGTATATATTGGGAGTTGTTGATATTCCCGCATTTATATAGCGGATGAGACCCTATGCGCCGCATAATAGCGGATGATATTATATTAGACCCATATACCGCGATATTTCACCTCGAAGTAGAATTGGTATTGTGCTAACATCTGTGGATGCAGGGAAAACAGGTTGGAGGGATCCAACTGGATTCCTCAAAAAAAATTTAGATTATTTTATATTCTGTGTTATGAATATTTGATATTCTGTGGTGAATTATATTGATAATTGGAATATTGAATGTTATGGTTTGCTTGAATATTCGATACCCTAATTTACCAAAATATATAGAATTAGATTTTTGGAAGAAAATGAAGGAATGAATTTCAAGTAAAATAATTATAAAGAGTTTGAATAAATTTGGTTAAGAATAAAAGTGATTTTCAAAATTTTAATAAAGATGGAAAAGAGGAATTTTGAATAAACAGAGAAATATTGAATTTAAAAACTTATGTGATATTATTTAAAAGAATAAAGAATTTATTTTAATTCAAGGTTTAAATTTAATTAAAAAGAAAAAGAAAAGGGATTTGGGAAATCTGTAATTGGTATTCTCAGTTTAAAGTGATTTTTCAATCATAATAAAGAAATGAAATTTAAAGTTAAAGGATTTTGAAATGAACGGAGTAAGTAAAGAAATTTATTTAAAAGTAAAGTAAATTGGAAATCAATTTGGGAATTGATTTAAGTGTTAAACCGGGATTTTTAAAAGAGAAGTGAGACTTTGGATTTATAAACTGGGTCTATAAAAGTGAGGAAATTTATCAGTGGATATTTGGAAGAATAAATTCACGGTGGGAATTTATTATAGAAATGGGTAAATTTGTTTAAAAATAAATAGTGTTTTATTTTGAAAGATGTGAAAGAAAAGTGTATTTCCCTGAATAGCAAAGTACGTTTCCAAAGTAAACTTTTAAGTATAAGCTAAAGGTTTAAAAGTTGATTTAAAATATGTTTTGGAAATCTATTATTTTTAAATGTTTAAACTTTAAAGTAAGTATTTTCAAATCTATTTTAATAGTAATTATTTAAAGATGGTTTGGTATTATGTTTTAAATGATAAAAGAATCTAGTTTTATATTTTATTAAGTAGCTTTATTTTAAATATTCTTAAAGTATATATCTTTGAATAAATTATTAAAGTAGTTTTGATTTAAATGTTTTAAAGTATATTTATAATAAAGTGTTTTTAAATTATTTTAAAATCTAAAAGTATCTTGTACTTGGTGTTTCAATGGAAATAAATATTTGGGAAATGCTTCCGTGAAAGGAAACTGTTTTGGAATTTGTTTCAAAGAGGATGGAAAATAGAAATATGTCCTGCGAAGATATTTTGAAATAAATAAATAATTTGGGGGAATTAATTTTTGTTTGATGGATGTTTGTGAATGTTAATTGATAGTTAAATAACCGACTATCAATATTGGCCAATGCGCTGATCGTTTCGAAGCGATTGGGATCGGGAGTTTTCCCGAAAACCACTTCGATCCGGTTTGTACGTTTCGTGGGAAACGAGTTTGAATCGAAGATGGTACAGTGAAATGCAAGGGCTTGTCGCTACTAATCCTGGGGATATTTCCAAATGGATGTAGTAGGAGTAGTGCTTTCGGTTCCGTTCGGACCCGGGACGGACTTGTATGGACGAATGCTTTCGGAACATCGTCAGGTGGACGATGGGCATTCTAAGGGATATGTTCTAAAAGGTAACGCTTAGCCTCAAGCCTCATCAACTGGGAATGACTGAAAATCAGGGGTTATGCTGCAAGGCTTCGTGGGTCGCACCCACTTGAGAGTAAGGTCATCCCTGTCTAGATGTCCCTTTTTATTTCGGATTAGTGGTGTGGTTGCTGATCACAACCGTGGGGTGATTTTATTCGGAATTATCCAGTAAGGGATGGTTTCGGTCTTGTGTTGCAGGGGATTGGGAGTAATCCTCGGTACTGTTATCTAGGCCACGTACTGTGACAGGTGGTACCCCAGTGCCTAGTCATTAGTTGGAAATCCATTCTTCCTACGTACCTTTACGGTTTTGTTTGCATACCTATTAGCTGGAATTTAATCATGTAACAATTTCAGCTATTTGAATAAGTATTTGTATATAGATACTACTATAATATCAGAGGATTTTGATAAAAAGTGTTTTGGCTATCGTAAGGTAAAAACCCGACATGTTTATTTGTGGCGTGGTCTTACGAGATGCTTTTGATTTCAAAGGATTTGGAAAACTTTAATAATCCAATTGAGTGTGTTTTCTCACGCTGGTTTTGCAGGATGACTCGGGTGTTATTTTATTATAATGCTCGGGTCAGACCGAGTATTATAGGATACAGGATATGATGCTGTGGAGCTCAGGAGATGAGCTGGTCGGCGAGACGTATCCTCCGTATTTGTGTATGTATATTCCATTGTGTAGATTTTTGTACATTCAGTTGTATTGAGGACATGATATGGTTATTGTCCAGTTGTATGCTATGTGTACTCTGATGATGTATTGTGTAAAACAGATATTGTTTTATTTTGTGTAAAGATCAGTTGTTATCTATTATATATTATTCCGCTACGATGTGAGATTCTGATGTTGTTGTTTTCTATTTTCTTCTTCTACCTCTTCTTCATAACTCAAATGGTTCGTATTTCCGTTCCTCTTAAGTTCATTAATGGAGATTAATGTCAATTCAAGGGGTACGGATTTTGCGGGCTGTTACAGTGGTATCAGAGCTTAGGCTAGCGGTAACCTTGGCTCTGGTGGGATTTCTCATTTGAAATAGAGTCGACAGTACTCTAGATTGAGTTTGAGTGTACTAATAGATATGAGCGCGTATTTGCTAGTGAATATAAAATAGTTTTATATTGTGTCGATTGGTTTATTGAGCAGTTTATGGATTCTGGTCAATACGAGTAATTAACGTTATTGATAGGGATCTCTAAACACTTGAATAGAACAATTCGACACAGTATTGTTTTAAAAAGGGGTAAATGAAATAATTTTACCCAAATTATTTTGTATTTAAAAGAAATAATTTTCGGAAATTATTATAGTTATATATATGGATGCTTGGTTGTTAAGGAGTGATAATATTAAGTTATTATCACTATTGTGAGAAAATTAAAAAAGAAATTGAAATCATAACTAAAAGCTAAGAAAAAAATTTATATTTAAATGGGATTTATAAATGCAAATTTGTAAATGTGAATTATAAATGTGATTTATAATTGAAAATTGAAATAAAATTCCAGAGTAATGTTTGATCTGAATTGGATGGATTTCGAATTTGGCATTTGGGGAAAGTTTTAAATTCCTTTAGGCGTGAAAATAGTTTTCAAAAGGGTTTGGAGTCACCATTATTTCGGAAATATTTTTGAATTGGATTTGAAATCTGGAGAGGTTTGGGATTTAAAAATATGTGTAATGCTTTTGATTGGGATAAAAGCACTAAACTCTCTTCGGTCGCTGGACAATAATTCCGATAATGATCGCGACATCATCGGTTTTCATTTTCGAGTTTCCAAGAGAGGAATTGCTACCTGGATGTTTTGGATTGATGTTTGTTTGCAAAACTGGTTTTGGTTTTGAAAATTTAAAGAAATAGTTGGTTATACCAAAGGATTTTGGATACAATCGATTTCAAAGGCAATTTTGAAGTGTTGAGAAATTACTTAAAACTCTGGAAGTTAATTAAAAGTGTTTATGGAAAAATAAATAAGTTCTGCCTTATAAAAATTTAGAAGTGGGATAAATAAGCCTAAATAAAATATGAAAAAAATTATATTTTTGTATTTTGGAAGATGAATAAAAATCCAAAACTTAAATTATAAAATAGATTGAAACTCAAGTAAAATAGTTAAACCAATTTTTGAGACAAAAATCAAATATTGGGTATAAAATTGAAATAAACTAATTGTTAATCGATTAGTTAATGAAATATGGAAATGGAATTTAAATTGGTTAAATGAAAGTTGACTTGTAAGTTAGTAATGGAGTGGAAATGTTGTTGAATAAAATGGAGCTGGATTTTAATAGTGATGGTTTGAATTTGCAAATAATATCCAAGTGAGTAGAAATAAGTTGAATGGCCTTGTTATAAATAAATTGAATTCGGAAATAAAATGTGAATGCAAATTAGAATTTATAATGGATTGAATGAGTATATTAATTGAATTAAATTTGTAAAATAAAATGGATTTGAATAAAATTCTATGGATTGATAGAAGTAAACAAATATTGATTTTTGAATCAATTGTCATGAATATGAGCTTGTTTGGATTAAAAATGGATCGAATGTAAGAAATTGAATTGTAAACCATTGAAATTGAATGAAATGGCATATGAATTGATTGTAAGCAATTGAATTAGTTCCGAAATCATATAATTTGCTTATGGAAGTGTTTAGTACTTGTTTCTTATGAAATGTATGTATTTAGCTATTGAAAATAAGTGAAATGTTAATAAAACTTTATATATTTGTCACTTACATATTTAAATTGAGTAAGTACAGGTATAGGGAGCCATGTGGCTGGATTTGGTTGTGCAAATTGCTAAAATAAATAATCGCTTTGCTTAAAAATGCTAAATAAGGTACGCCTACGCAATAAAAATAGGAAATATGAACTGTTTTTGTTTTTCCGACCGTGTGGGTCGATGTATATATATTTATATCACTTGTCAAATTGCAAAAGCTCCTCCGTACAAAGGAGACTCTGCCAAAAAATTTCGAAAATTTTGGGAGTTAGAAATTTTTTTGAAATTTTTCGAAATCTCCACTAACGACAAATGATTTAAAATTGGGAAAAATATATTTAGATTTGAAATAATTAATATATGGAAGCAAATTGAAATTTATATGGAATTGGAATTCAATTTGAATATACACTTCAGTGGTGAAGTAGTAAAATAAATATAAGAAATATTTATATTGAACTTAAGAATTGAAGAATGAAATTCTTAAGTAAATTGGTATTGGGAATATACTAAATGAATAATTGAATGAAAATTTAAAGTGAAAGTTGTGAAATGGGATAATTGTGGAAAGTGAATAACAATCAAAATGAATATGAATAAAAGAGAATTGGTATAGCTAAAAATCAATTGGGGTAATTGCGTAGGATGTACGTATATTATTTTATTCGCATAAATGGTTTGATCCAGATTCGAGCACAGAATTTCAAGGTAGTTTTATCGATCCGAGTTAGGATTTTTCACTCGATTTTCGACGGCGAACCTGGATATAGATTGTTGATTGATTCTGGAAATTCTCAATTATAGTTGGAGGCTATGCAAGGAGAATGATGGTTTCTGATCAAGAAACCAAATCTGAGTCCGCACTAGGAAGTCAGGTGGACGATACTAGTTCGGAAGTGAAATTGTGTGACCGAGTGAGCGATCGGATTGGATATTGCGTACGAATGATATGTGTACATCATACGGACTTGAATGAATAGATATTGAAATTTTGTAAAGATGTCAATAAAATGATTTTGAATGTTATGATTGGATATTATTGCTAAGTAGGATATACAGGTGTTTAAAAAGAAATTGGATTTTTGATTGCCGATAAAAAGGTAAGTATTTAAATTTCCATATGAAATTTGATTGGGTTTTGATCTAGCCACTTGGCTTTTGTTTTCTTTTTGAAATTTGGGGGCCGTAGAGCCATTTTGTAGTTGTACCGAGCTAGCCGCGCAAAGGAGATGCTGGCAAATTTTTTTGAAAATTTAAAGAGTTAGAAAAATTTTGAGAAAATTTTGATAATTCAAAATTTTGGTTTCAAATTTAAATTTGAATTGTTCAGTAAATAATATTGTTTGGAACTTTTGGATAAGTTGGAAAGTTAATAAGAGGATTAGTGTGTCTTTAATAAAAGGATTGCTTTGGAAAGTTGTTAAAACTGTTTGGTTTTTGTAACGACCCTGAAATTTCAAAAATTCAAATTGAAAATATTTAATGAATTTTAAATATTTGAATGATGAATTGATTCGAATTTCAATTTTCCAGAATAAATTTTGCGATTAAATTTTAGGATTTAATCTACTGAAAATTTAATAATAATTTGAATCGGGATTTATAAATGAATGTAAATAAAATCTGCTTTGGATTTTAAAGAAATCAAAATTTTCTTATTTAATTAAAATATAAAAAAAAAACTTTACATTTTGGAAATTGATCTCATATATGTAAATTAATGTGAGATGGACAATGATGTTTAAAAGGAAATGAATTATATCTACAAAAAAAATAAATAAAAATAATAAAAACAAAATAAAGATAAAAAAATAAAAAAATAAAAATAAAGTAACTCAGCCCATACCCTTATCACCAGCCCATTCCTCTGCCATACCCCCACGATCTCCTTACCCCTTATTCTCTGATTAAACCACGAACCCTCCCCTCATTTTTCTCATTCGAAAAAAAAAACCCTAATTAAAAGCAATCGAAGAAAAAAATGGCGGTTCTCTCGTTCGTCCCTCTTCGTCGCCTTCAAATTAGGGCTTGTTCTTCCTCGTTCGCCCCCGAGAAACTAGAGCTCGTTCAAATCGAGGACGCCGGCTTCGATCGATTTAATTCCTTCGTCTCACTCGCTCGCGGCTGCCCCTTCGAAAAAGGTGAGTGGTTTTCGCCCCTCACATCTAGTTCGAATTCGCATATTCTTGATTTCGTGATCTTCACGGCTTTGAATTTATGGGAAAATTTTTATCACTGGCTTTTGATTTTGAACTTGGTCATTCACCATTTTTCTTGTTTCATGAATATCTTAGTTGGCATTTGCTTTGCTCTGTTGTCCACCCCAAAGTCGATGATGATTTCTGGGTTTATAATCAAGTCAGATTTGATTTACGTGATTACCACGTTGTTTATACTTGCCGTTTTTACATCTCGATATTTTTGGTAATAACCTCTGATCATTGGCTTTGGCATCGACTTTAACCTATAGTTGCCTTCGGCTGCACACTTGGTTTTGTGATGATTGATCTTGTTCGATGTTTTGACTTCGGCTTTCACTTTGATTTTTCTAAATGGCTTTGATGTTGCTGTTTTCTCAGATGTGATAAATTTCATATAAAATGATACTTGAAAATTTAGACTGATTCATGTATATGATCATTGGTTCCATCACTGTAGTATCTCGGCCGTATGATTTTATTTGAAAACTGCAAGCATGATTTTGTGGAAGAAAAAAAAACCACATATACTTATATTTATAGGTTTGGATTTAAAATACATAAAGTGAATTAGTGGTAAACCAAAATAAGTGTCAGTTTAGTTTTCAACTAAGTGTAGCTATATATATATATATATATATATATATATATATATTCACGCATTAGCTGATAAATTTTTTTTATGATCCTTCTTTGTTTTGAGAATTGAAAAGTTGTCACTTAACTTGTTAGTTGCTTTGAGTGTTTAGCTTTGTCAATCTATGCCTAATGTCTAACTTACATTTGCCTTATCTAATTCACTTGCCTGTAGTCTTATTTTATGAATTGAAAGTGGACACACCTTTTCTGCTACATTTATTGCTTACACCTTTTGCTTTGCCCTTTTTCTTTGGTATAAAGTCACTTTGCTGTGAATAAAATAGTGACGTGTTATACATGTTCTGTATTACTAACCATTATTTTCACATGCTTATTTTAAAGACCTGACACTTTCTTTCCTTTGGAAATGTAGTTTTGTCCTTGCATGTATATATATGGTTTATCATCTTGCCTGGGGTAGCTCTGTAGTGTCACGGCTATTCATTTGTTGTCTGTACAATTGCATCATTTCAGTGCTTCATCACTCGAGTCTTTAAGTTGCAGTTGCTTTGTGTATTGTTCCAGTTTAGTTTGCACATGTTTCTTCAGTGTATACTAGAATATTGTTGAGACTTGAGCATGTTGGTCTTGTTTTTCTGGTTGATGTAGAAGTTTGTAACTTGAGCCTGTTGCCATTCTGTTTGATCTTTGGTCATATGAACATCACTGAGTTGCTTGATGCACTGGTCTGCAGTTGTATCTTTTGTACACTGGTAGCTGTTGTGTTCACAATCTTTGTCATTTCAGTAGTTGCAATCACTATTGTCTACATTTGTTTATGATGAGTTCTTGATATTGTTCGAATTGACTTTGGCATGTCACTGATACCTTTTTATAACTGCTGTACATTTTAGTCATTCACTAGACATTTGGTTCCTGTCTGCATTGCATACAAGCAATTGCATTTGTTGTAGATAAGTTGAAGCTTGGTCCGATGAACTTGAACATGTTGGACTTTGCACTTTGGTGCTGCAGTTTCATGTTGTTGCATTTAGCTTTGAATTTCCCTCTAGTCTCTGATAATCATGTTGCCATGCTTATGATAGTTCATTCATGTAGTAACCTGGCTTACCTGCATTGCTCATATCCTTACCTTGTACTGTCCAATTGAGTTCACATGTATTTGAGCTCTGGTTATGTTCATGATCAGTTTGTAGTTGTTGTTCACATATGCACATGCTATGCTCCACTGCAGTATGTACGTTGCATTCATAGTCTTGCCTGTGCATCACCATATATATTTGTTGCATATCTTACATGCTTGACCCTTGCATATGCTCTTTGACACACGTTAGAATTGTCTGTGTCATTGCTCAGCGCATTAGTTTACACTGTGTATTGGTTTGGACTTGCAAATTGAGTCGTAGACTTCATGTTGCCTTGACTTTGGTTGATACCATTTGATTTTGATGTTGTTGGTCTTTGGCGTATTACATCACCATAGTGGCGAGGCAGTGCACGTTAGTGTGCACTGCAGCCACCCAGAATCGACAGTTTTGAATTGATATTTCTTTTGTGTCGTGATGCATTGATCTTTTATGCTGTATTGGCGAGGCCGTACACGCGTGCGTGTACGGCAGCCAATCGAACTCTGATGGTTTTAAAGTGACAATTTCAATTGCTTATGAATTGATTTAGTCGATTTGATAAATTGTTTATTTATCTCTGTTGATGATTTAAATCTGTTGACCTATTGTTCAACACTGTTTAGTGTTAAAATTTTCGTTATCCGATTTCTTTGTTAAAAGGATTGGATAGACGAGAATTATTGTGACTGTCGTCTACTTAAATTATTACTGCCTCTATGCACTAATAAACTGGTTTGAATTAGACTGACCTGTGTATTATTTTCTTTTGAAAATAATACTCGGGTCAGACCGAGTATTTTTACAGCTTGAAGATTTTCGAGCAGCGAAGTTAGAGAGAGAGAGTAAGGAATCACTTTTGTTTTCAGAAGAAAATTGTATTTTAAGATATTCCGCTGTATCATTATCAAATTGTATAAACTCTGATGTATTCAAAAAGATTTATAGTAATGAAATAAAGATTCATTTGTTTTAATTCATTGTTATTATTCTGTGTTTCTGTGGCTGATTCTGTTTAAACCTTATAAACTAAATAACAATTTGTCTTTTTGAACGTTTCTAGTTGGTTTAATCACCGACTGGGGACGGTCAGAAGGGGGAATGTTACAGGTTTTGGGAAATAGTTAATGGGGATTGAATCATTCTTCCTAACTAGTAATTTCGGGGACGAAATTCTTTTAAGGGGGGGGGGAATGTGACGA
Source organism: Allium fistulosum (assembly GCA_030737815.1). NCBI lineage: Eukaryota > Viridiplantae > Streptophyta > Magnoliopsida > Asparagales > Amaryllidaceae > Allium > Allium fistulosum. The sequence goes on along the minus strand of CM060905.1, from coordinate 943,584,078 downwards.
CCCAGAATTTGGATATTTGAAATTGAAATATTTAATTAATTTTAAATATTAAGAAGTTAATTTTTAACTTTAATTTCAAATATTATTGTTTATTGGATAATTAAATTATTTGATTTAATAATTGGAAAATGGAGAAAATACTAAATTAGGAGTTTCAAGCTTGTTAAAAATATTTTAAAGGCTTAGAAAATTCATATTAATAATACTGAAGGTGATAAAACAATTTAAATTTGAATTTAGAATTTATGTATATGTTTACAGCCTAGTCAAATTCTCAGCTGCATTTCTATCATATCAGTTGATATTATATCCACATCGAAACTTTTCTCTACTTCAGCTTTTACGTTTTTTTAAGGCATCGTAGCCTGGAGAAATTTCACGTTTGTCTCCTTCTTTCAAAACATCATCTGTCTCCCTTCTCCTTAATTATAACACATCTTCTCTTCGGTTTGCAAAAGAAAAGAAAGCTGCCCTCCCATTTAAAATCACGTACCTTACTCTTATCAGTCAAGCACGAAATCAAATCGCCTTCCCCTCTATAAAAAAAAGAGATCGAATAGAGCGTTCGAGATAGGCAGAAGCAGATTCGCTCGATCGATAGAGGAATACTCGTGATCTCAATCTCGGGTTGAGGGGGTGTCGCGAGCTGGAGCTCGAATCTTGGAAGCGCGATTGTGGAGTCGCCGTAAGGAGGCAGCGTTGGAGTTGATCGACTCGGGATGTTGTGCGACCCGAAGCATTGAGCTAGGGTTTGGAAGCATCGTGATTTGGGGATTACGCTCGTGATTGGAAAGGTTATCGATGTGGCTTGTGTCGATGGCACAGGCTGAGCGCTGTGTCGACGAAGTGGGAAGGGGATCGATGGTGGGTTCGTGGTTGTTCAGAGAGGCTATTGTGTGGTTCGAAGGCAGTGAAGGTTGTCGACATTGGTGAGCTCGAGGTCGTGAGTTCTGGCCAAGTGTTGATGGCAGCTTCGGGGTAGTAGTAGTGAGGTAAAATTTCAATTTATATTTTCAATTTAATATTAACAGTGAAGTAAATATTAATTTTGGTTATTCACTAAAAATGAAAAAATATATACATACTGTTCAATTTTTAAATTATGAACGATGGTAATTAGGATATGCATATATATACACTGTTAACAAATTTATAATTTGGTCAGAGAGAAGGAAATATATGTTTGCAGTGGGATATATGTAACGACCCAGAATTTTGAACGAATTAAATTGAGAATATTTAATTAATTTTAAATATTTGAACGATGATTTAATTTGAATCCCTGATATAATTTTGAAATCTGCGATTAAACTTTAAAATTTAATCGATTGAAAGTTGAATAAAAATTTATATCTTCAATTGTAAGTTGAAGAAAAATATTTCAAAGGCTTTTAAAATTCATATTGATAATTCTGGAGGTAATAGAACTTTCAGAATTGAAATTGAAAGTGTTTCGTTCAGTTTTGAAATTATATTGTTCGAACCGATACTTAAAAATAGTCATTTTTCAAACAGTCTCGGAATTCGACGAAACCAGTTCCGTTGGGTCCGTAATATTGTATTATTACCGGATTTCAAATTTTGTAGCTTTCGGAATTAACGTGTGATCGTACGAGGTATAAACGCTTAGACGATAATTATCGATCTAATTTAAATATCCTTATCCGAATGAAATCAAATCAACAGCCACCCTGTATTTCCTTTAGCCAACCTATCTCTGTTGTAGCCGACACGCAGAAACAAATTTTCACGCGAAACATCTTTTCCTGTTCCCTCTCGTTCAATAATATCTCGTCTCCTTCTGTACAAATCTAAAACGCAGAAGAAATCATTTCGTTCCAAAGAAATAAACAATGGCCGCTCTCGTCTGCCCTTTTGAAAAATTCGTTCGAAATCAAATAAAAAGGGAACTGCTTCTTCTTTTATCTCAGAATCAAAAAAACAGAAAAACACTCCAAAGCAAAAACGAAAGCTTCTCGTTTAAATCAAGGACCGAAGCCCAGAAAACAAACGAAAAAAAAATGTCGAGCAGTTGAAAACTCATGGTCGCGATCTGACGCTAGGGTTGTCGCGTGGGCCAGGGATGATCGATGAATATCGATTGGAAGAGGCGGCATCTGGGTCGAAGGGGGGTTGCCGCGATTCGCTGTTAGGGTTCTCGAGCTGGGCAATAGCGTGCGCTCGTGCTCACAAGGGAAGTCGCGATTCGTATCGCGTGGCCATGGAATTCGAGCAGGTGATGGAAGCGAAGGTCGCGATGGCGACTCGATGGGGAAGCATTGCGATTTTGGTAGGAGCTCGATCGCATGCTCGAAGGTGTGGGCTGGAGATGTCGATTGTTCGAGTGGATGATAGCAGGCGGCACAGACGTAGTCGAAGTGCTGGGCGTAGTCGATAGCTTCGAGGCCGAGTTCAGTAGCGTGGTCGAGGTTTGGTTCGGGCCTGAGTTCTTCAATTTGCAGTGAGGTATATCTGCAGTAATTAATTCTTTTCTTCATTTTCAGTTTAAATATATTTCAGTAAAGAAAAATTTGTTTAAAGTATTTTGTAAAAGAAGATTCGTTAGGAATTTAATTTATTGGATAATTAGAATTACTAAAAACGAAGTTGAATTTTAGTTAGATGAATTTATAAAAAGAAAATGGTTTTAAAGAAATTTAAATGTTGGTTAAATAAGATTATTAATTGAGAAATTGGTTTGGAACAGAACTATCAGGATTAAACAATTAAAAACGGAAACTGGTTAATTAATTGATTCAAATATTAATAGATTGTATAAATTATTTATACAAGGTTAAAGTTGAGAAAACGAAAGAAGAATTGGATTGGGTTGCAAAATAAAAGCTAAGGTGAGATCTTTCTGACTCGAAGGAAATTTGATTTTACAGTTATTATTGACTGTTTGATTGCTATTGATTGTTATATTAGATATGATAGGATATATCTATATATATAGCAGTATATACATATTGGCATATGTATATATTGGATTGATTGATTCCCGCCTCGTATAGCGGATGAGACCCTATTGCGCCGTTAGTAAGCGGACTTATAAAAACCTATATACCGCGATAATTCCGTACTGGAGCGGAATTGGTATTGTGCTAACATCTTTGGATGCAGGGAAACAGGTTGGAGGGATCCAACTGGATTCCTCAACTGTATTTATTTATTTACAGATGTTGATATATATTCTGTTATCATATGATGATATATGATACTGACTGTTGTGATGGACTAATTGATGCGTTGCATCATTGGATTCAAGTTTTGAAGTTTTTAAAATAACGATTTTAACTTTAAAAGGGATTTTAAAAGTGATTATTTGAAAGTATACGTTTATTAAAATTTTTGAAATAATTTAGAAACGTTAAAATTATTAAAGTTATAAAAGTTAAGATTTTTGGTGAAATATAACTGAAAGATGATTTTTGAAATAAATAGCTAAGTAATTTATAAAGTCGCTTAAATTTGGATTTTTGGGTTATTAAAAACAATGTATATAAAAGATGTACAAAAATTTGATATTTTATAAATCAAATATTGGAATTATAAAACGGGTATTTTATAAGTGTTAAAAAGAAGTATGAATAGATTTCACAAGTAAATGAAATTAATAAATATAAATTGTGAAGTTATAAAATGGATGAAACTGTAGAATAAAAGATTTATAAGAGATTAACTTATAAATTGGATTTTTATCTTTAGATGGAATATTTATCGAATTATGAATAAAGGAGATTTATTAAATTGAAGTCGTTAGAAAATAGGAATAGAATTTATAAACGTTGTTTTATAAATTCGAAATCGATAGAATTTGATAAATTAAATGTAGAAGATTTTTAAAGAAGATATATTCGCGATTTTGGATAGCGAATTTTTGTTGAAATAAAATGTGTAGAAAATAGTGAAATGTAATTAGTGAAGTATATTCACGATTTTGGATAGTGAATATATTGTTAAGTAAAATGGATATGTTTCGGGAAAGCGATATTTGAAATGAAGTGATTGTTTTAAAAGATGTTTTAAAACGTGTGAATTACCGAAATCATAGATTTCAACAATTATTGTTGAAATAGACGTTTTCGAAAAATAAGGAAATGGTGGACTATAACACTGTTGTTATAGTAAATGATTTCCGAAAGGAAATGTTTTTATGTAGTATTGGGATTTATATATCTATCTAAATTTCGAATCCCTATACTAGTGATTTTGAGTCGTCGTAACGATGTTTTACGCAACATTCGTTTTGACTCAAATAAATGTGTTTAAAGAGAATGATTTCCTTAAAGAATGAAATGTATACTTAATATTGATTTAAGTATATCGAGTATTTTCAAATGTTGAAAATAAATGATTGTGAAATACTTATTATTAAATAAGTATGGAAATGCTTTCCAAAATGAAATGAAACGTTTTTGAGAATTTATCTTCTTAAAGATAAATCAAAATTGAATATTAAAATCGATTTGAAAAATCGAATATCGGTAGATATTCGATAAGTATAAATTCACTATGGAATTTATAAAAAGAAATGGGGATTCGTTTTGAAAATAAATATCGATTTATTTTAGAAGTGTGGAAATTTTATATCTAGTAAAGATATTTTTGAAGATGAAATAATTTGGAAAATTATTTGGAATCTGATGATGTTGCGCATTTTTATTGATAGTTAAATAACCGACTATCAATGATTACCTTTAGATAGGTATTTGTTGTGAATTGGATGAATTTGAATGCCACACTTATTTTTAAATAATCGCTCACTATTCGGGTTAGCCGGGAAAGGACCATGGGGTCGTATAACCCATTCCGAATATGTGATACGTCGTAATGAATCGCATTTGAAGACCGGTGTTGAAGACCGGATATTTTTGAAAACGGAAGGATTACCGTCGAGTTACTCTACATCGACTGATCTTCGATTTAGAGGTTTTATCACCCTTAGTGACGGGAAGTCCTGACGTGATTGAAAATTATCCGGAAATGCAAGGGCTTCGTGAGAAGTGCCTTCGGTTCTGTTCGATCCCGGAACAGACTTGTATGGATTGTGTGTCTGACGTTACAATTTGAGATATAAAGCTGATTTCTTTCAAATACATTTCTGTTGGTGGCGGAGAATTTATTCTCTTAGCTTAACACCCTTCTCTGAGACGTACGAGCTCAGAGGTTATGTAGTTGAAATTTATCAGCGATATATCCCAATTTGGTAACGTGGCATACTGAGTGTTGCTGTGAAATGATCAGTGTTTGATCGTTGTGATATGATCATTGGTTTGATCTTATATCTTTGTGATCATAGGTTGATCATTTTGTTTGACCCGAAGCAGGGCTTTTTGTAGAAAGTGTAGCTTTGTGGACGAGACTTCGTCGAGCCTCACACCCCGGAAATGGTCGAAACAGGACGAATGCAGCAAGGTTCTAGGGAGTAGCGCCCCTTAGTGTATGTCATTCCTTCTGGATAAAGGTGGTATCATGGTATGGAGCCCAGATACTTAACCTCTGTGGTTACTGCATTATTATTATCTATGTGGTTTGTTGCGAATCGGGGATCCTCGGGAAGATCGGTGACGATCGGGGGATGGCATACGCGTGTCAGTAGTTACCTATTTTTGCAGAGGTAACCCGGCCTTGTGTTGGCAGAGATCTAACCGTAACGTTAGATTCTCGGGTCGTCTATTCCAGGGACGTACCCATCGTGGATAGGAAGTTCCTTAGCCTGACTATTTGTTGGAAATCCAAAGAAACAATACGTGACTTGTACGGTTTTAGTTGTAGAACCTGCCATTTAATATGGTAGCTATAGCAAGCATACTATAATGGTACCTATGCTGGCTAAGATTTATATTCTACTTTCGAAATGTTTTTCTACACTATGCACTAATAATAATATCAAAAAGAATTTGATTTTCGCGTAGTAAGCATCTTTGACTATCATAAGAAGAAATCTCCTCCAAGTCTGCGTTTGCATTGTGTGTGTGGCGGGAGGTCTTATGGTAGTTTCATTTTCCAAAAGCATTGCGAATTGACTTTAAAATTCTCTGCTATTTATTTTTAAAAGTTAAACTGTTTTACGATCTCACACCAGTCACCATGACTGACTCGGAGTTTATTGTTTCCCTTCTAAACTCTGGGTGCCCACAAATTTCCACACGGGCAGTCTAGAGTTATGTTATCAGGATATTCTGGATATTCTGGAGCTTTGGAAGCAAGCTGGATGGCGAGACGTAGTATTTGTATCTGATAGTATTTATTCCGCTGTGTATTCTGTATGAGGACAAGTTATAAAACTGTCCATTGTTGTATATTGACTCTGACGATTGATGTATGTATAAAATGATATAGTTCTTTATTTTAAAAGACTAGTAATTATCTATTGTATATTGTTCCGCTGCGATATGTGAGATTCTGATATTGTCTCTGTTCTGTATCTGTTGTTGTTTTGTTGTTCTTCTTCTCTTTGTCTTCTATCTTCTCTTCCTCCTCTTCTTTTAAATATTAAAGTTTCGCGTTTTCGCCATCCGATTGTTCGGCAATTGCTACAGTGGACGTAGCAGTGTCGGGTTTTCGGAAGACGGATTTGCGGGTCTTTACAATATATGTAAATGCAGGTTTCGATTTGTATATCTATATATTAAGAAAGCAGAAAATAAATAATTACATTTTTGAATCGATATAAATTAAGTTTTCAAATATATATAGTCAAGCAGGAAAATTATGGTCAGTAAAGTAAATTTCTGGTATTTTATTAAGAAAAGAAAAACAAATTTTGATAATAAAATTATATATATAAATATACACATCTATTTGAATAAATATGGGAAATTGGTTTAATAAACTTATTTGATTACTTTAGTCACTAAAAATATTTTATTGAAAGAAAATTTGTTTAAAAATTAATTATTGGTTTAAACCCAAATTATTAGCTAAATTAAATGAATAAATAAAGATTAATTGTTTGTCTAATTCAAATATTAATATACCGTACAAATGCTTATACAAAGGTCTAAAATCGAGAAAATACAAATCAGAATGGAACTGGAGTGGAATAGACTGCAAATTAAAAAGCAAAAGTGAGTTAATCTCACTCATCTGGGTTATTTAAGTTTAAATGGTTAAATTTAAATAATTGGTTGAATGATTGAATTGGTTTGATGTGCTATATTATATATAGTAGTATATATAGTATATATTGGGAGTTGTTGATATTCCCGCATTTATATAGCGGATGAGACCCTATGCACCGCATAATAGCGGATGATATTATATTAAACCCATATACCGCGATATTTCACCTCGAAGTAGAATTGGTATTGTGCTAACATCTGTGGATGCAGGGAAAACAGGTTGGAGGGATCCAACTAGATTCTTCAAAAAAAAAATTAGATTATTTTATATTCTGTGTTATGAATATTTGATATTCTGTGGTGAATTATATTGATAATTGGAATATTGAATGTTATGGTTTGCTTGAATATTCGATACCCTAATTTACCAAAATATATAGAATTAGATTTTGGGAAGAAAATGAAGGAATGAATTTCAAGTAAAATAATTATAAAGAGTTTGAATAAATTTGAGAATAAATTTGGTTAAGAATAAAAGTGATTTTCAAAATTTTAATAAATATGGAAAAGAGGAATTTTGAATAAACAGAGAAATATTGAATTTAAAAACTTATGTGATATTGTTTAAACGAATAAAGAATTTATTTTAATTCAAGGTTTAAATTTAATTAAAAAGAAAAAGAAAAGGGATTTGGGAAATCTGTAATTGGTATTCTCAGTTTAAAGGGATTTTTCAATCATAATAAAGAAATGAAATTTAAAGTTAAAGGATTTTGAAATGAACGGAGTAAGTAAAGAAATTTATTTAAAAGTAAAGTAAATTGGAAATCAATTTGGGAATTGATTTAAGTGTTAAACCGGGATTTTTAAAAGAGAAGTGAGACTTTGGATTTATAAACTGGGTTTATAAAAGTGAGGAAATTTATCAGTGGATATTTGGAAGAATAAATTCACGGTGGGAATTTATTATAGAAATGGGTAAATTTGTTTAAAAATAAATAGTGTTTTATTTTGAAAGATGTGAAAGAAAAGTGTATTTCCCTGAATAGCCAAGTACGTTTTCAAAGTAAACTTTTAAGTATAAGCTAAAGGTTTAAAAGTTGATTTAAAGTATGTTTTGGAAAATCTATTATTTTTAAATGTTTAAACTTTAAAGTAAGTATTTTCAAATCTATTTTAATAGTAATTATTTAAAGATGGTTTGGTATTATGTTTTAAATGATAAAATAATCTAGTTTTATATTTTATTAAGTAGCTTTATTTTAAATATTCTTAAAGTATATATCTTTGAATAAAGTATTAAAGTAGTTTTGATTTAAATGTTTTAAAGTATATTTATAATAAAGTGTTTTAAAATTATTTTAAAATCTAAAAGTATCTTGTACTTGGTGTTTCACTGGAAATAAATATTTGGGAAATGCATTCCGTGAAAGGAAACTGTTTTGGAATTTGTTTCAAAGGGGTTGGAAAATAGAAATATGTCCTGCGAAGATATTTTGAAATAAATAAATAATTTGGGAGAATTATTTATTGTTTAATGGATGTTTGTGAATGTTAATTGATAGTTAAATAACCGACTATCAATATTGGCCAATGCGCTGATCGTTTCGAAGAGACCGGGATCAGGAGTTTTCCCGAAAACCACTTCGATATGGTTTGTACGTTTCGTGGGAAACGAGTTTGAATCGAAGATGGTACAGTGAAATGCAAGGGCTAGTCGCTACTAATCCTGGGGATATTTCCAAATGTATGTAGTAGGAGTAGTGCCTTCGGTTCCGTTCGGACCCGGGACGGACTTGTATTGACGAATGCTTTCAGAACATCGTCAGGTGGACGATGGGCATTCTAAGGGATATGTTCTAAAAGGTAACGCTTAGCCTCATGCCTCATCAACTGGGAATGACTGAAAATCAGGGGATATGCAGCAAGGCTTCGTGGGTCGCACCCACTTGAGAGTAAGGTCATCCCTGTCTAGATGTCCCTTTTTATTTCGGATTAGTGGTGCGGTTGCTGATCACAACCGTGGGGTGATTTTATTCGAAATTATCCAATAAGGGATGGTTCCGGTCTTGTGTTGCAGGGGATTGGGAGTAATCCTCGGTACTGTGATCTAGGCCACGTACTGTGACAGGTGGTACCCCAGTGCCTAGTCATTAGTTGGAAATCCATTCTTCCTACGTACCTTTACGGTTTTGTTTGCATACCTATTAGCTAGAATTTAATCATGTAACAATTTCAGCTATTTGAATAAGTATTTGTATATAGACACTACTATAATATCAGAGGATTTTGATAAAAAGTGTTTTGGCTATCGTAAGGTAAAAACCCGACTTATTTATTTGTGGCGTGGTCTTACGAGATGCTTTTAATTTCAAAGGATTTGGAAAACTTTAATAATCCAATTGAGTGTGTTTTCTCACGCTGGTTTTCCAAACTGACTCGGGTGTTATTTTATTATAATGCTCGGGTCAGACCGAGTATTATAGGATACAGGATATGTGTAACGACCCACTATTTTGGACCATTCAAATCGACAATAATCCACACATGTCTGGGTTGAATAATTCAAAATAACAGATTGTAAATAAATTTGGAGCAAATGAAATCAAATACACAGAATCACAGACACAGAACATATCAGAATAACTCGCAGCGGAATATAAAAAAACCATAGTAGTTCATGAAGCTACTATAACAAACTCTCAAAACATAATACATAATATCTGCTTGAAAACATATACAATAGACATCTCAAATAAATAGAAGTTTATGAATACCAGAACTGAAATAGAACAACTGAACTGAAAGGAACAGATCACTAGACAAGCAGAATCTCCAGCGATTCCTAGCTCCAGAAAGAAATCCAAAGCTAAGCTGTAAATACTCAGGCTGACCCGAGCGTAAAGTAAAACACAAAACACTCGAGTCAGGACAATATATACTTATATAATGTAAACCAACTCAAGTGAACTGTAGTAGAAATGCACAATAACTCAAAGGATGCTTAGGATCGCCCATCCTTTAAGGATCAGGTAAACTATAAATTAAATACATCCCGTGGTTAAAATTTCAAAATGGTATTTTATACTTCGAAATCAAATATCATTTCAAAATTCAATATCCTTCAAATATCCATTTCAAAATATCAAAATATCATATTTCAAAATAGTTGATATTTCGAAACAAATTACTTTATTTTAAATCATAAAAATGAAGTTATTATATTTAATAATTAAATTATTAAATTTCCAAAATTTTAATCTTTCAAAGTTCATTCGTTCACTTAAATTAATTAAAATAATGAAAATTCAACTTTCGCAGCATTTAAAAAATGCTACGGAAAGTCACATTTAAAACAGTTCAATTTAACAAAAGACAGCATTTAAAATGCTGTAATAGGGTTACATTAGTTTCAAATAAACTTAGTTAAATTCAACCATTATAACATTTACAAAAATGCTATAATAGCCTTTAATTAAATTTAGCCATTTTGTTCATTATTATCAACTACAGCCTTTACAAATGTTGTATTATCATTTACATTAGAATTAATAGCATTTCAGAAATGCAGTTAACTAACTTCAAATATTCAGTATAATTTCACAAACAATTATATTTTTATATAAATCATTTTTTTTACTTATAAAATCATATAATTTCACTTTTAAAACAATTTTTCAAATACCCTTATATTCATGATTTTATAAAGTTAAAACTCCATTCAAAAATCAAAATTTAATAATAATTCACTTATTAAATTCCAATATTAAGTTATAAATTCATTAAATTAAATTAACTTAACACTTAAGTTTAAATTTTCAAATATAACTTAATTCCATTTTTATTTACTTAACTTAAAAATTCACTTTTAAGCCAAATTCACAAATTTCCAATTTTAGATATATTTCAAAATTTCAACTTAAATATTCATTCATTTCACATTTTAACTTTATTCAAAAAAAACATTAATATATTATAAAATCATTTAAATTCACTTTAATCCAAATTATCATGAATTTATCACATTTCATATTTAATTTAAATTCCAATTATCACCAAATTAAAATTTCCCAAAATAACTTGCATTTCAAATTTTCTAATTTTACCATTCATTTATTTCACTTATAAATTTTCAGAAAATCAATAATGCTTTACAAAAATCATTTTTATTTAGTTTAAATCAAAATATCATAATATTTACATTTTAAAAATATTTTTAAAAAAATTTATAAAACATATTTTAACTACGGGTCTGTATTTCATTTCTAGTCTAGGTAAAGTGATACAGGTAATATATCATTTCAACCTGTAATTTACAAAGAAAACCCGGGTTTGATCATTTCAAACCCGCAATCCCAAGGAGATGAAAAAATAATTGAAAATCATTCAGGCCTATCATTTCAGCCCATAATGATTTTCTCCTATTCTAAAGTCCGTTCGGGTATGTATCATTTCAACCCATAGTGATTTTAATCTAAAGGGAACTTGCAGTGTGATAAACTGATAAAAATAATAGAACAGCATAATATAACAGTAACATATAATATAATAGGTGTTTAAGCATGGGTGAACATCATAAAATCATAACATAGCAAGTGTAACATGATAATGCATTTTACAGATTCAAAAGGGGTCAATTCACTAGTTATATATGTACATATTGTCTGGTGAGAATAACTCACCTGTTAAGCTGGAGATTTGCCAACAAAGCTCACAACACAAAGATTACGAGGGCACGACAACTCTAATACAATTTGAGTGTGGAGAGAAAATCCAATGATATAGATCTTGTGTTATAACCCAAACAAAAATCAAAGCGAACCATAAATTTCAATACACTAGAAATGAAATAACTTTTAAATAAAGAGAGATACGAATGCCAAATCTTTTGCCATGCTTTCTCTATTTGTTTGCATGGCCTAGGGGATCAATTAGGTCAGGTTTGTACTTGGTTTGGATTAGGTATGGGTCTGGAAAAGGTAAGGCTACAAGCATGAACATGGAGGGGAGTTACAAGGTAGGAATGCAAATGGTCAAGGCAACAAAAGAGTGTTTGGGTGTAACAACAAGGCTTGGCCTTACATGGATTGGGCTCGGCCTTGGCATGAGCAGGTCTGGTGGTGGCTGGAGCAGAGGCCAGAGGTGGTGGAGGAGCAGGTGGTGGCGGCTAAGGGGTGGCCAAGGTGAACTATGGTGGTGGTGAAGGTGCTAAGGTGGCTAGGCATTGGTTTAAGGAGTTTTGCAATGTTTGTGTGGATTTTTTGTGGTGCTACCTTCAAGTGATGGTCACAACCTGGTCAAGACAAATGGAGAGGAGGGTGATGTGGCTGTGGATGGTGGTGGTGCTGGTCGTGGAGGTGGTGGAGAGGCTATGGCCGATCAACACTATGAAGAAGCAAGGCAAATTTTAATAGAAAATTCAATAAAATGAAGGGAAAAAGTGGAAAAAGAAGAAGAAGACATTACTAATTTTTCTCAGATCTGAAGTGCTGTGAAAATGAAGTGAAAAGGAGGTGTTTTCACGTGAAAATGAGTTAAGGAACTCACGGCTATCAATTAGAAAGGAACGGCCAATGATTTGAAAAGTCTAGCAACCCAAAAGTCATTGTTTTGAAACCTTTTGTCTCTTCAAATTTCCAATCTTTTTAATTAAATAAAAACCAATGATAATTTAGTAAAATGAGTTTTAATACTGAAACAAAGTAAAAAAAATGAAAATAAATAATTAAATTTAAATAAAATAGAAAAAGAATTAAAGAAATTGCTTAAAAATTCAAAACAGGACTTAAAAATTACAAATAGAATATCACTAGTTTTAGAAAAATTACAACTTTACTTCTAACCAATAAAAGTCAAGAAAAAAAAAATATAAATTCTGAATAAAATGAAGTGTAAATTAAAATAAAATAAAGTCTTAAGAAATTAGAAAATAAACAAAAAAATTCTTTAATTAAATGAAACTGGAAATTAGAAATTATAAACAGAATACAACTGACTTTGGAAAATGTCAATTACATTTTGAAAAATGTTTTAAAACCAAAATATATACATAACATGTTATTTTACCCATATAAACAAAAATTTGAACATTACATGACCAAATAAAAATATTATTTATATAATTTAAAATAAACAATTTTGTTAAATACAACAAATTACACTCAATATTGAAAAAGGCATAACTTTCACATTATAAATCAGATTTTAACGAAACGAAAAGCATTATTCTTAAAATTTTATTTAATTTCATAATAAAAGAAAAAATTCAAATTTTCAAACTTTCAAATTTCTGAATTAAAAGTCAAATTTTGACCATATTGACCAAAATTCACTTTTCTGGAAAATATTCTTTTTAGTCATGTTTGGAATTCTAATTCACATCAAAATCAAAATTTATATTTAAAATAACAAAATTTATTCATTTTAATAAATAAAATAAAGTTTTTAAATCAGGAAATCAATTAAAATAACCAAAATATACAATTAAAATAATCACAAAATATAGGGTTATTACACTCTCCCCTACTCAAATCTTTTCGTCCCCGAAAAGAAAGGAAGCGGAGAGACAACTAGAAAGAACAATTGGTTGGAAGACATCCGGAAAGAAGGTAGGGAAAAAGTAGCTAGAAGGGAAAACAGGTTGAAAGACAAGGATGAACCATTATTTTAAAATTGTTGGTTGAAGAGGTAAACAATATTTAAAACACTTTAAAATCTTTTAGAAAGGAAATAACTGATCAAAATATCCTTTATAATATTTTATCAAAATACTTTTTAACTCGATGTCTTAACAAGTTTATCCTCGTTCCTGCAGACTCTGGCAGTGCATTGATCAGGCGCAAAGCTAGAATTCTCCAGGTACTTAGTAGACTTGTTTCAACACCCAGTGAAAATACTGGAAAACTTTTTAAAAACAGATATGGAAAGTACAATCCAAACAAAAACAAACAAAACCTTTGTCTAACCATGGTTCGCAGATACACAATGGTTACGCCTGGATCCCCCAGGAAACAATCCATATCCGTAAGCTTTCTCAGCCCTGCGAGTTACGCCATGATGACTAGTAGAATGCAGGATACACAATGGTTACGCCTGGATCCCCCAGGAAACAATCCGTACCCCCAGGCAAGACTCAGCCAAGCATTTGCGCTACTATTCGCGACCTACACAGATTGCAGGATACACAATGATTACGCCTGGATCCCCCAGGAAACAATCCGTACCCCTAGGCAAGACTCAGCCAGGCAGTTGCGCTATGCAGTCACGAGAGAACAATAAGACCATGGGTAACGCCATGGAATTCGAAGGACACTCGAGTATCATATCCGGAAAACCAAAAATCAAAGAGAATAATATCGATAGAATGAATCCAAGATGTGGCCACAAATCGGATATCAAGCAGAAGGCACTTTCCATATCTTTACTTCGAAAATATGTATCATATAGTACCTTTTCAAATCACTTTCAAATATCGTACTTATATAAAATCCATTATATATAAGATTTAATTTTCAAATCGAATACTTTCCAAAATCAATAGTATATCAAATCATACTTATATAGACTTCAATTATATAAGATTTCACTTTCAAATTGAGTACCTTTTCAAATCTATAGTTTTCGAATCAATTTCATACTCATACAAATCAATTTTATATAAGTTCGACAACTCCCAAATCAAGTGTTTAGTAACATAAGGTTCTCAAATTTAAATTTGTTTCAATATCAGTTCAATTTCAAAATCATATACAATTTCACCAAATTATTTTCTTCTCAAATTAAATATCTTTAGTTTCAAAGTTTCCAAAATAATAAATTTTTGAAAATAAATCCAAATTTCCAAATCAATATAATTTAAGTCAACCAATTCATTTCCAAAATCAAATGTTTTCAAAATCATCTTATACTTACGTAAGGTCCGTCTTATATAAGGATCAAATTTTTCAAAATAAATTTCGCTGTATGAAGAGCCATATGGGATTTGAATATCTTTGCTTTTATAGGTTATATATCTTTGTAATTTAAATTGGAAAAGTAAGCAAAGATATTCTAACCCGACAGCTTTCAATTTCAGCGTCAAAATATATCACTGATATTAGAATATAAGATGTACACACGTCATCATTTCGCAAAATCACATTTGATCGCTCGCCCGATCACACAAGTTCGCTTTCGAACTAGTATTGTCCATTCGATTTCCCTAATGCGGACTTCGATATGGTTTCTCGACTAGAAGCCATCAGTCTCCTTGCATAGCCATATACTATGATAGAGAATTCTGGAATCAAGCCCAAAATCCATATCAAATATTCGCCATCAAGAATCGAATGAAAAATCCTAACACGAAATGGTGTAATCCACCTCGAACTTGTGTACTCAAACTTGGATCAAATTAATTATGCGAATAAAACAGCATACGTACAACTTATATATTTATTTCAACTTGTTAAATATAGAGTTTCATAAAGATGTTACTAAGTTAAAACATTTAAACTAAATTTTATTCAAAATATCTTGAAGACCAAATTCTTTTCAAAACATTTCAAATCTAAATTTCATATTAGAAAATTTTAAAATTGCTTTATTCATTTACTTAACCAAACAGTTTCAACTTATTTAAATCATATTACTTCATACTTAAACATTCAAAACAAACTTATTTACTTTATCAAATTACTTTTCAAAATTTCTTACCTTTGAAAAAGTTTACCTTGATTTGGAAGTGCTCGAACATTCAAATAGTCAAAGAAATCATTTTCAAATTCAAGAGTTGGAAATCAACAACAAATCAGTAAATCAATTTTCAAAAGATAGGTTTCAAATCAGAAACTCAAGGACTGAACACCGGTTCATTTCAAATCATTTCAAATATACATATATACATATATATCTTTCGAATATCACATCACAGTTCGGAATTTGAAATCTAAATTGGTTTCACAAATAAATCGCATAGCAATGCTACCGAAGTGGCCTCTCCCTCACTCAGAAACTCGAAAATCAATGTCGATGATGCGTGCACTCATCACCGAAATTATTTTCCAGCGACACAAGTGAGTTCTGGACTTCCATTTACTTTGAAAACTTCTTTGAAATTCCTTCAAAATCATTAAAACCCATTAAAATCATTGAAACATTACTTATTCGGAAAAATAATTTCAATCATATTATTTATTATTTCAAAATCTTAAAACCAGTTCCAAAATGCCGGAGTTCAATCACTTAAATTCAGATTCAAAACCTTCAGTTATAAATCATTTTATATGAAACCATTTCTTATAAAATTTTCACAATTTCAAATCCTTTCAAAACTTCAAATTCTCATTTTTTTAAAAGGTATATAATCCTTATCAAAAACATTTCATCTTTATATAAAAATATGGCCATCCTTATCAAAATAAAACTACGATGAATACAAAATTTTTAAAAGACAATCAACCACAAACTTTCCAAGGGACGATTCAAGGATGGATTTCAAAGCAAAACAGAGATTCAAATTTAGAAGGACTCTAATCAAATAGAATTATAATTCAAAGATAGGCTCAAACGAAGATAAGATAATTAAATTACCAAATACAAGATGGATAAGCCTATATGAATCGCGGGCGACCTTAACCGGTCAACCGTGATTTCAGGAATATAATCGATGCGAAAATCTAAGGCAAATCGACCTTCGATTGCCAGAGATAGAATCTAAATATAGCAGAAGATAGAAAACATCGTAAACCAAGGATACAGAAATCTCCGGTGAATCAATGCCAATTATAATCATTCAAAGATTGGCGGAATCGCCACCCTATAAAGGTCATACAAAGTGGAGTGATGCAATGCTCCAAAATCAAAAGAATACAATTAGGGGAGATAGGAATGGATTTCAAAACAAGTGAGCATTCCAAAATTCAAAGGAATCTTATTCGATAAGAATCCAAACGAAGATTAGAGAAATATAACCTATATCGATACAGAAAAATTCCCATTCAAAATTTGGAATGACTCGAATTCATAACATACGAAAACAGAAGCATAAATATCTTTAGTTGGACAACTTTAGCTAAGCAAAAGATACAACAGAGTTTACTCAAAACAACCTAACAAACTACAGATTTTGCCATACTCAAAATAGATTCCTATCAACAATGGATCTAGATCAATCAAGAGAGAAGTTCAAAATTTTAGAGGATCCTAATCAAAGAAATTAATAACAAGGTGGATACAAAAGGAATGAAGTTTAAGAAATATTTTACTTTCAAAGCAAGGAAATTTATATCAAAATAATCTTTGAAAATTCTTTAAAAATCATTTGAAAATCATTTTATACTTCGAAAATACGTTCTCTCACAAAGAAATGATTTTGAGATAGATTTCACTCATTCTAGGGTATTTCTACCCTATCTCTAATGATTTTTTGATCCGCAGGCTAAGGTTTGCCTAAAACCAAAGCTCTGATACCAACTGTAACAACCCACTATTTTGGACCATTCAAATCGACAATAATCCACACATGTCTGGGTTGAATAATTCAAAATAACAGATTGTAAATAAATTTGGAGCAAATGAAATCAAATACACAGAATCACAGACACAGAACATATCAGAATAACTCGCAGCGGAATATAAAAAAACCATAGTAGTTCATGAAGCTACTATAACAAACTCTCAAAACATAATACATAATATCTGCTTGAAAACATATACAATAGACATCTCAAATAAATAGAAGTTTATGAATACCAGAACTGAAATAGAACAACTGAACTGAAAGGAACAGATCACTAGACAAGCAGAATCTCCAGCGATTCCTAGCTCCAGAAAGAAATCCAAAGCTAAGCTGTAAATACTCAGGCTGACCCGAGCGTAAAGTAAAACACAAAACACTCGAGTCAGGACAATATATACTTATATAATGTAAACCAACTCAAGTGAACTGTAGTAGAAATGCACAATAACTCAAAGGATGCTTAGGATCGCCCATCCTTTAAGGATCAGGTAAACTATAAATTAAATACATCACGTGGTTAAAATTTCAAAATGGTATTTTATACTTCGAAATCAAATATCATTTCAAAATTCAATATCCTTCAAATATCCATTTCAAAATATCAAAATATCATATTTCAAAATAGTTGATATTTCGAAACAAATTACTTTATTTTAAATCATAAAAATGAAGTTATTATATTTAATAATTAAATTATTAAATTTCCAAAATTTTAATCTTTCAAAGTTCATTCGTTCACTTAAATTAATTAAAATAATGAAAATTCAACTTTCACAGCATTTAAAAAATGCTACGGAAAGTCACATTTAAAACAGTTCAATTTAACAAAAGACAGCATTTAAAATGCTGTAATAGGGTTACATTAGTTTCAAATAAACTTAGTTAAATTCAACCATTATAACATTTACAAAAATGCTATAATAGCCTTTAATTAAATTTAGCCATTTTGTTCATTATTATCAACTACAGCCTTTACAAATGTTGTATTATCATTTACATTAGAATTAATAACATTTCAGAAATGCAGTTAACTAACTTCAAATATTCAGTATAATTTCACAAACAATTATATTTTTATATAAATCATTTTTTTTACTTATAAAATCATATAATTTCACTTTTAAAACAATTTTTCAAATACCCTTATATTCATGATTTTATAAAGTTAAAACTCCATTCAAAAATCAAAATTTAATAATAATTCACTTATTAAATTCCAATATTAAGTTATAAATTCATTAAATTAAATTAACTTAACACTTAAGTTTAAATTTTCAAATATAACTTAATTCCATTTTTATTTACTTAACTTAAAAATTCACTTTTAAGCCAAATTCACAAATTTCCAATTTTAGATATATTTCAAAATTTCAACTTAAATATTCATTCATTTCACATTTTAACTTTATTCAAAAAAAACATTAATATATTATAAAATCATTTAAATTCACTTTAATCCAAATTATCATGAATTTATCACATTTCATATTTAATTTAAATTCCAATTATCACCAAATTAAAATTTCCCAAAATAACTTGCATTTCAAATTTTCTAATTTTACCATTAATTTATTTCACTTATAAATTTTCAGAAAATCAATAATGCTTTACAAAAATCATTTTTATTTAGTTTAAATCAAAATATCATAATATTTACATTTTAAAAAAAATTTTAAAAAAATTTATAAAACATATTTTAACTACGGGTCTGTATTTCATTTCTAGTCTAGGTAAAGTGATACAGGTAATATATCATTTCAACCTGTAATTTACAAAGAAAACCCGGGTTTGATCATTTCAAACCCGCAATCCCAAGGAGATGAAAAAATAATTGAAAATCATTCAGGCCTATCATTTCAGCCCATAATGATTTTCTCCTATTCTAAAGTCCGTTCGGGTATGTATCATTTCAACCCATAGTGATTTTAATCTAAAGGGAACTTGCAGTGTGATAAACTGATAAAAATAATAGAACAGCATAATATAACAGTAACATATAATATAATAGGTGTTTAAGCATGGGTGAACATCATAAAATCATAACATAGCAAGTGTAACATGATAATGCATTTTACAGATTCAAAAGGGGTCAATTCACTAGTTATATATGTACATATTGTCTGGTGAGAATAACTCACCTGTTAAGCTGGAGATTTGCCAACAAAGCTCACAACACAAAGATTACGAGGGCACGACAACTCTAATACAATTTGAGTGTGGAGAGAAAATCCAATGATATAGATCTTGTGTTATAACCCAAACAAAAATCAAAGCGAACCATAAATTTCAATACACTAGAAATGAAATAACTTTTAAATAAAGAGAGATACGAATGCCAAATCTTTTGCCATGCTTTCTCTATTTGTTTGCATGGCCTAGGGGATCAATTAGGTCAGGTTTGTACTTGGTTTGGATTAGGTATGGGTCTGGAAAAGGTAAGGCTACAAGCATGAACATGGAGGGGAGTTACAAGGTAGGAATGCAAATGGTCAAGGCAACAAAAGAGTGTTTGGGTGTAACAACAAGGCTTGGCCTTACATGGATTGGGCTCGGCCTTGGCATGAGCAGGTCTGGTGGTGGCTGGAGCAGAGGCCAGAGGTGGTGGAGGAGCAGGTGGTGGCGGCTAAGGGGTGGCCAAGGTGAACTATGGTGGTGGTGAAGGTGCTAAGGTGGCTAGGCATTGGTTTAAGGAGTTTTGCAATGTTTGTGTGGATTTTTTGTGGTGCTACCTTCAAGTGATGGTCACAACCTGGTCAAGACAAATGGAGAGGAGGGTGATGTGGCTGTGGATGGTGGTGGTGCTGGTCGTGGAGGTGGTGGAGAGGCTATGGCCGATCAACACTATGAAGAAGCAAGGCAAATTTTAATAGAAAATTCAATAAAATGAAGGGAAAAAGTGGAAAAAGAAGAAGAAGACATTACTAATTTTTCTCAGATCTGAAGTGCTGTGAAAATGAAGTGAAAAGGAGGTGTTTTCACGTGAAAATGAGTTAAGGAACTCACGGCTATCAATTAGAAAGGAACGGCCAATGATTTGAAAAGTCTAGCAACCCAAAAGTCATTGTTTTGAAACCTTTTGTCTCTTCAAATTTCCATTCTTTTTAATTAAATAAAAACCAATGATAATTTAGTAAAATGAGTTTTAATACTGAAACAAAGTAAAAAAAATGAAAATAAATAATTAAATTTAAATAAAATAGAAAAAGAATTAAAGAAATTGCTTAAAAATTCAAAACAGGACTTAAAAATTACAAATAGAATATCACTAGTT
This sequence comes from Allium fistulosum, assembly GCA_030737815.1. Classification (NCBI taxonomy): domain Eukaryota; kingdom Viridiplantae; phylum Streptophyta; class Magnoliopsida; order Asparagales; family Amaryllidaceae; genus Allium; species Allium fistulosum. The sequence continues at coordinate 943,563,242 of CM060905.1, read as the reverse complement.
TTAGAAAAATTACAACTTTACTTCTAACCAATAAAAGTCAAGAAAAAAAAAATATAAATTCTGAATAAAATGAAGTGTAAATTAAAATAAAATAAAGTCTTAAGAAATTAGAAAATAAACAAAAAAATTCTTTAATTAAATGAAACTGGAAATTAGAAATTATAAACAGAATACAACTGACTTTGGAAAATGTCAATTACATTTTGAAAAATGTTTTAAAACCAAAATATATACAGAACATGTTATTTTACCCATATAAACAAAAATTTGAACATTACATGACCAAATAAAAATATTATTTATATAATTTAAAATAAACAATTTTGTTAAATACAACAAATTACACTCAATATTGAAAAAGGCATAACTTTCACATTATAAATCGGATTTTAACGAAACGAAAAGCATTATTCTTAAAATTTTATTTAATTTCATAATAAAAGAAAAAATTCAAATTTTCAAACTTTCAAATTTCTGAATTAAAAGTCAAATTTTGACCATATTGACCAAAATTCACTTTTCTGGAAAATATTCTTTTTAGTCATGTTTGGAATTCTAATTCACATCAAAATCAAAATTTATATTTAAAATAACAAAATTTATTCATTTTAATAAATAAAATAAAGTTTTTAAATCAGGAAATCAATTAAAATAACCAAAATATACAATTAAAATAATCACAAAATATAGGGTTATTACAATATGATGCTGTGGAGCTCAGGAGATGAGCTGGTTGGCGAGACGTATCCTCCGTATTTGTGTATGTATATTCCGCTGTGTAGATTTCTGTACATTCAGTTGTATTGAGGACATGATATGGTTATTGTCCAGTTGTATGTTATGTGTACTCTGATGATGTATTGTGTAAAACAGATATAGTTTTAATTTGTGTAAAGATCAGTTGTTATCTATTTTATTTTATTCCGCTGCGATGTGAGATTTTGATGTTGTTGTTTTCTATTTTCTTCTTCTACCTCTTCTTCTTAACTCAAATGGTTCGTATTTCCGTTCCTCTTGAGTTCATTAATAGAGATTAATGTCAATTCAAGGGGTACGGATTTTGCGGGCTGTTATAGTGGTATCAGAGCTTAGGCTAGCGGTAACCTTGGCTCTGGTGGGATTTCTCATTTGAAATAGAGTCGACAGTACTCTAGAATGAGTTTGAGTGTACTAATAGATATGAGCGCGTATTTGTTAGGGAATATAAAATAGTTTTATATTATGTTGATTGGTTTATTGAGCAGTTTATGGATTCTGGTCAATACGAGTAATTAACGTTATTGATAGGGATCTCTAAACACTTGAATAGAACAATTCGACACGGTATTGTTTTAAAAAGGGGTAAATGAAATAATTTTACCCAAATTATTTTGTATTTAAAAGAAATAATTTTCGGAAATTATTATAGTTATATATATGGATGCTTGGTTGTTAAGGAATGATAATATTAAGTTATTATCACTATTGTGAGAAAATTAAATAAGAAATTGAAATCATAACTAAAAGCTAAGAAAAAAATTCATATACAAATGGGATTTATAAATGCAAATTTGTAAATGTGAATTATAAACTTGATTTATAATTGAAAATTGAAATAAAATTCCAGAGTAATGTTTGAATCTGAATTGGATGGATTTCGAATTTGGCATTTGGGGAAAGTTTTAAATTCCTTTAGGCGTGAAAATAGTTTTCAAAAGGGTTTGGAGAAATAATGGTGACAATATTTCGGAAATATTTTTGAATTGGATTTGAAATCTGGAGAGGTTTGGGATTTAAAAATATGTGAAATGCTTTTGATTGGGATAAAAGCACTAAACTCTCTTCGGTCGCTGGACAATAATTCCGATAATGATCGCGACATCATCGGTGTTCATTTTCGAGTTTCCAAGAGAGGAATTGCTACCTGGATGTTTTGAATTGATGTTTGTTTGCAAAACTGGGTTTTGGTTTTGTAAATTTAAAGAAATAGTTGGTTATACCAAAGGATTTTGGATACAATCGATTTCAAAGGCGATTTTGAAGTGTTGAGAAATTACTTAAAACTCTGGAAGTTAATTAAAAGTGTTTATGGAATAATAAATAAGTTCTGCCTTATAAAAATTTAGAAGTGGGATAAATAAGCCTAAAAAAAATATAAAAAAAATTATAGTTTTGTATTTTGGAAGATGAATAAAAATCCAAAACTTAAATTATAAAATAGATTGAAACTCAAGTAAAATAGTTAAAGCAATTTTTGAGACAAAAATCAAATATTGGGTATAAAATTGGAATAAACTAATTGTTAATCGATTAGTTAATGAAATATGGAATGGAATTTAAATTGGTTAAATGAAAGTTGAATTGTAAGTTAGTAATGGAGTGGAAATGTTGTTGAATAAAATGGAGCTGGATTTTAATAGTGATGGTTTGAATTTGCAAATAATATCCAAGTGAGTAGAAATAAGTTGAATGGCCTTGTGATAAATAAATTTAATTCGGATATAAAATGTGAATGCAAACTAGAATTTATAATGGATTGAATGAGTATATTAATTGAATTAAATTTGTAAAATAAAATGGATTTGAATAAAATTCTATGGATTGATAGAAGTAAACAAATATTGATTTTTGAATCAATTGTCATGAATATGAGCTTGTTTGGATTAAAAATGGATCGAATGTAAGAAATTGAATTGTAAACCATTGAAATTGAATGAAATGGCATATGAATTGATTGTAAGCAATTGAATTAGTTTTGAAATCATATAATTTGCTTATGGAAGTGTTTAGTACTTGTTGCTTATGAAATGTATGTATTTAGCTATTGAAAATAAGTGAAATGTTAATAAAACTTTATATATTTGTCACTTACATATTTAAATTGAGTAAGTACAGGTATAGGGAGCCGTGTGGCTGGATTTGGTTGTGCAAATTGCTAAAATAAATAACCGCTTTGCTTAAAAATGCTAAATAAGGTACGCCTACGCAATAAAAATAGGAAATATGAACTGTTTTTGTTTTTCCGACCGTGTGGGTTGATGTATATATATTTATATCACTTGTCAAATTGCAAAAGCTCCTCCGTACAAAGGAGACTGCCAAAAATTTTCGAAAATTTTGGGAGTTAGAAATTTTTTGAAATTTTTCGAAATCTCCACTAACGACAAATGATTTAAAATTGGGAAAAATATATTTAGATTTGAAATAATTAATAGATGGAAGCAAATTGAAATTTATATGGAATTGGAATTCAATTTGAATATACACTTCAATGGTGAAGTAGTAAAATAAATATAAGAAATATTTATATTGAACTTAAGAATTGAAGAATGAAATTCTTAAGTAAATTGGTATTGGGAATATACTAAATGAATAATTGAATGAAAATTTAAAGTGAAAGTTGTGAAATGGGATAATTGTGGAAAAGTGAATAACAATCAAAATGAATGTGAATAAAAGAGAATTGGTATAGCTAAAAATCAATTGGGCTAATTGCGTAGGATGTACGTATATTATTTTATTCGCATAAATGGTTTGATCCAGATTCGAGCACAGAATTTCGAGGTAGTTTTATCGATCCGAGTTAGGATTTTTCACTCGATTTTCAACGGAGAACCTGGATATGGATTGTTGATTGATTCTGGAAATTCTCTATCATTGTTGGAGGCTATGCAAGGAGAATGACGGTTTCTGATCAAGAAACCAAATCTGAGTCCGTACTAGGAAGTCGGGTGGACGATACTAGTTCAGAAGTGAAATTGTGTGATCGAGTGAGCGATCGGATTGGATATTGCGTATGAATGATATGTGTACATCGTACGGACTTGAACGAATAGATATTGAAATTTTGTAAAGATGTCAATAAAATAATTTTGAATGTTATGATTGGATATTATTGCTAAGTAGGATATACAGGTGTTTAAAAAGAAATTGGGATTTTTGATTGTCGATAAAAAGGTAAGTATTTAAATTTCCATATGAAATTTGATTGGGTTTTGATCTAGCCACTTGGCTTTTGTTTTCTTTTTGAAATTTGGGGGTCGTAGAGCCATTTTGTAGTTGTACCGAGCTAGCCGCGCAAAGGAGACGCTGGCAAAATTTTTTTGAAAATTTAAAGAGTTAGAAAAATTTTGAGAAAATTTTGATAATTCAAAATTTTGGTTTCAAATTTAAATTTGATTTGTTCAGTAAATAATATTGTTTGGAACTTTTGGATAAGTTGGAAAGTTAATAAGAGGATTAGTGTGTCTTTAATAAAAGGATTGCTTTGGAAAGTTGTTAAAACCGTTTGGTTTTGGGAAATAGTTAACGGGGATTGAATCATTCTCCCTAACTAGTAATTTCGGGGACGAAATTCTTTTAAGAGGGGGAGGGGGGAATGTGACAACCCAGAATTTGGATATTTGAAATTGGAATATTTAATTAATTTTAAATATTAAGAAGTTAATTTTTAACTTTAATTTCAAATATTACTGTTTATTGGATAATTAAATTATTTGATTTAATAATTGTAAAATGGAGAAAATACTGAATTAGGAGTTTCAAGCTTGTTAAAAATATTTTAAAGGCTTAGAAAATTCATATTAATAATACTGAAGTTGATAGAACAATTTAAATTTGAATTTAGCATTTATGGATATGTTTACACCCTAGTCAAATTCTCAGCTGCATTTCTATCATATCAGCTGATATTATATCCACATCGAAACTTTTCTCTACTTCAGCTTTTACGTTTTTTTAAGGCATCGTAGCCTGGAGAAATTTCACGTCTGTCTCCCTCTTTCAAAACATCATCTGTCTCCCTTCTCCTTTAATTATAACACATCTTCTCTTCGGTTTGCAAAAGAAAAGAAAGCTGCCCTCCCATTTAAAATCACGTACCTTACTCTTATCAGTCAAGCACGAAATCAAATCGCCTTCCCCTCTATAAAAAAAAGAGATCGAACAGAGCGTTCGAGATAGGCGGAAGCAAATTCGCTCGATCGATAGAGGAATACTCGCGATCTCAATCTCGGGTTGAGGGGGTGTCGCGAGCTGGAGCTCGAATCTTGGAAGCGCGATTGTGGAGTCGCCGTAAGGAGGCAGCGTTGGAGTTGATCGACTCGGGATGTCGTGCGACCCGAAGCATTGAGCTAGGGTTCGGAAGCATCGCAATTTGGGGATCACGCTCGTGAGTGGAAAGGTTATCGATATGGCTTGTGTCGATGGCACAGGCTGAGCGCTGTGTCGACGAAGTGGGCAGGGGATCGATGGTGGGTTCGTGGTTGTTCAGAGAGGCTGTTGTGTGGTTCGAAGGCAGTGAAGGTTGTCGACATCGGTGAGCTCGAGGTCGTGAGTTCTGGCCAAGTGTTGATGGCAGCTTCGGGGTAGTAGCAGTGAGGTAAAATTTCAATTTATATTTTCAATTTAATATTAACAGTGAAGTAAATATTAATTTTGGTTATTCACTAAAAAGGAAAAAAAAAATACATACTGTTCAATTTTTAAAGTATGAACAATGGTAATTAGGATATGCATATATATACACTGTTAACAAATTTAAAATTTGGTCAGAGAGAAGGAAATATATGTTTGCAGTGGGATATATGTAAATGCAGGTTTCGATTTGTATATCTATATATTAAGAAAGCAGAAAATAAATAATTACATTTTTGAATCGATATAAATTAAGTTTTCAAATATATATAGTCAAGCAGGAAAATTATGGACAGTAAAGTAAATTTCTGGTATTTTATTAAGAAAAGAAAAACAAATTTTGATAATAAAATTATATATATAAATATACACATCTATTTGAATAAATATGGGAAATTGTTTTAATAAACATATTTGATTACTTTAGTCACTAAAAATATTTTATTGAAAGAAAATTTGTTTAAAAATAAATTATTGGTTTAAACCCAAATTATTAGCTAAATTAAATGAATAAATAGAGATTAATTGTTTGACTAATTCAAATATTAATATACCATACAAATTCTTATACAAGGTCTAAAATCGAGAAAATACAAGTCAGAATGGAACTGGAGTGGAATAGACTGCAAATTAAAAAGCAAAAGTGAGTTAATCTCACTCATCTGGGTTATTTAAGTTTAAATGTTTAAATTTAAATAATTGGTTGAATGATTGAATTGGTTTGATGTGCTATATTATATATAGTAGTATATATAGTATATATTGGAGTTGTTGATATTCCCGCATTTATATAGCGGATGAGACCCTATGCGCCGCATAATAGCGGATGATATTATATTAAACCCATATACCGTGATATTCCACCTCGAAGTGGAATTGGTATTGTGCTAACATCTGTGGATGTAGGGAAAACAGGTTGGAGGGATCCAACTGGATTCCTCAAAATGTTTTTTAGACTATTTTATATTCTGTGTTATGAATATTTGATATTCTGTGGTGAATTATATTGATAATTGGAATATTGAATGTTATGGTTTGCTTGAATATTTGATACCCTAATTTACCAAAATATATAGAATTAGATTTTTGGAAGAAAATAAAGGAATGAATTTCAAGTAAAATAATTATGAAGAGTTTGAGTAAATTTGAGAATAAATTTGGTTAAGAATAAAAGTGATTTTCAAAATTTTAATAAATATGGAAAAGAGGAATTTTGAATAAACAGAGAAATATTGAATTTAAAAACTTATGTGATATTATTTAAAAGAATAAAGAATTTATTTTAATTCAAGGTTTAAATTTAATTAAAAAGAAAAAGAAAAGGGATTTGGGAAATCTGTAATTGGTATTCTCAGTTTAAAGGGATTTTTCAATCATAATAAAGAAATGAAATTTAAAGTTAAAGGATTTTGAAATGAACGGAGTAAGTAAAGAAATTTATTTAAAAGTAAAGTAAATTGGAAATCAATTTGGGAATTGATTTAAGTGTTAAACCGAGATTTTTAAAAGAGAAGTGAGACTTTGGATTTATAAACTGGGTTTATAAAAGTGAGGAAATTTATCAGTGGATATTTGGAAGAATAAATTCACGGTGGGAATATATTATAGTAATGGGTAAATTTGTTTAAAAATAAATAGTGTTTTATTTGGAAAGATGTGAAAGAAAAGTGTATTTCCCTGAATAGCCAAGTACGTTTTCAAAGTAAACTTTTAAGTATAAGCTAAAGGTTTAAAAGTTGATTTAAAGTATGGTTTGAAAAATCTATTATTTTTAAATGTTTAAACTTTAAAGTAAGTATTTTCAATTCTATTTTAATAGTAATTATTTAAAGATGGTTTGGTATTATGTTTTAAATGATAAAAGAATCTAGTTTTATATTTTATTAAGTAGCTTTATTTTAAATATTCTTAAAGTATATATCTTTGAATAAAGTATTAAAGTAGTTTTGATTTAAATGTTTTAAAGTATATTTATAATAAAGTGTTTTTAAATTATTTTAAAATCTAAAAGTATCTTGCACTTGGTGTTTCAGTGGAAATAAATATTTGGGAAATGCATTCCGTGAAAGTAAACTGTTTTGGAATTTGTTTCAAAGGGGTTGGAAAATAGAAATATGTCTTGCGAAGATATTTTGAAATAAATAAATAATTTGGGAGAATTATTTATTGTTTGATGGATGTTTGTGAATGTTAATTGATAGTTAAATAACCGACTATCAATATTGGCTAATGCGCTGATCGTTTCGAAGAGACCAGGATCGGGAGTTTTCCCGAAAACCACTTCGATCCGGTTTGTACGTTTCGTGGGAAACGAGTTTGAATTGAAGATGGTACAGTGAAATGCAAGGGCTAGTCGCTACTAATCCTGGGGATATTTCCAAATGGATGTAGTAGGAGTAGTGCCTTCAGTTCCGTTCGGACCCGGACGGACTTGTATGGACGAATGCTTTCGGAACATCGTCAGGTGGACGATGGGCATTCTAAGGGATATGTTCTAAAAGGTAACGCTTAGCCTCAAGCCTCATCAACTGGGAATGACTGAAAATCAGGGGTTATGCAGCAACGCTTCGTGGGTCTTACCCACTTGAGAGTAAGGTCATCCCTGTCTAGATGTCCCTTTTTATTTCGGATTAGTGGTGCGGTTGCTGATCACAACCGTGGGGTGATTTTATTCGGAATTATCCAGTAAGGGATGGTTCCGGTCTTGTGTTGCATGGGATTGGGAGTAATCCTCGGTACTGTGATCTAGGCCACGTACTGTGACAGGTGGTACCCCAGTGCTTAGTCATTAGTTGGAAATCCATTCTTCCTACGTACCTTTACGGTTTTGTTTGCATACCTATTAGCTGGAATTTAATCATGTAACAATTTCAGCTATTTGAATAAGTATTTGTATATAGACACTACTATAATATCAGAGGATTTTGATAAAAAGTGTTTTGGCTATCGTAAGGTAAAAACCCGACATATTTTTTGTGGCATGGTCTTACGAGATGCTTTTGATTTCAAAGGATTTGGAAAACTTTAATAATCCAATTGAGTGTGTTTTCTCACGCTGGTTTTCCAGACTGACTCGGGTGTTATTTTATTATAATGCTCGGGTCAGACCGAGTATTATAGGATACATGATATGATGCTGTGGAGCTCAGGAGATGAGCTGGTTGGCGAGACGTATCCTCCGTATTTGTGTATGTATATTCCGTTGTGTAGATTTCTGTACATTCAGTTGTATTGAGGACATGATATGGTTATTGTCCAGTTGTATGTTATGTGTACTCTGATGATGTATTGTGTAAAACAGATATAGTTTTAATTTGTGTAAAGATCAGTTGTTATCTATTATATATTATTCCGCTACGATGTGAGATTCTGATGTTGTTGTTTTCTATTTTCTTCTTCTACCTCTTCTTCTTAACTCAAATGGTTCGTATTTCCATTCCTCTTGAGTTCATTAATGGACATTAATGTCAATTCAAGGGGTACGGATTTTGCGGGCTGTTACATCATCCTCTAACTAGTTCTATATTTTCATATCATATCGAATTAGTTTAAGTTTGTTTTAATTTCAGTGTTTATGTAGTTCTTTATGATTAATCATTGTATCACTCTTCTATGCAATGAAATTGAATTTCCTTTCTGTTATCTAGCTTATCTTATCTCTTGAATAAATGTTAGTATATTATATAAATATATTTATACACAATTATTCACAAAATCAAAATGGTCATCAAATTTCACTACTTCATGTCGACATCCCCCCTTGACCATGTCGACATGTACTGGTCAGAAATGACACTTCATTTTTGAATTTGAAATTTGAATAACTACCATATGTCTATTCATTTCAAATGAATTTCTACACCTATAAATACCCATTTCTTTTAGAATTCATTACTGAATATTATTTCTTATCTATTCTATCTCTCATTCTTCTCATAATTTCAAAAATGGCTAATACAATTCATTACTTATCCGAGAATCTTGAAGAAACTCTTAATTCATTCAAGAATATTCTCTCGTTCATTCTTTGTAACCAGCGACACTTAGAATTGAGTCAAATGCAGATGATCAAGGAACAAGAAAGGCATTCTGAGGCAATTCGATGGATGATTTCTTCCTTGCACAAGGATGATAACGAAGCACATCCTCCTGTCTCTCTCACAAATGACAATGAAAATTGGGATGCCATCAAAGCAGACCCTATTTTCGGAGAAGAAGGATGGGTGGAAGTTCCCCGTAACGTTTAATTTGTTTGCTTTATTACTTTGTTTGAATCGATTGTTTTGATTGAAATTGGTTGTTTTGATTAATTTGATTTATACTTGGTGTGGTTTGATAATTGTATAAATATACATTGATGTATTTATAATCGTTGATTGAATATAATGTCTATAAGTATAGTTATTTCTTATATACTCTATTATATAGTTTATTAATGCAGGTACTTGAGTACAAGAATGAGGGGGACTTATATAGTTAGGAGTTAGTTTGTTTTTGTTGAAGACAAAGGGGGAGAAATATAAAATAGGGAAGTTAGGCATAAATTAAGGGGGAGTTATTAGATTTAGGGGGAGTTAATAGGATAGAAGTAATATTTTATAAACAAAGGTTGTCATCATCAAAAAGGGGAGATTGTTAGTCCTTGAGATGATGGTTTTGATGACAACAACCTTAGAATAAGATTATAAAATATAAATACTAACATTATAGTTTAGATATATATGTATATGCAGGATTTAACCATGTAGGTACCAAGAATGAAGACTGTATAGTATAGAGATTCAAGATATCAAGATTGAAGACTCATGAGTATCAAGATTATCAAGAGTTCAAGATTTCAAGATAAGTATTGAGTCTAGAATTTTGTTAAAACTTCACAATAGCACTGAAATCTTCACTCCATTTTTCTTTTGGGATGGTACCCATTTCTACCTTTTTAGTGGCTTACAAACCCACGACAAGTAGCTTACAAACCTACGACAAGTGGCTTACAAACCCACGAAAATCCTAGTTTTGTACAAGCTCTCGTGTCCTGACATGATGAGATATTCTGTAGGAAGAAGCTTGCAAAACTACTTCAAAATGTTTTTCAAAACATCGGAAAGATTTTCAAAATTGCTTTTCAAAATGTTTTAGCCTTAATAATTATCTTTTCAAATGATTTTCAAAAAGATGTTTTAGCCTTAAATATTCTTGTTTTTAAACTTCGATTATTTTAAACTATCTTTTAATTATAATATATTTATACTTAGATTTAAATATAAAATTATAGTAAAATTATATATATATTATTCTCTATATGTATTTTATCTATAGTCAAGTATATTTATAAAGTTTAAAATAGTTTTAATATAAGATAAAGGTTATTTTCAAAGAAAAACAAAACATCAAAATTTCCTTTGGGATGTCGACATGCCCTAGTACCCCATGTCGACATAGTGTCAGTTAGTTTCAAAATTTGAATTTCAAAAGAAGTGTCTATTCGCCATAACCTTTCACAAACGGACATGACTGTTGTTCTTCTATAAATAGGGGTTAGTTTCAACGAATTTAATATTAGTTTTTCTGGTTTTTCACTTCTCTTCTTCTTCCACATTTTCTTATTCAAAATCCTATCATCACTCTGCCGAAATCAACATTGAATCTAACTAGATTATCTCTGGTTTGATTCTCTTTCACTATCTCAACAAGATCCAAGTGTTATTTAGAGTTATAGGCTTCTTTGTAATTTATCTAGCGAGAAAAGGTGTGATTGTAGCCTTGGAAATCAATCAAGCGAGAAAAGGTGTGATTGTAGCCTTGGAAATCAATTGGGTGAACTTGTTGCCCCGGAAATCAAGTATCTCTACCCAGAGGATTGTGATTCTGGAGGGTGTACCTCGTAGCCTTGAAACCGAGGGTTGTAATTGTTGAATTGCTTTTAAAAGGAAATCCGTACTTAGTTGTGCAGGACTGGATGTAGGGTAACCCCGAACTAGTATAAAATCCGGTGTGTTCTTTCCTTTACTGCATTTACTTTATTTCTGCATTTGTGTTTGATTCTGTGATTATATCTGTGTCTGAATATTACATACATTTGTGTTCAAATTAACATAAACTCAAAAAGATTTAGTAATTTCTTATTAACACTATTCACCTCCCTCTAGTGTTATTCCTAGCCTTAAGATCCATATTCCGCATTCCTCTCACAAGATTGGAAGGCTTCGAAGAACGCTACCAAAGTTAGAAGCTTCCTACATTTAGCTGGTTATTATAGGAAGTTTATCAGAGATTTCGTTTAGATTTCAGCATCGCTTACTTGCCTCACTAAGAATGCGGCATTCATGTGGGACATGGATTGTGAGGATTCCTTCACGATGCTAAAGAGAGCCATTACTAGTGCGCAAGTGTTAGTTTTACCTAAGGGAGCTAAGCCTTTTACAGTATACACTAATGCATGTGGGACTGTTCTTAGAGCAGTATTGATGCAAGAGGGGAGGGTAGTTTGCTATGGGAGTAGACAGTTGAGAACTCATGAGAAGAACTACCACACCCATGATTTGGAGCTAGCTGCTATTGTTTTCAATCTCAAGTCTTGGAGACATTATCTACTAGGAGAGAGGTTCGAGCTTTTCACTGACCATAAATCATTGAAGTACCTGTTCTCACAAAAGGATTTAAACTTGAGGTAGCAACATTGGATGGAGTTTCTAGCATCATATGACTTTGAGATAGCTTACACCCCTGTAAAGGAAACATGGTTGCGGATGCGTTAAGTAGGAAGAGAACAACCCTTAGTCCAATGTTCATGGAGTGGAAAAGCCTAGAGTTTATTTCCACCTTTGATTTTAAGCCCTCTACGGACTTTACCCCTGGATTATTGGTAGCACTTGATGTTAAGCCTACCCTTATAGATCAGATTGGCTCGAGGCAGCAAGAAGATTTAGAGCTTGGGATATTCTAGATAGGATTAGCAGAGGAGAGGTCTTTAGACATCTCCAACGTTATTCCATAGATAGTAAAGGGTGGCCAAGGAGAGATGGAAGACTTTGTGTCCCCCATACTGGTGATTTGATGAGAGCGGTTCTAGTAGAGGCACACCATTCTCGGATGACTATTCATCCAGGCGGTGATAAGATGTATATGGACATGAAGAGAGTGTTTTATTGGAGTGGCATGAAGAAGGATGTAGCAGAGTTTGTGGCTAAGTGTCTTGTGTGCCAAAGAGTTAAGGCGGAGCAGTAGAGGCCTGGAGGATTGCTTCAACCATTGGATGTACCCGAATGGAAGTGGGATAGTGTTTCAATGGACTTCGTAGATGGTTTACCGCGATCTTGGAAGGGGAATACCAATATTTGGGTGATTATAGATCGTTTGACTAAGAGCATCCACTTCATTCTGGTTTTGAGTAAGAGGACAACACCTTATATGGCATCCTTATACGTTCGTGAGATAGTCCGACTTCATGGAGTTCCCTCTAGCATAGTGAATGACAGAGACCCTATCTTTACTAGCGAGTTTGGGAGGAGCTTGCAAGAGGCTTTAGGTACACAACTTATAATGAGTACGACCTATCACCCTCAAATGGATTGACAAACAGAGAGAGTTAATAGAGTTCTTGAGGATTTGTTGAGGATGTGCAATCTTGATTTTGGAGGGACTTGGGAGGAGCACCTTCCTTTAGTGGAATTCGCTTATAACAATAGTTTTCAGGCTAGCATTGGGATGGCTCCTTTTGAAACCCATAATGGAAGACCTTGCAAGTCGCCTTTGTGTTGGTTGGAGTCTACAGAAAGATTGCTACTTGGTCCCGACATGGTTAGAGAGACTTCGGAAAAGATTGATTTGATTAGAAGAAGAATGAAGACGACCCAAGATAGACAAAAATCCTATGCAGATAAGCAGAGAAGGGATATTGAGTTCGAGGTAGGAGATTTGGTTTTCATTAAGGTGTCTCCGCTAAGAAAGGTAGTGAGGTTTGGATCAAATGGGAAACTTGCTCCCAGACTCATAGGATCGTTCTCCATTGTAGAAAGGGTAGGGAAGATGGCATATCTGATAAAGCTACATGAGAGGCTCATGGGAGTTCATGATGTTTTTCATGTTTCACACTTGAGAAAGTGCTTACATGATTCAGCAGAGGTAGTGGAACCTAGGCAACTTGAGGAAGTTGAAGTGGAGGGAGAAGCATCGGTTCATCACATTCCTACCAAGATTGTTGGACATGATATCAAGAATCTTAGGAATAAAGAAGTTCCTTTGGTTAAGGTGTAGTGGGGAGATAGTATTGAGGACGCCACGTGGGAGGCTGAGGAGAAAATATGTACCTCTTATCCACATTTTTTAGATTGTACGTCTTGAATTTCCTATTTCCATCTTTAGTTTTGAATAGGTTCTTTCCTTTAGTATCCTTTGGGAGGGTAGATCTTAGGATTTAACCTATGGATGGTAGGACTGAATGTAAACAGTTACTAGAACATGTTATTTATGTTGGACGCTAGTGGTTGCAAGTGTTTGTTAGTGGATGTTAATGGATGCATATACACACACTAGGCACTATTATCTCTTAGGGATCGGCCTAACTAGGTTACTTAAGCATATGCATATGGATGTGTGTGCACTTGCATTTTTATTTTATTTCATGGTTGTTATAATGAGTGATTATCATATGATTATTTCATTTGGATGATGATTGTAGCACGCATGTAGAACTATCAGTTATCATTAGGAAACTTGCATTCATTTGGATACATGGCACGTACAAGATTGCATAAAAAGGAGGTCGATTGAATCAATAGACCGCCTAATCTTTTGCATTAGTTAGGGACATTGACACTACACTATTGCATATAACATAAATTGCATTAGACAGCTTAAGGACAATGGATGTAATGGATGATGGTTGAATATGTGGTTGTAGAATTTGGATGAAAATATTTGTTTCATTCTTCTGTCCTTGGAGATTTCGGGGACGAAATCCTTTAAGGAGGGGAGAATGTAACAACGAAAAATTTAAGCTATAATAATTAATTAACGTATTAATTTAATAATAAAATAAGTTTATGAAATTGTCAGAATCGAGCTATGGGAGTTGCACCATTGGGTCTGTGGCGATTTTCTGATCGATTTCCATATATAACTTGTCGAAATCCGAGTCAGTATGGAGAAGTTATGAGAGAAACAAGAATTCAGAATTTTATAAACTAAAAATGAAAACAATATATATATATTATAAACGCATGGGTCGAACCATGCCATGGTCAGTTGACCTATAGGTCGACCCCCAAGGAACCTAGGTCGACCCGTCTTTGTTAATGGACGTAGAATCATCCAGGTACGAGCCAAACAAACTATTTTGCAATTTTTGTCAAATCTCGTGCGTTCTTAGCTTCATCCGACGGTTCCTAGTGAGCCTATGACGTGGTTGCACCATATTTACTCTTCATATCCAACGGCCTGAGATCCCTAAGTCACACTATAAATAGAACCCTAGGCCTAGTTATTTTTCTCATTCAGAGTGTCTCCCAATTGGGTTCATTGCCTGAGGCTGAACCCTAAATAGAAATTTTTTCTAGGGAGGAAATCTTTTTGATAAAAATATTCTACGCCCTAGCTAGGAGTGGATCTAGGAAGGCCAAGGACTAGAGCTAAGGACCACAGGTGAGTGTTTTGTAATTATTTTAGATTTTTAAGTATTTTAAAATAATAAGGTTCTCAATAGTTGTAGTTTTTCTACAATTTTGAGACAATTTTTATGTAAGTTTATTTACAGTCTATTTTTAAGTAAATTTCAGAAGTTCTTTACAGTCTATTTTATTCAGCTATTTGCAATTATTTACAGTTATTCACAGTTATTTACAGTTATTTACATCTGTTTTAAGTTGGAATTTAGCCTGTAAATGTTAGTTTCTTTTTATAAAGATTTAATCCCTTTTTACGCGAATAAATTAAAAAGAGAAGAATTCGCAAATATGGATTAAAATAGAAAAACACTAAATTTATAGAAATCGGATGTAAAATAAGAAAAACTGAAAAAAAATAGAGATGGACTAAAATAGGCAAATTTAAGATATTTGCAAGCATAATTATAACAAGAGGTTATAACTAAAAAGAGAAAATAGAAGAGTAATAGTTGCAAGAACAATTATAACATAGGTTATAATTAGAAAGAAAGAAATAACAGAAGAGGCTTATTTTAAAACTTAGATTAAGTTAATAAGCAAATATAGAAGTAGGGCCCGTACCGGCAGCATTCCCTTTCATACCTAGGACTGATGGTCTCACAATAGTAGGTGAGGCTGAGACACACTTATGCTGATTAGGGTAAATAAGTGGCCAATAGATAGAGGCTCAAATTTGGGGATTTGGGCAAGGGGCGCAAAACTAGAAGATTGTTTGTTAGGACCAGTACCGACAGCATTCCCTTTTAGGTCTAGGACTGATGGTCTCACAACAGTTAGGTGAGGCTGGGCAGTATTCCCTTTCAGGTCTAGGACTGATGGTCTCACAACAGTTAGGTGAGGTTGGGCACGCTTATGTTAATTAGGGTAAATAAAGGGTCAAATAGGGGGCGACAGTTAGTGTGTACCGGCGATGACCGAGCATGCGGCATCGATTAGGGGAAATAATTCGCTACTGTGTCCTAAGCGCTAAAGAGGTGTTTTTCGGTGTGACCAATAGGATTGGTTCGCAGTGACACAACAGAGATAGAATAGGCAGATCAATGGGTAGAATTTGGATTTCCGCCTAATCAAGTTAGCAGTTTAGAAAGGATTAGGTTTTTCAGCCTAATCATAGCAGTTTAAGGCAAGTGCAAACAATCAAATCAAACAATCTAAGCAAACAGTCAAACAGAATCAGAAACATTATTTTATCCGAGTTTTATCTTTTCTGTATTTTCCTTTCAAGCTAGAACTATTGCCTAGTCTATTATCTTTATCTTGCTTAAAATTCTAGTAATTACTTTCACTCACCAGATTTATTGTCCAACCCAACCCTTTTCCCCCCAATAGGCCAGCAGAGTTGAGGATAGTTGATTCAGGTTGCTTGGAGATTCATTTTCGGAGTTTTCTCATTTCAGATGTATTCTTCTACTCTTCATCGTTTTCATTTGGTTTATAATGGATTGGTACTTGTGAGAGGGATTACTATTATTATTGTTACTTTTGTACTCTGATTATACGAGATTGAGATGTATTTTCAGGAGACATTAGAGATTTTAAGTTTTTGAGACATGTTATGTTTTTATGACTTATTTTGAGATGAAGTTTAATTTTGAATGATAAATTATTATTTAAATATTTCCATTGTTTTTACTTATTTGTCTTGTGAATCTTAGTCACTGTGAGGATTTAGCTATACCTATAACGCACCACATCCTTTGGTGTGCCCTCTTTGGGTATATTAAGGGGTGTGGGGTGTTTCAAGTGAAAAGGAAATATAATATTAGTTTGGCTATTTGGGCCTTAGTGAAAAGGTAATATAATATTAGTTTAGCTATTTGGGCTTTAGTGAAAAGGAAATATAATATTAGTTTGGCTATTTGGGCCTTAGTAAAATTAAAGCTTATCTATCTAATAATACTCACCCATGTATTTTCAGTCCTATGTATTTTCCATTCCAACAAACGAAAAAGGGAAAACACATTTCTTAAACATTATGACCGACCCATTCTTTTATTTCAAACCAATTCCATCTTAACCTCAAATTCCTTAGTCTGCCTTCACTTATCCTAACCTAATCCCCAAATCAAAAACGAAAAAAAGAATTGATCGGACGAGGAAGACTCATTACTGACGATCGATGACCTAGAGAGATACTACGCGACTACGGACGAATGGTGGGCAATGCAAGGAGACGCGACCTAGTGTGTGTCACAATTTGAGCAACGAAGGAAGAGTGCGGTCGCAGGCTGGTGGTGGCATGTTCGTGGAGGAGGCCTCCACTAGGATGGTGATGTGAGGCTGGAGGTGCGAGTTTCTAGTCGAGGGCAGAAGTTGATAGCGAAGGACTAGGACAACGACCGCTTATAGTGGGTTCTTCGCATTGTTAAGGTGAGTTATTAAACTCACAAACCTATCTCTACATTATAAGTTGTCTATCACATGCTCTTCTTGATTGGATTTCGTTGAATATTGATAGTGAATGGGTGAATTGATTGAAATATGGTTGCATGTTGTGATTTATCTAATTCATCGAATAACATAGATTAGATTTGTTTGTTCGGTGTTATATGGATTGTATGTGGATTGAAAGAGGCTAATTTGCAAATGGTACTCCATTCGTTTGCAAATTAAATTCTTCTAACTTATATAGGAGTACATATATGAATTATTTGTCTGGAATTACTGAAAAGCAACTCGGATTACCAAATAATTTTATATTTTGGAATTATAATTTTGTAGAGCGATATTGGCTCTAAAAGTTGCATTTTGATGGGTCTATTTTTTGAATTGTCTAAATGTTTTTAAAAAGAATTTCAAAAATGAGATTTTACCTATTTTGATCCTTATTGGAATTTAGTTTATAAAATATAGTTAAATTATATAATATTCTTAACTTATTTCTTATTCCAAAATTTCCATTCAAAGCTTTTAAAGATTAGTAATATTCATTCATAAAACTTTTTAAATTTACTACTATAAGTATGTTATAACTTTGGAAATGTTTTAGAGGAAAAAGAAAAGATATGGTATTATTTTATAAAAGCAGCGATGAAAGCAATAATTTCAATTTCAAAGTAATAAAAGCCGTTTAAATGATTTTGAAAGAGTTCAAAAGCTTTCTGAATTAAGGATTCTTTCGAGAAATAGTTACAAGGTTTGAATATGATTTATGGAAGATTAGTAATATCTGTAAGAAATATTAATTTAGCCATTGGAAAATTCCATACTTATACTTCAAAATAAATTGCTCGTTTCTAGAAATAAATTTGGTATTAAAATTTTTTTATTTTATTTTGGAAATTGAGTTTTTGATTTGTTAGAATTTCCTTTCTATGAGATAATGAGTATTAATAAATGGATTAGAATTATAGAGCAGTATGAGACATTCTTTTAATCTATTTTGCTTATTTTTATAACTTGTTAAATAGAGAAATGAGTGGAATATACTAACTTTTAGAAATTATTCAAATAACGGCGGATATTATGGGATATTCGGACGATATTTGTTTGATTACTATCAAGTAGTATTTAATACTATTCGAGTGGTATTATTTTGGGGTGTTCGGTTCCATTCATTGTCTGAATCGATAGCTCCTTAGAATTTATACGAAAATCAGTATTTGTTATTTTGAGAAGTGTTAGCGACCTGACCCAACTGCAAGTGAGGTGTTGGCGACCTGACCCAACTGCAAGAGAGGTGTTGGCAACCTGACCCAACTGCAAGAGAGGTGTTAGCGACCTGGTCAACTACAAGAGGGTGTTAGCGACCTAGTCAAATTGCAAGAGAAGTGTCATAACCTATCCAGTTCCAAGGTTATGATTATTTATTAGTGTAATCAGGTATTCATTCCTGCGTGTTCTTGGTGGAATTTGTTTTGGGTATGAATCCCCTTTTGTGCTTCGAAGATTTTGATAATTTATCGCCATATTTGAGATGATAGTCCATAGGAGACTTGAAGCAATTTTATGATATGGTGACTTGTATTTATATGCCTTGTGTTGTTTACTTTCGGCATATATTGTTATTTGAGATGATTGTCGTTAATTGGTATGATATGATTTTTGTGACATTGTGAATATTCTTGATATATCAATTTGATGAGATCTTTTGCTTATAATATAGTGGTACTATATCATCTTGTCCTATGCATGTATATTATGTGATCTTACCTAGCTTTATTTAGAGATAGTCTGACCCGTTTATCTTATAAAACTTGAGTCAGGCTGAGACTCTACAGGTATCAAGACATACCGACCTTGGACATGTGTGCTAGCATAGGGATAAACTATTTTTGACAGTTTGAGTTTATCACATGTATATATAGACTGGTTTTGGATGTCACATTGTATATATTAGATATGTGGGTCCAGTATTATCATTTTGTAAACTAATTCTTTTATAATTGTATAAGAATTTCGCTATGATCTGTGATTGCAAGACTGATTTTTTATATTGTTCTGATTATATTGAGCCTTCATGTTTATGGCTTTGTGCCTATACCGTATATGTCGTTTACGGTCTTATTATGGTATATGAGAATTGTCGGTGTTAGCCCGAGGGAATATTCACGATAGGTCACTACTCACAAGCCTTATTCTTTGTATTAGTTGACAATATTACTTTGTAATAATCTTTGTTAATGCGGGTATAAAGGTGGGGCGCCACAAAATTACATATACATTTTTCTCGACTTTTAAAAATACTCTATATTGGGTCAGATTCGGAGTGGATTCTAACTATTCTTCATTTTGGACATTTTCCTTCTTTCAACTTACTTTCCAATATTAAAATACAACTGTTAACTTGGAGTGATTATTTCATGCCTCCCTTCGGGAATTCAATTGCTTTCGGATATTCACAACATATGGATTCTTATTTTCCCTTTATCTAGACCTGTTGTACTTCATCAGTCAGCATCATATGGGGATATACAATCATTTGGCTATTGGAGGCCTAACTAGGAAGTCACATACTATCCAGCTTCAAAGACCTTCCATAAGCTACACCAATGCGCTTTTTAAGTCAACACCTTTCCCATACGACCTATTTCTCATGGGGTAACCGGGGTAGGTGTATATCTTCACTTCTTTCATTATTCCGAATCAACTTCTCCATATTTCAATGCATTGTTACAACTGTTCTTGTTGAAACTTATAGGATTTGGCGTATAATATATTCATATTTATAGGAAAAATATGAATACGTTCACTCAAAGTTTCCTAATTTTTCAAGGTCAACTAACCTATACTCTGATACCCAATGTAACAACCCGCACAGACAGTGGGCCTGCATTTTCGCTAAACCGAAAAAGCCAAGCCCACCAAAGTCCAGATCGTTGGTTTAGTATCCTGCAATAAACAAATGAAAGCATATTAGAGCACTAACAATACAACTTACAATGAAATAGTAAAGTATAATAGAACATATAATCACTGACCAAGATTTGACACTTTTAATGTCTAGTGTCCTTATGAGGGCCGAGGATAGATAAGGAACCTGACCGTTTATTGTTCCCACCTTGTACCAGTACCTATCCATCTAAGCTATCCTGTGGGTTTAATAAAGAGAAGGTTAGAACAATCTTCTGGTGTTTGGTAAATTATACTCTTTGTACATAATACTAGTTTATGCTAATTGTCTTCTATCTCTTGTTATGTCTTTTTTTTTCAATTAGTCGTTTCGATTTGACCTACGCGCAT
Source organism: Allium fistulosum (assembly GCA_030737815.1). Taxonomy (NCBI): domain Eukaryota; kingdom Viridiplantae; phylum Streptophyta; class Magnoliopsida; order Asparagales; family Amaryllidaceae; genus Allium; species Allium fistulosum. The sequence continues at coordinate 943,542,504 of CM060905.1, read as the reverse complement.
GATACGTCCCTTCTACCCATAGTAGACTATAGCCGTGTACCCATATATATAAGTACCACGGTCCCCCATTGGACCAAGGTACTATCCCCGCTGGTATCCCATAACTTAGCATCTGGGCAGGATCTAATACTCTCGTAGTATTATGCACTCATTGCTATGCATACCAAGAAACTCCCGTAGTCCCTAATAATGGTTTTACAATAATTTGGTCGTTCTCTATGCTGCAATTTTTGGAATGATCTAGTCTGCTTCTCGTTGTAGACTCAGCTCTACGAACTATAAATATGGTGGATTCAAACCTATCGGGTAAGGACTTAGCTCCAGGAAACTACCCTATGTACATTTGAAAGACTTCCCTAATAGGGTTAACTAGCCTTGCCTCCTAACAAACAAACTAGCAAACAATGTGGTGATGCATGACCTAACATGGAGCATACAATAGTAGGTAGTGTACACCCATTAGGTGTAACCCCTGTCTTTCCAGTTGATTGCTAAGGATTGATGACGTTCACGACCTATGCATAACCCTACTCCTTTATTTAGTACTACTTCAGCTGACATGTTGTCATATTGTCGTTCTTCACTCATCATTCGATTTATATTGCCTATTGCAATCGAGGCAATACCCCTCCTTTACTATTTTACTGAAGCAGACTACCTTTTTTATTGGGTTATTCCTTTATCTATACGTAAGCGTATACTATCAACGGGTCCTATTGTTGGACATGTCCTACATCAGTATAATGTATAACAATTGCAGGTAGCCCCTTTCGATGGGCAGACTTCTATTGTGTAACACTGCTATCCTTGCATTCCAACCTATTCTAATGACTATATCATTTTATTCATTTAATCATATGTTAAATTTCAAAGTTCACAACCATCATAAACGTATATTTGAGGCTACGTGTGTCACTACACCAAAAAGGTGTATTTGTAACGAATATAGTCGTTACAAATGAAATTTATAACAGATATAGTCGTGAGCGGTACAGGCGTAAGGTATGTCGTTACAAATATTTATAACGGCCCCTACCTGTTATTAGATATATCACTTACCAATGGACTTTGTCGTCAGAAATCTAAATTTTTGTAACGAAATAGTTTGTTATTAGTTGCATCGTTTTGTAACGGGTATTTTCCGTTACTTAGTTTCCCCTTTGATGGTGGAAGAAGGGGTTGTCATTCTAAATTATCACGACCTTGTCCGTTACAAATTTCATCATTAGTAACGCACTTGTTCGTTACAAATTTCATCAATAGTAATGACTATGCTCGTTATAAATTTCGTCTTTAGTAACGAATATGTTCGTTATAGCTACCAAACCATGTAGAGCTGCAATTTTGCTAGCATTTACACTACAGAATTGTCTATTATAATACAGGTTGTACATACATATCAAAAATTACAGAATTTTGATAACAATAAGCAATTACGCATCCAAACATACAACTTAAATTGCACAAATATTTGACAACAAATTAAAGGAAGATTCGAAATTTCACAAGTTCATCATACATAACTAAAGAGTATGAAATCAAAATATTACAAGTTCTAACATTACTTCAAAATAAATTCTAGATCCTACAAACAACGAACATGACACTCAGGCCAAATAACAAAACCTCCATCAATTATATCAAATAGCTTGTAATTACCATTTTGTGGTGCTTCATAAATAGGTGCTTCTGGATCAAACACTTTCTCCACCAATACAACTCTTTCCCCATTCATCACCTCTTTATGGTGGCATATTTTCTGTGCCCCAAAATGGCCCTTAGCAACCTCTTTCAACTCTTCTGACAATAAGACTACAGATTGCCTATCTCTTGTGGAAGATCCAATAGCACCATTGGATTGAACACCCAAGCTAGCTCTAGGACTATCATGCTGACTGTTGGAAGCAACTTCATTTCTTGGTGTCGCATTCCCTCCAAACTGATTCATAAATTGTAACAAACTTTGTTGCATACTCATCATAGTCGAATGCATCGATCTAAATTCTTCGGTTAGTCTATTTTGATTGTTCTCCATCTTTGCTTTCCATTTTCTATCTTCATCTTCCTTGAAATTAGCTATTGCTTTTGATGCTTGTGTAAGCTTCACTTGCTTCATAGTCGATATAGAGCTAATTGCACGACAATAGTTTTTTCTTTTCTCCTTTCCAAACACTTCAGCAATGGGATCATTCTCAAAATATTCAAAACTTTTACTTCCATTGCTACCATTGACACTAGAGTTTTCCTTTTGTCTTTCCTCCGCTGCTTCAACTAATGCCTGCATAATACCCAAATAAATTATAAACAAAAGTTGAACTTGAAAATATTTTGCATATTAAATAAAGTAAAAGCATAAATTAAAGAATATACTATCAATATCTTGCATATTGGTTGATAGAAAATGATGAACATGTGAATACTGTAAAAAAAATTCCTGTCAAATTATGAATACTGTAAAACAAAATATGGAGGAGATAAACTATAATGCATAAGATAAACTATAAAAGCAAGTTCAATCATATAAACAACTTTTTTCTATGGGAATATGAACTATAGTGGTATGTTGCCATTATTTAATTAAGGCTTAAACTGCCTGAGCTTGCGAAAGTTGCAAGCTTGAGCTTGCATATATTCAAATAGTAATCTCTGTCATAACTCTGAAATTTTAATACATTGGAAAATTTATGAGCATCGATTTGCATATCCTGTATTTAGAGAAATAGCAGCGAGTAATCGTGCTCTAACCTACAATAAGTTTTCATATCATTGGGCAGCTTGTATGTATTTTTGCCTAACTTCTACTGTTAGTATGCTAATACAGTTGAATGTGTGATGAATTTAACAAGTTGAATTCGCCCTTCATTAACTTATCTACATTGATTATGCCAACTGTCAAAGACTTTGCAACTTCTAACAATGTTAATCTATTATATCTCAATAATATTAGAACACAATCATCCATGTAAAGTTTGATGTACTTCAGCTGGTGTCTATTATTTGAATTAATATTATAAGAAAATACTATAACTAAAGTCACTAGTAAATTTACTCTTGTTGCTCCTTTTGACCTTTCCTTGTTGTTGAATTTCTTGTTGACGTTGTTAACTTACTGTTATCATAACGATAACTGAGAGTTTTTCAAGTAGGACTAAATGTATAAATCGTACCAATAAAGTTCAATGTTTACTATCATGTGTTTGGCAATGGTATGAAACAAGTATAATTGAGAGTTTTGCAAGTAAATTAACAAGCTATTCATAGATCTAGGACTGACTCGATAGCCTGGTTTCCTCAGCCCAGCAAAACTCAGTTCAGGTTTTCTTCCCAAACAGAGCAACAAAATCATCTTAACTACTTTAACAGTAGAAAAACACACTCATACTTAACATAAACCAACACCGTTTAAATAAATCTTATATTACATTTTAAGTTGAACCATTACTTTTCATGATAAATGGAATTAGCACCTCTTACGTTTCAATTTTACATTAACCATGCAGCCATTTTTTCCAGGATTAAATGTGTAAATCTTACATGAACAATCATATATGAATCTTTTATGACAAAGAGAGCACAATCTAAAAAGAAGGACCATACTAATTATAGTTCGATACTGCTTGCAAGGGGTGGGGTTCTACTTATATGCTCTCTGCAAATATATCTCAATAAGTGCTTCTATTATACTATACATATATGCTCTTCCAACATCAATAATATTGATAGTCATACGTAAATAAAAGCTCTATCTAACGTAAAATACATACAAGCTGCCCAATGTATGAATATGGCATATCATCAAACATTATTTAAGCTCTATCTATCTAACGTAAATTGGTTTTCCTATCTTTGCAAGCTGTTAGATAGTTTGCTTATTCATTTATTTTTCCAATTAGCAGATATCATTTTTTGGCATTAATCATTCAAATTTGGGGTAGTTTATAATTTTGTAAATGTAGATAATGATGTTAATTCTCAAGTCTGATCCCGCATACAAAAAATGATAAAACTTTTTGAAGCTAAAAATATGATATGATTGAACTAACTAAACTAATATAACTGATATAGAACAAATAAACATGGGATGTTCATAACTGTGAAGCTTATATATGTAACAAAAAACAAAACAAAAATAAAGCAATCAACTAAGTACTATGCTATTGAAAATTTGTATTTTTTAATTAGTTATGAAAATACAAGTAAATATTTTATGACCAAGGTTAATTCAAAGCACTTGCTGTTAATTATAAAAAAAGAAAAAGGCTGAATTTGAAGGAAAATAAATAAACAATAAAAATGTTGATAGCAATCAGGTTGAGAAATTTTGATTTATCATTAGGAAAATGGATTATAATCAATTACAATGCATTAAGTATTATACAATGTCTAGATTTTAAAACCGGGGTTTGTACTCGGTTTTAAAACTGAGTACTCAACTTTGTACTCAGTTTTTAAAACTGAGTATAGTTTGTACTCAGATTTAAAATTGAGTATCGTACTCAGATTTTAAGAAGAACCTCCAACTGTCCGTGAAAGTGTGGAGGTGCAAACTGCAAACTGTTTTCATCAAGTGCATTTTTATTTTTTCATTGTTCAACTTAATTAATTAGCATTTGTAGATTTCAAACCTGATAGTTATTTTTCAACATCAAAATGAAGCATAAACAAGCCTTAAACTGTAAACTTCATGATACAAAGAACTGAAGGGTGATCAAAACTGTAAACTCAAGAACATGGTAATTATTGTACCTCTGTATTATTAAGAGAAGTGCATATTCTCAAATCCAATTCTCAAACCCAATGGGCAATACTTACAGTTACCGATGCAGTCTTGAATAGATGTTGAAGTACTTACAAATTTTTCGGCAGCACATGGAATCACCTTTCCCATTTTTCTACTTGCATAAGCCACTGTACGTGTGATCTTCTGTCCTGGATTCTCAGCTGCCTGCATTTGAATAATTTCATAAAGTATAATTTTGTCACTGAAATATTAACCTAAAAAATGTTTTTACATACCAATTCTTTATATAGTGTAAGATAAGGTTTCCTTCCCAATGTATGAGTTAGAGTACTTTTGGCCTTGTTTTCGGAATTTGTCTTGCATTGTTTCATTTTCTTGTCACTATATTCGATGTCAACAAACCTCTGCCACCATACTTTATCAACGTCATCAGGACGACTATTAAGTGCAACATGTTTGGGCATGAGTTGTCCATCTTTTTTGAGGAATCTCTAACATACCGTTGATTTGAATGTTCGATAACGTTGTGAAAACTTCTTCTCCAATATTGGTCTAGCTACCATGGGGTCGATATTCAAGTCAAACTCTTTCTGTTGAAACAAAAAAATCAAATAACAATGTCAATTTTTTGTTATTCAATGGAGAAAATATGAAAAATAGATGGAGCAGACAGTGGTTTGTGTTGAATGAGAGACATGAAAAGTTAATGACATTATTTGATCTTTAAACTTTTAGCATCAGCAATATTTTAAACATAATTTGGTTCCTAACCTCTTCTATGCAGCTTGGATACATAAAAAAGGCAGAGGAGAGACAATTTTGTAGTCTCATTATTTTGGAGGTATATTTTTATTGTTTTCGGTCTTTACTGCAATTATTGTAAAAAACATTGTTCACATATGAAAGAAAAATTGATCGACGCTCGTTATTTATCTATAGCTCATGTATTTCTTTAATCATTGTTGTTTTTGTAAAGCGTTAAGACTCTGTGTTTTCATTCTTGTTATTTCATCATTTGTCCATAGCTCACTGTTTGACTTAGCTACTCTTTAGTTGACTAAAATATACCATTAAGTTTTCTATTTTGCGATTTTAAAAACTTAATGCGACAACATGCTACTCGCAAAATAACAAAACTTTGCATTAATGAGACTATAGTGACAACAACATGCTACTGCGATTGCTAAAGGCTGTGACCTAAAACATTTTGAAACCGAACTTAACTACAAACTTTTGGAACATTGAATGTGTGTGGTTTCCATAGTTATTGTATGCAAAATTGCAATTCTCTGTGTTAATTATTTTTTAGTTCACTTGTTTGTTGTTAAAAATTAATTAAATAGTTTTTGGGACATCAAAATAGAAGGGTATATATCAGGCAGAATGAACATGTACAAGAGAGACACCAAAGATGGCATAACAAGGCAAGGTTTAAACATATGTATACATATACATATTCAGGCTATTCAAGGTCCAGACTAAGCAAACCAACAGAGATGCACAACAACTGAAACGATAACCAGAGTGTACCAAGGTAGTAAGACACAACAGCTAAACAAAAAGGGCAAGAGTACAAAAAAACAAGTTGTAGATGAACCAGACAAAACATATTCAAGCATAATGAAGTATAAACAGTTACGAATAAATAGTTAAATATATTACGAATAAACAGTTACGTACCATTAGTGCTTTCCACAGGCTATCTTTGAAAACAGCATCTACATCATTCCATCCTTCATAACCAATCGGAATGAGAGAACGAAGCAAAACACCACAACGAGAGGCACATTTTTTTGCATCACTGCCTTTTTCACCTTCTAAGTCCACAATTATTGAGTATTTTTTATTTGGAGGGTGAGGAGGAACATCAACTTCCTCTGCGTCATTTGTATGTAGTGACGTGGCATTACAATTGCCTGACATTCTACAATGCAAATAATTTAAAGACGATGAATGCATATTAAAGCATAAAAGAAAATTTGTAGGATAATGGCTCATCCAAGATGGAGAACATAGCAAAAGCTTAATCCATGTTTATTTATTGTTCATACCAATTCATATTTGTAAAAGGTATCAATTATACACAAAAAGATTAAATCATAGCATTAATATGATGCGTTCAAGACAAGTGTAATAACTTCAAAAATAATCAACAATAGAGAAACATACCCAAGTGTATAGTAATCAATACAACATTGTAATAAGTAAACAAAATAATTATTGTTCAATCAAGTGTGTCTATTTTGATTCGATACATTTCAACAATGCAGTTAAATTAGGCTACTCCTTCAAAATAGATTGAAAGCACATTGGCATCTCATAATCATCTATGCTATCAGTCATGCGCTTAGGCGAGTGTTGTACGATGGACCAATTAGGATCATGCATGTCGCTTATGTAAAAGACTTGACTTGCTTCGGATGATAGAATGACGGGCTCGTCATATTCTCCACTACCGCTTTTTAATTTCCTTAGATTCACCATTAACAAATTGGAGTCACTACAAATCTTACAGCTATTTAATTTATCTGCTACATTGATCCAATTACAGTAGAATACTACATGTTGAGATTCATAATAATCAACTTCAATAATCTCTTTGATAACACCATACCACGTAGTATCATCATCCATAGGATTTAAATCTTTCGCACTTGCAACAAATGTTGTAATCGCATTCATGCAAACACCACTATTTTGGGTTGATAATGTGTTATCATAATGTTGTGGAGAGAATATATAACCATTGATTCTATACTTAAGATGAGTTCTAGCTTCCCATTGTGGTCCACTAACATAACGCCACAACATTGAATCCATGCTTTTTTCTTCAATTAGCTGTTAAATCCACTGAAATATATTAAACACTATTATTTTTATTATTAAACTATGAACTAGGAAGCAAGTTTGACAAACCTTATTGTGCAACCAATCAATAAATTCAGATTGTACTACCACTTCCGCCTTTGTCTGTACTCTTTTTTTACCACGCTGAGCATCTTCTAAGGACAACCGATACTCGCCACAAATTATAAGTAATATTCTCAATAAATATAATGTTATACCTTATGAAATGCACAAAAAAATACAAACCTATAATAATCATCTAGATCCGCTATGTCAATTCTGAAAAGTATCCATCTTCGAATCTGCGTACGTTGCACACTAGATAACTTGATATTTTTGCCTTCCATAATTGAACATTCGTATATATCATTGTCGTTCTCATCCAAAAATAACGCATGTGTAGAACTATGATTACCCATACGTGGATTTGGCATATATTCCATTGCATATGTAATAGATTCTGAAACAAGATACGCTTCGGAAATTGAGCCTTCCACATATCGCTTGTTACTTGGTATGTTCTTACACTCCTTCATAGCTCTAGTCAAGAAACAAAAAATATATTACCTTATATATATATTTTTAAATATAAAACAAGTAATTTTATAAAGATGTATTGTACCTCTCAAACGGATACATCTATATATAATTAATAGGTCCACAAAGTAATGCTTGTTCAGCTAAATGCAACATTAGATGTATGCTTATATCAAAGAAGTGAGCAGGAAAGTAGTGAACCAACACACATAACGCCTCTGAAATCATATCTTTAGCAGCTTGGACATGCTCTCGAACTAAAACCTTCGAACAAATAATTTTGAAGTATAAACATACTTGCAAAATTGCACGTCTTAAGTCGTGACATTTTGGATAGGCACGTTGAACCATGATTGGAAGAAAATATTGAAGAATGATATGATAATCATATGATCCTCTAATGCTCAAACTAGGTGGTTGAACGTTGACTAAATTGCCTATCTTTGTTGAAAAGCATGATGGAAGCTTTGCACCTTTTAAGACTTGGCAGCATTGAATTTTGTAAGTCTTATCAAATGCAAACTTGGAAGATTGTTTCCTATCAAAAAACAAGTTAATAAGATGCTCCGCTACATTCTTTTCAGTATGCATCACATCAATCGTATGTCGCACTTTATGACTACTCCAATACTCTAAGGTAAAAAGAATCGACTTCTTATACCACGCTGGTCTTTCTTCATTGTCATTCTCATTTACAAAATGATCTTCATCACCATCATCAAATTCTTTACGTTTTAATTTTTTTTTACCCGGTACATATTTGATATGAGCAAGCTTTTCCAAAAGTGCCGATCCTACCAATCGTGTGGGAGGTTACTTATGCTCTACATCTTTGTACCATCCATGTTTCAATGCTCTATATGGATGACCATTATTCAAAAATCTTCTATACTTTGTATAAACAATCTTATTACCAATACGTTTTGACTCGGTCTCAGTAGCACAAACCAGACATGCTTTGTAACCATGTGTCACACAACCGGATAAATTTCCAAATGCTGGTAAGTCATGAATTCCCCACAAAAGCATCGCTCTCAGTGTAAATTGCTCTTTCTTATCCATGTCAAATGCAGGCACTCCTATCCAAAGCTGCTTTAACTCATCCATAAGAGTTTCTAAGTATACATTAATGTCATGGCTTGGTGCTCTAGGTCCAGGAATCAACAAACATAACATTTGAAACTCGGGTTTCATACATAATGAAGGGGGAAAATTATATGGGATCATGTACACGGGCCAACAACTATAACTATTAGATTAAGCTCCACTAGGATTAAATCCATCAGTAGCAATGCCAAGCCAAACATTTCTTCCGTTAGTAGCAAAATCCGGCCATCTATTTTTAAGCGATCTCCATTCAGCCGAATCAATAGGATGGTGCATGGAGTCCCAAGAAGCTTTGCTTCACTATGCCATAACATTTTTCGGGCTATCCAAGGTATAGTGTACAACCTAGTTAATCTAGGAATAATGGGAAAATATTTCAAACCTTTTCTTGGTTTTTTTGTGACTTCGACTATTTTCCCATGTTCTTTAACTTTAAATCTCGAAGTATTACAGTGCGGACATTCCAATGCATCTTCATACCCCTTCCAAAATAATATACAATCATTTTCACAAGCATGTATTCCTTTTACATTCATTCCTAGATCTTTTAATATTTTTTTCATTGTAGGGTACTTATCGGGTAGTGTATTTTTCTTTGGAAGCCATAGTTTCAACTTCTTCAACAACTCGGTCATACTGTTTCCTGACCAGTTGAATTCTTTTTTCAAGCCATGAAGCTCTATGAGGACACTTAATGTTGTAAGACCATCTTCACAAGAAGGATATAATTTTTCACTTGCTTTTCTTTTGTATTCATTATACTTTTTTTCATGGTTTCCACCAAAAGTTGTTGTGTACCATGAGATAATCCATATACATCATCAACAAGATTTCCAAGACCACCTTCTATTAGGTTTTCCTCTTGAAATTGATGAGACACGAAATCATCATTGACAACATGGGGTGTAAGATTGACCATTACTTCAATGCCATTACTTTCTCCATGAAAAAACCATTCATCGTATGCTGGATCCATACCATAAAGAATTAAGTGATTCTCAACTATTTCAAAAGGCAATTTTTTAGAATTTCTACACTTTATACAAGGACAACAGCATATTTCAAAATCAGGTGGTGAATGACGCTTCACGAAATTCATAAAATATCGAACACCTTGTATATATTCGTTTGTGTTCCTATGTCGAATTCTGATCCAATCTCTCGAGGTAGGTTCTGACATTAGCAAAAACTCGTGGATCACCTAATTCATTATGAAAATAAAGATTATTGATTCAATGTCGTTTCTTATATGAATGGAGCAAAAGCACATATAATAAAATATTATGGCAAAAAATGACACAATGATTCAAATTCAGTCAAAGTTCTCAAAATAAGATTCAAATTCAGAATTACCATTGTATACACATTTATATTTCTGGTAAAATATTATAATTTATACATTTAAAACAGCCATTTTGCATCTTTCCTTTTACAATTGCATATAAACTTCTCTGTTATGTTTTCTGCTGCCAAATAGTGTATACTATTATTATTTTGGCATATAAATAAACATTTAGAGCGAAGAAATCAAAACATTTTAATAGTTCAAACTCAAGCAACTAATAGTAGGAAATCAACAGATTTTAATAAAAACTAAAAGCGTTGATACCTTTAGTTGATTTAGCCCTTGATTTTGCTTGAGAAGGTTTTGCAATTAGAAAAGTAAAAGCGATCCTGGAGCGCGAATTTGGAGAGGAAATGGGGATTTGGCGGAAAGTGAAAATAATTTGGAGATTTGGCGGCCAAAGAAAGTGGGAAGCGTAATGAGCTTAAGCGTTGTGAGTCCAGATGTTATTTTCCATCTTTTACCCTTTTTTTTTCAATTTATTTTCATTTTTACCAAATTTTGTAATGGTGTAAAGCAGTGATAAACTATTTACAGCTCCTTTTACAATGGCTTTGAAAGTTTTATAACGGGATTTAAGTGTTATTATTTTATAACGGCATTTGATTGTTAGTAATTCAGAAATATTTTTATTGGGAATTTCATGTTTTGGTGTAGTGTGTATATATAAATATATATATATATATATCTTCATTCATTCTTGTTTATTTACGGTTCCTTTAATGTTCACTGTTGACAACATTCTTTTACTTCTCTATGCGTTTACTTCTTACTTAACTTAAAGTTATTTACCGCTTTCTTTTAAATATCTTTTCTTATTTCCTTTCCCTTTCATTTAACATTATTAGGTGAAATCCCTTGTTTTCTTTTTTAACTAATATTTCTCTTTAATTGCCTATTTAGACTTATTACTCCCTATCCGTTTAGTTGTTTCTTCTTTGTTTACTCGTGTTATGTGTCAAATAACAAGAAATTATCTTTTATTTTCTATTAGAATAGAAAAAATATGGTGATTCCCTTATTTTGTACATCTCTTCCTTTTGTTTACATTCCTTGCTATTTCAAACACTACACTTCTATTTATACTTCAGATAATTTATAAAGATTCACATTATTACACAATTCATTCCAACATATTAAAATATGTCTAGTTTTAATTTAATTTATCATCAATTCTAATTTATATTCAATAACATATATAAAGAAATAAAACCTGGAATCCCAATATGTATACAATATCTATCAAGTTTAGAGTTTTCATAACATATAGGCATAATCTCCATAATCATTACGCATGTAAAATTAAATATCCAAATCAAGAATTTTGTCAATTCATAATGCGTATAAAATTAAATATCCAAATCGTGATTTATATCAATTCATTACGCGTGTAAAATTAAATATCCAATTCATGATTTATATCTAGGCATATATGATGTTAAACTGAAATTTAGTTCAACGTTCAAAATATATGTACAAGTAGGCATGTCCGAAGAATTTCCAATAATACCCTTTGGTTTTATGTTAATTCACAAGGTTGTTTAAAACAACATTCTTGAGTTCAAAAATAAAATAACCAAGTGAAAATAACAATAGCCAATACGCTCAAGCCATGTTCCTTTATTTAATTGTGAACATGTTACAAAATGTGCGAATATGCAATTTCCAAATTATTCAAGCCCTTATTTGTAAATATTTTATATCCTTTTCTCCCTCATTAGCATTTATGCCATTAGTTCATCCTCGAGCTCCCAATGAAGAGAACTTGGAGAAGATTCTAATTGTAAAAAGTGATAAGAGCGAGAAAGAGATTAAAGTCCCATTTCCATGAGAGGGTGCATCTTTAATTATAGTGGTTGTAAGGAGGTAGACTTGTTTCCTTTAGCGATGTGGGATTTTGATTGCTATCTTGGTGATGGATTCAACATGAATGCCTTTGAAGCTTTATGAATGTAAATACACTAAATCCTCTTGAATTGGCTCTTGTGAATGATTTTAATCCTCTTTCATTCACGACCTTTGACATTCCAATGGTATTGATGTTGTGCTACACCGATAATATGCGATATTTATGAAATACTACATCAATTCTATTAATAATCTTCAGTGTCGACTCCTGTATAGTGTTTGTTACATACGAAATTTTTTAGACTGCATTCATTCAATATCATCCATATTTGTTAACTTTCGACGTCAATATTCCCTTTGTATTGATGATATGCGCCCACTTTGACCATACTATTGACTTATGATATCCTTCGTATTTTCCCTGACCATATGTAGCATCAATGAGAAGAGATGTGACATCAATGAGATGCGACATCAATGAAATGCGGCATCGATGAGAAGAGATGCGACATCGATAAGGTGAGGTATTGATAATAAGCGGCATTGAAAATAGATGGAATTGATAATAAGCGGCACTGATAAAAGGCGGCATTGAAGAGATATGGAATTGCCTGGAAGGCGACATTAATGAGAGGCGGCATTACTTGAGAAGCGACGTTAATAAGGGATGGCATTGACTAGACGCAATATTGGCTAAATGTGATATTGGCTGGATGTGATATCCACCCTTGCCTTGATGAGGCATTCAATCTCCTTGAGTGGTGGCTTATGACATGGTATTCTCCAACATCATCACTGCCTTGATAAGATATGGCATTGACTTTATGTGATATCATCCACTGATGATATATGAGATACGACATCATTCATTCAACCTTTTTGATGGAGAGCTGTGTGGAATCTATGCGACATTGACTAAGTGCGTATAGATGTTATACAGTATGGAAGTAGTAAGGTGTTATTATTAGTTGTAGGCCTTCGATATCAAATATTTCCTTACCTTAGCATCCGAAGTCTTGAACTTTGACATAAATCTTTAGTTTCAACATTGATTCCGTTGCTTGCCTCCCTTAGAAAATATGTGGATAACATTTGCCCCATCCTTGTATAAAAGAAGCTTTTTACACTTTAGGGTAAAACCAAGAACTTTGCCATCCTTTCTCATTCTTTGCAAGGTTTTATTTCTAACCTTGTTTTTTTGCAAACCACAAAGAAAGCCATGATTGTCATCATTAACATTTTAAATTTGATTTTGGGAAAATCTTTCAGGATTTTGACAAGATCATAAAGGATCTTTTGTTGGTAATCCGATGTTACTTTTGGAATCTATAGAATTACTTGAAGGGGCCAAAAGACTACTTGATTTTGCTTGAATAGAATCCCATAGACTTAGGATTAGAAAACTATCTTAAAATAATGATCTTATGAATAGAAAACTAGAAAGTTATTTATGAATTATAATTTCATGAATAGAAAACCAGAATACCATCTGGAAATATCATAAGAGGGATGACTAGAAACTCTTTTAGGAAAATCATAAATAGATTACTAGAAATTCACCAAATAGTAATAATTTCTTAATTAGTATGTTAGAAATTCATCTGGCAATAATGATCTCTTGAATAAATACTCAAAAAATCATCCGGTGATAAAAATCTCTTAATGGAAGACCAGAAAATCATCTTGATAGAAGACTACAAAATCCATCCAACAGTAATAATTTATGAATAGAAAGAACTATCTGTTAATAATAATCTAAGTAGGAAATGAGAAAGCCATTCTGGCAATAATAATCTAAATAGAAGAATAGGAAATCACTTCGGCAATAATCTGAATAGAAGACTAGAAACTCATCTGGTAACAACGATCTGAATAGAAGTCTATAAATTCATTTGGTAATTATATCTGAATTAAAGACCAAAAAACTATTCTGGCAATAATCTGAATAGAAAAGAAGAAAATCCATCTAATAATTGAAGATTGCTTTACTTTGCTTTGAAGCATAGTAGCTTATATTTGATCGATCTTCTTCTAGGAGATTGTTTTTGCTTTGGAGCATTAATGGCTCATTTTTGATAGATCTTCCTCTAGAAGATTGTTTTTTCTTTGGAGCACTAATGGCTCATTGTTTTAAAATCTTCCTCTAGAAGATTGTTTTGATCCATTATTTTAGATAGAGTGTGATTGACTCAATTGATTTCGTCCGGTGCGTTTGGTTAGCTATCTCAAGCAGAATCAAAGACTTACCCGACCTCCCTCTATAAGGCGCTTTAGTCAGGCCTTATAGGTGGCACTAAAGGCTGGTCGATGCTCTGGCTAGACCATTTTTAGGAGGGACCAAAGGCTTACTCCGACCTTCCTCTAGGAGGAGCCTTAAATAGGCCATTTTCAGGCGGGAATAAAGGCTTATTTTTGATAGATGTTCCTCTAGATGATTGTGAGCACTAATGGCTTATGTTTGACAGATCTTCCTCTAGAAGATTGTTTTGAAGCGCTAATGGCTCATGTTTGATAGATCTTCCTCTAGAAGATTGTTTTGGAGCGCTAATGCTAATTTTAGACATATCTTCCTATAGAAGATTGTTTTTAAGTGCTACTAGCTCATGTTTGACAGATCTTCCTCTGGAAGATTGTTTTGGAGCGCTGATGGCTCATTTTTGAAAGATTTTCCTCTAGAAGATTGTTTTGATCTCAACTTGGATCGAAACCTTTATCACCGTGTTATTTTTTTATTTAGGTCTTTCATTTATTCTAGGAGATTCTTACTACTTTCCATGATTGATCCAATATATATTCTTGTTTCAACTTCTTTATTAATCTATTTTTGGGAAGTATGGTCTCAAATGTTCAACACTCCATGTTCTTGCTATAATGTTGCCATCTGGTCAGCATAATTGATAAGTCCTTGGTGGCATTACTCTATGCATGATAAGGGGTCCTTCCAGTTAGGCCTGAGTGGTCCGTCTGCTAGATTTTTAGTATTTTCCATAACCTCTCGAAGTACTAATTCTCCCTTTTGAAATGGTCTTTCTCTAAATTTGGAGTTGTAATATTTCAATATCTTTCTTTAATATTCAACCATCTGTATGGCTGCTTCATTCCTTAATTCATTGATTAAATACTGATGCATACTTCGATGAGAGGATAATTTAACCTCGATTGGAAGCATATCTTCATATCCATATGTTAAAGAAAATAGGATATGTCCTGTTGCAGCTTTGGTAGAAGTTCTATGTGCCCATAGCAAAAGAGGTAATTCTTCTACTCGATTCACTTTATGTTCAGATATACTTCGTGAATCTGTTGATAATCCGAATATCATCTTATGATAATCAATATTCTTAAATTCATGTATGTTAGGTCTTGATTACTGTGAAAATCCCATAATTGGTTTTGTTGCCTTTCTCAATATCTATAGTCGATATCCAGGCGTTCTTGCTACTTAACCATTCAGTCGTTCAGATGGCTCTCAATAAGTACCGATTTGTCTCTTTTATGGCTCATGCTCACGACTCTTGATAAATGATTTTCCATTCTCCTACTTTTCGAAAGCTACTTAGAGCATTCTAATGGCCTGGATAAGAGATTATATTCCCCATGTTCGAAGTTCAAAGGAATTTTTATAAAACTTATTTGTTAAAATAATTTCATAATAGAAATGTAAATCTCAAATAAGACACCAGGCAGTCATGATTCATGAACCAATAGTCCTTTAATCAAGAATATACTCTTATAATTAGATTTTTAGTGGTGCTAATGAGCCTCAATAGTTTCAAAAACTTTCTTTGAAAAAAATGTATAGGTTTCTTTTTTTCAATGATTTCTAAAAGCTTTGGAAATGCTCTTATCAACACATTTCAAATCAAAACCTTTATGGGAGATTACTGATGTCAAGCAACATATTTTTTGAAGATTTTATAAATCATCCTTGAAATAGATAAATCTATTTTTTTCCCGATCCATAGGGTAATTGATAAAAATCCTTCTAATTTTTGAAATATTTTTCCCAAAGACTTGTTTAGTAAAACTACTTGAATAAAACTACTGTGTATTACTCCTCCTTTGAGTGAAATGTATAATTATTCCACTTTAGGTTTTGCTTGACGAAAAGAAATATTTTGTTTGTAAGTCTAAAAAATCATGATACCTGAACTGATAGATTTTACGGGCAAGAACACAATTTTCTTTAAGAATCCATTCTTTTAAGAGGACTTTGAATACTTATTTTTTTCTAGAATCGATCCTGTGGTCGAGGATTGATGATGATTCAAAAGCCCAAAAAGAAATCCATTACATTATATAAATCAAGGCCTTGAGATAGAGAATCATTTTTTCTTAGATATTTAAATTATCCTCTTTCATAAGAAACCATAAATCTACCTAATAGAAGAATAGATAATCGTCTGATATAGAAAGCCAGAAAACCATATTGTAATAAGAAGACTTTAAATTTGTTTGATCATAAGAAGTCTAGAATACCATCATCTAATAACAAGGAGACCAAAATCTCAATAGATAAAAAGAAGATCAGAATGTCATCGGTAATAAGAAGACTAGAATATCATCCGATAGTAAGCAGATAAGAATATCATCTAATAATAAGAAGATTAGAATATCATCTGAAAATAGGAAGTCCAGAATACTATCTCGCAATAAAAAATCCAGAAATCCCTCGGATAACAGAAATTCCCGTTACGCTTTAACAAGGAAATCCCGAACTTTCCGGATGTCTACTCATAGAATATTGTCCTTATTTCAACCTGTAAAGGATCTTAAATTCTATGTTAGTACATGATGAATTTCGAGTATAAACGGATCGGATCAGAAATTTTGATAAGTAAAATTTATCCATGTTGGGCAATAGCTCAAATAATTCATGGTTGACTTCATTAAATTGTAAACTTATGTTCAACATGCTTGTAAAATGTTAGCTTTATATCTTAAAAACGACGATAATAATTGGAATAAAAAATGTAATAGCAACAATATAATATGCTTACGTTTGCTAATAATAATAAACTCAGTGCACAAGCAAGTAAAAACTCATTTTTAGATTACATGTTCATTCATTTTTTATATTTGGTATATGCACTCAAAATGCCCCATATCGGTAGAAGAAGCCCTTTAATTTGGAAAATCACTACTCTCAAACAATTAACATTTTACAATTCAATGTGTACTACCTTACTTCAATAATCATTTCTAATTTCATATTTGTCCAATCTAGCGGCAAAGGGCATGTGATAGTGCACTAACAAGGTATATGTGGTGTGTACTTTAACATAGGGAGCTCATGCATGTGATTTGTCAACACACTTACTGAATTTATGTTGCATTATGCTCACCGCATTTTATCAAGCATTTAATACGAAACCACATGCATACAAAACTGTGTTTTTTAGAACTTATATACATATATACCTGAAACTAATATATCTATAAAGATTTATATATACAAAACTTTATATATGTCTGAAGCCACATACTTTCGAAGTCTTCAACTTTCAAAATCTGCTGCTTTATGATTTTCAAAACTTATATATCCAAATCTATATATACCGAGTGTACATTTCCATGAGTTTGATACATTTAAAACTATAAATATACTTGAACCGCGAAGCTACGCACACATATATTTGAAACTGGATCTATGCGTGAAACTGATATGTATTTAAAAACCCTTATACATTTGAAAAATCAAAGAAATTTATATTTGATAGTATATATCCTTGAAAACATATGTATTTAAAATAATACACACGTGCATATATACTTGAAACCATATATATTTGAAGCAATATATATATATATATATGAACCGTCTCTACTTATCTTTCATATTTGAAACAATGCATACTTGAAAGCTAATGATATATATACCCTTATATATTTTAAGTTTATATTCATTCGAAATTTATACATATTTAAAGTTTGTGCATTCGAAATCAAATAAGTACTCAAAACTTTACACTTTTAAAACCATATGCTTTTCGAAACCATGTATACATGAAACTATATAAACTTGGAACTTGATAATACATATTTTTGAACCTTTAACATATACTTAAAACTTATATATATTTGAAACTTTTATATTTTCAAGATCTAACATATATATTTGGGAGTTTTTATCAAAATGCTTAATTTATGAAACCAAGTACATGTATCGAACTTACATACATTCGAAACAGTCAATTCTTGAAACATACATACATGAAATCAATATACATGAAGCCAACATATATTCAAAGCCATTTATATTTTAAGACATAATATATTCGAAATTTAGTATATGCAAACCTTTGATACACAATAAATAATGTACATTTAATACTTGCAAATATAAAAAAAACATATATGCATATATATATATATATAGATGTATGTATGTATATGTATGTACATGCATATACACATATGTATGTACATGCATATACACATATGTATGTAGATGCATATAGATATATATGTATGCATATGCATACATATATATGTATGCATATGCATATAGATATATATGTATGTATATGCATATACATATATATATATATGCATATGCATATACATGTATGTATGTATATGCATATACATACATATGTATGGATGTATATGCATATAGATATATATATGTATGTATATGCATATAGATATATATGTATGTATATGCATATATATATGTATGTATGTATACATATATATATATATATGGATGTATATGCATATAGATATATATATGTATGTATATGCATATAGATATATATGTATGTATATGCATATATATATGTATGTATATGCATACATATATATATGGATGTATATGCATATATATATATGGATGTATATGCATATAGATATATATGTATGTATATGTATATGCATATATATGGATGTATATGCATATAGATATATATATGTATGTATATGCATATAGATATATATGGATGTATATGCATATATATATATATGGATGTATATGCATATATATATATATATATGTATATGCATATAGATATATATGTATGTATGTATATGCATATAGATATATATATATATATATGTATGTATATGCATATAGATATATATGTATGTATATGCATATAGATATATATGTATGTATATGCATATATATATATATATGTATGTATATGCATATAGATATATATATGTATGTATATGCATATAGATATATATATATATATATATGTATGTATGTATGTATATGCATATAGATATATATGTATGGATATGCATACATATATATGTATGTATGTATATGCAAACATATATATGTATGTATATGCATACATATATATGTATGTATATGCATATAGATATATATGTTGTGTGTATATGCATATAGATATATATGTATGTATATGCATATATATAGATATGTATGTATATGCATATATATATATGTATTATTTGCATATATATATATATATGAAACCAATATGCACTTAATATATCTGAAGATAACATATTCAAAACTTAATATATTTTCAAAACCTGTACATTTTTTAAAGCATAATATAGTAGAAGTTTATATATTTGAAGCTTATCAAACCTTATGCATTTAAAATTATATATACATCCAAGGTTATATATCCATTTGAAACTACGTATACCTGGGAAACTCATATATATAAGAAACTTTATATTTACAAATCCAATATACATTTGAAACGTTATGCTTTCTGAACTTCAACATGTATTTGAAATTTTATGCTTTTTGAAATCATATTTTTGAAAACCTGAAATTTATACTTATTTTCAAAACTTCATATATATTTGGAGCCATATGCATTCACAACTTGTATGTTTTCAAAAACTCATAGGAAATTTTATGCATTTGGAAGCTAATATATGCTCGAAATTTGAATATATGAAACCGCACATATAAGAAACTTTTTATTTATATCTAAGACCAAAGATACCTTAAGCCTATATTTATTCTTTTAAGACTTGTATATTCACAAACCTCTATATTTAAAACTATATACTTTTTGAAACCTTCCGTATATATTTAAGGCTCTATGCTTTTGAAACTTAGGTATAAACCAGACATATATATATATATATATATATATCTTTGTGTGTTCTATATATATTTGAACCTGTGTTTCAGAGATTTCATATATTCAGTTGGAGCCATTATACTACAGATCTTTACTCTTTGAAATCTCATGCTTTACGAAATCAATATATATGAAACTTTTATTTTACAAAACCTAGTGTATATTTGAAATTTATTCTTTAAAATCCATACATGTATGGAACATTATATGTATTTGAAACCAATTACTTTCGGGACTTTTGTATATAAACTGTATGTTTTCAACAACTTTTAGCTTTGAAATTCTTATATCTATAAACTTTATTTTTTTTGGTTTTTAATTTGAATCCAATAGCTTTCAATATCTACTAATCTCTAAAATCAAACCATTAACCCGTAGGATCGATTTCACCCTAGAGGGGGTGGTGAATAGGGTGATACTAATAATAATCAAAATTAATGCGGAAATATATATAATAATTGAAGCACAGATATTAACAGAATAATAAAAGAAAAAATAAAACAACACAGATTTACCTAGCTTAGGCAATAACCTGCCTACGTGATGTTCCCAAGGTTTCTACTAGAAATTAAGTAGTCAGACGCTTACACGCGTAAACTTGCGACACCCGCTAACGACTAACCTAACTCTACACTCAAACCCCTGCTACAACTCGGCCACTGAGTTGCGAATTCTCGAACTACACCACCGTAGTTCATAACCTAGTCACACGACTAGAATTTTACAAAAGTTTAAAAGGAAATTACAAATAAAACTAAACACAAAAACAAAATCCTAATGTTTCTTTTATAATTAAGCCCAAGTAGAAAATAATAAAGGCCGACCCAAATTGATTAGTGAGAAAAGATCTGTCTCCCTTTATTTTAATTCGTGCTTATGCCATTCCTTTGGCTCTTCAAAAAAATGTCGTTCCTTTGCTTTGCTTATAAACTAGGGCTTTGAAATTGAAACTTCCGCCTTGATATTGTGATCGATTGAGTGATGAATTCAATGCGGCTTTGTTAATCGATCATGGCTTCGATTTGCTTGCGGTTGCTTTCAGGATTGAGTTCGAAACTGTGAATTTGGTATGTGATTTTTGCCGTATAATTTCTTTGTTGAAGTTGCTTGTATTCGAACTCGATTCGAGTTATTAATTTGTGATTGAATTTGTATCTTCTTTTGATTTTGCTTGAACTCGAATGCCTTTTACTACTGATGATGTAACTGGGTTTTACATGGATTAAAGCCCTAAAACTACGTTCGTATATTTCATTTGAATTCTTCACATTGTTTTTCTAGGCCATGGATTTTGCTTGAACGATGTTGATATTTCTGAATTTTTCATCTTATATGATTTAGTGTATTTGCTCTGATCTTTTCTCCTTTGATTTTGATATTTGAATATTTAAGATAATGTATTGGGTTGACGTGATTTTTGACTTCGACTTGTTTATTCAATTAGTGAATTCGAATATTTCTCTGACTTGTTCATCTATTCCTTATCACTTCTGATTTTGTTCAAAACTTTACTCACGGCGTCATAGTAACCTGCTGACCTTGTTCTTGACCCACGGCGTGCTTTTCCATATGACCTTTTATTGAAAGTATTTGACTTATTTTTGAATTGCAACTTATTGCTCTGCTTCGAGTTAAATTGGTCTTCTTGTTGCTTTGAGTTGTTTGGTGGTTTCATGAGTATGTTTTCATCCCTCAACGCTTGCATGAGAATTTGTTTCTATTGTTAGTAAGTAGTAACTGTGCACATACAAACATGTATATACATACATATATATGTATGTATATATGTGTATAATTGTTCTGCCTATCCACTTGGTTTCACGTGAACTTGTTACTGTGTTCAGTTTTGTAACGACCCGTAAATTTCTTGTAACAACCCAGAGTTTTATAACAATTAATTTTCGTCATTTAACGATTAAGTGGTTGTTAATTGCTATTGATTGTTTTAATGGGTTGAAAATTTGGTTAAGCGTTGTTTGAGCTTTTAGTAAAATCTTGGCCACGTTTCCTTTTGGTATTGTGATACTTATCTAAGGCCGATACCTATTCCTATCTACCCACATTCATTCGCGAACCCTAAAAAAAAAAAAATCGAACGAAGAAATTAAAAATGGTGGCCTCTTCCTTGTCGTTCAAAAAAAAAAAACTAGGGTTTTGGGCAAATTCAAAGACCCCGACATTCAACGCTCGATTCAACTTGACTCTTGCTTCGCGAGTTGATCATCTCTTCAGCCGCTTGATTCGAGTCGTCTTCGCTTCGAACACTTTGTAGAGGCGGCCAAATAGGGGGTGTCTTCGACTTTGGTTTGAACTGGATTCTTCGAATAAAAGGTGAGTATAGGCTCACATCTAATTCAACTTCGAATGGTTTCTGTATTATATGATTTCGTGATTTTGAGTTTTGAGTTAGCCGATGATAATTTTTCTTGGGTTGATTTTATATGGGTTTGATCCCTGTTTTCTCGTTCGTATGATTTCGTCTGACATTTTCAACACTTTTGCTTTGCCGTTCGATATTGTATGGATGTTGCGATTTTTCTCTGACCTTTTCCATATGCGTATATATTCGTATATAATTTTTGGGCTGACTTGATTTTGAGATTATTGGCTTTGACTTGGTTTTGGAGATCTCGTTTTTGAAATAGTTTTGAATTAATAACCACGGCTTTGAAAATTTTACTCCGTGAATTCCTTGCTTTGACTAGTTCGACTTTGGCCAATACAGTATTTTTGATTTCGTCTCCTTTGATGACCACGGCTTCATTGTATTCTTTGCCTTAGTTTTTTTTACTTGTTCATGTTGACTTGATGATTCCTGTAACTTGCCTGATGGTTCATTTGTGCAGTGTTATCTTTTGCAGTATTTGCTATCTTGTACTGGTTTGATACTGCATCCATTGTGATATCTGTAGCTTGTGTAGTCTGCATCCACTTGGTCTGATTCCTTGAACCACTAATGCATTGCTTGTGTGAGTTGTATTCATGTTGTTCTATACCATCTGTACATAGGTGTGGTAGACTCTGATGCATTATACAGTGCTTTAACACTTGATAGCATTGCCTCCATTTTGCATTTCATAGTTGCCGGTTGCATTTCATAGTTGCCAGTTGCATTTCATAGTTGCCAGTTGCATTTCATAGTTGCCAGTTGCATTTCATCGTTGCCAGTTGCATTTCATCGTTGCCAGTTGCATTACAGTGTTACTGCTGCATTTATATCTTTACTGTCCCATTGTTTTAAACTTGTTTAACAATTGGGTTTTATTGTGTTTCACTTGGAGCTTTATTTACCCTTTAGTCAAGGGTGTTTATCCATGTGAATTACTTGTGCATTTATATGTGGTTGCCATGAGCTTTGGCCTTTGTTGGTTCATCTTGCAGGCTGGTTCATTGTTTTAATTATTGCTCCATTGCCTTATCCTTGGTACACTGTCCAGTTTGTACTTGTACATGCATTTTCCTTGTTGTAGTTGCATTGAGTCACCGACTTGACCTTTGCATTTTTGTTAATAGTTTGGCTTTCAGTTTCATTCTATTGTAGTGAGATAATTGATGCTGTTAAGTCAACTTACTGTCCCATATATGTTGACATATCCACCTTTGCATTTGAACTACCATTGTATTCATTTCGCTTTGAATTTTGTGTAGTTCATATTTCATTTGATGTTGAGTTTTTGGAAGTTCGAAAATCTGGAAATTTCAGTAGCATGGTTTTGTTATAGACATAAGTTTTACCTGTGTGTTGTTATTACTAAACCCTGTTACTTGACCTTCAACTTGGTAGTCAAAATTGATATCACTTTATATCTTTACTATAACTAACTTTATAAGTAGAAGTATGTCACCTGCACGCATAAGTTGAACAATATTTCCTAACTTATACATAATTCTTATCTTGCACCTGTATAATTGAATAAAGTAAAGTAAAACTAAGAAAGGATGGCTTCACCTTAGTATTGTTGTATTATAGTTGTTTGATTTCTCGAGTGTATACTATGATCTGCCATGCTTCTGTTTTATTGTACCTTGTACTTGTTTGTGAGCATTGCTGAGTCTTTGCCTTGTACTGTCCAGCTGAGTGTATTATTTATTGCTGGTTCATTTGGACTTGAATCACTTCATATGTGTGCATGATACTGTGTTGCCATTTCATTGTAGTACTTGTGCATGTTGAACTGAACTTGAGTTTTTGTGCATTTTTCAAATTGCTGTTTCATTTTGCACTTCTTTGACTTCACTATGTACATGCACAATTTTATTGTGCAGTGATACCTTGAATTTCGGTTGAGCCCATCTTCAATTGTGTTGAATCTGATTTTGATTTGACTTTGTGTACTCGAGTTGGCGAGGCAGTGCACGTTGGCGTGTACTGCAGCCACACCGAGTTCGACGTACGGTAGTGGCAAGGCAGTGCACGCATACGTGAACTGCAGCCACTCGGTGCTAATTTTGAATTGATTTTTCTTTTTCTTTTGATGCATTGATCTTTTATGCCGTATTGGCGAGGCCGTACACGCGTGCGTGTACGGCAGCCAATCGAGTTTTGATGGTTTTAAAGTGACAATTTCAATGACTTTAAATTGATTTAGTCGATTTGATAAATTGTTTATTTATCTCTGTTGATGATTTAAATCTGCTGATTTTTGTTAAACACTGTTAAGTGTTATATTGACCGTTATCCGGTTTCTTTGTTTAAAGAATCGGATAGATGGGAATTATTGTGACTATCATCTATTTAAAGTATTCTGCCTATATTCTCTAATAAACTGGTTTGAATTAGACTGACCTGGGTATTATTTTCTTTTGAATGTAATACTCGGGTCAGACCCGAGTTATTTCAGGTTGTAGATTTTCTTCTTTGAGTTGCTGTTCGGGATTGAAGACTTTTCACATCTTCTGAAGTTGTCAGAGTCATTTTGTCATTGTATAGAATGATATATATTCATGTATATTAGTCGATAATGTACTTGTATATATAACTTCTAGAGTCGACAGTTGTAGTTGTATCATATGTATAGTGTCAACTATGTATTAACTGACATCAGTTATATATATATGAGACTTTTGTTTTTATCTGTGTTCCGCATTTATATTATCTGTGTTATTGTTATATCTAATGTCCTAAACTATTAGGAACCATCGTAGTTCGTTTTATACTGGTATTGGGAGTGTCGATGGGAGTAAATAAATAATAGATGAAAAATAAAAAGTATATACCACTCCTGTCGAGATAACCAATATTAGTGTAAGGCCAATTACGGATGGTCGCTCCTATCCAGCCTTATTCTTCGTAATAATAGACAGTATTTCTTTTAATACTCTTTGTTATTATGAGCATAGAGGTGGGGCGTTACAGTTGGTATCAGAGCTTGGAGTTTATGGACATAATATAAAACATAACTTGGATGGAACATATGTTACAACTATTGGTCGATGTTTTATTTGTACTTTGAGTCAAAACTAAAGTTTTGAAATTTTGTGAAATTTTTAAATATCTTTATTTAAAAATAATAGTGAAATTGTGTTCTGATGATTTGATTGATTTGTGTTCTGTTTATCGGAGTGCGCAGCGGAAACAGTTAAACTGTCTTCGCTGAGTACAACTGATAATCTTTTTGATTTAAAAATCAAAATATGGAATTGATATGAATTTCAATTGTTGTTTACATAGTTGTGTTTATTTTGTTTCTTTGAGAATTTCGAATCCAAATTGAGGATTCGAAGAAATTGCAGATATGTGATTTTTGTTGAAATTTCCGCTGGCTTTCTTTTGTACTAATCATATATTGATCAGATTTTGCTGTTTTGAATTATCTTCATTGAAGATACATTTGAATGATTCTTTG
Organism: Allium fistulosum; assembly: GCA_030737815.1. Lineage (NCBI taxonomy): Eukaryota > Viridiplantae > Streptophyta > Magnoliopsida > Asparagales > Amaryllidaceae > Allium > Allium fistulosum. Next base: position 943,516,155 of record CM060905.1, on the reverse strand, counting down.
TTCATTTTGTAGTACGTGCAAAAATTTAAATTGTACGTTATTGCATTCATTTTACGTTGAACCGATGCTGGGTTATGAAACGTATTTTGTTGCCGTTATTTTTACAACGGAATTTTACACCAATGCTATATTTTGAAGTATGGTGTTTTGTGGCATTTTGATGAATGAGAATTCACTGACATTACATTTTGATGTAGATTGTTTTGATGTGATTTTGACGTTTTAAAACTACTGTCGCTTTGGCTTCCGTAACTGTCAAATTTTAAAAGTGGATTTCTAGCGGTTATTCCGCAATGCTGATTTGTAACCGTTTTTACGGTATTTTGAGAAGTACAATTTCCTTATCGAAATTGTTACTAATTTGCTGCTTTAATCACGTGATTGGAAAATTGTTTTATAAAATTTTAGCAGTTTGTGTTTTCAAAAGAATGAGAAAGCGACTTAAACGATTCAGCAAAATCGAGGATTATGACCCCTTTCTTTTACTGTTTCGCTTAACTCCGGACTTGTCCAGTTGAGAATGTGAATCGTTATTTTTACAAAATAAATAAAATTGTTTTCAAGAATTTTTACAGTTTGCGCTTTCAAAGGAATGAGGAAGCGATTTAAACGTTTCAGCAAAATCGAGGACTATGACCCCTTTCTTTTACTGATTCGCTTAATTCCGGACTTGTCCGTTTGAGAATGTAAAGTGTATTTTTACAGAATACACAATTTTGCACTTTCAAGGAAACGATGAAGTGATTTAAACGATTTAGCAAAAGTGCGGAGTATGGAACCACACTTTTACTATTTCGGTTAATTCCGGACTCGTTAATTGAATATCTGTTGTTTTGATGAATTTGATGATTTCACACTTTCAAGGAAACGATGAAGAGAATCAAACGATTTAGTAAAACACGTGGTATGGGACATGTGCGTTTGCTATTTCGGTTAATTCCGGACTCGTTAATTGAAACATTTTGATGCTTTCGTGTGCTTTCGAGCCACTTTGTTGGACCTTCGGGTCATTTGTTGGACCTTCGGGTCAAATACCAGTACTAGACCTTCGGGTCATTTGTTGGACCTTCGGGTCATTTGTTGGGCGCCAAAATTATGTTGAGTACTTGGTAGGCTTCGGCCATTTGTTGATGCACGTGCGGCGAATTAAAAACTCGCCATCTGATGGGATCGATCCAAGCTTTTATGTTGATTTTCTAGTCTTCTTAATTGATTTCTAGATATTTGTTGCTTCCAATTATCTGCAGGTAATTGGATATTTGTTGATATGAGTTCTGATTATCGTTTTTGATAATCGGATATTTGTTGTTTCTAATTATCGCTTGTGATAATTGGATATTTGTTGATATGAGTTCTGATTATCGTTTTTGATAATCGGATATTTGTTGTTTCTAATTATCGCTTGTGATAATTGGATATTTGTTGATATGAGTTCTGATTATCGTTTTTGATAATCGGATATTTGTTGTTTCTAATTATCGCTTGTGATAATTGGATATTTGTTGTTTTTAATTATCGCTTGAGATAATTAAATATTTGTTGATTTGAGATTTAATTATCGTCTTTGATAATTAAATATTTGTGATTTTAGATTTAATTATCGCTGTTAGATAATTAAATATTTGTTGATATGAGATTCAATTATCGCTTGAGATAATTAAATATTTGTTGATTTGAGATTTAATTATCGTCTTTGATAATTAAATATTTGTTGATTTTAGATCTAATTATCGCTGTTAGATAATTAAATATTTGTTGATATGAGATTCAATTATCGCTTTTGATAATTAAATATTTGCTGGTTTGAGATTTAATTATCGCTTTTAATAATCGAATATTTGTTAGATTTGAAATTTGATTATCGTTTTGATAATCGAATATTTGTTGAATTTGAAATTTGATTATCGTTTTTGATAATCGAATATTTGTTGAATTTGAAATTTGATTATCGTTTTTGATAATCGAATATTTGTTGAATTTGAGAAATTTGATTATCGTTTTTGATAATCGAATAATTGTTGAATTTGATGTTTTGTGATATTCGTCTTCGATAATTTGACATTTGTTGATTTGTTTTCTGATTATCGTTTGAGATAATTAGATAATTGATGCTTGCTGATTTTATTGATATGAGATTTTCTAGTCTCCAATTGATTCTAGAATATGCTGATTTTATTGAATTGCTGTTTTCTATCTATTTCTGTAAATGGTCAGAGTTTACTGGTTTTGAAATTTGTGTTTCCTAGTTAATTGTTGAATAACTGGATATTGTAAGTTTGCGATTTGTGAATTGTGCTTCATAATTATCTTTGTTGATAATTATATTTGGTTGTTTTCTAATTATCGTATCGATAATTAGATATTGCTATTTGAGATTTCTGAATTCTAATTGTCTAGTTGATAATTAAATATGGCTGATGATTGCATTTATTCAGTTTTGCTGCTTTCTGATTATATATTGATAGTTAGATTTTATTGAAGATTTGCGAATCTCTTTATTAGAATTAAAAGATTACTTTGGCATTTGAATTCTTGACTTTTATTTTTCTAGCTTAACCAGTTTATGTTAGAAGAATAATAGTAGTTGACGACCTTAATTATGAAAATTGCGGGGATGCAATTTTTATAAGGAGGGGAGTCTGTAACAACCCAGAGTTTTATAACAATTAATTTTCGTCATTTAACGATTAAGTGGTTGTTAATTGCTATTGATTGTTTTAATGGGTTGAAAATTTGGTTAAGCGTTGTTTGGGCTTTTAGTAAAATCTTGGCCACGTTTCCTTTTGGTATTGTGATACTTATCTAAGGCCGATACCTATTCCTATCTACCCACATTCATTCGCGAACCCTAAAAAAAAAAAAAATCGAACGAAGAAATTAAAAATGGTGGCCTCTTCCTTGTCGTTCAAAAAAAAAAACTAGGGTTTTGGGCAAATTCAAAGACCCCGACATTCAACGCTCGATTCAACTTGACTCTTGCTTCGCGAGTTGATCATCTCTTCAGCCGCTTGATTCGAGTCGTCTTCGCTTCGAACACTTTGTAGAGGCGGCCAAATAGGGGGTGTCTTCGACTTTGGTTTGAACTGGATTCTTCGAATAAAAGGTGAGTATAGGCTCACATCTAATTCAACTTCGAATGGTTTCTGTATTATATGATTTCGTGATTTTGAGTTTTGAGTTAGCCGATGATAATTTTTCTTGGGTTGATTTTATATGGGTTTGATCCCTGTTTTCTCGTTCGTATGATTTCGTCTGACATTTTCAACACTTTTGCTTTGCCGTTCGATATTGTATGGATGTTGCGATTTTTCTCTGACCTTTTCCATATGCGTATATATTCGTATATAATTTTTGGGCTGACTTGATTTTGAGATTATTGGCTTTGACTTGGTTTTGGAGATCTCGGTTTTGAAATGGTTTTGAATTAATAACCACGGCTTTGAAAATTTTACTCCGTGAATTCCTTGCTTTGACTAGTTCGACTTTGGCCAATACAGTATTTTTGATTTCGTCTCCTTTGATGACCACGGCTTCATTGTATTCTTTGCCTTAGTTTTTTTTACTTGTTCATGTTGACTTGATGATTCCTGTAACTTGCCTGATGGTTCATTTGTGCAGTGTTATCTTTTGCAGTATTTGCTATCTTGTACTGGTTTGATACTGCATCCATTGTGATATCTGTAGCTTGTGTAGTCTGCATCCACTTGGTCTGATTCCTTGAACCACTAATGCATTGCTTGTGTGAGTTGTATTCATGTTGTTCTATACCATCTGTACATAGGTGTGGTAGACTCTGATGCATTATACAGTGCTTTAACACTTGATAGCATTGCCTCCATTTTGCATTTCATAGTTGCCGGTTGCATTTCATAGTTGCCAGTTGCATTTCATAGTTGCCAGTTGCATTTCATAGTTGCCAGTTGCATTTCATCGTTGCCAGTTGCATTTCATCGTTGCCAGTTGCATTACAGTGTTACTGCTGCATTTATATCTTTACTGTCCCATTGTTTTAAACTTGTTTAACAATTGGGTTTTATTGTGTTTCACTTGGAGCTTTATTTACCCTTTAGTCAAGGGTGTTTATCCATGTGAATTACTTGTGCATTTATATGTGGTTGCCATGAGCTTTGGCCTTTGTTGGTTCATCTTGCAGGCTGGTTCATTGTTTTAATTATTGCTCCATTGCCTTATCCTTGGTACACTGTCCAGTTTGTACTTGTACATGCATTTTCCTTGCTGTAGTTGCATTGAGTCACCGACTTGACCTTTGCATTTTTGTTAATAGTTTGGCTTTCAGTTTCATTCTATTGTAGTGAGATAATTGATGCTGTTAAGTCAACTTACTGTCCCATATATGTTGACATATCCACCTTTGCATTTGAACTACCATTGTATTCATTTCGCTTTGAATTTTGTGTAGTTCATATTTCATTTGATGTTGAGTTTTTGGAAGTTCGAAAATCTGGAAATTTCAGTAGCATGGTTTTGTTATAGACATAAGTTTTACCTGTGTGTTGTTATTACTAAACCCTGTTACTTGACCTTCAACTTGGTAGTCAAAATTGATATCACTTTATATCTTTACTATAACTAACTTTATAAGTAGAAGTATGTCACCTGCACGCATAAGTTGAACAATATTTCCTAACTTATACATAATTCTTATCTTGCACCTGTATAATTGAATAAAGTAAAGTAAAACTAAGAAAGGATGGCTTCACCTTAGTATTGTTGTATTATAGTTGTTTGATTTCTCGAGTGTATACTATGATCTGCCATGCTTCTGTTTTATTGTACCTTGTACTTGTTTGTGAGCATTGCTGAGTCTTTGCCTTGTACTGTCCAGCTGAGTGTATTATTTATTGCTGGTTCATTTGGACTTGAATCACTTCATATGTGTGCATGATACTGTGTTGCCATTTCATTGTAGTACTTGTGCATGTTGAACTGAACTTGAGTTTTTGTGCATTTTTCAAATTGCTGTTTCATTTTGCACTTCTTTGACTTCACTATGTACATGCACAATTTTATTGTGCAGTGATACCTTGAATTTCGGTTGAGCCCATCTTCAATTGTGTTGAATCTGATTTTGATTTGACTTTGTGTACTCGAGTTGGCGAGGCAGTGCACGTTGGCGTGTACTGCAGCCACACCGAGTTCGACGTACGGTAGTGGCAAGGCAGTGCACGCATACGTGAACTGCAGCCACTCGGTGCTAATTTTGAATTGATTTTTCTTTTGCTTTTGATGCATTGATCTTTTATGCCGTATTGGCGAGGCCGTACACGCGTGCGTGTACGGCAGCCAATCGAGTTTTGATGGTTTTAAAGTGACAATTTCAATGACTTTAAATTGATTTAGTCGATTTGATAAATTGTTTATTTATCTCTGTTGATGATTTAAATCTGCTGATTTTTGTTAAACACTGTTAAGTGTTATATTGACCGTTATCCGGTTTCTTTGTTTAAAGAATCGGATAGATGGGAATTATTGTGACTATCATCTATTTAAAGTATTCTGCCTATATTCTCTAATAAACTGGTTTGAATTAGACTGACCTGGGTATTATTTTCTTTTGAATGTAATACTCGGGTCAGACCCGAGTTATTTCAGGTTGTAGATTTTCTTCTTTGAGTTGCTGTTCGGGATTGAAGACTTTTCACATCTTCTGAAGTCGTCAGAGTCATTTTGTCATTGTATAGAATGATATATATTCATGTATATTAGTCGATAATGTACTTGTATATATAACTTCTAGAGTCGACAGTTGTAGTTGTATCATATGTATAGTGTCAACTATGTATTAACTGACATCAGTTATATATATATGAGACTTTTGTTTTTATCTGTGTTCCGCATTTATATTATCTGTGTTATTGTTATATCTAATGTCCTAAACTATTAGGAACCATCGTAGTTCGTTTTATACTGGTATTGGGAGTGTCGATGGGAGTAAATAAATAATAGATGAAAAATAAAAAGTATATACCACTCCTGTCGAGATAACCAATATTAGTGTAAGGCCAATTACGGATGGTCGCTCCTATCCAGCCTTATTCTTCGTAATAATAGACAGTATTTCTTTTAATACTCTTTGTTATTATGAGCATAGAGGTGGGGCGTTACATTTCTGATAATTAAATTTATTAATTAATAAGTTTTGGAATTTAATGTTGTGAAAAATAAAAAATTTAAGATTTAATGATGAGAGAAATAACTAGAATGTAATGTTAGTAATCTTAATTTAAGGCAATTGACAACTATTTTAATGCAATTTCAATTGATTAAAATGATTGTAAAGTTAAATTTGGTAATAAATTGCAAATAAGTTAATAAACCAAATGTTGTAATAAACGGTGAAATTATATGTTCGTCTCTAACCGGAATAACAAATGTTGAATTTGAATAAAGGATGGAGTGAATGTTTTAATGAAAGAATAACATAAGTTGTTATTTGAAATGCATCTTGGAGAAGTTGCTTTTCAATAAGATAAAACATTTACTTTGTAAATAGTGTGTAAATTTTGTTGTATATGAAATTTTATAAAACAAGTTTGAAGCGGTAAAAATGAAAAGAAAACAATGTTTTATAATTAGAATTTGTTTGAAATTAGTAATGAAATGAATCAGAATTAGATTTGTTGAAATGTTTTAATTAAAAGGAAACATAAATGAAACTGTAATGAATGAGTTAATATAGGAACTTGCATTTTGTGTTAATATGGAATGAACATTTTAATTAAGATAATTGCATGTTTTAAGACGTATATAAATAAAATTTTCATTTTGAATAAGTATGGTTTTGGAAAAAAAAATTGGATTTTAGAGTAATATATATAAACACACTTATTAGTATTCAAATTTTAAAATATATCAAAGGGTTCATGGTTGTATAAGTGTTGTTAAATGAATTAGAAATTACCTTTTATTAACAATTATACATTAATTACACATGTTCACATATATTTATCTTTCCATTTCATATATGGTTAAACTTTTAAATTTGTTTCACTAATGTGACCGTTATAGTTGAACGACCCGTATTTTTACGGATCGAAAGATTGTAGAACTGTTGTCATTAGGTCGTTAGTGTTGTTAAGTCGACCAGAGTTTAAGTCGTCCAGAGTTAAGTCGTGTAGCAGGTTGGGTTATGGAGCGACTTAGTGGCTTAGGTGAGCGACCTAAGGAAGTTGACGACCTAAGGAGTAGACGACTTAAGGGTTTAGACGACCTAAGGGGTTAGGTCGTGTGATAGTTAGGTCGTGTTATAGTTTAGGTCGGTCGAGCGACCTAAGGAAGTTAGTGGTAGTAGTTGGCGACTTAAGGAATTGACCGACCTAAGAAGGTTAACGACCTAAGGAATGGAGCGACTTAAGGGGTTTAGCGACCTAAGGGTTGAGTGAGTTAACGACCTAAGGAAGTTAGGTCGAGGACGAGTTAAGGATAGGTCGTTAAGACCCTGTGTAAAGTGTTAGGTCGTTGAGTCGCTATGTCGTGTTTAGTTAGGTCGTAGACGACCTAGTTAGGTCGCGTAAAGGCTAAGTTGTTAGGTCGCGTGAAGGTGTGTGTTAGGTCGGTACCCCTGTTAGATCGTTAGGTCGGCTATGCGTTAGATCGTTAGGTCGTGTAGCGTTGAGTCGCTAAGCCGCTTATGAGTGTTAGGTCGTAGGTCGCGTAAGGGCTTATGAAGTTAAGTCGTAGTATTTGCTAACTCGTTAGGTCGTGGATGCGCATAGGCTTGGGTCGTTAAGTCGTAGGTCGGGGATAGTTAGGTCGTGGACGACTTAAGGGGGCGGACGACCTAAGGATTTCCAGCCTATAAATACACGGTTCTATTTCACTTTTTGGGATTCGGATTTTGAAGCGATGAAGTGCTGCCATTTTGAGAGCTCGAGAACTACACTTCTTCACTTCTTTTCTCCACTTTAATTTTGTGCTTCCTTCCATCCAAATCGAAGATCCAAGAGTTTAGATTGAAGATCTACAACCATCGAAGAGAGATTTCATCGTTTGAAGCGGGATTTTGGAGAATCGAGCTAGATCCTTCGCTGTCCAGATCTGAAGTGTGTTGCTTTTAAGGTGCTTAGGTGATTCGGTGAGTGGTGGTTATCTCTCACATGGATCCAAAGGAGTATATCGGATTGGTGGCTTGATTTTGTGTTAAAATAGTGATGTCCATGCATTTTCTAAAAACTTAAGTATAGATTTATTGTTTATGATGATTTGACATCCATTTTACTACATGTTAACCTATGCAAGTTCATTCATCAAGTTGTAGAGATATTGCTCATGATTCATGCTTGTTAGATTTAGACTCTTTATTTACAAGATTGCCATTATTGCTATAATTGTTTATTAGATCATGTTTGAATGCTTGATTACTTGGATTAATGATTGACTTGATTGATTGTTATAAATTAGTTGATTGATGATTTGATTTGGACAAGTTAGTTGAAGATGATTCAAAAGCTAAGGGAAAGGCTCTTGAATAAGAAAAGCTGCTCGTGGCATATGACGCGGATGATAAAGCTCATATGGATAGGTTTGATGATGAGGTTGAGATGAGGCTTTGCTATGATGAGATGAAGCGAGGCATGATGTGAGATAGCCTTGGTTTAATCTAGACGGGATCATTCCAAGCATGTTGTTAACTCGGTGAAATGGTTCGAGTTTGAGGATAATGGTTGGCTCGAGAGGGGCTTGAGCTAATATGAGAATAGTCATCGAGGAGGATGACTAGAAGGCTGAGATTTCATCGTTGTTCAAGGTTCTAGCAGGCTCAAAGCAAGAGTACGCTGGGCAGATTCGATAGACCCAAAAGACTACAGTTGGTGGTCGAGTACTCTGGGCAGATTCGATAGTCCTAGGCACGGGCTGCGACGATGTGCGGAGTTCTGCCTAGAACCGAGGTTACCATTAACCCTTGACGGACGGCTGAAAGAATGTGCCGGTCATTCAATTAACGGTGGTATCGAAGCAATGATAACAGTGATAGCCAGAGTCATGGATGTTTGGTTGTATCGTCATTCGGTCTCAAGAGCAATATTTTCTGGGTGCTTATCTGATCTTGGTTTAGGCCTTGGGGTTTTGTACTTGGAAAACATTGACCTTGACTCGAGTGATAATTGCTTTACTTTAAATGTTTGCTTTACTATGTTTACTTCTGCTTAGTGCGTCTGGGGGCTATCACTGTAGAAAGAGGTGGAGTGGGAGGGTTGGATTCCTATTCCTTTTTACCTTTATACTCTTTTGGTATGTTGTTAGTTAATTTACCGCTCACTAAGACTGTTGTCTGACTCAAGGTTTTATGTTCAACTCTTATTACATTGGGCTGTTCATCCGCTTTGGGATGGGCAGATTAGGTAGCAGGTGACAGGTGCTGTTCTTAGTTTCCAACGATGCTGATGACGAAGACGAGCTGGAGGCTTGCATATTATTTTCTTATTATATGTACTGGATGTTCCGCTTCTTGTATATTCTTTAAGTGATATGTAGTGAGGCTGGATGTATTGACTATTCAGATTTTTGTATCAAACTACTATGAGGCTTATTTGATACGATTCTGTTCTGTGTAGGTTCACTATGTATATTTTTCCTCTATTGTATTTTATCCATGCGTTGTGAGTAATACGATAGGTTCTGCTGTTTTAACTTACCTCTGACGATCATCCATGGCTGCTTGGCACACTTTACAGCGCACTATTTCTATGTTTAGTGCAGGAGTCATGGGCGGTCGTCACATTTGGTATTAGAGCCTTAGTTAATCGATTTTACCCAACGCTCGCTGACGTAACTACGTATGAGAGACGTAATTGTATTTTGATGGATGATTACTATATATAATATAGTAGTTTAAAAGAATTTGAGTCCTTTATGCAGTTGTTTCTCAAGGTGTGCCGATCATTCTTTTTTATAGATATTAAGAATGAGTCGAAGAGGGAGACCAGCTGCTAGGGAAGGCCGTGCTACTGAGGGGGCTGCTGATTATGCTGCTATGTTCGAGGCTATGATGACTTCGATCATGAGAAGGATGCCAGCTCCGGGGCCATCAGTAGATGTTGGAGTTCAAGTTCAAACTTCAAAACCGGTGGATTTTGCTAAGCTGTGTAAAGACTATACTGCTCTTGGAGGGAAGATTTTCTTGGGAACAGAGTCAACCATTGAAGTCCAGAGATGGATAGATGCTTGTAAAAGAATCTTTGGTGATTTGGGAATCGAGGATGCAACTAGAAGGAAGCTCGCATCAAGACAGCTTCAAGGGAGAGCTTCTGACTGGTGGAACTCTATCACCATTGATACTCCGAAGGAAGAAATTACTTGGGAGCAATTCCAATTTCAAGCTAAGTTCATTTCTACAGCTCAGAAATCTGTTCTGTTTAAGAAGTTTGTAGAGCTCAAGCAAGATGGAAGACCAGTTCTTGAGTATGTTTCTGAGTTTGAAGCTTTGTCCAAGTATGCCCGGTCGTATATTGAATCTTTATATCAGAAGAACGAGAAGTTTGTGACAGGCTTGGACATTTATCTTGGGAGCCAGTTGGTGATTCATCTGGACGATCCATTTGAGAAGCTTGTGGAAAAAGCTCTCAGGCACGAGAATCTGTTTCCTAAAGAAGGATCTGTTGTTGCTGTGACCAAGGAGGATTCTAAACCACAGCAGGGTGGAAACAAGAAGAGGAAGCAGCTGTGACGACCCGGAATTTTTGTATATTTGAAATGTGAATATTTAATTTATTTTAAATATCCGAAGGTTAAATTTTAACTTTAATTTCAAATATACAGTATTTATTTGGATAATTAATTATTAAATTTAATTATCGGGATTAGGTAAAATATTGAATCTCGATTTTAAGCCTGTTAAAGATAGTTCAAAGGTTCAGAAAATTTATTTTGTTAATACTAAAGATGATAGAACTTTTAAAATGGAATTTTAAAGAGTTTTGTTTAGTTTTAAAATTATATCGTTGAAATTGAATTTAAAAATAGCCGTCCGAGGCACAGTCTCGGAATGCGACGAAACCAGTTCCATTGGATCCGTAATATTGTATTATTATCGGGTTTCAATTTTCGTAATGTTTGGAGTTGTCGTGTGGTCGTACGGAATGTAAACGCACTGAAATTAAATCGAAAATTCAATTTAATAACTGAATCCAAAAGGTTATCTTCTACTTACGATCGAATCGGGACTCGAGACCTTTTCCTTTGCGTTCGTAATAGGGGTTTAATATTAAAACATCTGGCGGCACGTCTCGATTGGAGATCGAGACTGTAAGTTACGTAAATCAGGACGATTTCAAAATAGAATTAAATAGATAATTAATTATATTGCAAGCTTCTGAAACACGCCTCAGAAATTTACCACTTGTCAGATTTCGTGAACACGCGTCCTCACCTTTTTGTTTTCAACCGAACACTTCACAGTAAAAGGTAAAAATGAAATCACCTATCTTCCTCTCGTCCAATTTCACGAATTCGAAAACCCATTCCTTTTTTCCTCTGCATACGAATTCAGTTCGTTCGAAGAAAATCACGGCCTCCCTGTTCTATCGCGATCTCCTACTCTTCTACCTCAAGTATTGCTTGATCGAAAATGAAGGAAGATCGAGTGTGTGCATCTCGCGTCGATTTCGAGGCACACGAAGCACGGGGGATGGGCTCTACCCTGACATGGCTGCGAGATGTTCGTCAGAGCGCGAGTAAGTTCGTGGAGGCAGCGTGGTATTAGGCGAGATTGAGGTCGCGATTTGCGTTTGTCGAGGTGGCGGCTGTTCGAGTTGGTGGAGAAATCAGTCGCGTAGTCAAGGGGTTTGGGGAATCTCACGATTCGAGTTCGGGGTCGCGGCTGTTGGAGTCGCGATGTGATTTAGGGCTTATCGACTTCGTTAGGGTTTCTGAAGGCAGAGGTGTGTTTTCTGGGCATGCGAACTTACGGAGAAGATTTCAATCGATGTCATGGTGATGGCGTTGAGGTCTGGCACTATGGAAGTCGCGTGGTGCCGCAGCCATCACGAGTTCTTTTCAGTCTATCGCGGGTGGCATGGGGTGAGGGCGACGTCGATATTGGATTTGGAAGGGGAAGTAGCTCGCGAGGCAGGAGGGTCAGGGCATGCTCGCATGGGTTTGGATTTGCAACAGGGGCCGACGGCGAGCTGTTGTGGCTTCAGTTTTTCCCAGATTAGGTTGGTTGCGATTGGATTCTTCCTGGGCTCAAAGTGTTAAGGTATCGATTTCATCTTAAATCCGAATTAATATAGATTGAAAGTAAAAATTTGAGAAACAGCAGAAAATAAATAAATAAATAAGTACGTTGGTACATCTTAAATTACTGGATTATTTTCAAAATAGTCATTAGGGAGATTAGCTACATTAATTATTTTTGGTAACGTAAATCTTTATTTATTATGAGGAAAATTGATTAATAAAATATTTTGACTAATTAAATCTATCTAATAGGGTAATGGTCATTAGACTAGTTTGAATTTAAAAAGTGTTAATTAAATTGATAAATGGAAAATTTACTGTTCGAATATTTCACATAGTAATAAAATGTAAAATGTTTGTTCAAGGTCTGAATCGTGTAGAATCGCGAAGAACAAGTTGAGATGAGAGTGGATTGCAAATTCAAAAATCAAAGGTGAGTTAATCTCACTCAGTTGAATTTTATTTTAAATTTAAATGGTTAAATTCAAATAATTGATTGGATGATTGCATTGATTGATGTGCTATACTATATATAGTAGTATATAGCAATATATACATATTGGCATATGTATATATTTGAGTTGTTGATATTCCCGCATTTATATAGCGGATGAGACCCTATGCGCCGCATAATAGCGGATGATATTTTATAAAACCCATATACCGCGATATTCCACCTCGAAGTGGAATTGGTATTGTGCTAACGTTTGTGGATGCAGGGAAACAGGTTGGAGGGATCCAACTGGATTCCTCAAAATTATTTAGATTATTTGATATTCTGTTCTATGAATATTGATATCCTGTGATGATTTTATTGATGATTGAAATATTGGATGATATGGTTGGATTGAATATTTCAATAAAAGGAGTTATCAAAATATATTGAATTGGATTTTGAAAGAAATAAAAGAGTAAAATTTTAAGTAAATAATTCAAGTGAATTGGAATAAGGGAATTTCGAAATAACAAGGGAAATATTAACTTTAAACTAAAGTGATATTAAATTTAAAGAATAAAGGATTTATTTTGAATATAAGGATTAAATTTAATTAAAGGCTAAAGAAGGAATTTTGGAAGTTTAAAATTGGTATTTTCAGTTAAAAAGGGTTTTAACTCAAATAAAGGAATAAATCTAAAAGTTAATGTATTTTGAAATAAATGAAGTAGTAAAGGAAATTTATTTCAAAGTAAAGTAAAGTAAATTGGAAAATCAATTGGAAATTGATTTAGTTGTTTAAAATTGGAATTTTAAAAGAAGTGAGATTTTGGAGATATAAACTGGGTTTATAAAGTAAAATAAAATATCAGTGGATATTTGAATATAAATTCAAGGTGGAAATTTATAAAAAGATATGGTTTGGTTTAAAAATAAATGTTGATTTATTTTTAAAAGATGGAAATGAGAAGTGTATTTCTCTGGATAGCCAAGTACGTTTTCAAAGCAATTTTAAATATAAGTTAAAAGTTTTAAGTATGTTTTAAAAAGCATGTTTTAGAAAATTGATTATTTCTAAATGTTAATTTTCAAAGTAGGTATATTTTAAAAATCTATTATTGTAGTAATTATATAAAAGTGATTTGCTATTCTGTTTTAAAAAGAGAAATTTGGTTTATATTTATAAAGTGGTTTAATTTAAAGTATATATTTTTAATAAAGTATTAAAGTAGTTTGATTTCAATGTTATAAAATATATTTTAAAATAAAGTGTTTTTAAATTATTTTAAAATCTAAAAGAGTTTTGTACTTGGTGTTTCAGAGAAATAAATATTTGGAAATGTGTTCCGTAAGCGGAAATTGTTTGAAATTGTTTTCAAAAAGGAGTTTGAAAATTTGGAAATATATCTTGGAAAGATATTTGAGTAAATAAATAATGTGGGAAATTATTTATTGTGTGATGGTTGCTTGTGGATGTTAATTGATAGTTAAATAACCGACTATCAATATTGGCCAAATGCGCTGATCGTTTCGAAGAGACCGGGATCGGGTTTCCGTATACCGGGATTCTAGGTCTGGAGACTCGAATACCACTTCGATCCGGTTTGTACGTTTCGTGTAACGATTTCGGAGTCGAAGATGGAGCAGTGAAGTGCAAGGGCTAGTCGCTACTAATCCTGAGGATATTTCCAAAATGGATGTAGTGGGAATAGTGCCTTCGGTTCCGTTCAAACCCAGGACGGACTTGTATGGACGAATGCTTGCGAAACATCGTCAGCGGACGATGGGCATTCTAAGGGATATGTTCTCTAAAAGGTATCGTTTAGCCTCGAACCTCATCAACCGGGAATGACTGAAAATCAGGGGTTATGCAGCAAGGCTTCGTGGGTAGCTCCCACTGGAGGGTAAGGTCATCCCTGTCTAGATGTCCCTTTTTATTTCGGCTTAGTGGTGCGGTTGCTGATCCCAACCGTGGGGTGATTTTATTCGGGATCATCCAGTAAGGGATGGTTCCGGCCTTGTGTTGCAGAGGAGCGGGCGTACTCCTCGGTACGGTGATCTAGGCCACGTACTGTGATAGGTGGTACCCCAGTGCCTAGTCATTCGTTGGAAATCCATTTTTCCTACGTGCCTTGTACGGTATTTGTTTGTATTACCCACTTTTGTGGCTAGTATGCTGGAATTTAATAATGTAACAATTTCAGCTATTTTAATAAGTATGTGTATATAGACACTATTATAATATCAGAGGAATTTGATAAAAAGTGTTTTAGCTATCGTAAGGTAAAAACCCGACATGTTTATTTGTGGCGTGGTCTTACGAGATGCTTTTGTTTTCAAAGGATTTTTGAAACTTTAATAATCAATTGAGTGTGATTTTCTCACGCTGGTATTCCAGACTGACTCGGGTATTGTTTTATATGATGCTCGGGTCAGACCGAGTATTATAGGTTACAGGATATGATGATGTGGAGCTCAGGAGACGAGCTGGATGACGATACGTACTCTCGTACTTGCTATTATTTTTCCGCTGTGTATTCAGTTGTATGATATTGATGTGATGTACTCTGATGATGTATTTGGATGTATGTATATATATATATACAGATACAGTTTGATTTGTGTAAAGATCTGTTGATATATATTATATTTTATTCCGCTGCATATGTGAGATTCTGCTGTTGTTTTCTATTTTTCTTCTTCTACCTCTTCTTCTTAACTAAAATGGTCCGGTTTTTCGTGTTAGAAAAACCCGGGTTGTTACACTTGGTATCAGAGCTTAGGCTAGCGATAACCTTGGCTCTGGTGGGAATTTTGAGAGTATTAATAGATATGAGCGCGTATTTGTTAGTGAATATAAAATGGTTTTATATTGTGTTGGTTGATTTATTTAGTGGCATATGAACCTTAGTCGGCACAGTCTGTACAACTGTATCGAAGGGGTTTCTAAACACTTGAATAGAACAGTTCGACACAATATTGTTTTAAATAGGGTGAATGAAATAATTTTGCCCAAATTATTTTGTATATAAAAGAAATAATTATTTGAAATTATTATAGTTATATATTTGGATGCTTGGTTGTTAGAAAATGACAATAATGAGTTAGTCTCATTATTGAGTAGAAATTGAAACTTATAACCTAAGTTGAAGAATAAATTTGTATAACAAATGGAATTTGAGAATATAGATTATAAATGAAATTTATAAATTGAAATAAACTTTATATACAAATGTGATTTATAATCAAATGAGATAAATTCATAAACAAATGAAATTTGTAAATGTAAATTGTAAATGTGACTTATAACTTGAAGTAAAATGTGATAGAATTCCAGAGTAATGTGGGGATATAAAATTGAATGGACTTTGAATTAGAAGTTTTAGGAAAGGTTTAAATTCCTTTGGATTTAAGAATAGTTTTTAAAGGTTTTGGGAAAATAATGGTGATATTATTTCATAAATATTTTTGAAATTGAATTGAAATCTGGTGGAATTTGGGATTTAAAAATGTTTGAAATGTTTCAAAGTGATAAAAGCATTAAATTCTCTTTCGGTCGCTGGAAAATAATTTCGGTTATGACTACAGCATCATCGATGTCTATTTTCGAGTTCCAAAGAGAAATTGCTACCAAACTGTTTTAAATTGGAAATGATTGTGAATTGGGTTGGTTTTGAAATTCAAAGGGAAAATTGTTTGGTAAAAGCAGATTGTTTTAGAAATTGGGATTTGATGTGATATACCAGATGTGTATGAGTTATTTATGGATTCAAAATGGTTTTGGAATAAAATCGAGCAATTGAATTCTGGGAATTCTATTTAAAATATAAATGTGGAAATTTAAATGAATCAACAATATAAAGTATAGAATGAAGTTGATTGAAATAAGAAGGGAATGAAAGTTTAAATCTGGGATTATAATTATGAGATGGAAATAACTCAATAAGTAATATAAGCTGGTAGATAAAAGAGTTAGAGAAGGTGAATGAATTGTAAAACTTGTATAAAATTTTATCCTAGAATTAAAATTTAATTCGAGTATATGAAGATGAATAAAATATATTTGAATTTAACTTAAGATGAGTTAAATAAAATTGAGAATTGGAATTGAATTAAATGTAAGTAAGTGGAAGTTGAATTGAATTGGATATAAAGGTAATGTAAAATGCTTATAATTGTGTAAAGAAATTCATATTCTTAGGTTTTTAAGTGGAATAATTTGAAATTTGATTATAAAGATTGAAATGGACTTAAATAAATAGTCCTAGATCTTAAGTAAGTAAGTTAAAACTTATGAATAGAAATGAAATTGTAAGTCATAAATGGGAATCCATTACTCTGAACCATTAAGAGTTATAATCTGAAATTGCAATTATAAATTGGAAATGACCTGGTTATTAATAAAATAATTCCAAATGAATTGAATATGGAAATTAAAATTCATAATGATTGAGTGAATGAACCAATTATATTTAATAAATAAATGGATGGAATTTGATTAAATAAGAATCAAATGAAAGATGGAAATAAAACTTTAAAGGGTTGGTTAAATGGAAAATAAACTTAAGTTATTGACTTAAGTAAATGTTGAATGGAAACTGAACTCCACAGAGAAGTGGTTTAAATAAGTTGAGAAATAGTTATTGAATGAATTAACTTGGATTGTTTTCGAGCTAAATAAAATTCAATATTCAAAAGTTGAAGATGAATTGAATTTAAGAAAATTATTAGAAATGGAAATCTGAATGAAAATGTGGAATAAGTATTTATATTGGAAATGAAGTAGTAAATTGAAGTAAGTTGGAATTCATATGAAATGGGAGTTCAATTTGAATATATACACTTCAGTGGTGAAGTAGTAAATAAATATAAGAAAATTTATATGAACTTAAGAATTGAAGAATGAAATTCTTAAGAAAATTTGTTTTGGAAATATACTTAGTAATTTTGGAAAAAAATATATATATACTAAGTGAATAGTTGAATGAAGACTAAAACTGAAGTTGTGAAATGGGATAGTTGTGAATAAGGGGATAACAATCAAAATGAATGTGAATAAAAGAGAATTGATATAACTGATAATCAATTGAAATTAATACGTAAGGTGTACGTATATTAATTATTCGCATAGCTATTTGATCCGGATTCGAACACAGAATTTCGGGATAGATATATCGATCCAAGTTGGAATTTTTCACTCGATTTTCGACGGCGAACCTGGATATGGATTGTTGATTGATTCTGGAAATTCTCTATCATAGTTTGTGTCTATGCAAGGAGAATGACGGTTTCTGATCAAGGAACCAAATCTGAGTCCGCACTAGGAAGTCGGGTGGACAATACTAGTTCGGAAGTGGAATTGTGTGATCGATTGAGCGATCGAATGTGATATTGCGTACGGATGATATATGTGCATCGTACGGGCTGAAGTAAAGCAAATATTGAAAATTTGTAAAGAAATGTCTAGAATGGTTTTGAAATTGTGACTGAATATTATTGCTTAGTAGGATATACAGGTGTATAAAAGCAATGGATAATTGGGATTTTTGATTTTAGATAAAATTTAATGGCCCGACAAAAGGTATGTATTTGAATTTCTATATGAAATTTGATTGGGTTTTGGATCCAGCCACTTGGCTTTTTGTTTTCTTTTTGAGATTGGGAGGCCGTAGAGCCATTTTGTAGTAGTACCGAGCTAGCCGCGCAAAGGAGACGCTGGCAAAAATTTTCGGAAATTTAGGGAGTTAGAAAAATTTTGGGAAAATTTTGATAATTCAAAATTTGAATTCAAATTTAAATTTGAACTAAGAAAGATAATATTGTTTGGGACTTAGGAGTAAGTTTGAAAGGTTAGAAAGAGGGATAATGTATCTCTATTAAAGGATTTGTTTTGGGAGGTGGTTAAAACTATTTGGATTGGGAAAAAGAACGGGTATCGAATCATTTCTCTTAACTGGTAATTTCGGGGACGAAATTCTTTTAAGGGGGAAGGAATGTGACGACCCGGAATTTTTGTATATTTGAAATGTGAATATTTAATTTATTTTAAATATCCGAAGGTTAAATTTTAACTTTAATTTCAAATATACAGTATTTATTTGGATAATTAATTATTAAATTTAATTATCGGGATTAGGTAAAATATTGAATCTCGATTTTAAGCCTGTTAAAGATAGTTCAAAGGTTCAGAAAATTTATTTTGTTAATACTAAAGATGATAGAACTTTTAAAATGGAATTTTAAAGAGTTTTGTTTAGTTTTAAAATTATATCGTTGAAATTGAATTTAAAAATAGCCGTCCGAGGCACAGTCTCGGAATGCGACGAAACCAGTTCCATTGGATCCGTAATATTGTATTATTATCGGGTTTCAATTTTCGTAATGTTTGGAGTTGTCGTGTGGTCGTACGGAATGTAAACGCACTGAAATTAAATCGAAAATTCAATTTAATAACTGAATCCAAAAGGTTATCTTCTACTTACGATCGAATCGGGACTCGAGACCTTTTCCTTTGCGTTCGTAATAGGGGTTTAATATTAAAACATCTGGCGGCACGTCTCGATTGGAGATCGAGACTGTAAGTTACGTAAATCAGGACGATTTCAAAATAGAATTAAATAGATAATTAATTATATTGCAAGCTTCTGAAACACGCCTCAGAAATTTACCACTTGTCAGATTTCGTGAACACGCGTCCTCACCTTTTTGTTTTCAACCGAACACTTCACAATAAAAGGTAAAAATGAAATCACCTATCTTCCTCTCGTCCAATTTCACGAATTCGAAAACCCATTCCTTTTTTCCTCTGCATACGAATTCAGTTCGTTCGAAGAAAATCACGGCCTCCCTGTTCTATCGCGATCTCCTACTCTTCTACCTCAAGTATTGCTTGATCGAAAATGAAGGAAGATCGAGTGTGTGCATCTCGCGTCGATTTCGAGGCACACGAAGCACGGGGGATGGGCTCTACCCTGACATGGCTGCGAGATGTTCGTCAGAGCGCGAGTAAGTTCGTGGAGGCAGCGTGGTATTAGGCGAGATTGAGGTCGCGATTTGCGTTTGTCGAGGTGGCGGCTGTTCGAGTTGGTGGAGAAATCAGTCGCGTAGTCAAGGGGTTTGGGGAATCTCACGATTCGAGTTCGGGGTCGCGGCTGTTGGAGTCGCGATGTGATTTAGGGCTTATCGACTTCGTTAGGGTTTCTGAAGGCAGAGGTGTGTTTTCTGGGCATGCGAACTTACGGAGAAGATTTCAATCGATGTCATGGTGATGGCGTTGAGGTCTGGCACTATGGAAGTCGCGTGGTGCCGCAGCCATCACGAGTTCTTTTCAGTCTATCGTGGGTGGCATGGGGTGAGGGCGACGTCGATATTGGATTTGGAAGGGGAAGTAGCTCGCGAGGCAGGAGGGTCAGGGCATGCTCGCATGGGTTTGGATTTGCAACAGGGGCCGACGGCGAGCTGTTGTGGCTTCAGTTTTTCCCAGATTGGGTTGGTTGCGATTGGATTCTTCCTGGGCTCAAAGTGTTAAGGTATCGATTTCATCTTAAATCCGAATTAATATAGATTGAAAGTAAAAATTTGAGAAACAGCAGAAAATAAATAAATAAATAAGTACGTTGGTACATCTTAAATTACTGGATTATTTTCAAAATAGTCATTAGGGAGATTAGCTACATTAATTATTTTTGGTAACGTAAATCTTTATTTATTATGAGGAAAATTGATTAATAAAATATTTTGACTAATTAAATCTATCTAATAGGGTAATGGTCATTAGACTAGTTTGAATTTAAAAAGTGTTAATTAAATTGATAAATGGAAAATTTACTGTTCGAATATTTCACATAGTAATAAAATGTAAAATGTTTGTTCAAGGTCTGAATCGTGTAGAATCGCGAAGAACAAGTTGAGATGAGAGTGGATTGCAAATTCAAAAATCAAAGGTGAGTTAATCTCACTCAGTTGAATTTTATTTTAAATTTAAATGGTTAAATTCAAATAATTGATTGGATGATTGCATTGATTGATGTGCTATACTATATATAGTAGTATATAGCAATATATACATATTGGCATATGTATATATTTGAGTTGTTGATATTCCCGCATTTATATAGCGGATGAGACCCTATGCGCCGCATAATAGCGGATGATATTTTATAAAACCCATATACCGCGATATTCCACCTCGAAGTGGAATTGGTATTGTGCTAACGTTTGTGGATGCAGGGAAACAGGTTGGAGGGATCCAACTGGATTCCTCAAAATTATTTAGATTATTTGATATTCTGTTCTATGAATATTGATATCCTGTGATGATTTTATTGATGATTGAAATATTGGATGATATGGTTGGATTGAATATTTCAATAAAAGGAGTTATCAAAATATATTGAATTGGATTTTGAAAGAAATAAAAGAGTAAAATTTTAAGTAAATAATTCAAGTGAATTGGAATAAGGGAATTTCGAAATAACAAGGGAAATATTAACTTTAAACTAAAGTGATATTAAATTTAAAGAATAAAGGATTTATTTTGAATATAAGGATTAAATTTAATTAAAGGCTAAAGAAGGAATTTTGGAAGTTTAAAATTGGTATTTTCAGTTAAAAAGGGTTTTAACTCAAATAAAGGAATAAATCTAAAAGTTAATGTATTTTGAAATAAATGAAGTAGTAAAGGAAATTTATTTCAAAGTAAAGTAAAGTAAATTGGAAAATCAATTGGAAATTGATTTAGTTGTTTAAAATTGGAATTTTAAAAGAAGTGAGATTTTGGAGATATAAACTGGGTTTATAAAGTAAAATAAAATATCAGTGGATATTTGAATATAAATTCAAGGTGGAAATTTATAAAAAGATATGGTTTGGTTTAAAAATAAATGTTGATTTATTTTTAAAAGATGGAAATGAGAAGTGTATTTCTCTGGATAGCCAAGTACGTTTTCAAAGCAATTTTAAATATAAGTTAAAAGTTTTAAGTATGTTTTAAAAAGCATGTTTTAGAAAATTGATTATTTCTAAATGTTAATTTTCAAAGTAGGTATATTTTAAAAATCTATTATTGTAGTAATTATATAAAAGTGATTTGCTATTCTGTTTTAAAAAGAGAAATTTGGTTTATATTTATAAAGTGGTTTAATTTAAAGTATATATTTTTAATAAAGTATTAAAGTAGTTTGATTTCAATGTTATAAAATATATTTTAAAATAAAGTGTTTTTAAATTATTTTAAAATCTAAAAGAGTTTTGTACTTGGTGTTTCAGAGAAATAAATATTTGGAAATGTGTTCCGTAAGCGGAAATTGTTTGAAATTGTTTTCAAAAAGGAGTTTGAAAATTTGGAAATATATCTTGGAAAGATATTTGAGTAAATAAATAATGTGGGAAATTATTTATTGTGTGATGGTTGCTTGTGGATGTTAATTGATAGTTAAATAACCGACTATCAATATTGGCCAAATGCGCTGATCGTTTCGAAGAGACCGGGATCGGGTTTCCGTATACCGGGATTCTAGGTCTGGAGACTCGAATACCACTTCGATCCGGTTTGTACGTTTCATGTAACGATTTCGGAGTCGAAGATGGAGCAGTGAAGTGCAAGGGCTAGTCGCTACTAATCCTGAGGATATTTCCAAAATGGATGTAGTGGGAATAGTGCCTTCGGTTCCGTTCAAACCCAGGACGGACTTGTATGGACGAATGCTTGCGAAACATCGTCAGCGGACGATGGGCATTCTAAGGGATATGTTCTCTAAAAGGTATCGTTTAGCCTCGAACCTCATCAACCGGGAATGACTGAAAATCAGGGGTTATGCAGCAAGGCTTCGTGGGTAGCTCCCACTGGAGGGTAAGGTCATCCCTGTCTAGATGTCCCTTTTTATTTCGGCTTAGTGGTGCGGTTGCTGATCCCAACCGTGGGGTGATTTTATTCGGGATCATCCAGTAAGGGATGGTTCCGGCCTTGTGTTGCAGAGGAGCGGGCGTACTCCTCGGTACGGTGATCTAGGCCACGTACTGTGATAGGTGGTACCCCAGTGCCTAGTCATTCGTTGGAAATCCATTTTTCCTACGTGCCTTGTACGGTATTTGTTTGTATTACCCACTTTTGTGGCTAGTATGCTGGAATTTAATAATGTAACAATTTCAGCTATTTTAATAAGTATGTGTATATAGACACTATTATAATATCAGAGGAATTTGATAAAAAGTGTTTTAGCTATCGTAAGGTAAAAACCCGACATGTTTATATGTGGCGTGGTCTTACGAGATGCTTTTGTTTTCAAAGGATTTTTGAAACTTTAATAATCAATTGAGTGTGATTTTCTCACGCTGGTATTCCAGACTGACTCGGGTATTGTTTTATATGATGCTCGGGTCAGACCGAGTATTATAGGTTACAGGATATGATGATGTGGAGCTCAGGAGACGAGCTGGATGACGATACGTACTCTCGTACTTGCTATTATTTTTCCGCTGTGTATTCAGTTGTATGATATTGATGTGATGTACTCTGATGATGTATTTGGATGTATATATATATATATACAGATACAGTTTGATTTGTGTAAAGATCTGTTGATATATATTATATTTTATTCCGCTGCATATGTGAGATTCTGCTGTTGTTTTTTATTTTTCTTCTTCTACCTCTTCTTCTTAACTAAAATGGTCCGGTTTTTCGTGTTAGAAAAACCCGGGTTGTTACAGCAGCAGCAGCAGCAAAAGGGTAAGGATGGCCAGAAGAAGCCGAAGGGCGAAGTGACCTGTTACAATTGCCAGCAGAAGGGCCATTTCTCCAGAGATTGCAAGAATCCTAAGGTGCCGATGAAATGCCACAACTATGACAAGCCGGGGCATATTAAGAAGAATTGTCCAGAACCGCGGAAGGACAAGCAGATTGTGCAAGCTTATGCTTTGGGGACTGTTCCATCATCTTCAAAAGCTCCTACCGCTGAAGAGAAAGGAAAGAGTGTGGTGGTTCAAAGTACTCTTTCCATATGTGGTGTTCCAGTTAGAGTGTTATTCGATACTGGGGCGTCGCATTCTTTTGTTTGTAATGAACTTGTAGGCCGGTTGGGTTTAGAACCAGATATCGTTGATAGACCATTGGTTGTGACTAATCCAGTTGGGGGTTCGTCCTGTCTGTGTATGCTATGTCGTGGTTTGGTTGTATCAAGTCATGATTGCTCTTTTGTTTGTGATTGTTTTGTTCTGAACTCTGTGGGGTTCGGAATTATTTTGGGTATGGACTGGCTTAGGAAGTATGCGGCAAAGGTTGATTGTGAAAGGTTGGAGGTGACAGTCGAGAATGTGGAAGGGCGAAAGGTTGTGATATGATGTAAGCATGAGGAAGGCGTCTTCATGAGCTTCATGTATTCGCTGGTTGTTCCATGGGATGGACTGTCATCGGTGCCAATCGCTAAGGGATTCGAGGATGTCTTTGATGAGGTCAAAGGGTTACCGCCGCATAGAGAGATCGAGTTTCGTATCGATCTAGTTGAAGGAGCCAGACCTGTTGTGATGCCTCTTAGGCGGATGGCGCCTAGGGAACAACAAGAGTTGAGGGTGCAAGTTGATGATCTTTTACAGAAAGGATTCATTCGGCGTAGTGTGTCCGAATGGGGTGCACTAGTTGTGTTCGCAACCAAAGCGGATGGATCGTTGAGGTTATGTGTGGATTATTGTGAGCTGAATAAAGTGACTAAGAAGAACAAGTATCCATTGCCAAGAATAGATGACTTGTTCGATCAACTTCACGAAGCTAAGGTGTTTTCTCAGATGGATTTGGCAACGGGATTTCACCAGTTAAGAGTGGCTAAGGATAGTGTGCCGAAGACTGCTTTTAGGACACCATCTGGTTTCTTTGAGTGGCTGGTAATGCCGTTTAGATTGACCAATGCGCCAGCATATTTTGTGGATCTTATGAATAGAGTGTTCAGAGATCAGTTGAACAAGTTCGTACTAGTGTTCGTGGATGATATTTTGATTTATTCCAGAACTGAAGAAGAGCACATGACGCACTTGCGTATTGTTTTGGAAATCTTATGGAAACATCAGCTGAAGGCTAAGTTTTCGAAGTGTCACTTCTGGAAGAGTGAAGTGAGGTTCTTAGGCCATATTATCTTTGGAAATGGAATAGCGGTTGATTCCGCTAAGGTGGCAGCAATCCAGGATTGGGTTAGACCTAAGAATACATCTGATGTGAGAAGTTTTCTTGGATTAGCAGGATATTATCGCCAATTTATCAAAGACTTTTCCAAGATAGCTGCACCATTAACAGGATTGACGAAAAAGAACCAAGTATTCAGATGGGATGCTAAGTGTGAGCAAGCTTTCAGAATCCTGAAAGAGCGATTGACAAGTGCTCCTGTTTTGACTATTCCAAGTGGACATGATGAGATGGTGGTTTACACCGATGCATGTGGTACTAGACTTGGAGCAGTGCTGATGCAGAAGGGTAAAGTTGTTGCATATGCAAGTCGACAACTGAAGCCGCATGAAAAGAATTATCCGACTCATGATTTGGAGTTAGCGGCGATTGTATTTGCTTTGAAGATGTGGAGACATTACCTATTGGGAGTTCGATTCGAGTTGTTTACAGATCATAAGTCGTTGAAGTATCTTTTCTCCCAAAAGGATTTGAATCTTAGGCAGCAACGATAGCTAGAGTTTTTGGCATCATATGATTTTAGTATAGCCTATACTCCGGGAAAGGGTAACGCAGTGGCAGATGCATTAAGTCGAAAATATGCAGGATTGGGAGCCATGTTTTCAGAATGGAAGAGTCTCGAGTATTTGGCTGGATTTGACTTCAGGCCTAGATGTGAATTGGAACCTGAGATGTTGGCAAACTTATCGATAAGACCTACTCTTGTGGAAAGGATTAGCGAGAGCCAAAAGCGAGACGATAGGCTTGTCAAGATTATCCGTGGTTTGGAATCTGGATTGGACCCAGAGAAGGATAAAGGATTCGAGGTCGATCGAGAGGGTTGGCTTCGGAAGCAAGGACGACTAGTTGTTCCTGATATAGATGAATTGAGAGATGAAGTTCTGAAGGAAAGTCATCACTCGAAGCTGACAATTCATCCAGGTGGAAATAAGATGTATCGGGATATGAAAAGAACCTATTACTGGGAAGGTATGAAGAAGGATGTTGGAAATTTTATTTCCAAGTGCATGAACTGCCAGTTGGTAAAAGCCGAACAGAAGAAGCCAAGTGGATTGCTTCAGCCATTAGAAGTTCCTACATGGAAGTGGGAGCAAAAATCGATGGATTTTATTGACGGGCTACCTAGAACAAGAATAGGAAATGAAGGGATTTGGGTCATCGTAGATCGTCTGACTAAGAGTGCAAGATTCATTCCTGTTCGATCAACTAGGACTGCATCGAAATTGGCTGAGCTATATGTTAAGTGGATAGTTCGATTCCATGGTATTCCGAAAAGTATAGTGAGTGATCGAGACCCATTGTTCACTAGTAGATTTTGGAAGAGCTTCCAGGAAGTTTTGGGAACCGAGTTATGTTTGAGTACAGCTTATCACCCCCAAACAGATGGTCAGACCGAGAGAGTCAACCGAGGTTTGGAAGATCTCCTCAGGGCATGTGTTTTAGATTTCGGAGGATCATGGGAAGATCATCTTCATTTGGTGGAATTTTCATATAATAACAGTTACCAGTCAAGCATTGGTATGGCACCGTATGAAGCATTGTATGAAAGACCGTGTAACTCTCCGACATGTTGGTTAGAAATAGGAGAAAAGTTGATACTTAGGCCAGAAATGATTCGACAGACTTCGGATTGCATAGAGATCATTCAGCAACGAATGAAGGCAGCCCAAGACCGTCAGAAAAGTTATGCTGATAAGCGTCGTAAGGATTTGGAATTCGACGTAGGTGATATGGTTTTTGTGAAGATTTCTCCACTGAAGAATGTTATTCGATTCGGGAGGAAAGGAAAATTGACTCCGAGATTTGCTGGACCATTCCCGATCATCGAGCGAATTGGAAAGCTCGCCTATAAATTGGAGTTACCAGAAAAAATGGTGGGTGTGCACAATGTTTTTCACATATCATATCTACGGAAGTATGTGCACGACTCGAATACAGTGGTTTCTACTGATAGCTGTGAAGATTTTGAGATTTATCCAGTCGATAAGAGACCTCGTAAACCGCTTCGTGTTGTGGAAACTGACACGAAACAGCTTAGGAGGAAGGTAGTTAGGTTGCTCAAGGTACAATGGAGTGATGATGTTAACGACTGTACATGGGAGGTGGAAGAGAGGATGAAGGCAGCTCATCCTGAACTCTTCGAGGTATGGCCATAAGGTGTCGTGACATCTCACGACATTGTAACTTGTTCTAGTTTTAGAATTCTGCATGTTAGGCTAGTAATTGGACGCATGGTTTGTTGATTGCTATGGATGGTAGGCATGCAAAATAGTTTTTGATTGCTCTTGTTTGTTTGGAATTTCGGGGGCAAAATTCCTAAGGGGGAGAGAATGTAACGACCCGTATTTTTACGGATCGAAAGATTGTAGAACTGTTGTCATTAGGTCGTTAGTGTTGTCAAGTCGACCAGAGTTTAAGTCGTCCAGAGTTAGGTCGTGTAGCAGGTTGGGTTATGGAGCGACTTAGTGGCTTAGGTGAGCGACCTAAGGAGTAGACGACTTAAGGGTTTAGACGACCTAAGGGGTTAAGTCGTGTGATAGTTAGGCCGTGTTATAGTTTAGGTCGGTCGAGCGACCTAAGGAAGTTAGTGGTAGCAGTTGGCGACTTAAGGAATTGACCGACCTAAGAAGGTTAACGACCTAAGGAATGGAGCGACTTAAATGGTTTAGCGACCTAGGGGTTGAGTGAGTTAACGACCTAAGGAAGTTAGGTCGTGGACGAGTTAAGGATAGGTCGTTGAGACCCTGTGTAAAGTGTTAGGTCGTTGAGTCGCTATGCCGTGTTTAGTTAGGTCGTAGACGACTTAGTTAGGTCGCGTAAAGGCTAAGTTGTTAGGTCGCGTGAAGGTGTGTGTTAGGTCGGTACCCCTGTTAGATCGTTAGGTCAGCTATGCGTTAGATCGTTAGGTCGTGTAGCGTTGAGTCGCTAAGCCGCTTATGAGTGTTAGGTCGTAGGTCGCGTAAGGGCTTATGAAGTTAAGTCGTAGTATTTGCTAACTCGTTAGGTCATGGATGCGCATAGGCTTGGGTCGTTAAGTCGTAGGTCGGGGATAGTTAGGTCGTGGACGACTTAAGGGGGCGGACGACCTAAGGATTTCCAGCCTATAAATACACGGTTCTATTTCACTTTTTGGGATCCGGATTTTGAAGCGACGAAGTGCTGCCATTTTGAGAGCTCGAGAACTACACTTCTTCACTTCTTTTCTCCACTTTAATTTTGTGCTTCCTTCCATCCAAATCGAAGATCCAAGAGCTTAGATTGAAGATCTACAACCATCGAAGAGAGATTTCATCGTTTGAAGCGGAATTTTGGAGAATCGAGCTAGATCCTTCGCTGTCCAGATCTGAAGTGTGTTGCTTTTAAGGTGTTTAGGTGATTCGGTGAGTGGTGGTGATCTCTCACATGGATCCAAAGGAGTATATCGGATTGGTGGCTTGATTTTGTGTTAAAATAGTGATTTCCATGCATTTTCTAAAAACTTAAGTATAGATTTATTGTTCATGATGATTTGAAATCCATTTTACTACATGTTAACCTATGCAAGTTCATTCATCAAGTTGTAGAGATATTGCTCATGATTCATGCTTGTTAGATTTAGACTCTTTATTTACAAGATTGTCATTATTGCTATAATTGTTTATTATATCATGTTTGAATGCTTGATTACTTGGATTAATGATTTACTTGATTGATTGTTATAAATTAGTTGATTGATGATTTGATTTGGACAAGTTGGTTGAAGATGATTCAAAAGCTAAGGGAAAGGCTCTTGAATAAGAAAAGCTGCTCCTGGCATATGACGCGGATGATAAAGCTCATATGGATAGGTTTGATGATGAGGTTGAGATGGGGCTTTGCTATGATGAGATGATGCGAGGCATGATGTGAGATAGTCTTGGTTTAATCCAGAAGGGATCATTCCAAGCATGTTGTTAACTCGGTGAAATGGTTCGAGTTTGAGGATAATGGTTGGCTCGAGAGGGGCTTGAGCTAATATGAGAATAGTCGTCGAGGAGGATGACTAGAAGGCTGCGATTTCATCATTGTTGAAGGTTCTAGCAGGCTCAAAGCAAGAGTACGTTGGGCAGATTCGATAGACCCAAAAGACTACAGTTGGTGGTCGAGTACTCTGGGCAGATTCGATAGTCCTATGCACGGGCTGCGACGACGTGCGGAGTTCTATCTAGAACCGGGGTTACCATTAACCCTTGACAGACGGCTGAAAGAATGTGCCGGTCATTCAATTAACGGTGGTATCGAAGCAATGATAATAGTGATAGCAAGAGTCATGGATGTTTGGTTGTATCGTCATTCGGTCTTAAGAGCAATATTTTCTGGGTGCTTATCTGATCTTGGTTTAGGCCTTGGGGGTTTGTACTTGGAAAACATTGACCTTGACTCGAGTGATAATTGCTTTACTTTAAATGTTTGTTTTACTATGTTTACTTCTGCTTAGTGTGTTTGGGGGCTATCACTGTAGAAAGAGGTGGAGTGGGAGGGTTGGATTCCTATTCCTTTTTACCTTTATGCTCTTTTGGTATGTTGTTAGTTAATTTACCGCTCACTAAGACTATTGTCTGACTCGAGGTTTTATGTTTAACTCTTATTACCTTGGGCTGTTCATCCGCTTTGGGATGGGCAGACTAGGTAGCAGGTGACAAGTGCTGTTCTTAGTTTCCAACGATGCTGATGACGAAGACGAGCTGGAGGCTTGCATATTATTTTCTTATTATTTGTACTGGATGTTCCGCTGCTTGTATATTCTCTGAGTGATATGTAGTGAGGCTGGATGTATTGACTATTCATATTTTTGTATCAAACTACTATGAGGCTTATTTGATACGATTCTGTTCTGTGTAGCTTCACTATGTATATTTTTCCTCTATTGTATTTTATCCATGTGCTGTGAGTAATACGATAGATTCTGCTGTTTTAACTTACCTCTGACGATCATCCATGGCTGCCTGGCACACTTTACAGCGCACTATTTCTATGTTTAGTGCAGGAGTCATGGGCGGTCGTCACAATAGTAAATTAAAAAAAGTAAAGAAAATCATTTTATAATGCATAAATATATATATATATATATATATTAATTAATAAAATTGGTTTGAGTAACATAAATAAATGAATATATTGATTGGTTGATTAATTGATTGATTGATTGTTAATTGATTTATTGCGTTAATGGCGTGTGGACATATACACTACAACAAAAATACCCTATTACAACGCCCTTTCTACAACGGGCACAGGCTGCCCGTTGTAATAAAAGGCTATTACAACAGTCCACTTAGGACCGTTGTAATAGATGCCCTATACAATGCCCTTTTTACAACAGGCAATGACTGCTCGTTGTAATAGAATGCTATTACAACGGTCATTTCATGCCCGTTGTAATAGATGATAATTTTACAACGTTCACAAAATGCCCGTTGTAATACATGCCAATTTTACAACGGTCACAAAATGCCCGTTGTAAGAGGTGCCAATTTTACAATGCTCAAAACGCCCGTTGTAATAGGTGCCAATTTTACAACGGGTTAAAAATGCCCGTTGTAATAAATGCCAATTTTAAATAATTATTATATAATAATGACTATTAAAAATTAATAATTAATAACAATCAATAATTCATAATAACTAAATACTATCTTTAATCAATCATTATTTTTTATATTTAATAATTTATTATAATTAATTGTTAATAATAAGTAAATTATTATTAATATTTATTAATTACACTTAATATTTAATTATTATAATTAATATTCAATTATTTAGTAATTATATTTAGTATTCAGTATTTAATATTCAATATTAGATAATTAAATTAGTAATTTTCTAAACTAAATTCATAAACAAATTTGAAATTTTCATAAAATTCAAGAATAAAAAAGTAAAAATTTTAAGATAACTTAAAATTTTAGAAAGTTTCCAAAATCTTAGAATATTTAATATTTCAAATAATTTAAAATTTGGAAGATTTGTAAAATAAACTTAAAAACATTTATAAAATTTATAAACAAAAATTTGAAATTTTCATAAAATTATAAAATAAAGAGATTAAAATTTTATAAAATATTTAAAATTTCAAAATATTAAAATAATTCAAAATTCGAGAAATATAAATTTTACGTTGTAAATTTTTTAGTTTCAAATGCATTAGGTGTTAGATATATACAAGTTTTTTCTTGGTTCTGAACAGCGAAATTTAGCTCCATTTCCAAATTATTCCCTCCAAATTTTTGTCTCCATCATCAAATTTTTACCCTTTCCCTCGTTTTATATTAACTTCACGTGTTAGTCTTCACATGAAAACCCCCAATTTCTCAAATCTGCATCCAGATCCGAATTAAAACCCTTCCGCCGCCAACCCATCATCCACCACCTCCTGCAATTCATCTTCTTCTTCTTCGTTCTCGCAGCCATGGTAGAATCAAAATCAGACTCTTTCATAAAAACAAGAAAGAAGCCAACCAGCCCAGAATTCAAGCACGAGAAGTTAAGCACGAGAAGTTTGAGGCAAGTCAAGCAAAGAATTAATGTAAATGTTACAAAATAGCGAACATAAACAAAAAGCCCAGCCACCCAAATGAACATTTGCTCCATCAAACACTCTCTTCTACTTTGTCGGCTCTTCCACTTGATTAGGGTTTATTCCTTATCCCAATTCCCAGCTCCATGCGCAATTTGCAGTTCGAATTTTACAAATATCCCTCTCCGATTTGCTTGCTTTTCATCTCAGGCTTCGATGTCCAACATGGGCGGATCTAATAACCCAAACCCACCAAAGCTCCCCATTCCCGGGAAACGAAATATTCTGATCACTAGCGCTCTTCCTTACGTCAACAATGTTCCTCACCTTGGAAATATTATCGGATGTAAGCTTGAATACCCTTTTTTTGCAATTTTTCTGAATTTATGAGGTTTTTGCAATTTGGATCCTGATTTCTTTGAAATTTTTGCGTTGCTTATGGTGTGTAGGTGTCTTGAGTGTGGATGTCTTTGCGAGATATTGTAGGTTAAGGGGGTATAATGCAATTTATATATGTGGTACAGATGAGTATGGGACGGCTACTGAGACAAAGGCTTTGGAGGAGAAGTGTTCTCCTAAGGAGATTTGTGATAAGTGAGTTTCTTTAAAGAATTGGATTCTTTTTTTTTTTTATTGGAAGATATGCGTAGATTGTTAGTGCAAGCAGTGATAACTGGGGCTAAGTGGTTAGAATAAACAAGTTTAATGATCTTACTAATTACAATGACTGTAAAAATAAAAAAGTATTAAAAAGGAAAAAATACACTCGATTACCCAAAGATGCAAACAGTTCAGTAAAGTATAAATTGCGATGTTAATGAATCTCCTTTTTGGAAATTAGAGACTAGCCTGCCGCCTGATTTCTTCATTTAGTCCTCTGAAGCTGTTGAACAATTCGGCAAATTAGTCCTCTGAAGCTGTTGAAATGGTTGATTCATTGAGTTCCTATAGTGTTAGTTCAAGATCAAATAGCTTGCAATGTTTGTTTAATGGTTGGTTGGTCTTGTGGGATGGGTGTCACCTGTAACTTAAAAAGGAAGCATATGGATTTGTGAAATATTGACCGATTTTTACTTTTTTAATCTCTGTAAATGAGTTGAACCTATTAATGATTACATTATGGCTTGTCAGATGTGCATCTCTGCGCATTGCTTGGCTTATTGTATTAGTACGTTATCTTATCTTGAGTACTCTAATGTATATTTTATTATACATATACATTGACATTACAAGTTTGTTGTTTATGTCATTATATTGAGTGAATTTGTAGTCCATACAATGCAATTTATTTTTCATATTAAAATCATAATGTAAATATAATCAGAACAGTTACGTTGTCCTAATTTATTTATTGATTTCATGTTTGTTACATAAATAGAATTATGATATTGGATATTTAGGCATGTTGATACTTGATTCTAATAAGAGGTGCCATTTGCGTTTATTATAATTCTGTTCGTTGTGTACTACTATCTATATGTAGCATTTATTTTTATTGGTTTATACGTGACTGTTTATACTAATGTTCGGCCAAATACCTCAGCTGATTCAACTAAATACTGGATTCTAAAGTAGTTGGCGAGCAGGCTCCTTCTACTACCATGCAAAAAAATTCTGGACCAGGAACAGGTCCAACAACTGATGTTTCTAGCTTGAAGTATCATGATAATAAGGTATGCTAACCGTCTCTCTCTCTCTCTTACACACACATAATTGTTTCTTTTTCAAGCAATAATTAAGCTGCAGCGAACATTGTTGAGATGAACTCTAATGAGCTGAAAGCAACATAGTGTAGCCTGCTGTTGTTTCATTAACTAAGCATCTCAGTGAGAACTAAAGAAGGCAACAAAGTATGAGTGGAAGAGGTGCTGCATTTGATGGCTAATGAAGCAAGCATGATGATTAGAGAGTGTGCAGATACGCGGGTGAAGCAGTACTGAATGCAAAGTGTAAGATGCGCAGCGATGGGCAGGAAAAGCAGATAAGTGCAAGTTTATGAACTGTTCAATATGTTGATGATCTAGCAAAGAGGAAAGAATGCGAACTGAAAGCAAAGACAAGGTTGAAATCTGTGCGACTATTCGGGTAGAGCGAGTTTTTCAGCAGCTTGAAGAAGCAACAACATGACTATTGTCTGATGGCATGTTATAGAGCATCCGAAGAGCTGCATGTAACAGGTATGGGAGAATTATAAGTGGCAGCGTGTGAACCCAAAGTTCTTGAAACTAGTTGTCATGTGTATATTAGAACTATGTCGATGTAAACTTATCTAACTTTTTGGAATGTGTTGGAATTTTATGATTCTAGCTTTTAGTCTTTTCGTATGTGATTTTGGTTGTTTTATGATAATATTTATTACTTGTTAAATTATTCATTATTGGTATGGATGTACTGCATGGATGCTGCTGTAATTTTTTTTTAAATTTGCATTTATTTTGCAACGGTCAGAAACCGTTGCAATATCATGTATTACAACGGGCTTTAATTGTTGTCATAGAGCCTATTGCAAGGGCCGATGACTGTTGTAAAAAGGTGTATTACAACGTTCATTGCCCGTTGTAAAATATGGTCGACTTATTACAACGAGGCCTAATACAACGGGCGCATTTCCGTTGCGAAATCCATATTACAACGGGCATTGCCCGTTGTAAAATGGCTGTTTTGTTGCAGTGATATTAACGTAAAACGAATGTTTTATTAATGAAGTAAATGATAAATATGTGTATATTTGGGTTTTTTGAAATGAATTAATAGGTGGAAGTTTTGGAATTTGGATCCTAAAGGTTTGTTTACATTATATGAGTGGTCCCTTCATTTACTTTACATTTATTATCACATCCACGTTCCCTTTCTTTTCATTTTCAAGTTCTTCGTGTAGGTTTCATTTGAGCATCCATTTAATTGTTAGATCACACATTCGTTTCTTATTAGTTAATAGTTGCTTCATTTGATTTATTTATAATTAATAATTTCCGCATTCTTTTCATTTGTTTCTCATTTGTTCGTTTGCTCCTTTCAAGTGCTTTACCTGAAGCTTTTTCCCTTTCTTTTTTTTCTTTTTTAATATGAACATCCAAATTAATTATTTGTAAGTAAATTTCTAACTCATGTTTGTAACCAATAATGTTAATAGATATGTTTGAATTACAATTTAAAGGAAAACAATTGGATTAACTATCTTCCCAGTAATCAAAGTATGTTTTGAAATTTAATTATTGGAATTAATAGCAATTAAAACCTTTCCATTAATAAGAAATAGAAGTGAATTGTAATTAATTAGTGATATGTGAAGCTTATATTTTGTGTTAAAAATATAATAAGTATTTTAATGAGAAATATTAAGTTAATTGGTGTGTTCAATTTTAGTGGAAAATAGACACAAGGACAAATTTTCATAAAATTTTTGACTGAAGGACAACAAGTTTTATTTTTAGGTTGAAGGACAAACTTTGAAAGATAATTAGGCTGAAGGACAATGCTAATACAACTAGCATGTTGTACAATGTAAAACTGGATATAATGCTAGTTATAATTAGCATTTTGTACAATGTTTGCACTGTACAAAATGCTAACTATATTTAGCATTTTCCTTCAGCCTAATTTTCTTTCAAAGTTTGTCCTTCAGCCCAAAAATGAAACTTTGTGTCCTTGAGCCTAAATTTTTTTCAAAGTTTGTCCTTTTGCATAATTCCCTCTTTATTGCGTGTAAAAATAATTGTTAAATTAACATATATTTATGTGTATATTTGGAGTTAATGAAATGTATTGAAGAGAATATACATTTTAAAATTAAATTTCAAAAGTTGTTTGCAGTATACTAATTCTTCCATTCTCATTAATTTATTACCTTACTTTATTCTGCCGCCATCTCACGTTTTCGTTGACCTCTCTCTTTTGCATATTTCATTCCATTTATTCTTTCACTTCTTTCCATAAACTGAATTATTAATAAGGCATTACTTTGCATTTGGAATGAAATGTGTATGTGCATTAATTCATGAATTCATTTACATACACTATTCACTCATGCATGCATTCATTTCCCTTCAGAAGAAAAAAAACTTTTCACCTAACACATCTGT
This sequence comes from Allium fistulosum, assembly GCA_030737815.1. Classification (NCBI taxonomy): domain Eukaryota; kingdom Viridiplantae; phylum Streptophyta; class Magnoliopsida; order Asparagales; family Amaryllidaceae; genus Allium; species Allium fistulosum. The sequence continues at coordinate 943,480,729 of CM060905.1, read as the reverse complement.
CTAAATTGAATTAAATGCTCTATATTTTCTTTGTGTAATGAATAGTCTTAAATATGTTAGAATTTCATATTCCACTATTCATGTTCACTAATCTTTTCATTTATTTATCTTCTCAGATTGCAACCACCCTGTAACAACCGTGATTTTTGACTGCCGTCGTGATAAAAATTTAAAAATTGAAATTTGAAAAATATATTTTCAATGCAAAAGTTGCATATTTTTTTATGGCTTGTGTGTAGGCATTGATACGTACTGATCACAAATAATTTAAACAAGAACTTAAATAGAAGGGGCTCAACGGAAATTAAATTAAAAATCACTATTTCTTGTTCTCAAATGAAAATTGCATACGTGTGCTTCATAAGTAGTAAAACAGAAGTCGTAACTTGCAATATATACAAACTATAAACTGGTTTTTGACTACCTTTAGAGGAAAAAATGACTTCAAATTCCAATTCTGATAAACTTCTCAGAGTGTGCACATGTTATATTGTGTACCAAAGATTCACATGCATTACCAATCGACAGAACTTGTAACTTGCAACATTCAATGCAAAAGTTGCAATGTCAGTTGAAAAAATAGCCGTGTTTGAATACTTTTGCTTTGCTGTCAACAATGTTTGTAAAGCAAATATATGAACTTGCTGTGTCACGACCCGACCTTCTATCACCAGAAAGTCGCATCATCTTTAAGAAAGAAAGGGATAGAAAAGAGAAAAGATAGAGAAGAAAGAACTAAATAACATCAAAATCTCACAGCGGAACGAATAAATTATATTAATCACATAAGTATTACATAGTTTACAACATCTATCAGAGTTACACAGATTATACATCACATACTAGACAGTTATAAACACCTATCTAGTTATTACAACTCAAATACAACACAGAGAAACTACACAGAGATACCAACACAGCGGAACACTATACATATCTATAACGCTGAAGCCTCCTGCTCCATTGCTCCTCCATAATTCATCAAAGCTAACCTGAATCCCTTGGCTACTCGTAAAAATTTGAGTACCCAAGAGTTTAAGAAAAACAGAATAAACTCCGGGTCAGACATGGGTTTGGTGTGAGTAACAGGTTAAAGTTGCTTAACTTTAAAAACCCTTTGGAAACAAAGGTATCACGTAAGACTCCCCACACATAAACATGGGTAAGTTTTTACCTTACGCTAACCAAAACATTTTATAGGAAATTCAGTGATATTATAATAGGGTCTAGGGTTTTCAAGTAAAATACAGAAATAACTGGAATGCTTACATCTCACGTTCCAACATAGTTGGGCACAATTAAATCATACGGCGCTTATTGGAGTTTGGATTCCATACAATGGCAGGGCTACTGGGGTACCGCCCGTCATAGTACGTGGCCTAGATCAACGTACCGAGGATCCACCCTAAATCCCCTGCAGCACAAGGCCGGAACCATCCCTTACTGGACAGTCCCGAACAAGATAACCCCGGCAGTTGTTGCAATCAATTGCCCCACACAGCCGAATATAAAGGGACTTATAGACAGGGGTAAATCTCGTCCTACTTGGGCATGGCCCACTTATCCTTGCTGCACCTCCCCTGTTTTAGCCATTCCCGATTGATGAGGCTTGAGGCTGCGATTACCTTTATAGAACACATCTATCTTAGAATGCTCATCATCCACCTGACGATGTTCTGAAAAGCATTCAATTCATACAAGTTCTTTCCGCGTCCGAACGAAACCGAAGGCATTATCTCGTTACACTCATTTTGGAATCACCCTCAGAGTTAACGACAATAACCCTTGCACTCTGAATCTTCCTCTTCAATTGAGATTCACGACCTATCATTAATTTGGATCGATGTGGTTTTCGGATATCCAAATCTGGAAACCCGATCCCGGTCTCATCGAAATCCAAAACGTATCTTTTAAGGCCAAGTTGTTTTAAAGTTAAAACAATTCAATTCAATTATCTATATACACACAGATAGATAATTCATCACAATAGGTAATTCATATTATCATCACAAATAGATAATTCACATTATCATCATACTTTAACCAAAGCATCCATATCAAACATCATTACTTATCTCATATCTAAGATCTCAAACCATGCAAAGCATCCAATAACACCCATCCATACATAAGCAAGGATTAATCACTATCTATAATTAATTTAAAATGAATTAAATTAATTACTTCATCTCTAATTAATTTAAAATAAATTAAATTAATTACTTCATTCTATAAATCATGCTTATATAACCATTAATTAATTACAAATAAATTAATTAATCATTCTCTAATTTCCATCTTAATTAATCACCCTTGATTAATTATCTTATAATTACATTCAAGTAATTTACCTTTAATTAATTTCACAAATTAATTATCCTTAACCATATACATTAATTGACCTTTAATTACTTCATTTATTAATTTATTGTATTAATTACGTTAGTCCTTAATTAATTACAATTAATTAATTACTCTATAATTACTTATCATTGATTAATTAATCTTAATTAATCAACCCTTAATTACATCATTAATTATATTAATTAATGATCCTCAATTACTTCTTTAATTAATTATTGTTGTAATTAATCACATTAGATAAATAATCTTTAATTAATCTTTATTCATTAATTAGTCCTGATTAATCACATTAGTAATTAATTACCCTTAATTAATTACATCACTTACTTATCTTTAAATAACTTTATTAATCAATTCTTAAATTAATTACACTAAGTAATTAATTATTAATTTCTTTCACTAAGTAATTATCCTTCATATTAATTACACAAAGTAATTGATTCCAAAACTTCTACCATTCTTCAATTAATTACATCCAGTAATTACCCATCTTAATCACTTCACTAAGTAATTACACCTTATTAATTACATTAAGTAATTATACTTAACAAATCATCCAGTGATTATCTTAAATTAATTAACCCAAATTAATTAACTAAAACTAATCACATTAAACTTAATTAATTACAATGAGTAATTAATCCCTTAATTACTTTCATTAAGTAATTATACTTACCCCATTCCACAAATGATTATCCTTAATTAATTAATCTAATTAATTATTAAAATTAATCACATTAATTAATTATTTAATAATCCTTAGTTAATGATCTTCATTAACAATTCTTTAATTACTTCTCTTAAGTAATTAAACTTAGATTAATTAATTTCTAATCATTAATTTATATTCTAATCTTATCTAATTAATGATCCTAAATTTCAAATTAATTAACCTTTAAATTAATCAACTTATAACCCTTAATTACTTATTTATTAATCCATAATTATTAATTAATTTAAGTAATTAATCCCCCTTTAATTAACTTATTAATTTAATTTATCCTAAATCATTAAACCTTAATTAATCTTTAAGATAAAGTATTAGCCTTTATAATTACTCTAATTATCATTAACAAAAGCTTTTGAAACATTTTACCTTTAAATCTTCCTTTAAATTCATTTCAAATTTAAGATTTAAAATAATTACAAATTTAACTTTAACAAAATTTAAATCAAATTTACAAAACCTTTTTATATTCAAATGTTAAAGAAACACTTCTCATTTATCAAAGAAATTTATAAGAGTTTTAAACCAATTCATTTAAATTCAAATCATTTTAAAATATACTTTAACATTCAAAGTTGTTTTAAACATTTTAAATTTTATAAAACTTATTTATTTCAAACTAGGATACAAAATTAAATTTGAATCCATACTTAAACTTGATTTAAAACTTGGTTTAAATCTTGCTTTACATTTTAAAAAAAAATTCATTTTAAAATCTTAAAAACTGACAGGTTTTAAAACCTGTAACTAAAATATTTGACCCGAGCCCATACCCTAAAGACTTCGAGCCAAATCCAAAAATCTTCGAGCAACTCACAAATCGACTCGAGTAATCATTCTCTGCTTCCAAACTCAAACTCACCAGGCACAAAAATGCACCGTGCATATGCACGATGGCTCCGATCATCTATGGCCATCCACGATGACTTACTCAAGTCGACGATCCACTCCATGCTAGATTCCGACCACTCGAACATCAAAACCAACTCGAAATCAAAATCGAGCATACTAACCCAAACCTGGAACCAAAAAGCAAAACCTGGAACATCATCAAACTTGCTCCTCCAACCACCGGAGTGTCAGAGACTCCATCCTTCCCATCGACAACCTCCAAACTCATAATTCCCAAAGCCTGGTCGAGCTCGATCCACCAGAGACGCTGTGGGAAAAAGATTCCCGTCCAAGCCTAAAACTAGGTTTACAAACTAAATACAATCGCCGCCGCCACCACGGTCACCTGCACACACATCTGATATTTTTCTCACCATCTCCGATCATCTTTGCACCACCAGAGAAAACCCCGACCTACCCGAGCAAGTGGATCACTAGAAACTACTCAAATTCCACTATTTGGTCAACCTCAAACTGCTTATTCATCCACAAGCTAAAAATTATGATTTTAGTTTTAAAAATCATGTTTCTGGATGGAGTTTCAAATTACATGCCTGAATTATTAAATTAGTAGGTTTGAAATTTCACTTATTAAAGTTTGCTCTGTTGTTTTTTTTATTTCCAGAGACAATACAAAATTATTTTAACTTAAATACTTTTAAACTTTAATCTATGATACAATAAACATATTTTGTTTGAAACGTAAACCCTAACATAGATCAGATCTTGAGATAATGGATTTTGTTTAAAATTTTAGTTTTGAAAACTAAGAACAGAGAACACAGATGCACACACCTATACATTCATATATATACACAGAATAATGCACTTATATATATATATATATTCACACAATCATACTTATTTCCAGATATTAACATGCAACCAGATTTCATACTTAAGTTTTTTTTAAAAGAAATGTTACTCTCCAGAAAACAGGAAGCAAAGGAACAGAGAAGTAGTGTACAGGCTTTTGAAAACTTAAGAACTGGAAGGTGCTTTTGCTTTTAAAACTTGAGTGGTTGAAGTAATATACTTCTTGATTTTAAATGAAGTTGCTTTAAACTTGAAATCTTGCTTGTTATTAAAACTGGAACTTACATTGTTTAGATCTCAGGTTTGCTTGCTTCAGGGTTTGATGTTGAAAATGAATTGCAGGCTTTAGTTTTCATCCTGCAAATGGCTTTCAGGTTTTGATTTTCTGGTTTGCATTTTTTTTATGAACGAAAAGAAAATAAGATTGATATATAAGAAACAAGTATGCAGGGCTTTGTTTCTTGCTGGTACAAAATTAGTCAGAGATTTTTCTTCTCTTGTGGAAGCTGAGATGAGAGCATTTAATGAAGTTGTCTTGCTTTATATTGTCATACTTATCCCATTCTTATTTTCGTATGTACTTATCTGATTTTCTTGCCTTGCAAATATATGTATTTCTATAGGTTATATAATTCTAGACTTATCTTTATGTGTTCATTTTAAAGTTGTTATAGTTATTGTTATTATGTTAACTTGTGTATTTATTTCTATTTTTAACACAACTACTTATTTTTATTTTTATTTTTATTTTAAGATTAACTATTAAACATTTAATTTTATAATCATATATATTTTGTTATACTTCTATTTTAAAATCTATTTATATTTATATATAAAACAATACATTAATAATGTTATTTGAAAATAATAATTTGTCAAATTTAAATAATTTATAAAAGAGATCATAAATTCCTATTATTATTAAATGAATTAATATATCATATTTATTAAACAATATTTTAAAACAAATTTAATTAATCTTAAACTTAAGCTAAGATATAATTTAATCAATTAAACATTTATCTTAAATATTTTAAAACCATATATTTTAAATTAAATCATAATCTCCAAATTACCAAAATATATTATAATTTGAAAACAAGATTTATTTATTTATTAAATTCAAACCAAAGATTACTATTTACAATATATACACATTATAAATAGAAAACAATTTATTAGCTTTTAAAAAGATAATCACCAATTAAATATTTATTAAAAGAATATTATTAAATCAATTTAAATTTCAATACAGATTATTAAATTAATATTGCCAAAAATTCCGGGATATCACATTCCTCCACCCTTAAAAGAATTTCGTCCCCGAAATTTTAAACAAAGGTAATTTAATAATCTCATTAATGATTTAATTTTAAAAACACAAGCATATATTAATCATATACTAACAACCATAGCAACCAACTCATCCAACCAACAAATCTAACTATCCAGACAAAATTGTGGATAGAATTTCCTAGAGTTTCCCAAGTAAAAATACCGGGATACTCGCCCTACAGAACCCAGACTAAACTATACTACTAAGCTACAGAGCTCCTACTCATCTAGAACTACAAAACTAGATAGGATATCAGACTATAGACAAGTCTGACTCAACAACCAAACCTTCATGGACTACTGGTTGCAAAACCAGAGATGGATCATACACGTACTCCCTTAAAGGTACGTGAAATACATTGAATCTCAGTCTTCCAAATTGGCAATTCACTCCTGTAATCCAAAACACTTATCCTTACAAGAATACAGAAATATATAATATACTTCGGAGCTAACCTCACAGTCTTACCCAATCTTATTGGTCCCTTTACCGGAGAAAATCTCAACAACAACGAAGTCTCCAACTTCGAATTCCAAATTCCTCCGTTTCTATCCACATAACTCCTTTGATGATTCTAGACTGCCTACATCCTTCCCCGATTAGCTCAATCTTCGCTGATGCTTCATAAACAAACTGGATCAAAATAGCTTAACAAAAAGATCCTCTCCAGATTTACCCAAAATCCAGATAAATTTCCTATAGAAATTCTCTAATCCCATAACACTGCAACTTCCGGTTGCTTCCACTCTAGAACAGCTGCCACCTTGCTTCCGCTGCACAACTCTGATATGGAGTAGATAAGCATGTCGATGAATTCGAGCAAAATCTTAACCAACACCTCTTGGACACATAGTTCATCAGATCCACCACAATCGGAAACGTTGGTTATCTCAAAGACATAACCAACTGCTCAAAGAAACAGATGAGTCCTCAGTCAAGGGTACTGTCTTCAGCTACCCTTAGCTGGAAGAAACTCGAAACTAAAGAGAAAACACAAATGCTCCACCAAATCTTCTTTAGAAACCATCCATCTCCTTAGCTGAACCACCGGTATCTCTTCCAGACCCAGGTCAATGGAAATTAAACTTCCTAATGTGGACAAACTGCTGGCTTCCTTGAAAACTTCTGGACAAATCTTTGACAACTCTATAACTCATACATCCTCTAAGGATGCCACAAATCCATGCAAAAGATTATCCAAGAGAATCACTCAAACTATTGCAAGTTGCTTTTGCGATCCCATCCAGACCAATATCCACAGATATAATTCTCTCTTCACAAATCAGAATAGCTTGTCCTTGACTAACCAATCCACCGAAGAAATGGATCCACTCTGCTGCTTCTGAATTCCACCACTAGGGTACTATTAAGCCAAAAGATCTTCCTGCTGGCACAAAACATCCACCAGCTGCACTACTGCCACGGATGCCAAAAACTTCCTAATCCAAAGCTCCTTTTAGAAACTCGGACCTCAAACCAAACACAACATCCAGCTGAAACTCGGTCTCATCATCGATGCAAACACACTCCCTCAAACTTGTTCCAATGAAAACATCTTCGGAAACATCCAAAGTCACTGCGTCTCCCCATGCAACTACTACTTCCTGAGGTTGCCAACATACCATCACTTGTTTCTGCCTAACCGACAGATCCAAACTCTCAAAAATCCGCTCACACGAGCGCGATTAAACTTGCACTTTAATGATGAATTCCAAACCTTAACAGGTTTCCTTCAGAGATCAGTAAAATTATTACACCATAGCAAAGCTCACTCGAGACGGTATTAGGTCTACAGTCTCGACATATACACTTCAAACTCAACATTCAAACTCCAACTATTGGTAGTCGTGCTTCACACACCACTACCTTATCTACCTTTATAAATTATGTTGGAAAACCCGAACAGGTAACCCAACAGATAGGTAGAAATATAGATATACATATATATATTCAAAATTACAAATACGCTCTCTCAATAAAGATACCACTCTAGAGCCTTGGTATTCGCTCAACCTCGCTCTGATACCAACTGTCACGAGTCACGACCCGACCTTCTATCACTAGAAAGTCGCATCATCTTTAGGAAAGAAAGGGATAGAAAAGAGAAAAGATAGAGAAGAAAGAACTAAACAACATCAAAATCTCATAGCGGAACGAATAAATTATATTAATCACATAAGTATTACATAGTTTACAACATCTATCAGAGTTACACAGATTATACATCACATACTAGACAGTTATAAACACCTGTCTAGTTATTACAACTCAAATACAACACAGAGAAACTACACAGAGATACCAACACAGCGGAACACTATACATATCTATAACGCTGAAGCCTCCTGCTCCATTGCTCCTCCATAATTCGTCAAAGCTAACCTGAATCCCTTGGCTACTGGTAAAAATTTTAGTACCTAAGAGTTTAAGAAAAACAGAATAAACTCTGGGTCAGACATGGGTCTGGTGTGAGTAACAGGTTAAAGTTGCTTAACTTTAAAAACCCTTTGGAAACAAAGGTATCACGTAAGACTCCCCACACATAAACATGGGTAAGTTTTTACCTTACGCTAACCAAAACATTTTATAGGAAATTCAGTGATATTATAATAGGATCTAGGGTTTTCAAGTAAAATACAGAAATAGCTGGAATGCTTACATCTCACGTTCCAACATAGTTGGGCACAACTAAATCGTATAGCGCTTATTGGAGTTTGGATTGCATACAATGGCAGGGCTACTGGGGTACCGCCCGTCACAGTACGTGGCCTAGATCAACGTACCGAGGATCCACCCTAAATCCCCTACAACACAAGGCCGGAACCATCCCTTACTGGACAGTCCCGAACAAGATAACCCCGGCATTTGTTGCAATCAACTGCCCCACACAGCCGAATATAAAGGGACTTCTAGACAGGGGTAAATCTTGTCCTACTTGGGCATGACCCACTTAGCCTTGCTGAACCTCCCCTGTTTTAGCCATTCCCGGTTGATGAGGCTTGAGGCTGCGATTACCTTTATAGAACACATCTATCTTAGAATGCTCATCGTCCACCTGACGATGTTCTAAAAGCATTCAATCCACACAAGTTCATTCCGGGTTCGAATGAAACCGAAGGCATTATCTCATTACACTCATTTTGGAATCATCCTCAGAGTTAACGACAATAACCCTTGCACTCTGAATCTTCCTCTTCACTTGAGATTCATGACCTATCGTTAATTTGGATCGATGTGGTTTTCAGATATGCAAATCTAGAAACCCAATCCCGGTCTCATCGAAATCCAAAACGTATCTTTTAAGGCCAAATTGTTTTAAAGTTAAAACAATTCAATTCAATTATCTATATACACACAGATAGATAATTCATCACAATAGATAATTCATATTATCATCACAAACAGATAATTCACATTATCATCATACTTCAACCAAAGCATCCATATCAAACAGCATTACTTATCTCATATCTAAGATCTCAAACCATACAAAGCATCCAATAACATCCGTCCATACATAAGCAAGGATTAATCACTATCTATAATTAATTTAAAATGAATTAAATTAATTACTTCATCTCTAATTAATTTAAAATAAATTAAATTAATTACTTCATTCTATAAATCCTGCTTATATAACCATTAATTAATTACAAATAAATTAATTAATCATTCTCTAATTTCCATCTTAATTAATCACCCTTGATTAATTATCTTATAATTACATTCAAGTAATTTACCTTTAATTAATTTCACAAATTAATTATCCTTAATCATATACATTAATTGACCTTTATTTACTTCATTTATTAATTTATTGTATTAATTACGTTAGTCCTTAATTAATTACAATTAATTAATTACTCTATAATTACTTATCATTGATTAATTAATCTTAATTAATCAACCCTTAATTACATCATTAATTATATTAATTAATGATCCTCAATTACTTCTTTAATTAATTATTGTTGTAATTAATCACATTAGATAATTAATCTTTAATTAATCTTTATTCATTAATCAGTCCTGATTAATCAAATTAGTAATTAATTACCCTTAATTAATTACATCACTTACTTATCTTTAAATAACTTTATTAATCAATTCTAAAATTAATTACACTAAGTAATTAATTATTAATTTCTTTCACTAAGTAATTATCCTTCATATTAATTACACAAAGTAATTGATTCCAAAACTTCTACCATTCTTCAATTAATTACATCTAGTAATTACCCATCTTAATCACTTCACTAAGTAATTACACCTTATTAATTACATTAAGTAATTATACTTAACAAATCATCCAGTGATTATCTTAAATTAATTAACCCAAATTAATTAACTTAAACTAATCCTATTATACTTAATTAATTACAATGAGTAATTAATCCCTTAATTACTTTCATTAAGTAATTATACTTACCCCATTCCACAAATGATTATCCTTAATTAATTAATCTAATTAATTATTAAAATTAATCACATTAATTAATTATTTAATAATCCTTAGTTAATGATCTTCAGTAACAATTCTTAAATTACTTCTCTTAAGTAATTAAACTTAGATTAATTAATTTTAATCATTAATTTATAATCTAATCTTATCTAATTAATGATCCTAAATTTCAAATTAATTAACCTTTAAATTAATCAACTTATAACCCTGAATTAATTATTTATTAATCCATAATTATTAATTAATTTAAGTAATTAATCCCTCTTTAATTAACTTATTAATTTAATTTATCCTAAATCATTAAACCTTAATTAATCTTTAAGATAAAGTATTAGCCTTTATAATTACTCTAATTATCATTAACAAAAGCCTTTGAAACATTTTACCTTTAAATCTTCCTTAAATTCAGTTCAAATTTAAGATTTAAAATAATTACAAATTTAACTTTAACAAAATTTAAATCAAATTTACAAAACCTTTTTATATTCAAATGTTAAAGAAACACTTCTCATTTATCAAAGAAATTTATAAGAGTTTTAAACCAATTCATTTAAATTCAAATCATTTTAAAATATACTTTAACATTCAAAGTTGTTTTAAACATTTTAAATTTTATAAAACTAATTTATTTCAAACTATTATACAAAATTAAATTTGAATCCATACTTAAACTTGATTTAAAACTTGGTTTAAATCTTGCTTTACATTTAAAAAAAAATCATTTTAAAATCTTAAAAACTGACAGGTTTTAAAACCTGTAACTAAAATATTTGACCCGAGCCCATACCCTAAAGACTTCAAGCCAAATCAAAAAATCTTCGAGCAACTCACAAATCCACTCGAGTAAAAACTCGAGTAATCATTCTCTGCTTCCAAACTCAAACTTACCAGGCACAAAATGCACCGTGCATATACACGATGGCTCCGATCCTCTATGGCCATCCACGACGGTTTACTCAAGTCGACGATCCACTCCACGCTAGATTCCGACCACTCGAACATCGAAACCAACTCGAAATCAAAATCGAGCATACTAACCCAAACCTGGAACCAAAAAGCAAAACCTGGAACATCATCGAACTTGCTCCTCCGACCATCGGAGTGTCAGAGACTCCAGCCACGCAATCGACAACCTCCAAACTCCCAATTCCTAAAGCTGGTCGAGCTCGATCCACCAGAGACGCCGTGGGAAAAAGATTCCCGTCCAAGCCTAAAACTAGGTTTACAAACTAAATACAATCATCGCCGCCACCACGGTCACCTACACACTCATTTGATATTTTTCCCACCATCTCCGATCATCCTTGCACCACCAGAGAAAACGCCGACCAACCCGAGCAAGTGGATCACCAGAAACTACTCAAATTCCATTATCTGGTCAACCTCAAACTGCTTATTCATCCACAAGCTAAAAATTATGATTTTAGTTTTAAAAATCATGTTTCTGGATGGAGTTTCAGATTACATGTCTGAATCATTAAATTAGTAGGTTTGAAATTTCAGTTATTCAAAGTTTGCTCTGTTGTTTTTTTTGATTTCCAAAGACAATACAAAATTATTTTAACTTAAATACTTTTAAACTTTAATCTATGATACAACAAACATATTTTGTTTGAAACCTAAACCCTAACATAAATCAGACCTTGAGATAATGGATTTTGTTTAAAATCTTAGTTTTGAAAACTAAGAACAGAGAACACAGATGCACACACCTATACATTCATATATATACACAGAATAATGCACTTATATATATTCACACAATCATACTTATTTCCAGATATTAACATGCAACCAGATTTCATACTTAAGTTTTTTTTAAAAGAAATGTTACTCACCAGAAAACAGGAAGCAAAGGAATAGAGAAGCAGTGTATAGGCTTTTGAAAACTTAAGAACTGGAAGGTGCTTTTGATTTTAAAACTTCAGTGGTTGAAGTAATATGCTTCTTGATTTTAAATGAAGTTGCTTTAAACTTGAAATCTTGCTTGTTATTGAAACTGGAACTTGCATTGTTTAGATCTCAGGTTTGCTTGCTTTAGGGTTTGATGTTGAAAATGAATTGCAGGCTTTAGTTTTCAACTTGCAAATAGGTTTCAGGTTTTGATTTTCTGGTTTGCATTTGTTTTTATGAACGAAAAGAAAAGAAGATTGATATATAAGAAACAAGTATGCAGGGCTTTGTTTCTTGCTGGTACAAAATTAGTCAGAGATTTTCCTTCTCTTGTGGAGGCTGAGATGAGAGCATTTAATGAAGTTGTCTTGCTTTATATTGTCATACTTATCCCATTCTTATTTTCGTATGTACTTATCTGATTTTCTTGCCTTGCAAATATATGTATTTCTATAGGTTATATAATTCTAGACTTATTTTTATGTGTTCATTTTAAAGTTATTATAGTTATTGTTATTATGTTAACTTGTTTATTTATTTCTATTTTTAACATAACTACCTATTTTTATTTTAAGCTTAACTATTAAACATTTAATTTTATAATCATATATATTTTGTTATACTTCTATTTTAAAATCTATTTATATTTATATATAAAACAATACATTAATAATGTTATTTGAAAATAATAATTTGTCAAATTTAAATAATTTATAAAAGAGATTATAAATTCCTATTATTATTAAATGAATTAATATATCATATTTATTAAACAATATTTTAAAACAAACCTTTTAATTAATCTTAAACTTAAGCTAAGATATAATTTAATCAATTAAACATTTATCTTAAATATTTTAAAACCATATATTTTAAATTAAATCATAATCTCCAAATTACCAAAATATATTAGAATTTGAAAACAAGATTTATTTATTTATTAAATTCAAACCAAAGATTTCTATTTACAATATATATAAATATATACACATTATAAATAGAAAACAATTTATTAGCTTTTAAAAAGATAAAATCACCAATTAAATATTTATTAAAAGAAGATTATTAAATCAATTTAAATTTCAATAAAGATTATTAAATTGGTATTGCCAAAAATTCCGAGATATCACATGCTGTCACCAAGTTTATTATACAAAGTTTGAGTTCACTATACCATCATTAATTTAACTGCAGTGAGTCCTTTCCTTCTTCTAGTGCACATATACAATTTAATGCTGTTGTACCAAAAAAAAATGTTTGCCAGCACACTCCGTTTTCTTTGACTTGTTCCATATTGGTAAAAGAAAAATTGATGACTGCAACATTATTTTGTTTCATTTTTCAGTGGCTCGGTAAAGTGTTAATGGCGGTTCAGTTAATTGCCTCTTTTGAATCTGGTTGCTAGTTGTTTTTGAAACGGATTATAGGTGAGTGGAAAAAAACTCACACTTTTAAATTTAAAGCTATGGTTAACTATTTTGATTTGCTGTTCTATTGTTTGCATACACTAGATTTGGGAATTTTAGGTTTTATGCATATATACGTGAGTCCAGGTCCTTTATTATTTTGTTGGTTGTTAGTTTCATCAATTGTATGCCAATTTGTAGAACACGTATGCGGTCAAGGCATACTATAGGGTAAATGGTAATGTATATACGTGAGCCCAGGTCCATTTTCAATTCTTCATTGATGCATGCAAATAATAGTAGCACAAAATCAAATTTTAGGTGCTACTAAAATTTGGTTCAGATGGTTACTCGCATGCAAAGAACACGTACGCGAGGAGTGCGTGTCACAATGAACGAAAAATTTTGTCCAGCCCTTTTTATTTTTTTGTGCATGCTTATAAATTACCCAGGTTATTTTGTACGTGTATTTGGCTAAGTCAGGTTATTCTTTTGCTTTTAGTTTCTTTGTACGTGTATACAAGTTTAGAACAAGAAAACTAAGTTCAAGGCCTTTCTTTATATTGTGAAACTTGCGTGGAAAATATATTGTGCCAAGGTACTTTTGTTGTTTCATTTCCACGTGTACACAAAATATAGTATTGCAATCCAATGTATATTTTGCTTTGAACCGGTGTTTGGTTTTAAAACGAATTTTGTTACCGTTATTTTTTTAACGGATTTTTACTCTGGTGCTATATTTTTGAAGCGTGTTGTTTTGATGACATTTTTGACGAATGAAAATTACTTTCGCTTTGACTTCAGTAACCATCAAATTTAAAGTGAATTTTCAAGCGGTTATCCCGCAACGCTGATTTGATATCCGTTTTTACGGTGTTTTATGAAGCGCAATTTCCTTGTCGAAATTGCTACAGATGTTGCTATTTAATCACGTGCTTTAAAAATCGTTTTAAAATAAAATTGTTTCCAAAAATTTTACAGTTTGCGCTTTCAAAAGAATGAGGAAGCGATTTAAACGCTTCAGAAAAATTGAGGACTATGAACACTTACTTTTACTGATTCGCTTAATTTCGGACTTGTCCGTTTGAGAACGTAAATTTTATTCATTTAAAACACACAATTTTGCACTTTCAAGGAAACGATGAAGAGATTTAAATGATTTAGCAAAAGTGCGGAGTATGGAACCACACTTTTACTAATTCGGTTAATTCCGGACTCGTTAATTGAAATTATTGCTGAGGATTTGCTGTTTGGAGATTTTGATGATTTTGTTGGGCTTTCGAGCCACTTTGCTGGACCTTCGGGTCATCTTATGGGCGCCAAAAATTATAGTACTTAGTAGGCTTCGGCCGTTTGAGATGCACGTGCGGTATAGCTTAGACTCGCCATCTGCTGGGATCGATCCACTTTTATGCTGATTTTTCTAGTTATCTATTTTTGATTTCTAGATTTGGTGAATTGCTGTTTTGAATTCAATTGTGAATTTGAAAGTTGATTTTGATAGAATTTAAATTGAGATTTCTTCATTTAAACTATGTTGATTATATATGTTGAATAGTCTCATTCGAGACTATAATTATTTGCTTAAGTGTTGTTTATCATGCACTTATTTCTGAGTTTAAATTAGACTGATCCATTTATTATTTTCTTTTAAATAATACTCGGGTCAGACCGAGTTATTTCAGGTTAATCGCTATCTCTGATTATGTTGCTGCTTCAACTTTTGGGATTTCATCTCATCTTTTATTTAGGCTTCGAGGAGTTACAACTATTTGAGGGTTTTATTCGTGCCTTTCTAATCTATTCTTTCCTCTTTAACCTATGGAGTATGTCTAGGAATAAATCTCATATTCCGTAGTATTCCAATTGTTAAATTTCTTATCTATTGTGTATTGTTTTAACTATTCCTTACCTTCTCTTGTCTCTCAGCCTATGGCTGGAAGAGGTAGAGGGAAGTGTTCTACTGCAGGTCCGTCTAGTGTTTCTCATCCGGACGGAGTCTATATGTCAACTGATCAGTTTATGGAGCTATTTAGGAGTGCTCAGCCTTCTATTGCTACTCCCGCAGCTCCTAATCAAAAGTCTGCCTTCGCCCGCATGTGTAGTGACTATTCCCACCTTGGAGGTCAACCTTTCAAGGGATCGGAAAGTGTAATGGAGGTTCAGACTTGGTTGCGCGCTTGTGAGCACATATTTTCTCGGATGGATCTTTCTGATCATCATCGCCTTCTTGTGGCATCTAGCATGTTGCAAGAGCGTGCGCTTGATTGGTATGAACTTTTTATTGCGGAAGTTGATGAGTCCTCTCTCTCGTGGAATCAGTTTAAGGAACGATTCGAACTTAAGTTCGTTCCTGAATCAGAAAAGGCTAATCTTGCTCGTAGTTTCCTTGAGTTAAAACAAGGAAAGTCCTCTGTTTCTGATTATGTTGCATCTTTGGAGGCCTTATCCGATTAAGGAGTTGAGTTCATTAACACTCCACGTAAGAAGAATCTTCGTTTTGTTGATGGTTTGAAGAAATATTTGAAGAAAGTTCTTTTGCTTCAGCTTAAGCTCTCTTTTGAGGAACTTGTTGATTTGGCACTTTGTCTTGAAGCTGTCGAAAAGAAACGTGATAGTGGTGATGAGGTTGAGGTTTCAAAGAACCCCAATAAGAAGAGGTTCCCATTTCATAAGCCTAATTCTTCCAACAAGAAGAAGAAGCAAGCTACCTCTAGTTCTCAGCCTAGTAGTGCACCTTTTAATCAGAGGGCGTGCTATAATTGTGGTTCTCTGGATCATTTCTTTGTAATTGTCCTAAGCCTCGCATTTGCCGTTATTGCAAGAAAGAGGGTCATTGGATTTCTGATTGTCCAACTGCTTCTAAGGGTCTCAAACCTGGGAAGCTTAATGTTGCTAAAGCTTCTAGTGTTTCTTCTCAGCCCAAAGGTATTACTCCTTCTGTTTTGGAAGGTTTTATTTTATTTCATGGCCGTTCTATTAGAGTTCTTTTCGATACGGGTGCATCGCATTCTTTCGTGTCAAAGGAGCTTTTTGATATTATTCCTTTGGATGTTGTTAGTCTTTGCGACCCTTTGAGGATTGTGAATCCTATTGGTGGATCCGCTACTCTTGGTTTGTTATGTGTTGATGTTGAGATTATTCTTTGTGGTTTTTCTTTTCATGCGAATCTGCATGTTATGGATCATCTTGGTTTTGATATGATTTTGGGTATGGATTAGGCTTTGCATTGATTATCACAAGCTTAACGACCTCACTATCAAAAATAGGTATCCATTACCTAGGATCGATGACATGTTCGATCAGTTAAGTGGCGCCAAGATTTTCTCCCAACTCGATCTTGCTACCGGTTTTCATCAGTTACGAGTTGCGGAAGATAGCATTCCTCTTACCGCATGCCGTACTCGTTATGGTTCTTACGAATGGCTTGTTATGCCGTTCGGTTTGACGAACGCTCCAGCATATTTTGTAGATCTTATGAATCAGATATTCCGGGAATATCTCGATAAGTTCGTCTTGGTTTTCATTGATGATATTCTTATTTATTCCAAATCTGAAGCCGATCATATTCAGCATTTGGAGATTGTTTTGAGCACTCTTCGTCAGCATCAACTTTATGCCAAATTCTCCAAGTGTCACTTCTGGGAGAATAGGGTGAAGTTTCTCGGTCATATTGTTTCTTCTGATGGTATTTCTGTCGATCCTTCCAAGATCAAATCTATTCAGAATTGGAAGAGGCCCAAGACCGTTACAAAGATCCGTAGTTTCCTTGGATTGGAGGGATATTATCACCGATTCATTAAGGACTTTTCTCGTATTGCTTTACCACTTACCTGTTCCTTTTATTTGGTCTGATAAGTGTGAGAATTCTTTCTTGAAGTTAAAAGATCTCCTTACTCATGCTCCTATCTTAGTGGTTCCCGAAGGGAATCATGATCTTGTTGTTTATACCGATGCCAGTGGTTATGGACTCGGTGCTGTTCTCATGCAAAAGGATAGAGTAGTTGCCTATGCTTCTGGACAACTAAAGCCTAACGAGATTCATTATGCTACCCATGATTTGGAGTTAGCCGCTATAGTCTTTGCTCTAAAGATTTGGCGACATTATCTATTGGGCGAGCGTTTTATCTCTTCACTGATCACAAATCTCTGAAATATCTCTTCACTTAGAAAGAACTTAATATGAGGCAACAATGTTGGCTTGAATTTCTTGCTTCATATGATTTTGATATTCAGTATACCCCTGGTAAGGGTAATCGAGTTGCTGATGTGCTTAGTCGCAAGCAGCAGGTTGTTGTTTCCATGATGCTAGCAGAGTGGAATATTTTGGAAGCTTTATCTCTTTGTGATATTAGAGACCGTCCTTCAGTTTCTGATTCTCCCGTACTTTTATTTAGCATGGAAGCTCGTCCTAGTTTGTTGGTTCGTGTTGCCGATGCCTAGAAACAAGATCCAGATATTTCTCATCTTATTCAGAGTTGTAAATCGGAATCCCGAAGTGATAATCTAAAGGATTTTGATATTGATATTCATGGTTCTATTTGGAAGAAGAGTAGGTTGATCATGCCTAATGTTCCTAATCTTAGAAATGACATTCTTGAGGACTGTCATCGTTCTAAGTATATTATCCATCAAGGTAGTAGTAAGATGTATGCTGATATGAAACGCTTATACTATTGGGAGGGTATGAAGCGTGATGTTGCAAGTTATGTAAGTCGTTGCATGACTTGTCAACTTGTTAAAGCAGAACATCAGCGTCCTAGTGGTCTTTTGCAGCCTCTTGAGATTCCATTATTAAAATGAGATCAAATTTCCATGGACTTCATTGATGGTCTACCTCGTTCGAGGTCGGGCCATACTAGTGTTTGGGTGATTGTTGACCGATTGACTAAATTAGCCCATTTTATTCCTATCAAGTCCAATCGGACTACTCCTTTGTTGGCTAAACTGTTTATTAAAGAAGTCGTTCGACTTCATGGGGTGTCTAGTTCTATTGTTAGTGACAGAGATCCGCTTTTTACTAGTGGTTTCTGGCGGAGTCTTCAGAAAGCTATGGGCACTAAGCTCAATCTCAGTACAGCTTATCATCCACAGTCTGATGGTCAGACTGAAAGGGTGAATCAAGTTTTGGAAGATCTCCTTCGAGCTTGCATTCTTGATTTTGGTGGTAGATGGGAAGACCAATTACCTCTTGTTGAGTTCTCTTATAACAACAGTTTCCAATCCAGTATCGGTATGGCTCCTTTCGAAGCTCTTTACGGAAGGCCGTGTCGATCACCATCTTGTTGGTTGGAATCGGGGGAAAAGTTAGTTCTCGACCCCGATTATATTCGTGAATCTTTGGAGAGGATTTATATCATTAGACAGAGAATGAAAGAGGCTCAGAATAGACAGAAATCTTATGGAGATCATCGTAGGAAGATATTGGAATTTTCTGTTGGCGATCTTGTATTCATTCGTGTTTCCCCGATGAAGGTTGTGGTGCGTTTTAGTAGCTCTAGGAAATTGGCTCCTCGATATGTTGGACTGTTTCCTATTACGGATCGCATTGGCCCAGTTGCTTATTGTGTATCACTACCTATTCAGTTTTCGGGAATTCATGACGTATTTCATGTATCCCAGCTTCGTCGATGCCTTCGAGATTCGGATTCTGTTATTGATCCTCCTATGTTGCAAGATCTTGAGATCTCACCCGACTTGTCTATTGTGCAAAATCCTATTCGTGTGCTAGCTTCAGAGGTTAAACGGCTTCGTAATAAAGAAGTTCCGCTTGTGAAAATTCAATGGTCCGCAAACCCTAAAGATTGCACTTGGGAAACCAAAGAATTCATCGAGCGTTCTTATCCCTGTTTTCTCTCCTCTTCGGGTGGGGGTGAGCATTCTTAATTCATCTTTTCTATTTTAATCTTTGTTGTGATGAATTATTTGTGTTATAAACAACTTCTAGTATGAAAATTGCGGGGACGCAATTTTTATAAGGGGGGAGTCTGTAACAACCGTGATTTTTGACTGCTGTCGTGATAAAAATTTAGAAATTGAAATTTGAAAAATAAATTTTCAATGCAAAAGTTACATATTTTTTTATGGCTTGTGTGTAGGCATTGATACGTACTGATCACAAATAATTTAAACAAGAACTTAAATAGAAGGGGCTCAACGGAAATTAAATTATAAACCACTATTTCTTGTTCTCAAATGAAAATTGCATACGTGTGCTTCGTAAGCAGTAAAACAGAAGTCGTAACTTGAAATATATACAAACTATATACTGGTTTTTGACTACCTTTAGAGGAAAAAATGACTTCAAATTCCAATTCTAATAAACTTCTCAGAGTGTGCACATGTGATATTGTGTACCAAAGATTCACATGCATTACCAATCGACAGAACTTGTAACTTGCAACATTCAATGCAAAAGTTGCAATGTCAGTTGAAAAAATAGCTAAGCTATGTTGTATAATTTTTTGCCTTCACGTGTGTGAAGGAGTGGTCCAATTCAAAAAGCAAATGTTTGAATAGTTTTGCTTTGCTGTCAACAATGTTTGTAAAGCAAATATATGAACTTGCTGTCACCAAGTTTATTATAAAAATTTTGAGTTCACTGTGCCACCATCATTAATTTAACTATAGTGAGTCCTTTTCTTATTCTAGTGCACGTATACAATTTAATGCAGTTGTACCAAAAAAAAAGTGTTTGCCAGCACACTCCATTTTCTTTGACTTGTTCCATATTGGTTAAAGAAAAATTGATGACTGCAACATTCTTTTGTTTCATTTTTCAGTGGCTCGGTAAAGTGTTAATGGCGGTTCAGTTAATTGCCTCTTTTGAATCTGGTTGCTAGTTGTTTTTGAAATGGATTATAGGTGAGTGGAAAACAAACTCACACTTTTAATTTTAAAACTATGGTTGCCTATTTTGATTTGCTGTTCTGTTGTTTGTGTGACGACCGCCCATGACCCCTGCACCGAATCTAGAGATAGTGCGCTGTAAAGTGTGCCCGGCGACCATGGACGATTGTCAGGGTAAATTAAAAACAACAGGATCTATCGTATTACTCACAGCGCATGGACAAAATACAATAGAACATATATATAGTGAAGCCTTACAGAATAAAATGCCATCATATAAAACTCCATAATAGTTGAATACAAGCATCCAAATAGCCAATACATCAAGCCTCACTACATAACACTCAGAGAATACAAAACAGCGGAACATCCAGTACATATAATAAGAAGATAATATGCAACCCTCCAGGTCGCCTTCGATATCAGCATCGTGAGAAGAGAACAGCACCTGTCACCTGCTACCTAGTCTGCCCGTCCCAAAAATGGACGAACAGCCCAAGGCAATAAGAATTAAAACATAAAGCCTTGAGTCAGACAACAGTCTTAGTGAGCAGTAAATTAACTAACAACATACCAAAAGAGCATAAAGGAAAAGGAATAGGAATACAACCCTCCCACTCCAACCTCTTTCTACAGTGATAGCCCCCAGACACACACTAATTAGAAACAAGCATAGCAGAGCATACAATTTAAAGTAGAGTAATAATCATTCGAGTCAAGGGCGATGTTTTCCAAGTACCAAGGCCTAAATCAGATAAGCACCCAGAAAATACCGCTCTTGAGTCCGAATGACGATACAACCAAACATCCAGGACTCTGGCTATCAATGTTATCGTTGCCTTGATATCACCGTTAATTGAATGACCGGCACATTCTTTCAGCCGTCCGTCAAGGGCTAATGGAAACCCTGGTTCTAGACATAACTCCCGCACGTCATCATGACCCGTGCCTAGGACTATCTAATCTGCCCAGAGTACTTGACTATCAACATTAGCCTTCAGGGACTATCTAATCTGCCCAACGTACTCTTGCTTTGAGCATGCTAGAACCTTCAACAACGATGAGATCTCAGCCTCCTAGTCATCCTCCTCGACGACTATTTCCATACTAGCTCAAGCGCCTCTCGAGCAACCATTACCCTTAACTCGAATCATATCACCGAGTTACCAACGTGCTTGGAATGATCCCGTCTGGATTAGACCAAGTCTTCATCACATGATGCCTCGCTTCATTACATCCTTGCAAAGCCTCATCTCAACATCACATCATCAAATCTATGCATAAGAGCTTCATCATCCCGCTACATATGCCACGAGCAGCTTTCCCAATTCAAGAGCCTTTCCCTTAGCTTTTGAATCATCTTCGACCACCTTGTCTAAAACCAATCAACAATCATCTAATTCACAGCAATCAATCATGTTAAACATCAATCCAATTAACCAAGCATTCAAATATAAGCAAAATGGACAATTATAACAATAATGGCAATTTCGTAATTAAGGAGTTGAAAGTCTAACAAGCATGAAAACATGAGAATTATCTCCACAACTTGATGAATGAACTTGCATAGGTTAATCATATACAAAAATGGATGTCAAATCATTATGAACAGTGGATCTACATGGATCTACACTTAGGTTTACAAAAATGCATAGAAATCACTATTTTAACACCAAATCAAGCCAACAATCTGATCTACTCCTTTGGATCCGTGTGAGAGATAATCACCACTCACCAAATCACCTAAACAACCACAAATCTACACGCTTCAGATCTGGACAGCGAAGGATCGAGCTTGATCTATCACGAATCCGCTTCAAACGAAGAAATCTCTCTTGAAAAGATGAAGATCTTCAATCTAAGCTCTTGAATCTTCAATCTTGATCTTCGATTTGGATGAAAGGAAGCACTAGATTAGAGTGGAGAAAAGAAGTGAAGAAGTGTAGAAGTCGAGCTCTCAAAATGGCAGCACTTCGTCGCTTCAAAATCCGGATCCCAAAAATGAAGCCAACCCCCTCTATTTATAGGCAGAAATTCTCTTAAGTCGTAACTCGGCTATCTCCATAGGTCGTCTCCGACCTAAGCCTCTCCGACCTAAGCCTCTCCGACTTAACATAGCACGCGACATAACAGTCTTCGACTTAACGACTTAGCCTATGCGCGACTTAGCGACTTACGACTTAGCGCGCCTTAATGACTCAACAACGCTGGCACGCGACCTAAAACTTACGCGACTTAACAATCTCGCGACCTAACACAAGTCGCAAACAACTAGACTGCGACCTAACTACTAAGCCAAAGCCCAACGACCTAACAACTCGCGCGACCTACGACTTAACAAGTGCGCGACTTACGACTTAGAAATCTCGCGACCTAACACTTAAGCTATACCCTGTGACCTAACAACCCATACTACAAAACTACCCACGCGACCTAACTAGGTTATGTTCTAACTCCTTAAGTCGCCTATCTCTTAGGTCGCTAACACGCTAACCTTCTTAGGTCGCTAACCTATAGGTCGCTCCAAGATACTAAGTCGCCACATTCTATAAGTCGCTGGCTTTCTTAAGTCGTCTACATTTTAAGTCGCTACCCTACCTAAGTCGTAAACTCCGACCTAACTATCATAGGTCGCTAACTCGAACTGCCGACCTAACACTTAACTCACCCATACACTTAGGTCGCTCACAATAGTTTCCTTAGGTCGTTGCCGACCTAACTCTACCCCAGCATACTTAGGTCGCCTACTACTCTTCCTTAGGTCGCCTAAACCTCTTAAGTCGGTCAACCACACTTCCTTAACTCGGTTAATTCCTTAAGTCGGCAACTCGACCCAGACTCATCCCTTAACTCGTCCAAACCGACTTAGGACTTAGGAAAAAAAAATCCTGAACGACTTATCAACAATGCAACCAATTGTTAATTATTTCACGATGTTTCGATCCGTAAAATACGGGTCGTTACATTCTCTCCCCCTTAGGAATTTCGCCCCTGAAATTCCAAGCAAACAAAGCAATCAAAGACTATTCTGTACGCCTACCATCCATAGTAATCAACAAACCATGCATCCAATTCTAACTTAGCGTACAGAATTCTAAGACTTAGAACAAGTTACAATATCGCGAGATGAGACGACATCTTAGGGCCATACCTTGAAGAGTTCAGGATGAGCTGCCTTCATCCTCTCTTCCACCTCCCACGTACAGTCGTTATCATCATCACTCCATTGTATCTTGAGCAACTTAACTACCTTCCTCCTAAGCTGTTTCGTGTCGGTTTCCACAACACGAAGCGGCTTACGAGGTCTTCTATCGACTGGATCAACTTCGAAGTCTTCACAACTATCAGCAGAAACCACTGTATTCGAGTCGTGCACATACTTCCGTAGATATGATACATGAAAAACATTGTGCACACTCGACATCTTCTCTGGCAACTCCAATCTATAAGCGAGTTTTCCAATTCGCTCAATGATCGGGAATGGTCCAACGAATCTCGGAGTCAATTTTCCTTTCTTCCCGAATCGGATAACATTCTTCAGTGGAGAAATCTTCACGAAAACCATATCTCCTACGTCGAATTCCAAATCCTTTCGACGCTTATCGGCATAACTCTTCTGACGGTCTTGGGCTGCCTTCATTCGTTGCCGAATGATCTCTATACAATATGAAGTCTGTCGAATCATTTCTGGCCCAAGTATCAGCTTTTCTCCAGTTTCCAACCAACATGTCGGAGAGTTACACGGTCTTCCATACAATGCTTCATACGGTGCCATACCAATACTTGACTGGTAACTGTTGTTGTACGCGAACTCTACCAAATGAAGGTGATCTTCCCATGATCCTCCGAAATCCAAAACACAAGCTCTAAGAAAATCTTCCAAAACTCGGTTGACTCTCTCAGTCTGACCATCTATTTGAGGATGATAAGCTGTACTCAAACACAACTCGGTTCCCAAAACTTCCTGGAAGCTCTTCCAAAATCCACTAGTGAACAATGGATCTCGATCGCTCACTATACTCTTCGGAATACCATGGAATCGAACTATCCACTTAACATACAACTCAGCCAACTTTGATGCAGTCCTAGTCGATCGAACAGGAATGAATCTCGCACTCTTTGTCAAACGATCTACAATGACCCAAATACCTTCGTTTCCCGTTCTTGTTTTAGGTAATCCATCAATAAAATCCATCGATATCTGCTCCCACTTCCATGTAGGAACTTCTAATGGCTGAAGCAATCCACTTGGCTTCTTTTGTTCGGCTTTTACCAACTGACAGTTCATACACTTGGAAATAAAATTCCCAACATCCTTCTTCATGCCTTCCCAGTAGTAGGTTCTCTTCATATCCCGATACATCTTATTTCCACCTGGATGAATTGTCAACTTCGAGTGATGACTTTCCTTCAGAACTTCACTCCTCAATTCATCTATATCGGGAACAACTAGTCGTCCTTGCTTCCGAAGCCAACCCTCTCGATAGACCTCGAATCCTTTATCCTTTTCTGGATCCAATCCAGATTCCAAATCACGGATAATCTTGACAAGCTTATCGTCTCGCTTTTGGCTCTCGCCAATCCTTTCCACAAGAGAAGGTCTTATCAATAAGTTTGCCAACATCTCTGGTTCCAATTCGCATCTAGGCCTGAAGTCAAATCCAGCTAAATACTCGAGATTCTTCCATTCTGAAAACATGGCTCCCAATCCTGCATGTCTTCGACTTAACGCATCTGCCACTGCGTTACCTTTTCCCGGAGTATAAGCTATACCAAAATCATATGATGCTAAAAACTCTAGCCAACGTTGCTGCCGAAGATTCAAATCCTTTTGGGAGAAAAGATACTTCAACGACTTATGATCCGTAAACAACTCGAATCGAACTCCCAATAGATAATGTCTCCACATCTTCAGAGCAAATATAATCACCGCTAACTCCAAATCATGAGTTGGGTAATTCCTTTCATGCGGCTTCAGTTGTCGACTGGCATACGCAACAACTTTATCCCTCTGCATCAGCACTGCTCCAAGTCCAGTACCACATGCGTCGGTGTAAACCACCATCTCATCATTCCCACTTGGAATAGTCAAAACAGGAGCACTTGTCAATCTTTCTTTCAGGATTCCAAAAGCTTGCTCACACTTAGCATCCCAACTGAACACTTGGTTCTTCTTTGTCAATCCTGTTAACGGTGCAGCTATCTTGGAGAAGTCTTTGATAAACCGTCGATAATATCCTGCTAATCCAAGAAAACTTCTCACATCAGATGCATTCTTAGGTTTGACCCAATCCTGGATTGCTGCCACCTTAGCGGGATCAACCGCTATCCCATTTCCAGAAATCACATGGCCTAAGAACCTCACTTCACTCTTCCAGAAGTGACACTTCGAAAACTTAGCCTTCAGCTGATGTTTCCGCAAGATTTCCAAAACAATACGCAAGTGCGTCTTGTGCTCTTCTTCAGTTCTAGAATAAATCAGAATATCATCCACGAACACAAGTACGAACTTGTTCAACTGATCTCTGAACACTCTATTCATAAGATCCACAAAATATGCTGGCGCGTTAGTCAACCCAAACGGCATTACCAGCCACTCAAAGAAACCCGATGGTGTCCGAAAAGCAGTCTTCGGCACACTATCCTTAGCCACTCTCAACTGGTGAAATCCCGTTGCCAAATCCATCTGAGAAAACACCTTAGCTTCGTGAAGCTGATCAAACAAGTCATCTATTCTCGGCAATGGATACTTGTTCTTCTTAGTCACCTTATTCAGCTCACGATAATCCACACACAATCTCAACGATCCATCTGCCTTGGTTGCGAACACAACTGGTGCACCCCACTCGGACACACTACGCCGAATGAATCCTTTCTGAAAAAGGTCATCAACTTGCACCTTCAACTCATGCTGTTCCTTAGGCGCCATCCGCCTAAGAGGCATCACAACAGGTCTGGCTCCTTCAACTAGATCTATACGAAACTCGATCTCTCTATGCGGCGGCAACCCTTTGACTTCGTCAAAGACATCCTCGAATCCATTAGCGATTGGCACTGATGACAGTCCATCCCGTGGAACAACCAGCGAATACATGAAGCTCATGAAGACGCCTTCCTCATGCTTACATCGTATCACAACCTTTCGCCCCTCCACATTCTCGACTGTCACTTCCAACCTCTCGCAATCAACCTTAGCCGCATACTTCCTAAGCCAGTCCATACCCAAAATAATTCCGAACCCCGCAAAGTTCAGAACAAAGCAATCACAAACAAAAGAGCAACCATGACTCGATACAACTAGACCACGGCATAACATACACAAACAAGACGAACCCCCAACTGGATTAGTCACAACCAATGGCCTATCAACAATATCCGGTTCCAAACCTAACCGGCCTACAAGTTCACTACAAACAAACGAATGCGACGCTCCAGTATCAAACAGAACTCTAACTGGAACACCACATAGGAAAAGAGTACCTTGAACCACCACACACTTTCCCTTCTCTTCAGCGGTAGGAGCTTTTGAAGACGAAGGAACAGCTCCCAAAGCATAAGCTTGCACAATTTGCTTGTCCTTCCTCGGTTCTGGACAATTCTTCCTGATGTGCCCTGGCTTGTCACAGTTGTGACACTTCATCGGTGCCTTCGGATTCTTACAATCCTTCGAGAAATGGCCCTTCTACTGACAGTTGTAGCAAGTCACCTCGCCTTTCGGCTTCTTCTGGCTATCCTTACCCTTCTGCTGTTGCTGCTTCCTCTTCTTGTTTCCACCCTGCTGGGGTTTAGACTCTTCCCTGGTCACAGCAACAACAGATCCTTCCTTAGGAAACAGACTCTCATGCCTAAGAGCTTTCTCCACAAGCTTCTCAAATGAATCATCCAGATGATACACCAACTGCCTCCCAAGATAACTATCCAAGCCAGTCACAAACTTCTCATTCTTCTGATAAGCAGATTCTATATATGACCGAGCATACTTGGACAAAGCTTCAAACTCAGAAACATACTCAAGAACAGATCTTCCACCTTGCTTGAGCTCCACAAACCTCTTGAACAGAACAGACTTCTGAGCTGTAGAAATGAACTTAGCCTCAAATCTGACTTGGAATTGCTCCCAAGTAATCTCTTCCTCCGGAGTATTGATGGTAATAGAGTTCCACCAATCATAAGCTCTTCCTTGAAGCTGCCTTGATGCCAACTTCCTCTTAGTTGCATCATCAATTCCCAAATCACCAAAGATCCTTCTACAAGCATCTATCCACCTCTGGACCTCAATAGTTGATTCTGTTCCCAAGAAAACCTTCCCTCCAAGAGCAGTATAGTCCTTGCACAATTTAGCAAAATCCACTGGTTTTGGAGTTTGGACTTGAACTCCAACATCAACTGCTGCCCCCGGAACCGGTATCCTTCTCATGATTGAAGTCATCATAGCTTCGAACATAGCTGCATAATCAGCAGTTCCCTCAGTAGCACGGCCTTCCCTAGCAGCTGGTCTCCCTCTTCGACTCATTCTCAATATCTATAAAAAGGAATGATTAGAACATCTAGAGAAACAACTGCATAAAGGACTCAAACTCTACTAAGCTACTATATTATATATAGTAATCATCCATCAAAATACAATTACGTCTCTCATACGTAGTTACGACAGCGAGCGTTGGGTAAAATCGATTAACCAATGCTCTGATACCAAATGTGACGACCGCCCATGACCCCTGCACCGAATCTAGAGATAGTGCGCTGTAAAGTGTGCCCGGCGACCATGGACGATTGTCAGGGTAAATTAAAAACAACAGAATCTATCGTATTACTCACAGCGCATGGACAAAATACAATAGAACATATATATAGTGAAGCCTTACAGAATAAAATGCCATCATATAAAACTCCATAATAGTTGAATACAAGCATCCAAATAGCCAATACATCAAGCCTCACTACATAACACTCAGAGAATACAAAACAGCGGAACATCCAGTACATATAATAAGAAGATAATATGCAACCCTCCAGCTCGTCTTCGATATTAGCATCGCGAGAAGAGAACAACACCTGTCACCTGCTACCTAGTCTGCCCGTCCCAAAAATGGACGAACAGCCCAATGCAATAAGAATTAAAACATAAAGCCTTGAGTCAGACAACAGTCTTAGTGAGCAGTAAATTAACTAACAACATACCAAAAGAGCATAAAGGAAAAGGAATAGGAATACAACCCTTCCACTCCAACCTCTTTCTACAGTGATAGCCCCCAGACACACACTAATTAGAAGCAAGCATAGCAGAGCATACAATTTAAAGTAGAGTAATAATCATTCGAGTCAAGGGCGATGTTTTCCAAGTACCAAGGCCTAAATTAGATAAGCACCCAGAAAATACCGCTCTTGAGTCCGAATGACGATACAACCAAACATCCATGACTCTGGCTATCACTGTTATCGTTGCCTTGATATCACCGTTAATTGAATGACTGGCACATTCTTTCAGCCGTCCGTCAAGGGCTAATGGAAACCCCGGTTCTAGACATAACTCCCGCACGTCATCATGACCCGTGCCTAGGACTATCTAATCTGCCCAGAGTACTTGACTCTCAACATTAGCCTTCAGGGACTATCTAATCTGCCCAACGTACTCTTGCTTTGAGCATGCTAGAACCTTCAACAACGATGAGATCTCAGCCTCCTAGTCATCCTCCTCGACGACTATTTCCATACTAGCTCAAGCGCCTCTCGAGCAACCATTACCCTTAACTCGAATCATATCACCGAGTTACCAACGTGCTTAGAATGATCCCGTCTGGATTAGACCAAGTCTTCATCACATGATGCCTCGCTTCATTACATCCTCGCAAAGCCTCATCTCAACATCACATCATCAAATCTATGCATAAGAGCTTCATCATCCCGCTACATATGCCACGAGCAGCTTTCCCAATTCAAGAGCCTTTCCCTTAGCTTTTGAATCATCTTCGACCATCTTGTCTAAAACCAATCAACAATCATCTAATTCATAGCAATCAATCATGTCAAACATCAATCCAAGTAACCAAGCATTCAAATATAAGCAAAATGGACAATTATAACAATAATGGCAATTTCGTAATTAAGGAGTTGAAAGTCTAACAAGCATGAAAACATAAGAATTATCTCTACAACTTGATGAATGAACTTGCATAGGTTAATCATATACAAAAATGGATGTCAAATCATTATGAACAGTGGATCTACATGGATCTACACTTAGGTTTACAAAAATGCATAGAAATCACTATTTTAACACCAAATCAAGCCAACAATCCGATCTACTCCTTTGGATCCGTGTGAGAGATAATCACTACTCACCAAATCACCTAAACAACCACAAATCTACACGCTTCAGATCTGGACAGCGAAGGATCGAGCTTGATCTATCATGAATCCGCTTCAAACGAAGAAATCTCTCTTGAAAAGATGAAGATCTTCAATCTAAGCTCTTGAATCTTCAATCTTGATCTACGATTTGGATGAAAGGAAGCACTAGATTAGAGTGGAGAAAAGAAGTGAAGAAGTGTAGAAGTCGAGCTCTCAAAATGGCAGCACTTCGTCGCTTCAAAATCCGGATCCCAAAAATGAAGCCAACCCCCTCTATTTATAGGCAGAAATTCTCTTAAGTCGTAACTCGGCTATCTCCATAGGTCGTCTCCGACCTAAGCCTCTCCGACCTAAGCCTCTCTGACTTAACATAGCACGCGACATAACAGTCTTCGACTTAACGACTTAGCCTATGCGTGACTTAGCGACTTACGACTTAGCGCGCCTTAATGACTCAACAACGCTGGCACGCGACCTAAAACTTACGCGACTTAACAATCTCGCGACCTAACACAAGTCGCAAACAACTGGACTGCGACCTAACTACTAAGCCAAAGCCCAACGACCTAACAACTCGCGCGACCTACGACTTAACAAGTGCACGACTTACGACTTAGAAATCTCGCGACCTAACACTTAAGCTATACCCTGCGACCTAACAACCCATACTACAAAACTACCCACGCGACCTAACTGGGTTATGTTCTAACTCCTTAAGTCACCTATCTCTTAGGTTGCTAACACGCTAACCTTCTTAGGTTGCTAACCTATAGGTTGCTCCAAGATACTAAGTCGCCACATTCTATAAGTCGCTGGCTTTCTTAAGTCGTCTACATTTTAAGTCGCTACCCTACCTAAGTCGTAAACTCCGACCTAACTATCATAGGTCGCTAACTCGAACTGCCGACCTAACACTTAACTCACCCATACACTTAGGTCGCTCACAATAGTTTCCTTAGGTCGTTGCCGACCTAACTCTACCCCAGAATACTTATGTCGCCTACTACTCTTCCTTAGGTCGTCTAAACCTCTTAAGTCGGTCAACCACATTTCCTTAACTCGGTTAATTCCTTAAGTCGGCAACTCGACCCAGACTCATCCCTTAACTCGTCCAAACCGACTTAGGACTTAGAAAAAAAAATCATGAACAACTTATCAACAATGCAACCAATTGTTAATTATTTCACGATGTTTCGATCCGTAAAATACGGGTCGTTACAGTTTGCATACACTAGATTTGGGAATTTTAGGTTTTATACATATATACACGAGTCTAGGTCCTTTATTATTTTTTTGGTTGTTAGTTTCATCAATTGTATGCCAATTTGTAGAACACGTATGTGGTCAAGGCATACTATAGGGTAAATGGTAATGTATATACGTGAGTCCAGGTCCATTTTCAATTCTTCATTGATGCATGCAAATAATAGTAGCACGAAAACAAATTTTAGGTGCTATAAAAATTTGGTTCAGATGGTTACTCGCATGCAAAGAACACGTACGCGAGGAGTGCGTGTCATAGTGAACGAAAAAAATTTTCCAGCCCTTTTTATTTTTTTGTGCATGCTTATAAATTACCCAGGTTATTTTGTACGTGTATTTGGCTAAGTCAGGTTATTCTTTTGCTTTTATTTTCTTTGTACGTGTATACAAGTTTAGAACAAGAAAACTAAGTTCAAGGCCTTTCTTTATATTGTGAAACTTGCGTGGAAAATATGTTATGCCCAGGTACTTTTGTTGTTTCATTTCCACGTGTACACAAAATATAGTATTGCAGTCCAATGTATATTTTGCTTTGAACCGGTGTTTGGTTTTAAAACGAATTTTGTTACCTTTATTTTTTTAACGGATTTTTACTCCGGTACTATATTTTGAAGCGTGTTGTTTTGATGACATTTTTGACGAATGAAAATTACTGTCGCTTTGACTTCTGTAACCGTCAAATTTAAAGTGAATTTTCAAGTGGTTATCCCGCAACGCTGATTTGATATCCGTTTTTACGGTGTTTTGTGAAGTGCATTTTGCTTGTCGAAATTGCTACAGATGTTGCTGTTTAATCATGTGTTTTAAAAATCGTTTTAAAATAAAATTGTTTCCAAAAATTTTACGGTTTGCGCTTTCAAAAGAATGAGGAAGCAATTTAAACGCTTCAGAAAAATTAAGGACTATGAACCCTTACTTTTACTGATTCGCTTAATTCCGGACTTGTCCGTTTGAGAACGTAAACTTTATTCATTTAAAACACACAATTTTGCACTTTCAAGGAAACGATGAAGAGATTTAAACGATTTAGAAAAAGTGCGGAGTATGGAACCACACTTTTACTAATTCGGTTAATTCCGGACTCGTTAATTGAAATTATTGCTGAGGATTTGCTGTTTGGAGATTTTGATGATTTTGTTGGGCTTTCGAGCCACTCTACTGGACCTTCGGGTCATCTGATGGACCTGCGGGTCAATTACCAGTACTAGACCTTCGGGTCACTCTGCTGGACCTTCGGGTCATCTGATAGGCGCCAAAAATTATAGTACTTGGTAGGCTTCGGCCATTTGAGATGCACGTTGTGACGCCCCACCTCTATGCTCATAATAACAAAGAGTATTAAAAGAAATACTGTCTATTATTACGAAGAATAAGGCTGGATAGGAGCGACCATCCGTAATTGGCCTTACACTAATATTGGTTGTCTCGATAGGAGTGGTATATACTTTTTATTTTTTTCATCTATTATTTATTTACTCCCATCGACATATCCAATTATCAGTATAAAACAAACTACGATAGTTCATAATAGTTTAGGACATTAGATATAACAATAACACAGATAATATAAATGCGGAACACAGATTAACAAAATCTCATATATATATAACCGATGTCAGTTAATACATAGTTGACACAATACATATGATACAACTACAACTGTCGACTCTAGAAGTTATATATACAAGTACATTATCGACTAATATACATGAATACATATCATTCTATACAATGACACGACTACTACAAAAAGACACGGACAACTTCAGAAGATGTGAAAGGTCTTCATATCCTGAACAGCAACTCAAAGAAGAAAATCTACAATCCTGAAATAACTCGAGTCTGACCCGAGTATTACATTCAAAAGAAAATAATACCCAGGTCAGTCTAATTCAAACCAGTTTATTAGTGCATATAGGCAGTAATAATTTAAATAGACGACAGTCACAGAAATCTCGTATATCCAACTCCTCGATAAGAGAATCGGATAACGGCAGATATAACACTGAACAGTGTTAAAAATCAGCAAATCCAAATCAAATTTCGGTGTGGCTGCAGTACACGCACGCGTGCACTGCCTCGCCACTACCGCGATGAAATACACGAAAGCTCAATGAAAATCACAACCAAATGGCACCATCTCGAGATCAAGTTCGAGTTGTACGACTCAAACTCAACTGGACAGTGCTATCATAAAACATAAATGCAGCAAACAAGAGTATAGCCTCAATGATGAGGAGAAAGTGAAGATTCAAAATCAATACCACTGCCTCAATAGTTATAATGCAACTGGTCTGGGAAGCAAGTACGCCCCAAACCAAATAAGAGCAAAACTTCAACAAAGTCAACACTACCACAAGCAACTCAGAGGATCAAGTACAGGGAAACCAGAATGCAAGCGGTATCACTGCAACTTGAACCGGACTTCGAATTATACAATGATGTGAAGATAACCAGTGCACGACAGCCAATATATACAATAAGCACATATAGCTGTGAAGTACACAAACAAATCCAAATGCCAAATGAAGACAACAACATCAGGTGTACCGGATCAGGTGACAAACATGCACAGGCAAAGACTGCCCTCATGATGCGGTAAAATAATAAGTACAACCTGAACAAAAGTGAAACAGAGGTGGCAACACGGAACTACAGAACTACCAGGCTAATGATGCAAACTGACTCGGAGCAATATACAGCGACACATGTTACAGTGAAGATTAACATGAAATAAAGTTTGTGTGCCACAAAGTTCAGAGGCAATGCAACAGTAATTGCACATAATAGCAGTGGTAGTTGTTTTATGAAATAACAACAATGCTCAAAGGCTACAGCAATCAAAGTTAATGCAAACAGTTCAAAGTTTAAGTGAAGACTACAAGATGAACCAGACCAACTAGCATACTTGAATCAACAGCATACTAACTTAACAAATGAACACTACAGGTACACCATATGCAGCAGTAACCTAAATCAAGCAAAAACCAAAACTTCAATTTAATTAAACAGTGGCATTGGATACAAGTGCATGTAGAATTTCTACAACATATATATATAGCCATGAAACCTTTCCAACTCACGTGAACTAGACCAAATTAGAAAATAATGAAAATCAATTATACCGTGGACAGTGGCTACAAATTCATGTATCACTAATCATAGACAATGGAGTGTCTAACTATCTGAACCAGTAAGTAAAGATCCAAACAGATCGAAAGCACTAATAAATGAAGGAGTGAATTCAATTATAACAAATGTAGCCTCTATATGAAGATTCGAAACAATTGGAACCAGAGGCAACTGGCTACAATTACTACAATAACTCAGGTGAAACTACTTGAGCTCCAAAAGATACCACATGATGATCCAGTGAACAACTAATTGAATGACCAGATCAAATGCAATGGTGGGATGTAACGGTGAACCAAGCTACCCCATAACGAAACAAGCAACAGTAACAGAGGAGATGATTCAAGTATAGCAAGATGGCCGATGACACTATTAAGTCACGAATATACAGTGATTAAAAAGGTCTGAAATCATCACAAAGCATTCAATCAAAATTCAACGACCAAGCTTACAATTATCAGGCTAAGTCGTATATGCAATACGAACGAGAATTAAGGGGTTTCAAACCCCAAATACACACTGAAAAATTGAAGAAGTTATTGATCATTTCAAATATTCAAACGAAGATCCAATGGCAGAGCCAAAAACAACAACCTGGAACGAAGTCGAACAAATCGAGAAACCCAAACCATCAAAATTAAAAAATCACATACGAACGAAAACGAGGGGTTCAACCCTAAATTTTAAAAACGAAATCGAATAACCAAGGAATTCAAAACAGTGGCATCCAAAATCAAGCAGCGGAATTCACTAATTAAACGAGGATGAACAGATGTGAGTGAGGAATCACTCACCTCGTTTACGAATCTGACCAAATTGGAGCGGCCGTGGTTGCAACTCGAAAAGACGAACACTCGATGGAGCAGCCACCTATACGATCGATCTCCTTGAGGTCGGCGCCTTCGAATCTGAGAAGCCCTAAGCTTCAGAGGGGAACGAACGAAAGAACTAGACGGAGCCTCCATTGTTTTTCTTTTGTTCGTATAGGGTTTTCGAACGAAAATAAGGGAGGGAGGAAATGGGGGGAAAAAGAGCGAACAAACGAAACGAGAGTCGCCCCCATTTTTTCTTTCTTTTTGCCATTCTTGTTTAGGGTTAGAAAATGAACGAGAGGAATGAAGCAAGGGGATCGGGTTTGAATATCATCATGGCTTCAAACTAGTAGGCCGAGATTAAATTTAAAGCCCGCTTAACCAAATGAATTATTAAAAAGGATTTCAACCGATAATAATCCCAACAGCAACTAGCTACCAACCCTGACCATTTGATGACGATAAATAAATTAAGGTGAAAACTCGGGTTGTTACAGACTCCCCTCCTTATAAAAATTGCGTCCCCGCAATTTTCATAATTAAGGTCGTCAACCATTATTATTCTTCTAACTTGAACTGGTTATGTTAGAAAAATAAAAGGTAGAGGATATAAACACCAAAGAAATCTTTTAATTTCATAAAAGAGATTCACAAATTCTCAACAAAATCTAATTACCAAATGGATAATTAGAAAACAATCAAAACTGAATTCAAAACTGAATAAATACAATCATCAGCACTATTCAATTATCAACTAGACAATAAGAATTCAGAAATCACAAAACAGCAATATCTAATTATCGATACGATAATTAGAAAACAGCAAATCTAATCATCAACAAAGATAATTAGAAACACAAATCGCAAAATCGCAAATATCTAGTTATTCAACACACAACTAGAAAATACGAACTTCATAATCAACAAATTCAAAATATTAACAGAGATAGAGATAGATAGAAAACAGCGATTCAATTAAAATTAGCAAACATCAATTATCTAATTATCTCGAACGATAATCAGAAGACAAATCAGTACGTATCTACTTACCACAACCGGTAATTTAAAATTTCAAATTCAACAAATATTCGATTATCAAAAACGATAATCAAATTTCAAATTCAACAATTATTTGATTATCTCAAGCGATAATCTAACTTCAAATCAACCAATATTTAATTATCTAAAGCGATGATCAAATCTCAAAGCAACAAATATTTAATTATCTAAAGCGATAATTAAATTCGAAATCAGCAAATATTTAATTATCAAAAGCGATAATTAAATCTCAAAGCAACAAATATTTAATTATCTAAAGCGATAATTAAATTCGAAATCAGCAAATATTTAATTATCAAAAGCGATAATTAAATCTCAAAGCAACAAATATTTAATTATCTAAAGCGATAATTAAATTCGAAATCAGCAAATATTTATTTATCAAAAGCGATAATTAAATCTCAAAGCAACAAATATTTAATTATCTAAAGCGATAATTAAATTCGAAATCAGCAAATATTTAATTATCAAAAGCGATAATTAAATTCCAAATTAGAAAATATTTAATTATCTAAAGCGATAATCAAATCTCAAAGCAACAAATATTTAATTATCAAAAGCGATAATTAAATCTCAAATCAATAAATATTTAATTATCTAACAACGATAATTAAATCTCATGTCAACAAATATTTAATTATCTAAAGCGATAATTAAAAACAACAAATATCCGATTATCAAAAATGATAATCAGAACTCATATCAACAAATATCTAATTATCACAAGCGATAATTAGAAACAACAAATATCTGATTATCAAAAACGATAATCAGAACTCATATCAACAAATATCTAATTATCACAAGCGATAATTAGAAACAACAAATATCTGATTATCAAAAACGATAATCAGAACTCATATCAACAAATATCTAATTATCACAAGCGATAATTAGAAACAACAAATATCTGATTATCAAAAACGATAATCAGAACTCATATCAACAAATATCTAATTATCACAAGCGATAATTAGAAACAACAAATATCTGATTATCAAAAACGATAATCAGAACTCATATCAACAAATATCTAATTATCACAAGCGATAATTAGAAACAACAAATATCTGATTATCAAAAACGATAATCAGAACTCATATCAACAAATATCTAATTATCACAAGCGATAATTAGAAACAACAAATATCTGATTATCAAAAACGATAATCAGAACTTATATCAACAAATATCCAATTATCACAAGCGATAATTAGAAACAACAAATATCTGATTATCAAAAACGATAATCAGAACTCATATCAACAAATATCTAATTATCACAAGCGATAATTAGAAACAACAAATATCTGACAACTGTGACGCCCCACCTCTATGCTCATAATAACAAAGAGTATTAAAAGAAATACTGTCTATTATTACGAAGAATAAGGCTGGATAGGAGCGACCATCCGTAATTGGCCTTACACTAATATTGGTTGTCTCGATAGGAGTGGTATATACTTTTTATTTTTTTCATCTATTATTTATTTACTCCCATCGACATATCCAATTATCAGTATAAAACAAACTACGATAGTTCATAATAGTTTAGGACATTAGATATAACAATAACACAGATAATATAAATGCGGAACACAGATTAACAAAATCTCATATATATATAACCGATGTCAGTTAATACATAGTTGACACAATACATATGATACAACTACAACTGTCGACTCTAGAAGTTATATATACAAGTACATTATCGACTAATATACATGAATACATATCATTCTATACAATGACACGACTACTACAAAAAGACACGGACAACTTCAGAAGATGTGAAAGGTCTTCATATCCTGAACAGCAACTCAAAGAAGAAAATCTACAATCCTGAAATAACTCGGGTCTGACCCGAGTATTACATTCAAAAGAAAATAATACCCAGGTCAGTCTAATTCAAACCAGTTTATTAGTGCATATAGGCAGTAATAATTTAAATAGACGACAGTCACAGAAATCTCGTATATCCAACTCCTCGATAAGAGAATCGGATAACGGCAGATATAACACTGAACAGTGTTAAAAATCAGCAAATCCAAATCAAATTTCGGTGTGGCTGCAGTACACGCACGCGTGCACTGCCTCGCCACTACCGCGATGAAATACACGAAAGCTCAATGAAAATCACAACCAAATGGCACCATCTCGAGATCAAGTTCGAGTTGTACGACTCAAACTCAACTGGACAGTGCTATCATAAAACATAAATGCAGCAAACAAGAGTATAGCCTCAATGATGAGGAGAAAGTGAAGATTCAAAATCAATACCACTGCCTCAATAGTTATAATGCAACTGGTCTGGGAAGCAAGTACGCCCCAAACCAAATAAGAGCAAAACTTCAACAAAGTCAACACTACCACAAGCAACTCAGAGGATCAAGTACAGGGAAACCAGAATGCAAGCGGTATCACTGCAACTTGAACCGGACTTCGAATTATACAATGATGTGAAGATAACCAGTGCACGACAGCCAATATATACAATAAGCACATATAGCTGTGAAGTACACAAACAAATCCAAATGCCAAATGAAGACAACAACATCAGGTGTACCGGATCAGGTGACAAACATGCACAGGCAAAGACTGCCCACATGATGCGGTAAAATAATAAGTACAACCTGAACAAAAGTGAAACAGAGGTGGCAACACGGAACTACAGAACTACCAGGCTAATGATGCAAACTGACTCGGAGCAATATACAGCGACACATGTTACAGTGAAGATTAACATGAAATAAAGTTTGTGTGCCACAAAGTTCAGAGGCAATGCAACAGTAATTGCACATAATAGCAGTGGTAGTTGTTTTATGAAATAACAACAATGCTCAAAGGCTACAGCAATCAAAGTTAATGCAAACAGTTCAAAGTTTAAGTGAAGACTACAAGATGAACCAGACCAACTTGCATACTTGAATCAACAGCATACTAACTTAACAAATGAACACTACAGGTACACCATATGCAGCAGTAACCTAAATCAAGCAAAAACCAAAACTTCAATTTAATTAAACAGTGGCATTGGATACAAGTGCATGTAGAATTTCTACAACATATATATATAGCCATGAAACCTTTCCAACTCACGTGAACTAGACCAAATTAGAAAATAATGAAAATCAATTATACCGTGGACAGTGGCTACAAATTCATGTATCACTAATCATAGACAATGGAGTGTCTAACTATCTGAACCAGTAAGTAAAGATCCAAACAGATCGAAAGCACTAATAAATGAAGGAGTGAATTCAATTATAACAAATGTAGCCTCTATATGAAGATTCGAAACAATTGGAACCAGAGGCAACTGGCTACAATTACTACAATAACTCAGGTGAAACTACTTGAGCTCCAAAAGATACCACATGATGATCCAGTGAACAACTAATTGAATGACCAGATCAAATGCAATGGTGGGATGTAACGGTGAACCAAGCTACCCCATAACGAAACAAGCAACAGTAACAGAGGAGATGATTCAAGTATAGCAAGATGACCGATGACACTATTAAGTCACGAATATACAGTGATTAAAAAGGTCTGAAATCATCACAAAGCATTCAATCAAAATTCAACGACCAAGCTTACAATTATCAGGCTAAGTCGTATATGCAATACGAACGAGAATTAAGGGGTTTCAAACCCCAAATACACACTGAAAAATTGAAGAAGTTATTGATCATTTCAAATATTCAAACGAAGATCCAATGGCAGAGCCAAAAACAACAACCTGGAACGAAGTCGAACAAATCGAGAAACCCAAACCATCAAAATTAAAAAATCACATACGAACGAAAACGAGGGGTTCAGCCCTAAATTTTAAAAACGAAATCGAATAACCAAGGAATTCAAAACAGTGGCATCCAAAATCAAGCAGCGGAATTCACTAATTAAACGAGGATGAACAGATGTGAGTGAGGAATCACTCACCTCGTTTACGAATCTGACCAAATTGGAGCGGCCGTGGTTGCAACTCGAAAAGACGAACACTCGATGGAGCAGCCACCTATACGATCGATCTCCTTGAGGTCGGCGCCTTCGAATCTGAGAAGCCCTAAGCTTCAGAGGGGAACGAACGAAAGAACTAGACGGAGCCTCCATTGTTTTTCTTTTATTCGTATAGGGTTTTCGAACGAAAATAAGGGAGGGAGGAAATGGGGGGGGAAAAAGAGCGAACAAACGAAACGAGAGTCGCCCCCATTTTTTCTTTCTTTTTGCCATTCTTGTTTAGGGTTAGAAAATGAACGAGAGGAATGAAGCAAGGGGATCGGGTTTGAATATCATCATGGCTTCAAACTAGTAGGCCGAGATTAAATTTAAAGCCCGCTTAACCAAATGAATTATTAAAAAGGATTTCAACCGATAATAATCCCAACAGCAACTAGCTACCAACCCTGACCATTTGATGACGATAAATAAATTGAGGTGAAAACTCGGGTTGTTACACACGTGCAGCGTAGCTTAAACTCGCCATCTGCTGGGATCGATCCACTTTTATGCTGATTTTTCTAGTTATCTATTTTTTATTTCTAGATTTGGTGAATTGCTGTTTTGAATTCAATTGTGAATTTGAAAGTTGATTTTGATAGAATTTAAATTGAGATTTCTTCATTTAAACTATGTTGATTATATATGTTGAATAGTCTCATTCGAGACTATAATTATTTTCTTAAGTGTTGTTTATCATGCACTTATTTCTGAGTTTAAATTAGACTGATCCGTTTATTATTTTCTTTTAAATAATACTCGGGTCAGACCGAGTTATTTTAGGTTAATCGCTATCTCTGATTCTGTTGCTGCTTCAGCTTTTGGGATTTCATCTCATCTTTTATTTAGGCTTCAAGGAGTTACTTTTGGTGTATTGACTCTCATCACATGTATGTTATGATGTATATGTATATGTACATTGGGTTCATGTGAACTATCGATTGTTATAGCATGTATACAGACTTGTCTTCTGCTATATCTGATATTTCTGTTCTGATAGGATTATACTATCTTTGTTGTTGTTATTATGAGTTGTTCTGGATTTTTTATTAGCCACCGTAGTTTCGTTTTAGATTGGATTGAATATATATCTTTGGGAGTAATTTACACAACTCCTATCGATGTAATCAATACTCGTCTAAGGCATAACTTACGGATGGTCGCTTCTAACAAACCTTATTCTTTACAGTAGCAGACGTTATTCCTTATAATAACCTTTGTTATGGTGAGCATAGAGGTGGGGCGTTACACACCCCTTTCATTTATTTATTTCTGTTATTTCTTTTATTAATATACGCCTCTTTTGGTTTTCCTGTAAGTTTCATTTATTTACACGTGAGCCTTGCCTTGAAACGTTTCCTGTTAATGAAATTAATTGGGGTAGCACACGTTTTGAAATTTTATACCAAATTTTTTCTTGCTTTGTAAACATGTCTTTTAAAATCAAATGTGTATCTTTCATTCTTTATTTAATACCTGCCACATTTCTTTTCTCATATTTGTTTGTTTCTTCATTTTTGGTTGTTCCTTCTTCTTTTCTCTGAAGCTACAGTTTTTCAAACCTGAGTTTGATTTTATATTTTATATATATATATATAATTTTGGTTTAACCTTTCTTCACCTCCCTTTTTCCTACCTCTTTCTTCTTCATTTTCTTCTCTTTTCCAAGCAAAAATTTCTTCACATCTACATTTTTTTTTCTTCTTCTTCTCCTTTTCAAAATTTCTCCTTCAAATTTAGATTATACAAACTTCTCTATCTCCTCCAAAACCATCAAATATAAAAAAAACAAGAAAGCTGTGGCAGATCCAAACCTAATTAGAGAAAGGAAAGCTAAAAAGGTAAGTGATTCAACCCACTCACACAATACTAAAATTTCCATTGCAAGTTAAATAAAATTTATAATGAGATATATAATTTTTTTTATTGCTGTTTGTTGGTTTAAATTGACATTTAAATTGACATTGAATCTGAATTTACATTAAATTAAATTGATACTAAATTTTATATTGGGATTTAACTGATTGTTAAAACCTTGATATTGATAACTATTAATTGTTGTAATATATTGGTTGATTTGGATGTTGTCTGAAATGGATGCTTATTGATTGATATGTTGGATGTATGGTTGTTTATTTATTTTAATATGTCCCCGTTATCACCGTGTATATTATCGACATCATTTAAATGGTCATCTAAATCATTTAAGAATTGGATAACTAAGACATTTAAATTATGGGTTGAAATGATGTATGCCCATACAGTTTCTTGAATTTGGATTATGTATTACAATTGAATTATTTGAAAGGTTTAAGTTTTAATTTAAAATTTTCAGATTTATTTTAATTAAAGTGATTAAAATTAGTACTTCGAATTATTTCAAATCTCTTAAATAATTATATTCACGTTGTACACCTGATAGGAGATGGAAAATCCCGTAACATCTTTGAAGCCATTGCACTCATATTTTATTTGAGATTGATTTGACTTATATAGGAATTTTTTTAGTTCTGACTCGAGTGTATTGTTTTCCATTATGCTCGGGTTAGCCTGAGTTTTGTCAGTGTTGAAGACATTATTCTGGAGGACGAAGATGGAGTTTAGTATTATATTATTATTTTATCCCACTGCATCATGTTGTTCCACCGCCTTATTTTATTATTATTCCTGCTGTATGTATAACTCTGATATATTGTAAAAGTGTAATCAAATGTTATTTGTAAAATAGCTTCATGAACTGTTTATTTGATTATTATATTTTGTACTTCCGTTGTGAGAATCTGTGTTTTGTTTTTCCTTCTTTTCTCTTATTTTCTTATTTACCCCATTAACAATCCTCCCTTTTGAATGGTTTGAGTTGACATGTGTGGTTTATTGTCGATTTAAACCATCCAAAAAGGTGGGTCGTTACAGTTGGTATTGGAGCTTTGGTTTAGACATACCTTGGCCTGTTGGGGTTAACTCATTAGAGATAGGGTAGTAATATCCTAGGATGAGTTTGTCTGAGAGTATATATATATATGAGGGCACGTATTTATTAGTGTTATAAAAATGTTTTATATAAGTTTTGAAATGAAATAATTTTCCTAATATTATATGTTATATATAAAGGAAATTTTTATAACTAATATAGTTATTTATAATGTGTTTGTTTTATGAAATGTTAATATCTAATTATTATCATTTATTGTTGACTTGTTGTATTTAGTCAAATTATAAACATTGGCTATTATTGTTGATTGAATTTATGGAATAAACACTAGTTTAATAATGGTGAATTAAAGAGAATGAAGTGTATCATTAGGATATTCGATATGAAATTAAAATGTCATTGTGAATTTTGCTGTTTGTTGACCGGTAGTTTCAACTATTGAAAAAATGGAATATCTGGATATTTTTGGATAATCGAAACCTTCTGAATTAATATATGAGTTGAAACTTAGAAGTTGTGTTGAATTATACATTTGAATTTGATAACCTTAATTTGAAAGCAAGTGAAACAAGGTTTAATTTGTTATATCTATGTCTAGTAAATGAATAGAGTTTCTGTATACATTCTTGGCATGTAATGTAATAATATACAAGTGTGAACTTTAAGCCTTGGGATGTTTAAATTGAAATTGTGATTAAGGAAATGTTGTAATGAGATTAAATTGGAAAAAATATGTTTATAAACTTAATTAACATTTATGAAATGTGTTATAAATAAATTGAAAGGTAAAGGTGAAACTAAATGGGATAAGCAAATATGAATTAAAAGTGAAATGATTATAAATAAAGCCATGACTTGTAAATTGTTATGAAATAAATGGATGTTGCAATAAATGGTTATAAATAAAGTTATGATAACTTTAAACTCTAATAATGTCTTATAAAAGGAATAAAGCCTTTATAAATTGGTTATAAACTGAAGAAAATTTCTCATGAAGATTCTCAAATAAATTTTGTATTAAATGAGAAATATTACATGTGAAAATGAATGTAATTTAAAATGAAGAGAAATATAAGAAATGTTGTGAGAATGAATATGTTAATGTTTTGTATTGAATAGAGAAATTCTATGAAACTAATATTAAAGTATGAAGTGATACTTGTGTTATTCAATGAGATTAATAATGAATTTGATTAAAATGTAATTGTGTTGAAACAAATTGGAATAATTATGTAAGTATTATGAATATTGTTTTATTTGCAAAATTAATTTGATCCGGATTTGAGTACACAAGTTCTATGTGAATTACACCACTTCCTATTAGGAATTTTCATTCGATTCTTGATGCCGAATATTTGATATAGATTTTTGGTTTGATTCTGGAATTCTCTATCATAGTATATGGCTATGTAAGGAGAATGATGGTTTCTAGTCAAGAAACCTTATCGAAGTCCGCA
The DNA here is from genome assembly GCA_030737815.1 of Allium fistulosum. NCBI lineage: Eukaryota > Viridiplantae > Streptophyta > Magnoliopsida > Asparagales > Amaryllidaceae > Allium > Allium fistulosum. The sequence continues at coordinate 943,435,977 of CM060905.1, read as the reverse complement.
TTAGGGAAGTCGAATGAAAAATACTAGTTCGACAACGAACTTATGTAACCGAGCGAGCAATCAAATGTGATTTTGTGAAATGAAGACACATGTACATCTTTTGTTCAAATATTATCGATATGCTTTGACGCTGAAATTTAAAGTTGTTGGGTTGGATATCTTTGTAATTTAAATTGGAATTTTTCTTTTATGCAAAACTACTATAAACTTAAAACCATTTTACAAACTATTTTCTTTCATTTTTCTTATACAAATTATCTTATTCTATTTTATTTACAAAACCATTTTACAAACTATTTTATTTACAAAACTGTTTTACAACCTATTTTATTTACAAAACTATTTTACAAATTATTTTATTTACAAACTATTTTACAAAACTATTTTATATACAAAACTATTTCACAAAACAATTTTATAAACGAAACTATTCAAAATTCAAAACCGTTTATAAAGCAAAGATATTCAATCTCATATGGCTTTTCATACAGCGAAATTGATTTTGGAAATTTTTTTATTCTTGTATAAGACGGACTTTATATAAGTATAAGGTGATTTTCAAAACTGTTGATTTTGGAAGGTATTCGATCTGAAGAGATAAATCTTATATATAATGGAATTTATATAAGTGCGATATTTGAAGCTATGATTTTGAAAGGGTATTATATATGGTATGTTATATTTTGAAGTAAGAGATATGGGGAAGTACCCTCCGCGAAGAAGTATAGTATGATATGCTTCGACCCAGATAGACTTGGGGAATCTAGGAATGGATTCGACCGATAAACCCTAATATACTTGGGTGAATTCAGAAATGGATTCGAACTGATATGGTTGTCCGGACTTAAACTCATGAGTTCCTTAATTTTTTTTAGGGTAGATGGTTCTTTAGTTTACCCAATGGAGGCGCTTTCGATCCTGGGATCTGTTGTTTATGGATCTTCCGGGAAGGAAGTGCATCCATTGCGTAAATCATTGAATCAGCAGTGACCACTGCAGTAGGGGTCGATGGTCCATTGTTTATGAAATGGCTATGATATCTTTCTGGAATCTGGAAGGTGGAAGGATCTTCTGGAAAGTTTTGTGTCCATTGTGTAAATATTGGATCAGCAGCGGGCCACTGATATCGTAACATCATCGTTTGACAATAGATTTTGAGCGGTACTTCTCATATCTGTTTTTAAGTATTTTTCACTGGGTGTTGAAACAGATCTACTAAATACATGGAGATTTCTAGTCTTACGCCTAATATACGTACGACCAGAGTCTACAAGAACGAGGATAAACCTGTTAAGACATCGAGTTATAAAAGTATTTTGATAAAGTATTATATAAAGGATATTTTGGTCATTTTTTCTTTTCTAAATACTTTAAAATGTTTAAAATATTGTTTATTTATGTACAACATGGCTTATTAGTTAATTATTAGTGTTGTAAATATCGTGAGAAATTATTAATTCAATAAAACATATTTAAAGTTAATGATTAATGATTTATTAATAATGATGTTTAAAAGTATTTTGAGATTTAAAACTAATAAAATTTATATATAATAGATTTAAGGTTTTCAATAACTCCTTTATAAATATAAGTAATGATGTAAATAATTGTTTTCAAATAGTTTACATATTCATAAAGAAGTTATTTAAATTTTTTTAATGGTATTTATAAATGAAACAAGAAATTTTACAAAAGAATTTTTCCGTAAAGTATTAAAGTATTAAAGATGATTGATTTGCAAATGAATTTTTCAAATGAATACTTCAAGTAAAATTTATATAAGTTTCTTTGAATGTATAATTTAAAGATATTATATAAATGGAAAACAAATTGATTTGCGAAGTTTATTTACAGTAATATACTTGACAAATAAATTTGAATCTCTATTTTGGAAGTATAGTTTGAAATATTTACTTGATTTCGAAGTACTAATAGTAAATTTATTATTTTATTTACTATTTGAATTTTGTATTAAACTGTAATAAATGTTTTCCATGATTTGAATATTCATTTTAAAACAAGTGTGTAAAGTTAATTATGAAGATATGAAATTTTATAATTTGATTTAGAAAATTAATGTAAGATTTGAGTATACTATTAGTTTCAGTTTAATAATCTTGAGTTTATATTTATTTTAAAAATAATGAGTCTAATAAATTATCGGATTTAAGGAACTTTATTTTAAAGCTTATTATAATGTTTTGATATAAATTTCTAACATTGTTTTAGACTTTTGAAAAATCTTTGCATAATGCTATGAGGATGTTTTAAATATATCTTATATTTTTACTAAGTGAATGAGGTTAAATGTTTTAATTGAATTTTTAGATATATTGAAATATTTCTTTTCTCTTCAAGGGCGAATACGAAAAACTTAAATATTTATTCAATAACCGAATTGAGTTATGAACTTAAGTAAGGCAGTAGAAGCTTAAGTAATATTTTTTGAAATGATTCATTAATGACTTAAATCTTTAATAGAGACCAAATTATGTAAGTGGTTGATCTTTATATAAATAAATGAATGAAAGGTAAATGATGAAAAAAAACCCAATCAAATAAACTTAAATAAATTTAAAATTCTTGTTGTTTGGCTGATGGGAAGTTTGGGAAAGAATACTTCTAGTTGTTGAGGTTGTATGACTAATCTATTAAGTAATTATCTAAGGCTGTTGAGCATAAGGTACACTTGATAGTTTATTTATCACCTTGCATGATTAAAAGTTTCTGAACTAAACAAACCATTGGTTTTGGTTGCTATGGATGTATGATGGATTCTTTGGTTGCATAAATGGTTGTATTGTTTGTTTGATTATGTTTTATATTGATTTGCTTTTGTTGCAAATTGAAACAACTTAAATATCTCTCTAATACATTATTCTCACTATTTTGGATATATAAGTGAAATACAGGTTTATGGAAGCAATAATTAGTGCTTTTGATTTCAAAATAAAGTTATTTTCCCAACAAATAGGTATGTTTTCGGATTACGGTTTTATAGTGATATTTTATTGTTTTCCCATAGTTTGGGATATTTATTCTTGAGATATGATATATATACATTTATTATTCATATTATTATTTCTCCTGGACATCTCTGTACAAAGGAGACTCCGCCGAAATTTTCCGTGATTTTTTGGACTTAGAAATTTTTTGTAAAAGTAAAGATATTTTCAAACTTTTATTAACTTGAATATGAAGGATTTAATTGGTTATTAATTGATATATTTTATTCAATATTTAATTATGTGAATTAACTGTTTATAAATTAAATGCTTTGAATAAGATATATTAATTGCTTAACTCCTTTTCCTTTTCGAGGATGAAAAGTTTTGAGTGTGGGAGAGTATAATGACCCGTAAATTTCCGATAATTAAATTTATTAATTAATAAGTTTTGGAATTTAATGTTGTGAAAAATAAAAAAGTTAAGATTTAATAATGAGAGAAATAACTAGAATGTAATATTAGTAATCTTAATTTAAGGCAATTGACAACTATTTTAATGCAATTTCAATTGATTAAAATGATTGTCAAGTTAAATTTGGTTATATATTGCAAATAAGTAAATAAACCAAATGTTGTAATAAACGGTGAACTTATATGTTTGTCTCTAACCGGAATAACAAATGTTGAATTTGAATAAAGGATGGAGTGAACGTTTTAATGAAAGAATAACATAAGTTGTTATTTGAAATGCACCTTTGAGAAGTTGATTTTCAATAAGATAAAACATTTACTCTGTAAATAGTGTGTAAATTTTGTTGTATATGAAATTTTATAAAACATGTTTGAAGTGGTAAATATGGAAAGAAAACAATGTTTTATAATCAGAATTTGTTTCAAATTAGTAATGAAATGAATCAGAAATAGATTAATTGAAATGTTACAATTAAAAGGAAACATAAATGAAACTGTAATGAATGAGTTAATACAGGAACTTGTATTTTGTGTTAATATGGAATGAACATTTTAATTCAGATGATTGCATGTTTTGAGATGTATATAAATAAAATTTCATTTTGAATTAGTATGGTTTTGGAAAAAAAAATTAGATTTTAGAATAATATATATATAAACACACTTATTAGTATTCAAATTTTAAAATATATCAGAGGGTTCATGGTTGTATAAGTGTTGTTAAATGAATTAGAAATTACCTTTTATTAACAATTGTACATTAATTACACATGCTCACATATATTTATCATTCCATTTCATATATGGTTAAACTTTTAAATTTGTTCCATTAATGTGACCGTTATAAAAAAAAGTAAAGTAAATCCTTTTATAATGAATTTATATATATATATATATTCATTAATTAATAAAATTTGTTTGATTAACATAAATAAATGAATAGATTATTTGGTTGATTAATTGATTGATTGATTGTTAATTGATTCATTGTGTTAATAGGGTGTGGACATATATTAACGTAAAACGAATGTTTTAATAAAGAAGTAAATGATAAATATGTGTATATTTGGGTTTGTTGAAATGAATTAATAGGTGGAAGTTTTGGAATTTGGATCCAAAGGTTTGTTTACAGTATATATAAGTGGTCCCTTTATTTACTTTACATTTATTATCACATCCACGTTCTCTTTCTTTTCATTTTCAAGTTCTTCGTGTAGGTTTCATTTGAGCATCCATTTAATTGTTAGATTACTCATTCGTTTCTTATTAATTAATAGTTGCTTCATTTGATTTATTTATAATTAATAATTTCCGCATTCTTTTCATTTGTTTCTCATTTGTTCGTTTGCTCCTTTCAAGTGCTTTACCTGAAGCTTTTTCCCTTTCTTTTTTTCCATTTTTAATATGAACATCCAAATTAATTATTTGTAAGTAAATTTCTAACTCATGTTTGTAACCAATAATGTTAATAGATATGTTTGAATTATAATTTAAAAGGAAAACAATTGGATTAACTATCTTCCCAGTAATCAAAGTATGTTTTGAAATTTAATTATTGGAATTAATAACAATTAAAATCTTTCCATTAATAAGAAATAGAAGTGAATTGTAATTAATTAGTGATATGTGAAGCTTATATTTTGTGTTAAAAATATAATAAGTATTTTAATGAGAAATATTAAGTTAATTGGTGTGTTCAATATTATTAATTAACATATATTTATGTGTATATTTTGAGTTAATGAAATGTATTGAAGGGAATATACGTTTTAAAATTAAATTTCAAAAGTTGTTTGCAATATACTAATTCTTCAATTCTCATTAATTTATTACCATACTTTATTCTACCGTCATCTCACGTTTTCGTTGACCTCTCTCTTTTGCATATTTCATTCCATTTGTTCTTTCACTTCTTGCCATAAATTGAATTATAAATAAGGCGTTACTTTGCATTTGCAATGAAATGTGTATGTGCATTAATTCATGAATTCATTTACATACACTATTCACTCATGCATGCATTTATTTCCCTTCAGAAAAAAAAACATTTCACCTAGCACGTCTGTCTAAACTGAATTAAATGCTCTATATTCCCAGTAATCAAAGTATGTTTTGAAATTTAATTATTGGAATTAATAACAATTAAAATCTTTCCATTAATAAGAAATAGAAGTGAATTGTAATTAATTAGTGATATGTGAAGCTTATATTTTGTGTTAAAAATATAATAAGTATTTTAATGAGAAATATTAAGTTAATTGGTGTGTTCAATATTATTAATTAACATATATTTATGTGTATATTTTGAGTTAATGAAATGTATTGAAGGGAATATACGTTTTAAAATTAAATTTCAAAAGTTGTTTGCAATATACTAATTCTTCAATTCTCATTAATTTATTACCATACTTTATTCTACCGCCATCTCACGTTTTCGTTGACCTCTCTCTTTTGCATATTTCATTCCATTTGTTCTTTCACTTCTTGCCATAAATTGAATTATAAATAAGGCGTTACTTTGCATTTGCAATGAAATGTGTATGTGCATTAATTCATGAATTCATTTACATACACTATTCACTCATGCATGCATTTATTTCCCTTCAGAAAAAAAAAACATTTCACCTAGCACGTCTGTCTAAACTGAATTAAATGCTCTATATTTTCTTCGTGTAATGAATAGTCTTAAATATGTTAGAATTTCATATTCCACTATTCATGTTCATTAATCTTTTCATTTATTTAACTTCTCAGATTTGAACCACCCCTTACATTTATTTATTTCTATTATTTCTTTTATTAATACATGCCTCTTTTGGTTTTCCTGTATGTTTCATATATTTACACGTGAGCCTTGCCTTAAAACGTTTCCTGTTAATGAAATTAATTAGGGTAGCACACGTTTTGAAATTTTATACCAAATTTTTGCTTCCTTTGTAAACATGTCTTTTAAAATTCAAATGTGTATCTTTCATTCTTTATTTAATACCTGCCACATTTCTTTTCTCATTTTTGTTTGTTTCTTCATTTTCGGTTGTTCCTTCTTCTTTTCTCTGAAGCTACAGTTTTTCAAACCTGAGTTTGATTTTATATTTTATATATATAATTTTCGTTTAACCTTTCTTCACCTCCCTTTTTCCTCCCTTTTCTTCTTCATTTTCTTATCTTTTCCAAACAAAAATTTCTTCAAATCTACATTTTTTTCTTCTTCTTCTCCTTTTCAAAATTTCTTCTTCAAATTTAGATTATACAAACTTTTCTGTCTCCTCCAAAACCTTCAAATATAAAAAAAACAAGAAAGCAGTGGCGGATCCAAACCTAATTATAGGAAGGAAAGCTAAAATGGTGAGTGATTCAACCCACTCACACAATACTAAAATTTCCATTGCAAGTTAAATAAAACTTATGATGAGATATATAAAAAAAATTATTGCTGTTTTTTAGTTTAAATTGACATTTAAATTGATATTGAATCTAAATTTACATTAAATTAAATGACATTAAATTTTATATTGGGATTTAACTGATTGTTAAAATCTCAATATTGATAACTATTAATTGTTGTAATATATTGGTTGATTTGGATATTGTCTGAAATGGATGCTTATTGATTGATATGTTGGATGTATGGTTGTTTATTTATTTTAATACGTCCTCGTTATCACCGTGTATATTATCGACATCATTTAAATAGTCATCTAAATCATTTAAGAATTGGATAACTAAGACATTTAAATTATGGGTTGAAATGATGTATGCCCATAAAATTTCTTGAATTTGGATTATGTATTGGAATTGAATTATTTGAAAGGTTTAAGTTTTAATTTAAACTTCGGATTTATTTTAATTAAAGTGATTAAAATTAGTACTTCGAATTATTTCAAATCTCTTAAATAATTATATTCACGTTGTACACCTGATAGGAGATGGAAAATCCCGTAACATCTTTGAAGCCATTGCACTCATATTTTATTTGAGATTGATTTGACTTACATAGGAATTTTTTTAGTTCTGACTCGAGTGTATTGTTTTCCATTACGCCCAGGTCAGCCTGAGTTTTGTCAGTGTTGAAGACATTATTCTGGAGGACGAAGATGGAGTTTAGTATTATATTATTATTTTATCCCACTACATCATGTTGTTCCGCCGCCTTATTTTTTTATTATTCCTGCTGTACATATAACTCTGATATATTGTAAAAGTGTAATCAAATGTTATTTGTAAAACAACTTCATGAACTGTTTATTTGATTATTATATTTTGTGTGACGACCCGTGATTTTTGATAATTTAAATTTGTTATTATATTGAGATTTTGGTAATATAATATTGAAAAAAAAAATTTGTAATTTATTTATGAAATAACAATTAAAATGAAAAGTGACAATGTTAATCTAAGTCAATTATTAATAATGTGAATGAAACTCCAATTAATTGAAATAATTTAAAATGTTTACTTGGCTATAAAGTAAGTATAAGAAAAACAAATGTGAATATTGAATTAATTAATGGATAATATATAAAATTGATGATAATTGAAGGAAATTAGTGTTATATAAGTAATTGTAACATTTGTTTGTGAATAAAGAATTCATATGTGTAATTAAAAGTTATGGTAATGATTGTTATAAGTTACCTGTTTATTTTGGTCTATTAAATTAAAATGGGAAATCAATTAGAATTAAATGAACTTTAATGTTACACTAATAAGATTAAGACAATAACTGAAATTGTGAATGTAATAAATTAAATAGAAATGGTTAATTTTATTCATGATGTAATAATTGATTTAATAAAATAGTGAAATCAAGAAAAATAAGTCAATTTGGGATTTTAAATTTTATTTAATGTGTGAAATTGACAAAATTCAATATAGTTGAAATATAGTAATTAATACGAATAAAAGATGGAATTAGAGGATATTAATTTAATGAAATGTAAACCAAATGTTAGCATGTTATAGAATAATAATTGATTGAGTATAAAGATTTGAATCAAATAAAATCAAATTATTGGAATTAAACTTTAATTGGATTTATTTCAGTTGAATTTGAACGCTGTAATTATTGAAATAATCAACACTAAAATTGATATGTAAATTTACTTTAAATTTTTATATGTGTCTAGGTAATCAAAATTGATGAAATTTGTTAATAATTAAATTTGAAATGAAAAGTGATTTATTTAATTTAATAATTTATTTATTTAATTAATGTGAAATATAGCCATTTTGACCACTGTCTCGGATTTCGACGAAACCAGTTTCGTCGGACCCGTAACAGTGAATTATTGTAGGATTTAAAGTTTCGTAATAATCGGACCTGTCGTTTGATCGTATAGACTCGAAACGCCTAGAAATTAATTTAATTGAAATCAATTTGAAATAAGCTGATTTTGGCATAACTTCTTCATAAGATGGAATTAGGACTTGAAACATGTTCCATTGAGTTTAATATATTTGAAAACATTTATTTTGATATATGGGTTGACCCATTTTCGTTCTAGAGTCGAAACGGGCTTTTCGGGTCGTTCATCGTCCAATTTCCAATTCAATCTGGTCCATTCTTTCTGTTTTCAGCTATACCTATAAATAGCTCATTATAAACCCTAGGTTGTTTCTATTCCCATTTGTTTGTACGTACTTTTCAGTCTACTCCTCCTTCTCAATGGCAGACAAACCAAATAAACTTCTCAATCCTATTTCAATTCAAGATTCAACTTCAAATTAAAACTTCTCAAACTATATCGAATTATATATCGATTTGAAGCTCTCGACGAGCGCATCTCAGATCTGTAATTCGTTTTTCAATTTGAACCACTGTTTGTCCAGAAATCAATGAATAAATCTCGGCCATCCTTCGCGTCAAGATCATCTTCGTCTGATCGACGAATCCAAGGTAAATCCATGTAGAGGGGACCGAGGGGAGTTCATCAGGGTGGTTGGTTTCGCTAGATGATGGTTAGACCATCGGGAAGAATTCGATTAGGGTTTGGAACCCATGTGGCGGCCGGCGTTTCTGAAGTCAGTAGGAGGTCGCATGGCCTCGGGGGGGGGGGGCAGGCGTGGCACGGCGATGGTGGCAGGGGTAGTGGCCGGTGGGTGGCGCATGCGGCGTGGCAGCGTAGCGTCGAATGATTGGTTGGCTGTAGTTAGTTGGGTTCGATCGGCTATCCTGGAAGAGAGAGGGATGCAGGTTAGCGTGGCGGATTCTGATTGGTGGGTTCTTCTTTTGTTTTTTTTTTCCAATTTGAAATTTTAAATTGTTCTAACGCTAATAACATTTACGTATGAGGTCCTTTTCAGGCGCGGTTTGTCCTACTGGGATCGTATCGAAATTCCGGACATTTTAACGTTGGTTTGGACGAATTCTGAGGCTGTTCAAATTTTGGGCTTAAATTGAATTTAAATTCGATTTAAATTCAAAGGTGAGTGTTTTAAACCACTCACAACTTCTAAAATTTCTTATGTTAGTTAAATTATTTTTTGGTGTGATTAGAAATTTATTTATGGCTGTCTGATATATTTAAATTGTCATTCCAGTTAATTTGAATTTATTTGAATTAAATTGTCATTTAATTTATTACTGAATTTAAATTGCCAGTTAATCACTTGTAATTGATAGCCTGTTATTTGTTGATATTTATTAATTGATTTGAATGATGATTGTGATGAATGTTTGATTTGTTGTATTAGATGAATGGATGTTGTATTTATATTGTTATAACTGCAAGTTCCCTATGGGTTGAAATGATACATACCCGAATGATCAATAGATTAAGGAAAAATCATTATGGGTCGAAAATGGTAGACTCGAGCGCTTTTATGGATTTTATTATTAATTCGGGATTGCAGTATGAAATATATATATAACCGTAACTTTTTAAATTGCGGATTGAAATGATAAATATCTGTATCACTTGACCCTAGGGTAGAAAATTATATACGGACACTGGATTGGTTAAATTTAATGATTTTGAACTTCTAAATTTTTGAATTAATAAAAATAATAGAAAAAAAAATTGATGTATATAAATTGAAGTATTATTGGAAAATCAAGTTTTGTGTTGAAATGTGAATTGGTTTAAAAGGAATTTCTTTAAGAAATTAAATTGGAAGTTTAAAGTTAAACTTTTAAGTATAAATGAACTTCTATCGAAATTAAGTTATTGAAGTTGTTTGAAAATAACTTTGAAATATTTTGAAATTGGAGTAATCCGAATTGATATTTGAACATGGATTAAAACGATATGAAATTCAATAGTTTATTGAAATGTTAAATTGAATGGTTTGGAATTTGGTTTGTTGACTTGGAAATTTAAAATGGTCCAAATGTGTTGAAATGAAATGAATAGTTTAATTTGATATAAATTCCAAATTCATGTTTTAATATAAACTGTATTTAAAATATATTATTTCAAAATTTCTAATTATTAAGATTTCAAAGTATTAAACTATTTTAACCTGTATTAATTATATTAAATCATTTTAACCTATTTTAAACCATTTAATTTATTTAAACTAATTAACTAGTTTTAACTTATTTTAAATCTAATTAATCTTTTTTAAAGCTATTTAATATATTTTAATTATATATAATCTATTTTAAATCTATATTAACCATTTATAACTATTTATAACTATTTAAAACTATTTTCTTCTAAATTCCAAACTAAGTAAAATGGATGGGTTTATATTCAAATTCTCGATTTTTTTAGTGAAAATGGTTAATGATGTTATAACCTAAGTTGGGATTTAAATAACATATTTGGTTTAATATGATATTTTGAAATGAGAGTTTAGCCTATTTTGGAAATATGACTTTTGAAAGGAAATATAATTTCCAACTATGATTTCAAATGTGATATGATTTCAAAGGTGAATATGATTTCGAAAGTAAGTAATGATTTCGAAAATGATATGATTTGAATTGAATATGATATTTTGGTATCAATTATGAAATGATTTTGGAAATGTAAAAGAACCATCCGGTGTGTAATAAGCGATTGGTTGTTAAAGAGACCGGGATCGGATATTGTCATACTCTCTGCCAATATCGAAAACCACTTTGACAACTGTGTACGCGGTGGAGATTCAAGAATGAAGTAGGATGGTTGGCGACGATCCTATATAAGGTATATACGTGGACCTGACTCCCATGAGTTAGCTTAAGGTGGCTAAAACAGGAGCAATTGACGGGCCAAGTGAGGTCATTCCTTCGATCGGGCACATTCCTTCGATATTATATTCTGACTTTGCGATTGATTTGGTGGCCAAGCTCGATTTTTTATTTGGGAGTGTGTTCCGAGGTGGGCGGTAGTAGCTGCTATGCGTTACCACCAGTTCGGAAGTGTAATTGGTATATCTACCTTGGCATTGCCTAGTTGTGCCGTGTCACCTACCCTATCGAGACCACTACGAGTTTGTATTGTACCATACCTATGGAGTTCCCTCTGACGACGTCCAGTACAGACGGGATTACGGTACTGTATAGACTATGAGAATATATAAAATGTGTTAAGGGGGAAATGGGTAACGCCTTAACGCTATTTTAATAGTTTATCTTACTGTAGACATATTATAATAGCGTATTGTACTACATAGTAGACAGTTTAACGGATCCTTAGGAGATGTGAATCCCGAACATCTCTTAAGTTACTGCACTCACATTAGACACTAGATAGAAGATGACAAACCCCGTAAACATCTCTGACGCCGTTCCACTCATAATTATTTATTTACCGTTTATTTAACTTACATAAGATCTTTAGTTTTGACTTGAGTGTTTTGTCTTTTCAATTCGCTCGGGTCAGCCTGAGCATTTCAGGATTCAAAGACTTGTTTCTGGAGGACGAAGACGAAGATTGTATTATTATTTACTATATTATTCCACTACATCATACTGTTCCGCTGCATTATCATTTATTTATCTCTGATATGTGTAACTATGATTTTGTATTGTATAAGTATAATCAAATATTTTGTGTACAGCTTCATGAACTGTTATTTAATTATTATATTTTGTCATTCCGCTATGAGATTCTATTTTGTTTTTTTCTTTCTCTGCTTTTTCTTATTCACCCCAATAACAATCCGCCCTTCTGTATGGTTTGAGTCGGCATGTGTGTCTGCTTAAAATGTCCAAAAAGGTGGGATGTTACATTTTGTAATTCCGCTATGAGAATCTGTGTTTTGTTTTTCCTTCTTTTCTCTTATTTTCTTATTTACCCCATTAACAATCCCCCCTTTTGAATGGTTTGAGTTGACATGTGTGGTTTATTGTCGATTTAGACCATCCAAAAAGGCGGGTCGTTACAAGTTTTGTGGTTTGGTGCACTTGTCGTTGTGAGCCTGGCCAGTGATTATTCATTTAGTCTTATCTGGTCTGGTCTAGTCTGTTGATCAGGTTCACCATTTTGAGTCTTGTTCCACTGGCTTGTACTGTAACGACCCGTAAATTTCAACTGTTTTAATAACGTAATTAGTTGAAATTTTGTGAAATTTTAAACGATAAAATTTTGAAATAAAAATTTAATATTTGGAATACGTCTAGTTAAACATAGCAACTGGTAAATTTTCGTCCGAAAATATGAAAGTTTATTTCACATGTAAATTCACTTCAATTTAATCAGTTAAAAAGAAATGAAAATAAAATGTTTCCGATACCTAAATATTTTTACATAGAAAAATTCTAAACCATCTTCTGAGCAAGATGTCAGTTTGTCGTTTTTCCAAATTCGGACATCTTTGGCTCCGTCGATCTTATTTTTCAGCGTTTTCTTGCATTTTCCACCGGTAGAAAATTCGAATTTTTATAATCTAATCATACCACTGATATCCATATACCGTTTTGATCGTCTTGTCGCGCCGATCTATACGGTATATTCAACTCTGTGATTTGAAGTCCGTTACGCAGTGGAATCTGGGAAAACGATTACCGTATCGGTACAGGACCCGTGACCATTTGATTTCTTTTGACTTTCAAATTTTAAGCGTCACTGACACGCATCAATCAATTTCTTTAAATAATTCTAGCTGAGTCTAGGGAACTGTTACTTTTATTTTGAAAAGTTCATATTGCCTTTATAACTTCATCGGTTCATTCCCTTTATTGGTCTGCAGCTTAGTTTCGTCCTCCCATTTCCTTTCTTTCTCTCTGCTCTTTATATTCTCTCTCTAACCATATTTTCCAGAAAACAAAACCAAATCTATAAACTTTGACTTTGCAAATTCATTTTTGCTTTCCTCACACTTCACATCCTCCTCTTGCTGATGTGCCTCCGCCTCACTCCGCTCCACCCAGTTGAACCCATCACGTTAGCCACCACCCTCCAGCGGCGAAAGCCGTCACCCACAGACCGAGACACCAAACGCCGCTGCACCCTCCAGCCGTCCCCTCCATTGCCGACTTCCTCAAGCCTCAGCCCCTTCCACCGCGTGCTCGAATAGCCGGGCCCAATCCAAAGACGAGCAGCCGCCTGACCGAGCTTCGACAATGTCGAGCATCTTCCGCACTCCACACCACCACCGCTCTCCACTTGAACTCTGCTCATCCACCACATGCACAACTTTCCCATGCTTAGTCGCCCTCTCCACATCATCAAACCGTGGCCACCATGTTCATCCCGAGCCACCTCATCTCCCTCTCCCTCCCGCACGCAAAACCCTTCTTCCCCTCGACCGAGCAGCCTAACCTCCACCTCAGGCCAAAGCCTACCACACGAGTTCACTCGGTTTCTCCTTCCTGCTACCTTATTTGTATGTAAGTGTATATAGTATTGTATAAAATAGTATATACAGTACATTTTGATTACATATATATAATGTTGATATAAGTGTGGTCTGTTGGTATTATATGTTGTAAACACACGTATATAGGTTATAAATGTATTATTGACATATAGATATGTATATTTTAGACTGTTTTATTTTCTTTGTTTTACATTTTTTTACTGTTATATATTTAAGTATATATATCATGTTTATATTTATATAAGGTGTAAGCTTTGGGTTCTTTGTTTTTCCAGAATATGGGTTTAAGATTGTGATTTTGGTATTGGTTTTAGATATGGAGATATAGACAGCATTCAAAGGTTGTTAATTATAACGTGTGAAGTTTATTCTTGTCTGCTGGTGGATTTTAAATATAAACATACAGTAGATCATATATTGATAGTATAAGTTGAATGTAGTATATAAGTAGGTTACTTTAAACTAAGCATATAAAGTTATCTTGATATTTGTGCGCACATGGGTTGTTTTGAAATTGTATCTACAGTGTAAGCAAAATATTAGATGTCAGGACATGCTGTTGTATCTGCTGCGCATATAACTAGCTATATATATCCTTCTACTTTGTCTTATAACATTATTATATATATGTATTGCATACTCATACTTTAATGTTGTATGTTTATTTTAATATACTAGTGTTTGAGTTAATATATTATAAAGGTAAGTCTTGGAACACTAAAAGATGTTATATGTTTACTGTATAGGATTACATAGGTGAAGAAAAGTGTATATATATATTATTACATATATTGTTATAAGTATTGTCTAAGATATAATATATTGCTTATACTAGTTTGATAATGAATATTGATTTTATTTATAACTTGTATGTAAACTTGTAAATGTGTATATACATTTATTATATATAAATATTATATAAGTTCGAATACGACTTTATATATATATAGTTATATAAGTCCACTTATACCAATTATCATCATCGATCCAATTTTGATTTGATCTCGTTAATTCCTTATTATCAGCCATGATCGTCGAATTCGCGCCAATCTCGCTTGCTTTGGAATTCGTAGCTTGTCATGTTATCTACTCTCTCTAGCCTCGAAAGGTGAGCACTCACTCACGATTAACGTTCTTTTATTTATTAAATTTGATTTCAATTGAAACGACAATTGAAATATGCTGCTGTTTGATATTTACACTGTTATTACCTGTATCAGTTCACCTGTGACATTTGACACCATTATCTGTTATATATGCAATGATAATCCAGTTTGGTTGTTAAATGATTGATTGTTTGATGTTTATATTGGACGTTAAATTGTTAATGATGTAAGTGAATAATTTGAAATTGAAATTGACGTAGGATAGTTAGATTTGATATATGTGTTAAAATTGATTAAATGACATTTGTATAATATGACCTCTTTTAACTGTTAAATTGATTGACACGTGGAATTTGTTTAATTACACTTTGAACCACTGAATGTATGTTGTTAAATTGATGATGTATGAAATTGTAAATAGATGACAAGTGAGAACCGTAATGTAATAATCTTTAATCTACATGAAATGATAATGTAGATTCTAGAAATAATTATATTAATTCGTAAAAATGACAATGCGAATTAATACGATTATTTCGGGATTATTTGAATTGAATATTGGATTGTTATTGTTTGTTGTTATTGCTTGTTTATTTACTTTGACACCATCCCAGTTATCACACTGCAAGTTCCCTTTATGCTTTGATTTTGAATTGAATTGGAATCGGGTTGAAATGATATATACCCAAATTGAACTTTGACCTAGGGTAGGAAATTAAATAAAACCCGATTGGTCAATAATTTGATTTAAAAATAAAATGAAGATTTTATCTGAATAATAATATGGTTTTGAAATGAAGTTGGAATTTGAATTTTAATGAAAAGAAAATGTTAATATTTAATAATCTGAAACAAAATATTAACAATGTGATTTATGAAAGAATGTTGTTTAATTTGAGAAATTATTGAATTAAGTTTGAAATTATAATTAAGTTTGAAATTATTAAACTTTGAAATGATTTAATAATTAAGTTTGAAATTATAATTAAGTTGAAATTATTAAACTTTGAAATTATTGAATAATTAAGTTTTGAATTATTTAATACTTAAATAAGATCGAATTATTTAATGATTAAATTGAATTGAAATTCTTTAATAAGAAAAATTGAACTTTTGAATAAGTAAATTTTACTTCGTAAATATTTGAAATTGAGTTCTTTATTAATTAAGTTTTGGGAAAATTATTTCAGTAAGTAAATAAGTGAATTTGAATTTCTTTAACCAGAAATAAAAATGTGATTTATTGAAATTAATGTAAGACTTGAAAATTTAAAGGATTTGATTTGATGAATTTAATTTAATTCAATTTGTAAGTTTTGATATAAGGAAGTTGAATTTAAATAATGGATTTAATGAATTGGAAATTTAATAGAAATGGTTTTGAATGGCATATTTACTTAACTAATATTGAATGAAATCGATAAATGAGTTTAAAATGATTTGAATGTTAAATTAAATTTATTTAAATGATTTCGAAATGAAACTTATATACGAACTTGAATCAATATTTGAATTGCTTTTAAATAGAAATTTGAAATTGAATTTTAAGATTTTGAAATGGTAAATTTAGAAGTTTTGAAACGTAAATTTTGGAAATTGGTTTGTGAAAGACAAATGAAATGTTGGTTTACGAATTGAAATTGAAATTGAAATTGATTTGGTTTTTGAAATATATAAACGACCAATCGGTGTAATAATTACGAAAGTTATTAAAGAGACCGGGATCGGTAATGGATATACTCTCTATCTAAACCGAAACCACTTTAATAACTATGCGCGGAGTGATGATCCAGAATGAAGTGGTTGGAATGATGTACGTGATGACTGAAGAAAGTGAACGATAATGGATAGCCTTGACACTTGTGTCAAATTGGAAATGACTAAAACAGGAGCTGTGCCGGGCCAATGGAGGATTAGCTACCTCAAGTGAACACACTTCTTCGAACTACTTATTACTTGTTGTCGATTGGTGCACCCTTGATTTTGGGAGTGTTGTTGCATGGTGTTGCGGGCGCTGCGGCGTTGCGTTCTCACCAGTCCGGATCAGGCGAACGGTAGTATCACTACCTTGGGTATTGCCTCATGTGCCTTGTCATACTTGTATTCCCGCGACCACTACGATTTTGATTTGTACCTTTAGTATATGGATTGCCCTCTGGTGACTTCCGGTTTTGGGGAAACTACGGTCTTGTATATGCTTTTGGGAATAAAAATGTGTTAAGGGTGGAATGGGCCATGACTTAACGCTATTTTGATATCTTTATATTACTGATAGACATTATCTACTTATCGTACATTACTACATAATAGATAGTTTGACGGATACTTAAAGGATGGTTATTCCAAACATCCTTTGAGTTACTTGTATTTCAACTGCTATTTCACTTGAGTTGGATTTATTAATATAAGAATGTTAATCCTGACTCGAGTGTTTTGTCTTTTGCTTTACGCTCGGGTCAGACTGAGTAGTTCAGCTTTCGAGACTCACCTTTGGAGTTGGAGCTTCGCTTGGAGATCCAGCTATCTATCCAGCTTTCAGATATTCGATGATTCCAGTGGTGTATTCTGATTTGTATCTGGTTTAACTCTTATGTATCTTAGTACTCTGCTGTTGTAAACTCTGATGTAACTTATATATTTATATAGTAGCTTCATGAACTACTATCTCTTTTATTTCCGCTGCACTTATTACTCTGTGTCTGTGATCTGTGATTATTTATTTACTGTATATGTTCAGTTTTGCCAAATTTAAATTAACAACGCGGTATTTTGAGCAATTCAATTCCGGCATGAGTGTCTACCTATACACTTATAATGGATGCGAATGGTCCAAAATTCTGGGTCGTTACAGGTGGTATCAGAGCTTTGGTAGCTCTAGGCAAAACTCAACATATAGGGTAAATGTATTTACAGAATCACTCTCATTCGAGTTTCAATCTCTTCCTATGACTCAATTCCTTTGAATTTGGAACGTTCCCCTCGGTTCCGAAATTCATTCGTGTCCTTCACTATTCGTCTTCTTTCAATTCTAGAGCACCCCATAACTCCATTTTGAATAATATCTATAATAGATCGGCGGTCTCGCCAATCTTAGAATGATTCGTAAAGGAGTAAACTCCTTTATAATAGGCATCGATTTACCGGAGATTTCTATATCCTCGGTTTACTATGCTATCTATCTCCTGCTATACCTGAATTATATTTCTTGAGATCGAATGTCGATTTACCTCGGAATTCCACATCGATTTTATTCTTGAAGTCACGGTCGATCCGGTTAAGGTTGCCCGCGATTTATATAAACTTATCCATCGTCTTACTTTGTTATTTAATCATCGTATCTTTGTTTCAAACTTATCTTCGAATCAAATTTCTCTTTGGTTTGAGACCATCAAATTTGAAACCCTATCCTTATTTTGAAAATTCATTCCTGTATCGTCGAGCAAAGAAATGTATTTGTAAACTAATATCTAAATGTTTTAATATATTCTGTGTTGTTTGAGTTGTTGATGTTGATTTGGGTTTCCGATCGATTCGTCTGATCAACGCTATCGATAGGATTTCCAAAACACTTGAGCAGAGCAAACTGACACAATATCGTTTTCAAATTTGATAAATAAAATAAAAGTTTGTATGATTATATTATATATAAATATAAGTTTTTTGAAATTAAATTGTTAATGAATTTGTTGTCTGAAATAATAATATTTGATTTACATTTATTGTTTTGTAAACCATTGATAATATAAATAAATGAATTTATAAACCTGGTTATAAACTGATTTGAAATTTAAATGAATTTAACATTTAGAATTTGAGAATTTAATTTCCAGTAATTTCAAGCTTTGGTTTTTAAAATTTTAAAATGTATATTATTGAAGGTATTTTCAAATAGAAACCGTTTTCAAAGAATTTTAAAATGTCGAAATCAGTGCTCTTCTCTTTTGTCGCTGGAAAATAATTTCGGTGATGGCGGCCGCATCATCGATATTCATTTTCGAGTTTCGAAGTGAAGAAACCATTCTGTAGCTTTGCTACGGTTTTGTTTTGAATTTTTTTTTTTGATTTGAATTTCGTCAGTATATTTTGATTTATATATATATAGGTATCTTATTTTAAAAATTTAATTTGATTTGATATAAATATATTATATATATCTCTAAATTGTTTAAAGTAAATCGGAAATATAATTCTTAAATTTTGTTAAAGGATGATTTTAATTATAAATAAAACCAAAATTTGGAATAAATATTTAAACTTGAATAATTGAATTGGGGAGAATTTTATTTGTATATTGTTCAACAGCATTCTAATACAACTTACCTAAATCATTCAGAAGTTGAATATGTAATTGGATAATATATAAGATAAATTGAATTTATAAATAAAATTTGAGTGTTTATAATAAATGTTATACACTAAATTTTGATTATAAAGATGTTAATAGAGTTAGATAGGATAATAAGTAAACTCAGTTAATAATGAAATAAATTATTTTGAAAGAATTAATAAATTTGTTTTGAAAGAATTAATAAATTGAAATTTGATCAACGTATGAAAATACCTTGAATTTAAAAGCAATTAGTAAATATAAATTAATTTAAATCGAAACTTTTATGGTTTAAATTAATTTATATGGGTTAAATATGTGGTTAGATATATTAAGTAGAATAAATTTAACAATAATTTGGAATAAAGAAGAATTTAAATTGCTGAAAAAAATATGATTATAATAAAAGACTATTCAAAAATTTATGGTTTTAGAAATTGTAAATTTAGGATAATTGGATAATAAGATAATGAATTTAGAAATAGTTGAGATTGACTTTAGTGAAATCAAATGGATTAAATAAATTATTGAATAATCAATTAATTTAAATTTGAATTTATTTGGTTTAAATTAATTGTTATTTTGTATTTCAAATCTGTTTTCTTTTTGGTTGTTTCTATTCTCCTACCTCATTCCTTTTCGGGGACGAATAGTTTTGAGTGGGGGAGAGTGTAACGACCCGTAAATTTCAACTGTTTTAATAACGTAATTAGTTGAAATTTTGTGAAATTTTAAACGATAAAATTTTGAAATAAAAATTTAATATTTGGAATACGTCTAGTTAAACATAGCGACTGGTAAATTTTCGTCCGAAAATATGAAAGTTTATTTCGCGTGTAAATTCACTTCAATTTAATCAGTTAAAAAGAAATGAAAATAAAATGTTTCCGATACCTAAATATTTTTACATAGAAAAATTCTAAACCATCTTCTGAGCAAGATGTCAGTTTGTCGTTTTTCCAAATTCGGACATCTTTGGCTCCGTCGATCTTATTTTTCAGCGTTTTCTTGCATTTTCCACCGGTAGAAAATTCGAATTTTTATAATCCAATCATACCACTGATATCCATATACCGTTTTGATCGTCTTGTCGCGCCGATCTATACGGTATATTCAACTCTGTGATTTGAAGTCTGGTACGCAGTGGAATCTGGGAAAACGATTACCGTATCAGTACCGGACCCGTGACCATTTGATTTCTTTTGACTTTCAATTTTTAAGCGTAACTGACACGCATCAATCAATTTCTTTAAATAATTCCAGCTGAGTCTAGGGAACTGTTACTTTTATTTTGAAAAGTTCATATTGCCTTTATAACTTCATCGGTTCATTCCCTTTATTGGTCTGCAGCTTAGTTTCGTCCTCCCATTTCCTTTCTTTCTCTCTGCTCTTTATATTCTCTCTCTAACCATATTTTCCAAAAAACAAAACCAAATCTATAAACTTTGACTTTGCAAATTCATTTTTGCTTTCCTCACACTTCACATCCTCCTCTTGCCGATGTGCCTCCACCTCACTCCGCTCCACCCAGTTGAAACCATCACGTTAGCCACCACCCTCCAGCGGCGAAAGCCGTCACCCACAGACCGAGACACCAAACACCGCTGCACCCTCTAGCCGTCCCCTCCATTGCCGACTTCCTCAAGCCTCAGCCCCTTCCACCGCGTGCTCGAATAGCCGGGCCCAATCCAAAGACGAGCAGCCGCCTGACCGAGCTCCGACAATGTCGAGCATCTTCCGCACTCCGCACCACCACCGCTCTCCACTTGAACTCTGCTCATCCACCACGTGCACAACTTTCCCATGCTTAGACGCCCTCTCCACATCATCAAACCGTGGCCACCATGTTCATCCCGAGCCACCTCATCTCCCTCTCCCTCCCGCACGCAAAACCCTTCTTCCCCTCGACCGAGCAGCCTAACCTCCACCTCAGGCCAAAGCCTACCACACGAGTTCACTCGGTTTCTCCTTCCTGCTACCTTATTCGTATGTAAGTGTATATAGTATTGTATAAAATAGTATATACAGTACATTTTGATTACATATATATAATGTTTATATAAGTGTGGTCTGTTGGTATTATATGTTGTAAACACACGTATATAGGTTATAAATGTATTGTTGACATATAGATATGTATATTTTAGACTGTTTTATTTTCTTTGTTTTACATTTTTTTACTGTTATATATTTAAGTATATATATCATGTTTATATTTATATAAGGTGTAAGCTTTGGGTTCTTTGTTTTTCCAGAATATGGGTTTAAGATTGTGATTTTGGTATTGGTTTTAGATATGGAGATATAGACAGCATTCAAAGGTTGTTAATTATAACGTGTGAAGTTTATTCTTATCTGCTAGTGGATTTTAAATATAAACATACAGTAGATCATATATTGATAGTATAAGTTGAATGTAGTATATAAGTAGGTTACTTTAAACTAAGCATATAAATTTATCTTGATATTTGTGCGCACATGGGTTGTTTTGAAATTGTATCTACAGTGTAAGCAAAATATTAGATGTCAGGACATGCTGTTGTATCTGCTGCGCATATAACTAGCTATATATATCCTTCTACTTTGTCTTATAACATTATTATATATATGTATTGCATACTCATACTTTAATGTTGTATGTTCATTTTAATATACTAGTGTTTGAGTTAATATATTATAAAGGTAAGTCTTGGAACACTAAAAGATGTTATATGTTTACTGTATAGGATTACATAGGTGAAGAAAAGTGTATATATATATTATTACATATATTATTATAAGTATTGTCTAAGATATAATATATTACTTATACTAGTTTGATAATGAATATTGATTTTATTTATAACTTGTATGTAAACTTGTAAATGTGTATATACATTTATTATATATAAATATTATATAAGTTCGAATACGACTTTATATATATATATATAGTTATATAAGTCCACTTATACCAATTATCATCATCGATCCAATTTTGATTTGATCTCGTCAATTCCTTATTATCAGCCATGATCGTCGAATTCGCGCCAATCTCGCTTGCTTTGGAATTCGTAGCTTGTCATGTTATCTACTCTCTCTAGCCTCGAAAGGTGAGCACTCACTCACGATTAACATTCTTTTATTTATTAAATTTGATTTCAATTGAAACGACAATTGAAATATGCTGCTGTTTGATATTTACACTGTTATTACCTGTATCAGTTCACCTGTGACATTTGACACCATTATCTGTTATATATGCAATGATAATCCAGTTTGGTTGTTAAATGATTGATTGTTTGATGTTTATATTGGACGTTAAATTGTTAATGATGTAAGTGAATAATTTGAAATTGAAATTGACGTATGATAGTTAGATTTGATATATGTGTTAAAATTGATTAAATGACATTTGTATAATATGACCTCTTTTAACTGTTAAATTGATTGACACGTGGAATTTGTTTAATTACAGTTTGAACCACTGAATGTATGTTGTTAAATTGATGATGTATGAAATTGTAAATAGATGACAAGTGAGAACCGTAATGTAATAATCTTTAATCTACATGAAATGATAATGTAGATTCTAGAAATAATTATATTAATTCGTAAAAATGACAATGCGAATTAATACGATTATTTCGGGATTATTTGAATTGAATATTGGATTTTTATTGTTTGTTGTTATTGCTTGTTTATTTACTTTGACACCATCCCAGTTATCACACTGCAAGTTCCCTTTATGCTTTGATTTTGAATTGAATTGGAATCGGGTTGAAATGATATATACCCAAATTGAACTTTGACCTAGGGTAGGAAATTAAATAAAACCCGATTGGTCAATAATTTGATTTAAAAATAAAATGAAGATTTTATCTGAATAATAATATGGTTTTGAAATGAAGTTGGAATTTGAATTTTAATGAAAAGAAAATGTTAATATTTAATAATCTGAAACAAAATATTAACAATGTGATTTATGAAAGAATGTTGTTTAATTTGAGAAATTATTGAATTAAGTTTGAAATTATAATTAAGTTTGAAATTATTAAACTTTGAAATGATTTAATAATTAAGTTTGAAATTATAATTAAGTTGAAATTATTAAACTTTGAAATTATTGAATAATTAAGTTTTGAATTATTTAATACTTAAATAAGATCGAATTATTTAATGATTAAATTGAATTGAAATTCTTTAATAAGAAAAATTGAACTTTTGAATAAGTAAATTTTACTTCGTAAATATTTGAAATTGAGTTCTTTATTAATTAAGTTTTGGGAAAATTATTTCAGTAAGTAAATAAGTGAATTTGAATTTCTTTAACCAGAAATAAAAATGTGATTTATTGAAATTAATGTAAGACTTGAAAATTTAAAGGATTTGATTTGATGAATTTAATTTAATTCAATTTGTAAGTTTTGATATAAGGAAGTTGAATTTAAATAATGGATTTAATGAATTGGAAATTTAATAGAAATGGTTTTGAATGGCATATTTACTTAACTAATATTGAATGAAATCGATAAATGAGTTTAAAATGATTTGAATGTTAAATTAAATTTATTTAAATGATTTCGAAATGAAACTTATATACGAACTTGAATCAATATTTGAATTGCTTTTAAATAGAAATTTGAAATTGAATTTTAAGATTTTGAAATGGTAAATTTAGAAGTTTTGAAACGTAAATTTTGGAAATTGGTTTGTGAAAGACAAATGAAATGTTGGTTTACGAATTGAAATTGAAATTGAAATTGATTTGGTTTTTGAAATATATAAACGACCAATCGGTGTAATAATTACGAAAGTTATTAAAGAGACCGGGATCGGTAATGGATATACTCTCTATCTAAACCGAAACCACTTTAATAACTATGCGCGGAGTGATGATCCAGAATGAAGTGGTTGGAATGATGTACGTGATGACTGAAGAAAGTGAACGATAATGGATAGCCTTGACACTTGTGTCAAATTGGAAATGACTAAAACAGGAGCTGTGCCGGGCCAATGGAGGATTAGCTACCTCAAGTGAACACACTTCTTCGAACTACTTATTACTTGTTGTCGATTGGTGCACCCTTGATTTTGGGAGTGTTGTTGCATGGTGTTGCGGGCGCTGCGGCGTTGCGTTCTCACCAGTCCGGATCAGGCGAACGGTAGTATCACTACCTTGGGTATTGCCTCATGTGCCTTGTCATACTTGTATTCCCGCGACCACTACGATTTTGATTTGTACCTTTAGTATATGGATTGCCCTCTGGTGACTTCCGGTTTTGGGGAAACTACGGTCTTGTATATGCTTTTGGGAATAAAAATGTGTTAAGGGTGGAATGGGCCATGACTTAACGCTATTTTGATATCTTTATATTACTGATAGACATTATCTACTTATCGTACATTACTACATAATAGATAGTTTGACGGATACTTAAAGGATGGTTATTCCAAACATCCTTTGAGTTACTTGTATTTCAACTGCTATTTCACTTGAGTTGGATTTATTAATATAAGAATGTTAATCCTGACTCGAGTGTTTTGTCTTTTGCTTTACGCTCGGGTCAGACTGAGTAGTTCAGCTTTCGAGACTCACCTTTGGAGTTGGAGCTTCGCTTGGAGATCCAGCTATCTATCCAGCTTTAAGATATTCGATGATTCCAGTGGTGTATTCTGATTTGTATCTGGTTTAACTCTTATGTATCTTAGTACTCTGCTGTTGTAAACTCTGATGTAATTATATATTTATATAGTAGCTTCATGAACTACTATCTCTTTTATTTCCGCTGCACTTATTACTCTGTGTCTGTGATCTGTGATTATTTATTTACTGTATATGTTCAGTTTTGCCAAATTTAAATTAACAACGCGGTATTTTGAGCAATTCAATTCCGGCATGAGTGTCTACCTATACACTTATAATGGATGCGAATGGTCCAAAATGGCGGGTCGTTACATGTACATTGCTGGTGTGTTTCTTTCTGAACTAAATTGCTATGACTTCTGTTTCATACGTTTTTCACTGTACATATGCATGTATACATGTATGAACATGCATGTATTTATGTATGCTGTGATGAAAACTTTGCATTCATGTTAGTGTTGACCATTTCTCTGATTAGAGTCTTGCATTGCATTTCTTTGACTCATACTTGCCTTCACACACTTGAATGCTTGTGGATAGTTTGTGTTTCATATGTATGCATACCCGTGTTGATATGTTGATGTCTAAAGTTTTGTATTCTTGAGTCATGTGTTCTTTTTGTTCCATGGTTTGCATTGTGCTGGTTGCTTTGAGTCTGAATGCTATTGACCTTGTTTGGTTGCCATTCACTTGTTTTTAGTTGTTTATGAACTTGCTGTTGCATTTGATTCTTCTAGTGTACATTTGTATTCATGTGAATCTTCTTGATCCTTTGAGTCTACCACTACTTGTCTCTGAGTAGTCTTGTTCAGGTGCATGACCCTGATTTGGTCCAATATGTTTTAGTGTGATTGCATATTCATTGTGTATACTGGTTGAGTCATGTGACATGTTTTGATTTGAGACTTCATATTGGTCTTGCTCGTTGATTTGTTTGTCGAGTTATAGTTCCTTGGCTCTATTTACTTATTAGACTTGCATTGATATGTCTAGACTAGTCATATGCCTTGTACTTGAAGTCTTGATTGAGGCTTCACTTCCATGTCTATTGTCACCTCTTTAAATCTGGTTTGACCATGTGTATATTTGAAGTATTGTATGTTATTGTGCACCTGAGTTGAATCCACCATTTGGTTAGGTTTGACCTTGTGCTCACCTGTCCCTGTAATTTTATCACGCAAGTGTATATCGGTGTGCACGGCCTTGTGACATGTACGGTGATACACTGTGCATGTTACAAGCTATTCGTGTAAGATGAATTCAAAATAAATGATGACGAACAACCCAAATAACCAAGGCAAACAATATTTTCAATAACACACACTTCATTTTGAACTGCAAAATATTTCTTTTTTAGTTTTACTGCGTTAGTGTTTATTTTGCAAATAATTCAAATGCTGGATACAAACTGGAATAGAGTTGAAGATAAAAATACGAGCGTTGAGTGAATATGTAGTGAGGTGTAAAATGTATGTAAATATTGTATAGTGAAAATTGTGTTGTAGTATGAAATTGTATTGTAATTGAAAATGTATAAATGTAGTGAGAGCTCAAATTTGTACTATTTGAATTTGTAATAAATATTTGTTTGAATAAAATATTTGTTTGAATTTGAATTCTGTGTTATTTATTTTATCCAACAAATATTTATTTAATTATGTGAAAAATAAAATAGTACAATAACAAATACATTTAAACAAATATATATGTTTAGTATCATCAAACAAAAAACATAGGCTGTTGTATTATAAAATCTCCCACTTTTAATGATAACAAACATATATAATGATTTTGACTCTATTAAATGTATTTGGCCTTGATGAATTCCATTTGCTCTCCCTATTTGAATGCTCCCCCTACACCAAAGCTCCCCCTTCACAGATGCAAGAAAATAAATAAAAATATGCAAATGAACCTAGATGGGAATATGCAAATGAAAAAATATGACTTGAGTTATTTGCCAAAATCTTAACTTCTCTTTCCCCCTTTTGTTATCAGCAAAAGAGTAATAGATTTAGAAAAATAGAGATAAAGTGATAGACATTAATACAACATTAATACCTAATCAAGTATAAATATTAAATTTCGATAAAAAATTAAACAAAAATCATAAATACTCTATTAGGCGCATATTCCACTATAGAGTGATAGGGGTGATGTCGGTATATAAAACCATATAGTTATGTATATTTGTGGTATATTTATGACAGAAATTTGAATACTTACTAACCATGCATAACTGTTAGGACTTTTAAATGAGATTAGTAGTATTCCCAATTTAAAAAGAAAAATGAATTTCAAGTATCTTCTAACCACGCATAACCGTGAGGACTTTTAAATGGGATTAGAATCAACTCGTCTATTTAATAATCAATTTTAATATGTGTTTAATACATGCATAACCATGAGGACTTTTAGATGAACATGAAAGCACATAATCAAAAATTCCAAGTAATTCACCCATGCATAACCGTGAGGACTTTTAATTGAGAGTGAATACTTTGGATAATTTTATTAATTAAAAAAAATCCCATTTTAAATAACAAATTTTGATATAATATATTGGATTTTAATGAGTGATGGTCGTTAGAAATATGATAGAATTAGAGATGGTGATGGAATTTGTACCAATCAAAGTTATTACAAATTTTGTTTAAATTTTTAAAGAAATTTACTACATATACTGACTCAAGTCAAAATGTATAATTAATATCAACACTCATCATTTTTTCAATCACTATTTATCTTTTCGATAATCAGTAGGGAGTTAGATTAGTTAATGTATTCATTTAAGTTCAAATCCAAAAATAAATATAAAATTAAATTTCTAAAATGACTAATCTAAAACAAAACTATTTTCTAAAAGGGGTTTTATAAAAAAAATATCTGCCAATTGAAAATCAATTAGAATTAAAATTATGAAGATAATTCCTTTGGAAGTGTGATGCAACTAATGAATGTCTCTACATAAAACCCATTTCACCAGTAATTTTTCTATCAACTTGGCTACCAGTGTAATCTGCATCTGAATTCCCCTTTGACTCAAAGTTATCATTAGATAAATATCATAGACCAAACCATTATGTGTGCAACGAATACCTTCTAACCCTTTTACAGCTTTTAAAATGTGATTCCTTAAGGATTTTATTCAAACGTGCACATAACCAACTAGTGAACATAGTGTCAGATCTAGAAGCAGTAAGATAAACAAAAATATATCCATGTGTATCTAGAGTAATCATCAACCAATAAAACAACATCATTAGTCCAAACAAATCTATATGAACTAGTTCAAAGACTCTAGAGGTACTTATAGTGTTCTCGGCATAAAAAGATAATTGGCCAACAATTTTGCATAAATCAAAGTCAACATTCATTTGTTTATCACATAACTTGCTGATTTATATCAGATTATGGTGCAGATTTTCAACATATAATATATCGTTCAAGATAAATATATCGTTGCCTATTTTACCTTTACTGATAATTTTTCATTGTTACCCATTGTGACTCTGCCACCTTTATACTAGGCTAAGGAACTCTGATTTGTCTCCCGTCGTGTGCCTGGAATAGCCAGAATATATGTACCACTCTTGTTGTTCCTTAACCTGCCACCACACCTACATGAGGAAAGATTGTTAGTGACAAATGATTTTGAAAAATATGTTTGTGTAGACCCAAGACAATCTATATTTGTTCCTTTCGGCACCAAGATTTGTTTGATTTTAATGGATTTAACATTTGTGCCTTTAGGAACCCAGATTGGTATGGTTTTCACGTGTTTGGGTCTATACCAGCAATTATTGTGATTGTGTCCAATTTTTCACAAATCATGCACTTGGAATTGACTTGATTAATTTCGCTTCTAACACGTTCAGTTTGAGTATATCCAAGCCCTTGTCTAACAGGATTAACAGTTTGTTTCCCTAATAACATATTTAGTGATTTTTCTCCTTGGAGAATTTTCCTAAAGTTGTAGACAATTGTTTGACTTGTGTTTTGAGAGATTCATTTTCATTCAACAACAGAGTGCACCTTTTAATAGAATTTTCTCTCCTAGTATTTTCACTTTCTTTCAAAATCAGAATTTCATTTTCAAGTGATTTAACTTTAGTTTTTGATTTTTTAATCTCTTCTTCAAATGATGGACACTTATCACACTTAGGGCTCTTATTTCGATAGTTTTAACCAATTGATCAAGCTGTTTATTTAGTTCTATTAAACTATCTCTTTGTGATTCAATTTTAGCGTACTTCTCCCTAAGTCGTTCAGAACAGCCATTTACCTCATGAAAATATATAAGTAATTCTGAAAGAGTAAGTTTTGATACCTCGCTTGGCTTATCATCATCACTGTCAGTTGTTTCTCCTTGAAGACACAAATTTTCATTTTCACTCTCACTGCCAGTGCTTTTATCAGCTTCATCAATTTCATCCCAAGTAGCTACAAAACTTCTCCATTTTGGTTTCTTTCCTTGGCTGAGTCGATTCTGAAGACA
The DNA here is from genome assembly GCA_030737815.1 of Allium fistulosum. Taxonomy (NCBI): domain Eukaryota; kingdom Viridiplantae; phylum Streptophyta; class Magnoliopsida; order Asparagales; family Amaryllidaceae; genus Allium; species Allium fistulosum. The sequence goes on along the minus strand of CM060905.1, from coordinate 943,406,252 downwards.
ATTTGGCTCGATATGACCAGTTTATTGCAGTTGTGGCAGATGATCTCCTGCTCTTCTGAGTTGTCTGGAACTTTGACTATTCTGCTTTTTAGTTGTTGATTTAGAGCTGGATTTCCATACTTGTGATTCCACCTTTTGAATTTCTTTATTATCAACGCCAGTTCTGCTACACCATCATCATCATCATCATCTTCACTTTCAGTTGTTCCTTTGAGAGCTATTGATTTCTTTCGAGTATCACCTCCTTCATGTTCTTCCTTTAATTTCATCTCTAGCTCATAAGTGGTGAGATTTCCAATGAGTTCTTCAAATTTAACATGTTTCAAATCCTTTGATTCTTGAATGGCAGTAACTTTTGCTTCAAAATTTCGTGGAAGGACTCTGAGGATTTTTCGGACTATTTTAAATTTTGTGTATGGTTTTCAGAGAGCTTTTGATTTGTATACGAGATTAGAAAGTCGTCCATACAACTCCTTGACATTTTCATCCTTGGCCATTGTGAAGTTCTCGTATTCGCTACTAAGCATGGCAAGGCGAGGTTCTTTTACTTGGGAGGTTCCTTCGTGAGTCACTTCAAGTGTGTGCCAAATTTCCTGTGCAGTTAGACAATGTGAGACATGATTAAATTCAGTTTGATCTAATGAACAAATAATAGAATTCATTGCTTTAGCGTTAGCATTCTGCAATTTATTTTCGGGGTCTGTCCATTGATCCATCGGTTTTTCAATTTCTTGATTATCTACCACTATAGTTGGTGTCCTATATCCCGTCTCAACAATATTCCTAACATCTATGGTTATCAGAAAAAATTTCATTCTATTTTTCCAGTAAGCATATTCACCATTGAACATGGGTGGCCTAACTATGGACTGACCCTCAGCAAAAGCATTATTAAAAGAAGCCATTTAAAAAATCAAATTTTTAAAACAAAAATTGGTTTTTGAAAATCAAATTTAAAAAAAAATGGTTTTTGTTCCTAGCTCTGATATCACTTATAGGATCGATTTCACCCTAGAAGGGGGGGTGAATAGGGTGATACTAATAATAATCAAAATTAATGCGGAAATATATATAATAATTGCTGCATAGATAATAGCAGAATAATCAAAGCAGAAATAGAACAACATAGATTTACCCAGCTTCGGCAATAACCTGCCTATGCGCTGCCCCCAAGGTTTCTACTAGATATTAAGTAGTCAGACACTTACACACGTAATCTTGCGACACCCGCTAACGACTAACCTAACTCTACGCTCAAAACCCTACCACAACTTAGCCACTGAGTTGCGAATTCTCGAACTACACCACCGTAGTTCGTAACCTAGTCACACGACTAGAATTTTACAAAAGTTTAAAAGGAAATTACAAATAAAACTAAACACAAAAACAAAACCCTAATGTTTCTTTAATAATTAAGCCCAAGTAGAAAATAATAAAGGCCGGCCCAAATTGATTAGTGAGAAAAGATCTGTCTCCCTTTATTTTGTTTCGTGCTTATGTCGTTCCTTTGGCTCTTCAAAAAAAATGTCGTTCCTTTGTTTTACTTTGAAACTAGGGCTTTGAAATTGAAGCCGCCGCCTTGATGTTGTGAACGATTGAGTGATGAATTCAACTCGGCTTTGTTAATCGATCCTGGCTTCGGTTTGCTTGTGGTTGCTTTCAGGATTGAGTTCGAAACTGTGAATTTGGTATGTGATTTTTGCCGTATAATTTCTCTGTTGCAGTTGCTTGTATTTGAACTCGATTCGAGTTATTGATTTGTGATTGAATTTGTATCTTGCTTTTATTTTGCTTGAACTCGAATGCCTTTTACTGCCGATGATGTAACTGGGTTTTATAGGGATTAAAGCCCTAAAACTACGTTCGTATATTTAGTTTGAATTCTTCACCTTATTTTTCTCGGCCATGGATTTTTGCTTGAACGATGTTAATATTTCTGACTTTTTCATCTTATACGTATTACTGTATTGCTCCGGTCTTTTCTCCTTTGATTTTGGTATTTGAATATTTGAGATAATGTATTGGGTTGACATGATTTTTTATTTCAACTTGTTTATTCAATTAGTGAATTTGAATATTGCTCTAACTTGTTCATCTGTTCCTTATCACTTCTGATTTTGTTCAAAACTTTACTCATGGCGTCACAGTAACCTGCTGACCTTGTTCTTGACCCACGATGTGCTTTTCCATATGACCTTTTATTGAAAGTATTTGACTTTGTTTTGAACTGCAACTTTTTTCTTTTCTTCGAGTTAAATTGGTCTTCTTGTTGCTTTGAGTTGTTTGGTGGTTTCATGAGTATGTTTTCATCCCTCAATGCTTGCATGAGAACTTGTTTCTACTGTTAGTAACTGTGCACATACAAACATGTACATACATACATATATATGTATGTATATATGTGTATAATTGTTCTGCCTATCCACTTGGTTTCACGTGAACTTGTTGCTATGTTCGATTTTGTGGTTTGGTGCACTTGTCATTGTGAGCCTGGTCAGTGATCATTCATGTAGTCTGGTCTGGCCTGGTCTGGTCTGTTAATTAGGTTCACCACTTTGAGTCATGTTCCACTGGCTTGTACATTGCTGGTGTGCTGCTTTCTGAACTAAATTGATGTGTCTTCTGTTTCATATGTTTGTCATTGTATATATGCATGTATACATGTATGAACATGCATGTATATATGTATGCTGTGATGAAAACTTTGCATTCATGTTAGTGTTGACCATTTCTCTGATTAGAGTCTTGCAATGCATTGCTTTGACTCATACTTGCATTCACACACTTGAATGCTTATGGACAGTCTGTGTTTCATATGTATGCATACCCATGTTGATATATTGATGTCTGAAGTTTTGTATTCTTGAGTCATGTGGTCTTTTTGTTCCATGGTTTGCATTGTGCTGGTTGCTTTGAGTCTGGATGCTGTTGACCTTGTTTGGTTGCCATTCACTTGTTTTCAGTTGTTTATGAACTTGCTGTTGCATTTGGTTCTTCAAGTGTACATTTGTATTCATGTGAATCTTCTTGATCCTTTGAGTCTACCACTGCTTGTCTTTGAACAGTCTTGTTCTGGTTCATGACCCTGATTTGGTCCAATATGTTTTAGTGTGATTGCATATCCATTGTCCATGCTGGTCGAGTCATGTGACATGTTTTGATTTGAGACTTCATGTTGGTCTTGTTCATTGATCTGATTGTCGAGTTATAGTGCCTTGGCTCTATTTACTTGTTAGACTTGCATTGATATGTCTAGACTAGTCATTTTCCTTGTACTTGAAGTCATGATTGAGGCTTCACTTCCATGCTCTGTTGTCAACTCTTAAAATCTGGTTTGACCATGTGTATATTTAAAGTGTTGTATGTTGTTTTACGCCTAAGTTGAATCCACCATTTGGTTAGGTTTGACCTTGTGCTCACCTGTCCCTATAATTTTATCACGCAAGTGTATATCGGTGTGCAAGGCCTTGTGACATGTACGGTGATACGCTGTACAAGTTACAAGCTGTTCATGTAAGATGAATTCAAAATAAATGATGACGAACAACCCAAATAACAGAGGCAAACAATATTTTCAAAAAGACACACTTCATTTTGAACTGCAAAATATTTCTTTTTCAATTTTACCATGTTAGTGTTTATTTTGCAAATAATTCAGATGTTGGATACAAACTGGAATAGAGGTGAAGATAAAAATATGAGTGTTGAGTGAATATGTAGTAAGGTGTAAAAGGTATGTAAAAATTGTATAGAGAAAATTGTGTTATAGTATGAAATTGTATTGTAATTAAAAATGTATAAATGTAGTGAGAGCTCAAATTTGTACTATTTGAATTTGTAATAAATATTTGTTTGAATTTGAATTTTGTGTTATTTATTTTATCCAATAAATATTTATTTAATTATGTGAAAAGTAAAATAGTACAATAACAAATACATTTAAATGAATATATATATATATATATATATATATATGTTTATTATCATCAAACAGAAACCATAGGCTATTGTATTCTACATTACCTCGGTAGAAAAGCCTGGAATTTGATGTTCTCCATTTAGGCATGGATCTCGATGATCTATGATGTCAATTGAATTCCAGATCTCAAAAGACTCTTAACTTTAGATGCGAGTCCTATGATTCCAAATCTTTTAATTTCCAACTTTAGTCCTTAAATTTAAATATGGACTGTAAACTTGGGTATTGATTTCGTTGTTTTGGCATGAAGCTCTAGACTTGATCCTTTATCATCCATCAATTTTTATGGCACTTAGACTTTTGGCATAAAACTTTGGATGGCGACACTGGATACTTTCGGCATCAAGATATGCGACATTGAATATCTTCAACATTACATACCCAGCAGCATAGCTTACTTGCGACATAACTTAGCCAGCCCCACCACCTAACCGTGGCATCTCTACTTACGACATCAAACATTTACGGCATCAGATATTGCAACATCACCTGTTGCGGCATAGCTTACATACGACATCAGATAATTCCATGGCATTAATTATCCAGCAGCATCACAAAACTCTGAGGCATCAATTTCTTATTCTACCACTTTATTGCGGCATCAAACGTGTTATGCCATCACTTAACTTCGGCAGCATTGAACATCTCAGTGACATTGACTTCTTATGCATCACTTTACTTCAACGGCATTAAACATCTCTGCTGCATCAGGTATACCTTTGACATTAACTAATTTGCGCCATCACTCTCTGTATTTAGGCATGAAGCTAACGACATCAATATCTCCCACTTGGGCATAAAACTGACGACATTAATATCACCAACTTCGGCATAAAACCAACCTCATCATTCTTTGGTATTTCAACACCCGATGCTACTTATAAATATGAGGCCACCTAGATCTTCTAAACTCGTCCTCATCTAAATCCACAAACACAGCATCATCTGGATCTACAAGTTGGAATCCAATCAGATCTATAAATTCATTTATCACCTAGATCCAAAACTTGGTCCAGGCCTGACATCCATCACGAGGTCAAAATCCATATGAACTTAGATCTATTGATTTCGAAAAGCTTATTAGTTTGAGGTAGATTCAATATTCAAAATTACGATGTTAAATAAGAAATTAATATTGAATGAGTACAAATCAATGTCGAATGGATTATGAATTAAGATGATATTGGTTGTGGGGCAAAGGAAATAGATATTGAATTGTTGAATGAGCAGTAAAGGGAGGAGAAGAGTGATATTTTTTCATAGGGATGTGGTAGTATAAAAAAGCAAGAGGATCATGTGATGGGAATTGGAAATCTCAATTGGTCATGTCGTAAGCAAGTTAGGTAGGTGGAATAAACATTGAATGGATATAATTTGATGTCGTAAGGATGAAGTGGTATTAGTGTTTTCTTGTCACCAGATCTATGCCATTGCTATCCATTGTTGATAATGTTAGTTTTCAAATTTTGAATTCAAATTTAGAATCATTTCAAAGTACAATATTCAAAAACCCTTCTAGGGTATTTTGGTCATTTTTCGAACATTTGGAGGTTCAAGCCCTCCTTTTAGCGTCAAAAAGTAAAATCGAAATTTGGTTCCCTGTTCAAAATATATGTACAAGGAGGCATGTTCAAAGAGATTTCAATAATACCTCTTGGTTCTATGATAATTCACAAGGTTGTTTAAAACACCATTCATAAGTTCAAAAATAAAATAAGCAAGTCAAAATAATAATAGGCAATATGCTCAAACCATGTTCCTTTATTCAACTGTGAACATGTTACAAAATGTGCCAGTATGCAATATTCAAATTATTCAAGCCATGTTTTGCAAATATTGTATATCTTTTTCTCCCTCATTAGCCTTTCTGCCACTAATTTATCCTCGATCTCTCAATGAAGAGAACTTGGAGAAGATCCTAACTGGAAAAAGTGATAAGAGTGAAAAAGAGGTTAATGTTCCCTTTCCATGAGGGGTGCATCTTTATTTATAGTGATTGGAAGGAGGTAGGCTTGCTTCCTTAGCGATCTGAGATATTGATTGTTATCTTGGTGATGGCTTCAACATGAATGCCTTTGAAAATTTATGAAGGGAAATACACTATATCATCTTGAATTTTATCTTGTGAATTATTCTAATCCACTTTCTTTGCATAGTCTTTAACATTCCCACGTTATTGATGTTATGCAACACCGATAATATGCGACATTCATGAAATGCGGTACCAATTCTACAGATAATCTTCAGCATCAACTCTTGTATAGTGCTGGTTACATATGATACCTTTTAGGATCGCATTCATTCAATATCGTCCATATTTGTTAACTTTCAACATCAATATTCCCATTGTATTGATGATATGCTCCCACTATGACCATACTATTGACTTACAAATTACGATATCCTTCATATTTAACCTAACCATATGTAGCATCAACGAAAAGAGATGCAATATCGATGAAATGCGACGTCGATGAGAAGAGATGCAGCATTGATAAGGTGTAGCATTGATAACAAGCGGCATTAATAATAGGCAGCATTAAAGAGTTGTGGCATTGCCTGGAAGGCGGTACCAATGAGAGGTGGCATTACTTGAGAAGCGATGTTAATAAGAGATGGCATTGACTAGATGTAATATCGGTTAAATGTGATATTGACTAGGTGCGATATCCACCCTTGCCTTGATGAGGCATTCAATATCCTTGAGTACGACATGGTATTCTCCAACATCATTACTGCCTTGATGAGATATGGCACTGATTCTATACGATATCATCCACTGGTGATATGTGAGATAGAACATCATTCATTTGACTTTATAGATGGAGAGCGGTATGGAATCTATGTGGAATTGATTTAGTGCGGCATAAATGTTATACAACATGGAAGTAGTGCAACGTCATTATCAATTGTAGGCCTTTGATATTAAATATTCCTTTGCCTTAGCATCCAAATCCTTGAACTTTGACATAAATCTTTAGTTTCAGCATAGATTCCTTTGCTTGCCTCCCTTATAAAATATGTCGATAACACATGAAATATCTTCAATGATATAAATCCAATATAATTACAAAATTTGCAATTTTCCCACTTACCTCTTTCTAGCATTCCAAATCTTCGGATCTAATCTCTATTATTTCGGTTTGACTCCCTTTACCATCCTATTCTGCTATATATCGCAAGCATATATATGTTAGAACCTAGAATTTTGATGTTTTTATTGTGACAACTATATAAGTAAATATTATATGAACTAACCAAACTTGCAGGAGAAGATATTATTTTAACTGGAGAAATATTCTAACAAATTGCAGACTAGATTTCGGATTGAAGCTTCAGTAAAGAGTTAAGTTTGAGGTTTGAGTTTAGTAGCAAATATATGTTAAAATCTCTCCGAAGTGGTGTATGCATGCACACACAATATAAATTTCTTCAAAATATTTAGATAAGCCAGAAAACTCTAAACTCAGCCGGTTGAATGGCATGAGTCAACTGGCTGAATATTGTGCATGTGCACAAGTTAATTTGAATATTCAAACGGCTGACCATGCTATTTCATCCGGTTGAATTGTGTCTTTTTTACACTATTTTCTTGTTGTTTTGATTTGAAATCGATTCAGCTGGCCGAATTGCTCCATTCAGACGGCTGAATCTTCATAACGACTATATTTTCAAAAGACACTTCAATTCAATGAATAGAAACAACTCTTGATTCAAGAGTTTCTTCCATATCTCTTCATGGCTATCTATCACGAACGAATACAATTCTTAAACCTCTATAAATAGCCATGAATTCCATTTTTTTAGTAACTAATTCTCACTCTTGTTTCTAATCTATCATGTTAATTGAACTCTAAGTATTCAATACTTCATTCTGATCACTTGTTCATTCGAGAATACTTCATTAGTGATTTAGTAAACTTCCTATCTTCACGAATTACATGATATACCACAAAGGAGAAGATTATATGAAGGGTGTACTCTAAAGGCTTATCTGTGCTATTAAAAGAGCACATTCAGTCAAGATGATTCACTGTATTATTGAAGTCCTGTTCGGTTGCTTAGGCGGTTGAAGTCCTATTCTATTGCTTAGGCGTTTGAAGTCCTGTTCGGTTGCTCAGGCGGTGTAATGCCTGTTCCTCCGGGTTAAGTGAGGGTTGATAGTTAAATTACAGAAGGAGTTTTGTATTGGATGTAGCACGGGAAGTTCGAACCATTATAAAAATCTCTGGTTTCATTTACTTTATTACTTTACTTTTACATTTACACTCTACATAAGTAGATAGTTTATTTAATATTTCATATTGCACGATCCATAGTCACTTTCATTTCATATCAGAGCAAGGTCATCATATAACCATAACATGGTTATTTGATATTAAGTTAATATGTAAAATAATACTAGCACATGTTTTATTAAAGGTCAATCCACTACACGACCACCACTATTTAACATTTTGAATTACAATTATTGGTCAACTCGCTTGATAATTTATATGCAGGCAAACAGATATGACAGTTGGAATATAACTCAGGATGAATATATTATACCAACCACACCATATGCACAATGGTCAAACACAAAAAAATTAGATGCTACCTCAAATGCAAAAGCCAAGAATATGCTATTTTGTGCTTTAGATTAGAATGAATTTAATAGAGTTAGCATGTGTACAACATCTTATGAAATTTGGCGAACTCTTAAAGTTACACATGAAGGTACTAACAAAGTTAAGCAAAGCAAGATTTCTATGCTTAAGAACTAGTTCCGGAATTTTTTGAAAGAAGCAAGATGAAACTATAAATGAAATGTATTCTAGCTTTCAAGATATATATCATTCCCTTTTTGCATTAGGAGAAAAATACACAGATTTTGATATCATTTCAAAAATTCTCAACTCTTTAACAGAAAATGGGAACGGAAAGTCTTGGCAATTGAAGAAGCTAATGACATTTCAACCATAAAACCGGAGGAGTTGATAGGAAATCTAATGTCATATGAAGTAAATTTGTAGGCAAAAAGAGATCAAGCACAAGACAGAAAGACCATAGCATTCCAAGCTGAACAAGAAGATTCAGAAGAAGATGAAGATGACATGGCTTTTATTGCTAAGAACTTTAAGCAATTTTTAAATTTTCAAAAGAACAAGAAATTCAGAAACAACAGGAAAGAGAACAATTACAAACCATCAGCTTCAAATCTCCAATGCTATGAATGTCACAAAAAGGGTCACATAAAGAAGGACTGTCCTGATCGTAAGAAAGAAAGGTACAAAACTAAAAGTTATAAATATAAGAAGAAGCAAGAATTCTCTTTTACATGGGATGATTCAGAATCATCTTCCTCATCAGATAGTGACACTGACAGTGACTCCAAACAAGCCAATGTGTGCTTTATGGCTTCATCCAACGAAGTACGAGCTAAGAAAAGAGGAAAGTGGATACTTGATAGTGGTTGCTCAAAACACATAACATGAAATAAAGATATGCTGACTAACATTGTCTACTCAGATGGAAGATCTGTCATATTTGGAGATAATTCCAAAGGATATATCATCGGCAAAGGCGATGTGAGCAATAACGGAACATCTAACTTACCATTTATCAAGCAAATTATCTAAAAATAATTTATTAAAAGGTTTACCAAAAATGAAGTTTATAGTAAATAGTATTTGTGATGCTTGTCATTTAGGAAAATTAACCAAATCTACTTTTAAATTAAAGAAAATTATTTCTACATTACAACCACTTTAGTTATTACATTTAGATCTTTTTGGACCAACTCAAGTTCAATCTATAAATCATAATAGATATGTTTTTGTAATTGTAAATGATTTTTCAAGATACACTTGGACAATATTTATGAAAAATAAAAGTGATACTTTTGAAAATTTTAAAAACTTTGCTAAGAGAATTCAAAATATTAAAAATTAAAAAATTAAAAACATTAGAAGCGATAATGGTGGTGAATTCAATAATGATATTTTTGAAAAATATTGTAATAAGAAAGGAATTTTTCACAATTTTTCATCTCTTAGAACTCCGCAACAAAACAGAGTTGTAGAAAGGAAAATTAGAACACATCAAGAATGTGCTAGAACTTTATTAAATGGAAGCACTCTACTAAAATATTTTTGGGCAGAAGCTGTAGCAACTGCTTATTATATTTTAAATCGAGTCTCCATTAGACCATTAACAAAACATACCCCATATGAACTTTTTAATAGAAGAAAACCTTACATATCATATTTTAAAGTTTTTGGTCAAAATGCTTTTTATTAAATACAAAAGACCAACTTGGTAAATTTGATCCAAAATTCGATGAAGGAATATTCATTGGATACTCGGAACGAAGCAAGGCATATAGAATTTATAATAAATGAACAAAAATAATCGAAGAAACACTTCATGTGTCATTCGATGAAAATTTAAAATTTAATAATAAAAATGAAGATGAAGAAATAATTCCAAAATCAAATATCACAGAAGATGATATTGAAAATATTAAAAATAATACTGAAACTGAAAATAACAATTTACCTAATGAAAATGAGATTCGATCTCCACCAAGACTACTAAGAAATCAACCAATTGAATATGTTATAGGAGAAATAAATTCTAATGTAAGAACACAAAATCAATTAAATCAAATAGGTCATGTAGCTTTCCTTTCGAACATTGAACCTAAAACCGCTAAAGAAGCCTCGACTGATGATTATTGGATTATAGCTGTAATAACCCTGGTTTTGGAGATTACTTATTAATATTAAATTATAACAGTAGTTATAATTTAATATTTTAAATTAAAATAAAATTAGAGATTTTAAATTGTTTATTGGAATAAACAATGAATTTTGAAAGTAAAATGAGAAAAATAAAGTTTGGAACTTTATTTTATTTATTTGGGTTAGTAATGATTAGAAAAAGGGTTTTGTTTGGAGAAAATGCAATAATTGTATTAATTATCGCTAATTACTTCTTTTAATAATTTTTAAAAGAAGTATGGGATTTTTAAAGGTTTTTTATTTAAATAAAAAAATGAAAATTGGTTTAAAAATGAGTTTAATTATAAATTTGAGTTTAAAATGGTTTAAAATAATTTTCTAAGTGAGAAAAGTATTTTTGTGGAATTTTAGAAGTTAAAAAAATAGAGTTTTATTCATTTATTTGAGTAAATAGCGTATTTTTGAAAAATAAAGGATTTTAATAATAATAATGTTTTAAAAATAAAAATTAAGGCTATGTTTGGTTTACCGTTTTTAGTTTTGAGTTTTCGTCCATACAAAAATACGAACAACGCATGTATATTATGAAAAATGGTCATTTTAGAAAACGAATTTAACATACAAAATAGAAAACTACTTTTTTTCATTTTTCGTGTTTTGAGAAAACCGGAAGCACGAGCAACAATTCATCCTTCCGTCGTTCCTCCATCCACTTCGTGGTCCCCTCCAATCTTCCGTTCATCCCTTCCGACCTTCCTTCATTCTTCTCATATTTTGCAATTAATGTTGAAAACTCAAAACATAAAATATAAAATAAACCAAACGACCCCTAATCTTTTCATATAGTATATAATATTTTATTTCATATGTATATAAGTTTGCATTAGTTGTTGTATGAAAACATGAAACGAAAATGCATTGTCTTCTTGTGTACGAGTAATTATATTGTTTAAGTGTTGATTTTATTCCTTAGGCTAAAAATTAATTCTCTTTAATACTTGGGTCCAAAGCCCACTTGGCCTAAAACCAGAATTAAGAAGTGGGAAAAGAGAAATAACACAACCTGTATGTACACATCCTATCTCCTTCTTCTTCTCAAAATACAACTTATAGTAAATCCATGGCATCCTCTTTTAAAAATAAAAACTTTGCTTAATTTTGCTGAAATAAAAGAGAAAATCACCAGAGAAAAAATAAGAGAAGGTAATCAAATCCAATACTAAATCTATTTTATCAAAAAATTTAGAGAATTGTTTGTAATCTTTTTCCTTCTTCTTTGCATGTTCTGTTTCTAAGTTTATACAGGTTCTAGAGGCCTATTTCACCACCAAAGCTTCCATCTTTAAGCCAAAATCTGCATATTTGCACAACTACAGCAAGGTGAGTTGATAAGCTCACAAATCGAGCAAAACAAAAAGTGTAAATTGCTTGAATCTGTGCAAAAGTTTTGTTTGTAGTTGATTTTCTGTAGTTTTCTTCCTTTGTGAAAATCTATTCCATGTTGCTTCTTTGCATGCTTATATCTTTTGATTTCGGCAACGAAATGCTACCAGATTTCTTTTAGATGGTAGTTTAGATGTTGTATTTGGTGTCTGCAAAATTTCATAGTATTATATGGTCATTTGATGCTTCAAACTTGCTTCAGTAAATCAATAGGAAGGCTGAAAATAGCCTGGAATTAATTCGCGTGAGAAGGTCGACACCCCCACTTCCCTGGGTCGACATGCATGTCAACCCAGAGGTCCTTTAGTCGATAGGGTGGTCGACCTAAGTAAGGAAGGGGTTGACACTATGGTTGACCTACATGTCGACCTAGGTATTGAGCCTTTCTTGCCTTGTTTTGCCCCGTTGCTTTGAGTTTTTCAGCCCAATTTGCTTGTTTTTCTTGCTCTATTTTGTGATGATTTTGATTGTACTTGAAGGTCATGATGTCTATCAATAGACTACAAATTTTGGAGATCTTGAAATTCAAATTTTGGATTAAATTTGAATTTAATTTTAATTGAATTCGAATATCAGTTTGAGTGATTCCTTGGGTTTTTATTCGTTTTCGAGCACATATTTTTCCAAGCAGTTTTGAAATAATTTTTAAAATAAAGGGGCATTTAAAATAATTATTAAATGATATTTTTAAAGTATTTTCTAGTTATAAAATCTATTTATTCTCTATAATAAGGGAATTTCAAATATTGTTTTCAATAATCGTTTTCGGAAGATGGTTTAAAAGCTTGTTTTCACAAGTAAATTATTTTATATATAAAATACACATTTTTGCACTATTCGAGCGAATGAGAAGGAGAATTAAATAGTTTAGTACAACATGTGGTATGGGACAGGTGCATTTATCTTATCGGTTAATTCCTGACTTGTCTGTTTGATCGTTTTAACCTTCGGGTCGATTTTACCAATGGGATGAGGTAAACTTTTTACTGATTTGAGTGTGAAATTTACTAGCGGTTAGTAAACTGTTTAGTGCGAACGTGTGGTATGGGACAAACGTTAACACTGTTCGGGTTCCAATCCGAAAGTTTGTGACGCATTTGTCTAAGAGACGTATTAGCCAGTACTGGATCTTTGGGTCATTTGTCCTTCAGGACGTTTGTCTAAGAGACATAATTGTCAATTGCGACTTATTTGTCCTTTGGGATGTTTATCTTGGAGACATATTTATTTGTCCTTCGGGACGTTTGTCTAAGAGACGTGGTGCCTTATTTTGAGAGAACAGTACTTGGAAGGCTTTGGCCATAAGCACGTGCTATATCTTTGAGATGATTTCTTTGAATATTTTCCCTAGTGTATCGCCTCTTTCTGGAATTGGTCCTTTGAACCATTCGATATATATTTGTGGAGATTACCCTTCGAGAATTTGAACTCTTGGGAGTTTTATCTTTTGAGATTTGAGTTGCTTACACTGGCGTTATTTGAGATTTGCCTTTTGGCGTTTTTATTGAGATTTGCCTATTGGCGTTTTGCATTTTGGCATTTATGTGGGATTATATTCTCCTATGTTGGAGAGTTATATTTGGTTGCCTTATGGCGTATTTTAATATGGTGATTTCTTTGAGATTTCTTTGAGTTTGCCAATATGGCGGGTTTGGGATTTCTCTTTTTTAGGAGTTATATTTTCCATAAACAACTATTGATGATTTGTGATATGCCGATGATACGAGGCTTGCTACATTTAGCATTTTATGGATTGTCTTATCTCTTTTGAGATTATATGTTGGTGTAAGTGATATCATCCCATCACTTAAAGTAACCATACCATACTTATACTCATGTTTATACTCTGTATTGTTCCTTCTTGTTTAAAAAGAACATTATCCATATGCATCTATTACTGGTTATCCTTATAAACTGGTATGTTTAGCTAGACTGACCCATGTATTTTGTACTTGGGTCAGACCGAGTTGTTTTAGGTTAGATACCTACCTTTGGACTTTACTTGATGCTTCCGCCTTGGATATCAACTTATCTCTTTTTGTAGTTTTATAGTAGTTCTGTATGACTCTGATATGTATTTGTTGTTTTGACTCATGTGTATATTGTGGTCGTCATACCACTTATGATGTATTATTTGCATTGTATTGGGATGTATCAGTATATATGTATATATATATATATATATTTGTTTGTTATTTTGTGATGTGTTATGCATTTGAGTTGTTGTATTTTGTTTTGATAGATCCTATAGCCACATGTAGTTTTGTATTAAGCATTATTTGGATATGTCGATCCACTTAAGATATCAAAGAAAACAAATATAGAGCACTAATCGACGTATTCAATAGATATTTAAGACAAGACTATAGATGGTCGCTCCTAACCAGCCCTATTCTCTGCATTAGCAGACGGTAGTACCCAGTAATACTCTTTGTTAATGTGGGTCTCGGGGTGGGGCATCACAGCTTGGTATCAGAGCTGAATTCAGAACAAAATAGGATAAACACAGAAAGAAGCATATATTACGATATATCCAAGTATAGTACAAGTGTTACAAATTCCTTAATAATCATATCCTTTATCTTTATCGTGTCCTTTGAGATTGAAGTTTGGGATATGTCTAGGAATATTTTTATTCTGTAGTGTTTGCACAAAAAATGGGCAAACACCTCCAAGTCGTATGATTTAGTTGATTTTATGTTGTTTTTAGTGATCTGGTTGATTTATGCAAATATATAAAAAGCAGGGACCAAACTATAAAAGACACACAAATTTATAGTGGTTCGGACAAAATGTGCCTACGTCCACTTTATATGTTATTCTCCTTTACTGTTCAGATTACAAGTACAAAGCTTTGATACAAGTATATGAAAGTTGTTTGAAAGTTCTATCCGTGCTTGAGCTCTCAAACTTGTCTGCCATTGTTGTACCCTTACCCCTCTATTTATAGAGTGAGGCTGGGGGTAGGAGTCTTGGATGTATATAGCTGTTGGCGGGCCTGGGCTGACGTGATCTGGCCTGGCAAAGTTGGTTCGGCACGCCTTGGTTCGGTGAAGGTTGGAGTAGCTTTGGTTCGGCAATGGTTGGTTCGGTAGTGGTTGGTCCGGTGAGGGTTGGAGTAGCTTTGGTTCGGCAATGGTTGGTTCGGTAGTGGTTGGTCCGGTGAGGGTTGGAGTAGCTTTGGTTCGGCAATGGTTGGTTCGGTGAGTGGATGACCTTGATTCGGCATTGCCTTCCTGGCCTTGACTCGGCAGTATTGGTGCGGTGGCCCTGGTCCGGTGAAAACACGTCCAACATTTGCCCCCCAAAGTGTGGCATATGGTTGCATATGTCGCGCTTTGTTTTCCTCAGTTTGGACACTCCGTTCGGCCTGAGTGCCGAACCAACAGGTCCGATAGTCCCCTGCGTGCCTATAACTATAGGCTTCAAGCTTCTGTTACTCATAACTATTTGAAAGAGCCGGACCAAGCCTACGCCTGCCGAATCAGGTGAGTTCTCCTTCTGCCGAATGGACTTTTAGGGAGTGTGATAGACGAATGAACCCTGAGACTCGGACTACCGAATGTCACTTAGGGAACACGAGTGCCGAATGAACTCCAAGACCAAGACTACCGAATGGTACTTGGGGAACATGGATGCCGGATGAACTCTAAGACCCGGGATACCGAATGATGTTTTTTATGTGTTGAATTTGTCTGTCTACATCCCTTGTTTTGACGATGTGTTTTCTCGTATTGCAGATAATGTCTCATAAAGTAGAAACTCGTTCCGACAGGAAGAAATCCAAGGATAAAGGAGAGTCCTCCATGGTGCCCCTAGTCCAGGCAGAACCAGAACGACAAGGACCAACCCCGAGATCGCTAGTAGACGGGTATGGTCCTTAAGAGCTCTTAAACTCACCGCCTGACTGCTTCCCCAGCTCCCTCAAAGATGAGCAGCTTGATATTATATCTAGGTCTTTTGGGATCGATAGGGTGCATATGATGCTGCCGGGGAAAGAAGTGATGCCGTATAACCCTCCTGAAGGATATTTTGCTTATAGTAGGTATCATTGCATGTGCGGTGCTATCCCTCTTATTAACGCTTGGATAGTCAGTTTCACCACATACTTGAAGGTGGCTCCTTTGCAGCTTCAGCCCAACTCCTATGCCATCTTGGTGAGTCTGTTCCTTATCTTCCAGAGGAGATACGGGCGTCCTCCTTCTAACCGGGAAATCCGGTACTTGTACAACTTGAGAGGCTACAAGGGGTCTCCATATATTAGCTTAGAGTCGGCTGTGTCCTTCAAGCCAGTTCTAGATTTATATTCGAAATACAGTATGTTCAAGAAGGAATGATTTTTTGTCAAGGATGACTCCGTTTCTTTCCGCCGCTTCACCTCTAGCTGTAAGTTGAAACTCATTTATAATTTTTTTTCTGAACGCAATACTCCTCCTTACGTGCTTTATTTCTTGCTAGCGACAGGTGGCTTTGTGGTTGTAGAGAACGAACGTCTGGTTCGGATGGCTGAGGAAATAGAAGCCATTCCGGAAAGGGAGAGGGCGGCTTCTTATTTGATCAGGAACGCTACTCTTCTGGGGCACAACCTGATTCTACCATGTCAGTCTGTGGTCAAGCAGAGAGACACAGCTGAGGAGAGGGCCGCCAAAGCTAAAGGAGGGGCTACAGCGAAGAGTGGTAAAAGGAAACCCTTCTCACATCATCCAATTGCCGGGGGGAAGAAACTTAAGAAATCCGATGGACCCTCACCCAGCACATTTCCAGACGTTCCGGAGGAGGAAGATGAGGAGGAGAAAAGAGGCGAGGGTGAAGGAGGTGAGGCGGAGAGTGGTAGTGGTGGAGAAGGCGATGGACAAAGTGGTGATGATGGTGGTGATGGATAGAGTGGTGATGGTGCTGGGGCTTTGTCTTCTAAGCAAGCGGGTGTGATCCAGGAGTGGACGGACGATGCTTTCCGCCTGGCTTTCGAAGGGCTGGAGGGAGAAACGGCTCTGGTAGAGGGGCCTAAGAAAGCTGACAAGGCCGGACCCGGTGCCGACTCATCTTCCAAGAGTGTTCTAGTTGAGGCAACCCCCGCGACTCAAGGTGAATTTTTGACTTCTGCAGACTCTATTTATGATAAGGACTTAGGAATATTTTATGGTCAGCTCCCGTCCTGGAATGAGATCCAGGACTTATTGCAGTATCCCACTCCTTCCCAGGGTTTGTATAATAAAAGTGTCTCCTTACTTTTCCTATCTTGATATATCTCTTGAATTATAGTTCAACGTTTGCTTGTAACACTTGGTTTTTGTCCCAGGAATGGGTAAAGTGGCCAAGACATCGGATGTTCAGCATCGCCTTGAACAATATAAGCTTCTAAGGGCTTCTACTAAGCCAAAGCCTCTAACTAACCGCCCTGGAGATGTCGTCGGCTACCGTCCTCTTCTTGGAGTTATCGAAGAGGATATCCAAAAGAAGAAGAGGAGTTGCTCCTTGTTTGAATCTCCACTTGGCCCTCATCCCCCGACTCAGCCTCTTCAGGATGTCACGGAGGAGAATACTGAGCTTATTCCTTCCCGCACCCGTCTGAAAATCCTACTGTTACCCGGATAGATCACCCTGGCTTGGCTCGTAATCCGTTTGCTGGTCATCCGGATCTGGATCCGGGTTCTCACGATATTTCCTTCAATGAGGTTACTGGTGAGCACCTTCTTCCTCGTAACCCTATGGTAAGGGTACTTGATGAGGCTAAGTCCCTGGACCTTGATTTGCTTACCACTCTGGTTGCAACTTTGGGGGACGAAGCTAAGGCAAACATCGACCGGGTTGCTGAGGAAGCCAGGAAGCTGATGGGGCATCATGCCCGACTGGTCAAGGCCGGAGAAGAAATCGGGAGTGCTAATATTCGACTTCTGTTAATAGTTTCCGACCAGGCCAAGCAGCTCGCTGATCAGGCCATCCAGATCTCCCAGCATGAGGCCGCCTCCAGGCGACTAAAGAAAACCATGGAAGATGCTAGTAGAGAAGAGCTACGGAAAATGGAGGCTGCTTGTAAGGAATGGATTGACATGGCTATTGCAACGGTGGATGAGGTTCAGAAAGCGGATCTCGAGCAGATACAGGAGTTGTCCGGGAAACTTGAAGCCGCAGAGCTTTGTCAAACCAAGCTGAAGGAGGAGATGGATGCGATGAGGAAATCCTTCCAGGCTGACTGCTCGCGATACCGATCGAAGAGGGATGTCGCCATTGCAAAGTTGTTGGCTTCTGAGGACGGAGTAAGGGAGTTTGAGGAGAACGAGGGGATAATGGATGAGATGATTCAGGATATATACTTTCGCAATTGGAAACAGGGCAACTTATCTTGGATGGATGATTATCCCCGAGTCATGGCCAGGATTTATCTCGGGGCCCTGGAGGAGGCTAGGTCCGATGCAGATAAGGAGGGTGGCGCGGCCTTTAGAATGGATGTGGTTACGACTCAATTCACCAAGGAGGAGAAGGTGGCGGTGAAAGAGGGTATGCGGCTGCTTGCTGCTGAGGAGGTTGGTGTGTAGTTGGAGGATGATGATCAAGGAGCAGATGCTGGTAAGTCTCCCCTTTTAGCTTTTCGTAACTTGGTTGCTTATTATTAATGAATTCTTTCCTTGATCGGACAGGCGGGACCTCTGGAGCACCAAATATCTCTGGCCAACATGCTGAAAGTTCCCACTCCGCGGTTAAGGAGATTTCGGAGGGCCAGCAGGACAAGGGTGAAGCTCCGATGCAGCCGACTCCTTAACTTGACCTGGATAACTTTTTGTTTACTTGACATTCTTGTCTACGTTAGTCTCAGAGCAGTAACGTAACTTTTAGGCTGTAATTATGTTACTTGTAATAAACGACTTTATTCTTGGTATGTAATTTTTAACTTAAGCTGATTCTGTCGTATTTGAATGCTTTGTTCTTGCTAAAAATATAATTTCGTATTCTGCAATGTTAGTGTGATGTGCGAATAAATTATAGCTATGTATTTACTTGTAAGGGAAGAAAGTACCGCCTTTCATGTTTCGGTCGTAGACAGTTGCTTTGAATGTCTCATACGACTGAGTATGGAATGCAGTTGATTGACTCGTCATCCGATTGTGAGTTCTTAGTGAGCATCTCTTATTTCGTGTCCTATACTTTAGGGATTGTTATAGAGGATAGGAGGGAAGTTTTTTTTAAATAAAATTGAAATATGAGAAATAGTAAAACTTCCAATCACGGAAGGCCTGCGATTTGCTTAAGTTCGTGGCAAACGGGCTTTGTAGTCACTTTCCCTAGCTGTGGGTCTTGGAGACATTTGTCACCCATCTTACGCCTCTACGAGGAGTTTATCTTTTTTACCATAGCCGTACTTAAGACACATCGGAGCCGAGATCGTACACAGTAACTACCCGGGCCATTATGGCCCGTAGTCGCGGGTATTATTCGATTTACCGTGGCCGGCTAGCGTGGGTGCCGATCTTCAACCGTGAACTACCCCTGGCTGGCCACACCTTATGTTGGGGCTTAAAGTAGGCTCACGGTTGCCGGCAAGCCGAACACCATAATGAGCTGCCTCGGCTATAGTCGGCCTTCTCGGTGGCTTATAATCGGCTAATTACAGTTGGCTTTATGGGCCGATCGCGAGCAATGAGTTAACTCGCAACAGAGGGATGCTGGAGCAAAAGTGTCTCATTGGCGAGGGCATAGATTCGCATAGTACCTGTTAGGTCTTGTCCAGGTGAGGTTGCGCCGTGATGTGTCTTGAATGGAAATGCCATTACATAGGATTTTGTTCAACAGAAAAGGGTAAAGTTAACAAGTAGCCAAGATATAAAGGAACAAGTTAAAAAGAGACAAGTTTTTTAAAGTGGTTCGGCACGAAAATGCCTACGTCCACTGATTCTCTTTGTTAATTCACTTCATATGGGCAGTACAAGTTAAGAAAAGTATCGACGAAGGTGTTGGATGTTCCATGCCCTCTGGAACACCTCCCCGTCCACTGTTGACAAAATATAAGCTCCATTGTGGAGATCTTTATGAATTACATATGGTCCGTCCCAGATTGGATCTAGCGCTCCGGGGCGTGGGAAGATTCGCTTGAGGACATGATCTCCTTTTTGTAAGCTATGATGCTTGACTTTGGAGTTGTATTGCGTTGCCACTTTTTGCTTGTGAGCTGCTGCTTTGAGGGCTGCATCATTTCTTCTTTCCTCAATTAGATCCAAAGACATGTGGAGGAGCACTTCATTCTTTTCTGGGTTATAGTGGATCCTATGGTGGGAAGGCATTATAGTTTCAACTGGGAGCATAACCTCCGATCCGTATGTCAAAGAGAAAGGAGTATGCCCCGTTGATGTTCTGAAAGATGTGCGATAGGCCCACAGTGCCGTAGGAAGTTCATCCACCCAAGCGCCTTTTGACTTTTCGAGTTTCTTTTTTATTAGAGTTTTGAGAATTTTGTTGACGGCTTCGACTTGTCCGTTTGCCTGGGGATAAGCTACGGATGAGAAGCTTTTGTGAATTCCATGCTCTTGGCACCAGTTGGCGAACTCCTCGCTGTCCAACTGAAGTCCATTGTCCGATATGATATTAAATGGGACTCCATACCTGCATAGAACATTTTTTATCAAGAAGTTAATAACTTTTGCTGAAGATACTTTATTTAGGGGTTCTACTTCCACCCATTTGGTGAAATAGTCGACTGCCACTATAGCATATTTGGCTCCGCCTCGGCCCATTGGTAGTTCGCCAATCAAGTCAATTCCCCATACTGCAAAGGGCCAAGGGCTGGTCATTTGAGTAATCTCAGTTGTTGGTATCCGCGGAATCTTAGCAAATTTCTGACATCTGTCACATTTTTTGATGAAGTCTAAGGCGTCTTTGTTTAAGGTGGGCCAGAAATATCCATATCGGAGTATCTTCTTTGCCAGAGTTTGCCCTCCAGTGTGATCTCCGCAGCTTCCTAGATGGATGTTGGATAAGATTTCCTTTGCTTCCCTTCCAGCGACACACCTTAATAAGGGGTTAGAGAAGCCGTGCCGATAAAGGATGCCTTCTTGTATTGTGTAGCGGGAAGCTCTCCTCAAGATTTTCTTGACTTCGTTACGCTTGTCGGGCAGGCGTCATTTAAGTTGGAGAAGTCAATGCATGTTCGCCACTTCCCACTAGCCTTCTTTAATAGTACCGGATTGGCGATCCACTCCGGGTAGATGGCTTCTCGTATGAAGTCATTGGCAAGTAGGTTTTTTACTTCTTCATCGAGGGCTGCTGATCGTTCTGCCCCCATACTTCTTTTTTTCTGTTTTACTGGCGCCTTGGTAGGATCGATGTTTAGTACGTGGCATGCTATGTTAGGGGAGATTCCAGTCATGTCAGCATGTGACCATGCAAATACATCCTAGTTGTAGCGGAGAAAATCAATGAGTTGTTCCTTCAATTCCGCTTTTAGTTGGGACCCGACTTTCAATAGTCTACTCGAGTCATGTTTGTCCACAGATACAAATTCCATAGCTTCTGCAGGCTCGGCGGTGGCCTCCTCCTCTTTGTCCCTGGGGTCTAATTCATTGAAAGGGTCACTGGTATATCGAAGGGGAGGGGCTTTCTTTAGTTGCTATGCTTCCAAATTTTGGGTGCAGAGGGCAGTCTCTACACTCTTCCCTATATCCTTCCTGCGGTTATTGCGGAGTTCAGTTACATAGCAATCTCGAGCGATGTCCTGGTCTCTCTCCACTTCCCTTATTCCATTGTCCGTTGGAAATTTCATCTTCAGGCACCATGGGGCTAGGACAATTTGGAAGTCAGACAAGGCTGGCCTTCCTAGGAAGGCGTTGTAGGCCGAGTGGTTTTCTATCAGCACAAATGTTTGTTTCCGCACAACGGAGCGGGGATGACCTCCAATTTCAACAAAGAGGTCCAGTCGCCCGAGGGGCATCTTCGCATTTCATGTGAAACCGTGTAGTGGTTTATTGCAGGGAAAAACATCCTTTAATGACTGCTTCATTTTGTCAAAGGCATGCTTGAATAGGATATTTACTGAGCTTCCAGTGTCTACTAGAATTCGGAAAACTTCGGCTGGACCGAGTCGGGCAGAGCTAACCATGGGATCCGTGTGAGGGTACTGCCTTCCCTCCAGGTCACGCTTACTGAATGTGATGTCCCCATTCTCTATCCACTTCGGGTGGCGTTCTTCTATAATAGAATTGACGCATTCTTCATTGTTTCTAAGTGACTTTCCATACCTTTCCATCTCTGCCCAGCTTCCGTCGGCGATGTGTGGCCCTCCCGAGATGGTATGGACTACTATCTTCTCTTGACTGGAGCTGTTGGTGTTGCGATTTCCTCTGCCTATTTCTGGGGAGGGTAGCCTTGGGTTCTCATTGGCAGGAACTGGAGTCCTGTTCTGACCTTTTACATAGAGTTCTAGTCTCCTTCTTCTGATGGGTTCTTCAATCAAGTCCCGGAGATGATGGCATTCGTTGGTATCATGCCCATGGGATTCGTGGAAGTAAAAGAATTTTCTAGACTTAATTGCGTTATCTGATTCCTTCTTGTGCGGGGGGCGTTTGTATTTAACTTCATCTTGAGTGGCCAGGAAGATGTTTTCGATCGTTTCATTCAAAGGGGTGTAAGCGTAAAATCTTGGTCCTGGCCGATATAGACGCTTTTCTCCCTTCTTGCCCCCAGCATTGTCTCTAGAGTCATTTCTTCGAACGTCCTTTGCTACAGCGGGCGTGTTGCCGTGAGCTGCCTTATTTTGTTGCCCTGACTGCCCCTCAGTGGCAGCGTCTTCAAGTCTCATATATTTCCCAGCCTCATGGAAGAAATCGGGTAAAGTAGCTGGTTTTTCTTTTGTCAATCTACTAGCAAATTTAGTATCTGGATGCACCCCACTACAGAGGGCCATTAAGATAAGCTTCTCATCGGCATCTTGGACTGCGACCGCTGCGGCATTGAATCGGGTTAGATATTGCTGCACTTTCTCTCCAGGTTTCTGTTTGATACTGGATAAGGAATAAGCGTCCTTGGGTTGCTCCACATGAATGCAGAACTGGCTGATGAACTTTTCTTTCAACATCTCCCATGAGCTGATGGATCCTTGGGGTAGATGGCAGAACCAGGAGGTAGCTAGATCTGCTAAGAATAGTGGAAAGCATTTGCAAAGTACTCCCTCTGTTGCTCCGCTCATGAGCATATGCTGTGTGTATCTCTATAAGTGTACAACAGGGTCAGAGGTTCCCTTGTAAGGTTCCATTGTTGGCATTTTCCATTCTCGGGGGGTGATGGCAATCTCGATATTGCGGGCGAAAGGGCTGGTTACCCTCGCGCCTATCCCTCGATCTCTTTGATCCCGTTGGACGCACTCTCTGAACAAGCGTGCCATCCTTTCATCAGAATTTGGAGCGGATAGAAATGAGTTCGGTTCTTCTTTGTGGGATTGATTCCGTCCAGATGACCTGTAGGGATGGTATCGTCTATCATTCCTAATATTTTCCAGTGGCCGCCTTTGGTCTTCTGGGAGCATGCTAGGGTCAGCCACAGCTGGCCCTTGCCTTGATCTTCCCCAGCTGGGTTCTGATCTAAGCACTTCCTCGGGTCCAACTTCGGGCTGGACTCTAGCTCAGCCCCGTTCATTGGCGTTTCCGTGGTTAGGCAGCATGACAGGCTCAGCTATGGTTGACCTTCGCCTGGTACCTCCCCCGTTGGGTTCATTTCCAAGCGTTTCCTCGGGTCGGCGTTCGGATTGAGTTCGGTCTTTGCTCTTACCATGGCCGCTTCTGTCGTTAGCTTCTTCGAAGAAGGAAGATCTTTGTTGCCTCCGAGATCCTCCAGACTGGGACTCTCCCATGATTCAGTGTTGCGGTTGGACTCTTCAGCATCCCTTAAGCGTGACATGAGTTGGTCCACCAAGGCTTCCTGTTGGGATGTGAAGCGGTTAGTCACTTTAGCCACAACCCTGTCTAGATCTGCCCCATAATTGCTACCGGCTGTCCCGTGGCAGGGCTTGTCGGATTTGCCTGACCTACATTTGGTACTGCTGTTGGAATGGGATGATTTACTTGATCTGTGACCACTGGATCTGGAATACTACTAGTTGCGATGTTCTTTCCATTGTTAACATATTTTTTCTGCCTGGGAGGCATGTTTTCCAAGCAATGAACGATGCTGTTAGGAAGAAGGTTAAGTGGGAGAAGCTGAAGCTTCGAGCTCCCGTTTCTTAGTGAATGCACCAAAAATGTTTGCACAAAAAATGGCCAAACACCTCCAAGTCGTATGATTTAGTTGATTTTATGTTTTTTAGTGATCTGGTTGATTTATGCAAATATATATAAAGCAGGGACCAAACTGTAAAAGACACACAGATTTATAGTGGTTCGGCCAGAATGTGCCTACGTCCACTTTATATGTTATTCTCCTTTACTATTAAGATTACAAGTACAAAGCTTTGATACAAGTATATGAAAGTTGTTTGAAAGTTCTATCCGTGTTTGAGCTCTCAAACTTGTCTGCCATTGTTGTACCCCTACCCCTCTATTTATAGAGTGAGGCTGGGGGTAGGAGTCTTGGATGTATATAGCTGCTGGCGGGCCTGGGCTGACGTGATCTGGCCTGGCAAAGTTGGTTCGGCACGCCTTGGTTCGGTGAAGGTTGGAGTAGCTTTGGTTCGGCAATGGTTGGTTCGGTAGTGGTTGGTCCGGTGAGGGTTGGAGTAGCTTTGGTTCGGCAATGGTTGGTTCGGTAGTGGTTGGTCCGGTGAGGGTTGGAGTAGCTTTGGTTCGGCAATGGTTGGTTCGGTGAGTGGATGACCTTGATTTGGCAGTGCCTTCCTGGCCTTGACTCGGCAGTGTTGGTCCGGTGGCCCTGGTCCGGTGAAAACACGTCCAACATGTAGTATTCCAAAAATAGAATTGATGACATTTTATCTTAGGAGTAATCCTAATCATGATTGTTTTATTCGAGTCCTCTTCAATACGGGTGCTTGACACCCATCCGTATCGAAGGAGTTTGTTGATGCTTTTGGATATTCTTGTCTTGTTCTTTTGTGAGGATTGCGAATCCTATTGAGTGGATCCACAATATTTGGTATGATGTTTGAGGATGTTGGGATTGTTCCTTGTAGCTTATCTTTTCATGCGAATTAGCATGCCATTTCCTACCTAGAGTCTGGAGTGTTTGAGATGAAGTGGCTTGCTTATTATCAAGCCACATTCTATGATTTGAAGAATCCTATATTAGGTATCCTTATTCGGTTGATTTGTTGCTTCTTGATCTTCGGCATGTTAATGATGATTCCAAAGTCTCTGTATTCACTCTTGAGTTGATATATCTCGAATTCCAGTCATTGTGACTCTGTTGATGTTTGTGAGTCCGTTTCGGGTATGACACCCAATCGGGGAACCGAATATTGTATTGACTTCATTCCCGATTCTTAGCCTTTAGCTCATCCTTCCATGAGGGTGTCCAATAAGATAAATGAGGTGATTCATTGAATTTATTTGATATTTCCATTCTTACCACTTTTGAGATATCCGCTTTGGATACTCAATTGTTGATATATTTTGTTGTATTACTTCACTCGAAGTAATGATTTGTTGTTAATGTTACTTCTCCTTATTTGAGAAGATATTTATCCTTACTTTTATATCTCATTTCTCTTTTTTTAATCCATTGTGTGGTGCTAGGGTCATTCTTCAGCTTGACCCTACACTGATTTTTCATGAGCTACGAGTCGCGGAGGATGGCTTTACTCTTACCACATTCTGCACTCGTTATGAGCCTTGTGAGTGGTTGGTTATACCATTCGGAATAATGAACACTCCAGTCTATTCCATCAATCTGGAGGATTGAGTATTCTAGAAATATCTCGATGAGCTCTATTTGTGTTCCTTGATTTTGAGAATAAGTAATAAATTGTGTTTTAAGAGAACTTGGATTTTGTTTCTGTGAAAAACAAAGAATATTTTGAGTATTATATATGAGGTATTTCTTTTTGAAGAAAATGAATTTTTTTGTTGGGCTGTCTATCTAGTGCTTTAAGAATTCTGGTCGATGTGTTTGGCCAACGTTATCGATAGGAATTTCCTAAACACTGCGATGAGACAGTCAGACACGGTAAATTGAGTTTAATAAGTAAAGTTGGAAATAATTAATATGGTGGAGTATTAATTTTATTTTATGTTTAATGAAACCATTGAACCATAATGAGTGTTGGAGGAGTGGCGAGGTAGTTTTGATCATTTGATCAACTCTACAGCCAATCGATGAGGTCATTCACTATAAATCAATGGCGAGGCAATACCCTTATATTAATTGAAATTTGAGATTTGAATATGGTAATTTGAATAAGTAAAAGTGAATAATTCTAATTAAGGGGATGTCTTAATTAGAAGAAAATATCGTTTGGTGCTTTGATTAATAAAATGATGTATTTAAGGTAAAAGAATACTTTGGTTTAAAAATTAAAATATTAATTAGATATTTTAATAGAAGTTATTAATGATGACTAAAAAAATTTGTTTTGGCACTTAGTTATTTGAGTAATAGTAGAGGATAGATATAAAACTCTGTCTTAAGAGAAAATAAAGAAGTGATTATTTTAGAACATTTCGTATAAATATGTGAGCTAGTTTTTGTTTTAAACTTAAATGGTGTTAAAACTTGTGGGTTTGAAATTGCAAAAATACTTTTGAAAACAAGTTTGAAATAATTATCAACTTTAATTAGTTTTATGTTGATAATTATATGGGAATTTAATTTTTATGACAAGTGGAAATGTGAATTTGGATTGTTTTGATAAATGAAGAATTCATGTAGTATAATCATGTTAAATTATGAGAATAATTTTAAACTTTATATATATCCCAAAGATTTATCTTACGGATAATCAATAATCATCTCTTGATAATGAAAGAGATTAGTTATCTCTTCCAAAATGAGTTTGCATAGTTAATTGTTTTTAAAGTAGATTTTGGAAAGTAATGAAAATATTTCCAGTTAATAAAAGGTTTTATGATGATTACATAAAGTTGATCAAAATTTTGTATGTCCTAACTTTTCGGGGAAAAAGGAAAATCATTTAATAAATGATTTAGCAAAAAGCTTGTTTGAAAATGTAGTTTGAGATTAAAATGATTTGGGTAAATTTCAAATTTTAAATTGATTTAAAAGCTGAAATTTTGTTTGGAAAAGTGCTGTAGTAATATAGTGATAACTTGCGATTTATAACTCCAAATGAGTTCAATTGTTTTGTAAATGATAAAGATTTCAGTAAGCTATAAATTTCTTTTTACCACTTTGGAAGATTTTGCTTTTTACCGAGTCTAAAATGGGTTTGAAAGTGGATAGACAGTTCTGCCCTATTACAAAATTCTCTAAGATTTAAGATGAAAGTAAATTTAACATAACTTTCAAACCGTAAATCTGATTTTGATGATATTTATATTGCTGGAAAGCTTAGATTTAGTACAAAAACTTTCATATTATAAAAAAATTCAGATTTGGTTGTTTGCTTGGTCAAAACATGTCTTCTTTACAGCAGGTCTGAAATGAAATTGATCTATTTCCCTTAATCGTCAAGTGTAGCACTTCTTATTTATGAACTATTATCATCTATTTGAGTTAAGTACAGGTGAAAGAGGATAGTTGAACTATATATTTTGAGCAAAAAGATTATTTATAAGATTGTGCAAACTCGCTTTAAAATGCTAAAAAGAAAGGTATGTTTTCAGATTAATTTTAGGAGTTAAATGATGGTATATTTTGTGTTTCCAACCTAATGGTCGATGTATATTACATAAATCATGTTGTAATATTGGACACGGCCCTCCATACAAAGGAAACTCCGCCGATTTTTCCGAAAATTTCTAACACATAGAAAATTTGAGAAACCAATTGAGATAAAATAATATATGTTGCAAACTAGAGAATACCTATGGAAGAATTAGAGAATAAACAACTTAAACTTTATTTACTCTAATAAAGAGTAATGAAGTTAAATTTTTAAAAAAATCTAAGAAGCTTTGGAAATTTTCATGTGTTGAAAATTGAGAATTTTAAATCTTGAAGATAATGGGTTGGAAAACTTTAAGAATATTTGATTAGTAAGAGAGAGTTTAAAAATCTATTCCTTGAGTCTTAACTTGCCTTTGTGCAATTATCTTACGACTTGCATTTATGCAGTCGTATGAGTTTGGTGGTATTGGAGGAAAACCACCTACCTCTTATTGGGTTTTCTTTCCATAATAGTTGTCAATCTAATATCGGTAAGACTCCCTTCGTAGTGTTATACGGAAAGCTGTATCGATTATCATCTTGTGGATTGGAGTTCGAGATAAAGTTGTGACTAAATCCCGACTCTGTTCGTAAAGAATCTTAGGAATCGACCTCAGTCAATTTATCTATTGCATAACATCCTATACGTGTTTTGCTTCAAAGGTGAAACGCCTTCAAAATAGGGATGTATTGCTCGTAGAAATTCAATGGTCCGCAAATCCAAGTAATTCCACTTGGTAAACCATAGAATTAATCGAGCAACCTTATCTTGGTTTTCTATCATCTTATGTTGAGGGTGAGAAATTATAAACTCGAGCTTATCTATCTTCCTTTGATTGATGTAATAATTATGTTGAATACAAACTCTTCTCTAGAAATTGCGAGGACGCAATTTTGTTAAGGGGGGAGTCTGTAACAACCCAGGTTTTGGAGATTACCTGTTAATATTAAATTATAATGGTAGTTATAATTTAATATTGTAAATTAAAATAAAATTGGAGATTTTAAATTGTTTATTTGGAATAAACAATGAATTTTGAAAATAAAATGAGAAAAATAATGTTTGGAACTTTATTTTATTTATTTGGGTTAGTAATGATTGGAAATGGGTTTTATTTGGAGAAAATGTAATAATTGTATTAATTATTGCCAATTACTTCTTTTAATAATTTTTAAAAGAAGTATGGGATTTTTAAAAGTTGTTTATTTAAATAAAAAGATGACAATTGGTTTAAAAATGAGTTTAATTATAAATTTGAGTTTAAAATATTTTTCTAAGTGAGAAAAGTATTTTTGTGGAATTTTAGAAGTTAAAAAATAGAGTTTTATTCATTTATTTGAGTAAATAGTGTATTTTTGAAAAATAAAGGATTTTAATAATAATAATAATGTTTTAAAAATAAAAATTAATCTTTTCATATAGTGTAAAATATTTTATTTCATATGTATATAAGTTTGCATTAGTTGTTGTATGAAAACTTGAAAGGAAAATGCATTTCCTTCTTGTGTATGAGTAATTATATTATTTAAGTGTTGATTTTATTCCTTAGGCTAGAAATTAATTCTCTTTAATACTTGGGTCCAAAGCCCACTTAGCCTAAAACCAGAATTAAGAAGTGAGAAAAGAGAAATAGCACAACTTGTACGTACACTTCCTATCTCCTTCTTCTTCTCCAAATACAACTTACAGTAAATCCATGGCTTCCTCTTTTAAAAATAAAAACTTTGCTTAATTTTTCTGAAATAAAAGAGAAAATCACCAAAGCAAAAATAAGAGAAGGTAATCAAATCTAATACTTAATCTATTTCATTAAAAAAATTAGAAAATTGTCCGTAATCTTTTTCCTTTTTCTTTGCATGTTCTGTTTCTAAGTTTATACAGGTTCTAGAGGCCTATTTCACCACCAAAGCTTCCATCTTTCAGCCAAAATCCGGGTATTTGCACAACTACATCAAGCTGAGTTGATAAGCTCACAAATCTAGCAAAACAAAAAGTGTAAATTGCTTGATCTGTGCAAAAGTTTCTGTCTGTAGTTGATTTTCTGTAGTTTTGTTCCTCTGTGAAAATCTGTTGCATGTTGCTTCTTTGCATGCTGCTTCTTTGCATGCTTATATCTTTTGATTCCGGCAACAAAATGCTGCCAGATTTCTTTCATATGGTAGTTTAGATGTTGTTTTTGGTCTCTGCAAAATTTCATAGTATTATATGGTCATTTGATGCTTCAAACTTGCTTCAGAAAATCAATACGAAGGTTGAAAATAGCCTGGAATTAATTCGTGTGAGAGGGTCGACACCCCCTCTTTCCTGAGTCGACATGCATGTTGACCCCGAGGTCATTAGGTTGACAGAGCGGTCGACCTAAGGAAGGAAGGGGTCGACACCCTGGTCGACCTACATGTCGACCTGGGTATTGAGCACTTCTTGCCTTGTTTTGCCTCGTTGCTTTGAGTTTACGAGCCCAATTTGCTTGTTTTTCTGGCTCTATTTTGTGATGGTTTTGATTGTACTTGAAGGTCATGATGTCTATCAATAGACTTGCCAAATTTTGGAGATTTTTAAAATTTTGGATTAAATTTGAATTTAATTTGAATTGAATTCGAATATCAGTTTGAGTGATTCCTTGGGTTTTTATTCGTTTTTTAGCACGGATTTTTCCAAGCAGCTTTGAAATAATATTTAAGATAAAGGGGCATTTTAAATAATTATTAAATGATATTTTCAAAGTATTTTCTAGTTATAAAATCTATTTATTCTCTATAATAAGGGAATTTCAAATATTGTTTTCAATAATCGTTTTCGGAATATGGTTTTAAAAGCTTGTTTTCACAAGTAAATTATTTTATATATAAAATACACATTTTTTCACTATTCGAGCGAATGAGAAGGAGAATTAAACAGTTTGATAAAATAGGTCGTATGGGACACGTGCGTTTATCTTATCGGTTAATTCCTGACTTGTCTGTTTGATCGTTTTGACTTTCGGTTCGAGTTTACCGATGAGACGAGGTAAACTTTTTACTGATTTGAGTGTGAAATTTAAAAGCGGTTAGTAAAACGTTTAGTGTGAACGTGTGGTATGGGACACACGTTAACACTGTTAGGTTCCTATCCTAAAGTTTGTGATGCATTTGTCTAAGAGACGTATTAGCCAGTACTAGACCTTCGGGTCATTTGTTGTTCGGGACGTTTGTCTAAGAGACGTAATTTCCCATTGCGATGTATTTATCCTTCGGAATGTTTGTCTAAGAGACGTATTTATTTGTCGTTTGGGACATTTGTCTAAGAGACGTGGCACCTTATTTTGAGAGAATAGTACTTGGCAGGCTTCGGCCATAAGCATGTGCTATATCTTTAAAATGATTACTTTGACTATTTTCCCTGGTGTATCGCCTCTTTCCGGAATTTGTTCTTTGAACCATTCGATATATATTTGTGGCGATTAACTTTCGAGAATTTGAACTCTTGGGAGTTCTATCTTTGAGATTTGAGTTGCCTACACTGGTGTTATTTGAGATTTTCCTTTTGGCGTTATTATTGAGATTTGCCTATTGGCGTTATTACATGAGATTTGCCTTTTGGCATTTATTTGGGATTATATTCTCCTATGTTGGAGAGTTATATTTGATTGCCTTATGGCGTATTTTAAGATGGTGATTTCTTTGAGATTTCTTTGAGTTTGCCGATATGGTGGCTTTGGGATTTCTCCTTTTTAGGAGTTAAATTTTCCCTAAACCACTATTGATGATTTGTGATATGCCGATGATATGAGGCTTGCTATATTTAGCGTTTTATGGATTGTCTTATCTCTTTTGAGATAATATGTTGGTGTAAGTGATATCATCCCATCACTTAAAGTAACCATACCATACTTATACTCATTCTTATACTCTGTATTGTTCCTTCTTGTAAGAAGAACATTACCCTTATCCTTATGCATCTATTATTGCTTATCCTTATAAATTGATATGTTTAGCTAGACCGACCCATGTATTTTATACTCGGGTAAGACCGAGTTGTTTCAGGTTAGATACCTACTTTTGAACTTTACTTGATGCTTCCGCCTTGGATATCAGCTTATCTCTTTTTGTAGTTTTATAGCCGTTCTGTATGACTCTGATATGTATTTATTATTTTGACTCATATGTATATTGTGGTCGTCATACAACTTATGATGTATTATTTGTATTGTGTTGGGATGTATCAGTATATATGTGTGTGTGTGTGTGTATATATATATATATATATATATATATATATCTGTTTGTTGTTCTGTGATGTGTTATGCATTTGAGTTGTTGTATTTTATTCTGATAGATCCTATAGCCACCTATAGTTTGGTATTAAGCATTTATTGGATATGTCGATCCACTTGAGATATCAAAGAAAAAAAATATATAGAGCACTAATCTACGTATTTAATAGATATTTAAGCCAAGACTATAGATGTTCGCTCCTAACCAGCCCTATTCTCCGCATTAGCCGACGGTATTAACTAGTAATACTCTTTGTTAATGTGGGTCTCGGGGTGGGGCATCACAATAGCTATGCAAGAAGAGTTAAATCAATTTGAACGAAACGAAGTTTGGGACTTAGTTCTTAGACCCAGTAATCAAACCATCATCGGTACTAAGTAGGTTTACAAAAATAAAGCCGATGAGCAAGGGAATATTATTCGAAACAAAGCTAGATTAGTTGCTCAAGGGTACAATCATGAAGAAGGAATAAACTACAAAGAAACGTTTGCTAGCTCCTATAGCCCAACTAGAAGCAATACGTATTTAATTAGCTTTTGCATGTTTTCATAACTTTAAACTATATCAAGTGGATGTAAAAAGTGCTTTTCTAAATTGTTTTATAAAAGAAAATGTATATGTAGAACAACCACCTCTATTTGCGCATGAAAAATTTCCAAACCATGTTTATAAATTAAACAAAGCTTTATACGGTTTAAAACAAGCACCTTGTGCTTGGTATGATCGTCTTAAAAGTTATCTTATAAATTCTGGTTTTAAAATTGGAAAAGTTAATCAAACTTTGTTTATAAAACAAGATAAAAAGGATATTTTAATAATACAAGTTTATGTAGATGACATCATTTTTGGTTCCATGAACGAAAAATTATGTCAAGAATTTTTGAATATTATGACAAGATAATTTGAAATGTCTCATATGGGAGAACTTTCATATTTTCTTGGATTACAAATTAAACTATATATAATGGAATTTTTATTAATCAAGAAAAGTATTGTAATAATCTAATAAATCGTTTTGGTATGGGAAATACTTCTACTAAACCAACACTTATGAGTACTATGGTACATCTCGATCAAGATGAAAATGGAAAAAGTATTGAGCAAAAACTATATCGAAGTATGATTGGATCTTTACTTTACTACTAGTCATCCTGATATAATGATGAGTGTATGCTTATGTGCACGATTTCAAGCAAATCCTAAAGAATCACATTTGTGAGCAGTGAAATGAATTTTGCGCTACTTAAGCAAAACTAAAGACCATGGTCTCTTTTACCTGAAAGAATGTCCTTTTGAGTTAGTCTTGTATAGTGATGCTGACTTTGGAGGATGTCGAGCGGACCGAAAGAGTACAAGTGGTAATGTCATTTCATTGGACAATCTTTAATATCATGGTTTAGTAAGAAACAAAATTGTGTTTCACTTTCGACTGTGAAGCAGAATATATTTATGCTTCTTTGGCATGTGCTCAAGTAATACATATGCAACAAACACTTCAAGATTTTGGTATAAATTTATCTAAATCAACAATTTATTGTGATAATACAAGTTCTATAAATTTATCGAAAAATCCAATAAACCACTGAGAACAAACATATTGACATTCGACTTCATTTTCTTCGTAATAACATAGAAAAAGGTAATATCTTTCTTGAATATGTGTCATCAGAAAATCAAGTTGCAAATATATTTACTAAACCTTTAAATGAAATTTTTTTTCTTAAACTAAGACGTGAACTAGGAATTATGTCATTACATGATTTATAATTTAATAATCAAGTGTAAATAAAAAGTTATAAAATAAATAAAAATTTAACTGGAAAAAAATTAGAGATGATGGCACTCGAACTCTGCACTCATGGGAGATAGTCATATGTCTTTCCAATGTTCAATTGTATTGATTGCACTAAGAACTTTCATTCTTTCTATTTTATATATGGTAATAATCTCTTTATATTTTTTCACCTTACAACCTTATAACTATTTATAACTTATAAAAAATAAAAGGATTGGCTGAATTTTAGTGATCAATAATAACCATAAAATTCAAAACTTTAGAAATGGAAAATGAAACCGATATATATATACATGAAGAGAAATTTTGTTTTAATTCGTATAAAACTAACATTAAGTATATATATACATCCTTTTATAAAATTCGTCTCAATAAAATTCCGATCTTTCATCAATTGTTTTTAGCACTCCAACTTCGGATTCATCAAATAAATCTACTCCATTGTATGTTCCAGTAAAGGTTACTCCATCTCCTAATCACCATACCGGATATACACCAAACGACAAACAGCTAGAGAAAACATAGAATTTGGATCACTTTCTACCAAGGAGAAAATCGATGATATTCATCACTACCAGCGTGAAACTTTAAGTATACAATGTGAGATGTATTATGAACAAAAACACCATGGTAGACATTTAATTTTTCTTGAACAATTCGCTCTCAAATTCTGTGGAACGACTCCTAAACAAGGTGTGCACAATCCATCTCCTGAACAACCTCACATATGTCCAAATTCTTGGGAACAAGGTGCTCAACAAAATGTTTAGTCTCTTATTAATCCATTACGTGATGTCACGAAAGTTGAACCAAGCTTGTTCAAAGTTTCCTCTTCAGACGAATCCAAGACTTCTGACTACATTTTCATAAATTTACGTTCCTGAAATTGATATTGTAATTTGGATATATAATACGTTTATTGAAGTAAAATTATATTCTTTTTAGCATGAGAATAAAGCTCCTAAACAAATATATATATGGCATTGTTTGTTAAAAAGAATGTACTGAAAATAGGCTATACGTAAAAAATTCAATAGTTTCAGCCAGCTGACTCAAAGGATTCAGTCGACAAAATATTCAAATGTATAAAAGTTTAACCCATAATTCAGTCGACTGAACCCCCCATTTCAGCCGACGAATCATACCATTTTTCAACTAATTTCTTGTGGGTTCTTATTTTCCCAATTTCAGCCGGTTGATTCATTTTATTTTATTTTTTTTAAAATAGATCTGCATGTATTTCAATGCAAGTATCCAATCTAACCTACTTCTTATTATCATCTACCTGTTCTTTTTCCATCTACCCAACCATTCACTACTCAAAAAAACCCAAAAGCAAACCCTAACTTCTTCAAAAATTCTATTTTTCCTTCATTTCCCATAAAACAAAATGCCTCCAAGATCAAAGAGAGCAAGAGAATCAACAACCGGACCTTCCAAAAGTCCAATTCGAGCATGGCTATATAATGATACATCAGTAAATCGATTCAATAGCATGAAAAATTAAAAGCTTTTCAAAGGAGCCAATATAAAATTTTTGGAATTCAATGGCTACGCGATTAGAGAATTAGCCAAAGCTCATGGTTTCGATTCACTTATTGGGTATGAATCTAATAATGTTAAAATCTACCCTCTTTTGATTAAACTCTTCTATGTCAACATGAATCTATACCATCAAAATCCACAAAACAAAGATGATTTTATATGGACGTTAGTTTGTGGAGTAAAAATTTACTTACCCCTTCAAAGGTTAGGGCACATTCTAAGATGTCCATCCGAGGGATTGGATATTGATGGTATTGAAGTCGATATGTACAATCGTGACGAAGTATCACATCATTTCTTGTCGGATGATTTAACCATCTTAAATCCAGTGCCTTACGTCCAAAGGCAAGAATTATCCATCTGCTCTTATTCAATCTCTACAACCCCGGACCAAAAGTTATAAAAAAGTTTACAAAAGAGATTTTCAAGCTTTATACGCTATTTACTCCTCTCAACGAGTAAATTTGGGTAAAATAATATTGGATGAATTTCTTAATGTCAATCATAGAAGAAGCTACAAAACCATTCACTATAGAGCTTACATAATGCAGATTGTACAAAATTTTGGAGTTTTACTGCTCGATTCTGACTTCATGACTATAGGTGTGCTAAACTCCAAAACCCTTAGTCTCATGGGTGTTCCTAAACGTCTTGAAATTCAACAAATTATTAGTTTTCAAGAATGGGTCGCAAATCGTAATCAAGTAATTCCAGAACCTCGAGACACAAATATTGCCTCCTCCTCTTCTCAAGTTCCTCAACAAGCAGAAGAGGACAATGAAATTCATGAACTAAATATTGACGTGCCTCCTAACCAAGCTCCGGTCATGTTATCCCGGAATCAAAGCAAACTCAATCGACGTTTAGCTAATGTTGAGAAGAACGTTTCTAAAGCAAACAAAAAGCTAAACTCGATAAAAGGTTTTCTAAATAAAATTTAGGAAAAAGTTTCTTGTTCCAGATCCACCAAGTATTATTGAAAATCCGACACCATTTTCTTAGACAACTTCGTAAGAAGAAGGGGAGGAAGAAGAAGAGGGAAGCAAAAAATGAGTTGGTATGCTTTTTATTGTCTAAACTCTTTGTTCTGTTCCTATGCTATTTAATTCATGATAGTATAATTGTGTATTGTTTATGGTTAAGACATGTTTTTTTTAAACCTTGTGATGTTTATGTGTTTGTGCTATTTTTCAATCATTAATATCATTATCTATGTGAAGTTTCTATGTGAAATTTTTATTGGTTTGTCATGTCTATGTGTTTATAATTCTATGTGAAATGTTTGTCTATTTTATCTCTCATATCAATTTTTTGTCCTTTTTGTCGATGACAAAGGGGGAGAATAAGATTGATAGGGGGAGTATTAAGTCAGGGGGAGAAAATTACTCTATATATTTAAAAACTTACATAGTTGTCACCATCAAAAAGGGGGAGAATGTTAGAACCTAGAATTTTGATGTTTTGATTGTGACAACTATATAAGTAAATATTATATGAACTAACCAAACTTATAGGAGAAGATATTATTTTTACTCGAGAAATATTCTAACAAATTGCAGACCAGATTCCAGATTGAAGCTTCAGCAAAGTGTTAAGTTTAAAGTCTGAGTTTAGTAGTAAATATATATTAAAATCTCTCCGAAGTGGTATATGCACGCACACACAATATAAAGTTCTTCAAATAATTAGATAATCCAGAAAACTCTAAACTCAGCCTGCTGAATGGCATGACATGTGCACAAGTTAATTGGAATATTCATACTACTGGTCATGCTATTTCAACCAGCTGAATTGTGTCTTTTTTACAATATTTTCTTGTTGTTTTGATTTTAAATCGATTCAGCTGGCTGAATTGCTCCATTCAGACGGCTGAATCTTCATAACGGCTATATTTTCAAAAGACACTTCAATTTAATGGACAGAAACAACTCTTGATTTAAGAGTTACTTCCTTATCTCTTCATGGCTATCTTTCACGAACGAATACAACTCTTAAACCTCTATAAATAGCCATGAATTCCATTGTTTTAATAACTAATTCTCACTCTTGTTTCTAATCAATCTTGCTATTTGAACTCTAAGCATTCAATACTTCATTCCGATCACTTGTTCATTCAAGAATACTTCATTGGTGATTTATTTAACTTCCTATCTTCAAGAATTACACGATATACCACGAATGCGAAGATTATATGAATGGTGGACTATAAACACTTATCCGTGCTATTAAAAGAGCACATTCAGTCAAGATAATTCTCCGTACTATTGAAGTCCTGTTCGATTGCTCAGGCGGTTGAAGTCCTATTCTGTTGCTTAGGAA
Organism: Allium fistulosum; assembly: GCA_030737815.1. Lineage (NCBI taxonomy): Eukaryota > Viridiplantae > Streptophyta > Magnoliopsida > Asparagales > Amaryllidaceae > Allium > Allium fistulosum. The sequence continues at coordinate 943,368,436 of CM060905.1, read as the reverse complement.
GTTGAAGTCCTGTTCGGTTACTTAGGCAGTGTAATACATGTTCCACCAGGTTAAGTGAGGGTTGATAGTTAAATTCCAGAAGGAGTCTAGGACTGGACGTAGAACGGGAAGTTCAAACCAGTATAAAAATATCTAGTTTCATTTACTTTATTAATTTTACATTTAGACTTTGCATAAGTTGATAGTTTATTTAATATTCCATATTGCACGATCCTTAGTCACTTTCAATATAGATCTATTAGAAACATATATTAGAAGGGAGAGATTTGGATTGATTTATAAATTAAATCCGCTTTTACAGTTTATCTCGGCTTTGGCAATTTGATTTGACTCTAGTCCCCTTCTCTATTCTCTTTTACAATTCTCTAATTGTTTGTACATATAACTAGAATAAATTTTAAATTTAGAAATTTATAGAGAAGAGAAAGTGGCAGAGATTCCTCGTTCATTAGAAAAGATGATTTTGGAAGTGGGGGTCTAGGTCTATATTTATAGTGGTTCAAATCAATGTAAGTCGTGCGATTAAGCTATTTAAATTTAGGCCGTTGTGGTCTCCGTTCATTATCGATTTTACAACACCCATGGTTGACCACTTACCCTCCATGGTACACCACTACCGGTTGACCTTGATGCATTCTCGGTCAACCGTAGCATTGTTAAATTTATGAGTTTCTACGTTGCTTTGATTTTGTTTATTTTATTCCCAATTTAAATGATCGCTATTATTTGTTTCTACTAAGTACTTTCTTAACATATATTATTTGGTTAATTTTCATTTGTTTCCTTAATTATATATATAATTATTTCTAACTATAAAATTTCAAACGGTAATAATGTTTTCATTTGATCTTCGATCGGAAAAGTTTATATATGAAAATTGATCAGAAAATCACCATGAACATAATGGTGCAAATTTCGTGGCCAAATTATAATATTTGTGAAAATTCTATTTTTCAACATTATTATTTATTAATTAATTTGTTTTAAATTAATTAGCGTTAAAATTATGGGGTGTTACAAAAATAGGTTCAAATCAAATCGCCGAAGCTATGGTAAATTATAAATCCAAATCTAAAATACAAATCAAATTCCAAATCTTTTTTTGATCTAGATCTTTAATAAATCTATATACGCTTGCGATGTATAAATCCAAATAGGGTGAAAAGGGAGTCAAAGTGGAATATCGTGGATTAGATATGGGGATTTGAAAAGTTAAAATGGTGAGTATGAATATTATATACTTTTGTATAATATTAGATTATATTGTCATAAATCTATTCTTGTATGCCTAAATGTAAATTGGAGTTATAGATTAAATCTATACACATGAAATGAAACTGAAAACCCTACCTGCATATTCTGCAACTGTTTACTTGATATCTATATATGTTATATGAATGCAAACCTAGAAAATATCTGGGATATTAGCAGTCCATAAATTTATTATTGAAAAATAGTAAACCATGAATTTGTAATTAATGTAATAATTTTGGATTGATATTTAAATGGATAATAAGAATGTAAAATAAAGAAATCATGGTAAGATTTAGGGGTTTATGTGATATTTAATTTAGTTGGAATATAAGATGTTGCAATGTGAATTTCTATACATTATCAAGTTTAAATTAAATAAAAGTGCATTGTTTGAAATGACAAGGAATACACCTAAATGAAAGAGATGTATAAATTAGGGAATATTTACCATATTTTGTATTGTCTATTTTAATAACTATGAAAAGATAATTCCTTGTAATTTCAAACGCAACGCAAATCTTTCTGTTAAATAAGATATAGAAATTTGCAGTGTTAACCTTTCCATTTATAAAAAAACATAATTCCATCGCATTGAAATGCAGAAAAATCCTTAAATGTTAAATAAGGAGATAAACATGATAAGAACATCGTAAGTGAAAAGATGCACAATACAAATAAAGATGGAAATTAAATAAGAAGAAACCGAGAATAGGCAAGGAAAAATTGTAAGGGTAAAAAGGGAATAGAAATAGAAAATGGGGAAAGGGAAAAAGAATGGAAAAAGGACATTTTAAATCTTTTAAAAAGAAAGGGGTAAATAGTCTTAAATCAAGTAAGGTATAAATGCATAAGAAGTAAAGAATTACAGTTAATAAGTAAACTACAGTGGCAATATATATATATATAGCCTCAATTATGCGTTTATGACTGGTGTGAACTATTAAATTTATTATATGCTTAAATGAATACAATGACATAGTCTTTAGAATAGGTTGGAATGCAAGGTCAGTAGTGTTACATAATAGTAGTCTGCCCACCGTAAGAGTCTATCAGCAATTGTGTATACATTATAGTGATGTGAGACATATTCAACCGTAGGACCCATTGAGTAAATATGCTTGCGTATAGATGAAGGAATACTCCAATAGTTAGAGGAGTCTGCTTCAAAAATAGGAAAGTGGGGGTATTGCCTTGATTTCAATATGCAATCTAAATAGGGTGGTGAGCGAAGAAAGGCACTATGTCAGTATGTGTTGGTACCAAATAAAGGAGTAGAGCTATGCATAGGTCGAGAATGTCATCAATCCTTAGTGGTGAACGGGAAATACAGGGGTTACACCTAATGGGCTACACTGCCTACTAGTGAACAGATCACGTTAGGTTATGCGTTGCCATGTTGTTTTGCTAGTTTTCTTTGTTAGGAGGCAAGGTTAGTTAAACTTATTAGAGAGGTCTTTCAAAATGTGCATAGGGTAGTCCGTGGAGTTGAGTCCATAGCCGGTGGGGTTGACTCCACCATATTTATAGTTCGTAAAGCCGAGTCTACCACTGGGAAGTAGATAAGAAAATCCAAAAAAATGCAACATCGAGCATGACTAAGTTATTGTAAAGTCGTTATTAGACACAACGGGAGTTCCTCGGTAAGCACGGCAATGAGAGCGTAGGTGAGGGCGATGGATCCTGATGGGATGTGAGTTAAGGGACACTAGTGGGGATAGTATCTTGGTCCAATGGGGGACCGTGGTACTTATATATATACATAGTAATATTCTACTATGGGTGTACTGGACATATCGTACGCGTATGTAACGTCGAGATGACTAATTGAAAATGAAAAGACATAACAAGAGATAGAAGACAATCGTCATAAACAAGTGTTATGTACAAAGTGTATAAATTACTAGTCACCAGAACTGTTTTTCTGACTCCCTCCTTATTACAATCCACGGGATACTTCAGAAGGATGGAAACTGGTACAACGCGGGAACACAATAGAAGGTAAATCTCGATCATTGATTATGAAGTGTAAATTATCATTGATTACGTGACTTACTATATTTTATTATTCCGTTGTAAGTTATATCATTAGTGCTTTGATATATATATATATATATATATATATGCTTATGTTTATTTGAGGATACCAAACAAATGATCTATACTTTGGTGGACTTCGGTTTTCAATTTAGCAAAAATCAGGGCCTACTAGGGTGAGGGTTGTTAAAGTTGGTACCAAAGCTTAGCTTAGTTGGTCCTAAAAAAATAGGAAACGATGAGTGAGCGTATTTGTATTTTGCCTATAAATATAAACATATTATACACCAAATCCTATAAATTCTGACTATGGAGTAGTTGCAACCATGCACTGAAATAAGGATAAGTTGATTATGAGTCAAAATAATGAAAGAAGTTGAAGATATACACCTACCTCGGTTACCCTATGAGAAATAGGTCGTATGGGAAAGGCATTGAATAAAAAAGAGCATAAGAGTGGCATATGGTAGGTCCCTGAAAGCTGGATAGTACGGGACTCCGTAGTTAGGCACCCGATAGCCCAATGATTGTAGATCCCCGTATGATGCCGACTGATGATGTACAGCAGGTCCAGATGAAGGAAAAATAAGAATCCATAGGTTGTGGATAATTGAAAGCAATTGAGTTCCCGAAGTAAAGTGGAAAGTAGTCACTCGAAGATAATGACCGAATTTTTAGTATTTGCAAGAAGATAAGTCCGGAAGTTGAAGAAAGTCCAAAAAGAAGGGACGAATAAAAATCCACTCTTAGTCCGACCCCATATAAAATAATGTAATATAAAATTTGAAATGATTTTAATATAAAAGTTTAAGAATATACATATAATATATTTGAAATGATTTTCAAAAGAATTAGTTGAAGGTAGAAATACCTTATTTTTTAAAAATAAGTAAATATCAAACTTTCAAAAAAATAATAACTATGTTATATTAAATAAAAAGTTTTAGTAGAAAATTTAAAATTTGTTGGATCGAAAATAACAGTAAATGGGTTTTAATGAAAAGCTAATTCATTTGAAAACTAATAGTAGAGCGTGTGTTGCTCATTAATTTTTCTAAGATGAATTTATTTTAAAATTTGGAGAACTATTTTTTGGGGAGGACAATCGGAAGTGGTACGAGTTTAAAATAAGGTAAATAGTATAGGAAAGAAGGCTATATCCCGAAAATAAAAGCATTATGCAAATGCATTGCAATAATCCAAAAAGGATGATAGTTAATTGAGATGAAAGCTATAGAAAGATAAGAAATTTAAATAAGTGTAGTTAACCTAAAAGAAAATTTTATAGGGACAACATTATAAAATATAAATAATAAGAATATTAGGAAATTATAAAAATAATGTTAGTAATTAGAAATAATGTTACGAGATTATGTTGAAAATAATGCTAGTAATCTAAGTAGATGCAACATAGGAAATTAAAGAAAAAACAAAGGAAAATGGACATTTTTCATTGTGGTGCACATATATTGCAAGTATATTTTAAAAGTCTCCCTTATATGATATTAGAGACTCCGCTAAGGATTAGAACTGGAGATAATACGAGTGATAAGAAAAATATAGAGTAACGGTTATTCTTATCTACTCCAGTTTTTATTGTTCAAAGTTATAAATATATAGTAACATCTCATATCCCTTATTGTTTTTGGTTTTAAGATGAATCCGAATTTATTTGTAATGTTTTTCCATGTTTTTGAATAATGGAATGATTATATATACTTGTTGATGATTTATGCATGTTCATATTGATTTTATGATATGTTTTAATGTGAAAACTCTATTAAATGACATCCAAATGCCTTGCGATTTTTTATATGGACCATAAATTATATTTTAGTGATGGGTTTCAATTTTCTGAATTTTCCAAATTTATGTGGATTTTATATGGATTTTCTAGTGAAGAAAAGGTTATTTTGGGTTAAAAATTATTTACGGCTAAGTAATTAATGGTTTGGGTCTGAAATTTATATATGTTAGAAAACATATAAAAATTGATTTTCTGGAATTTTTGTAGAATTTTCCTAAGTGTTTTAATGGGTATAAAGTTATTTAAGGTATGCGATTCAAATGTTTAATATATTTATAAAAGGAGAAGGGGCTTTTTGTAAATAAATTCAAATTGTTAATTCTGGAAAGTTGACAGTACTTTTAGAAAAGAGAAACTTGCAACCAATCACAATTTGACAAACAAGGCAGGTTACGTACAAAGAAATAGTTTAAAAAGGACTACATGTTTTTCACTGTTTCGATGCTTTCGGTACCAGGTTTCGCCTCCATACCATCGCCTCCGTCTCTGTCAAAACCAATGCATATGGTATCAGTTAACTGGTACGTAGTAAATTGGATATAGGCGGAAGATATAGAGTCGAAACCAGGGGTTCCGAAGGGGTTGAGGCATTACTTTGCTTTTAAAAGGAAATGCGCCTACTTGCTTTCGCCTAAGTAGCTTTCGACTTGGTTAACTTTCGACTAGGTCAAATGGATTTAAAGAAATGGTTTCGATTGGGTTGAGCTTTTGTTTTAAATGACTACTTTCGACTAAGTCGAAACTTTTTAACTACCGCTTTCTACCTTTCGACTCAGATAGGTATCGAAAAGGTTGTTTTACATTTAAACTTGACCTCTCCTCCAATTCTTTCGAAGGGATAGTTTCGACACAATCACTTCTTTACTTAGGAATGATTGTGAAAGGAATGCTTTCGACTCTAATGGGGTTCTGCTCCTTTTTCTCTACTTGAAGGCATAATCCAAATGGTTTCGACCGAGATGGTTTTCAAAGGTTTCGAGTGAGTAAATTTTTGAATTGTTTCGAAAGGTTTCCACATGTTTTAAATTGAACCCAAAGGCTTTCGAAAGTTTTAGTGTTTTAATTCTTTCGAAACGGTTTTAAATGAAAGTTTCGAGTGGGTGGTTCCCTAATGATTTCGAAAGGTTTCGAAGAAAGTTTTTCTGATGGTTTCGAAGGAGTCGAAAGGGAAGGTTTTTCTGGTTGTTTCGAAAGGATTAAAAGGAAATGTTTTTCTAAGGTTTCAAAAGGAAATGATTAAGGTTTTTAAAGAAAGATGTCTAAGATTTTTTAAATCTTTCAAAAGGAAAGATTTCCACTGGTTTCGAAAGGGTGTTGAGAATGGTTTCGAAAGGAAGGTTTTGGCGTTTCGGCCTAGATTAAATAAAAGGTTTTACTTGGTTTAGAAAAAGGAACTTTCAATAGATTCGAAAGGGGGACTTTCAAAGGCTTAAATGTTTTCATCAACTAAGATTTGATTAAAGTGTGTGTGTGTGTGTGTGTGTGTGTAACATGGCAAGGTGGTTTTGAGTCAAGCATAGAATGTATAGAGATTTTCCTTGTTTGAGTTTGATTTAAAAGTTTTCAATCATTTTGAAATGGTTTTCAAGGAAAATTATTGGAAGGGATCCTTAAGTAAAATTTCTCAGATATTAGAATACCATATGGGACTGGTATATGGTCGCGCCATATACATTAGCTATTAGCCCCAGCTAATTTTGTCCAAAATTCCAGTGTGTAGGGCTTTGTCATGGTAAGACTAAAATTATGATTACAGATAGAAAGGAATATTTGTTTGTATACAGATAGGTTATTGGTGAGCCCGCAAAACCATTAGGATTAGGTGACCCTGAGAGATGTTAAGTTAGGGACAGATCGTCCAGAAGGGAAGTATTTAACAGATAGTTAAGGACAGATCGTCTAGAAGAAGAGTGTCTAACAAATGTTTGATAAATTTTGATATATTGTCTAGTAGGCCCGAGTCAGCCAAAGGTTAATAGTTAGCCAAACAAAACTATAATGTTCGAATAGATAGTTCATTTATTACCTGATATGTATGTTTACATAATGATGCTTTACATATTTTAACCATTTTTGGTTGCAGGAAAAGATTTGTAAAAGATATGTTTAAAGGATGTCACTGAGGGGAAACCCGTTCCGCTAAGCGGCGTGGTCTCACTCAACATAATATAACCGAGATGTACAGTATTATTCACACCAGGCTTTATGTCCGACTCAAAGTTTTTGTTTCTCCTTAAACTCTCGGGTGCTCAAAAATTGATTTTAGTAGGCTGAGGGTTGAGGTTTTCAGGTTTTAGTAATTTTGGCGAATAAAGCTTCCGGAGAGGAGCAGGTGGCTGATGGATAGCTAATAAGGAGTTACAGATTATTCTGTTTGTTTCCGCTGTGTGTATTAAGTAAAATATGACAATATTGACTCTAGTCAACCAAGGAGGCATCGTTATATGTCGCTCTTGGCGTATTTTTTAATTGATATATTTGATCATTGCTTGGGAAACATTAAGCGATTATGTAACTTGGATATGAATTATTGTTTTGAAATGTAATTAAAAAAATGTTGTTTTTGAAATCGGTGATTTGTTCATATTCAAGTGCTTCTTATGTTATCTCTTCTTTCTAATTATAACCTACGTGTTATAATTGTTCTTACAAATGTTACTCTTCTATTTTCTCATTTTAGTTATAACCACTTGTTATAATTATGCTTGCAAATATCTTAAATTTGCCTATTTCAGTCCATCTCTATTTTTATTTCAGTTTTTCTCATTTTACATCTGATTTCTGTAAATTTAGTGTTATTCTATTTTAATCCATATTTGTGAATTCTTCTCTTTTTGATATTTTATTCGCGCCACAAAGAATTAAATCTCTATAAAAAGAAACTAACATTTACAGGCTAAATTCCAACTTAAAACAGATGTAAATAACTGCAATTAACTATAAATAACTGAATAAAATAGCTAAATAAAAATAGACCGAAAATAACTTCTGAAATTTACTTAAAAACTGACTGTAAACAAACTTACATAAAAACTGCCTCAAAATTGTAGAAAAACTACAACTATTGAGAACCCTATTATTTTAAATTGCATACAAATCTAAAATAATTACAAAACACTCACATGTGGTCCTTAGCTCTGGTCCTTGGCCTTCCTGGATCCACATTTAGGGTGTAGAATATTTTTATCAAAAAGATCTCCTCTCCAAAAAAAATTCTATTTATTTAGGGTTCAGCCTCAGGCAACGAACCCAATTGGGAGAAATTCTGAATGAGAAAAATAGCTTGGCCCAGGGTTCTGTTTATAGTGTGGCTTAGGGATCTCAGGTCATCGGATTTGAAGATTTATTATGGTGCAACCATGTCATAGGCTCACTAGGGACCCTCGGATGCAACCACGAACGCACAGGATTTCATGAAAAACAAACTCCAGTACTTTTGGCTCGTACTGGACGATTCTTCGTCTAGTAACAAAGGCGGGTCGACCCATAGGTCGACCTGACCCTAATGCGGGTCAACCTATGGATACATACATACATACATACATACATACATACATATATATGTATATATATATATATATATTAATTGTAATATAATTTTGATTTCTTGTTTCTCTCCTAACTTCTCCATACTGACTCGGATTTCGACAAGTTATATATTGAAATTGATCAGAAAATCACCACGGACCCAATAGTGAAACTCCCGTAGCTCGATTCTGAAAATTTCACAAACTTATTTTATTGTTTAATTAATTCGTTAATTAATTATTATAGCTCAAATTTTGGGTTGTTACATTCTCCCCTCCTTAAAGGATTTCGTCCCCAAATCTCCAAGGACAGAAGAATGAAATAAATATTTTCATTCAAATTCCACAACCACATATTCAACCATCATCCATTACATCCATTGTCCTTAAGCTTTCTAATGCAATTTATGATATATGTAATAGTGTAGTGTCAACGTCCCTAACTAATGCAAAAGATTAGGCGGTCTACTGATTCAGTCGACCTCCTTTTTATGCACTCATGTCCATACCATGTATCCAAATGAATGCAAATTCCCTAATGACAACAGATAGTTCTATATGTGTGTTACAATCATCATCCAAATGCAACAATCATATGGTAATCAACCATTCATAGCAACCATGAAATAAAAATGCAAGTGCACACACATCCATATGCATATGCTTTAGTGACCTAGTTAAACCGATCTCTAAGAGATAATAGTGCCTAGTGTGTGTATATGCGTCCATTAGCAACCACTAGTAAACACTTGTAACCACTAGCGTCCATCATACATAACATGTTCTAGCAACATGTTTACATTCATCCTACCATCCATAGGTTAAATCCTAAGATCTACCCCCCAAAGGAAAGAACTTATTCAAAGCTATAGATGGAAATAGGAAATTCATTACGTACCATCGAAGAGATGCAGATAAAAGGTACATATTTTGTCCTCAGCCACCCACATAGCATCCTCAATACTATCACCCCACTGCACCTTAACCAAAGGGACTTCCTTATTCCTAAGCTTCTTGATATCATGTCCAACGATTTTGGTAGGAATGCCACGAACCGATGCTTCTCTCTCCACTTCAGCTTCCTCAAGTTGGCTAGGTTCCACTACATCTGTTGAATCATGTAAGCACTTTCTCAAGTGTGAAACATGAAAAACATCATGAACTCCCACAAGCCTCTCCGGTAGCTTTATCCAATACGCCATCTTCCCTACCCTTTCCAGAATGGAGAACGGTCCTACGAATCTGGGAGCAAGTTTTCATTTATCCAAACCTCACTACCTTTCTTAGCGGAGACACCTTAATGAAAACCAAATCTCCTACTTTGAACTCAATATCCCTTCTCCGCTTATTTGCTATTTCCTGGAGATTTGACCAGGCAACTAGTGCTCGGCATTTCGTAGCACTCGGCATCAGAGAGTGTTCGGCGAAGTATTTGGCATTTCGTAGCACTCGGCATCAGAGAGTGTTCGGCGAAGTACTTGGCATCCAGTGGGACTCGGCATCAGAGAGTGTTCGGCGAAGTACTTGGCATCCAGTGGGACTCGGCATCAGAGAGTGTCCGGCATCTAGGAGTACTCGGCGAAGTACTCAGCATCCAGTGTACCCGGCATCCATGATACTCGGCATCAGATAGTACTCGGCGGCAGGAAGTGCTCGGCATTAGCTGGAACTCGGCGTCAATTAGTATTCGGCGCCCAGTAGAACTCGGCGACAGAAGTGCTCGGCATTCAGAAGACGTTCAGTATGCATAACTACTCAACGTGACAGTATCGTTCGGCCTGCATGCATTGTTCGGTCAAGAGCTTCGGATAGAAATACGTTCGGCTTCAACCGCAACCATCCTACACTTCCCACACATCAAACGTACCATTCGGCATAAAAAGGACCGTTCGGCAAGGAAATGATCGTTCGGCATTATGGCGTTCGGCATGCCTGGTTCGGCAAGCAGCGACCACTGTACTCGGGCTAGAGTGTTCGGCCACCTGGCCCACTTGGGAACTCTAGCCCATATTTGCCTATAAATAGAGGGGTAGGGTCACAGTGAAAAGGGATCCTTTTTTGGAGAGGGATCCTTTTTTGAAGAGAACACTGGGGAGACTCTGCCATTTTTGAGACTCATCTTCTCTACTTAACAACTTCATTCAAGCATTTGATCTACGAATTGTATTTGTAATCAATCATTAAGAAGATCAATAAAGTTTAATCTCAAAGTGGACGTAGGCAATTACGCTGAACCACTATAAATTTGGTGTTCTTACTTTCTGCATTTAAATTAGCATTGTCTTCTCTGTTTAATTTACCTTCATCACTTATTTCTCTACACAATCTTTTTCTACGAGGTTAGTGACCAATTTTGGTGCTAACACTTTGGTGCTTTCACCGAGAATTGAATTCTCAGACCTTAATGATCTGCTTTGAAGCTACTGGATTGAACAAATCCCCCAAAGAAGATCCGACTCATTGATAGGACATCCGTTGATTCTACTCAGAGTTCATACCAATAACTCTACAATGGCAAGACCACGTACTAGGTCAGCTTCTCATAATGCGGATGCCCATGAGACTGCTAGCGTGCAACAAGCAGGACCTAGCAATCAACCAGCAATTCCGGGTGTAGGAATTGCCGCCGAAGACCAGACTCCAGTTGTTACCAGAATAGAGTTCAACGACTTGATGAGAGAACTCCGGGAAAGCAGGAGACAACTAGGAGAGAAGATGCAAGCTAACGCCAACCTGATGGCACAACTCACTCAACAGCAGCAACAGAACGCTGGGGGCAATCCCGCTCCCTATTCCTCATCCGACAGCTCAACTTCTTCTGACGAACCTTCCAGGCGCAGACGCCGTAAGACTGAAGCTGCACGGATGGGTGCTGCTGCCCAAACAGCTGGAAACCGCGACCAAGTTGGAGCTGGAAACTTAGGAACTGGAGTACAGGTGGCAGCTGGAGGCCCAGACCATCAAAACGCTAATGATGTCGAACCTCAAGACGCACGATTGGCAGATCACCAGGAGAGGAGGCATCAACATGGTCAGTCACGTAGAACGGACTCTAACCTCCCACCTTCCATACAGACACCGGACCTAACAGCCACGGTCAGGCAATTGATGAAAGAAAATCAGGGCTTGTCGAATGACGATTGGGGAGTATCAAGGAGTCACACTCCGTTCACAGATGTTGTGTTACAAGCGACGTACCCCAGAAAGTTTAGTATGCCTACTATCCCTGCGTACGAGGGAAAGACTGACCCCAGATAGCATGTCATGAGGTACGAATGGATGATGGATTCAGCTAGAGCAAATGATGCCACCAAGTGTAGATGCTTTCCAATTACTCTATCTAGGATCGCTACTATGTGGTTTACCCGACTTCCTCCGCGGTCTGTATCCAATTTCGAGGAATTGGCAAAGAAGTTTATTGAGTAGTTCAGGATACACACTACTCGTCCGAAGGACGTAATGTCTCTATCAAGGTCAAGTGTAATCCAAAGTCCCGGGGAGTCATTGAAGGAATATTTACAAAGGTTCCATGTTGCGGCAACTGAAGTCAGTAATCCCAATGATCAGGCAATTCTAATGGCTGTAATGAGAGGTGTGGATCCGGAGTCTGAATTTGGAGACTGGTCGGAAGGAAAACCTCCGACCACACTAGAGCGTTTCTACTCAAAGGCACACCAGTTCATAAGGAGAGAGGAAGCTAGGTGGGTAAGACGAGATAAGGCACCAGGACCTGTCCAAGAGTCTATGAAAAGCAACGTTGCTGTGAAGCAGTCCGGAGACAGCTCGGGAAAGGTCCAAGTCAATGTCCAGAACAAGCCTGGGCAGTCTAAAGAGTCCGGAGGAAGAAATCAAGGGAAGAAGAGAGAAGCAGGGAAGTGGAAATCGAGAATTCCAAGCTACAACGAGTATACTCCGCTGAATGCGCCTCTTGAGAACATTTACCTATCTACCTGCAATACTTTTCAGTACAGAAAGCCACATCCAAAAGAATCAACTGAGGAACAGAAGCGAACTGGGAAATATTGTCGCTTCCATGAGACTTATGGGCACAATACGGAAGAGTGCAGACACCTGCACGACGCTATCGAGAAGTTGATCAGGCAAAAGAAGTTGCAAGAATTTGTGAAGGATCCACAGGAAGGAGGACAGGGAACGTCCAACCCAGGTCGCGCACCGGCCCCGCGTCACCCCGAGGAGCCTGCCCGAACTGTGGGTAGACTAGTCATAAATACTATTATCGGCGGACCTCACCCCGTGGATAAGAATTGGCAAGGGATGGAGCGGTATGCAAGCTCCCTGAAACATGCAGATTTTGAGTGTTGTTCAAACGTGGAGGATGGGACTCCTGCCAAGCAGCAGCGCGTAATGACAGACGACATAGTGTTCAGAAACAGGGATGCTGATCAAGTAGAGGCTCCAACCATCGACCCGATAGTCATATCTGCGACGATCGGACCGGCATATGTGAAGAGAATTCTGATTGATTGCGAAAGTTCTATCAACATCATCTTCAAGAAGGCTTATGACCAAATAAAAATGGAAACAAAGGACTTGAAACCGTCCAAGGCTCGTATCCACGGCTTTAACGGCGCTGCGACCGATGCAGTGGGGTATGTCGAGTTACCAGTTGAACTGGGACAAGGCGAGCGGCGGAGGGTGCGAATTCTGCCCTTCGTAGTTTTGGATGTGGACTCTCCATATAATGTTTTCTTGGGCCGGCCGGCCCTGGCTGAGTTTAGGGCAGCATTGGCCCCGTGGTGTTTAACTTTGAAGTTCCCAACTAACAAGGGAGTAGGTATTGTTCATGGCGACCAAGCAGCTGGTCGTTCCTGTTATGTGGCTGAGCTCCGGGAGGCCTACCGAAGGGAGAAAGGAAAGGTTGCGGACGATCCCGTCCGCATCCATAATTCGGATAATTGACAAGTAGTGCCCGAGCCCTGGCTCGGGCATAACTCTCGGATCTTCAGAGACATAGATCCGAGAGACGACGATGAGAAACCCAGGGAAGAAAAGGCGGCGCCGGCTGAATTAACGGTTGACATTTCAGTCAGCCAGAGCGACCCTTCGCGAATACTGAAGATCGGATCACAGCTCGGCCCCGCAATGACTGAAGACCTTAGTGACTTCCTCTGGGTGAATCTTGATGTTTTCGCCTGGACGCATTCTGATATATGTGGGATTTCTCCCACCATCACGAGTCATATGTTGAACATAGACCCGAAATATGTCCCAGTTAAACAAAAGAGGAGAGGAATGGACCCGGAGAGGTCCGCTGCTCTCAGAGAGGAGGTGGACAAACTCAAAGCCAATGGGTTCGTCCGCGACGCCCTCTATCCTGAATGGGTATCGAACCCCGTACTGGTGAAAAAGGCAAATGGGAAATGGAGAACTTGCGTAGACTATTCTGATTTGAACAAATCGTGCCCCAAGGACAGTTTCCCGTTACCAAGGATCGATCAGTTGGTCGACTCCACCGCAGGACATGAGCTGTTATCATTCATGGATGCATACTCGGGGTACAACCAAATCCCGATGCATATTCCGGACCAAGAACACACCAGCTTCGTTACAGATGTCGGGCTATATTGCTATGTAGTAATGCACTTCGGACTGAAGAACGCAGGAGCGACTTATCAGCGTTTGGTGAATCGAATGTTCAAGGACCAGCTTGGTAGGACGATGGAAGTCTATGTGGATGACATGCTCGTGAAGTCACGACAGTCAAACGACCACATTCGAGACTTAGCTGAAATGTTCGACATACTCAGGTATTACGGGATCAAGATCAACCCTCTGAAGTGTTCCTTCGGCGTTGCGTCGGGGAAGTTTTTGGGATTCATCGTCAATGCTAGGGGAATTGAAGCTAACCCCGAAAAGATCCAAGCTATTCGAGATGTTCAAGTACCCAGGACTATAAAACAGGTACAGAGCTTGAATGGAAAAGTAGCTGCGCTAAGTCGATTCATATCCAGGGAAACTGACAAGTGCATCCCTTTCTTTGATATAATAAAGAAAGGGAAAAGGAACTTCGAATGGACGTCTAGTTGTGAGGAAGCATTCCGGGATCTGGTGAGGCATCTGGAGAGTCCACCAGTGCTGTCAAAACCAGTAGACCACGAGAAGCTGTACGTATACTTGGCCGTATCCCCACATGCAATAAGTGCGGCTTTAGTTCGCGAGGAGGACTGAATCCAAAAGCCGGTGTATTATGTTAGCAAGCGTTTAACGGGGGCAGAAAGAAATTACCCTAAAATCGAGAAATTGGCCTATTGCTTGGTGATTGCATCACATAAGCTACGCCCATAATTTCAAGCACACTCAATCAGTGTTTATACCGATCAACCCCTGCGGCAGGTACTCCAACGACCAGAAACTTCTGGAAGATTGCTATAATGGAACATCGAGTTGAGCCAGTTCGATATCGCCTACTCGCCACGGAGAGCCATACAAGGGCAAGCATTAGCAGATTTTATCGCTGAGTTTACCATGCCCACAGAACCAGATAATCATGACGCCATTCCTCCCGTTCAATGGAAATTATACACTGATGGGGCATCCAACGACCGTTGCTCCGGCGCGGGTGTAGTTCTTATAACTCTGGAAAACCGATCAATCTGTTATGCCTTGAAGCTTGATTTCCCAGCTACGAATAACGAAGCAGAATATGAAGCATTGATTGCTGGCTTGAAGCTCATCAGAGAACTCGGGATCAAATCAGTTGAGATCTTTTGTGACTCACAATTGGTGGTTTACCAAGTGCGGGGAGATTACCAAGCCAAGGGACAGAAGCTAGCTCCGTACCTTGTTCAGGTCCAAGAGCTACTGTCGAATCTCGAGCATTATGACATTTCGCATGTCCCGCGCGAACAGAATAAAGAAGCCGACTTGTTGGCTAAATTTGCGAGCACAGGCGATGCACAGCAAATGAGATTGTATCCCGTTGAGGCCTTGCACGCCCCGAGCATAGACGAGATGAAATTTGATTGTATATTGGAAACGGAAATCGAGAAGGAATCGTGGATAACCCCATTCAAACTGTACCCGACGACCGGGACTTTACCAGAAAAAAGGAGCGAAAGACGGAAGGTCCTTCGAAAGGCCGCGCGATACGTGATCCAGGATGGATTAATGTATCGAAAAGGGTTCTCAGTCCCATTATTACGGTGCATCGCTCATGATGAGACAAAGCGGGTCTTAAGAGAGGTTCACGAAGGAGAATGTGGCGACCATATTGGGGTGCAAACGCTAGCAAAGAAGGTCCTCCGCTATGGATATTACTGGCCGACCGTGAATCGGGACGCTGCGGACTACGCAAGAAAATGTGACAAGTGTCAAAGATATGCGAAAATCTCGAGGACTCCATCAACGGAACTCACGCAAATGGTTAGTCCCTGGCCGTTTGCAATCTGGGGAATCGACATAATCGGTTCTTTGCCTATATCCAAAGGTGGTGCGAAATACGCGATAGTTGCAGTCGACTATTTCACAAAATGGGCTGAGGCAGAGCCTTTGGCCACAATCACCTCTAAGAAGGTCATTAACTTCGTCGTACGAAACATTATATGTCGCTTTGGCCTTCCTCGCACCATCATTACAGACAACGGGACGCAATTTGAAAGCAGAGAGTTCAAAGAGTTCTGTTTAAAGTATGGTACCGAGAAGAAGTTCGCCGCCGTTGCACACCCAAAAGCTAACGGACAAGTCGAGGCCATTAACAAAATAATCAAGTCCATACTAAAGAAGCGTCTGGAGAAGGTTGGAGGCAAGTGGGTAGATGAGCTCCCAATAGCACTATGGGCTTATAGAACTACCCACAAGTCCGCGACCGGCCACACTCCATTCGCCTTGGCATACGGCTCGGAAGCCGTTATACCCGTGGAACTTGAAGTTCCATCACACCGAGTGACGTACTATGATCCCAAGATGAACCAGGACCTCTTGTTGGAATCACTGGACTATATCGATGAAAAGCATGAAGAGGCCGAATTAAGGGCGGCAGCACATACGCACCGAGTCAAGCGTTACTACGACGATAGAGTCCGCCTAAGAACTTTTGATGTAGGTGATCTCGTTCTGAAACGAGTTTTCCCGGTACCATCGCGTATGAATCCCAGCTGGGAAGGTCCATACGTCATTGAACGGAAGCTTGGAGAAGGAACATTCAAGCTAGCGACCGTTGATGGCACGACACTCCCCCGAGCATGGAATAGTGAGCATTTACGGCATTATTACATTTAGCATGTTTTCCTTTCTTGTTTTAGGCACTGTTTTTTCCTATGTGTTTTCGTTCAGTTTTAGCTTAGTTTCTTTTTAACTATGAAATCAAGCAGTCTAGTTGTTTTTCATTAATAAAGGCTTGAAGCCGTATTTTCCACAAATCACTAATGTTTCTATATCTCATGATCGGATGACGAACTACATTATCCCGTACGACGTACGGACTCGTATAAATGATTTCAAATCTCCGAATCCCCAAAGCGCGGATCGGAGTACTCTAAGTCCCCGGAGTGCGGACTAGAGTATAAACGATTCCAAATCTCCGAATCCCCAGAGCGCGGATCGGAGTACTCTAAGTCCCTAGAGTACGGACTAGCGTATAAACGATTTCGAATCTCCGAATCCCCAGAGCGCGGATTGGAGTACTCTAAGTCCCCAAAGTGCGGACTAGAGTATAAACGATTTCAAATCTCCGAATCCCCAGAGTGCGGACTGGAGTATAAACGATTTCAAATCTCCGAATCCCCAGAGCACGGATCAGAGTACTCTAAGTCCCCAGAGTGCGGACTGGAGTACAAACGATTTCAAATCTCCGAATCCCCAGAGCGCGGATCGGAGTACTCTAAGTCCCCAGAGTGCGGACTAGAGTATAAACGATTTCAATTCTCCGAATCCCCAGAGCGCGGATCGGAGTACTCTAAGTCCCCAGAGTGCGGACTAGAGTATAAACGATTTCAAATCTCCGAATCCCCAAAGCGCGGATCGGAGTACTCTAAGTCCCCAGAGTGCGGACTAGAGTATAAACGATTTCAAATCTCCGAATCCCCAGAGCACAGATCAGAGTACTCTAAGTCCCCGGAGTGCGGACTAGAGTATAAACGATGCGAACCTCCGAATCCCCTGAATGCGGATCAGCTTACTCTAAATCCCCGGAGCGCAGATTTAGAAAAAAGTCCAAGTACTCGAGAAATGTGGAACAAGAAGTATGCCACGTCTGGAAATATTTGAACAACACGAGAATGGACTGGGAGGTAATGCAACTCATAAGAAATTGAGTTATGACTACAGTTAGTCAACAAACCAAAGAAAAGCAAGGGAATCATTCAGACGAAAAAGAAACTAAACTTCATTCAATAGTTCAAAATGGGATTACACGGTTACTCCTACAAAACTCAGAGTTAAGAACCTATCTATACAAACTACAAGCTACAAAAGATAAAAGCAACTACAAGACTTAAGCAAGAAGCTCGTTGAACGAGTGTATCGATTATTTCTTCGGTTTCTTCTTCTTGTCTTCCTTTGTTTTTTCCGACGACTCCTCACCTTCACGTTTTTTCTTTAATTTCTTGCTTGCTAAAGAAGCAGAGTCAGGAGTAGGAGACGGAACATCTTGTGGTTTGGACCTGCCCGGGAGAATGATTTTCAAAGGTCTGTTCCGCGGGTCGGTAAGTTCCAGTATTTCAGGTTCAACTTTGACCTCGACCTTTTTCATCTCCTCTTCGGCGAGGCGGTCCTTCATGCTCATCTTTGAAGTATGCTCAGAGGTGCCAGTGATTTCGATTTCATCACTCCCTTCGGCAGGAGATGAAGTGTCAAGCTTATCATCATCTAGCGCCCCAATCACTTGAGCATCGGGACCAGGAATTACTCCCGCATGAACAACGTCGCTTGTTTTCTCTGCCTCCTCCTTGGCGTTATCTCTCCTCGGAGCTGGCTCGGGGTCAGAGCAGCCTGCATAAAAACATAAAGAATGAACATTAGAACGAATAAATGCTGGAAAGTAACAAGATCTTTTGACTTCTAGAGAAGAAGAGTTTCCTACCGGGTTCTGGTTGGCTATCGGTTGCGCGTGGGGTTTCACCCTCCAGAATAGGAGATAACACGTGAACGCCAAGCCCGGGATCTTCAGGATCATAGCTGGCATGCTGCTCAAACGGATCAAGTATCGGCCGACCGGCCGGTTGAGCAGCGGGAGGAGCGGCAATATGAGGAGCGGTAGTCTTGGCCCCAAATGGGCCAGCCTCATCACTTTTCTCTTCTTGAAGGGGAAAGCCTTTGCCATAAAGCGCCAAAGCTGCGGATAGATCCGCTGGCTCGTTCCCCCTAAGAAACTCCTTCGCCAAGGCATCCTCATCGACCTCTTCGAAGCCCGACTCGATTTTCCTGATCTTTATCAAAGTTTCCCAGGCCTCAGCTAGGGATTCGAGGTAGCCGTCGCCCAAGAATGTTAAGTCGCGATGCATAAGGACGCGGGCTCCATATTCAGCAATCAACGGGTCAAACATGCATTTGACCTCTTCCCTGCCGGCTTCTGCGGCCACCTCGAGGCGAGAGTCAATCTCCTCCGCAGCCTTTCTTTTGCCCTCCTCTCGGGCCTCATCCTTCATTTTCTCAACCCCAGCAAGTTCGTCATCGAGCTTTGTTTTCAGGAGACGAGTAGCAACGATTTCATCACAATATCGTTGTGATTCTTCTTGAGCAGCTACCTTGTCCTCCTTCTCCTTGGAGAGTAATTCTTTCAGCTCTCTAACTTGCACGACGAGCGCGTCCCTCTCTTTTTGGATGGAGTCTTTTTCTAGGGCGAGGGCACCGCTGCGCTGGACTGCTTCATCAAGCTCCTTCTTGTGAGCCATCTCTAAGCGAGTAACTGCCTCAGCAGTATCTTTTGCGCTTTGTTCAGTGGCTTCCAGCTTCGACTTGTACGAAGCGAGCTCTACGTCTTAGTGCTCAATGATGTTTTTCTCGCAGCCAGCCTCCAGCTTCAGGCGATCAATCTCATGTTGACGCTCAACGGACACCTCCGAGATCTTCTCCACCAAGTGCATAAACGCGTCATGTTGAACATAGACGTCGTTATTGCAGGCAATGGCACTCTGCTTCACGTGCCCAGGAATATGGTGAATAGCTGGGAGGAACTTCAAACCGTCAAAGCAAATTTTCGGAAACTTGGCCCTAAGATCGACCATCTTTTCCACGATAGTTGGATCAACCGCGGGAGTAGGGGGAGGAGGCTTTGGAAGTTCTGCCCTTTTTCGTTGTTCCCGAACTTGCCTCATACTCGATGAACCGGAGTGTTGTTCTCGAGGAGCATTAGATTGGTAACCCTTCTGCGAAGATTTCTCTTTATCCGACATAGTTGGAGGAAGAGGATCACGGGACTGCGAAGATTGAGAATATGCCTTCTTGCGGTGAGACGACTCACGGGGACGATTGTCTCTATCTTCATAATCGTCTCTGTCCCTGCGTCTGCTTGAACCAGAGTCCCGTCCAGAGTGATGAAATATGGAAGAGCCATGAAGGCGATCGAGTCCGTGAGAACGCCCCATATCACCTACAAAGAATGGAGATAACAACGAGTTAAGAAAAATCCGTGAGATAAGAAAAAACTTGAAGTGTATGATGGAACGCGTATGTGCGTGTGTGTCCTAGTGTTCCCCCCGACGGACCAGTTCTTTTATCTTTGCTAATTGGAGTATTGTCTCCTTTGGGTCGGGAGTTGAACTCCCGCGTTGCCTTTAGCGGGCGAAGAAAACTTGAGGGCTTCAGGATCGTCAAACCCGTAATTAAGTATATCATCGGGAATAGACAGGTTCGACAGGCCCCTCAGGGAACTTTCCAGGTGCTGCGAGGAAGCCTCTTTCTCAGGCGGGATAGGCATGACTTTTGAAGTGCCACCAACTTTCTCCTTCTGAAATTTATATTTTAATTTCTTCTTTCCTTTCGAAGGGGAGGATGACGTCTCAATGTCTTGAACTTCGACTGCCGGATTCCAAGCGGGAACCACATTCTCACCTTGGGTCTCAGGAGCTTCATCTTCTTTGCGCTCACCTTCTTCGTGCGTATCGGGAGTGCGGCGCGATGACGATCCGGCCTATTTTTTCCCTTTACCGGACGGAGGTTTGGGGATGGTGACACCTTCTGGAAGGCTGATCCGACGACTAGGGGCTAGAAAGCCAAACCCCGATAGTGATTCATTTGAAACGATAGTTCGGATGTCTCGTTCCTCGGCAGGAAGAGCTCTAATGGCTTCAACAGCCTCAGAATACCCTCGGCCTTCCGGACGCGGGTTGATACCTGAAAAGATGAAACAAAGAGTTAGGAAAAACATGACTCCAGTTAAATGCGAATAGTGACTCAGCAGAGAGACTTACTGCCTTCAACCCATCTCCTCGCAAAACCAGGAGGGCAGCGCACATAAAACCATTCCTGTTTGTACAGGGCGAATTTACTGCATGCCCCTGTCAAGATTTGGCATTTGTGGTACGGCTCGAGGAACATAAAGGGGACTGTCTTTCCATCTCTTGATCATATAAATGTATCTGATATCACCAACGGTTGGAGGTCTGGAGAAGACGGCCATGAAAAGTAAGTAGGTCCCGTAAAGAAACGCATGGCCGTTCGGGTGCAGCTGCGACGGAGCTATGTCAATATACTGCAATACATCCTGGAGAAATAAATTGAACGGAGGCACGCTGCCCATCCAACACATGAACTTGTTACAGGCGGTATACCCGACTGGGGGCAGATGAGGACGATCGTGTCGCGAAGGGACTAACACGTCGGCGAAAGGGATCCCATGAATGGAGCATATCCGTCGGAGAGCGGCTTCGTTGAACTTCGAAGCTTGTGAATCGATCGGATTGTCTAGTAGAATTGTTGCCTCCAGGGCATCAGGTGCGAAGTTATGAGCAGGAGAAGTCGACGGATTAGAAGTATCAGCGGCTTCTTGCCTTGATGACGGCCCAGGCCTGTCGGATATAGTGGTGGAGCTAGACTTTCTTGACATCCCCAATAAATAACGAACCTGGCTAAGTGCTTGAGAAAACTATACTTAAAAAACGTTGAACGTTAGAATTAGCAACACGAGTTTTCCCCCTACGTGGTGTGTGAACTAGTGCAAGCAATTGTGTACAAGTAATAAGAATCTAAAGATTTCAAAGATATAAAAGTGAGCTTCGAATCGTCGCCTTCGAAGACCGTCATCGCTGACCGTCTCAAAAAGCCCGCCTTGAGGTGATTACAGTTTCAAATTCAGAAAACGAATGTTAATCAAAGTCCAGGTTTAAGTCTACTAAAGCTAGGGAGTTAACGATCAGGGTCAGTTTCACACGATGGTGTGCTTAGATCTTTATCCTTGTATTGATTATGCAAGGCAATTGTTCGTTCGGCATTTACAGTGTTTGGCCTTGGTATGGTTCAACATTTATCATTGGTCGGCATTTATAATTGTCCGGCATGTGCATTACTCGGCCTTGATATTGTTCGGCCTAGGAATAATATTCGGCATGTATGTTTGTTCGGCAGGTCAGTTATTCAGAACGTATACTGTTCGGCATTTAAATGGTGTTCGGCAATTGTATTGTTCGGTCTAAGTTCTGTTCGGCATGTGTGTCTGTTCGGCATGTCAGTTGTTCGGCACATATAGTGTTCGGCATTTGGGTATTGTTCGGCCTTAGTTTGTTCGGCTAAAGTAGCGCTCCACCCTCGATTACAGTTCCACCCTAC
Source organism: Allium fistulosum (assembly GCA_030737815.1). Taxonomy (NCBI): domain Eukaryota; kingdom Viridiplantae; phylum Streptophyta; class Magnoliopsida; order Asparagales; family Amaryllidaceae; genus Allium; species Allium fistulosum. Next base: position 943,346,092 of record CM060905.1, on the reverse strand, counting down.
TCCTTCTCCATCTGCGCCGAACAACAAGAACAGATCGCTCGACGAAGATTACGACGTTCGACACCCCATATTTCTGTTTCTTCCAGTCTTGTTCGGCACGAAGGAACTAGGCCTAGCTACCATGCACCGTTCGACAACTCCAAAAATGCGAGCCATTTCTCCTCGCCACACATCATACAACCATAGAAATGTCCAGTTCTCCATGTGACTGTTGAAGTAATTTAATCGTGGAAGGGATAATACCTAGTTCGAAGATCGAAGCTGAGGAAAGATCGATTAGGCTTTAGATCTGATAGACTGGCGAGAATTGCGAGTCTATAGGGTGTGACAGAAATGAACGTGTAAAAGGAAAATAATGGAAGGATGCCTGGTTTTATAGGGAGAAGATAGAAGTTGAAAAGGCTATACCCGGTAGAACCGGTCAATGTTGTAGCGTCCGGCTTCAAAGCGAAGTGTCGCTCGGCACATGAGGATTGTTCGGCTTCGAACGCATCGTTCGGCGTCCAAACCACGCTCGTCTCACACCTCCGTCACTAATATTCTTGAGAAAGCATCTCCGAGGTAAGCTAAACTAGATTCAAAGCGCATCACGTTCAATCACATAATACACTTTGGGGGGCAAGTGTTTCCTGGAGATTTGACCAGGCAACTAGTGCTCGGCATTTCGTAGCACTCGGCATCAGAGAGTGTTCGGCGAAGTACTTGGCATCCAGTGGGACTCGGCATCAGAGAGTGTTCAGCGAAGTACTTGGCATCCAGTAGGACTCGGCATCAGAGAGTGTTCGGCAAAGTACTTGGCATCCAGTGGGACTCGGCATCAGAGAGTGTTCGGCATCTAGGAGTACTCGGCGAAGTACTCAGCATCTAGTGTACCCGGCATCCATGATACTCGGCATCAGATAGTACTTGGCGTAGTACTCGACGGCAGGAAGTGCTCGGCATCAGCTGGAACTCGGCGTAAATTAGTATTCGGCGCCCAGTAGAACTCGGCGACAGAAGTGCTCGGCATTCAGAAGACGTTCAGTATGCATAACTACTCAACGTGACTGTATCGTTCGGCCTGCATGCATTGTTCGGTCAAGAGCTTCGGACAGAAATACGTTCGGCTTCAACCGCAACCATCCTACACTTCCCACACATCAAACGCACCATTCGGAATAAAAAGGACCGTTCGGCATGGAAATGATCGTTCGGCATTATGGCGTTCGGCATGCCTGGTTCGGCAAGCAGCGACCACTGTACTCGGGCTAGAGTGTTCGGCCACCTGGCCCACTTGGGAACTCCAGCCCATATTTGCCTATAAATAGAGGGGTAGGGTCACAGTGAAAAGGGATCCTTTTTTGGAGAGGGATCCTTTTTTGGAGAGAACACTGGGGAGACTCTGCCATTTCTGAGACTCATCTTCTCTACTTAACAACTTCATTCAAGCATTTGATCTACGAATTGTATTTGTAATCAATCATTAAGAAGATCAATAAAGTTTAATCTCAAAGTGGACGTAGGCAATTACGCTGAACCACTATAAATTTGGTGTTCTTACTTTCTGCATTTAAATTAGCATTGTCTTCTCTGTTTAATTTACCTTCATCACTTATTTCTCTACACAATTTTTTTCTACGAGGTAAGTGACCAATTTTGGTGCTAACATTTGCATAGGATTTATGTCTATCTTGGGGTGACTTCATTCTTCTTCTAATCAAATCAATCTTTTTCGAAGTCTATCTAATCATGTCAGTACCAAGTAGCAATCTTTCTGTAGACTCTAACCAACATGAATGCGACTTGCAAGGTCTTCCATAAAGGGCTTCAAAAGGTGCCATCCAAATGCTAGCCTAAAAACTATTATTATAAGCGAATTCCACTAAAGGAAGGTGCTCCTCCCAAGTTCCCCCAAAATCAAGAATGCACATCCTCAACAAATCCTTAAGAACTCTATTAATCTTTCCATTTGTCCATCTGTTTGAGGGTGATAGGCCGTACTCAATCTAAGTTGTGTCCCTAAAGCCTCTTGCAAGATCCTCCAAAACTCGCTAGTAAAGATAGGGTCTCTGTCACTCACTATGCTAGAGGGAACTCCATGAAGTCGGAATATCTCACGAACGTATATGGATGCCAAATAAGGTGATGTCCTATTACTCTTGGCCCGAATGAAGTGGTCGCTCTTAGTCAAACGATCTAAAATCACCCAAATACTGGTATTCCTCTTCTTAGATCGGGGTAAATAATCGATGGAGTCCATCGAAACACTATCCCACTTCCATTCGGATACATCCAATGGTTGAAGCAATCCGCCAGGCTTCTACTGCTCCGCCTTAACTCCTTGGCAAACAAGACACTTAGCCACAAACTCTGCTACATCCTTCTTCATGTCCCTATACATCTTATCACTGCCCAGATGAATAGTCATCCGAGAACGGTGTGCCTCTGCTAGAACTGCTCTCATCAAATCACCAGCGTGGGGGACAAAAAGTCTTCCATCTCTCCTTAGCCACCCTTTATTATCAATGGAATAACATTGGAGATGTCTAGAGACCTCTCCTCTTCTAATCCTATCCAGAATATCCACAAGCTCTTAATCCTCTCGCTGCCTTGAGCCAATCTGATCAATGAGGGTAGGCTTAAACTCAAGTGCTGAAATCTTAGCAAAATCCCTGATAAACTTCCTATAATAACCAGCCAAACCTAGGAAGTTTCTAACTTCGGTAGCATTCTTAGGGGCCTTCCAATCCTTTACTACTACTATCTTAGAGGGATCCACAACTAAACCCTCTCTTGAGACTACATGCCCCAAGAAACGCACCTCCTCATGCCAAAAGTGACACTTCGAGAACTTTGCTTTCAACTAATGAACATGAAGTGTGCGAAGAATATCCTCAAGATGAATAGCATGCTCTTCCATACTCTTGCAAAGCACACAAATGTCGTCCACAAACACTACAATGAACTTATCTAGGACATCTCGAAAAACACGACTCATCAGATCTACAAAATAGGCTGGGGCATTGGTTAGCCTAAACGGCATAACCAGTCACTCAAAGAATCCGTCGGGTGTCCTAAATGATGTCTTACCGATGCTATCGTCACTGACCCTAAGCTGATGAAATCCAGTGGCTAAGTCAAGTAGAGAAAATACTGAAGAGCCAACCAACTGATCGAAAAGATCGTCTATCCTAGGAAGTGGGTAACGGTTCTTCTTCGTGAGCTTATTAAACTCTCTATAGTCTATGCAAAGTCGAAGGGAACCATCCGCCTTTGTAGCGAAGACGATTGGCGCACCCCACTCAGATATGCTTCATCTGATGAAGCCTTTCTCTAGTAGCTCACCGATCTGCTTACTTAATTCCTTCCTCTCCCTAGGAGCCATATGTCTCACGGGCAATGCCACTGGCTTAGCATTGTCATTCAGATAGATCCTAAAGTCGATCTCTCTCTTAGGGGGTAGCCCCCTAACCTCCTTAAAAACGTTTGGGAAATCTCTAACAACTGGAACTGAATTTAACTCTCCAAGTGATGAATCAAGGGAATAAAGGAAGCTCAACATGACTGACCCTTGTGGGTCGCAAGAAAACTCGAGAGTCCGTCCGCTACATGTCTCTAGCCTAACGACTCTCCTCTCGCAGTCCAATATCACGCCATAAATGGATAACCGGTCCATCCCCAAAATCATCCCATATCCCGAAAATCCCAGTACATAGGTGTAACAACCTTGGTTTGGAGGTTACCTATCAATACTAAATTATAATGGTAATTATAATTTAATACTATAAATTAAAATAAAATTGGAGAAATTACATTGTTTATTTGGAGTAAATAATAAAATTGGTATTAAATTGTGTAAATAAAGCTTAGAACTCTATTTTATTTGGTTTGGAGTGATAATAAATGGAATATGGGCTTTAAATAAAGAAAATGACTTTATTTTAGAGAAAATGCTTTAATTTTATTAATTATTGCCCAATCGCTTCGTTTAACAGTTTTTAAAAGAAGTATATGATTTTTAAGGTGTTTTATTTAAATAAAAACGTGGAAATTGGTTTAAAAATATGTTTTTGGCTATAAATTAAGTTTGGAAATGGCTTGAACTATTTTTCTAAGTGAGAAACGCATTTTTATTAAATTTAAAAGTTAAAAATATAGACTTTTGCATTTTATTGCGAAAATAGTGCATTTTTGTGAAATAAAGGAATTTAATAATAAAAATGTTTAAAAAATATAAATTTATCTTTTTATATGATAGAAAATGTTTTATTTATATGTATACAATTTTTCAAAATTTTCTTTTGTAAAACTTGAGAGCAAAATGCATTTTTGTTTGTATATATGTGATATATGCACATATATTGTTTTGTGTTGATTAATTTCTTAAGCCATGCTAATTTATTTTTATTTTTGGGTCCATTAGCCCATTATCTTTTAGCCTGGCTTGAGAAAGTGAGAAAAAAAAAGATAGTTGTATGTTCTTTTTTCTTACTTCTCTTCTTCTTCCTCTCTTGAAATAAAAAACAGTAAACCCACCACCATCAAATTAAGATCCAAGCAAATTTCTTCAACTAAATTCATCAAATTGCTATCTTTTTCAATCTACAGAATAAATCTCAAGTAATCCAACTCCAAACATCACAATTTCATCAAAGTTTCTAATTTGTGAAAGTGATTTTCTAATTACAGTAAAAATCTCCTTTGCATGCATTGTTCTCTTGTTCTACAGGCTCTACAAACTTATAATCAAGCATAAAGCTTCCAACTTGCAACCAAAATCGACCAAAATCCGGGTATTTGCCTCCATACAGCAAGGTGAGTTGTAATAATCAGAAATCCTAGTTGAGCCAAGCTCAAAATTGCAAGAAACCGTAAAAAGATTAGCTATGTTTGTATATTTTTGCTGTTGTTTCTGTTCAAAATCAGTTTCATACTGCTACTTTGGAAGCCTGTAACTTTTGATTTTGGCAACGAAGTACTGCCGGATTTCTTGCATATGGTAGCTTGCATGTTGAACTTTATTTCTGCAAAATTTGGTCAAAAAATTTTGTCATTTGAATGTTCAAACCGTTGCTGCAAAATCGACAAAACACTGTTTTTGTCTGTAGAAATAGTGTTTTCTGAGTTGCTGCAAACATGACCTAAGTCCATGTTTGAGACATCATAACTTCCTCATACTTTATCCAAATTGTGTGATTCTTTTTTTTTGAAAGAAAAGTGTTGTACTATAATATTACCAAATTTCAAGTGACTTCGACCTATATAGCTTATAGAAATATGCTGCCGAACTTTTACTCGAAGCATGTTTTTGTCCAGATTTTTACAGTGAAAACACTGCCTGGGTTCAACTTTGAGACATCATAACTTCCTCATACTTTATCCAAATTCCATAATTAATTTTTTGTTTGAAAGATAGAGTCTTCTACTATATGATTACGAATTTTGAGCTCAATCCAATGCCGTTTGCTACTCTGTTTTATGCCTGGAAGTTGAAACCAAAATGGATTTTTAGGCCTGGGCATATTCTTGTTGAACTGTTACAAACATGGTCTGAGTCCATGTTTGAGACAGCGTAACGTTTTCATTTTCTTCTGGAATTCATTAATTCTATTTTTTTTTTGAAAAATGAAGTTATCTACTTTATGCACACCAATTTTTAGTTCAATCAAAGGTCGTTCGACCACCTGTTTTATATCCGAAAGTAGAACCCCAGAGAAGATTTCAGGCCTGGGTATTATTTTGCCCAAGTGTTTTTATGTTCATTTTCCGTCCGATTTTTGACTTTTACTTCATGTTTTGTGATATTTCTGAAATGTTTTGAGGGCTATGGTGCCTATCAATAGGCTAGCCAAGTTTTGATGCATTCGAAATTCAAATTTGAATTGAATTTAAATGACAGTTTTAAGTGATTTCTTTGATTTCAAGCACGGATTTTTCCAAATAATTTCGAAATAATTTTTAAAATAAATTGGCATTTAAAATAATTATTATGTAATATTTTTAAATTATTTTAAGCTACAAAATCTATTTATTCTCTATAATAAGGGAATTTTCAAATATGGTCTTCAAAATTGATTTCGAAATATGGTTTTAAAAGCTTGTTTTCTCAAATAAATTATTTTATATATATAATAGACATTTTTGCACTATTCGAGCGAATGAGTAGGAGAATTAAACGGTTTGGTAAAACACGTGGTATGTGACACATGCGTTTATCTTATCGGTTAATTCCTGACTTGTCTGTTTGATCGTTTTGACCTTCGGGTCAAGTTACCGATTAGATGGGGTAAACTTTTTATTGCTTTGAGTGTGAAATTTACTAGAGATTAGTAAACCGTTTAGTGCGAACGTGTGGTATGGGATGAACGTTAACGCTATTCGGGTTCCTATTCGAGAGTTTGTGGTTGTATTGCGGCGTGCCAGTACTGGACCGTCGAGTCATTGCCATTGCGACATTTTCCATTGCGGCGCATTTGCCTTCGAGGCGTTTGCCATTGCGGCGTATTTGCCATTGCAGCGTATTGCCATTGCGGCGTATTTTCCATTGCGGTGTATTTGTCATTGTGATGTTTTGCCTTCGAGCGAGGTACCTATTTGAAATAACAATACTTGGCAAGGCTTCGGCCACATGCACGTGCAAACACTTTTGAGATGGTTTCTTTGACTATTTTTCCTAGTGTATCGCCCCTTTCCGGAATTGGTCCTTTGAACCATTCGATATATATTTGTGGCGATTACCTTTTGGGAATTTGAACTCTTGGAAGTTTTATTTTTGAGACTTGAATTTCCTACATTGGCGTTAAGTTAGATTTTCCTTTTGGTGTTTACTTGGGATTTTATTCTCCTCTTTGGAGATATATTTTCCTTATGGCGTGTTTGAGATGAGATCTCTTTATGCATGTTTTGAGTTTGCCAAGATGGTGGGTTTAGGTTTTCCCCTAAACCATATCTGATGTTTTATGAATGTCGATGATACGAGGCTCGCTACTTTTAGCGTTTTATGGGTTATTTTATCTCTTTTGAGATTATATGTTTGTGTAGTGATACCATATTATCACTTGATGTAATCATACACTTTAGTTGTCCCTTCTCGCTTGAGAATATTATCACATTATCCTTATGCTCATATTATCCTTATGCTCATATTATCGCTTATCCTTGTTAACTGATTTGTTTAGCTAGACTGGCCCGTGTATTTTATACTCGGGTCAGACCGAGGTGTTTCAAGTTAGGTACATTTGGACTTAACCTATTCTGCTTCTGCACGGACTATTCTGCTTGCTCTTTTTGTTATAGCATTTTGTGTAGTCCTTTTTGGTTTGCTACTCTGAAATGTATATTCTTTTGACTCGTGTTTGTTTTGTGGTCGTCATACCACATATGTGATGTATCATTTTGTATACTCTGTGATGTATCTGTATATGTATGTATATATGGGATTATCTATTGTTCTGTGATGTGTTTTGCATTTGAGTTGTTGTATTTTGTTCTGATAGATCCTATAGCCACCTATGGCTTTGTATTAAGTATTTTTGGATATGTCGATCCAAAAAAATATGGCATTGTCGACGTATTCAATAGATATTTAAGACAAGGCTATAGATGGTTGTTCTTATCCAGCCCCATTCTCTGCATTAGCAGACAGTATTACCTAGTAATACTTTTTGTTAATGTAGGTCTCAGGGTGGGGCGTCACAATCAAACTCTACGCCTAGTATAAAAATTTTCAAACCCCTACAAATCATGGATAAATGTGTCGATCCTCCTATAGGGTTTGAAACAACTATATGATCTACAACTAGAGAAATATCTAAGTGCAAACAATCAACTAAGGAACTAGAAATGAAAGAATGCGATGCTCCGAAGTTAAAAAGAGTCCGAATAGGAAAATCCGAAATAGAGATCAAACCTTCTACAGAGACTTTCGTACCTCGATTCGGTCCACCACTAGAAGGTGCTGCATCCAAAGCCTGTACTTGCGCCGTTGGTGTGTCTGCTCTCTGCCCCGTCTTCTGAGGACAAGCTCTACTAAGGTGTCCAGGCTGCCCACGGTTGTAACACCTCCCCTTCATCGTGTCCTTCTTGCAGTCCTTTGTGAAATGCCCAACCAATCCACAATTATGACATTTCTCGCTCTTCTTGATCTGTCCCTTCTGAGGTCCTCCTCCTTTTTTTGTCCTTATCGTTCTTATTCTTCCACCACTTCTTCTTAGAGTTTTCTTATTTAGGAACCTCCTTAAGCTCTTCTTTCTTAGCAACATCTGATATGAGAGCCATTTCCACAAGTGACTCATACGTCGCTCCCATAGGTACATGTGTCAATGTCAACCCTTGGAGGGGCTGGTTCAAACCCTTAGCAAAATTGGTGGCCTTCTTATGCGGTGTATTAAGAAGCTCCATCCCAAACCGTGATAACTCATTAAACTGATTTATATACTCTTTCACCGAAAGACTCCCTTGGTTCAAACTAATGAACTTCTCCAACTACATGCTTTCCTCGGCTTGCGATAAGAACTTTCTCTCAAACCTTTCCTGAAATCCAAACCAACCAATGTCTCTACCCTCCATTTCTACAATCTTCCACCAGTAAGAAGCCTCTCCCTTTAGCTGCCAAGATACGAGCTGTACTCTCTGCTGGTCCTCCAATCCTAACAGCCCAAATATCCGCTCTGTATTCCTCAACCAAGCTCGTGCCTCTATGAAATCCTCCATGCCAGAAAGCGTCTTTCCTCCTAGAGTAGCGAAGTCCTCGCATAGTTTGGAAAATTTTACTGTTGTAGGTGGATTGATGGGAACTCCACCCGTCGGTGTTGCATTGGGCGCTTGCCCTTGCACCTCTGGTGCCGTAGCTAGGAGGCACCTACGAAACTAGCCAAGGACTTGGACACCTTCTGGAAGATTTGGAGCGTCTGCCATACTATGCAAAGAAAAGAAAATTTAGGTTCGAAAGAATCAAAAGAAGGTTGAACTGGACTTTGAGGGGATTTTCATAAAAACTCTTTTATACTTGAAAACTATTTCTATAATAAGAGTTTCTTTCTAAAAAATACTTTTAGTTTGAAGATATGTTACCTTTTAAAAATTCTTTACTTTTAAAAAAAGTTTTGAGGAATCCTGTAACCTTAGGCTCTGATACCAAATGAAACACCCCACATCTCATAGTATTCCCAAAAAGGGCATAGCAAAGGATGTGGTGTATTATAGGTATAGCTAAAGCATCACAGAGACTAAGATTCACAAGAGAAATAAGTAAAAACAGCGGAAACATTTAAATAATAACTTATCATTCAAAATTAAACTACATCTTAAAATAAGTCATAAAAACATAACATATCTCAAAAACTCAAAATGTCTCATGTCTCATGAAAATATATCTCAGTCTCATAAAATCAGGATATAAAGATAACAAATATAATAATCCCCCTCATAAGTGCTAATCCATCATAAGCCAAATGAAAAGGATGAAAAGCAGAAGAATGCATTTGAAATGAGAAAACTACATAAATGAATCTCCAAGCAACCTGAATCAACTATCCTCAACTCTGCTGGCCTATTGGAAAAAAAGGGAAATAGAGGAGTGGGTCAGACAATAAGTCTGGTGAGTGAAAGTAATTACTAGCATTTCTAAGCAAGATAAAGATAATAGACTAAGCAATAGTTCTAGTTTGAAAGGAAAACACAGAAAAGATAAAACTCGGATAAAATACTGTTTCTGATTATGTTTGACTGTTTGCTTTGATTGTTCGATTGTTTGCACTACTATGATTAGGCTGAAATTCTAATTTTATCCCTACTTCTAACTTGATTAGACTGAAATCTTAATCCTACCATTGATCGACCTTTTCTATCTCTGTTTTGCCATTATGAACCAATCTTGTTGATCACAGAAAAAGACACCTCTTTAGCGCTTAGGACGCGGTAGCGAATTATTTACCCTAATTGATGCCGCATGCTCGGTCATCGCCGGTACACACTAACTGTCACCCCCTATTTGACCCTTTATTTACCCTAATCAGCATAAGCGTGCCCAGCCTCACCTACGTGTGAGACCATCAGCCCTCAACCGTAAATTGAATGCTTCCGTTACTGGTCCTAACAAACAAATCTTCTAGCTTTGCGCCCCTTGACCAAATCCCCAGATCTGAGCCTCTTTCTATTGGCCATTTATTTACCCTAATCAGCATAAGCGTGTCCCAGCCTCACCTATGTGTGAGACCATCAGTCCTAGACCTGAAAGGGAATGCTGCCGGTACGGGCCCTACTTCTATATTTGCTTATTAACTTAATCCAATATCTAAGTTTTAAAATAAGCCTCTTCTGTTATCTCTTCTTTCAAATTATAACCTACGTGTTATAATTGTTCTTGCAACTGTTACTCTTCTATTTTCTCTCTTTAGTTATAATCACTTGTTATAATTATGCTTGCAAATATCTTAAATTTGCCTATTTCAGTCCATCTCTATTTTTATTTCAGTTTTTTATTTTACATCTGATTTTTGTAAATTTAGTGTTATTCTATTTTAATCCATATTTGCGAATTCTTCTCTTTTTAATATTTTATTCGCGCCAAAAAGGATTAAATCTCTATAAAAAGAAACTAACATTTACAGGCTAAATTCCAACTTAGAACAGATGTAAATAACTGTAAATAACTAAATAAAATAGCTGAACAAAAATAGACTGAAAAACTTCTGAAATTTACTTAAAAACTGATTGTAAATAAACTTACATAAAAACTTTATCAAAATTTAAGAAAAACAACAACTATTGAGAACCCTATTATTTTAAATTACTTACAAATCTAAAATAATTACAAGACACTCACCTGTGGTCCTTAACTCTAGTCCTGGGCCTACCTAGATCCACTACTAGTGTATAGAATATTCTTATCAAAAAGATCTCCTCCCCAGAAATTTTTTCTATTTAGGATTCGGCCTTAGGCAATGAACCCAATTGGGGGAAAATCTGAATGCGAAAAATAGTAGGCCTAGGGTTCTATTTATAATGTGGCTTAGGGATCTCAGGCCGTCGGATTTGAAGATTTAATATGGTGCAACCATGTCATAGGCACACTAGGGACCCTCGGATGCAACCACGAATGCACATGATTTCACGAAAAATGGACTCCAGAACTTTCAGCTCGTACTGGACGATTCTTTGGCCAGTAACAAAGGCGGGTCGACCCATTGGTCGACTGAACCTAATGTGGGTCGACTTATGGATACATATATATATTTTTTAATTGTAATATAATTCTGATTTCTTGTTTCTCTCGTAACTTCTCCATACTGACTCGGATTTCGACAAGTTATATATGGAAATTGATCCGAAAATCGCCATGGACCCAATGGAGCAACTCCCATAGCTAGATTCTAAAAATTTCACAACCTTATTTTATTTTTTAATTAATTCATTAATTAATTATTATAGCTCAAATTTTGGGTTGTTACAGATACCATAGGAATTACGGTATTTTGTCACCAGAAGTCGATACTACAAATGACTGCAGCATTTGTAGCGCTTAGCTTTTGACCTCTAGATAAGGGATGTTACACTACCCCAACTACAAAAATGAGACGCCCCACCTCTATACTCACACTAGCCAAGGACACTACGGAGTAATGCCGTCGACTAGTGCGAAGAATAAGGCTGTTGAGGAGCGACCATCTATGTAATTGCTTTGTGCGAGTACCGATATGCCAAATAGTATGACATGCATTTCGTTTTAAGAGGAAATCCGATATATCAAATACAAACTCAAAGCTACCACACAGTGGCTATGTGGCCTTCGGAAACAAATATAGAGATAAGCATAACACAAATTCTGTCACAGGTATCCATATCACAAAGGCGAAAACATATATGAATATAACACATAGAAGTGTACATCAAAGTAGTGGTCATACAAGATCCACTACATCACAAAAGAATAATTATACATCAAGGAGTCTCTATCTCAAATGTATAATAACAAAAACTACAAAGTTAAAGTAGTTAGCCAAAAGTCAAGTGACGAACCCTGATAAGAAGTCAAGCAGAAGCACCTGAAATACCTCGGTCTGACCCGAGTATTATTTAAGAAGAAAATAATAAACGGATCAGTCTAGCTATAAATATCATATAAAATGAGATAGGATAAGAGATATCACAAAAACGTATGATAACAATAATGCCATACTGTGACAAGTATACATCAGATAACAACAAAGAATATCATACAATATCTCAAATATTCTCATACACTAAAAAGAATGTCATATTCTTTAAATTATTCACCAAAACATAAATATTGACAAAAAATATCAATGCCAATCGCATAAAAATCGGTGAAACACAAATTCTAGAAATCACAAATGGGTCGCTATCCCATAAAATGAGCCGAAGCTCCTCCAAACAGGGTATAGTCCCCCCTTGCGGACTATGAGTCGAAACTCCTCCAAACATGGTATAGTCCCCCTTTGCGAACTATGAGACGAAACTCCTCCAAACAGGGTATAGTCCCCCTTTGCGGACTATGAGATGAAACTCCTCCAAACATGGTATAGTCCCCCTTTGCGGACTATGAGCCGAACTCCTCCAAACGGGGTACACTCCCCCACACGGATAAAGAGACATCGCACATCGCTAGTCTAAATCACCAACGGATCATCATTGATCGATAAGTATAAATTACACTGAGCTAGTAAATAAATGAGTTCGGCTTCATGTCCCATAACCACTAGCTTAACTTAAATATTTACGAAAAATTGTAGATTTCCGCTCGAAAATTGTCACGAGAGTTCAATCGAACAAGTCCAAGAATTAACCGACGAAGTAAACGCAAGCGTTTCATACCACTTGTTTTGCTAAGCTGTTTAATTAGATTTCTCATACGAATGAGGTAAAGGTTTGTATATACTAATAGATTGGAAAACGGTTTTAAAAACAAGCTTTATATTAAAAAAGTGTCGAAATCATTTTCGTGAAAGAATTTTAGTATTTACTACTAGTATAGTAACCTTTGTATTTTAAAGTGACAAATCAAAGAAATGATTGTAGAAACAATCAATCACCAAAAATTCACATTTGAAGACGTGAATCAAAACCATAGAAATCGATACCAAACCCATCAAATGGATATTCCCAAAAATCCAAAGAAAGAAGTCATCAAAGTCGATAATAAGTGATAACAACTAACCGGATCAACAAAATCGATTAAAATTGGAAATCCACTCAAAAAATAGGCAATTGGGCAAAATGCATAGTTCTAGACGTTTGGTTTAGAATCCAGACGTCTGGATTTAAGTTCTGGAAATAATCCAGAAAACCCCCAAACGTCTGAAATTTCAAAGCAGACGTCAGAGACCTAACCAGACATCTGAACCCTGTAAATCAGACGTCTGGAATTGGGTTCTGCCATTTTCTTTTCTGCGTGCTTATATTTTTTTTCTCTAGAGATCATGACTTGACGTCTGGACTTGACAACCAGACGTCTGGTCACCTGGTCTGGGCAACAATTTGCCTAGGCCATGATGACCAAAACAATTCGGGAGCGATCGGACGAGCAACGACGACTAGGGATTTATGCCAAGCGACAACCCCCTTATAGGCTCTTCGATACACCCCAAATATCATGTCCAAACATCCATAGTAGGATTTTCATAAAATTGGACTTCACAAACCAAAAATTGGAAAATCCACCAAATCAATTCAAAGCAAATGAACATGAATAAATGTTAGGAATTCATACCCAACAACAATGAAAGTTATAGACGTAGATGTGAGTTAAAGAACTCACCTTTAAAACTCAAAGACACGAATGAGAAGCTTTAAAACAAAGCAAGACCAATTCCTCTTCAATTTATCTATAGAATCTTCAATCTACTATCAAAGGTGAAGTTTTTCCTAAGTTAGGTTATAGGAATTTCTGTAATTGAAGAGAGATAGAGATGGAGAAGATGAAGAGGATGCTTACCTAAGCTTCTCCTTGATTTTGGACTTGAATTTGAGTTTCCTAATCAAAACTAGGGTTTAGAAATTTCTATTTCCCATTCTTTCCCACATTTTTTTAGCTTGAGTGTTAGGAAATAGAATGAGTAAATGGATGAAGAGTAGAGGAGTTAAGGTATTATGTTGGGTTAGTGGGCTGAAACCCAAAGCCCAAATAGAAAAATAACAAAATTCTACTCAACTCCAAACATATCGATGTTTATACTCAAAAAAGTTGTAAATGCCATTTTGGACTCAATGAAAGTGCTCTCGAGTCCCAATTCGACTGTTTGCAAAAAGTAACATTTCGGACTTTAATCCGATTAACGATGCTATATTTAAATAAAACATTTAAATATACAATCATAAAATATGCGGGTTGTTATGGACTCCCCTCCTTAAAGAAATTGCATCCTCGCAATACTTAAGAAGAAAATAAAAAGTAACAACCATACTAAGGCATAACAACACAAAAGAAGAAATTTTGAAATGAGAAGTTCACCTTAAGGAGCATGAGAGAGTAAGTCCGGATGTGTTCGCTCAATGAATCTCTGGATTCCCAAGAGCAATCTTTAGGATTTGAGGACCGTTGAACTTTCACAAGCGGAACATCCTTATTTCGAAGGCGTTTAACCTCCCAAGCACTGATACGAGTAAGTTGTTGCTCATAAGTCAAATTTGGTGAACTTCAATTTCTTCAATTACACCGGGCTAAGAATAGAATCGGAATCCCTAAGGCATTTCTGTAGTTGAAAGAAGTGGAATACGTCATGAATAGTAGAAAACTGAGCCGGTAATAAAAAAGGCAATAAGCCACGGAACCAATATGTTCGGTGATGGGAAATGGACCAATATATCGAGGTGCTTATTTTCCCGATCGACTGAAACGCACAACACCCTTCATAAGGGAAACACTAATGAAAACCAAATCTCTAAGGGCGGAAACAATGGCCGCGAGCACTAGATCATGAGTGGCATATCCAGTCTCGGTAGGCTTTAATTGTATAGAAGTATAAGCGATAATGCTTTCCCTTTTTACATGAGAACGACACCCAAACTAATACTACCAGCATCGATACAAACAGTGAAGTCTTGGTTCCCTTCGGGAATCACAAGATAGGAGTATCGGAAAGGAGTTCTTTTAAATGATCCTCTTTCCCGAAAACCTAAGACATTCAAAATTATAATTAACTTTATATCTTCATCTTTTTAGAAAAAATTACTTTTTACAAGTCAATTTATTGTGTCTGCCTGTCTCATCATAGCGTTTACGAGATTCCCATCGATAACGTTGATCAAGCGCATCGACCGGAATTTTTAAAGCACTCAATGGGCAAACCAACACAAAATCATCTTCTATATGATAAACATGTCTCTTAAAATTTTTACGAATATTCTTTGCTCATTTTAAGAACAAAATCCAATCATACTTATAAATATCTTATTAAAAAGATTTTCAAATTTTAAATTGTTGTTTTCATCCATAATCAATAAATATAAGGATGGTCTAACCGAGATATTCGCAGAATACTCGATTCATAAGATGGATGAAATAAGCTGAACAAACCGAATGACATCACGAGTCACACATAAGAATCATAACGAGTGCAGAATGCGGTAATTGGAATGCTACCCTCCGCAACTCGTAGCTGATGAAAACCAATGGCAAGGTCGAGCTGAAAAGACCTTAGCACCACTCAATAGATCGCTTAGGTGGTAATCCTAAGACAAGCTTAAAAATACCGAAAAATTCACAAACTACTTGAATGAGAGAAATAACATTTTCCTCATCATGTGGGTTTAAAGAATAAAATGATGCCACCAAATTGGAATCGAAATCATTAAGAAAAATTAAAAACCTGCTAACAGATTGAGAATGTCGAAGATGGATAGTCCTCTCGGGACATAGGATATGGGCTTCATAATGATTAAGCCAATCCATTCCCAAAAATCATTACGAAACCTAAGTAGCAATCAGATCGGAAAGCATAATCACATAAAATAATCTCGACATCTCCACAAAGTAAACTGAGTGTTCCAGATAAACCAATGGGATTCGCAATTCTCAATGAAGTCATCAAGCCTATAATATTTAAAGAAAAAGTAACAACAAGTTCTTTCGATATAAAAGAGTGAGATGCACCCGAATCAAAAGAAATTCGAATAGGAAGATCACGAAATAAAATAATGCCATCAAGGACATAATGAAAAATACCTTGACCAAGAGAAGTGTTACTGGGGGCTTGCACAACATTCAGCTTTCCCTCTCTCCCACTTTGAAGTTTGGGACATGAAGATAAAAGATGGCCCAAACCTTTGCAATAGCGACAAGTAAGAGGCTTCGGACACTTATTCGCATAGTGGTCCATAGAACCACAATTGTAGCATTGTCCACGACTAGAAGTAGGAGCCTTTGCTACCGAAGTTGCCTGCTTCCCTTTCTTGTTGGGATTAGGGCTTTTGAACTTAATATGCCTCTTCTTGTTGATGTTGAAGTTTTGTTTGGCATCCACAACTTCAACATCACTTTCTTTATCGACCTCTTCTAGTCGAAGAGTGATATCTACAATCTGGTCGAAAGGCACTTCTAATTTCAGAGGTAAAACCTTTTTGGGGTTCTTACTCAAAGCACAGATAAACCTTTGATTCTTTACAAGATCCAAAACTTGTTGGGCACACATGAATATGCCATCCAGAGAAGGACTACTGGATTGACCAGCGCTAGGACTGTCAAATCTAACCATCTTTCTTCTTTAAGAAATAAAGAAAAATGAGGAAAAAGGTTATTCTCAGAATGAATATCAAACAAACTTGATTGATAAAACAAGGCATCACAAAAGAAAATAGGATAGTACAGGTCCAATGACTCGAGTTAAATCCTAAGGCACAACTCCTAAGAAAGACTTAGGACAATGATCCTTGCTAGATTATTCTACATTGTTTCGAAGTTTGGCTCCGATACCAAGCTGTGACGCCCCACCTCTATACTCACACTAGCTAAGGACACTACGGAGTAATGCCGTCGACTAGTGCGAAGAATAAGGCTATTGAGGAGCGACCATCTGTGTAATTGCTTTGTGCGAATACCGATATGTCAGATAGTATGACATGCATTTCGTTTCAAGAGGAAATCCGACATATCAAATACAAACTCAAAACTACCACACAGTGGCTATGTGGCCTTCGGAAACAAATATAGAGATAAGCATAACACAAATTCTGTCATAGATCATGTCACAAAGGCGGAAACAGATATGAATATAACATAGAAATGTACATCAAAGTAGTGGCCATACAAGATCCAGTACATCACAAAAGATTAGGTACAAGTTCTAGACAAAAGAATAATTATACATCAAGCAGTCTCTATCTCAAATGTATAATAACAAAAACTACAAAGCTAAAGTAGTTAGCCAAAAGTCAGGTGACGAACCCTAGTAAGAAGTCAAGCAGAAGCACCTGAACTACCTCGGTCTGACCCGAGTATTATTGAAAAAGAAAATAATAAACGTATCAGTCTAGCTATAGATATCATATAAAATGAGATAGGATAAGATATATCACAAAAACGTATGATAACAATAATGCCATACTGTGACAAGTATACATCAGATAACAACAAAGAATATCATACAATATCTCAAATATTCTCATACACTAAAAAGAATGTCATATTCTTTAAATTATTCACCAAAACACAAATATTGACAAAACATATCAATGCCAATCGCATAAAAATCGGTAAAACACAAATTCTAGAAATCACAAATGGGTCGCTATCCCATAAAATGAGCCGAAGCTCCTCCAAACAGGGTATAGTCCCCCCTTGTGGACTATGAGCCAAAGCTCCTCCTATGAGCCGAAGCACCTCCAAACAGGGTATAGTCCCCCCTTACGGACTATGAGCCGTATCTCCTCCAAATAGGGTATAGCCCTCCTTTGCGGACTATGAGACGAAACTCCTCCAAACAGGGTATAGTCCCCCTTTGCGGACTATGAGACGAAACTCCTCCAAACGGGGTATAGTCCCATTTTGCGGACTATGGGCCGAAACTCCTCCAAACGGGGTACAGTCCTCTACGCAGACAAAGAGACATCGCACATCACTAGTCTAAATCACCAACGGATCATCATTGATCGATAAGTGTAAATTACACTGAGCTAGTAAATAAATGAGTTTAGCTTCATGTCCCATACCCACTAGCTTAACTTAAATTTTTACGAACAAATTGTAGATTTCCATTCGAAAATTGTCACGAGAGTTCAATCGAACAAGTCCAAGAATTAACCGACGAAGTAAACGCAAGCGTTTCATACCACTTGTTTTGCTAAGCTGTTTAATTAGATTTCTCATACGAATGAGGTAAAGGTTTGTATATACTAATAGATTGGAAAACGGTTTTAAAAACAAGCTTTGTATTAAAAATAGTGTCGAAATCGTTTTTGTGAAAGAGTTTTAGTATTTACTACTAGTATAGAAACCTTTGTATTTTAAAGTGACAAATCACAGAAATGATTGTAGAAACAATCAATCACCAAAAATTCACATTCGAAGACGTGAATCAAAACCATAGAAATCGATACCAAACCCATCAAATGGATATTCCCAAAAATCCAAAGAAAGAAGTCATCAAAGTCGATAATAAGTGATAACAACTAACCGGATCAACAAAATCGATTAAAATTGGAAATCAACTCAAAAAAATAGGCAATTGGGCAAAATGCACAGTTCCAAACGTCTGGTTTAGAATCCAGACGTCTGGATTTAAGTTCTGAGACCTAACACAACGTCTGAACCCTGTAAATCAGACGTCTGGAATTGGATTCTGCCATTTTCTTTTCTGCGTGCTTATATTTTTTTCTCTAGAGATCATGACTTGACGTCTGGACTTGACAACTAGACGTCCGGTCACCTGGTATGGGCAA
Source organism: Allium fistulosum (assembly GCA_030737815.1). Classification (NCBI taxonomy): domain Eukaryota; kingdom Viridiplantae; phylum Streptophyta; class Magnoliopsida; order Asparagales; family Amaryllidaceae; genus Allium; species Allium fistulosum. The sequence continues at coordinate 943,327,219 of CM060905.1, read as the reverse complement.
CAATTTGCCTAGGCCATGATGGCCAAAACAATTCGGGAGCAATCGGACGAGCAACGACGACTAGGGATTTATGCCAAGCGACAACCCCCTTATAGGCTCTTCGATACACCCCAAATATCATGTCCAAACATCCATAGTAGGATTTTCATAAAATTGGACTTCACAAACCAAAAATTGGAAAAATACCAAATCAATTCAAAGTAAATGAAAATGAACATGAATAGATGTTAGGAATTCATACCCAACAACAATGAAAGTTATAGACGTAGATGTGAGTTAAAGAACTCACCTTTAAAACTCAAAGACACGAATGAGAAGCTTTAAAACAAAGCAAGACCAATTCCTCTTCAATATACCTCTAGAATCTTCAATCTATTATCAAAGGTGAAGTTTTTCCTAAGTTAGGTTATAGGAATTTCGGTAATTGAAGAGAGATAGAGATGGAGAAGATGAAGAGGATGTTTACCTAAGCTTATCCTTGATTTTGGACTTGAATTTGAGTTTCCTAATCAAAACTAGGGTTTAGGAATTTCTATTTCCCATTCTTTCCCCCATTTTTCTTTAGCTTGAGTGTTAGGAAATAATATGAGTAAATGGATGAAGAGTAGAGGAGTCAGGGTATTATGTTGGGTTAGTGGGCGGAAACCCAAACCCAAATAGAAAAATAACAAAATTCTACTCAACTCCAAACATATCGATGTTTATACTAAAAAAAGTTGTAAATGCCATTTTGGACTCAATGGAAGTGTTCTCGAGTCCCAATTCGGCTGTTTACAAAAAGTAATATTTCAGACTTTAATCCGATTAACGATGCTATATTTAAACAAAACATTTAAATATACAATTGTAAAATATGCGGGTTGTTACAAAAAACATCGGCGACGACAAGATGAAGGCATTCAATGGTGGTAATCGAGTTTGGTGCAGTGAGGTAGTGGCAATTCCCTAGTAACGACGTACGTTCTTTCACCATTTTCAAATAATCGAAGGTGACTTGAGGGTCGCAACCACCAGCGTTGGGCAGAGCTCGGTCTGGGCGAGTCTTGGTGGTGTCGCGGCGGTAGACGGTGGGCCAGAGGTGGCAGCGATAAACGAAGAAACGCAGTCGCGTTTTTGTCTTGGGAATGAACGTACATGCGAGAGAGAAGGAAAGTAATATTGTAACGCCCCACTCCGAGACCCACATTAGCAAAGAGTATTACAAGGTAACACCGTCTGCTAATGCGGAGAATAGAGCTGGTTAGGAGCGACCATCTATAGCCTTGTCTAATTATCTATTGAATACGCCGACCATACCACTCTTACTTAAATGGATCGACATCTCCAATAAATACTTAATACAAAGCCATAGGTGGCTGAAGGATCTATCAGAATAAAATATAACAACTCAATGTAATTCACATCACAGAACAGTAGATCATCACATACACTTTCACATATACCGATACAGTACATAGTTTACAAAATGATACATGTCAAGTGGTATAGCAAACAAAAATATACAGGCATGTCAAAAGAATATATCATCAGAGTTACAGACAAAAAGGACTACACAAAAAGCTATGACAAAAAGGAGCTAGCAGAATAGTCCATGCGGAAGCAAAATAGGCTAAGTCCAAAGTACCTAACCTAAAACATCTCGGTCTGACCCGAGTATAAAATACACCGGTCAGTCTGGCTAAACAAATCAGTTAGATAAACTAAATGATAATGAACATACAAGATCATAAAGTACCACAATTATCTCCAAAAGAGATATCTGAATCATCTAACATAAGATGAATCAAAACAAGCCTCATATCATAGGCAACTCAAATAAACAAAGGACATACATGCCCCAAAACAAGCCAAAAGGCAAATAACAATTACCAACAAAGGTAACACAAGTTTCCACAAGGTAATCGCTATATATCGTGTGGTTCAAAGAACCTACACCGAAGGGCGACACACTAGGGAAATATAATAGTCAAAGACACAAAAGATGCTCGAGCTTAGTACTGTATAACAAGGATCCACAAACCCGAAGGCACAAACCCAATATCACTCGAGCGGTGATGATGGACCAACTCCAAAAGTGATACTATAGGGCAACAAACCCGAAGGAAACAAACCCGAAGGTACAAACCCGAAGGCAACATACCCGAAGGCAACAAACCCAATATCACTCGAGCGGTGACGATGGACCAACTCCAAAAGTGATACTATATGGCAACAAACCGTAGTGGTGAAGGTCCGAAGGCCCAGTACTGGACACCACTAACTGGCGAAATGTGTCACAACTCTCAAAAAGGAACCCGAAAAATGTTAACGTGAGTCCCATACCACACGTTCGCACTAAACAGTTTACTAGCCGTTAGTCAATTTCACACTCAAAGCAGTACAAAGTTCACCTCATCTCATCGGTAAACCAGACCCAAAGGTCAAAATGGTCAAATGAATAGATTAGGAATTAACTGAAAAGATGAACGCACGTGTTCATAGCACGCATTTTATCTAATCATTTAATTCTCCTCCCTCTTCGCTGGAAGTGCAAAACTGTGTGTGTGTTTTAAATAGAAATTATAAATTGGAGAAACGAGCTGTTAATACAATTTGAAAAGATCATTTTATATAAAACCCGTGTATGAAATCAAAAAGGAATTATCAAAGTCAAATATGCAATAATAACAGATTGGAACAACCCGAATCGGTTAAAGATTGGAAACCCAAGCAAAATAGGCAAAATAGGCAAAAACAAGTAGGTCAATCGACTGACTGTAGAGGCCAGTCGACTGATCTAGAAACTCGAAAATTTCATTTCCTGCAGTCAGTCGACTAACTGCAGGAAATAGAGACTCCCTGTTTCTGCAGACAACCCCAGGAACATTTATTTGCTACAGCCAGTCGACTGACTGACACTGGGGTTGTTTTTCACCCTATTCAAATGAAGAGCAACTCTTCCAATTTTAGATCAGACGAGCAATGGGCACTGGGGGTTTTTGCCAATCGACAACCTAGCCCTATTGGCTCTTCAATTCACCCCCAAAAACATGTTCAAACATCAAAGCTATGATTTTTAGAGTTTTTGACTTCAAAACACCAAAAATGGAAATGTTCACCAAATCAATTCAAACCAAAAGCAAATGAACATGAATAACTGTTAGGAATTCATACCTAACATCAATGATATCAAAAGAAGTAGATGTAAGTTCAAAACTCACCTTTTTAACACAAAACAAAGATAAGAAGCTCAAACACAAGGAAAAGATCAATCACTCTTCACTTCAACTCTACAAGCTTCAATCTAAGATCAAAACAAGTATTTCCTAAATTAGGGTTTAGGAAATTTCTGAAATTGAAGAGGAGAAGAGATGGAGAAGATGAAGATGGAGCATACCCAAGCTTTTCTTTGGACTTGGACCAAGAATTGGAGTTTGCAATTGAATCTAGGGCTTGGAATTTCTAATTCTTTTTCTCTTTCCCCATTTTCAGCTGAACTAAAGTGTTTGGAGAGTGAATGGATGAAGAGTTAAAGAGTTAGAGTATATGATGAGTTGGGTGAAACCAAAACCCAAAAGCCCAACAGAAAATAGCAAAATTCAACTCACTCCAAACATATCGAAGCTTATACTCCAAAAAGTCGCAAACGCCATTTTGGACTCAATGGAAGTGGTCCCGAGTCCTAATTCGACCGTTTGCAAAAAGTATCTTTTTGGACTTAAATCTGATTAACAACGATATATTTAAATAAAATATTTAAATATAAAATCGTAAAATATGCGGGTTATTACAGATCTCCCCTCCTTAACAAAATTGCGTCCACGCAATTCCTAGAGAAGAATTTGCAACAACTACATACTTACATCACCCAAAAAGAAAAGAAAATAAACTTGAGATAAAAAGATATTCTCACCCTTGCTAAGCAAAGATAGAAAACCCGGATAGGATCGTTCGATAAACTCTCTGGTTTCCCATGTACAGTCATTGGGATTAGCGAACCATTGAACTTTAATGAGCGGCACGTCCTTATTTCGAAGGTGTCTCACCTCCGTGGCAAGTACGCGAATAGGATGCTGTACAATAGATAAATCTGGTGAGATCTCAAGCCCTTGCAAATCAGGAGAGTCGATAATAGAATCCGATTCTCGAAGACACTTCCGAAGCTGAGAGACTTGAAACACGTTGTGAACTCCGGATAGATGAGCTGGAAGTGAAACTCTATAAGCCACTGGGCCAATCCGTTCAGTAATAGGAAATGGTCCTACAAAGCGAGGAGCCAATTTCCCTGTCACACTGAAGCACATAACCCCTTTCAAAGGAGAAACATGAATAAAGACAAGATCACCAACCGAGAACTCGAGAGGCTTCCTACGGTTATCCGCGTAGGATTTCTGGCGGCTCTGTGCCTCTTTTATTCTCTGCCGAATAAGAACAATCTTCTCGGAAGAATCATGAACAAAATCTGGGCCAAGAATAAGCTTCTTCCCAGATTCCAACCAACAAGAAGGCGATCGACATGGCCTTCCGTATAAGGCTTCCAAAGGAGCCATACTGATACTGGACTAAAAACTATTGTTGTAGGAGAACTCTACAAGATGATCCTCCCAACTACCTCCAAAATCAAGAATACAAATACGGAGGAGATCTTCCAAGATATGATTCACCCGTTCAGTCTGTCCATCAGACTGCGAATGATAAGCTGTGATGAAATTAAGCTTTGTTCCCAAAGCTTGCTGAAGACTCTTCCAGAAATGACTTGTGAATAAAGGATCACGGTCACTTACAATCGAACTAGGAACACCGTGAAGTCTCACGATTTCCTTGATAAATAACTTAGCCAAAAGAGAAGCGGTCCTATTAGATTTAATAGGAATAAAATGAGCTGATTTGGTGAGGCGATCAACAATAACCCAAATGCTAGAATGGCCCGATCTCGTACGAGGTAGGCCATCAATGAAATCCATCGAAATCTGATCTCATTTCCACAATGGAATCTTTAGAGGCTGAAGGAGACCAGAAGGGCGCTGATGTTCGGCTTTAATACATTGACAAGTCATGTAATTACTCACATAGCTCGCCACATAGCGCTTCAAGCCTTCCCAATAATAAAGGCGATGCATATTGGCATACATCTTACTACTGCCAGGATGAATGGTATACTTAGAACGATGACAGTCATCAAGAATCTCATGCCTAAGTGCAGAATCAGAAGGCACAATAAGACGGTTATTCTTGCGAAGACACCCATGAAGATCAATGCTGAAATCCCGCAACGCCTCATCACGGGATTCAGTCTCACAAAGCTAAATAAGATGCACAAGATCAGGATCATGCCACTGAGCTTCGGCAATACGATCCAATAGAGAGGGTCGAGCTTCCAAACTGAATAATGCTAGCGAAGAACCAGAGGATGGAGCTCGATCACGAATATCACAAAAAGATAGAGTCTCAAGAATATCCCATTCGGCAAGCATCAAAGAAACAACAGCCGAATGTCTACGACTAAGCGCATCAGCAACATGATTACCCTTACCAGGGGTATACAGTATATCAAAGTCATAGGAGGCAAGAAACTCGAGCCAACGCTGTTGCCTCATATTGAGTTCCTTCTGAGTGAACAAATACTTCAAGGATTTATGATCGGTATAGAGAATGAAGCGCTCGCCTAATGAATAGTGTCGCCAAATCTTCAAGGCGAAGACAATGGCGGCTATCTCATGATCATGAGTGGCATAGCGAACTTCATTCGGACGTAGTTGCCTAGAAGCATAAGCAACTACTCGATCCTTCTGCATAAGCACGGCACCGAGACCACTACCACAAGCATCAGTGTAGACAACAAGATCATGATTCCCCTCGGGAACCACAAGAATAGGAGCATTAGTGAGAAGTTCCTTTAATGTCTGAAAGGTAGCTTCACACTTATCGGACCAAATATAACGAATGCCTTTCCGAGTAAGGCTGGTGAGAGGAAGCACAACACGGGAAAAATCCTTAATGAACCGACGGTAATAACCCGCCAATCCAAGGAAACTATGAATCTCATGAACATTCTCTAGCCTCTTCCAATTTTGGATAGCTTCTATCTTTGAGGGATCGACAGAAATGCCGTTGAAAGATACAACATGGCCTAAGAACTTAACCTTATTCTCCCAAAAATGGAACTTGGAGAATTTGGCTTTTAGTTGATAGTGACGAAGAGTACTCAAGATAATTCTCAAGTGATTAGCATGCTCGGCTTCAGACTTAGAATAAACAAGAATGTCGTCAATGAACACAAGGACGAACTTATCGAGATACTCCCGGAATACTCGATTCATAAGATCAACAAAGAAAGCAGGACCGTTCGTTAAACCGAACGGCATAACGAGCCACTCGAAAGAACCATATCGAGTGCGGAAAGCTGTAAGAGGTATGCTATCTTCCGCGACTCAGAGATGATGAAAACCAGTGGCAAGGTCAATCTGAGAGAAGACCTTAGTGCCACTCAATAGATCGAACATATCATCGATCCTCGGCAAAGGATACCTATTCTTGATGGTCAACTCGTTAAGCTTGCGATAGTCGATGCAAAGCCTAAGAGTTCCATCGGACTTCTTCACGAAGACGACCGTGGTACCCCACGGTGAAAAACTGGACTGAATTAACTATTTGGACTCAAGCTCTAAAAGCTGCTTCTTGAGTTCCTCATTTTCTTTTGTAGACATCCTCGTGGGAGGACGACCAACTGGCTGAGCGCCTAGAACGAGATCAATGCGGAACTCGATCGCCCACTTGGGTGGCAAACCCGAGACCGGCTCAAAAACATCAGAGAAGTCACAAACAATAGGAATACGAGATATATCATCATCATCTCGTGAGTCAAGAGAATATAAGGCCATTTCGGAATTATCCACATTCCGAAGAACAAGTGATAGCTGAGTAGATGAATCTGGGTGTCGAAGATATAAAATTATTTCAAAACAAATAATCCTGGCATCGTATCTCACTAACCAGTCCATACCCAAAATCATATCAAAATCCAAATAAGAAATAACGTGCAGATTCGCACGAAATGAAAAGCCACATAAAACAATCTCAACATCATCACAAAGCGTGTTAAGGGTTGTGGATCCCCCAATAGGATTCGCAATCCTCAACGAAGTAACCATACAAGAAACATCCAAAGACAAATAATCGACGAGCTTTTTTCTGTACGAAAGAATGCGACGCTCCCGTATTGAAAAGAACTCAAATACTACGGTCATGAAATAAAATAGAGCCTTCCAAAATAGATGGAGATATACCTCTGGGCTGAGAAGAACCTCCAGAAGCCTTAGCAACATAAAGCTTGCCAGACTTGGCATTAGGAACTGTAGGGCAGGAGGAAACATGATGACCTTCATTCTTGCAATAACGGCAGAAGAGAGGCTTAGGACAAGCTCGAATCATATTATCAGGAGAACCACAATTGAAACACTTCCGAATGGAAGGTGTTCCAGCAGATTGAGAGTTAGAACCAGATTCAATAGGCTTTTTCTTCTTGGAAGGAAGAAATCGCTGCTAATGAAATGGAAACTTCTTCTTATTGGGGTTCTTGCGAACCTCAATATCATCACCACTATCGCACTCCTTCTCGATGGCCTCGAGATGAAGTGCCGAATCAACCAACTCCTTAAAAGAAAGCTTAAGCTGGAGCATTAAGGACTTCTTAAGATATTTCTTAAGACCAGAGCCAAACTTCATATTCTTCTTATAAGAAGTGCTAATGAATTCAAGACCATACTTAGATAAGGCCTTGAATGATGCAACATACTCAAAAATAGAGGACTTCCTTTGCTTCAACTCAAGGAAGCGACGGGCTAATAAAACTTTCTCAGATTCAGGAACGAATTTGAGTTCGAATCATTCCTGAAACTGAGTCCAAGAAAGAACAGACTCATCAAGTTCGGCTATAAGAAGCTCGTACCAATCAAGGGCACGCTCTTGCAATATGCTAGAAGTTACAAGAACTCGATCGTGGTCAGAAAGATCCATGCTAGAGAAGATACATTCGCATGTGCGAATCCAAGCTTGGACCTCAAGAACGGACTCGGAGCCTTTGAATGGCTTTCCACCCAGATGAGAAAAATCACTGCATAGGCGTGCAAAGATAGACTTGCATGGAGGAGATGCACGAATAGGAGCTGGAGGATGAGTGCTCCTAAATAACTCCAAAAACTGATCGACAGACATATAAACGTCGTCCGGATGCGAGCCGCTGGATTGCCCAGCATCCGAGCGTCGTCCTCTACCTCTTCCGGCCATTAAATGAAAGATAAGATAAGAAAAAGATTATTCACAAGGTAGATATCATTAATTCAAATATGGAATACTACGGAATAAAATACATTCCTAGACGTATTCCCAAAATTCTATCTACCCCAAAGGCACGAAAAGAATAAAGGCACGAAGATTGAAAGATTCGTAACATTCGTACAACACTTTAATGTACCGTAATATGTGTTTCTGTTCTATGATTATCATATTTTGTTCTGAACTCAGTTCTGATACCAAGCTGTAACGCCCCACTCCGAGACCCACATTAGCAAAGAGTATTACAAGGTAACACCGTCTGCTAATGCGGAGAATAGAGCTGGTTAGGAGCGACCATCTATAGCCTTGTCTTAATTATCTATTGAATACACCGACCATACCACTCTTACTTAAACGGATCGACATCTCCAATAAATACTTAATATAAAGCCATAGGTGGCTGAAGGATCTATCAGAATAAAATATAACAACTTAATGTAATTAACATCACAGAACAGTAGATCATCACATACACTTTCACATATACCGATACAGTACAGAGTTTACAAAATGATACATGTCAAGTGGAATAGCAAACCACAATATACAGGTGTGTCAAAAGAATATATCATCAGAGTTACAGACAAAAAGGACTACACGAAAAGCTATGACAAAAAGGAGCTAGCGGAATAGTCCATGCGGAAGCAAAATAGGCTAAGTCCAAAGTACCTAACCTGAAACATCTCGGTCTGACCCGAGTATAAAATACACGGGTCGGTCTAGCTAAACAAATCAGTTAGATAAACTAAATGATAATGAACATACAAGATCATAAAGTACCACAATTATCTCCAAAAGAGATATCTGAATCATCTAACATAAGATGAATCAAAACAAGCCTCATATCATAGGCAACTCAAATAAACAAAGGACATACTTGCCCCAAAACAAGCCAAAAGGCAAATAACAATTACCAACAAAGGTAAGACAAGTTTCCACAAGGTAATCGCTATATATCGTGTGGTTCAAAGAACCTACACCGAAGGGCGACACACTAGGGAAATATAATAGTCAAAGAAACAAAAGATGCTCGAGCTCAGTATTGTATAACAAGGATCCACAAACCCGAAGGCACAAACCCAATATCACTCGAGCGGTGACGATGGACCAACTCCAAAAGTGATACTATAGGGCAACAAACCCGAAGGCAACAAACCCGAAGGCAACAAACCCAATATCACTCGAACGGTGACGATGGACCAACTCTAAAACTGATACTATAGGGTAACAAACCGTAGTGGTGAAGGTCCGAAGGCCCAGTACTGGACACCACTAACTGGCGGAATGTGTCACAACTCTCAGAAAGGAACCCGAAAAATGTTAACGTGAGTCCCATACCACACGTTCGCACTAAAAGGTTTACTAACCGTTAGTCAATTTCACACTCAAAGCAGTACAAAGTTCACCTCATCTCATCGGTAAACCAGACCCAAAGGTCAAAATGGTCAAACGAATAGATTAGGAATTAACTGAAAAGATGAACGCACGTGTTCATAGCACGCGTTTTATCTAATCATTTAATTATCCTCCCTCTTCGCTCGAAGTGCAAAACTGCGTGTGTGTTTTAAATAGAAATTATAAATTGGAGAAACGAGCTGTTAATACAATTTGAAAAGATCATTTTATATAAAACCCGTGTATGAAATCAAAAAGGAATTATCAAAGTCAAATATGTAATAAAAACAGATTGGAACAACCCGAATCGGTTAAAGATTGGAAACCCAAGCAAAATAGGCAAAATAGGCAAAAACAAGCAGGTCAGTCGACCAACTGCAGAGGCCAGTCGACTGATCTAGAAACTCGAAAATTTCATTTCCTGAAGTCAGTCGACTGACTGCAGGAAACAGAGACTCCCTGTTTCTGCAGACAGCCCCAGGAACATTTATTTGCTATAGCCAGTCGACTGACTGTAGGGGGCCAGTCGACTGACTGGCACTAGGACTGTTTTTCAGCCCATTCAAATGAAGAGCAACTCTTCCAATTTTTGATCGGCCGAGCAATGGGCGCTAGGGGTTTATGCCAATCGACAACCTAGCCCTATTGGCTCTTCAATTCACCCTCAAAAACATGTTCAAACATCAAAGCTATGATTTTTAGAGTTTTTGACTTCAAAACACCAAAAATGGAAATGTTCACCAAATCAATTCAAACCAAAAGCAAATGAACATGAATAAGTGTTAGGAATTCATACCTAACATCAATGATATCAAGAGAAGTAGATGTGAGTTCAAAACTCACCTTTTTAACACAAAACAAAGATAAGAAGCTCAAACACAAGGAAAAGATCAATCACTCTTCACTTCAACTCTACAAGCTTCAATCTAAGATCAAAACAAGTATTTCCTAAATTAGGGTTTAGGAAATTTCTGGAATTGAAGAGGAGAAGAGATGGAGAAGATGAAGATGGAGCTTACCCAAGCTTATCTTTGGATTTGGAGCAAGAATTGGAGTTTGCAATTGAATCTAGGGCTTGGAATTTCTAAATCTTTTTCTCTTTCCCCATTTTCAACTGAACTAAAGTGTTTGAAGAGTGAATGGATGAAGAGTTAAAGAGTTAGAGTATATGATGAGTTGGGTTAAACCCAAACCCAAAAGCCCATCAGAAAATAGCAAAATTCAACTCACTCCAAACATATCGAAGTTTATACTCAAAAAAGTCGCAAACGCCATTTTGGACTCAATGGAAGTGGTCCCGAGTCCTAATTCGACCGTTTGCAAAAACTAGCTTTACGGACTTAAATCTGATTAACGACAATATATTTAAATAAAATATTTAAATTTAAAATCGTAAAATATGCGGGTTGTTACAAATATAAAGTTTAAAAGTTTACTAATTAAAGTTAATTATAATTTAATTATTTCAAACGTTCATTAATTCGTAACTTTTTCATACAAGGTCCAAATCGAACGCGGCAAGTTGCGTTTCGATCGTATCAGCGAATACTACATTATGGAGTTGGATTAGATGGATTTGGAGCTAGCAGGAATTTGGATTAAAATTGATCGGCTGTTCAATTTTAATTCAAACAGGAGCGTTTTGGCGATTACTAGAAAGAAAGTGAGTTAACTCACCTCTCTTGCCCACTTATATTTTTATATAAGTGTGGATAATTTTATTGCTGGTTATTTGTTGACTATTTGGATGATTTACTATTTTATTTGTTGGTTTGGATATATTCCCGCCCCTGGAGCAGATGAGACCCTATTATGTTCTCGTATAAGAGCGAATGACCCTTTGTGTACGAACCCGCCTCAAAGCTGTTGATTTATATTATTTGGTTATATATTGTATGTGATGTAGGTGGACAAGTTGGAGGGATCCAACTGGATTCTTCACACTCTAATTTTACTTTTCATATATGTTGTTATATGATGTATTGGATGTCATATTTGATGACATGGATGATTTTTCTTTTATTTAGTGCTATTGTTGCACTGGGCCTTATTATTAGTATTTTGAAATACTATAAAGTGAAGATTTAGTTTTTAAAAGGATTTTAAGTGATTTTGGAAATTAATATCTTAATAATTATTCTTAAATTACTAAGAGAAGGAACTTATTTTAAATTAAGTAAAAGGTGTGATTTTTAGATATTATAAATTAATAGTTTATAAAATATTTTAAATAGAGATTTTTGAACTGTAAAATAAAGACATTTAAAAACTTAAAAATAAGTCCATCTTTTATAATAAGGAATACAGTTTTAAAAAGAAGATAGAAATATTTTGGTATAAATATTTATTAAACGTTTTATATAAAGTGATGTGTGTATATACGCATATATTAAGAATATGTATATACATATATTAAGATTTATTTATAAACGTGGAAATTTATAAATGTGATAATGTATAAATGTGACGTTTTACAAACAAAGTGAAGATTTGTACAATCGTATTTTATTAATAAAAGGATAGATTTATAAATGGAGTTTATAAGTAAAGGTAAACTTTTATCATTAGATAAATTAGGAAAAATAAATCATAATTGTGGATTTATAATAAGATGTGGGATGTTGTTTTAGAAAAAATAGTTGGTTCTATTTTGGAAATTGAAAGTGGGGATAGATTTGGAGATGTTAAACGATATGTTATAATATATAAAGAGATTTATAAATATTGTTTTATAAATATAGAAAAGATTATGTTGAAATTTAAGTATGGATTTTTATCAAGGAAGTATATTTATGTTTTAAATGTTGTTTATTTATATTAATATTGTTTTAAAGTTGTTTATCAATATTTCAATATTTTGAAAAGTTAATTATTTAAATTATTAATATGGTTTGAAATTAATTATAATTATTTATCAATAAAGTTTTGGAAATTAATCGTTATTATTTATAATAATATTGAAGATAAATTTTTATTGTTTTATTAAGAATGTTTTGAAGTTATTAATTATTATTTTTAAGATGTTTTGAAGTCAATTATTACTTATTTATAATGTTATTATTATATAATAGTGTTTTAAAGTAAATGATTAGAACTTATTTATAAATGTTTTCGAGATTTATAAATAAGGCTTTTATAAACATATGTGGGTTTTATAAGAGGAATCTTATAACATTATTTGGAAAACTTAAAGGAAGATTAGTTAAAGAGTAAAAAAAGTTTTATAAATGATCTTAGATATTTATAAAAGAGTTTTAGAAATGGGTTTATAGATTTATAAAAGTAGCTTAGAAATGGTTTTATGGATTTATAAAAGGTTTATAAATGATTTTAGGAATGTATAAAAGGGAGTTCTATAAATAATTTCAGTGATTAATGAATGGTGTTATAAACGGGTTTAGAGATTTATAATGGAATTTATAAATTGTTCTAGAATTGTGTTAAAAGAAATCTTCCTTTGTTCTGTGAATATACTTATACCGTTGAGATAAGTATATAGATTTTTTCCAAGTATTGAAAATATATGGTTTTGTGGGTATATCTTCATAAAAATATTTTGAGATAAATATTTGGAAAGTGTTTTAATTAATGAAAAGATTAATTAAAGAGGCTTAGTGTGTTTGGTGCTTAACGAGTGTTGCTTCCTTTGGAAATTTGATCTCTGGTTGGATAGTTTGTTTATTTGATAGTTAAATAACCAACTATCAAATGTTGGCATGTTTATAAACTAACTGTGTCAGTTCGGAGAGACCAGGATCAGATATGTTATTTGAAAACCACTTTGGATTGGCATTAGCGTTTTAGATTGGAATATCTTGAAGATAATCGAGACGGAGCTTTGGAAGTGCAAGGGCTACTTGCTACTAATCCTGAGGGTGATTCCCAAAATGGATGTAGCAGAAGTGGTGCCTTCAGTTTCGTTCGGTCTAAGAACGAACTTGTATGGATGAATGCTGGCATTGAATTATTGCCTGGAGGGTAGTGTTAGCATTCCAAGTGGGAAGTACTATATGAAGGTAAAACGTAGCCTCAAGCCTCATCAACCGGGTAATGATAATAATCGGGCATGCAGTGGGGCTAAGTGGATCGCTCCCATCAGGGTATGGTCATTCCAAATCTAGATCGGTTACTATATACTCATGTATGCTTCAAGGCTCATTAACGAAAGGGGTGATCATATTTGATACTACTAGTCAAGTGGTAGGCCAGTGTTGTATGGCAGGTGTACAAGATGTTCTTGTTAGATCTCGGTGCATTTTATCTAGAGATGTACCATCGAAAGGTAATTCTTTACCTTGTCATAGTATGGAATCTAATCTCTAATACGTGCCTTTATGGTTTTGATTGTAGAACCTAGTGTGATGGAACTTAGTTAATGTAACAATTTCGGCTATGATTAATAAGTATTTTTACTCTAGACATTATTGTAATATTAATGGATTTTCTATAGAAAATGTTTTGGTTATCGTAAGGTTAGTACGCGTTCGTGTTTATATGCGGTATGGTCTTACGAGATACATTTGGTTTGAAAGGTTTTAGATAAACATTAAATTCCAACCTGGTGTGTTTTCTCACGCTGGTTTACCAGACTGACTCGGGCGTTATTTTATTATAATGTTGGGATCAGACCGAGCATATTTACAGATTATTTTGGATGCATTGGAGCTCAGGAGACGAACTGGAGGTCTTCAAGACGTATTTACATATATGTTTATTTTCCATTGCATTGTTGTTGAAATTATGAGCATTTGTGAGGACAGGTTGTTATAACTGTCCAGGCTGATGATTGTAATTCGTTATTTGTGTACTCTGATTTGATGTATGTATATTACAGTTTCTCTTTGCAAAGATCATTGATATTATATTATATATTTTTCCACTGCGATTGTGAGTATTTGTATTGTTTTAGTTTTCTTTTTTCTCTAGTTCTTCTCTTCTCTTTTTCTTTCTTCTTTCTTGCCCATAACTATTCGTTTTTCCGTTCAATTTGGGTTGGACATGTGTAGTTTATTGTCAGCTTGAATTGTGCGAATTTGCGGTTTATTACATCTTCAGATTTAAGAAAATTCATCAATGAACTTAGAGAAACAAGTGGATCCGTTTTTGGTATCATTAGACACTGGACAACAAACATCTATATGTATCATTCCAAAGAGTACATAACTCTTTTGTAGCTCCCACTAAATGGGTGTTTTGTCCTTTATTTATTGAGGTATAATTCACAAGTACCATCTGTTTCAATTCATATGATCAATGAATTATTTCTCAAAAAATAGATTAGTTCACAGTTCCAAACTTTATTGTCAAATATTTTTGATGCTTTTGTATTTTCATAGCTACCAATCACTATTGCCATGCAGTTAAGTCTAGCTAAAGCCCCGTAAAGTCCCCACTAAAGTACATAGCGCTCTTCGACTCTACACTATTTCAATTTAGTGCTAGCAAACAGTAGATCCACTTTAAGCCACTCTATTTTCTTCTACACTCGCTAAATCAAGCCTTTTTAGCACCCGATTTAGCAACATTAATATACAAAGGTTGATTTGAATAGTTCTCTTTTAAAACAAATCAACAAAGTTAGGATAAAGACCTTATTTTAAGGCATATATGCTTAATATAAGTTAGAAATCTATTATAGTCACCAGATCTAGTCGGCATAAATCATGATATTCTTCAGTTTTATTATATAAGATCAAAAAATATATCTTCTTCCTAAACAAATGATGTGAAAATGAGAATAAATTAACTTTAAATACTTGGTTTTATATCTTATAGGCTTTTTACACCACCACTACTTTCCGTTGTATACCCGCTTTATCCCCTTATAACTTTCTGCACCTCCACCGCTATGGAACTGTTAAGCGCTTTAACTGCACAACATCATTGTAGTAGAAACAAATACCATCATCGAAATTCCAATGCATAGATTTATTTTGAAATGAATATTCATAAAATTCATATAAAAATAAAATGACTTCTATTTTCGGTCGATACCGAAAACAATTATTATTAGTAATTGGCATACACAAAAGTAATATTTCAAAACCTTGTGTGTAGTAGCTAGTGTGTTATTGTATGCTCCTACTATTTCTACTGCTATGGTAACAAAGTTTGAAATGCCGAGCTACATTCAACCACTTACTATTTATTTATTTTACTACAACTGTTTTATTGTTGAGAGTTTTAGATCAAATATCTCAACCTCAACTAAAAAATATTATTGAAAATAATTTTCCATATGAAAAATAAATTTGGAATAGTAATTATATTTCTTGTTCCCTATTAATCATCTACAAATATTCAAATAATTATATTTTCTAATGTCTCTTCACGAAGCAGAGGTGACCATTGATCTCTTCATCCCAACTATACCAACATCAATACCATTGTCAAAGTTTTCACTTTCTCTTTTAAAAGGCTAAACCATTCAAAAGAGAAACCCTTTACTTCAAGACTGCATTAGATTTCTTTATAAAAATGTATTTGGTCATGCATAGCATTTTAAGGATATCAAATAAACTGAACTTAAGTAAATAGATTGTAACTATCTTTTTGGTGATCAAAATCCTTAGTCTATCTATAGTTCTTGGTCTAGTGTTGTTTTTAACACAACAGGATCCTTATTGTATTCAATCGTATTGAACACATAATCTTGTACTATGGTTCACTTACTCATTTCAAATGAAATATTTTCATCTTGATTTCGTACATTACGAATGTGACTGTTCACAATACAACTTTTGTATGTGATTGAATATGGATCCAATATTCATATTCTTTTATTGATCCAACATTCAAAACTCAAAAAAGACAGTACATAATCTCGAGCAAATTAATGCTTAAGTGATCAAGACACGAACGTTTTAAATGGTCGAATATTTTACATTTCTTTGTCAATCTTTATTCAATTCATTTAGTATATTTTAATTGATAAACATATTTATCATTAATAATAACTATGCAAATTTAGTTTAGTAGTCAGTTATAAAAGCATATATGTTATTATACTTGTTAGATTGTTTGTTAAGGCTCACACTGAATTTCACATTTTTCAAAAACCGTAAAAGAGATATAATAATTTCTTGTATTCCTTTAATGGGCTTTAGGATTCATTTATCTTGTTACAACAACCTTGAGGGTACCCAACAAATTAAAATATACTTCAACGGTAAGTAACCCTTCGCTACTTATATATAACTCCTAACACATATTTAATTATGCTCCTAATCATCTTGCTAAGCAAATCATAAAGTATATTAGACACATAAATCCATTATGTCGCGATATCCTAATCTAAAATAAGTAACTCTAGAGGGTGCTCAATAAAGTTATATAATATATATATCTAGGATAATATAAACATCACCTTAGATATTCTATAGCTTGAGGGTATTTAACAACCATAGGTATGTGAATTGCACTATTTATATTATAAATGATGGAAAGAAATTTTATTTTTAAATTCATAATTTAAAATAATATATATATAGTATTATCGACTATATAAGGAGATGAGTTTAACTCATGATATCATATGCCTTTATATACATCCATTGTATACTTCCTTAAATCCATATGGGTTTTAATTTGTTTAATCCTCATTTTCTTTATATATATATATATAATTTATTATAACATTTACCATTTTTTTTAGCAAGGCTAGTCGGCTTTATAGTGGGCCATGCCACTATATATAAATAAAAACAGGTGTCCTGCACATGCGCAGAACAACTATACATGGTTTTATAGTGGCCATACCACTATACATACAGTAAAAACACCTCCTCAACTAAAAAGAAAAACTAGACGTCCTCCTAAGAGGATGAACCACTATCATCATCAACTGATGAGGCCCTATGACATGGATAAAGCCTGAGAATGAGCTGCATTATCTGGATCAAAAACCTCAGATTCACTGGAGTATAAAATTTTCCTATCCCATGTGGCATCCGCCAAAATAAATCTATTGTCATCCCCATCGTCTCCATCATAGGAAAGAACTAGCCCATCACCAACAGCATGATAATATAACCGTCGACTCTCTCCATCTCCACCTAAAAACATATAATAACACTCAGACTCCGGACAATATCTCATCTCAGAATTCACATGTTCCGAAGACTTCTCCTTGGAGTTCCACTTAATCACTAGAGGCTGAATGTCAGCATCCGCATAAGGTACATCAATATCAGGGGACAAGATCGTAGGAAGCGAAGACACAACAATAATAGGAGAAGGAGCATCAACAACATCAATAGCAGGAACCTCTATGATACAAGCAGGAGCGGTATGGATCATAGCAAGGACTGAAGCATAAGAGTCAGAGAGTGGGACGACCGGAACAACCAACTTGGTAGGGCAAGACTTCGGAACACACTTACTAGTAGGAGGTCGAGGAAGGGGGATATTTTCCGAGATAGGAAGAGGTGGGTCAACTAAAGGATCGGAAGGAGGGTGATGCTTACATGAAAGCGCCACATGACCAAAGGAGTGACATATCTCACAGACATCAGGTTTCCATCCATAGTGAACATCAATTACCACAACATGGCCTTCAGCAAGGCAAACTCTGATCTTAGATGGAAGAGGCTTGTACGGGGGCAATTTCAATTAGAGCTCTAGCATAAATGATCCTACCTCTAGCCACTGTGTTCGTGTCAAAACACTTAAGATTTCCAACTAAACTAGCAATCCAGTTCAAACCAAGCAAAGGTTGTATAATAGAAGGGATATAAGAGAAATGGGCCCAAATAGGAATAGATAAGACCTGATCTCTCGCACTATCAATGATCTTACTCCATTAAGTAATAATAAGAGGTTTTTCTTCAATGAAAGAAGGCTCAGCCTCAATCACACGTTGTCTTTCCTCCTTCTTAGAAAAATTAAAGAAAAATATAGAATTATTAATTTGAACCTGAAGACCATCCATAAGTTTCCAACGGTTCTTACAATGTTCCCGAACAATATGGTACGTAGGATTCGAATTAAGAAAGAACCCAACAAGATAGTCGGCCCAATAGTCTTCTCCAGCCTGAATGATCTCAGAAGGAGGAAACATCACCCCTTCAATCTCCATTGAATCAAAAAAACATGGTACATAATCTCCTGCGTTGCACGACAATGGCTTAAACAAAGAAGTCCATTTAGGAACTTGAGGGGCATTAACCAGAGAACATGGATAGGGGGATACCAGAACGGAAGGAGGAACGGTAGGGTTCGTATCAACAGGAAACACATTTTGGATTGCAGGGACAAAGACTTTCTGTTGGGCATTTTCACAAGAAGGTTGAGTGCGCAACAAACTGGGATCAAAATCAACCCCAAAGACACAAATATTTCTACCATCCACATTCAATCCATCATCATTTATCAACCAGCATCATCGGTAAAAGAAATTTCATTATCACAGTTTAAACCAACTTCGGTTTCAGACCAACTGGGTACATTTGATGCAGAAGCAAGAAGATTGGATAATAAGTGCTCACCATTGTTGGAAAATCCCGATCTTTCAATTCGAGCACCCTCTTTTATGTCAGCAATCAAGGCAGCTAGGGGGTTAGCCAGAGGAACAGTAGCAACCGATTGAGACTAAACAACAAATGTGGCACCAGCAACCAGATCGTTGGCCAAGATTGAATTTCTTAAAGTTGAAGATGACCTACGAGCAATAGAAGGATGAGCGGCGGTGAAAGGTTGGCCTGAACGAGTCATATAGGAAGAAGCAAATTCAAGGTCTGGATCTAGGGCATTGGCCATAAACGAGATATGAGGCTTGAACTTTTTCTTCTTCGGCATGAGGAGACGAGGTGGGGCGATGGAGCACAGAGATGGATGGAAGAAAGGGAGGCGAAAGAGAAGGAAGGGGATCAGACAATGGAAAAGTGAAATTGTAACATCCCAGTATTTTTAACCACTCGCATCCGCACATGTCGGACTTGAATTACTCAAAATACCAGATTGTTAATTTAAATTTGGCAAAACTCGGCATATACAGTAAATAAATAAATCACAGACATAGAGTAATATAATAATAATGCAGTGGAATAGATAAATAGTAGTTCATGAATCTACTATATAAACAACAGAGTTCGAAATAAATACAACAGAATTTCTCAAATACAGACTGACGACCTCTCTGAGCAAATCAACTGGAAAAGCTGAAGGCTGAATCGATAGTTGGATCTCCAAACGAAGCTCCAAAGGTGACTCCCAATTGCTGTATCACTAAGTCTGACCCGAGCGTAAAGCAAAATACAAAACACTCGAGTCAGGATTAACATTCTTATATCAATAAATCCAACTCAAGTGAAATATCAACTGAAATACAAGTAACTTAAAGGATATTTGGGATAACCATCCTCTAAGGATCCGTGGAACTATCTTTAATGTAGAAATATACACTATAGCACCATGGTCATTTCAAATTAATTTATACTTCAAAACCAAAATATCACTTTCATTTCAAATATATCTATTTTCCAAAATAGTATATATATATTAAATAATTTAAAAAGTAAAGTGTTTGTAATTTCCTCAAACTTCACAAATCGCTTCAAAATCAACTCGACTTTCCCATTCAAATTTAATTCAATCTCAATTTATCAATTTCCGTTCAATTCAGTTTCTTACTAAACAAATTCAAATCTATCGATTTCAAATACAGATTTGGACCACAAAATAAACCATTTAAATTTCAATATAATTCAAAGTCAATATAATTCGAAGCTTTAAATATTCAACATTTCAAAGACTAAATTAGATAATTGCATTTAACTCCCAGTTTGACTTCACTATTATTTAGTTTTGAAATATTCACTTAATAAATTCAATATTATTATATGACCTTACATTACACTTTCTATATATTACCTTCGATTTCTTTAGACGTGAAATATCCATTAAATTACTTAAATCAAAAATCGAGTTATAAGATCATATTTCAAAGTTCAAATTCAATAGCTTCAAATCGATTTAATAAAGTAAAATTCTTAACTAAACACAGTTTCTATCAATTCAACTTTATCTTCCTTACTTACACAAATCATTGAAAAATCGATTTAAGAATATAATATTTAACATATTACATTAATTAAATCAAACTTTGTTAATTTAAGTTTAATATTAAATCTACTTTATATTTAAAAAATAATTCAGTATTAAATAAAACCATATATATATATATCCTTTCAAAATCATAGAAATCATTTTCAAAATATTTATATATAGACCAACGGTGTCTGTATATAATTTTCTATCATATGGTCAAGGTATACAGATATTTATCATTTCAATCCGTAATTTAAATATATACGGGTGGATACCATTTCAACCCATAATCCCAAATTCAATTCAAGTGAAAATCGCTTGGGTTTATCATTTCAACCCATAACGATTTTCTCCTATTCTAAAGTCCATTTGGGTATGTTTCATTTCAACCCATAGTGATTTCTATACTAACAGGGAACTTGCAGAGTGATAACAGACATGATAACAATAATAAAAGGCATATATCATCAGTAATTAAATAAAATATAAACAATAGAATATGGTGTCATATCTCACAGGTGAACAATTATATATAATAGCATATCTAACCATAATTAAATAATTAACAGTTCAAATTAGCAGCATATTTCAATTGTCGTTTCAATTGAAATCAAATTTAATAAATATAAGAACATTAATCGTGAGTGATTGCTCACCTTTCGAGGCTAGAGATGAACGAGGATGAGATGAGTTATGAATCCAAGCACGAATACCAAGGTAAATCTAGATTGGCACGAATATAACGAACAAAGCTAATAAATATAAATCGATGAGTATGAATCAAATCAACTTGATAGAAATCGCAATTATATATAATTATTATTTCCAAGAAATCAATATTTAATTTAAAGCAATTATTAAATTAACATATATATATATATAACTAAAATCATTGTTTTAATTAAGCACGTAGAATAAAATAAACATATCTATACCTATAATGCTTATAATTATATATCCAGCCATATGATAACATATATATAAAACTATATATGTATCAACTGACCCATCATGATTTAAAATATTTTAACATGCTTACAAATCATATCCTAACTTACACAATCATATATATAAATTTGACATACATACTAGATATTTATATATATGTTACATATGCAGATTTGATATACACAGCATCATATGCAGACTCATGGGTAAACTACCACTAATGTACTATACATATTAATATAAATGCACAGACAAAAATCAATAAGTAAAACTAAATGTATGCTAAATCCGACCTTGTATATAAACATGCAAACTAACACATTATTTGGTAACCATTGAAACTTTGTAATATATATAACTACTTTATATATCTGTATGTTCAGAAAACAAAATTTAAACAAACAAATATGTATACTAATACATTACTGTAACCTTATATAAAATTTAAACAACACATATATAACTAACCTGACATGCATATAACTATTATATATATATAACTGCTTTGTAATATAATATATAGGAACACTTATATACAGGCTTAACAAAATTTATATGGGACTATATATCCCTTGACAGCATCCCATAAACATAAATGTATATACACGAAAAATAAAAGTTTATGTAAATATACCTTAATATATAAACAAAACTGCTTTATATAAAACTGCATGCTAATATATATAAACCCAAACTCATAGAGTATATAACCGAACCATATACTTATTAAAACTGATGTATATAACTGATTATAAATTATATACTATACATTTATATAACCAGATCTGATATATATAACCATATAACTTTCAAAACATATTACTTTCATAAAACTATAAATATGAACTAATATGTATTAATAAATAATATATATTTAAAGTATATACAAACTGTTATATCTAGTTAAAAAAAATTCTGCAACCCAAAATTTTTATATAAACTTAATATATATATATATATATACACATACATACTCACTGCCATATGTATACATGTATACAAACCACTATAATAATATAAAATGTATATTTATATAATAATACCTAACAAGGAAGAAGCAAAGTAGCTCGGAGGTCGGTCAGGCCGTGTTGCCCACGTGGAGGAGGGGGTCGGAGGATGAATTCGTGGGTGAGGCCGAGCTGATGGAAGAAGGAGAGGGCGGCACGTAGGGAGCTGGGAAGGCGTGCGATGAGGATCTGGGTGGGCGTGCTTTGATGGGCTGGACGAGGTCGGTTTTAGAGGGAGGGGACAGATCGGGTTTAGGTTGGAGAGGAAGAGCGGTCGAGCACTAGTTTGTGGAGAATCGGCAAGATTGGTTGAGGAAGGAAATATGAGGGTGGAGGATGAGCGTGAGAGAGGAGGTGAGAGATGAAGGCTTGTGCGTGAAAATTGTTGTAGGCAACAGAAAAAAATAGATTTAAGTAGGGAAGAGAGAGGGAAAAGGAGTAGGCAGACAGAAAAGGAGAGAAACGTACCACCATAAAGTAAATTGAAATGATGGAGATATAACGGCTCACCATTGAATTCTGCAACATTTATTAAAGCAATTAATTCTAGCTTGGTAGTCACGGTAAAGATTTGAAAAGGATTGGGAAGTTAAAAGTCACAATTTCGGTACCGGTACGACGTACAGTTTTATTGTTTCCGTCGCGTACCGGACCTCAAAACACAGAATTAAATATACCGCAGAGAACAGCACGACGAGACGATCAAAATTGTATACAGATATTAGTGGTACGATCATCCTATCAAAAGTCGATAATCGGGACCGAAAATGCTGCAAATCTTGTCAGAAATAAGATAAACGGAGCAATAGTAGTTCAAATTTGATGAAACGGAAGATGACGTCTCACTCAGAAGGTGATTTACAAATTTTCTACATAAAAATATTCAAGTTTGGAAAACATTTTATTATCATCAAATATTAACTAATTTAAATTTAAATAAAATTACACAAAAAAATAATAAACTTCCATAAAATCAAATGAAAATTTTCCATCTGCTATATTTAAATATACGTATTCCAAATATCAAATTTTTATTTCAAAATATTATTATTTAAAATTTCTCAAAAATTCAATTAAATACGTTATAAAATTTATTAAAATTTACGGGTTGTTACACTCTCCCCCACTCAAAACTTTTCGTCCTCGAAAAGGAAGGAGGTAGGAGAATAGAAACAACTAGACAGAAAAGATAAATTAAAAGACAAGGGTAAACCATTGATTTAAAACTATATAAATTTTACTTGAAATATTCATTTGAAAACTTCATTTGTAGTTCAAATATCTTTAATACTTTAAAAACTTTTCAAAACCCATTTGTAAAATTTCTTGCTTCCTTTATAAATACCATTTATATGTTTAAATTAAACCTTTATAAATATATGAAAACTATTCGAAAACAATTATTTATATCATTACTTATATTTACAAAGGAGCTATTGAAAACATTAAATCCATGATTTATAAATTTTAATTTATCTCAAGATACTTTCAACATTATTAATAAATCAATAATCATTTCCTTTAAATATATTTTATTTAATTAATAACTTCTAAAATATTTATAACACTAATACATTTACTATTAAACCATGTAGTATATAAATAAACAATATTTTAAAAGGATATATTCAAAAAGGAAAGAAGGTAGATTTGGAAAAACATAATATAGGTGAATAAATAAAGCTAAGCAGATAAGGTAGATTCAAATGAATAGTATCGGGCACGAATAATTAATTTAGAACCATAAGAATTTAAATTTCAAACATTAATACAAAATTTCTTTGTTGAAAATACTTTTATATCAAAACAAATTTCCTTTTGAAAATACTTTTATAACTTCATGTTTCAACAAGTTTATCCTCGTTCTTGCAAACTCTGGCTATGCGTTGATCAAGCGCAAAGCTAGAATTCTCCAAGTACTAAGTAGACTTGTTTCAACACCTAGTGAAAATACTTGAAAAACCTTCAAAACCGATATGGAACGTACAATCCAAACAAATCAACCGAATCATGGATCGCAGATACACAATGGTTATGCCTGAATCCTCCAAGAAACATCCGTACCTTTTAAGCAATCGCTGCCTTGCGAATTTCACCATGATAACCAAAACTGTGGACCGCAGGATACATAACAATGGTTACGCATGAATCCCCCAGGAAACATCCGTACCCTTTAAGCAATCTCTGCCTTGCGGATTATGCCACCACAACAAAACTGTAGACCGTAGGATACAAAACAATGGTTATGCCTGGATCCCCCAGGAAACATCTGTACCCTTCAAGCAATCATTGCCTTGCGAATTACGCTATGCAGTCGAGTTCGTAAGACCATGGGTTACGCCATGGAATTCGATGGACACTCGAGTATCATATCCGGAAAACCAAAAATCAGAGAGAATAATATCGATAGAATGAATCCAAGATGTGGCCACAAACCGGATATCAAGCAAGGCACTTTCCATATCTTTACTTCGAAAATATATATCATATAGTACCTTTCAAATCAATTTCAAATATCGTACTTATATAAATTCCATTATATATAAGATTCCATTTTCAAATCGAATACTTTCCAAAATCAATAGTATAGAAAATCACACTTATATAGACTTTGATTATATAAGATTTCACTTTTCAAATTGAGTACCTTTCCAATCAATAGTTTCAAATCAACATCATACTTATACAAATCAGCTTTATATAAGTTCGATAACTCCCAAATCAAGTATTTAGTAAATAAGGTTCTCAATTCAATTCGTTTCAATATCAGTTCAGTTTCAAAATCATATATAGTTCCACCAAATTATTTCTTCTCAATTTAAATATCTTCAGTTTCGAAGTTTCCAAAATAATAGGTTTGGAGAATAATCGAAGTTTCTAAATCAAAATAAATTTAAGTCAAATAATTCATTTCCAAAATCAATGGTTTTCAAAATCATCTTATATTTACATAAGGTCCATCTTATATCAGAATCAAAATTTTCCAAAAACCATTACGCTGTATGAAGAGCCATATGGGATTGAACATCTTTGCTTTATAAAAGGTTTGAATTTAGAATAGTTTTGTATATAATATAGTTTGTAAAATAGCTTTGTAAATACAATAGTTTGTAAAATAGTTTGTATGTAAAATAGAATAAAATAGTTTGTTTAAGAAAAATAAAAGAAAAATTGTTTTGAAAAATGGGTTTAAATTGATAGTAGTTTTGCATAAAAGAAAATTTCCAATTAAATTACAAAGGTATCCAACCCAACAACTTCCAATTTTAGCGTTAAAGTATATCAATGATATTAGAACATAAGATGTACAAATGTCATCATTTCGCAACATCACATTCGATCACTCGCTCAATCAAACAAGTTCGCTTTCGAACTAGTATTGTCCATTCGACTTCCCTAATGCGGACTTCGATATGGTTTCTCGACTAGAAGCCATCAGCCTCCTTGCATAGCCATATACTATGATAGAGAATTCTAGAATCAAGCCCAAATCCATATCAAATATTCGCCATCAAGAATCAAATGAAAAATCCTAACACGAAATGGTGTAATTCACCTCGAACTTGTGTACTCAAACCTGGATCAAATTAATTATGCGAATAAAACAGTATACGTACAACTTATGTATCTATTCCAACTTGTTATATATATAGTTTTATAAAAGATCTTACTAAGTTAAAACATTTAAAACTAAATCTTATTCAAAATATTTTTAAAAACTAAATTTCATATTAGTATAATTCAAAATAGTCTTATTCATTTACTTAACAAAACAGTTTCCAACTTATTTAAATCATATTACTTCATACTTTACACATACAAAACTAACTTATACTTTATCAAATAATTTTTACTTTTCAAAATTACTTAGCTTTTAAAAATTTAAACCTTGATTTGGATGTGTTCGAACATTCACAATAGTCGGAGAAATCATATTCACATCCAAGAGTTGGAAATCATCAACAAATCAGTAAATCAATTCCAAAAGATAGAGTTATACCAAATCAAATCCAAAACTCGAGGACTGAACACCGGGCTCACTTCAAATCATTTCAAATATATATACATATATCTTTCGAATATCAAATCATACTTTGGAATTTGAAATCAAAATTGGTTTCATAAAATCAATCGGATAGCAAAGCTACCAAAGTGGCCTATCCCCCACTCTGAAACTCGAGAATCAACGTCGATGATGCGTGCATTCATCACCGAAATTATTCTCCAGCGACATGAGTGAGTTCTGGACTTCTATTTTCTTGAAAACTTCTTTGAAATTTCTTTGAAATCATTGGAACTCATTTAAATTCATTTGAAACATTTCTTATTCGGAAAATACTTTCAAATCGTATTATTATATATTTTCAAAATCTTAAAACAAATTTTCAAAATACTGGAGTTCAATCTCTCAAACTTCAAATTCAAAACCTTTAGTTATAAATCCATTTTATATAAATCCATTTCTTATATAATTTTTAAAATTTCAAATCTTTTCGAAACTTCAAATTCTCATTTTTAAAAGGTATATATATAATCCTTACCGAAAACATTTTCACTTATTTATATAGAATATGATCATACTTATCAAAGTAATACATTCGATATATAAAACAATTTCTAAAATACAAACAAGCCCGATTTTTCAAAGGATGATGCAAGAGTGGATTTCAAAACAAAGATAGAGGTTCAAATTAGAGGAACTCTAATCAAATAGAATTCTGATTCGAAGGTAGGCTCGAAAGAAGATGAGATAATTAAGTTTCAAAATAAAAGATGGATATACTTATATAAATCACGGGCGACCTTAACCGGGTCAACCGTGACTTCAGGAATATGATCGATGCAGAATTCTAAGGCAAATCGACATTCGATCGCCAAAGATAGACTTTGGCATAACGAGAGATAGAAGCATCTAAACCGAGGGTATAGAATTCTCCGGTGAATCAATGCCAATTGTAAAGGAGTTTCACCCCGTTACAAATCATTCAAAGATTGGCGGAATCGCCAACTTTATAGAGGTCATTCGAAGTGGAGTTATGGGATGCTCCAAAATCAAAAGAATACAAATAGGGGAGACAAGGATGGATTTCAGAACAAGTGGGAGCGTTCCAAAATTCAAAGGAAACCTAATCAAAGAGGAAGAGATTCAAGCACGGACGAAAGTAATTCTGTAATTAAATCTACTACATATGCTAAGTTTTGCCTAAAACTAGAGCTCTGATACCAACTGTAACATCCCAGTAATTTTAACCACTCGCATCCGCACATGTCGGACTTTAATTGATCAAAATACCAGATTGTTAATTTAAATTTGGCAAAACTCAGCATATACAGAAAATAAATCAATCACAGAATCACAGACACAAAGTAATATAATAATAATGTAGCGGAATAGATAAATAGTAGTTCATGAAGCTACTATATAAACAACAAAGTTTGAAATAAATACAATAGAATATTTCAAATACAGACCGACGATCTCTCTAGCAAATCAACTGGAAAAGCTGAAGGCTAAATCGATAGTTGGATCTCCAAACGAAGCTCCAAGCTCCAAAGGTGAGTCCCAATTGCTGTATCACTCAGTCTGACCCGAGCGTAAAGCAAAACACAAAACACTCGAGTCGGGATTAACATTCTTATATCAATAAATCCAACTCAAGTGAAATATCAACTGAAATACGAGTAACTTAAAGGATGTTTGGGATAACCATCCTCTAAGTATACGTGGAAATATCTACAATGTAGAAATATACACTATAACACCGTGGTCATTTCAAATTAATTTATACTTCAAAACCAAAATATCACTTTCATTTCAAATATATCTATTTTCCAAAATAGTATATATATATATATATTAAATAATTTAAAAAGTAAAGTATTTGTAATTTCCTCAAACTTCAC
This sequence comes from Allium fistulosum, assembly GCA_030737815.1. Lineage (NCBI taxonomy): Eukaryota > Viridiplantae > Streptophyta > Magnoliopsida > Asparagales > Amaryllidaceae > Allium > Allium fistulosum. Next base: position 943,298,606 of record CM060905.1, on the reverse strand, counting down.
AAATTGCTTCAAAATCAACTCGACTTTCCCATTCAAATTTAATTCAATCTCAATTTATCAATTTCCATTCAATTCAGTTTCTAACTAAACAAATTCAAATTTATCAATTTCAAATACAGATTTGGACCACAAAATAAACCATTTAAATTTCAATATAATTCAATGTCAATATAATTCGAAGCTTTAAATATTCAACATTTCAAAGACTAAATTAGATAATTGCATTTACCTCCCAGTTTGACTTCACTATTATTTAGTTTTGAAATATTCACTTAATAAATTCAATATTATTATATGACCTTACATTACACTTTCTATATATTACCTTCGATTTCTTTAGACGTGAAATATCCATTAAATTACTTAAATCAAAAATCGAGTTATAAGATCATATTTCAAAGTTCAAATTCAATAGCTTCAAATCGATTTAATAAAGTAAAATTCTTAACTAAACACAGTTTCTATCAATTCAACTTTATCTTCCTTACTTACACAAATCATTGAAAAATCGATTTAAGAATATAATATTTAACATATTACATTAATTAAATCAAACTTTGTTAATTTAAGTTTAATATTAAATCTACTTTATATTTAAAAAATAATTCAATATTAAATAAAACCATATATATATATCCTTTCAAAATCATAGAAATCATTTTCAAAATATTTATATATAGACCAACGGTGTCTGTATATAATTTTCTATCATATGGTCAAGGTATACAGATATTTATCATTTCAATCCGTAATTTAAATATATACGGGTGGATACCATTTCAACCTGTAATCCCAAATTCAATTCAAGTGAAAATCGCTTGGGTTTATCATTTCAACCCATAACGATTTTCTCCTATTCTAAAGTCCATTCGGGTATGTTTCATTTCAACCCATAGTGATTTCTATACTAACAGGGAACTTGCAGAGTGATAACAGACATGATAACAATAATAAAAGGCATATATCATCAGTAATTAAATAAAATATAAACAATAGAATATGGTGTCATATCTCACAGGTAAACAATTATATATAATAGCATATCTAACCATAATTAAATAATTAACAGTTCAAATTAGCAGCATATTTCAATTGTCGTTTCAATTGAAATCAAATTTAATAAATATAAGAACATTAATCATGAGTGATTGCTCACCTTTCGAGGCTAGAGATGAACGAGGATGAGATGAGTTATGAATCCAAGCACGAATACCAAGGTAAATCTAGATTGGCACGAATTTAACGAACAAAGCTAATAAATATAAATCGATGAGTATGAATCAAATCAACTTGATAGAAATCGCAATTATATATAATTATTATTTCCAAGAAATCAATATTTAATTTAAAGCAATTATTAAAATAACATATATATATATATATATATAACTAAAATCATTGTTTTAATTAAGCACGTAGAATAAAATAAACATATCTATACCTATAATGCTTATAATTATATATCCAGCCATATGATAACATATATATAAAACTATATATGTATCAACTGACCCATCATGATTTAAAATATTATAACATGCTTACAAATCATATCCTAACTTACACAATCATATATATAAATTTGACATACATACTAGATATTTATATATATGTTACATATGCAGATTTGATATACACAACATCATATGCAGACTCAAGGGTAAACTACCACTAATGTACTATACATATTAATATAAATGCACAGACAAAAATCAATAAGTAAAACTAAATGTATGCTAAATCCGACCTTGTATATAAAATCCAAACTAACACATTATTTGGTAACCATTAAAACTTTGTAATATATATAACTACTTTATATATCTGTATGTTCAGAAAACAAAATTTAAATAAACAAATATGTATACCAATACATTACTGTAACCTTATATAAAAATTAAACAACACATATATAACTAACTTGACAAGCATATAACTAATATATATATATATATATATATATATATATATAACTGCTTTGTAATATAATATATAGGAACACTTATATACAAGCTTAACCAAATTTATATGCGACTATATATCCCTTGACAGCTTCCCATAAACATAAATGTATATACATGAAAAATAAAAGTTTATGTAAATATACCTTAATATATAAACAAAACTGCTTTATATAAAACTGCATGCTAATATATATGTAAAGACCCAAAAGTTGGCCTTCGAAAATCGGCACCCGTACTCCACTTGTACTCAAGATGCCGAAGATTCAAATGCCAAATCTGGTTCTCCGGAGCTTATAACAACATTTAAGTAAATAACACAGCGGAATAAAAGAATAATACATTGATACACAATATCTGATACAATAGAGTGATACAATGAATATCAATATACATCAGAGATATGATACAACAAATAGCAGCGGAAAAGAAAATGATAACATCAGTAGCGGATAATCTCCATCTTCATAACACCAATCCAAAAATATAGTTCGAACTCCCAATAAACGATGCACAGAGATAAGCAAATGCAGTCTGATCCAAAGACTGAACTAGCTCCAGATAATCTACTAATCTGAATATCTGAAAAACCCAACTCTAGACTGCTCGTGTAGGAAAATTTTGAGCATCCAGAGTTTAGGAAATGAACAATAAACTTCGGATCAGTCATGGGACTGGTGTGAGCAACAAAACAATTTATCTTTAAAACAAATAGCAGAGAATTTTAAAGTCAATTCGCAATGCTTTTTGAAAATGAAACTACCATAAGACCTCCCACCACACACACAATGCAAACGCAGAATTGGAGGAGATTTCTTCTTATGATAGTCAAAGATGCTTACTATGCAAAATCAAATCATTTTGATATTATTATTAGTGCATAGTGGAAAACATTTCGAAAGTAGAATATAAATCTTAGCCAACATACAACCATTATTGTATGTCTACTATAGCTACTATGTTCAATAGCAGGTTACCGCCACATTCCATAGCAGGTAATACAACTAAAACCGTACAAGTCTCGTATTGTTTCTTTGGATTTCCAACAAATGGTCAGGCCAAGGAACTTCCCATTGCCACATGGAAACGCCTCTGGAATGACGTCCCGAGAACCTAACCGGATCTCTGCCAACACAAGGCCGGGTTACCTCTGCAAAAATAGGTAACTACTGACACGCGTATGCCATCCCCCGATCGTAACCGATCTTCCCGAGGATCCTCGATTTCAAACAACCACATCAGAATAATAATGCAGTAACCACATAGGTTAAGTATTTGGGCTCCATACCATGATACCACCTCTATCCAGAAAGAAATGACATACACTAAGGGGTGCTACTCCCTAGAACCTTGCCGCATCTTTCCTGTTTTGACCATTTCCGGGGTGTGAGGTTCGACGAAGTCTCGTCCACAAAGCTACGCTTTGTCACAAAGCCATGCTTCGGGTCAAACAAATGATCAACCTATGATCACAAAGATATAAGATCAAACAAATGATCATATCACAAATGATCAAACACTGATTATCACACAGCAACACTCAGCATGCCACATTACCAAATTGGGATATATCGCTGATAAATTTCAACTACATAACCTCTAAGCTCGTACGTCTCAGAGAAGGGTGTTAAGCTAAGAGAATAAATTCTCCGCCACCAAACAGATATGTATTTGAAAGAAATCGGCTTTATATTTCAAAGTGTAATGTCAGACATGTAACCATACAAGTCTGTTTCGGGTTCGAACAGAACCGAAGGCACTTCTTACGAAGCCCTTGCAATTCCGGGTATTCACAATCCCGTCCGGACTTCCCATCACAAAGGGTGATAAAATCTCTATACCGGGGACCAGTCGGTGCAGAGACATTCGACGAGTTGTCCTTTCGTTTTCGTAAATATCCGGTCTTCAACACCGGTCTTCAAATGCGATCCATATACGACGTATCATTATTCGGAATGGGTTATACGACACAAATGTCTTTTCCCGGCTAACCCGAATAACGAGCGCAATCTTTAAAAACATATGGATATGGGATTTCAATTAAGTCACAACTTATTACCCAAAACCTTTCTTTTGAATGGTTAAAACAAATTACCAATTCAAATCTTTAAACAAAAAGATTTATTTCACAAAGTTAACCCCATTCACAAAGATACATTCATAGATTTCAAAACAACTTCTGTTTCAATTGGATTGACTCGTTAAATCTTTAAATTAAAGATTCAACTTATAGCTTTCAAAACAATTTCATTTCGAATGTTTTAAACAAATCATCATTTTAAATCTGTTAAAAATAAACAGATTCAATTCATAGCTTTCAAAAGAATTCATTTATAACTTGGAAAACCATCTTTCAATTCATACTTGAAATTCCTTTAAATTGGAATTTCATTTCTTATATATATATGAAAGCTTTTATCATTTGAAAACAAACAGTTTTCATTTAAGAAAAATCCAATTTTTATTTGCACGGGTTAAAGTCCTTGAATTATATTCACATTTCAAAATCAATACTTTTAAAATATTTTAACCCATATATAACGGGTATAACATCTTTAATCCCTAGTTTCAAATCATAAAATTCAATTTCAAATCTTGAATTTAAGTTTAAATCAATTGTTTAAACTTCAAAACTTTATCAAGTTATTTAAAATAAATTTCATCTTTAAAATTCCATTTCAAAAGCTTTTCACATTTAAACCTAAATTTCTAATTTCAAAATCAATTGAAATTAAAATTTCAATTTCAAAAATATCAATTTGAATTATCTGTGACTTAACCGATTTCCACGTGAAATCCATATTCGTGTGTGTAACAGTGTAGTCCAGGGGTTTTACACACAATAGTGCAACATCAATCATCACATATCAGAATACATAAATATAGTTGATAAGCGATATAAACTATAACGCTTATCGTACAGATCACAGATATATATCATAGAAAATAAATTATAGATCACAACAAAATCAGGAGGTATCACAAAGCATCATATATCAGATATATCAAACAATCAAATCAATAGGATCCAAACATTCATAAGTAAGGTCAATTTATATCTGATTATAATTAATTTATACCAGACTAATTACTTTTGAATAAACTACAAATCTTGGTTAATTACAAATCATTTTGATTAATTGACCTTTAATCATTTATTAATTAACCTTTAAACCAATTACATAATTAATTGACCCCTTAATTGCTTTCACAAAGTAATTAACAATTTACAATTGATTATCTCAATTAATTAATCTTATTATTTATCAAAATTTATCCCATAAATTTGATTACTTAATAACTTCTAGTTAATTAACTTCATTAACTAATAACATTTCTTCAATTTCTTTCTTGAGAAATTATCTTAGATTAATTCATATTAAATCATTTCCAATTATAAATTAATCTAAATCATTAATTAACTATTAATCATTCATTTATTAACTTAAGTAGTTAATTATAATTTATAAATCACCTTATCATTAATAAATCTCTACTTACAATTATAAAGTCATTGTTCTTAATTACTTTCTAAAATAATAAATCTAATTTTAAATTCCCTAACTTAGTTAACATTTTAAAGCCCTCTTTACATTTGAAATTCAATTATATTACTAACTATAATTCGAATGTTAATTCACTTTATGCTTAACTAGACTAATTACTTAATTTAAAGAATAATTTAGAGTTTAAAACATTTTAAAGTATTGACTAAAATAATTTAAACTTGTATCAAGTTTTAACTAAATCTGTTAAATATTTTTAAGATTTAAAGTGTTTACAGTTTGCCAAAACTGTTTACTTAACTTACTTAAGAAAATTTCAAAACTGCAGTTAACAAAAACCCGAGGCTCCCCCGCGTTACAACCCGAGTAGCACTTCGGTTAAATCATCCCTTTCCCCGAGTCTTCCCATGTACTCACCCTTCTTCTTCTCTCCTCTTTTTTTTTCTTTTTTCTTTTTCTTACAGTAAATTAAATTTTGGTTTAAGTTTAAAACAAAGGCATCAGTAAATCGCTTGCATCCTCGAGTACGAACCCGAAGTAACCCCCCCATCTTACTCGAGTATCTCTCGAGTCGAAGCTACTCGCGGCCTCACTGACACGTTCACGCCACCGTGCACGTGCACGGTGGTTTGCCGACCCTCCGGCAACCCTCACCACCACCGACAAACCCCAAATCAACTTAATAATCGAAATCAAAGCCCAGTTAATCGCGAAATCCACGAAATCGAAAAAGAGCCTGAAGCTCGAACGCAAATCACGAACAACCCACTGGAAATCACCACGTTCTGCCACCACACTTCACCAGAGGCAAAGCCCCTTCGCCAACGCCATGGCCATACCTCCCTCGGCCTCCACCCAAACCCACTGACCCCTCGATCCAAGCACGGTGACGAAACCCAAAATTTACAGAGCATCAACAAAACATGTGAACGAACCCTACTTTTATCTCCACCTCAAAATCTATACATTCGAATTTTTTTTAAACATTTTTCCTGTGTTAATTCATCTTCAAACTTGCTACATACAGAATTTCAACCTTTATGAATGGATCATTCATCAGTAATTGATGATAATGCAATTTTTTGTTCATATTTAAACTGCTCCGGAAATACCAAGCTAAAAATCTTCATTTTAGTTTTAAAAATCGCAACTTGCAGTAATAATTCAATATATAAACTTGAATTAGCATTTTATAGCATTCAAATTTATCAAAGAAGTGTTTGATTTAACTGTAGAACAAGTTACAGTAGTATACTCTTACAATCATAGTTTTAATTAGCCTTTAAAATCTTAAAATTAGTTTAAACATATTGTTTTAGTTAACAACTTACATATTAAAATTGTTTGTTTGAACAGAAACATGATTCATGTATCAAGTGATAGGGAGATATATGTACAGAGCAACATATACATATGCACAGAATCATATTCAAACTGAAATATTCACAAACCAGATTATAAATGAATCTTGATCTATTTTTAAATAACTTAAAGCTTTAAAATTATTGTTTACTCACTTGCAAGATTTCTGTGAACCAAGAACACCCTTTTTTCTTGAATCTGCAGTTGAAAACTGCCTGTGCTCTTCCCTGTTTTGCTTTGGATTGAATGATGTTTTTTTTTCTTTTAGATGATGAACAAAGGACAGAGGTTGTTTGTTGAACAGGCTTTTATAATTTGCAAACTGAAGCTTTTCCAGGCTGAAGACATTGCCTTGTTTTGATTTGTTTTGGTTTGAGTTGTTTGTAGCATTTTTCTTTTCTTTTTTTCTTTTCACAGTTTAAAATTTGAACGAACTGATGTGAGAAAGTGTTGTATAGGAAAGAAGGTATAGGTGATATTATTTGTTTATACATAGGTATGGGTGATATGGTATGTTATTATTTTGTACAATATAGTGATATATTTTTCTTTGTTCGGCCATGCTTGCATTAATTGCTTCCTACTTGCCTTGCATCTCGGCTAAAAATCTTGTGGTGGCTTGTTTAATAATATTTGTCTTGTTAACAGTTTGTATTTCATTTGCCTATACTTGAATATATTTACTCGCTGAGGTAATCTTGTACATGATGAAGAGTAATGGCATTTATTATGTTATGGTGGCTGGTACTATCTAGCTTTAGTAGCTAAAGATACTTGCATTTATTAAGCTTGCTTTACACTGTTGTTTCCAGGTTGAGGTATTCTTCTTGTATTATGCTTTGTACATTTACAGGTTTGCATTTCTTTTGTCTTGTTTTATACTTTGTTTTGTTTCATTTCTTGTTGTTTGTTTTTAACTTTGTATTGTACATAAATTTCTATTTTAATTTTGTCGTTTGAATTTAATTATATGTTACTTTATATTTTAAACCATTTATTTACAATTTAAATTCAAATCAAATGTATATACATATATATTAATTAAAAATCCCTAATTTACTCCTATATGCTCAAATACATATATATATTCTCGTATATACATATATACACTATTTTTAAATTTAAATGATTATATATATTTTAATTTGGATCGGGAAACTCGCTCAAATTTTCTAATTAAATCACAAATTTTTATCCAAAAATTTATTAAATTACTCAATTAAATTCAAAAATTCATTAAATTATTAATTTAAATAAATTTAAATTCCGGGGTCGTTACAATATATAAACCCAAACTCACAGAGTATATAACCGAACCATATACTTATTAAAATTGATGTGTATAACTGATTATAAATTATATACTATACATTTATATAACCAGATCTGATATATATAACCATATAACTTTCAAAACATATTACTTTCATAAAACTATAAATATGAACTAATATGTATTAATAAATAATATATATTTAAAGTATATACAAACTGTTATATTTAGTTAAAAAAATCTGCAACCCAAAACTTTTATATAAACTTAATATATATATATATATATATATACTCACTGCCATATGTATACATGTATACAAACCACTATAATAATATAAAATGTATATTTATATTATAATACCTAACAAGGAAGAAGCAAAGTAGCTCGGAAGTCGGTCAGGCCATGTTGCCCACGTGGAGGAGGGGGTCGGAGGATGAATTCGTGGGTGAGGCCGAGCTGATGGAAGAAGGAGAGGGTGGCACGCGGGGTGCTGGGAAGGCGTGCGATGAGGATCTGGGTGGGCGTGCTTTCATGGGTTGGACGTGGTCGGTATTAGAGGGAGGGGACAGATCGGGTTCGGGTTGGAGAGGAAGAGCGGTCGGGCACTAGTTTGTGGAGAATTGGCAAGATTGGTTGAGGAAGGAAATATGAGGGTGGAGGATAAGCGTGAGAGAGGAGGTGAGAGCTGAAGGCTTGTGCGTGAAAATTGTTACAGGCAACAGAAAAAAAAATAGATTTAAGTAGGGAAGAGAGAGGGAAAAGGAGTAGGCAGACAGAAAAGGAAAGAAACGTACCACCATAAAGTAAATTGAAATGATGAAGATGCAACGGCTCACCATTGAATTCTGCAACATTTATTAAAGCAATTAATTCTAGCTTGGTAGTCACGGTAAAGATTTGAAAAGGATTGGGAAGTTAAAAGTCACAATTTCGGTATCGGTACGACGTACAATTTTATTGTTTCCGTCGCGTAACGGACCTCAAAACACAGAACTGAATATACTACAGAGATCAGCACGACGAGACGATCAAAACGGTATACGGATATTAGTGGTTCGATCATCCTATCAAAAGTCAATAATCGGTGCCGAAAATGCTGCAAATCTTGTCAGAAATAAGATAAATGGAGCAATAGCAGTTCAAATTTGATGAAACGGAAGATGACGTCTCACTAGGAAGGTGATTTACAAATTTTCTATCTAAAAATATTCAATTTTGGAAAACAGTTTATTATCATCAAATATTAACTGATTTAAATTTAAATAAAATTACACAAAAAAAATAAACTTCCATAAAATTAGATGAAAATTTTCCATCTACTATATTTAAATATACGTATTCCAAATATCAAATTTTTATTTCAGAATATTATTATTTAAAATTTCTCAAAAATTCAATTAAATACGTTATAAAATTTATTAAAATTTACGGGTCGTTACAGAAATTGAGGAGCAGCCATTTCTAAATGTTTTAAAGTTTTTTAAATTGAACTTTTACTTATAACATTTACCATTCGTTATATATATATATATATATTCACATGTATTCTCTAAATAATTTAACAGTCTAATTAATTACAAATATAAAACACACAAATACACATACATATATATGTATGTATGTATGTATGTATGTATGTATGTATGTATGTATGTATGTATGTACAATTTAAAACAATATTAAAAAATTTGTTTTTCCCAATGCCTTGCACCTCTCTCCTTTCTTCAAAGAAAACAACACTGGAATTGCGATGCAGCTAGTTTATCTGGACTCAATGTTAAGTGACCTCCCTTAAGGAACAAGGTTAAGGAATTCGGGTTTTATTGATGATACTGTTAAGGGTATGCCCTAGAGGCAATTTGGTAATTTGTTACACATATCTAAACTTATGATTGAGATAATAAAGGTATTTAATTTATGTTATATCTTTTTTATATAGTGACATAATCAATTCAGTAATTATTTAAAGTATATAAATAAGAAAATCCATAAATAAATTTTATGTCATTGTAGTTGCAAATAGTTGCAATCATGAGTAATTAATCAAAATATAAAATAATTTTATTTTAAGCATTCTTAGTTAAGATGTTTCAAGAAAGGATATTGATACATTTGTTGAGATAAGAATGCAGAATGCTTTTTAAATATTGGGTAGTGTGTTACTCATTACTATTGGGGTCATCAAGGAGTTACATACTAGTAGTTATCAGTTATCCATGGAATGAATCATCGGAGAGATTTTTGTTGGTTAATAACAACTAGATAAAATAGGAAATCCTGAAGTGATGATATTACATAGTTCTTTCGACTTCAGAATACCGTCGAACTTCAATATGGAACCCTACTATGATTATAGTTGAAAATTTGCATGGCATCAATAAAATAATTATACTTGGGTCTGAGGTGAAGCATTGGAAGTGAAACACTATTCAATATCTCCAAAGTCGTACGAGGTTAGTATCACGATCAACTATAGTCGACGAAAAGTCAAAACCTCTTGCCGGAGTAATAAGGGTAATAGTAAATGTTATTATTGAACCAAAGACTTTGTTTATGGGCTAACCAAGTTGAATGTGGACGATATTGGAATTTTGATCAAAACCAAATTCCATAAGTCCTAATATGATATAGTGTTGATGAAGAGAATTGGCATAAATAATCGTTTCTATTTGGCACCGCCTAAGAAATTATAAAATGTGATTTTACCGAAAAGGTCTATAAGCAATGAATTCGGCCAAACGGTCATTCCATTAGTTAAGGTGACATGTGAATGTCAATATTTGAATTTTTTAATATTAGTTGCGGATTGAATTCACACCTCTGAGTCACACAACCGAATTTATGAAATCTTCGAAAATCCATAAGATTTAATTAATTTATAAAATATTGTAAATTAATTAAGCTAACTAATATTTAAGAAATATTGATTATTATTTAATTCATTTGATGCATTGGTGATGTTAGTAATTATTTGGATGTATATATAAAAGTTATATGTGCATGTGTCGATATACGATATCGATATATATATATATATATATTTAAACGGTTTTTAAGTATGGTTAATTGCTTAAAAAATTCTGAAATAATTATCCACGTGATGAAATGATGTGGCTTGTCATGCTAGAGAGAGAGAAAGGAAGGGATATAGATCAAATTTGACTGAAAATTAACTAGGAATTAAAAGCCGAGGTTTTAAAGAGAGATTAAGAAAGGTTTTTGATCTCTCATTTAAACAAGTTCTCTTATTCATTTTCTTTCAAGCATTCATTCTTTCATTCACTTTTCTTTCTTCTCCTTCTCTTCGTACCATGACTGAATTCTCATCATCCTCTTCCCATAATATTTTCAACTCCAAATATATATATGAAAACATCAAATGAAATATACGTACGTGGTTCTTTCATCTCTTGCAAGGATTATGTGTGGATCTTGGAGATCTGAGGAGAAATCTCAAATTAAGGTGTGCCTTTTTGCTAAATCTAAAAGGTATCTCCTATTTTAATTATTCTATTAAATATAATATGATTATTGTAACGTTGTATGCATATGCTATTGTCCCACTTTGATTTGAAATTATTTATGTAATTTGGACTATTTGTTGAATGAATTGATTTGGTCCTAATATGATAAATCAAAGCAGAAATTTATATATGATTAGAAAACAATGTTTTAATTATAAATCTATATTTTAAACTCTCAAATCAAAGTGTAATTTTGGTTTAGATATGAAAGTTTGTACGTACATAATTTTGCATTAAAAACTTAAACTTTCTATGTACATGTTGTGGCTTTCACCTTACATCAAAAATAATTATGCAATTTAAATACTTTGTTGAATGAATTAGTTTGTTCTTAATCCGATAAACTGAAACATAAGTTTACATATGATTAAAATAATGTTTCAATTATAAGTTTTAAAATTAAATATAATAATATTCCAAATATGTTATGCCATTTAATGTTTCAAGTACTCTTATGTGAATATTCTAAAAATTTGTTAATATCTTATTTAATTTTTTGTGTTCAACTTTGGTTTTATGATATTAAAAATACCTAAGTTTTATTTTGGTTGAAACTTTTAATTTATGTGTGTCTGTATAGTCAATTAATTCAAGTATACATATGTTTGCAAATACATTAGAAAATTTTAATGTAGTATGTAAGTTTGTTTTGAATTATTTGGAAAGTTTTGAATTTTTCATTATATGTATGTATGTATGTATGTATGTATGTATGTATTTTTTATGTGTGCGTACGTCTGCATATCTATACAAAAACATTTAAAATTTGTATTTTATATTGCCAAGGCATGTTTTAAAACCTTTTTTAGTTTTATCAAACAATTTAAAATTATGGTAATAATACATATACATTAATTATTTTTGTTGTCTATGTCACTTAATTGTAGCATGACACCTCTTAACTTTTAATTAAACGTTACAATAATCAAATTTGCTAAATAGGAGAAGTGGAATCAATCAAGGATGCTACCTTTCATCTCCTTCCTTATTCGACCTTGATGTGATTTCATCTATATTTTATTTTATTTGTTCATTACCATTAGCACATATTAATTACACTTTCTTTAAGTTTAGAATGTCTATCACACAATTTAAAGTATGAATTTATTTGATATATTCATTCTCTTTTAGATATCATAGTTAATTAATTTAGAATTAATTAACAAGATGAAGGTAAGTTTAATAAAATATGATTTTAGTAAAATAATTAGATTGGATCTTTTGAAACCATTTAGACCCCATAGACCCACTGTGATCCAAAAAGAATTTTTTCGAAATCCACCTATTTCACCCACCGTAGACCGGCTTGATTATATCAGTTGATGCACCTCATTCATTTGGATTTTGCCGGTGAATTAGTAGTTATGCTTCGGTTATTTGGTCTATATTGAAATGATTCAGATTGCATTATATTTGATTGAAGTTTCATTAGTAATTGGAAATTTCAATGGTGATAGCTATGCTACTATCATGTCATGGTTGCAGTGTTCATCTTTTTTGTGGGTCATTTGTTGGTTATCGGTTTTGATTTTAATTGTTATTTTTGTTGATTGTAAGGTTTATGCATTGTTTGCATTCGTGTAAGGTTGTTTGTTAGTTGTGGTTGTGAATTGTGTGTGAGTGTTATGCCGTTATGGTGTCATTGTCATGTAGCTATGGTGGTGTTTTAGCCTCACTCCATGTTTGTTTGGTTATAAAAAGCGGATAGTTCAAAAACCAACTTGCCTTGCCAAAGAATATATTTCAAATTTACTTATTTATTACTTTTATAAAAACAATTTTGAACCATGTTCTAATAAATTTAGTACTAATTAAAATAATTCTAAATTTGTATTTTTTAACTCTCATAAAATTATGACATACTTTATCAGAATCTAAAATAATTTTTAATTTAATTTATGATATTCAAATATGCTTATTTGAATCAATCTAAGGCTTAAATACTTCTAAGCCTTTCACAAGGGCATACCCTTGGAATAAGCAACTTCGACGAGCCATGTAAAAGCCATGAGATTGAGAGGATTCCAAATCATAACAACGGTCCTTTATTAGAGTAACATTCTCCTTTGTTTAAGAAGATTTCCTTAGATACTCATTTAATTATTTTTTCCAAAATATTACCTTATACGTTGGTTAATAATTCACATAAAAACAATGAAGGCTCTGATACAAACATTAGATCACATGCATTAGCAATGGGGTCAAAAGGGAAAATTTCAAAAAATTCCTCTTATTAGTTTGCACAGGATCATATTTTATGTTTATATAAATAATAAATTTATACAAAATCATATTTATTATATAAAATAAAAGAGTGGGTATATTTCTGTTAACCCACCTTTTGCCAAGGCAGTATACAGGCAGATTTAACCCAATAGACTTCACAATTATTAAGGCCGATGAGTCTAGACTGATGATTGTAGGGCCTAGAAATCAAGTACAGATAATAATATCAAGTCGAGGTTGAATGAAATTGATAGATATGCCAGGAAGAATGTTCGTAGTATGGAATATGGCTCATTGTATAAGAGTGATCGGCGTAGATTGGTTCCAACAACTGGGATCGACATACTTCGGAGTACAAAGGCATTCTTGTGGAAAACAATCAATATCTCACGATCTACAAGTCCAACACATATGAAATTTTGGAGCAAGATGTAGGGACCCTAAGGGGGATCGCATATCATTTAGATGAAGTAAGAGGGATTGGTACCTATCCCTCTTAGGGATCGGCTAAGCCCAATTTCATTACAATGATCGATAAATATCTCCACATCTACACATCCAATTGACATGAAACTTGGAGGACAAGCTAAGTAGAACATGTGGAACACCCAATAGGGATCGCATAGCATTTGGAGCAAGTTGGAAGGATCGATACCTATCCCTCCATAAGATCGACTATAATCAGCCTTAACACCATATTGCAACAAAGATCGGTCAATAACTTGAGTTTTACTAATCCAATTGGCATGAAACTTGGAGGCTAAGAATAATACAACATAGAGAAGCTCCCATAGGGATCACATGGAATTTGGATGAAGTTGGATGGATCAGTACCAATCCCTCCATATGGATCGACAGAAGTCGGGATTTAAACAACACTACTTCACGAAAAATGCGATATCTCACGAACCGTACGTCAAAATGCCCGAAATTTGGAGAGCAAGTGCTAACACCATGGGGAACCACCCAGAGGGATCACACCCCATTTGGACACCAAAATAGGGATCGGTATAGATCCCTACTATGGGCCCCAATGGGCTAGGAAATTATTAGGTGGCCTCGTCTTGGTCTTCCGAACCTTCTATCAAAATTTCAGCCCGATCCATGCACGTCTTCCCCTAAAATACAGTAGGCATGGCATCAAAAAAGGGATCTTCTTTCTGCTTCTATTTAACTTCAACCTAGGCTATACTTTGTCAATTTTATTCTTGAATTTCGGATTGTAACTGTAAACAAACTTTTTTATAATAAAAAGGATTATTTGGGAGTGGACGTAGGCGAGAGTTAGCCGAACCACTATAAATCTTGTCTCCTTTTACTTGCTTTCTGATTATTTTAATTTTTTTCTTCATTTATTTCTCCTCATATTTCTGTGATTTAATTGGATATTGGAGCTTTTGCATAATTGGGTGTTGGTGGCCAATTTTGATGCAAATATTTTGGTGCTTTCACTGGGAAGACTTGCACCTGTAGATTTGGAAGCTAGGATCTTAGATATGGAAGCTTGGATACTTGGATCTAGAAATTAATGGCTAGGTAATCAACATGGAGAGTGCTACTAGAAATGAACCACCATGGGGGAGTCGGGAGGCTTCCTCAAGAGCTGGAGCTAATCAAGCATCTATCTACATCACCAGGGATGAAATGGAAATGATGATGCATGCTATGCAAGAAAGGATGCTAAAAAAAGATAGGACGAGATGATGCAGAATTTACTCCAAAAGATTAGACAAGCTAGAGCACATAATCAAGGAGTTGAAGTAGTAGGAATCGCTGAAAATCGGAACCGGGAACATGAAAATGGAGCCAATAGACAAAGGAATAGAACAGTGTAGCTAGGGATAGTCCCCTACCATCCTAGAGGGATCGACACCGATCCCTCCAGAGGGTTCGGTACCGATACCCATAGACTAGGGGCATGCCCCTAGGTATGGTTGATCGTGATGCTGGAGGACCTACGATCGCTCCCATGGTGCTTGGTGCGAATCGGAATTTGGATGCTCGTCCAGAGGAATACATTCCAGAATTCCCTTATAGACTCGGGGAGCAGCTTGGACATGATGATAGAAGACTTCCATTGAAAGACAATGATGGGTTTGCAAAGATGATAAGGCGAGCTATGTGTGGAGGATTAGTGAAAAGGGATCTAGAGGATGTAAATAGAAGTCCATTCGCTCCAAATATTAGGAATGCTAGGATTCCTCCAGAATTCAAACTAAAAACACTGGAAGCTTATGATGGAAAGTGGAATCCAACTATGCATATGATGAGGTATATACGGGACATGGAAGTACTAGGGGCATGGAAAGAAATCCTGGCACGACGTTTCCCTCTGCACTTAACGGAGTAGCTGTGCTATGGTTCAGACAGTTGGAAAGCGGTTCTATTAGCACATGGACAGAATTGGTTGAAAGATTCATGAAGCAATTTCGGGTTCACATTATGAGACCTAAGAATGTGATGACATTGACATCAGTAAAGCAATAGGCAGGAGAATTACTCAAGGATTTCTTAAGTAGGTTAAGTGTGGCAGTTGTTTCGGTGGATCGACCAGATCCATCAATGGTTTTATTGGCGGCAGTGTCAAGAGTTGCAGATAATTTAGATTTTAAGATATTACTTATACGGGATCCACCAATGGATCTTGGAGAATTCTACCATGAAGCAGAGAGGTTTTTACGACCAGAAGATGCGAAAGCGGATAAAAAGGCAACGGATGTTAACACGGTACGGGGTGGAGAACCGCCCGGTGAAAGCTTAGGAAAATAAAAGGGTAAATGGAACATGGATATAGCTTCGATGGATCGAAGCGACACAAGCCCAAATTCTCTTCTTACTAGGAACTGAATGAAACCCTAGAATGGATATATCTTGATACTCGAGGGCACCTTCCATACCGAAGGCCGGCAAGGAGGAAACCCTTCGAACGCGAACATACATCAGGAAAGCACTGCCTATTCCATAAGCTGGATGGGCAAAATACAAATGACTGCACGCATTTGAAGGATATCATTGAGGAACACGTGAGGGAAGGTTAGTTTCACAATATGTAAGGACTCGATCTGCGACAGTGGAATAGGAGCAGCCACTGTCCACCTCAAATGAAAATGACACTGGATCAAAGCATCATCATCAACTTGTCATCAATTGATTGGGATTTCATGAAATATGAAGAAAACTCCACACTAAGATGGCTAAGTCACTTACACATGTATGGGATCGAGGATGGTCCCTAGGCATGCTTTGAGATGATGATAAACCGTAATGCCAGGGTTTGTGAAATTTGTTTTTTTCCCTTTTCTCTTGTTTTCTTCGAACTCTTATTTTTCTGGTTTTATTTAAACTCTGGTTTATTGGTTGTACTGACTCTTATTTTATGGACTTGGGAATGCTTGAATTTGGATCAACGTAATGGATAACACAGGTCGTTAGGTATGGATTATGCCTGGCAAGGGGTAGGTTGCTTTGCTCGAACGTGATGGGTTGACCTACTCAGGTCGTCGAGTATGGTTTGTGCTCGACAAGGAACCGGAGAGATGAAGGTCGTCAGGTATGGATTATGCGTGGCAAGGGGTAGGTCGCTTTGCTCGAACGCGATGGATTAACCTACTCATGTCATCGAGTATGGATTGTCCTTGGAAAGGATTCGGGGAGATCAAGGTTGTTAGGTATGGACTATGCCTGGCAAGGATCTGGAGAGATTAAGGTCGTCAGATATGGACTGTGCCTGGTAAGGGGTAGGTCGCTTCGCCCGAATGAGATGGATCGGACTGCTCAGGTTGTAGAGTATGGATTGTGCTCAGTAAGGATGCAATGAGATCGAGGATTTGGATTAGGATAACAACCCGAGGAGGTTATGGATTTGGATATCAGCTTCGAACAGCTAAGGATTTGGATATGGCTGGAGCGGTCTGGGCATTGACTAACAATCCTGAGTGATCGTGGGTTTGGAATTGGATATTGACTCGGAATGGTCATGGATTTCACTAACGATACGGAGAGATCATGGATATGGATTGGCAAAGGATTGGATAATATAGCTAATAATGGATAATGGAATTCATATTTAGGATTTATGGCGATTCAAAACATGCCTTCCTATCGCCAGGCATGTTTCGAGGGGCAAAGTGTTAATCCACCTTTTGCTAAGGCAGTATACAGGCAGATTTAACCCAATAGACTTCACAATTATTAAGGCTGATGAGCCCAAAGCGATGGCCGTAGGGCCCAAAAATCAAGTATAGATAATAATATCAAGTTGAGGTTGAATGGGATTAATAGATATGCCAGGAAGAATGTTCGAAGAATGGAATTTGGCTCAATGTATAAGAGGGATCGATGTAGATTGACTCCAACAACAAGGATCGACATACTTCAGAGTACAAAGCCATTCTTGTGGAAAACAATCAATATCTCTTTATCTACAAGTCCAAGACATATGAAATTTTGTGAGTAAGATATGGGGACCCTATGGATCCTACCATAAGGATTGCATATCATTTGGATGAAGTAAGAGGGATCGGTACCTATCCCTCTTAGGGATCGGCTAAGCCCAATTCATAACAAGGATCGATCAATATCTCCACATCTACACATCCAACTGACATGAAACTTGGAGGACAAGCTAATTAGAACATGTGAAACACCCCATAGGGATTGTGTAGCATTTGGAGCAAATTGGAGGGATCAGAGTGTATCCCTCCATAGGAATCGGCTATAATCAGCCTTAACACCATACTGCAACAAAGATTGGACAATAACTCGAGTTCTACTAATCTAATTAGCATGAAACTTGGTGGCTAAGAAAAATAGAACATGGAGAAGCTTCCAAGGGGATCACATGTCATTTGGAAGAAGTTGGAGGGATCGGTACCTATCCCTCCATATGGATCGACAAAAGTCCGGATTTAAACAGCACTACTTCACGGAAAATGCGATATTTTGCAAACCATACATCAAAATTGCACGAAATTTGGCAAGCAAGTAGCTAACACCATAGGGAACCACCAAGCTAGATTTCACCTCATTTGGACACCAAAATAGGGATCGGTACCGATCCCTATTGTTGGCCCCAATGGGCCTGGAAATTTTTAGCTGGCCTCGTCTTGGTCTCCCGAACCTTCTGCCAAAATTTCATCCCGATCCATGCACGTGTTCCCCTATAAATACAGTAGCAATGGCGTCAGAAAAGGGATCTATTTTCTACATCTCTTTATCTTTAACCTAGGCTACACTATGTCAGTTTTATTCTTGGATTTCGGATTGTAACTGTAAACAAACTTTAGTATAATTAAAAGGATTATTTGGGAGTGGACGTAGGTGAGAGTTAGCCGAACGACTATAAATTTTGTCTCCTTTTACTTACTTTCTGATTGTTTTCAATTTTGTTCTTAATTTATTTCTCCTTATATTTCTTTGATTGAATTGGATATTGGAGCTTTTGCGTAATTGGGTGTTCGTGGCCAATTTTGGCGCCAACATTTTGATGCTTTCACTGAGAAGACTAGCACCTGCTTATTTGGAAGCTAGGGTCATAGATTTGGAAGCTTGGATACTTGGATCTAGAAAGTATTGGCTAGGCAATCATCAAGGAGAGTGCTATCAGAAAGAAGCCACCATAGGGGGAGTCCGGAGGCTTCCACAGTAGCTGGAGCTAATCGAGAATCTATCTAAATCACCAGGGATGAAATGGAAACGATGATGGATGTTATGCAGGAGAGGATGCTGAAAAGATAGGAGGAGATGATGTAGAATTTACTCCAATATATTAGACAAGCTGGAGCGCAAAATCAAGGAGTTGAAGTAGCAGGAATCGCTGGAAATCAGAACCGAAAACATGAAAATGGAGCCAATAGACAAAGGAATGGAATGGAGCAGCCAGAGGCAGTCCCTTGCCATGCTAGAGGGACCGGCACCGATCCCTCTAGAGGGTTTGGTACCAATCCCCAAAGGCTAGAGAGCACGCCCCTGGGTCTGGTTTATCGTGATGCTGGAGGACCTGCAATCTTTCCCATGGAGCTTGGCGCGAATTGGAATTTGGATGCTCGTCCAGAGGAATATGTTCCAAAATTCCCTCGTAGACTTCGGGGCAGCTTTCACATGATGATAGGAAAATACCATTGGAAGACAATGATAGGTTTGTAGAGATGATAAGGTGAGGTATGCGTAGAGGATTAGTGAATAGGGATCTGGAAGATGTAGAAAGAAGTCCATTCGCTCCAATTATCAGGAATGCTAGGAATCCACCTGAATTCAAACTACCAACACTGGAAGCTTACGATGGAAAGTCAGATCCAACTATGCATATGATGAGGTATATATGGCACATGGAAGTACTGGGGCATCAGAAGAATTCCTAGCACAATGTTTCCCTCTGTACTTAATGGATGTAGCTGCGATATGGTTTAGACAGTTGGATAGCGGTTCTATTAGAACATAGACGGAATTGGTCGAGAAATTAATGAAGCAGTTTTGGGTTCACATTGCGAGACCTAAAAATGTGATGACATTGACGTCAGTAAAGAAATATGTAGAAGAATCACTCAAGGAGATTTCTTAACTAGGTTCAATGCGGCTGTTATTTCGGTGGATCGACCAGATCCATCGATGGTTTTATAGGCGGCTTTGTCAGGAGTTGAAGATAATTCATATTTTAAGATATCACTGATATGGGATCCACCGATGGATCATGGGGAATTCTTCCATGAAGCAAAGAGGTTTCTACGATAAGAAGATGTGAAAGATGATAAAAAAGGCAACGAAAGTTAATACGGTACGGGGTGGAGAACCGCCCGGTGTAAGCTTAGGAAAGGAAAAGGGTAAACGGAACATTGATAATAGCTTCGATGGATTGAAGCGACAGAGGGGGGAACCCAATTTCTCTTCTTACTCGGAATTGAATGAAACCCTAGAACAGATATATCTGGATACTCGAGGGCGCCTTCCATATCGGAAGCCGGCAAGGAGGGAATCCACCGAACGCGAACGGACATTAGGAAAGTGCTGCCTATTCCATTAGTTGGATGGGCACAATACAAATGATTGCAGGCATTTGAAGGATATCATTGAAGAACATGTGAGAAATGGTCAGTTACAGCAGTACAAAAGGACTCGGGCTGGGATGGTAGAATAGGAGCAGCCACCGTCCACCTCAAATGAAAATGGCACTGGATCAAGGCATCATCATCAACTTGTCATCAATCGATTGGGATGGCATGGAATAACTAGCAAACTCCACAGTAAGACGGCTAAGTCACTTACACATGTACGAGATCGAGGACGGTCCCTAGACATGCTCTGAGATGATGAGAAACCGTAATTCTAGGGTTTGTGAAATTTATTTTTTTCCCTTTCTTCTTGTTTTCTTCGAACTCTTGTTTTTCTGGTTTTATTTGAACTCTGTTTTATTGGTTGTATAGACTCTTATTTTATGGACTTGGAATGCTTGAATTTGGATCAATGTGATGGATAACATAAGTCATCAGGTATGGATTATCCCGGGCAAAGGGTAGGTCGCTTCACTCGAACGTGATGGATTGACCTACTCAGGTCGATAAGTATGGATTGTGCTCCGGAAGGATCTGGAGAGATCAATGTCATCAGGTATGGATTATGCCTGGAAAGGGGTAGGTCGCTTCGCTCGAAGGCGATGGATTGACCTACTCAGGTCGTCGAGTATGGATTGTGCTCGGCAAGGATCCGAAAAGATCAAGGTTGTCGGGTATGGACTATGCCCGACAAGGGGTAGGTCGCTTCGCTCAAACGCGATGGATTGACCTACTCAATTCGTCGTGTATGGATTGTGCTCGAAAAGGATCACGTGAGATCAAGGTCGTCAGGTATGGACTATGTCTGGTAAGGTGTAGGTTGCTCCGCTTAAACGCGATGGATTAGACTGCTCAGGTCATCAAGTATGGATTGTGCTCGACAAGGATCTAGTGAGATCGAGGATTTGGATTAGGATAACAACCCAGAACAGTTATGGATTTTGATATCAGCTTTGAATAGCTATGGATTTGGATATGGGCTCGGAGCGGTCTGGATTTTGGCTAACAATCCGGAGAGATCGTGGGTTCAGAATTGGCTATCGACTCGGAATGGTCAAGGATTTCACTAACGATCCGGAGAGATCATGGATTTAGATAGGCAATGGATTGGATAATATGGCTATCAATGGATTATGGACATCGGATTTTGGATTTATGGCGATTCAAAACACTCCTTCCTATCGCAAGGCATGTTTTAGGGGGCAAAGTGTTAACCCACCTTTTGTAAAGGCAGTATACAAGCGAATTTAACCCAATAGACTTCACAATTATTAAGGCCAATGAGTCCAAAGCGATGATTGTAGGGCCCAGAAATCAAGTACAGATAATAATACCAAGTCAAGGTTGAATGGAATTGATAGATATGCTAGGCAGAATGTTCATAGTATGGAATATGGCTCAATGTATAAGAGCGATCGGCATAGATTGACTCCAACAACAGGGATCGGCATACCTCAGAGTACAAAGGCGTTCTTATGGAAAACAATCAATATCTCAGGAATTACAAGTCCAACACATATGAAATTTTGTGAGCAAGATGTGGGGACCCTAGGTATCCTACCCTAGGGATCATGTATCATTTGGATGAAGTAAGAGGGATCAGCTAAGCCCAATTTCATAACAAGGATCGATCAATATCTCCACATCTACACATCCAATTGACATGACACTTAGAGGACAAGCTAATTAGAACATGTGGAACACCCCATAGGGATCGCGTAGCATTTGGAGCAAGTTGGAGGGATCGTTGCGTATCCACTCCATAGGAATCAGCTATAATCAGCCTTAACACCATATTGCAACAAAGATTGGTTAATAACTCGAGTTCTACTAATCCAATTGGCATGAAACTTGTAGGCAAGCATAATACAACATGGAGAAGCTCCCATAGGGTCGCATGGCATTTGGAAGAAGTTGGAGGGATCGGTACACATCCCTCCATAGGGACGATAGAAGTCAGGATTTAAACACTACTTCATGGAAATTGCGATATCTCACAAACCGTATGTCAAAATTACCCGAAATCTGGGGAGTAAGTAGCTAACACCATCGAGAACCACATAGAGGGATCATACCCGATTTGAACACCAAAATAGGGATCGGTACTGATCCCTATTGTAGACCCCAATCGGCCTGGAAATTTTTTGGTGGCCTCTTCTTGGTCTCCCAACCTTCTTTCAAAATTTTAGCCCGATCCGTGCACGTCATCCCCTATAACTATAGCAGGCATGGCGTCAGAAAAAGGATCTTCTTTCTACTTCTCTTTATCTTCAACCTAGGTTACACTCTGTCGATTTTATTCTTGGATTTCGGATTGTAACTGTAAACAAACTTCAGTATAATAAAAAGGATTCTTTGGGAGTGGACGTAGGCTAGAGGTAGCCGAACCACTATAAACCTTGTCTCCTTTTACTTGCTTTCTGATTATTTTAATTTTTTTCTTCATTTATTTCTCCTCCTATTTTTGTGATTGGATTGGATATTGAAGCTTTTGCATAATTAGGTGTTGGTGGCCAATTTTGACGCCAACAATTTCAAAAACAGCACATTAGTTCATAATATACAAAATCATGTCTTCGAAATCTAGGTTTTTGCTCAGCAAAATCCACTGCATCCCTCCTAACGCTCTCTCTATCTTTCTCTCCACATCACCATCTCGTGACCTCCTCCTGCACTGAGAAAAACAATGAAGAAGGGATTCTTTGAATTCTCTAAATGGTCTCCCAATCAGATGCTACAACAGGGTCCCACGACCAGATTTGGTAAAAAAATTCAAACCCCTCGCCCTTTCTGACCCCCACTCTTTTCCACCACTGTCGGTCTCATGGAAAAAATCTATGATGAAGTCCAAGCAAGCGACCTTTGCTCCTGCGCAAAGCCAAACATCTCCCTACGCAAACATAATGCTCCCTTAATTCCTCCTTGACATTATGCCTCCTCCTTTTAATGTGACTCTTCCCTCATGCTAAAACAAAGACAAATGCCAATCAGGCCCATGCTTTTGAATCTAATGGTAATTTTAACAACCTGCCATTTTCAGACCTCTAGTTTTCGACACAAAATAATAACTTTGACCGAATAAGTCAAAAAACAACGGATCATTAGGTGATTGATAAAAGAAAACAAAATAGAAACCATCTATTTACCTTTCAAAACTCATAGTGGAAGTTACGCAAAATTTAATAATCAAATAGTACTTTCATTACCAAAGCAATCCATATATATTTTCATATATCACTAATATATATACAATACAAATCCAAATCCATACAATACTTCATGTATCTTACTTATATTACACATGTCATCACATACATAAATACATACATACATACATACATACATACGAATAGTACTGACATTACTAAAGCAATCCATATATAGTTTCATATTTCACTAATATAGATACAATACAAATCCAAATCCACACAATACTTTATGTACCTTACTTATATTAAACATGTCATAACATACATAAATACATATATACATAATAAATAATACATACATACATATAACATGCCTTTGTCACCTGAGCCTCCAATGTTATCATAATCTGACCTGTCTCCATCAACCTATCACATATCATAAGCAAAGAAAATATGGTGAAGAAGGGGTCGGACATAAAGCCTAATGAGTGAATATAAATCGATTCAACATTTACTATACTTGTTTCACAATATAACATGATAAAAAATGATAAGCTATCATATCATTATACATTTCATTTCATATTCAATTCATGTCAAATTCGATATGCCATAGATATTCAGAGAGTTTTGAATACCCATGTTACTATATTCATTCTAAAATGATGTGACTACTTTCACACTCGTACATACGTAAGTTGTATAGTCGTATCATGGATAAACCAAAGAAGCATTGAAGCCTGCTATAGGCAATAACAGTGTGTTGTAGCCAACCCACAACATCCGAAGTCATGAATCCCTCCCATTCCAGCTCTATTCCTATTCAATAACCAAACTAAATTGAATAACTTATAAACATTGTATCACGAAGGCATGCGATATCCATGCACTAAAATGCTTTGCCACTTATGCTAGTATACATCTTCTACACCTTCACTCATGCCAAACACACTCAGGGAATCCAATGCGAGCCTTTAATTATATATATTACTTATATGTTATAGCCTATATTAGGCCCAAGTTTAAATCGGCAGATTTATTCGTTGACCGGTGCATTGGTGTAGGCCATCGATCCACCGATATACGTGCCAAATGCACATTTCTGACTTTTGTATATCTTTATTTATCTTCACTTTTATTTCTTAGTCTTGGTAATTCCTTAGCGTTTTGATTTCATACTTAAGCCACATACCTTTCTAATATATCATACTATTATTCCCCAAATTTGTATCATCATTCGTTATTTTTAAATCTTGATTTCTTTAACTTTAATATATCGAAATGTACTATATAAATTCATATATATAGTTTAAATTAAAAAATAAACACTTTTTTTGGAATATACTTATCAAACCTCCAAAACTTAAAATCATGATTTTTAAAGTATATTATGTATATGATTCATATATACATTCATATATACATGTATTTCCACTAAATAATTCATATATATATATAGTTTAAATTCTTATAAAAATATGTTTATTACTGAAATATATGAACTAAATTTCCAAAAACCAAATCTTAATTTTTAAACTATGTTATATATATATATATAATTCATGTATATATTCACCTATACACAATATCACCATTTATTGCATTTGACTAAATATATAACATTTATATAAAATATAGCTCTATCAATTTGAGATAAAATTTCCAAATTCATAGAAACATTTACTTTAACTTCAGAAATTGTTTCCGTGCCATTTTGATATGATTATATACACCAAATCATTAATATAAAAGTTCTGGCCTACTTTTCACATACTGTAAATATTTACTTATAAATTCATATAGATTGAATTAAATTATGTAAAAATACTTTATAGGCCTGAAATCATCACATTTAATATTAAAAATTAATTACATACAAATTTGATATATTTAAATGTCCAAAATGATTAAATTAATAGTTTTGGACTACTTTGGCATAAACATGCAATTTCATCATATTAATTCATATAAATTATATATAAATGCCCAAAAATTACATTTAGATATGTTAATATCATATTTCATCTAAAAAAATTATTTATATAAAATTACCATCATTTCACTATGAGTTTCCCAAGTATAAGTCTCAAATATGTCTACTTCTTCATATAAGGTTTACATTTGCATTTTATATCTCCACTATCCCATTTAATTACTCTATAATCATTCATTAATCGGGTTAGACAAAATTTCCAGAAGTCTTAGAGATAAATTTCTAATTTTATTCAACTACTTAACAATTTTAATCATATTAAATTATGAATTAAGCGAGTAAATATCAAATTTAGGAACCCATTCACCCTTGTTGATACCTTCCAAATTCAAGCCTCTAGCCTCACTTTTGTCCACTATCCAAAGATAGAATTCCCTTAATTTGCTGTTCTAATACCGCTAGT
The DNA here is from genome assembly GCA_030737815.1 of Allium fistulosum. Taxonomy (NCBI): domain Eukaryota; kingdom Viridiplantae; phylum Streptophyta; class Magnoliopsida; order Asparagales; family Amaryllidaceae; genus Allium; species Allium fistulosum. The sequence continues at coordinate 943,272,160 of CM060905.1, read as the reverse complement.
AGCTCCTACATGCTTGTTTTTGCCTCTCTCTATGATTTAGGGTTTCAATTTCTTAGTTTGATTTTGAATTTAGGGATTTAGGGTTAGTCAGGGCAATTGGGGAAGAAGAAGAGGAAACAGGATGTTAGTTTCTGAAATGAGAAATGAAGTATGCGTTTCTGTTATAAAACCAAAGTAGTTAGAAAACTGCTTGACCGTTCAATTTTAAATTTGAATATGAACTACATAGTGTCTATTCGACTTGATGATGTTCTAGGTCGTATCTCCTTCATACGGATCCAAACGACATAATTAATTAAACAACGTGAATCAGGAAAAATGAGACGGTCGCAATGGTACTGGATTTGTTGTCAAATACCAATGTTTGTAAAATGATCATTTTGCCTTTCATTATAAATAATTTATTTGATTAATTCATTAAATCCAGTATTTTTTTACATTATCATATTATAAAAATAATAATTAAACTTATACTTAGTTTTTCGGGGTATTCCATTCTCTCTCCTTAAAAGAATTCCATCCCCGAAATTAACAAAGGATTGAAAGAATGCAATAGTCGTTCCTAATATTTAATTTTTTACCTGTGTCACTTGTGTTATTCGTGCTTGTGCACATTCTCATACAATCAACAAATCAAAAGTTAATAGCATACATGAAACAAATTATTCAAACACACATGAACATGATATTCTTATATTGAAATGCAATGATGCAATTCTAACTTTTGGCCACCTATGTGAATGTAGTTTATATGGCATATCAGACATGATGCACAACACCCTAGTAAACATATTAATTTTATATGAATGCATAAATGATAACTAAACAATATATAATAATATATTCTAACCTATTCTGTTGAAGATCATCCAGTCAATCATACCCAAGAATTACAATTATGCATCCAATTTTAAAAATAAGAATATGCAAAAGGAATATACCAGTAAAGATATGTGGGTGGGAAACCCGTATCTTGTACTTTGGTACCCATGTACTCTCTATCGGATCATTTCCCATTAGACTCTAACCAACTTCACAACCTTGTTCCGCAGTCGTTTCAATCCATGCTCAACAATCCATATAGGATCGTGGGATGAACTCGTCTCAAGTTCTAGTTCCACTTCCTCCAATTGACTAGGTTCAATAACCATAGATGGATCATGCACACATTTTCGAAAATGTGAAACATGAAGCATGTCATGAACACCATCCATCTTCTCCGATAGTCATCACCTAACTACTCTCTTCAATGGTGACAACTTAACAGACACTGAATCCCCTATAGTGAATTCTAGGTTTATCCTTCTCTTGTCCGCATAAGATTTATGTCTATCCTTTGCTGCCTTCATCTGTTTCTGTATCAACTCCACCTTCTGAATTGTCTTTGATCATCTCTGGTCCAAGAATGATCTTATTCGTAGACTCCTACCAACATGACAATTATTTATAGGGTCGTCCATACAAAGCTTCAGATGGTGTCATTCTAATACTTGCTTGATAACTATTTTTATAAGAAAACTCTACAAATGATAGATGATATTTCCATCCACCTCCAAAATTTAAAATACATTCCCTTAATAAATCCTCCAACACCCGGTTACTCTCTTCGTCCATCCATCTGTTTAAAAATGATATGATGCACTCAAATTCAACACTGTTCCCATAGCACTTTGTAGACTCATCCAGAACTCACTCGTAAAAAGTAGTCTCTGTCACTTACCATACTAACTGGTACTCCATGGAGTCGAACTATCTCCTTGGTATACAAAGTTGTTATGGTCGTTGTAGTTCTTTTACTCTTTATGGGAAAGAAATGTGCGCTCTTTGTAAAGCGATCCACTATTACCCAAATACATTCACCCCTTCCTACTCCTGGATTACCCATCAATGAAATCCATAGTGATGTTCTCCCACTCCCACTGAGGTACTTCTAAAGGTAACAACTGTCCTCCTGGTTTGTTTTGTTTTGTCTTAACCCTCTGTTATGTCAAACATTTAGCTACAAATTCTGCTACATTTCTCTTCATACCTAACTAGTGGAAAAATCTTTTCATGTCTCGATAAATTTTATCTCCTCTTGGATGAACGGTCATCTTTGAGTGGTGACACTCATCCAATACCATGTCTATCAGCTCCTTCACTTATGGTATGTACAACCTACCATCTCGTCTCAAGTAGACTTTCTTATCCTTAGAATAGCAATCTAAATGACTTGATTTCCCGCCTTTCTCCCTCTTATCCATAATTTCTACTAAAGCAACATCTTGCTTTGGATTCATGCCGATGCGATCCATCCATGCCGGTCTGACATCCAAAGTTGCTAGTAATCCCGGTGCATACTCCTATGGAGGCTAGAATTCAAACTCAGATATGAACTCCAACTGCCTTATCTCCAACACCATCGAGTTAAAAACTACATGCTTCCTACTTAAAGAATCCGCCACGACATTACCCTTTCCTAGTGTATATGCAATCCCGAATCATATTATGCTAAAAATTCCATATACCTTTGTTGTCTTGGATTTAAATCTTTCTGAGAGAACAAATACATCAAAGACTTGTGTTCCTAAATAATTCAAATCTTTCTTCAAGTAGATAGTGTCTCCAAGACTTCAAAGCAAAAACGATAGCAACAAGGGTCAGTTAATTCCTTTCGTGCATCCTAAGTTGTCTGCTAGCATAAGCTACCACCTTTCCTTCTTGCATCGAAATGGCTCCTAATCCGGTACCGCAAGCATATATATATATATATATATATATATATATATATATATGGTAAAAGGTTTAGAACCATCGGGTAAAGTAAGAACCGGTGTAGATGTTAACAACTCCTTCAATTTGACAAATGCCCATTCACAATCATCATTCCACATAAAAACAAAATTCTTCTTATTAAGGTGCATAAGTGGTGCTGAGATCTTTGAAATGTCTTTGATGAACTTCCGATAGAATCCATCCAAACCAAGGAAACTTCTAACATCAGTCGTGTTCCTAGGCATCTTCTAATGTATTACGGCTTCTACCTTTCTCGGATCCACAGCTAAACCGGCCTTCGATATTATATGCCTAGGAATCAGACGTCCTTCTTCCAAAAGTTACATTTTAAATTGTTTTCTTTCAAGTGATTCCTTCAAAGAACATCCAAAACTTCCCCTAAGTGCTTCTCATGCTCCTCTTTGCTTCTCAGTAATGTCAAAACGTCGTCCACGAAGACCACCACAAACTTATTTTGTTGCTCCTGAAATACTCTACTCATCAAATTGACAAAATACGCGGAAGCATTAGTCATGTTAAATGGCATGACTACCCACTCAAGCAAGCCATCAAATGTTCAAAATGTAGTCTTTGGAGTACTATCTTCCGCTACCCTCAATTGGTTGAATCATGTCGCCAAATCCATCAGCAAGAAAATCCTTATCCCAACCAGTTGATCAAATAAGTCATCGATATGCGGCAAAAGATATCAATTCTTCCTTGTTTGTTTATTCAACTCTCGATAATTGACACACAACCTTAAGGAACCATCAGACTTCATCGAAAATACTTTCGGTGCTCCCCACTCTGAAATACTTCTCCTAACAAAACCTTTATGCAATAACTTGGAAACCTGTTTATGTAATTCCCTTCATTCTTTCGGAGCTATATGCCTATGTGGCATCATGATAGGCCCAACATCTTTTTCGAGATCTATCCTGAATTCAATCTCGCAATGGGTTGGAAGACAAAAAACTTCGTCGAATATATCGCAAAATTCTTACTCAATAGGGATATATGAAAGGTCATCCTTTGATAGGCTAAGAAAACACAAATAGCTCGACATCACAGACTTATCAGGCATATAACACCCAACTAGGTCATGCCCTCTACGATTCCTTAATCGAACCACTCTCCTATCACAGTCCAATATTACCCCATATCGTGTCATCCAGTCCATCCCTAAAAACAATCCATACCCCTTAAATCCTAATACATACGCGTCACAAGGAAACAACATAGCACTAACTGCCAATTCTATGCCATGTCAAACCTTAGTAAGAATGGTCAATCCTCAAATAGTATTTGATACTGAAATAGATTCATGTATATTGTGAGGTTTTAGACCTAAAAATTCCTACTAATGCACTTGATATGAATGAATACGATGTGCTAGCATCAAAAAATGTACAAATAGGAGAATCAAGTAACAATAGCACGCCTTCCATTATGATTTGCTTTCCTTCTCTACAGTAGTCGATGGAGCAACTTGGGTAGTGGGAATAGCTTCCAATCCTTATGCCTTAATTGTCTGTCCATCCTTCTTCAATGCTGGGCAGTTAGGTTTGATATGCCTATTTGATTGCATCCATAACATTTAACTTTAAGGAGATATGTTGTAGTGCTTTACGATATGTTCAGTCTTGCAAGAATTAAAACATTTTTATCCCTTCTTATTAGTTCCTCCTTGTTGATTATTTTCTTTACATTTCCTATAATTGTTCCACTTCATCTCCTTCTTAGGCTGGTCCTTAGATGCTTCTCCCTTCATAGCATTCAATAATGCAGCCTCGACATAAGTCTCGTAGATAGCTCCATGTAGTACTCGGTTTAATGCCATCTCCCTTAGTAATGCATTCAAATCATCAACAAACCTCATCGCCTATTTGAATGGGATATTAACTAACTCATACCCAAACCTTGACAATTCATTTAACTTGTTTACATACTCAAAAACTGTCATCTCACTCTGCTTCAAGTTGATAAACTTCTCCATCATACATCCTTTTTCCACCTCAAAAACAAACTTTACTTCAAACTTTCTTTTGAACAAATCCCAATTGATATCTCTCACATTCACCTCAGCTGTAATAGTCTGCCACCACACATCAGCTTCTTACTTCATATGCCATGCTACTAAATGCCTCTTTTCAACAACACTTAATCCTAATAATGTAAAAATCTCGTCATAGTGCTTTGCCATGCCTTAGTCTCCGCATAAAGCTCAGTTCCACTGAAATCCTTTCCACTTGGGCTGATAAAATCCTTATACTGCTTGATGAAATTGCCAGTAGGTGGTTGATGAGGTGGAACTTCCATGGTTGTAGTTGTAGCAGGTACAATTGGAGTCTCATTAACTTGACTCAATTCTTGCACCATGCGGCGGAACAAATTCGGGATATTCACATCGGGAATGTTTAAGGGGTCTGGTCTAGCATTAGCTCTAATTCTAGCCTCTGTTCCAGTCACTACTATGGAGTTACTCATCCTCGGGTATTTGAAAAATGGACAATGTTAGTACTCTCCCATAAAATCAGAGAATAGACTGGAATGGTAAAAAGATGTATATGTATGAAATTCTATTATCTATAAAATAAAATTACAAATACACTCCATTATATGTGCCTAGACCTATTGTTTTACTTTGATACCAAATGTAACAACCCGCCATTTTCAAACCTCTAGTTTTCAACACAAAATAACAACTTTGACTGGAGAAATCCAAAAACAATGGATCGTTAGGTGATTGATACAAGAAAACAAAACAGTAATTATCTATTTTGTCTTTCAGAACTAACAACGGAAAGTACACAAAATACAATGATAAATAGTACTATGTCATTACCAAACCAATCCATACATATATTCATATGTCATTGATATATATACAATGAATCCAAATCTACAAAATACTTCAAATATCTTACTTATATACACATGTCATCACACAGACATACAAATATATATATATATATATATATATATATACAGACATATATATATGTACATATACATTTATATACATAGATATATACATACATTCATACATATATATACATACATATATACATACATGCATACATATAAACATATATTTATACACATACAAACATATACATATATACATACATATATACATAAATACATACATACATATATATCATAATCTGACTTGTCTCTATCAACTTATCACATATTATAAACAAAGGAAACAAAGCGGAAGGTGTGTCAAACACAAAGTCTGACGATTGAATGTAACTGAATATAACGTGTTAACCCAAAAAATGGATCAACACTCTGGATTGAGTGTGAAAGCACCATCCCTGTTCGTATAAAGAAATAATATAGAAAACAAACGTAAAATGAGCAGAAATAGTAAAAAGATAAGAAGATTTTTATAATGGTTCGGCTGTTAATGAAGCCTACGTCACTTTATAACTTTCTATTAACTGACTGTAGTTACAAGTAGAATCGGATTACAAGATGATTGAATCTTCTAAGTTAGATCAAGTCACAAGTACCAGAGTTCATTGGAAAATCACAGTGAACCCCTAGATGACTATTGTGCGGGAGGAAAAGAGTGAAGAATAATCTCTATAGAGTTCCAACAGCCAGTCCAAAAGATCCCCTTTATGTTGCAGATAGGTGCGTATTTATATGGGAATTCAGTGAGTATTAGGCCAGAAGTCAAAGTGTAGAAGAGTCCAGATGTAATGCCAAGTCATCACCGAAAATCTCAAATCAATCGGAGTCATTTCTATGGATCGCTAGCTATCCATAGAGGGTGGATCGCTAGCTATCCGTTAGGGATTGATCATTAGCTATCCATCAACTTAGCATATTTTTCTTCCAGAATCCTTTGAGGGCGATCCGACCTATCTTGGTGGATCGCTAACTATCCATAGGAGATGGATCTCTAGCTATCCACCCACTTAGCAAATTTTTGATTGGTCTTAGTTTGGTTTACTTCCTATCTTCTATTTAAGTGCCTTGTCCAAATATCCAGTCGTTGGGAGTTCGTTTGATCATCTATTTTCATTGGTCAACTGGTCCAGAAGAATCGTCCATAACTCACTCAATACTTAACCAAATCACATGAAACTTCACACATGCAATGTAAATGAGTAGGAGAGACTCCCCTATGGATCATAGGTTATGGGGTGCAATCCTCATGGGTCGGACCTAATGGATCAAACTAGCCCAATTCGGAGAAGAATCGTTCATAACTTGCTCAAACTAAATGAAATCAGAAGAAACTTTACAAGTACTCTCTCTAAGTTGTATGGGACCTACCTTATAAATTTTAGGTTGTGGGGCCCAACCTACGTGGATCGTTAGCAATCCATCTAGTTAGGTAGATAGTGATCCATCAAACAACCGCCAAATGATCCCATTTTTTCTACGAGCCTTCTTTTATGTCTTCTAAGTGTTCTACCAAAGTTTCAAGTCAATCCGACTCGGTATGAGTTCTCTAGGTCCATTTTAAGTTAGCTGCTTTTGGTCAAACAGCTTGAATCAGATGAGTCTTCACTTCTTGAGCTTGACTGTTTGTCATGCTATGAAACTTGGCAAGTATTCTTAGAAGAGGTAGTAGATCATGATGCAAGAGGCTTTGACAACTCATGATGTTTCCTTTTGGATCGCTAGCGATCCATGGATGATGCATCGCCAGCGATCCATCTACTTAATGAAATTTTGGCTTGTTTCCCTTAAGTTCCATTGGTTTGTTCTTTTGGATGCCTTGTTCAAGTTTCAAGTCATTCTGGCTTAGTCTAGATGTTCTAAATCCTGTTGAATTCTGCTGGGTTAAAAACCCAGTTAACATTCTCCCCAGAGTATGCTTTCGTTGGAAACAAAGTGCTCTGGAACAAGACAAGTTTCAGATTACTATTCTTGGAATTTCAGTGAATCGTCGAAGGTCATCTCAAGATTTTGTTTTCAATTGACTGACTTTTGATAGCCGTTTTTTTTTATTTCGATCTGAATTTCAATTCCTGGTATTGATGGTGCAAGCTTTGCTCCGTAGTTTACATAAGGGTTTAGGTTGGTAAGTGGGTACACGACGTAGTTTTGGAGTCGACCTATATAGTTTTAACTCGGCCAACGGTGAAGCTAACTTTTGTCTCAAACGATTATTCACCATTATGGAGCAAAGTCTTGCTCTTTGTCTTCAACCGTTTCTTTTGAGGACTTGGTTAAGTTCCTGTCATCGTTTTGAATTCTAATGCGATGATTTATTCCAAAATCGGGTATAGTGGATAATGCAATCATATCGCTCTTTCCATTTTGTACTCTAGTGATCCTAAAAAGAAAAGCTTCTTGTGTCGCTTCGGACAGTGGCTCCCTTATCGATTGTTGATCGATAACGGGTAAGTGTGGAAAAGATAATTTCAAAGGACGATATGGATTCTTTTTCAAATGTAAGCAAGCTATCTACACTAGATTGTTTGTTTGCAGTATTCGAGATACTAGACTCTTCTCATGTAGATAACATACTGCATCTTCCCCGGTCAATGCTCAGAACTTGACTGGTCAACATACGCTGACTTCCCTTGGATTCCGGGCATTGGTTATACGAGGATATTATTTAAAGTTAAACATACCCGACAGAGCTAAATGCCAAGTTTTATCGTTGAAAATGACTTTCCGAGCATCCAATCTTTAGTCTAGGAGAGGGACTTCCACTCCTCCAGAAGCTGGGTCCTTCGCAACTTAGGCTTCACTTATTATTCCTGTCATATTAGGATTATTGATTATAGTTAAATTAAAAGGCACGGCTGCTCTTGTAGAGATGTAGTTTAAGTTCGATCAAGCACAGTTTCACTCTTCGGAGACTAGTGCATGACTTGTTCGATTGTGATTATCCTTCCTTTGCACTTTTTGGAATTCAGCCTACACACCAACCTTTGTCAATAGGGACTATTGGTTTAATTTCTCGATTCCGAGCATTGCTTTTTGTCGCGGTTGCAACTCTTGTGTTCATGTGCAGCATACTCATTTTCCGTAATTCTATACACGTAAGTAATACTTCTGCAGTCATTTCGGCATATTCGGTTTCATAACTTTGTTCAAAACTATGAGGTAGCTTGGTCTAACTAGTTCTGTAGCTAATCACTACTTATGCTCAATTGAGTTTGTTTCAACAAAGTGTTGGTGTATCTGCCATAGTCCATAGGGCCGATATCCTTGAATACTATATATATATATGTTTTCGGGAGACTAGGTCTCATGGGCAATACGTTCCATTAACCCAGTTTGATTGACACGATAGCTCCTATCTTCAGGAACTAGGGACTTTGCTGCTTGATTCCAAGCTCTTATTTTTTCAATGATGTTTGTTTCCTGACTATAATTGAATTCCTCCAAGTTGACAGCATCATCTAATGTCATTCTGGGTACATATGCTGGAAAGACTAATCACCGTCATCTTTTACTGGAGTGAATTTTTCCAAGTCCAGTGTTGAGACCCTAATCATGTATCAGTTTCTATCTCTAGAAACTCGTGCATGGATGACTGAACTCTATGGATTTTTCCTTGATGTTGTGAATCTTCAGATAGTATAAAATGCCAGAAGGTAGGGTTGAAGATTCAATCAAATTCTTGCTTCTGTTTCCGAAAGCCAGTGTGTAGATAGTTTCATTCTAGGGGTTTCTTCTTAGCATCACCAAACTTCGGGTAATGGCATATTCCTGCAAGTTGGAACCAAATGATCTAGTTAGACCACAAGTAGGTCATTGATCCTTCTCGTCATTGCCATACTACGAGCGACGATTGATTTCTGAACGTTAAATCCTTCATTTCCTTTGTTAGCGATTTTGTTGCCAGAATGCTCTGTTTTGCGATATAGAACCTTTATCTGACCAATCTCATGTTTATTCATGTTTGGACTTTGCAACATCTCTTTCGATCAAGTATCTATGCGTCTATCCTTGCTCGAGGGACTAGCTATTCGAATGCCTGTATTTGGGCGATTGTGAGATATGGAGAGGTTTGGGAAAAATGATTCGATTGCCCCTGGTCTGGCTCTCAATCCTATTCTAGGATTGAGGAAGTCCGATGGTTTTAGTTCCGACCTTCCGTTATTGTCCCTACATTTCCTTAGAGTTGCATGCTTTGCTTGATTGCTATCATCACAGAAGTTAAGTTCATACGCCAATTCATGTCTTCAGGAATTGATAACCTAGCTTCTTAGTTCCAAGCAATATTTCCTCAAGGCTGCCTATCTTTTGGTTGTATCTAAATTCTTTCTTAGTTGAATTCAGGAAATTTGGTTGTGCGCCAACTTTCATCCCTCGAAATTAGCACATGAGCAATTCAATCCTGGGATTTCCTTTTAGTATTGCTTTATTCTTGTGCAATGGCTGATTCCTGCGATGAAAGGTCAAACCATCCGGCTGACCTATGAAAGGTTATGTCAATCTGTTGTTACCCATTTTCAGGTAACAGTAGTTTTTTGAAGACAAGGGTAGAATCTCAGTTGAGGACCGACTTCTATCTTTGGAAGCTAATGCATTGATGGTTTACAACGAGGAGTGTTTCTCATCGAACTTGTAGATTAAAGTTTTTTTGTTATTGCCATGGCAACAACAGTACATAGTGAGTAACAAATTTCCCGGCATTGCCGGGGCAATGTCGGTACTTAGGAAATAGAGGGTTTCCCGACGTTGCTGGGGGAACACCGATACTTATGAAATAGAAAGTTTCTCGACATTGTCGAGGCAACACTGGTACTTAAGAAATGAGAAAAGGCCTTAGCATTGTCGAGACAACACCGACGCTCATGAAGTTGGGATCGATTTTCCCCGCTAATCCGGTAATGCTTTTAATCCAGGGGGCACTAGTTTCGATCTTTGAAAACTTGCACTTCGATGATTAGATTGTAGAAGTATTTTTTTAGTGCTGCCCGTCTTCGGGCAATGTTAAAGTCATGTTGGTTAGGATTGAATCCTTCATATGATCCTGTATAGTTGAGTAGATCATTTTCAACCCAATGTGGTTGTTTTTCTCAACGTTGCTTAACTACGGGATACGCTATGTTCTGGAAGGATGGGAGTCCTAGGCGTTTCCGTTACCTAGCCTTGTTTATCGGCATCAAGTGTTACCCTTGGAAATGCTAGATTTTAGCTTAACCAATTCCATGGTTATTCTTATTCATGAAAAATCGGGTTTCCTCCAACCGGTTTTTGTTATGATCTGACTCTATCCGCAGAACCCTTCATATCTAGGCAGAACCCTTCACTTCTAGGTGTCAAATTTTAGATTCTTATAGAAAATAAGAAATTATGGAGTGAGTCATCACATTGCCCCTGGTATGATCGCACTCATTCCTATCCTGATCACAAGCCTGTGGAGTTCGGTAGTATTTAGCTTGAATCTATGACACTTAACCTTGCTTGTTTCAGGCCATATGCGTTATGTTAGGCTGATAGCATTGTTGTAGATATCAACCTTATTCATTGGTTCCAATCTTCGGGAATCAATGGTTTAACTGCTTGATTTCGAGCATTCTCTCCATGTCGTTGTCTATCTTTGGATAACAGCTGGATTTCTGCAAGTTGGGGTTTGAGACCTCAGTCGAGCACCTACTTCTTTCTGACTATATGTCTTAATTATAGTTTCTAGGATTACTATTAAACTGTTAAATGTTTATGGACTATCTTTCCAATATCATAGTTATCATGGGATCACAAAGAACCTATTGGTAACTCCAATATCTTATCTCTTATCCTAGTTTTCATGGGATAACTAGGAACCTATTGACTGACTGTCATTATCTTAATCCAGATATAGTTTTCATGGGCTAACTACAAACCTACTGGCCCTTGCCAATATCAAATCATAGTTTTCAAGGGATGACTATGAACCAATTGGCCTCTGCCAATATCATTAGTTATATACAGTTTTCATGGGCTTACTGTAAACCTATTGGCCCATGTCAATATCTTTAATTTTAAGTTTCTCACATTCCTTAATTTATGTTCACTACTGGGTCAACCAACCTGGTTATTTTGCCCTTCCCTAACATACAATTATGGATTAATAACAATGTAAATAATATTTCCAAAATCTTTATTTATGCCATGGGTTTTCCTTTAAAAATGAGAATGGGTTATTTGTTTTGAAACTTTAAAACATCACTTTCAAAACCATTGGATGACCTCCTTCGAAAGCAAATAAACCCCTTTTCAAAACTCGAAGTATATACCTTTCGAAACCAATGATACCTTTCGATGGTATCAAGAAAACATTCTTTAAAACATAATAAAGTACCCTTTAGAAATCATTGGGTTTACTCTTTAAAACATCATTTGGGTCAAAATGGTTATATATGAAAGTATCTCTTTCGAAATCAACTAAAATTAGTTTGGGGAAAAAGTTGATGGTGTCGGAACCATCTAGTCGAAAGCAAAGACGTTTAAAAATTAAAACTTCGAAGGACAGAGTCGAAACCCCCTTTCGAATCCATCACCTTCGAAACCCTTACTCTCCCTTTCGAAAGAAATTAGGAAGCGGCTTAACTTAGGTAAAAACAAAAATAAACTTTCAAGGCTATTGATGACTTCAATACCTCAGAAGGAAAATAGCGGCTAGGTTTCGACTAGGTCGGAACCAACCCTTTCGAAAGCTCTTACTTAAAGAAAAAGACACCCCTTCTAAAGCTAATACTTTAACATGATGTGACAACCTTCTTCGAAAGCTATTTATAAAACCCTTTCGAAAGAATATGTTTCGACTATGTCGAAGGCTTTAAGTAAAACAAGGCAAGACTTTAACTTTTGAAATCGAAGCAGGGTTCTGAACCCATCAGAAGCTTACCTTTTGACACCAAGGCTTCAGCCTTTCTTCCAATCCACTGCGTACCATCTAGGTGATACCTTGTGTATTGGTTTCGGCTATGATGGGGTGGAATCATTGGAGTCGAAAGGGGCTACTAATTGAGGCGGAACACTTTTTACTGAATTAAAAACTGAAATGTTGCTTATTTTAGTAATTGCTTTATATCAACTGGCCTATTTGTAAACCATTAATTGGCTGCCTTAAAACCTTTCAAATACTTTACATTTAAAACCGCCGCACCTATATTAGATTTAAACCATAAAAATGTAATGTTTAATCCCTTCCATAAACCAAAACCAATTATTTCAAAAAAGTCCTTCTTTTAAAATAATTTGCTTTCCTTAGTAAATCAATTGAGAAAAATCTCCAAAAATCATAGAAATTCGATTTCATCATGTAATCAAACATATTAAAAATTTAGACCCAATTTCTTCTGGAAATATTCAAAATAAAATTTAAACCCAATTACATCATATTTATCATCAAAAATTAATATTAAAATTTCCATAACTTGGAAAATTCTGAAAATTAAAACCCTTCTCCAAAATCATGTTTTACTTAACATCAAAATTTTCCATGGCATTTTAAAATCGATAGCCCATTGTTTTGCCCCTAAAACCGTACGAATTTCATGTACAAATAAATTGTTTAAATCCAACAATTCATAAATTAAGCATATCATCATCCAATATATCTTAGAAACAAAATAAATACTCAAACCCAAAAGCATATGAGTATAAAACCAAAAAGAGATGGAATGAATTATTATTCACCTTAGATTGGATAAGGAATTTGAGATTTGTAGTTGATTTATCCTTCCTACCTTTGATCCTTAGCTTTAGATTGAAATTTCTCCTTTTTCCTCCTTGTTAATGGCCGGCTCTATTTAGTTTTTATTTTCGTTTGTGAATAATGAAAAATGGAACGTGTATGGGCAAGAATAAAATTTGTATAACCATGTATAATAGAATGGCCAATTACCACTATGCGCACGTGTAAATTAATTATCTTATAAACCAATTTAAAGCCCATTAAATTTTTATTATTAAGCACGGCCCATTATATAATTTATTCAAATCTCAATCCCCTTATCATCATTATTCTATTTAATTTATCTAATTAAATTTCCTGAATAATGTTATCAAAAATTATGGATGTTACAGGCACCTCCCTTTGAAGAATTTCATCCTCGAAATTCAATAAGGACTAAATACTAAACATAGCAATCATCTGTAACAACTCCTAACAACCATACTAGTCTAACTAACTAGCAACTATCTGCACAAATCTAATATAGACATACCCTCAAAGCAGATCGGGATAAGTATCTCTAATCATGTCCTATATCTCCCAAGTACAGTCCTTCTCATTGTCGCTCCACTGAACTTTCACTAACCTAAATGTCTTGTTCCTTAATCTTTTCTCATCTCTAGCTACAAACCGAACTAGTTGCCTAACAATAGTTAAATTAGGCTCTACCACTAAGTCATCCAACCCTGTCGAAGGAATAGTATTCTCTGGATCATGCACATACTTGCAAAGATGAGGTACATGAAATACATTATGGACACCTGCCAAACTGCTCAGCAACTCTATTCTGTATACGAGCTTTCCTATCCTTTCTATAATCTAGAATGGACCTACATATCTTGGGGCTAACTTCCATGACTTTCTAAATAGTATCACACCCTTCATTGGTGATACCTTAATGAAAACGTTATCTCCAACTGAGAATTCTATGTCCTTACACCTCTTATCTGCATAAATCTACTGTCTTGACTGAGCTTCCTTCATCCTTCCTAGGATTAAATCAATCTTCTCTGACGCCTCTCTAACCAAATCTGGACCTAAGACTAATCTGTCTCCAGTCTCCAACCAACATGCTAGTGATTTGCATGGTCATCCATACAAAGCTTCAAATGACACCATTCCTATACTTGTCCGATAACTATACTTATAGGAAAACTCAACCAAATGTAGGTTATCCTCCTAAGATCCACTAAAGTCTAATACACAAGCTCTCAGTAGATCCTCGAGTACTTTTTTGACTCTCTCTGTCTGCCCATCTGTCTAAGGGTGATACGCAATACTCATATTAAGCTTAGTACCCATCACTTCCTGTAGACTCTTCCAGAATTCACTAGTGAACAAAGCATCTCTGTCACTAACTATACTACTAGGAACTCCATGCAGTCTAACTATGTTCTTTAGGAACAACTTAGCTAAAACAAGTGTCGTTCTGGTTTACTTAACTGGAATGAAATGGGCACTCTTGGTCAATCTGTCCACTATAACCCATATACTTTCACTATTTGACCTTGGCAACCTGTCTATATAATCCATAGATATCGAATCCCATTTCCAAACTGGAATCTCAAAAGGCTGAAGCAATCCACTCAGTTTCTGATGTTCAACTTTCACTTGTTGACAGTTTGCACACTGCCTAACCCACAAGCCAACATTCTACAACAACTTCTTTCCTTAAGTCCTCCACATTCGGAACACACAACCGTCTCTTCTTTCTTAGCCATCCTTTTTGGTCAAGGTTAAAATCCTTTAATCATTGATCTCTATTTCAACCTCCAGTCTTCTGATCCTTTTGGCTAATACTGGATCCTCCTTCTGCTCAGAAGCAATTTTCTCAATCAGTACTGGTCGAACTTCTAAACAAGACAACCTGGCGATACTCTGACTAGTACCAGCAATCGATCTTAACTGCGCATCGCAACCGACTAAAGCTTCAAAATCCTTCCACTCTGCCAACATACCTAACACCACATTCTGATGTTTCCTACTAAGAGCACCAGCCACTTTATTACCTTTTCCTAGTGTATATTCTATACCAAAATCATATGCAGCAAAAAACTCCAGCCACCTCTGCTGCCTCATATTCAACTCCTTCGGAGAGAATAAGTACCGTAAAGACTTATGATCGGTATACAACTCAAATCTCTCCTCTAAGAGATAATGTCTCTAAATCTTCAATGCGAAGATCACGGCTGTTAACTCCAAATCACGAGTAGGATATCTAACTTCATGCGGTCTAAGCTGCCTAGATGCGTAGGCAATGACTTTACCATTCTACATCAACACTGCTCCTAATCCAGTTCCACATGCATCAGTATACACCACCAATCCTTGGTTTCCGTCTGGAACTACTAACACGGGTGCATTGGTCAACAAATGATTTAACTTAAGGAATGCCTCCTCGCATTTGTCGGACCAAACAAATCTCACTTCCTTCCTGGTTAGCTTAGTTAAGGGTGCTATTATCCACGAGAAATCCTTAATAAATCTCCGGTAGTAGCCAGCAAGTCCAAGAAAACTCATGATCTTAGTCACCATCTCTGGTCTCTACAAATTATTCATGGCTTCGATCTTATCCTGAATCGACTGACAATCCTTTCTCTAAAACCATGCGATCAAGAAATCTTACCTCTTTCTTCCAGAAATGACACTTGGTAAACTTCGCCTTTAGCTGATTATGTCTCAACGTCTCAAGTACCACTTTAAGATGAACTTCATGCTCCCTCTCATCCCTAGAGTAGACTAGAATGTCATCTATAAACACCAACACAAACCTATCCAAATACTCTCTGAAAACTCAGTTTATCAAATCCACAAAGAAAGCAGGTGCATTTGTTAATCCAAATGGCATCACCAACCACTCATATGAACCATACCTAGTTCAAAATACTGTCAAGGGAGTATTGTCCTCCGCCACTCTTAACTAATGGAAACCTGTCACCAAGTCCAACTAGGAAAACACTCTGGCTCCACTCAACTGATCAAACAAAATCATCTATCCTTGGCAAAGGATACTTAATCTTAATTTTCCTATCGTTTAACTTGCGACAGTCAATGCACATCCTTAACGACCGATCTGGTTTCTTCACGAACACCGCGGCCGCTCCCCAAGGAGAAATGCTTGGTCTAATAAAACTCCTTCCTTCTAGATCCACTAGTTGCACCTTCAATTCCTTCATCTCAGTTGGTGTCATCCTGCTAGGTGGTCTACTTACAGGTGCAGCTCTTGGCAAAAGATCTATTCTAAACTCAACTGCTCTTTTCATGGGTAGTCCAGTGACTGGCTCAAAGACATCTGCAAACTCCCTTGCTACCCGAACCCGACTTAACTCATTTACTACCTCCATAGCATTAAACAGAGCACTAACACTCCGGTCAGTATTCTCTACTGAGAATATCACTCGGTTATGACTAGCAGGGTGTCTCAGTGATATTTCCCTTCCTGGAAAAATATTCTAGCCTCATACCTACTCAACCAATCCATACCCAAAATGATCCCGAAATCTACGAAATCAATAAAATACAAACTACATGCAAATTTATGACCCAACAAATCAAGTTATAACTGGTCACATCTTAACCATAGAGTTGCATATCCTCCTATTGGATTCGCAACCCTTAAGGAAGTAACTAGGTAGGTGGGTTCTAAGCATAATCTATCAACTAAACACTGAGATATAAATGAATGTGATGCACCGGTATCAAAAAGTACTCTAACTGGAATACTCAGAATCAAAAGTGTACCTTCCACCACTATCTTTCCTTTATCAGTCACGGTAGGCCTAGCTGGTCCTATAGCAAAAACTTTTCCTTTGTCCTCCCTAACTGGCTTTGGACACTGATTGTTTTATGCCCAACTTGATCATAGTTGAAGCACTTCCCATTCTTCTTATTTGCAGTTTTTTCCCATTTACTGACCTACATTCATTAGCAAAGTGAATCTTCTTGTCACATTTATAGCAAACTACCTCATCCTTTGACTTCTTAGCCGTATCTCCCTTCTAGGCTCCCTTCTTTTTAAAGAACTTCCTCTTCTTCCCTTGAGAACCCTGAGTTTCCACCAACTTATATTAGCTAAATCAGCAAGTAACTCCTCGTGACGAATGGCCATCTCCACCACTATATTACAATGATCACGGACATGTGTCATGGTCATTCTAGCAAGCTTGGGGCTCGGTCCCCGAATGAACTTCTCATTCCTTTTGATGTCAGTATCTATAACAGCATATCCATATCGAGACAGTTCTTCAAACTTAGTAGCATGCTCGACTATTGACATCTCTCCCTGAACTAAATCCATAAACTTCCTCATCAGCTCAGACTTAGCAAACTCAGATACAAACTTCTACTCAAATCTCGTTTTAAAATCAGCCAAAGTTAACTGCTCTTCTGGCACTCCGGTAGTGACACTATTCCAAATATGTAATGCTGACCCCTGGAACTGTCTAGAGACCAACCTTCTCTTTTGCTCATCGTTTAGACCCAAATCAGTAAATATACGCTCGTAGAGCAATAGCCAATTCTGAACTTCTACAGCACTTTCAGTTCCCAAGAATGGCTTCCCACGCAAATTGGTGCAATCTCTACTCAGCAAAGCAATATTCCCTACTAGAGCCACATGATTAGCTCCTCCTACATTTCCAGAAAATCCAACAGCAGCTCCAGCTTGCATCAAACCAACAAAGAACGGATACATCGCGCCTATATCTACTGGTGGATTTCCAGCACTCACATTGGCATCAACATTTTGATTACTAGCATTAGCCTGTCGACCCAGATTCCTCCTAGTAGTGGGTCAAGCATTTCTATTAGTTGTGGTGCTACCTCCACCGAGATTTCATCTTCCATTTCCTGCTTCCATATCTCCTTTTTTGTAAATCTGCATATGAGCCTTAGTAAGATATAGAAGAACGGTCTAAGAGAGCGAGGAATACGTACTTATATATATATATAACTATATATGGAAAATACAAGTACGTTACTATAACGTTAACCCAAACCCCAATTTTATTATCTGATTCATTGGATTATGATTGGAAAATCTTTTAGGTTTAAGTTTCTTTTAAAGTTTCATAAACCTATGCTCTGATACCAACTTGTAACATCGCCCTACTTGGAGGCCCAAAACTAACGGCTATGGATGTTGCAGTCATCCATGGTTATTAATCCTCGGTGACCAAATGCGGTGATATTAGATACAATAATACATAGAAACACGAGAATATGGAAAAAAAAATTAAACAGCAAACAAAATCCACATTCCATTTAAAAATATTCCAAATTGATTACATAATCCCAATTCGTAAACCACGTTCAGATAACATATAATTATTACAAAATATGCCAAAAGCGACATATGAAGATGCCCGTTTGGTAGATCAGAGTATATAGATAGGCAAGTAAACAATTTGCCTTTACAAACAAAACATACAGCGGAAATAAAAGAACTCCAATAACAAGCTTGCCTCTTGCACGTCCTCGGAAGCTTTATTCATCTAAAAGAACACCTGGAAACCTTAACTCTCAACCTACTCAAAATTAATTGAGTACCCAAGAGTTTAAGGGGAAAAAAAACTTCGAGTCAGACATAAAGCCTGGTATGGATAATAATTTACCATCTAAACCATTTAGATATCTAGTGAGACCACGCCGCTTAGCGGAACGGGTTTTCCCCTTACTGGTATCCTAAAACATTTATAAAACCATATATTGTGCTCCTGCATCCACAATGGTTAAAACGTAGTATTTCAAAAACTTTATGATGATACGCAATAAGTAAATCTAATTGGATTACCCACCCCCATTCATTCTGACTATTTGTCTCAATTATAGTTTCTAGGATTACTATTAACCTGTTAAATGTTTATGGACTATCTGTCCAATATCATAGTTTTCATGGGACCAAAAAGAACCTATCGGTAACTCCAATATCTTATCTCTTATCCTTTCATGGGCTAACTAGGAACCTATTGACTGACTGTCAATATCTTAATCCAGATATAGTTTTCATGGACTGACTACAAACCTACTGGCCACTGCCAGTATCAAATCACAGTTTTCATGGGCTGAGTATGAACCTATTGGCCCCTGCCAATATCATTAGTTATATACAGTTTTTATGGGCATACTGTAAACCTATTGGCCCCTGCCAATATCTTTAGTTTTAAGGTTTTCACATTCCTTAATTTATGTTCACTACTGGGTTAACCTACCTGGTCATTCTGCCCTTCCCTAACATACAATTATAGGTTAATAACAATATGAATAATATTTCCAAAATCTTTATTTATGCCATGGTTTTACCTTTAAAAATGAGAATAGGTTACTTGTTTTGAAACTTTAAAACATCACTTTCGAAACCACTGGATGACCTCCTTCGAAACTCTAGGTATATACCTTTCGAAACCAATGATACCTTATGATGGTATCAAGAAAACATTCTTTAAAACATAGCTTCGAAACAAATAAAGTACCCTTTCGAAAGCATTAGGTTTACTGTTTAAAACATCATTTGGGTCAAAATAGTTATATACGAAAGTATCTCATTCGAAACCAACTAAAATTAATTTGGGGAAAAGTTAATGGTGTCGGAACCATTTAGTCAAAAGCAAAGCCATTTAAAAATTAAAACTTTGATGGACAGAGTCGAAACCCCCTTTCGACTTCATCACCTTCGAAACCCTCACCCCCACCCCCTTTTGAAAGCAATTAGGAAGCGGCTTAAGTTAGGTAAAATGAAAAATAACCTTTTGAAGACTATTGATGACTTCAATACCTCAGAAGTAAAATAGCGGCTAGGTTTCAAATAGGTCGGAACCAACTCTTTCGAAAGCTCTTATTTAAAGAAAAATGCACATTTTCGAAAGCTAATACTTTAACATAATGTGACAAACTTCTTTGAAAGCTATTTATAAAACCCTTTCGAAAGCATATGTTTCGACTATGTCGAAGGCTTTAAGTAAAACATGGCAAGACTTTAACTTTTGAAATCAAAGCAGGGTTTCGACCCTATCGGAAGCTTACCTTTCGATACCAAGGCTTTCGCCTTCCTTCCAATCCATTGCGTACCAACTAGGTAATACCTTGTGTGTTGGTTTCGACTATAATGGGGCGGAATCATTGGAGTCGAAAGGGGCTACTAATTGAGGCGGAATGCTTTTTTCTGAATTAAAGGCTGAAATGTTGCTTCTTTTAGTAATTGCTTTATATCAACTTGCCTATTTGTAAACCATTAATTGGCTGCCATAAAACCTTTCAAATACTTTACTTTTAAAACAGCCACACTTATATCAGATTTAAACAATAAAAATGTAACGTTTAAGCCCTTCCATAAACCAAAATCAATTATTTTATAAAAGTCCTTCTTTTAAAATAATTTACTTTCCTCAGTAAATCAATTGGGAAAAATCCCCAAAAATCATAGAAATTCGATTTCATCATGTAATCAAACATATTAAAAATTTAGACCCAATTTCTTTCTGAATATTCAAAATAAATTGTAAACCCAATTGCATCATTATTATCATCAAAAATTCATAATAAAATTCCATAACTTGGAAAATTTTAAAAATTAAAATCCATCTCCAAAATCATGTTTTACTTAACATCAAAATTTTCCATGGCATTTTAAAATCGATAGCCCATTGTTTTGCCCCTAAAACCGTACGAATTTCATGTACTAATAAATTGTTTAAATCCAACAATTCATAAATTAAGCATATCATCATCCAATATATCTCAGAAACAAAATAAATACTCAAACCCAAAAGCATATGATTATAAAACAAAAAAGAGATGGAATGAATTATTATTCACCTAAGATTTGATAAGGAATTTGAGATTTGTAGTTGATTAATCCTTCCTAGCTTTGATCCTTAGCTTTAGACTGAAATTTCACCTTTTTCCTCCCCATTAATGGCCGGCACTATTTAGTTTTGATTTGCATTTGTGAATAATGAAAATGGAACGTGAATGGGCAAGAATAAAATGTGTATAGTCGTATATAATAAAATGGCTAATTACCACTATGCCCACGTGTAAATTAATTATCTTATAAACCAATTTAAAGCCCATTATATTTTTATTATTAAGCACGACACATTATATAATTTATTCAAATCTCAATCCACTTATCATCATTTTTTTATTTTATTTATCTAATTAAATTTTCTGTATAATGTTATCAAAAATTAGGGATGTTGCATTTTATTGCAAGTTGGAGAGATTTATTATCCTGACAAAGTGTTAATGTGTTATGTGCCCCTTATTGCACAAGGCTGATTATTCTGAACGATTGATGTAAGACTTGATGTTCTACAGGGCTCCCTGGATGCCCCCAGTCAAAGGTGCGTCGCAGCTCCTATCTTTGGGACCTCGTAACTTGGATGTCTTAAATTTAGACATTTTGTAAATTAACTTTAATCAAAGATCTGAATTCTTTGCCGACTTCTTGGTTTGTGAAATTTGCGGCACTACCGGAGCAATGTCGATTCTTTTGGGTAGTGGGAGTTGATCCATGTTATCCTGCAATAGCCAAGTTTCTCGGTGTTGTCAGGACAATACCAGTACTTAGAAAACCTTAACGGTTTGCTGATGATGCCAGAGTAACATCAAGCAGTACTTGCGTGGCTTATGAAATGTGCAACTTTTAAGAGTGCATGTTTACGAAATGCGTGGTTTTTAAGAGTGCATGGCTTTTGAGATTGCACGGCTTATGAGATGCGCGACTTATGGGATCGATACAACCTGTTGATCCAGAATGGTTTGGACCTTCTTGACGTTGCCAATCTTCGGTTAACGTGAGAAGTTCATGCTATGAGAGCATAGTTCACGGCTCAAGAAGCGATGCATAGCTTATGGTAGTGCGTGACTTATGAGATCAATACGACATGTTGATCCAGAACGGTTTGTAACTTCTCGTATTGCCAGTCTTCAGGTAATGTGAGGAGTTCATGTTTAGAGAGCGTAGTTCCAAGGCACAAGAAGTGATGTGCGGCTTATGGGAGTGCGCAACTTATGAGATCGATATGACTCGTCGTTCTGGAATGGTTTGGAACTTCTCGACGTTGCAATCTTCGGGTAATGTGAGTTCATGCTTCGAGAGCATGGTTCCACGGCTCAAAAAGTGATGCATGGCTTATGGAAGTATGCGACTTATGAGATCGATATGACCCATTGATCCGGAATGATTTGGAAGTTCTTGACGTTGCCAATCTTCGGGTAGCATAAGGAGTTCGTGTTTCAAGAGTGTGGTTCCATGCCTCAAGAAGTGATGCGCAGCTTATGGCAGTGCTCGACTTATGGGATCGATACGACCCGTCGATCCAGAACGGTTTGGAACTTCTCGACGTTGCCAATCTTTAGGTAACGTGAGAAGTTCGTGCTTCGAGAGTGTGGTTACACAGATCAAGAAGTGATGCGCGGCTTATGGGAGTGAGCGACTTGTGAGATTGATATGACCCCGATCCCAAACGGTTTGGAACTTCTCAACGTTGCCAATCTTCGAGCAACATGAGGAGTTTGTGCTTTGAGAGAATGGTTCCATGGCTCAAAAAGTGATGTTAAGCTTATAGCAGTTAGCAATATATGGGAATGATACGACCCGTCGATCCCGAACGGTTAGGAACTTCTCGATGTTGCTAATCTTCGGGTAATGTAAGGAATTTGTGCTTTGAGAGCATGGTTCCATGGCTCAAGAAGTGATGCGTGGCTTATGCAAGTGCACGACTTATGGTTTGGGCCTTCCTGGTGCTGGATGAGCAATACCAGTTCATAGAAGGTAAAGATCGAGTTTTCCCATCAGTTCGACGATTTGACTTCGCTGGAACGCGATTTCGTCAGTTTAAAGAGATAAGTGGTCTTTGTATCGGGTAATCGTGGCTTGGACGATCCTCCCGTATTTCAAAAAGTTGTGCATAGCCAAACATATAAGGTTGCCATGGTGGAGAGATCTACAACCGACCACAGGGAGATGGTTATGAAAAAAGAGCTTATGGGAGTTCAGGGCAAGACTCTCGGTTTTTGGTCCAAACCGCGTTTAGAGAATTGATCTTCAATTGGCATATAGTCTAAGTGGAAAAGGAACTTGTCACCAAAGGTGGTAAAGAAGGAGTTGGGAAGAAGTAAGCAAGTATTATGCTTATATTTCGTTTATTGCACTAGCTAGGTCGATAAGTCCGATTTTTCTTAGCTTTCCTTATAGTTATTCAAGTATGTGTGGTGCCCCCATGCCATAGGGTTGTTCGTGCGCTTAAACTATATCCAGGGTTTCTCCACAACCCGTTTGGTTGCACGAGGTCAAGTGGATGAAACTCTGTCTTCTAGATGATTAAATCATGGGAAAGCCTCTATCTTCAGAGACTTATACATTAGGGATTTGAGATACTTGGTTCTCCCAGGTGTCGAATCTTGGCTTGATTCGAGTCGGTCTCTGATTGATCACAAGGTCAATTCAGTTTTGGCTTAGTTTCTTTGAGAGACTTGAAGCTTTGGAATTCAGCACTGTTTGTCTCATTGGTCGTTGGAGGTGATTCTGTTAATCTTGCGGGATGACTGATGTAATCGTCGATTCGTGGCCCCGGAGCATGACTTCACTAACTTTGGGCAGTTCTGGATGAGATGACCTCTAATCTTCCAGTTGGCCTTCGCGATGCTTTAGTTCATGAAGGATTTTTTGATCAGATGAAAACTGATCTATCGGTTCACCTTCATGACTCTTTAGTTCGTGAAGGACCTTCACGACTCTTTAGTTCGTGAAGGACCTTCATGATGCTTTAGTTCATAAAGGAGTTTTGTGGTCGGATGTCCAGCGACCAGACGGCCTTTGAACGATAACTTATCGATTTCGAGAAGAATTTTGGTCAGATGTCCAATGACCAGACGGCCCTAGAGCAATTATTCACCAAATCCAAGAAGAGTTTTGGGTCGTGTGTCCGACGGCCAGGTGGTCTTAAAGCGATAATTCATCGACTTCAAGAGGAATTATGGTCGGATATCTGGCAACCAGATGGCCTTGGAGCGATAATTCATCGACTCCAAGAAGAGTTTTGGGTCGTGTTTCCGAAGGCCCGGCAATCTTAAAGCAATGATTCGTCGACTTCAAGAGGAATTTTTGGGATTCGGCTCGAGGGAACAAAGTTTTATCGGTTCCTGGAGACTAGGGGTTGCATCTTTTTGTTCGACGGTCCTTTGGACAAGCATTTTCGACACTACTAGAGCAACCTCGATTCTCAGTAAGGGGATCAACATGACTCGTCGCGGGTATAGAAGCATTTCTTTCATCGTGCTGCCTACAATGCAACCAATGTCCCGATACAGCTTATTTGGAAAAGGAAAGTAGACAAGGATGGATGAGAACGCATCGCTTTAGGTTGCTGCCCCATTCCTTGGTAGGTAGCTAACCAGTGTGTATTTGATAATCATCCTTTCGTCTGATTTTGTCAGTTAGCCAGGGCGCTTTTCTACTGGGTCTTAGTTGCCTTGCTTGAGCAGAAGGTCCCTGAGATCCTATAACTCCTTCACCGTTTGGTATATTCTTTGGCAAATTTTCGGGTATGCCTTCTGCCAATTGCACTACCTCTAGTCTCTACAGCTGGTTTTTCTTCCCATAGAATTCATCAAGGGTAGTAGGTTGTTTCATCCTTTAATGATTCTTAAGGGCCTTGCAGTAGACTGCATCTGTCACCCTCGCTTCGTCTATATGCTAGTCATACCTGTAAAAAGCAATTTCGAATCAGTTGTATAGTTGAAGGAAGGTATAGTTGGCATGATAACTTCTTTGGATATTCTGCACGCTGAACGGCTTCGATGAATGGGTTGCGATTGGGGAAGATACTCTAATAGTTGTCAGTCCTGTCCATTTTCAAGTTACAGTTGTTTATAATGCTTAAGAATGACATATGCATGATTGTCCTATGCTTAAATGATTGGAGATGTCGATTGAATGGCAAATCACTTAGGATGGGGTCATTGATCGGCGATGATCCCCAAAAAATTTCAAACTAGGTAAGATCAGTTTGGGGCGACGAGGAAGGCCCCATAAGGTTGCATTCCAAATTTCAAGGCATTTGGAGTTCGCATGTTCGAGTTATAGGCAAAAGAAGATGGATCTGCTTTGATGGAACGTTGGTATTTTACTTGTAGTTCGACCCAAGAAGATTTTCCATTTGCTTGGAGTAAGAACATAGTTTGCTTGGAGTCATAGAATTTGAAGTGCTAGGTTGATGACGAACGGTTCTTTGAGTCATTTGCATGTTTGCTTGAGGAAAATCTTGGTTTTACCCAAGTCTGACTTCGGGCCAGAATTTCCTACGTTAGCTTCGAGTCAAATGGGTGATTACCCAAGTTCGACTTCGAGTCAGGACTTCCAGAATCTGAGTCAAATAGGAGATTACCCAAGTTCGACTTTGAGTCAACCCTGAAGTGAGTTTTTCAACGACCATTTTGACGATTTTTGATGATTTTCGATGATGACCGTTCGTGATTCGACGATGGGAGCCCCATTATTGGATTGGAGGCTGGTCAGTTGGCAGTGGTCATAATATACCACGGGAGCTTGGCCTTGTAGGTTTGTGTCATATCTTCTTAGTTCTCTTGCCTCTGGGAGTACCATTTGAGTAACAGTTCCATGTCCATTGCTTGGCACTATGCTGCGACACGAATTTTAGAGCTTCTTCTAGCATTTTGCATGTTAGCATTTTCATCCAATTTGTCTTCCTCAAATTGTTTGTCGTCTTCAGAGCCGGAGAGAGCTATTTGTATATCTTCCCTTGGGGTTTTCACCCCTAAGTTCGGGTTTGCAGCAGCTGCTTTTGCAGTGGGTGGAGTGTTAATGTTTTCTTCCATCATGATTCTTGGAGCTCCACGCACTACTTACTTTTGCTTTTGCCTTCTGTTTCTTCCGTTTAACCCAGAAACAGAAGAATGCTCTTGCTCTATAGTAGCCATGGCTTCAGCCACCGTTCTGGGAGTAGTTAGTGATTGGAGCGGTAAGAGAGCATCTATCTTTTCCATAAGAGCCTTTTGAATGTTTGTCATTTTTTGGTTAAATTCATCAACCATCTTGTTCAATTCTCCCTTAGTCATAACTTCATGTTGTGTGTACGATCCTAGAACCTGATCTCTAGAGTTAGCTCCTAACAGTAGGTTGTTCGGCTTGTTGACTTTAATTTGCTGAGGGTTTGTTTCTTCTCCAGCGATGGTAGCTCCTATGGATCTTCCAGAGGTAGTTCTCTTTCTTCCTAGTGCCATTGATTCTCAACAGCAAATCTTCTAAGTAGAGATTGAGGATCTAACTTCTGAACCTATCTAATTCAAAGTAGATAGCTGGATCTAAGCCTGAATTGGACTCTCAGTGAAAGCACCAAAATGTTAGCCTAATAAATGGATCAACACCCTAGGTTGGGTGTGAAAGCACCAGCCATGTTCTTAGAGAGCAATAATATAGAAAATAAATGTAAAAAAAGCAAAAATAGTAAAAAGACAAGAATATTTTTATAGCGGTTCGGCTATTAATGAAGTCTATATCCACTTTGTAACATTCTATTTATTGGCTATTGTTACAAGTTGAATCGAATTACAAGATTGAATCTATTAAACTGTCACAAGTACAAGAGTTCACTCGAAAATTACAGTGAACCCCTAGATGACAATTGTGTGCGAGGAAAAGAGTGAAGAATAATCTTTGCAAGTTTCAGCAGCCAGTCCAGAAGATCCTGTAGGAAATGCAGATTACAGATCTTAAGGCTGGATTAACACTAGAGGGGGTGAATAGTGTTTAATGGATTTTATGGAATTTTTGAAATATTTTCAAATTAAAGACATACAGATGCAATTTCACAAACACGGAGACAATCATAGAACCATACATAGATGCAAATAGTAAATAAAAGCGGTAAAGAAAAGAACACACCAGAATTTTATACTGGTTCGGAGTTACCCTATATCCGGTCCCACACAATTTCTTGTGCAGATTTCTTTTCAAATATAATGTCGATATTACAACCTCGATTTCAAAGCCACGAGATACACCCTCCTGTCTTCGAGTCCAGGGCAAACTCTCTTGATTTAACCAGGCTATAAGATCACCCAATTGATTTACGGGCTACAATCACACCTAATTGATTTACGGGCCACAATAACACCATTTCCAATCACACTTTGATAGAGAGAGACTCGATACACTTCTTTGATTACAAATGGTCCTATAACTTTGAATAGCACTGAGATCTTTGAGAGAGAGTGCCAGAGAATCAAACTAGAGATAATCGAGTTTGATTCACTTAGAATTTCAGCAGAGTTTTGTTAAAGCATTTGAAATATAAGATAATATTTGAGTGGAGAAGAAGGAGTGAAGGAGTGAAGAAATGAAGAAAAAATAACTTAAAACTCGTTGAAATCAACTGGTATTCATAGGAAAACAACGATTATGTCCATTTGCGAAAGGTTATGACGAATAGACACTTCTTTTGAAAATTTGAAATTTGAATTCTACAGCTACCATGTCGACATGAGGGGATGAGGGATGTCGACATGCCTATGTTATTTTTGAAAATAGATTTTTCTTTAAAATGATTTCTATTCTAAAACTTTCAAAATAATTTCTAAACTTTGTAAACCATTTTGAATATAATTTAAACATATAAAAGAGTTTTAGAAAGTAATCTTAAAAGATATAATCTATAATATAAAAGTAATATTAAAAACTAAGTATAGATTTCTTTAAAATATATTAAAGCTAAAATATTAAAATCAAGAGATAGTTTAAAAAACAAGAGATGATTTTGAAATGAAAAAATAGTTTTTGAACTAAGGCTAAAATATTTAAATTGATAGAGATGACTTTAAAAGGATAGTTTTCAAAAAATAAATCATTTTGAAAATTTCGTGGATTCCATTCCACTAGAGAAGATCGTGGGTTCCATCCCACTAAAGAGGTCGTGGGTTCCATCCCACTATTACAGCGAGAAGGTAGATTTCATTCCACAATTAAAATCCAAATAAAGATTTTAGTGCTATTATGAAGTTTTAACATAAATCTAGACTCTATTACTTATCTTGATATCTTGAACTCTTGATACTCATGAGTCTTCGGTCTTGATTTCTTCAATCTTGAATTCATCAGTCTTGAATCTATATACTCAGTCTTGAATCTTTATGATGTACAGTCTTCATTCTCAGTAATTGCATATATATATATATCCTGCATATACATATATATCAAGACACGAATATTAGTATTTATATTTTATAACAAGTCCTAAGGTTGTTGTTATTAAAACCATAATCTCAGGAACTAACAGATCCTCTTTATGTTGTAGATAGGTGAGTATTTATGGGGAAATCAGTGAGTTTTGGGCCAGAAGTCCAAGTGCAGAAGATTTCAATTGTTGTGCCAAGACATCATCGAAAATCTCAAATCAATCGGATTCATTTCTATGGATCGCTAGTTATCCATAGGGGATGGATCGCTAGCTATCCATTGGCGATGGATTGTTGGCTATCCATCAAATTAGAAATAATTTCTACCAGAAGCCTTTACTTAGTGCTAAGAAGGAGCTTGGAAAGTTTGAGGGCGATCCGACCTATATTGATGGATCGCTAGCTATCCATAGGGAATGGATCGCTAGTTATCCATCCACTTGGCATATTTTTGTGTGATCTTACTTCGGTTGTCTTCCTATCTTCTATTTAAGTGTCTTGTCCAAATATCAAGTCGTTTGAAATTCTTCTGATCATACGTATTCATGGGTCATCTGGTCCAGAAGAATCGTCCATAACTCACTCAATACTTAACCAAATCACTTGATACTTCACACATGCAATGTAGATGAATAAGAGAGCCTCCCCTATAGATCATATGTCACAGAGCCCAATCCTCATGGGTTAGACCTGATGGATCAAACTGGCCCAATACGGAGAAGAATCATCCATAGCTCGCTCAAACTTAACCAAATCCGAAGAAACTTTACAGGTACTCTCTAGGTTGTGTGGGACCTACCATATAAATTTTAGGTTGTGGGGCCCAACCTACATGGATCGTTAGCGATGCATCTAGTTAGGTAGCTAGTGATCCATCAAATGACCTCCAATGAACCCATTTTTTGTGAACCTTCTTTTATGTCTTCTAAGTGTTCTCCCAAAATTTCAAGTGAAACCGACTCCGTATGAGTTCTCTAGGTCTATTTTATGTTAGCTGCTTTTGGTCAAACAGCTTGAATCAGATAAGTCTTCACTTCTCGAGCTAGATTGTTTAGCATGCTATGAAACTTAGCAAGTATTCTTAGAAGAGGTAGTAGATCATAATGCAAGAGGTTTTGACAATTCATGATGCTTCCTTTTGGATCGCTAGCGATCTATGGATGATGGATCGCTAGCGATCCATCTACTTAGTGGAATTTTGGCCTGTTTCTCTTAAGTTCCACTGGCTTGTTCTTTTAGATGCATTGTTCAAGTTTCAAGTCATTCTTGCTTGGTTTAGATGTTCTAACTCCTGTTGAATTCTGTTGGGTTAAAAACCCAATTAACGCAACATTTACTATACTTGTTTCATAATATAACATGATCAAAAGTTATAAGCTACCATATCATTATACATTTCAGTTTATTTTCAATTCATATCAAATCCGATATACCATTCATATTCATAGAGTTTCATATAGCTGTGTTACTATATTCATTCTAACATGAGGTGACTACTTTCACACTCATACATACGTAAGTTGTATAGTCATATCATGGATAAACCGAACAAACCGTGAACCTCACTATATCCAATAATAATGTGGTGCAGTCAACCCGCAACATCCAAAGTCATGACTCCCTCCTTTCTGTCTCTATTCCTATCTAATAACCAAACTAAATTGAATAACTTATAAACATCGCCCCACGAAGGCATGCAATATCCGTGCACAAACACGCAATGCCAATTAAGCTAGGGTACGTCTTCTACCCCTTCACTCGTGGAAAACATACTTAGAGAATCTGGTGCAAGCTTTTAACTATACATATTACTTATATATTACAACCTCTATTAGGCCCAAGTTAGGCTGCCAAATTTATTCGATGACTAGTGCACTGGTGTTTGCTATCGGTCTACCGGTGTATGTGCCAGATGCACATTTTTGCTTTTGTCTATCTTTACTTTTATTTCTTTATTTTGGAAATTTCTTAGCCTTTTGATTTCATACTTAAGCCACATGCATTTCTAACATGTCATATTATTTTTTCCTAAATTTATATCAACATCTGTTATTTTTAAATCTTAGTTTCTTTAACTTTAATATACCAAAATGTATAATATAGATTCGTATGTATAGTTTAAATTAAAAAAATAAATCATACTTCTTAATGTAATATACTTATCAAATCTCTAGAAATCAAATCATGATTTTTAAAATATATTATTTATATATATAATTCTTATATACATTCATGTAGGCATATTCAACATTTTGTACATCTCCACTAAATAATTCATATATATATAGTTTAAATTCATATAAAAATATATTTCGTACTTCAATATGTGCACTAAATTTCTAGAAACCAAATCTTGATTTTTAAACTATTATATATATATATGATGAATATATTAATATTTTACAATATTACCATTTAATGCATTTTCCCTAAATGAATCACATCTATATAAAATACACCTCTACAAATCTGAAATAAATTTTTTAAATTCATATAAATATTTACTTTAATTTTAAAAATTATTTTTATGCCATTTTGATATGATTATTTACACAAAATAATTAATATACAATTTCTGGCCTACTTTTCACATATTGTAAAATATATACTTACAAATAAATATAAATTGAAATAAGTTATGCAAAAATACTTTTTAGGCCTAAAATCATTATATCTAATCTTAAAAGTTAATTCCATACCAATTTGATATATTTAAATGTCATAAATTATTAAATTCATAGTTTTGGACTACTTTTGCATAAACATACAATTTCACCCTATTAATTCATATAAATTTTATAAAAATGCAAAAAATATTATATTTAGGTCTATCAATATCATATTTCATCTCAAAAATTTATTTATATAAAATTCCACAATTTCACTATGAATTTCTCATATATAAGTCTCAAATATGTCTAATTCTTCATATAAAGTTTACATAGGCATTGTATACTTCCATCATCCCATTAATTACTCTATAATTATTCATTAATCAGGTTAGACAAATTTTCCATAAGTTACAGAGATAAATTTTGAATTTTATTTATTTGATTACCAATTTAATCATATTAAGCTATAAACCAAGTGAGTAAATATAAAATTTAGGCAAACCACCACACCCTTGTTGATTCCTTCCAAATTCAAGCCTCTAAACTCACTTTTTTCCATTATCTAGAGATAGAATGTCCTTTAATTTGCTAAACAAATACTGCTAGTGGCTCCTATATGCTTTCCTTTGCCTCTCTCTTCGATCTGGGGTTCTAATTTCTTTGTTTGATTTT
Source organism: Allium fistulosum (assembly GCA_030737815.1). Taxonomy (NCBI): domain Eukaryota; kingdom Viridiplantae; phylum Streptophyta; class Magnoliopsida; order Asparagales; family Amaryllidaceae; genus Allium; species Allium fistulosum. Next base: position 943,240,279 of record CM060905.1, on the reverse strand, counting down.
GAATTTAGGGATTTAAGGTTATTCAAAGCAATTGGGAAACAAGAATAGGAAACATGATGTTAGTTTTTGAATTGAGAAATGATGTAAGTGTTTCTGTTATAAACCAAAGTAGTTAGAAAATTGCTTGACCGCTCAAATTTGAATTTGAATTTAAACTGCATAGCATCCGTTCGACTTGACGACGTTTTCGACAGTATCTCCTTCATACGAGCTCCAAAACATAAATAAAAATACTATGAGAATGAGAAAAATGAAACAGTCGTAATGATGCTAGTTTTATCTCCAAGTTCCAGTGTTTGTAAAATTACTATTTTGCCCCTCATTATAATATATTTATTTAATTAATTCATTAAATCCGTTATTTTCACATATCACACTATAATTTTTTTAACTAAAATTATACATAATTATTTAGGGTATTACGGTAAGCTTGTTTTAGTGAGTATTGATGATTATGCTAAGTCTCTAATACTCAATCAAATTAGAATTGCAATTACAAACCTAGCATGGTCTTTTTTGTTCGCAAACAAGTCGCATAATGTAGGAAGATATGTTTCAAAACACTTTAAAATTACGAATAATGTGGATGAAGTTCTTATCCCATCTTAGGCAGTAGTTGATGGTGGAGCTGCTTTTTGAAAAAACACACTAGTTGGATTTTTTTTTATACGAGGGTCTTCCATATGACGTAGTTCAGAGGAACTTTAGGGCTAAATAGAAATTAAAAGGTTCTTCGAAGGTGAGATTTGATAGTGACATGTACTATTTTGATTTCAGAAGTGATAAGGAAAGGCAAATGATTCTAGAAGCAAATTCATGTATTATAGATGGAAGGTCTTTATCATTACTCATTGGAGCCCGTCAGTTGATTTTGCTTATGAACAGATTATGTCCATCCCCGCCTAGGTGAATTTTACCAGCATCTCATCCTCTCTGCATTTATCTCTGTATTCTCTTGATGTTTAAATTGGTTGGTTATTCTCATTGGAGAGTTTACTTGTTTTAATGAGAACACCGAACAACGTGACCGTCTTGGGTTTGCTAGAGCCCTTATTGAAATCACTCAGATCGACCTTTGCCTTCTACCCTACCAATCGCTCCTCGAAAATAGAAATTTCCATGGTGATGTCTCTTACCCCTGGTAACCTCCTATATGCACTTTTTGTCGCTGTTTTAGCCACACTGACTTGCATTGTTCACATCGCCCAGTTATTGATGAATGCACTAAGCCTCCTCCTTTACCCAAAAAAGTTCCCCTTTAGAAACCTCCCGGAAGGCAATGGAAGGTCAAAAATATAAGTGTTCTTGTGCCGAAACAGTCCTCTCAAATGCCACAACATTTAGTACCTTAGTTTGACCTAGTAGATATCGATAGTCTTAATGCTTAATGCACCTTTGTCATTACTGCTATTGCTCCATAAACTAATATCCCTCCAACTAATTTTCCATCATTGGATGATGATCGACCCACTCCAAAAACTTTCATTCAGCTAATACTTCATTTTCTCTGAATAACACTGTAGATCCTTCAACCTCATGCAAGCGTGCATATGTGGATGACTTATATAATGAGATCGAATACAATATTGCAGATCTATTTCCATCTTAGGCTTATCTCTTATGGTTTGGATATGATGGTTGTTTTATGGTTGTTCTTCCTCTATTTGTACTGGGATGTACGGACTTTTCATATGCCTTGTACTGTGTGAGTTTGTATTGAAGTTGTTGGGACACGTAGCCTCTCGCCTTTTTTCTATGTTTAATAAAATATTGACGGCCATATAAAAAACCGACTTACCTTTCCAAAAAAGTGGTTATATTTTTTATTTATTTTATTTGTAATTAAACAACTTATTTATTTACTATTGTTTAATAATATTATTATATTATTAATTTAATTTAAAATTAATTTATTAATTTGATTTTAATTTGATTTTATGTTTTAGTATTTTATCGAGTTCGTCTTCACAGTACAAACATTGTAATTATATTTGACAAGATCATCTAACCTAGGGGTAATATGGGTACATGTGTATAATGTACAATTGGGTCTTACATTTGATAAGTATATAGTTTAAGGTCGTAAGTCAATGATGATGTCATATATATATATCTATACATGAAATTATTTATATTATATTAATATATTTCTTGTTAATATATATGTGTGTGTGTGTGTATTATGTAACAACCCAGAATTTCAGTCATTCGAATTTGGAATATTTAATTGATTTTAAATACTAAAAAGTTATATCTATACGTTAAATAACTTGAATTTCAAATATAATGGTGATTTGAATATTTGGAATTGTTTAAATAATTAAATCTTGAATTTTATTTGAAAGAAAATGGTTTTGGAAGTTGATTTAATTTCTATTTGAATAAGAATGAAGATAGCAAACTTTTGAATTTGAATTAAAAGTGATTTGAAGTGTTTTAATAATTCGTTTTAATTAATGTGTGAAAATAGCCTTCTGGGGCACTATCTCGGATTTCGACGAAACTAGTTTCATTAGATCCGTAATAATGAGTCATTGTATGCAGCCGGATTCTGTGGCGATTGGATGTATCGTTTGGTCGTGTGAGTTTGAAACACATAGAAATTAATTAAAGGAATTTAAATTAATATAATTTTATTTTAAAAGCTAACTTCTTTATATGATCAAATTAGAGCCCAACAATAGTTCCATAGAGTTCGAAATAGGGGTATTTGGTATAGGACGCCAGGCGGCATGCCTCGATTCGAGTTCGAGAATTTTGGGTACGTAAACTAGATATTTTAATGAATAAAATAATATATATCTACCTTTTGCCCATACCTTCACCAATACAGGCCATTACTGCCCACATATAAAGCCCATACCCCCCACGTCTTCTTCTCTTTTATATATTCCATTTCCAGTGAACAAAGGAAGGTTTCATTTTTGAAAAAAATTGGAAATCAAATCAAATCAAATATTAAGATAAAAATCTTAGAATAGGCTTTAAAAATCTCGATTTGATGAGCGCTTCAATTCGGTATGCTTATAATTGTGTGCATTTGAGAATTTGGGATGGGTGACGTGTGCTAGCAGAACTAGGGCTAGTGATTGTGAAATTTATGGTCATTGATTTGGATAATAAAGTGTATATTTGGATTTAACGCGTCATTTGGCACCTATGGCCAAAGCTATAGGCGGCGCGGTGGAAGTTTAGGGGTCGCGATTATGTACGGTGAGTAGGAGCTAGGTAGAGGTCATGATTTTCTAGGGGGACTCGGGTGTAACATTTTTTGGTACGAGATGGTGGAGCTCACGATGATGAGGAGATTGGTGGTGGTTTCGTGTGTTTTCGTGCCAGGATGAAGGAGCGACTGTTGAATGAAGGTTAAGTTATGGTAAAATTTTGTAGCAAGTAGTAGCGGGAAGGGATAGGGAAGATGATTTGTAAATATATAGGATAATTAATTAAGTTAAAAATGATTAGTGAATTTAAATATATTATTTAAAACAAAAATCTTGTAAATTAAATATCTTGTTCGTTTTAGGTCCAAATCAAACACAGTCAATCGTGTTAGGTTCATATTGACAAGATCTAGGATATGGAATTGGATTGGTGGCAATTGGAACTAGTGGAATTTTACGTTGAAATCAAACGTCGTTCGATTTCAGACGAAACCAGAATGCCTTGGCGAATACTGGAATAATGGTGAATTAAACTCACCTTTTTGGTTAACCAGTATGTTATATATTTAATAAAAATTATTGATTGGATTTTTGGATGTTTATATGTTGACTGTTTGGTTTTGTTGAAATTGTTGCTTTTGAAAGCGGTCAATATATGAGTTGTGATGCAGGGGGACGGGTTGGAGGGATCCAACAGGATTCCTCACCACTGTTGATTTTCTACATATGTGCTGATATATATAAGTTGTGATGCAGAGGGATAGGTTGGAGGGATCCAACAGGATTCCTCGTCATTGTTGATTTTTATTTCAATAATATTCCTGTCATATGAATTATTGGATATTAAACCTGATTGTTTGGCACAATTGGTTATGACATTGCCATACGTTCAAAACTTAAACCCTGTAGTAATTGGAAATCAATATCGACATTGGTAAAGCATTTGGTTGATATTGTCCTTAAATTAGTATTTTGAAATACTATAAATTGCCATTTGAGTTGGGGCTAGTTTTTGAGATAGGAAATGATTTTAAATCTGAATTGGGTTTTGGAAATATTTTGTTTTAAAAGATTTAAATTCTATTTTTCTCCAACCTTTTTATCTGCCTTTTCTAAGTCATTTGTTTATATTTACTATTGTTTTAAAGTTATTTATTTATTCTCAACATTGTTTTAAAGTTATTTATTTATATTTAATGTTGTTTTAAAGTTATTTATCAATATTTTAATATTTTGAAATGTTAATTATTTAAATAATTAATATGGCTTGATTTAATGATAATGATTTATTAATAATGTTTGGAAATAAATTTATTACTATTTATAATAATGGTAAAGATTAATTATTATTGTTTATTTTATGATGTTTTTTTGAAGTTTTTAATTATTATTTTTAAGATGTTTTAAAGTTAATAATTATTATTTATTTATAATGTTTATTATTAATAATTATTATTATATAATAGTGTTTTGAAGTAAATGATTATTATTTATTAGTAAATGTTTTCGAGATTTATAAATAGAGTTTTATAAATGGTTAGATTCTCATAAATGAATTTTAGAAATGGGTTTATAGACTTATAAAAGGAGTTTTATAAATGGTTTTATGGATTTATAAAGGGTTTATAAATGATTTTAGAAATGTACAAAAAGAATTTATAAGTGATTGAAATTTATAAATGAGATTATAAATGATTTCCTAAGATTTATAAAATGGTTTATAAATGGTTTTAGAGATTCATAAGGAGTTTATAAATGATTTTAGAATTAAATAAAAAGAAAATATTTCTCGGTTTTGTAAATATACTTATGCCATTGAGATAAGTATATGAGTACATTTTCTAAATTGTGAAATGTAATGTTTATGAATATACTTATACAGTTGAGATAGGTGTATGGATATTTCTCCAAGTATTGAAAATATAGGGATTTGTGGGTATATCTTTATTGTAAAAATATTTTTTTACAAGTAATTTACAAAGTGATTTTAATTAATGAAAAGATTAGTTAAAGGGGTTAGTGGTTACTTATGTGCTTATCCAAGATTGGATTTTCCTATGGAATCAAATCCTTAATTTGGATGTGTGTTTGTGGATAGTTAAATAACCAACTATCAAATATCCACCAAAACGTAACTCTGGAAAAATCTAGGAGAAACATGTGAGTTATATGGCACATTCATCTCCGATGATGTTGTACTGTGCGTATAAATCTCGTTTCGTTCTCCTAGGACAAATGATAAGGAAATCAGTCCTCTAACGGTTAGGAGGTGATCTCCGCTCTTATCTTTGACTGTTTATTTCCAATAGAATCGGAGTTGAGTTTACTAGAAACTATCGAATGTTGTTTCGAAGAGCCCGGGATAAGATATGTTATCCAAAAACAACTTCGATCCAACTCAAGCATTCCGAAGTGAACACATCTTGAAGATGATGGAATTGAAGATGGAGCTCTTCGAAGTGCAAGGGCTGCTTGCTACTAATCCGGAGGGTGATTCCAAAACGGATGTAGTAGAAGTAGTGCCTTCGTTTGTTCGTATCTTGAACAAATTATATGGACAAATGTTGGCATTGCATTATTGCTTGGAAGGCAGTGTTAGCATTCCATGTAGGAAGTGCTATATGAAAGGTAAATCGTAGAATCAAGCCTCATCAACCAGGAATGACTAAAACAAGGGAGATGTAGTAGGGCTAGGTGGGTCACTCCCATTAAGGTACGATCATCCCTATTTAGAGTCGATATTATCTCTCATTGTATGCTTCGGGGCCCATTAACAAAAGGGGTGATCATATTTAGTACTATCCAGTAAGGGGTAGGCATGTTCTGTGTTGGCAGGGTCGATAGGTTTGACCTTCATGTTCTTTTATCTAGAGATGCATTATAACAGGCGGTACCCCAGTAGCTCAGTCATTGTATGGAATCCATTTTCCAATACGTGCCTTTATGGTTTTAGTTATATACCTATTATACCGGAATATAATTAATGTAACAATTCCGACTATGATTAATAAGTATTTGTATCTTAGACACTATTATAATATCAGAGAATTTCATATGAAATGGTTTGGTTATCGTAAGGTAAAAACCCATCCATGTTTATGTGTGACATGGTCTTACGAGATACTTTTGATTTCAAAAGTTTTTATAACTTTAAAATCCAGTTGGGTGTGTTTTTCTCACGAGGGTTTTCCATACTGACTCAGGTATTATTTTATTATAATATTCGAGTCAGACCGAGCATATTTACAGATTGCTTTAGATGCATTGGAGCCTAGAAAACATGCTGGAGGTCCAAGACGTATCTATGTATTTCATCGTGTTCCGTTGTGTTGTCAGTTGGTTGTATTTATCAGAAATTGTAAGGACAGAGTGTCATAACTGTCCAGGTTAAAATAGATTATTGTACTCTGATTTTTGTATGTATATTACATTTTATCTTCGTGTAAAGATTTGTTATATATTATAGATTACTCGTTCCACTGTGAGATTCCATATTGTTTTAGTTTTTCCCTGTCTTCTTTTTTCCTTCTTCTTTTCCCTTAACAATCGGGTTTTCCAGCATTCGATTGGTCGGCACATAATATAGTGGACGTATTAGTGTCGATTTTCAGGGGTTGAAAATCCTGGTTCATTACACTTGGTATCAGAGCTTAAAAAAGAAAATGAAAAAGGGATCGGATATGGTTGGTGAGTTTCACGCATGATAGGGAATTCTCGCTTTGTGTTTGGTGGCGAGCAAGATACTCTTACCCCTACATGTCCTGGAGACGTAGTATAAGGCCTTGAAGGGTTGTTTACGGGTCGAGAGGCTGACCGTAAAATCAGATTCAAGGTACCAGTGTATGCCATGGTGGGTTGTACTCATTACTGATGGTTGAAAAGCCTAGGTCGTTACACTTGGTATCAGAACGCAAGGTTAAGCGAGAACCATGGCTTTGGTTGGGATTACTTATTAGAGATAGGGTCAGTAGCACCCTAGAATGAGTTTGAGTGCATACACATCTATGAGGGCGTATTTGTTAGTGATATAAAAATGTTTTATATTGTGTTGATTGATATGTTGAGTGGCTTACGGATTCTTTTCAATACGAGTAATTAACATTATTGATAGGGATCTCTAACAACCTGAACATAGCAATTCGACATAATATTGTTTTGAAATTGGGTAAATGAAATAATTTTACCTTGATTATATTTTATATGCAAACGAATAATTTTTCAGAAATTATTATAATATATATGTTGTGTTTGGGTGTTGGTGAACGATAATATTTGATTATTATCATTTATTGTTTGTTGTTTGTGTTCTAATAAAAATTGTATTATTAAATGTAAACAAAGATAAACAATTGAGAAATGGTTTTATATAACAGAAGTAAAATTATATATAAGGTAAATTTATAAATATGATTTGTAAGTAAAAAGGATTTAAAAGCCGAGATATTTGAGAATTTAAATCACGTTGATTTTGAAAATTGTTTTTCAAAGGTTTTTGAACAAATAATAATGGTACTATTTAGAAAGTATTTTGACTAGAAATATTTTTAAAAGAGATAGAAAGCACTGAACTCACTTCGGTGTTTGGAAAATAATTTGGATGATGACTACAGCATCATCGACGTTCATTTTTGGGTTTCCAAGAGAGGAATTGCTACCATAGGAGGTTTGTTTGGTAAAATAAGTTTTGATTTAAATCCCAAATATGATTTGTTATACAAAAAGAGATATATATTATATTATGTATTATTTCATAATAGAGTTGAAATAAGAACAGGGTGTTTAAACTTTGAAAATTTTCATTTAAGTGTTTTATGAAAATATGAGAAAATAAGTTTTATAACTTATACATTTTGAGAACTAGTAAGTTAAAACAAATTTTTAAATTTGTTGAAATAAATGTTAAGGAAAGTAAATTTGAAATTAAATAATGAAAAGAGTTAATTGAAATTGAATTTGATTTAAAACGAATTTGAACTTAAGTTGTGAAGTGATAATAAACATGAGAAGTGTTGTATAAAATGCTTATAATAAACTTAAGTAAGATGTGAAGAAATGGTTCTTAAGTGACAGTAGTATTGAAAGAAATATACAAAGAAATAAATGAATGTTAATAAAGCAATATGAATAATGATTACAAATAAATGAATGTAAATAAAAGAATCTGAATAATGAGAAACCAATTGAAAGAAATACATAAGTTGTACGTATATTATTTTATTCGCATAACAGTTGATCCCGATTTGAATATACAATTTCGAGATGATTTACATCGGTCCGAGTTAAGATTTTTCACTCGATTCTCGACAGTGAACACTAGATATGGATTTTTGATTGACTCTGGAGTTCTCTATCATAGTATATGGCTATGCAAGGAGAATGGCGGTTTCTAATCAAGGAACCGGATCTGGGTCCGCACTAGAGCAATCGTGTGAACAATACTAGTTTGGAAGTGAAATTGTGTGATCGAGAAAGCGATCATGTATGATATTGCATACAGACGGTATATGTACATCGTACGGGCTTTAATAAATTAAATATTGACCTTAGAGAATGATAATTGATATGGTTATGAATTAATTGAATGGATATTATTTGATTGATGGTTTCTCTGCTTACATTTGCTATATTTGCAAATGATATTGCATATTCTATGTTATATATTGATATTACTTTCTATATACTTGTTCTCATTGGTTGTTGAGTGATTAGTAGGTGCGGATGGTATATGCTTCGCATTTGGAGCTTGCTTTCACATTATATATTGATTGTATATGCTTGCTAATACTAATAAAAGGTACAAATCTCGGATTACAACCGTATTTTTATATTTTTCCCTACGCAATGCCACATCCTTGAAGATGAGAGGTATATTTGTGATTATATATATTGTAAATTTTTCCAATTGAACCACACAAAGGAGACGCTAGCAAAATTTTCCGTAAATTTAAGGCGTTAAATTTTTTTGAGAGTTTTTAAAAGATTTTGATAACTAAAATTTGATTTTGACATTTAACTTGGAATGAATGGATGGAGGGAAATTAGTGGGTATATGTGGGTGAATCTAAAAGACAGAAATTTTGTAATCTATTTCAGCAATTGGTTTTGAAAATTTAATGTGCTTGTGGGTTTGTGGCTTCTTTCTTAATTGCTAATTTCGAGGACAAAATTCTTTTAAGTGGGGAAGAATGTATGACCTAGAATTTCAGTTATTCAAATTTGGAATATTTAATTGATTTTAAATATTGGAAAGTTAATTTTATAAGTTCAATAACTTGAATTTCAAATATAATGCTTATTTGAATATTTGGAATTGTTTATATAATTAAATCTTGAATTTCATGTGAATGAAAATGATTTCGAAAGTTGATTTAATTTCTATTTGAATAAGAATGAAGATAGTAAACTTTTGAATTTGAATCAAAAGTGATTGGAAGTGTTTTAATAGTTTGTTTTAATTAACGTGTGAAAATAGCCTAATGAGTGGATTTCGACGAAACCTGTTTCATTGGATCCGTAATAATGAGTTATTGTATCCCATTGAATTTCGTGGCAATTGGACGTTCGTTTGGTCGTGCGAGTTCGAAACCGGTTGAAATTAATTAAAGGAATTTAAATTAATATAATTTAATTTTAAAAGCTAACTTCTTTATATGATCGAATTAGAACCCAATAATAGTTCCATTGAGTTCGGAATAAGGGTATTTGGTATAGGACGCCAGGTGGCACACCTCGATTCGAATTCGAGAATTTCAGGTACGTAAACTAGATATTTTAATGAATAAAATAATATATACCTACCTTTTGCCCATACCTTCTCCCATACAGGCCATTACTACCCACATACAAAGCCCATACCCCCCACGTCTTCTTCTCTTTTATATATTCCATTTCCAGTGAACAAAGGGGGGGTTCATTTTTGGTAAAAATTGGAAATCAAATCAAATACTAAGCTAAAATCGTAGAACATGCTTTAAAAATCTCGATTTGATAAGGGCTTCAATTCGGTATGCTTATGGTTGTGTGCGTTTGAGAATTTAGGATAGCCGATATGTGCTAGCCGAACTAGGGTTAGTGATTGTGAAATTTGTGGTCTTTGATTCGGATAATAAAGTGTATATTTTGGTTAAACGCGTAGTTTGGCACCTATGGCCAAAGTTAGAGGTGGTGCAGTGGAAGTATGGGGGACGCGATTGTGTACGGCGAGGAGAAGCTAGGCAGAGGTCGTGATTTTCTAAGGGGTCTCGGGTGTAACATTTTTGGTACGAGATGGTGGAGCTCGCGATGATGAGGAGATTGGTGGTGGTTTCATGTGGTTTCGTGCCAAGATGAAGGAGCGGTAGTTGAATGAAGGTTCGATCATGGCAAAATTTGGAAGCAGGTAGTAGCGGGAAGGGATGGGGAAGATGATTAGTAAATATATAAGGTAAATAATTAAGTTAATGATATTAGTGAATTTAAAAATATTATTTAAACAAAAATCTTGTAAAGTAAATATCTTGTTCGTTTTTGGTCCAAATCAAACGCGGTCTGTCGCATATGGTTCATATTGACAAGATCTAGGATATGGAAAAATATTGTAGCAATTTGAATTGGTGGAATTTTACGTTGAAATCGAACGTCGTTCGATTTCAAACAAAACCAGAATGCCTAGACGATAACTGGATTAATGGTGAGTTAAACTCACCTTTTTGGTTAACCCGTATGTTATATATTTGATAAAATTATTGATAGGATGTTTGGATATTTATCTGCTGACTGTTTGGTTTTTTTGAAATTGTCTCTTTCGAAAGAGGTCAATATATGAGTTGTGATGCAGGGTGATAGGTTGGAGGGATCCAACATGATTCCTATGCACTGTTGATTTTATATATATATATATATATATGCTGATATATATAAGTTGTGATGTAGGGGGACGGAATGGAGGGATCCAACAGGATTCCTCGCCATTGTTGATTTTAATTTCCATAATATTCCTGTCATATGAATTATTGGATATCAAACTTGATTGTTTGACGCTATTGTTTATGACATTGTCATACGTTCAAAACTTAAACCCTATAGTAATAGGAAATCAATATCGATATTGGTAAAGCGTTTGGTAGATATTGTCCTTAAATTAGTATTTTGAAAAACTATAAATTTCCATTTGAGTTGGAGCTGGTTTTTAAGACAGGAAATGGTTTAAATCTAAAATTGGGTTTCAGAAATATTTTGTTTTAAAAGATTTAACTTCTATTTTACTCCAACCTTTTTATCTGCCTTTTCTAAGTTATTTATTTATATTTAATATTGTTTTAAAGTTATTTATTTATACTCAGCACTATTTTAAAGTTATTTATTAATATTTAATGTTGTTTTAAAGTTATTTATCAATAATTTAATATTTTGAAAAGTTAATTATTTCAATAATTAATATGGCTTGAATTAATGATAATGATTTATTAATAATGTTTGCAAATAAATTTATTACTATTTGTAATGATGGTAAAGATTAATTATTATTGTTTATTTAATGATGTTTTTTTGAAATTTTTAATTATTGTTTTAAAATGTTTTAAAGTTAATAATAATTATTTATTTATAATGTTTATTATTATATAATAGTGTTTTGAAGTAAATGATTATTATTTATTAATAAATGCTTGTGGCCGATTTCCACTTTAGGGGAATTTCACCAAAAGGAAAAACTTTGCAGTCCAATTAGTTTCTAGGACACACATTCAAAGAAATTACTTTCAAGGCCAAAGTCAGCAGAATAATTACTTTCAAGGACAAAGTCAGCAGTCCAATTACTTTAAAGGACATAATTTCATGGGTTTTTAGGCCGTAGAAACTAATTATTTTGTGTTTTGTCCTTGAAAGTAATTATTTCAGTTGTGTGTCCTAGAAACTAATTCCACTTGCTAAAGAGGCCCTTGTGGCTAATTTCCACTTTATAAAATGAGTTTTATAAATGGTTTTATAGATTTATAAAGGGTTTATAAATGGTTTTAGAAATGTATAAAAAGAATTTATAAGTGATTGAAATTTATAAAATAGATTATAAATGATTTCCAGAGATTATAAAATGGTTTACAAATGGTTTAGAGATATATAAGGTGTTTATAAATGATTTTAGAATTGAATAAAATGAAAATCTTTCTTAGTTTTGTAAATATAGTTATACCAATGAGATAAGTATATGAGTACATTTTCTATGTTGTGAAGTGTAATATTTGTGAATATACTTATAACGTTGAGATAAGTATATGGATATTTTTCCAAGTATTGAAAATATTGGGATTTGTGGGTATATCTTTGTAACGGTATTTTTATACAAGTAATTTACAAAGTGCTTTTAATTAATGAAAACAATAGTTAAATGGGTTAGTGGTTGCTATGGGCTTATCCAAGGTTGTTTTTCCCTATTGAGTTAGATCCCTTATTTTGATGTGTGTTTGTGGAGAGTGAAATAACCGACTATCAAATATTGACCAAAACGTAACTTTGGAAATATGTAGGAGAAACACGTGAGTTATATGGCACAGTCATCTCCGATGATGTTGTACTGTGCATATAAATCTTGTTTCGTTCTCCTAGGACAAATGATAAGGAAATCCTTCCACTAACGGTTAGGAGGTTGTGACGCCCCACCTCTATGCTCACAATAACAAAGAGTATTAAAAGAAATACTGTCTGTTATCGCGAAGAATAAGGCTGGATAGAAGCGGCCATCCGTAGTTGGCCTTACACTAATATTGGTTACCTCGATAGGAGTGGTATATACTTTTTGAATTTTCATCTTATTTATTTACTCCCATCGACATACCCAATTATCAGTATAAAACAAGCTACGATGGTTCATAATAGTTTAGGACATTAGATATAATAATAACACAGATAATATAAATGCGGAACACAGATAAAACAAAAGTCTCATATATATATAACTGATGTCAGTTACAATATAGTTGACACAGTACATATGATACAACTACAACTGTCGACTCTAGAAGTTATATATACAAGTACATTATCAACTAATATACATGAATACATATCATCCTATATAATGACACGACTTCTACAAAACGACGAAAACTACTTCAAAATATATAAAAAGTCTTCATAGCCCGAACAACAACTCAAAGCAGGAAATCTACAACCTGAAATAACTCGAGTCTGACCCGAGTATTAAATTCAAAAGAAAATAATACACGGGTCAGTCTAATTCAAACTCAGCTATTAATGCCCAGTAGCAATAAAATCAAATATCAAATAGACGACAGTCACAGAAATCTCGTATATCCAACTCTTCACTAAGAGAATCGGATAACAGTAAATATAACACCTAACAGTGTTAAACGAAAAATCAGCAGATTCAAAATATCAACACAGATAGATGAAATGATTATCAATAAAGATAATTTAGAAAACATCCGAATTACCAAAAACGGCAATTAACAACAAAATCATCAAATTAAACCAAATTAATCCAAACAATTGAAATAACAATTTAAATTGTCAAATCTGATTGGGCTGTAGTACACGCTCGCGTGTACTGCCTCGCCACATTAAAATGTTAAACCTGTGTGGTTGCAGTACATGCACGCGTGTACTGCAGCGCCACAACAGAATATAAAATCATCACATCATCAAATGTAAATCATCAAAACGAAACTACAGAGGTCAAGTTACGACAATCGTGACTCAACACTACTGCAACCAAAATGAATCAGAATTTACAACCCAAAGGTTAACCTACCAAAGAAAGACATATAATCATGCAACTGAGAAACAGAACAGTGCAGCTCCAAAAATATACACATGAAGAATACACTACAACAGGTCGGGAACCACACATATGTAACAGCAACAAGTGATGTACACATGAATGCATCTACCCTCGATTACCAGTGAACAACCAAACTGTTCAAACTCAAAAGAAAATCCCAATACAATACATCACAGTCCAATATGCTATGGACAGTGGAAAATACCACATCAAGCTCAAATGACCAGTGCCAACGAACTCATTAGATAAGCAAAAGGGCAAATCTGAATCATGATTCAAGTAAAGTACATTAAGTATGCTCAAAGTCCAAATGCATCAGGTCAAGCAAATGGATACCAACATGAACAAACAACCAAATGCCAAAGCTCAGTGAAACTCAAGCCAGCATACAAAATTTATACAGCAAGAATATGAATGCAAGGGAGCAATACCATAGTTAAAAAGAAACAAACTCGAAGTACAAGCCAATGCAGACTGAAGAATGAAGTCAATGCAAACATCATAGCAGTATGGAAGACTGCAAACCAGGAAACATTGAAACAACAAGTGCAGACTACTAATTCAAGTTCATCAGACCAAGCTACAACTAAAATGAAACAACATCAGTGACAAAACAGTGTCAAAAATGAAGAGACCAGAGGAATGCAACTAAGACCGAAGATAGTGACCAACCAGAAATGTCAACATATACAACCAGATCAAAGCAAGTTTCAAGTCCATTTCTGTTCAACAATGGTACAGTATGCTACAGAGTGAATTGAAGCAGCGGGTTCAAGCCGAAGACAAAGTAAAATCATCACAAAACCAAGTCAAGCCGTGGTCATCATAAAAAATCAACATCGACCAAATCACATGAACAAGTCACAGAGATGAACATATATTTGAAGTCAAGGAATAAAATGCAAATGCCAGAGACGTAGACTTCAAATTCAGGAAAAAGAAATCAAGTTCGTATCTATGAAATGGTCAGAGCAAAAAGAAATTCAAAGCTGGTGGAAATCAAAACATCTCAAAATTCAGAGCCGAGAATTACAAATCAAGTTGACCGAGCATTTCAAGTATATATGATTATGAACTAGTCAGGAATCATCAAAATCATCCATACAAAATCGAATAGCCAAGAAAACCAAAAATGCAAACAACAAAAATATGTCTCGACCAAAATCAGTGCAAAAGACCAAACTTCCAAGGCCAACTTATACAACTAAACAATACAACACTTCCATGATCAGAGAACCATGAAACAGTGTGCCAACAGTCACATATACACAAACACTAATACATGTATATATATATATGTGAAACAATGCCATACTATACTACAGAGAAAAATCGAAGCAGCAGGTTCAAAACGAGACAGTACCAATTAAAATAGTTCAAATGTCGAAGCCAACAAAAAAAATAAGTTCAAACACTATCAAGAACCCAAAGTCACGGTGAACAAAGCAAGGTCACAACGGAATCAACACCATCGAAAAAGGTCGAAGCCGAAGGCAGGAATAATCTCGAGAATTCAAGGGTTACAAACCCTATATACACCACAACATACATCATTGGCAAATTGATCCAAAACCAAAGACCGTGAGAAACAAAAAAACAATTCCAGACGAACGAAAACAACTGGCTGAGACAAAGCAACAAGGAAGCAAGGAAAATCGAAACTGCAGAAGCATCATACGAGTATGAAATAGATGTGAGTAAACTCACCTTTGATCAGTCGAGAGATAGAAGACGCTCGAAAAAGAAACCTTCATTAGCTCGAGCGTGCGAAGCTGTGGCACCACGAGTCGAATTTGATCAGCAATCGAGGAATAGTCGTGTGCGAAACAAAGAATCAATCGATCGACAAAGCAACGAAGTTCGAAGTCAAACACGATCGACCAGTCTAAAGTCGGCATCTTCGAATACAAGACCCAATCCAGAATTGCCAGAGAAAAATCAAAGCCCTAATTTGGAGAAGACGAGGCCGCTATTTGTTTCGCTCGTTTGTTTTAATTAGGGTTATGAAAAATGATAATTTGGGGAACGGGTTGCTTTTCTAGTTATCACGGCAAAAACGTGGGTATAAATTCAAAGTGTAAAGCCCACACACATTCAACATAACGTTTAAAAGAATAACAGTTGCTTTACGAATTCCAAACAACGATTAACAAATTTTTATCAATGAATTACAATCTCAATCTAAAAACTTCAATTAGCAATTAACAACAATTATTAATCGTCATTTGACGATAATAAATCTGTGCAAAACTCTGGGTTGTTACAGACTCCCCTCCTTATAAAAATTGCATCCCCGCAATTTTCATAATTAAGGTCGTCCACTATTATTCTTCTAACATAAACTGGTTAAGCTAGAAAAATAAAAGTCGAGGATTCAAATGCCAAAGTAATCTTTTAATCCCATAATATAAATTCACAATATCTCAACAAAGTCCAATTATCCAAAGATAATCAGAAGACAGCAAACAGAATAAATGCAAACATCAGCAATATTCAATTACCAGTAGATAATTATAATACAGAAATCACAAAACAGCAATATCTAATTATCAATACGATAATTAGAAAACAACAAAATCTAATTATCAACAAAGATAATTATGAAACACAAATCACAATTCGAAAAACTGCCAATATCCAGTTATTCAACAATTAACTAGAAAACACAAACTTCATATCAGCAAACTCTAACTAACAACAGAGATAGAAAGAAAATAGCAATTCAATAAAAATCAGCATAATCTAGATCATTTGGAGACTAGAAAATCTCATAATCAGCGAAATTAGCCATCAACCATTAGTCGATTATCAAAGACGAAAATCAAATCTCAAATCAACAATTATTCGATTATCAAAACGATAATCAAATCTCAAATCAACAAATATCTAATTATCACAAGCGATAATTAGAAACAACAAATATCCGATTATCAAAAACGATAATCAGAACTCATATCAACAAATATCTAATTATCAAAAACGATAATCAGAACTCATATCAACAAATATCCAATTACCTGCAGATAATTGGAAACAACAAATATCTAGAAATCAATTAAGAAGACTAGAAAATCAACATAAAAGCTTGGATCGATCCCATCAGATGGCGAGTTTTTAATTCGCAGCACGTGCATCAACAAATGGCCGAAGCCTACCAAGTACTCAACATAATTTTTGGCGCCCAACAAATGACCCGAAGGTCCAACAAATGACCCGAAGGTCTAGTACTGGTATTTAACCAGAAGGTCCATCATATGACCCGAAGGTCCAACATAGTGGCTCGAAAACACACGAAATCATCAAATATTTCAATTAACGAGTCCGGAATTAACCGAAATAGCAAACGCACATGTCCCATACCACGTGTTTTACTAAATCGTTTGATTCTCTTCATCGTTTCCTTAAAAGTGCAAAATTCATCAAAATCATCAAAACAGCAGATATTTCAATTAACGAGTCCGGAATTAACCGAAATAGCAAACGCACATGTCCCATACCGCGTGTTTTACTAAGTCATTTGATTCTCTTCATCGTTTCCTTGAAAGTGAAAAATTGTGTATTTTTGTAAAAACACATTTTACATTCTCAAACGGACAAGTCCGGAATTAAGCGAATCAGTAAAAGAAAGGGGTCAAAGTCCTCCATTTTGCTGAAACGTTTAAATCGCTTCCTCATTCTTTTGAAATCGCAAACTGTAAAATTTCTTAAAACAATTTTTATTTATTTTAAATAACAATTCACATTCTCAACTGGACAAGTCCGGAATTAAGCGAATTAGTAAAAGAAAGGGGTCATAATCCTCGATTTTGCTGAATCGTTTAAGTCGCTTTCTCATCCTTTTGAAAGCGCAAACTGTTAAAAATTTTATAAATCAATTTTCATTTTTAAAACGATTTCCCAATCACGTGATTAAAACAGCAAATCAGTAACAATTTCGATAAGGAAATTGTACTTCTCAAAATACCGTAAAAACGGGTCACAAATCAGCATTGCGGTATAACCGCTTGAAAATCCACTTTTAAAATTTGACGGTTACTAAAGCCAAAGCGACAGAAATTTTAAAACGTCAAAATCACATCAAAACAATTTACATCAAAATGTAATATCAGTGAATTTTCATTCATCAAAAATGCCACAAAACACCGTGCTTCAAAAATTTAGCATTGGTGCGAAAGTCCCGTTATAAATAACGACAACAAAATATGTTTCATAACCAAGCATCGGTTCAACGTAAAATTAATGCAGTAACGTGCAATTTATATTTGCACGTACTATAAAATGAACAAAGAAATCATTCGAATGTATCTTCAATGAAGATAATTCAAAACAGCAAAAATCTAATCAATATATGATTAGCATAAAAGAAAACCAGCAAAGATCTCAACAAAAATCACATAACTGCAATCGTTTCGAATCCTCAAATCAGATTCGAAATTCTCAAAGAAACAAAATAAATACAGCTATGTAAACAACAATTGAAATTAATTTCAATTTCATATCTTACTTGTTAAATCATAAAGATCATCAGTTGTACTCAGCGAAGACAGTTTCACTGTTTCCGCTGCGCACTCTGATAAACAGTACTCAAATCAATCAAATCATCAGAACACAAATTCACTTTTTATTTTTAAATAATGATATTTAAAAACTTTCATCAAAATTTTAAACTTTAGTTTTGACTCAAAGCACAAATAAAACATCGACTAATAGTTGTAACACATGTTCCATCCAAGTTATGTTTTATATTATGTCCATAAACCCCAAGCTCTGATACCAATTGTGATGCCCCCCCTCTATGCTCACAATAACAAAGAGTATTAAAAGAAATACTGTCTGTTATCGTGAAGAATAAGGCTGGATAGGAGCGGCCATCCGTAGTTGGCCTTACACTAATATTGGTTACCTCGATAGGAGTGGTATATACTTTTTCAATTTTCATCTTATTTATTTACTCCCATCGACATACCTAATTATCAGTATAAAACAAGCTACGATGGTTCATAATAGTTTAGGACATTAGATATAATAATAACACAGATAATATAAATGCGGAACACAGATAAAACAAAAGTCTCATATATATATATATATATATATATATATATATATATATAACTGATGTCAGTTACAATATAGTTGACACGGTACATATGATACAACTACAACTGTCGACTCTGGAAGTTATATATACAAGTACATTATCAACTAATATACATGAATACATATCATCCTATACAATGACACGACTTCTACAAAACGACGAAAACTACTTCAAAAGATATAAAAAGTCTTCATAGCCCGAACAGCAACTCAAAGCAGGAAATCTACAACCTGAAATAACTCGGGTCTGACCCGAGTATTAAATTCAAAAGAAAATAATACACGGGTCAGTCTAATTCAAACTCAGCTATTAATGCCAGTAGCAATAAAATCAAATATCAAATAGACGACAGTCACAGAAATCTTGTATATCCAACTCGTCACTAAGAGAATCGGATAATGGTAAATATAACACCTAACAGTGTTAAATGACAAATCAGCAGATTCAAAATATCAACACAGATAGATGAAATGATTATCAATAAAGATAATTTAGAAAACATCCGAATTACCAAAAACGGCAATTAACAACAAAATCATCAAATTAAACCAAATTAATCCAAACAATTGAAATAACAATTTAAATTGTCAAATCTGATTGGGCTGCAGTACACGCTCGCGTGTACTGCCTCGCCACATTAAAATGTTAAACCTGTGTGGCTGCAGTACACGCACGCGTGTACTGCCGCGCCACAACAGAATATAAAATCATCACATCACCAAATGTAAATCATCAAAATGAAACTACAGAGGTCAAGTTACGACAATCGTGGCTCAACACTGCTGCAACCAAAATGAATCAGAATTTACAACCCAAAGGTTAACCTACCAAAGAAAGGCATATAATCATGCAACTGAGAAACAAAACAGTGCAGCTCCAAAAATATACACATGAAGAATACACTACAACAGGTCGGGAACCACACATATGTAACAGCAGCAAGTGATGTACACATGAATGCATCTACCCTCGATTACCAATGAACAACCAAACTGTTCAAACTCAAAAGAAAATCCCAATACAATACTTCACAGTCCAATATGCTAAGGAAAGTGGAAAATACCACACCAAGCTCAAATGACCAGTGCCAACGAACTCATTAGATAAGCAAAAGGGCAAATCTGAATCCTGACTCAAGTAAAGTACATCAAGTATGCTCAAAGTCCAAATGCATCAGGTCGAGCAAATGGATACCAACATGAACAAACAACCAAATGTCAAAGCTCAGTGAAACTCAAGGCAGCATAAAAAATTTATACAGCAAGAATATGAATGCAAGGGAGCAATACCATAGTTAAAAAGAAACAAACTCGAAGTACAAGCCAAAGCAGACTGAAGAATGAAGTCAATGCAAACATCATAGCAGTATGGAAGACTGCAAACCAGGAAACAGTGAAACAACAAGTGCAGACTGCTAATTCAAGTTCATCAGACCAAGCTACAACTAAAATGAAACAACATCAGTGACAAAACAATGTCAAAAATGAAGAGACCAGAGGAATGCAACTAAGACCGAAGATAGTGACCAACCAGAAATGTCAACATATACAACCAGATCAAAGCAAGTTTCAAGTCCATTTCTGTTCAACAATGGTACAGTATGCTACAGAGTGAATTGAAGCAGTGGGTTTAAGCCGAAGACAAAGTAAAATCATCACAAAACCAAGTCAAGCCGTGGTCATTATAAAAAATCAACATCGACCAAATCACATGAACAAGTCACAGAGATGAACATATATTTGAAGTCAAGGAATAAAATGCAAATGCCAGAGACGTAGACTTCAAATTCAGGAAAAAGAAATCAAGTTCGTATCTATGAAATGGTCAGAGCAAAAAGAAATTCAAAGCTGGTGGAAATCAAAACATCTCAAAATTCAGAGCCGAGAATTACAAATCAAGTTGACCGAGCATTTCAAGTATATACGATTATGAACTAGTCAGGAATCATCAAAATCATCCATACAAAATTGAATAGCCAAGAAAACCAAAAATGCAAACAACAAAAATATGTCTCGACCAAAATCAGTGCAAAAGACCAAACTGCCAAGGCCAACTTATATAACTAAACAATACAACACTTCCATGATCAGAGAACCATGAAACAGTGTGCCAAAAGTCACATATATACACACACTAATACATGTATATATATATGTGAAACAATGCCATACTATGCTACAGAGAAAAATCGAAGCAGCAGGTTCAAAACGAGACAGTACCAATTAAAATAGTTCAAATGTCAAAGCCAAAAAAAAATAAGTTCAAACACTATCAAGAACCCAAAGTCACGGTGAACAAAGCAAGGTCACAACAGAATCGACACCATCGAAAAAGGTCGAAGCCGAAGGCAGGAATAATCTCGAGAATTCAAGGGTTACAAACCCTATATACACCACAACATACATCATTGGCAAATTGATCCAAAACCAAAGACCGCGAGAAACAAAAAAACAATTCCAGACGAACGAAAACAACTGGCTGAGACAAAGCAACAAGGAAGAAAGGAAAATCGAAACTGCAGAAGCATCATACGAGTATGAAACAGATGTGAGTAAACTCACCTTTGATCAGTCGAGAGATAGAAGATGCTCGAAAAAGAAACCTTCGTTAGCTCGAGCGCGCGAAGCTGTGGCACCACGAGTCGAATTCGATCAGAAATCGAGGAATAGCCGTGTGCGAAACAAAGAATCAATCGATCGACAAAGCAACGAAGTTCGAAGTCAAACACGATCGACCAGTCTAAAGTCGGCATCTTCGAATACAAGCCCCAATCCAGAATTGCCAAAGAAAAATCAAAGCCCTAATTTGGAGAAGACGAGGCCGCCATTTGTTTCGCTCGTTTGTTTTAATTAGGGTTATGAAAAATGATAATTTGGGGAACGGGTTGCTTTTCTAGTTGTCACGGAAAAAACGTGGGTATAAATTCAAAGTGTAAAGCCCACACACATTCAACATAACGTTTAAAAGAATAGCAGTTGCTTTACAAATTCCAAACAACGATTAACAAATTTTTATCAATGAATTGCAATCTCAATCTAAAAACTTCAATTAGCAATTAACAACAATTATTAATCGTCATTTGACGATAATAAATCTGTGCAAAACTCTGGGTTGTTACAGAGGTGATCTCCGCTCTTATCTTTTAGTATTTATTTCTTAGAGAACCGGGGTTGAGTTTACTGGAAACTATCAAATGTTGTTTCGAAAAGACTGGGATCAGATATGTTATCTGAAGACCACTATTATCCAACTCAAGCATTTCAAAGTGAAGACGTTTTGAAGATGATGGAATTGAAGGCGGAGCTCTATGAAGTGCAAGGGCTGCTTGCTACTAATCCTAAGGGTGATTCGAAAATGGATGTAGTAGAAGTAGTGCCTTCGGATTTTTCATATCCTGAACAACTTGTATGGATGAATGCTGGCATTGCATTGTTCCCTGGAGGTAAGTGTTAGCATTCTAAGTGGGAAGTGCTATATGAAAGGTAAAACGTAGCCTCAAGCCTCATCAACCAGGAATTGACTAAAACATGGGAGATGTAATAGGGCTAAGTGGGTCGCTCCCATTAGGGTATGATCATCCCTATCTAGAGTCGATATTATCTCTCATTGTATGCTTCGGGGCTTATTAACAAAAGGGGTGATCATATTCGGTACTATCCAATAAGGGTTTGGCCAGTTCTATGTTGGCAGGGGTCGATAGATTTGACCTCGGTGTTATTTTATCTAGAGATGCGCCATGATGGGTGGTACCCCAGTATCCCGGTCATTGTATGGAATCCATTTTCCAATACATGCCTTTATAGTTTTAGTTGTATACCTATTTTGTTGGAATTTAATTAAAGTAACAATTTTGGCTATGATTAATAAGTATTTGTTTCTTAGACACTATTATAATATCAGAGAATTTCATACGAAATGGTTTGGTTATCGTAAAGTAAAGACTCGTTCGTGTTTATACGTGGTGTGGTCTTACGGGATATTTTTGATTTGAAAAGTTTTTATAACTTTAAAATCCAATTGGGTGTGTTTTTCTCATGCTGGTTTTTCAGATTGAATCGGCTGTTATTTTTTTATAATGCTTAGATTAGACCGAGCATATTTATAGATTGCTTCGGATGCATTGATCCTAGAAAACGTACTGGAGGTCCAAGACGTGTCTACGTATTTCATTATGTTCCGCTGTGTTGTCTGTTGGTTATATTTATCAAAAATTGTAAGGGCACACTGTTATAACTGTCCAGGTTGAAATACGTTAGTGTACTTAGATTGGTGTATGTATATTACATTTTTTTCTTTGTTTAAAGATTGTTGTATATTATAGATTACTTGTTCCACTATGAGATTCAGTCTTGCTTTAGTTTCACCTTATTTCTTTCTTCCTTCTTCTTTTACCCAAAGAATTGGTTTTCCGGCATTCAATTGGTCGACATGCTATACAGTTAACGTATTAGTGTCAATTTTCGAAGGTCGAAAATCACAATTCATTACATATTATTTTTATTTAACCACTTATTAATTAATTAAGATTTATGTTTATTTATGTATATGTATATATATAATAACACCAAATATATATTAAATTATATATTTATCATAAATATAAATTTATTTAATTAAAATAGATTATTTAGGTTAAGACATGCACACACAGATATATTTATATATATGTGTGTTAGTTAATAAATTTTTGTATAATCAATTATATAAGACTTAGAATTCAAAATAGTTTGTTTATTCAAAATAATACTCTTTTTATTTAATCTTAATAGCCAAAAAAATTAAAAAAATATTATAAATATATACAGATTTATATGTATAAAAACCTATTTTAGACTTTCTAATCATTGGAATTTTAAAATCATTTTGACCTTTTCATAACAAACAAATGTTTTTTTGCTGAAGCCAAAACCAAAATATTTTTTAAAAGGTAATTGCTAAATGGGGTTATATACATACATACATACATACATACATATATATAAACATATACACACACATATAGATATAGATATATACACACATGGATATATATATATATGTATGTATGTATGTATGTATGTGTGTGTGTGTGCGCGCGCGCGTCTATATACTTCAAAATCAGAGAGCTTAAAATCTTCTAAGATATTAAATCCGAAGATGCCTCTCCCCAACCCTATCTCAAAAACTAGGTCCGAAGGACTAAATACGCAAGCGGTGGTTCGGTATCAGCTGTCTCATCTGGTCAATACCCCGCACAAACAAGAAGGCAAGCACCTGCCTGATGAGGTGACCCAGTATCTTAATTAGAGGTCCAGTCTCGATTTATATCTCGACCCGAATCTTCATTTACCTGGAGATGTGTGGATGTTAGCCACGTGGCATGTCGCCCGCCTTCGCGGCTTCACTCCGCTCAATTTCCAGGGAAAGGTCAATGCGAGTGTCGCCTTAACCATAAAAGAGAAGATATCCTCTAGAATTTCGAGATTTGTTCGAAATAGTTACTAAATTAATTCATAATAATGGAGTAAATTCTTTATTTATTACTCTTTGTGACTCCATAAATATTTAAATGAATAAAACAAGTATATTAAAAAATATACACAACACACACACACACATATATACATACATACATGCACACATACACAGATATATATAATAAGATCTAAAAGTAAAAAATTAATTTTTTTAAATATGAAACCATTTATATATATAATACAATATAATTAATTATTAAAATTATAATTATCTAATTTTCTTTTTTTTAAATCATGGTCGAATTTTAGCATGATAATAATAAGCATATACATATAATTATAACATTTGGATATATATATATATTCTCTTCAAATATATATATATATAAATTAAAGATATTACCGCACCATCGTGATCTTGCCGATTGTCGAATACCTCATTTTTTGGTAATCTCCTGAGTCTCCTTAGCTACATGTTGCAATGTCATTTTCTTGGTTCACCAATGTCTGTTAGAGGCTAGGGTTTGATTAGTTGAGTTCATCCATAATAAGCAGGGTGACTATTTATAACCAACTAGATCTCAAATATCTAGCCCCTTAGTTATCCCGCCTTTTGGCAAGGCCGTGACACCAAGAACTCGACTAGAAACTTAGGACGGTTCGTCTTGAAGATCGTTTATGCATAGGTCTACTATGGATATCGGTGAATTTTTGCCCGAGTCCGGATCGGGCTGCAATTGATAAGATACATCAAGCAAAGCCATAAAAACTAACGTTCCGAATTTCAAGACAATCTGAGTTCATATGCTCGTGTTATCACTAATGAAAAGTGGAGGAAGTAGCCATAAGTTCGAATCCATAAGATTAGTCCCGCGGTCGAATCCATAAGCCATGCAATGGTTCGGATCCATGAGACATAACCTAGCTTTGAATCCATCGAGCACTCCTTAGTTCGAATCCATCCAAACAGACTATGTTCGAATCCAACAGTTCGAACCCATCAGGTTTTCCTCTACTTCGAATCCATGCAATCGATACACTTCGACTCCATCCCGTAAGTTACTTCGAATCCACCCTGTTGAGGTAGCTTCGAATCGATCAACCGTGATATACCTTGATCGATTCGAACGAACATATCTACGAATCCACTACCTCGAATCCACTAAGTCAAGGCAGCTAGAACCATGGATTCGACCCAGTAAACTCGGAGAAAAAGATGGGTCAACCCGAGAAGCGCGCGCGCTACGTCACCATGCACACGCACCAAGCATCGATTCGACCCTATCGATTCGAAGGGATCGATTCGAAGCAAGCGTGTCAACCAGAAATACGATCTTGAATCGATCATAACTCAAGTTCTACATGTCCAAATGCCATGAAATTTTCACAGAAGCTTAAGCACATAATGAAGAATGTCCACACCAAATTTCAGCTCGATTGGATGATTTCTTGATCGATTCGAATGGACTTCGAATCGATCCCAAAGTGGGTCTGGATTTCCTGAAAGTGGGCATGTGGGCCCCCTCACGTACCAGAAGCGGTCTCCCCGAATTTTAGGTGAAATATCAGCCTCCTACACCTATAAATAGAGCCCCTGGTCATTCAGAAAGGAGGTCGGATAATTCTAAGAGCTAAAGAGCGCCCAGACTCTGCCGGATTTACTCCAAATCACCACCGCTGCCTTATTTTTAGTTTTAGCTTATAAGACCAGTTGTATTACATTATAAGAAATTGTAATCTTTGAGTATCGAGCAATAAAATCAACAACTTTCATAGTGGACGTAGGCAAAGCGCTGAACCACTCTAAATCGCTATCTTCTTTGCATTATATATTTTCGTTATTTGGAGTTTTTGTTAGATAATCCTCAGTTTAATTTTCTTTCTTCACTTTTATCGCTTCAAAAACTTCCGATTAGTGTTGTGCCCATTTTTAGTACAAACAATTTGGTGCTTTCACTAAGAACTGAACTCAGCTTTTTCTCCTGCTCCTTGGATCTACCATCGATACCGGATTGCATAAATCCAAGAGGAAGATCCATATCTCTACTCCAAAATCCTTCCACTCTATTTAGGTTTGCATAAAATCTAGGAAAGGAATTCACCACTGAAAATGGTTAGCACAAGAACCACTTCTACAGCTGCTGACCAAGAAGGTCGAGATAGACAGAATCCTACACAGCTGCCTCCACCCAACCAAGACAACACTACTCACTCAGATCCGTCTGGGCCAGTAACCAGACAAGAGTTCCATGTATTTCTCCAGGAATTGACTCAAAGTCGGCAACAGCTGGCCGAACAGTTGCGTGCTAATATTGAATTGACCAATCAATTAAACCGCCGAAGGC
Source organism: Allium fistulosum (assembly GCA_030737815.1). Taxonomy (NCBI): domain Eukaryota; kingdom Viridiplantae; phylum Streptophyta; class Magnoliopsida; order Asparagales; family Amaryllidaceae; genus Allium; species Allium fistulosum. The sequence continues at coordinate 943,213,436 of CM060905.1, read as the reverse complement.
GTAGGAGGACCAGGAGGGATGATGCTTCCCACTCGTCCACTGAAAGTTCTGCTTCATCTGACTATCATGGCAGATCTACAAGTCCCCGATTGGACGCAAGTCATACACAAGCTACCGGATTTCAACCTGCCTTGACTGTAGGACAATTGAGGGTCGGACCGTCAACTAGCTTCCAGGCTGGGCCCTCGTCACGAGGAGGTGTTGTTCCACAGCATACCACGGACAATCGCACCACAACCGCCGCGGTAGAAACAAGGGTTGATACCCGTAATCTGTCAGATCTGAATAATCAACAACGTAGGCGTACTCCTGAACCATACGTCCCAGAAGATGTGGAGCTAAGGAGGCAAGACATAGGCCGTCGACAGCGTTCGATCCAAGCTCGCACTGTGGAACCCGACCACACCTTAGCTCAGCATGCACAGAATGTGGCTATGCCCGATATTTCGACCATGATACGTCAAATGATCCGCGAGAACCACGGCCTTATCAATGACGATTGGGGGATTTCTCGTAATCATACTCCTTTCACGGATGAGATACTATACGCCGATCCTCCTCGGCGATTCAGAATGCCAACTCTCCCTATGTACGAAGGAAATTCCGATCCCAATCAACATATTTTGAAATACAAATGGTCAATGAGCGCTACAAGGGCTGATGATGCAGTAAAATGTCGAAGTTTCCCCATCTCTTTGGGAGGAATCGCAACAATGTGGTTTACAAGGTTGCCACCTAGATCTATCTCTTCGTTCGATCAACTGGCTAAGAAATTTGTCGAACAATTTCATATGCATGTCGCCAGACCTAAAGACGTTAACACCCTATCTAGCGTCACCCAAGCTAAGGGAGAGACACTCAGACGTTATTTAGAAAGATTTCACGCGGCATGTGTAGAGATTAGTAATCCTAACGATAACTCAATCTTGATGGCATTAACAAAAGGAATCGATCCTGATTCTGAATTTGGAAATTGGCTAGTCGGGAAACCACCCGCATCATTGGACCGTTTCTACTCCAAAGCCGCTCAATTCTTACGGCAAGAGGACGCGAAACAGTCTAGGAAACAGGACGATGCGATACCTAGAACTAAAGGAATACAAAGTAATGTAGCAGTTAGGCAGTCCGGTGAGAGTTCCGGAAAAGTTCAGTTAAATATACAGAACAAACAAACTCAGCCGAGAGTCAACAGTGGTCAGGATAAAAAAAGAGACCAGAATCGAGGCTCACAACGTAGGACCCCAATGTTTGATAATTACACGCCATTTAATACATCGTTGGAAAACATGTATCTGCAAACTTGCAACATTGTGCAATATAAGAAGCCTGCTCCGAAGCAATCATCGGAGAGGCAGATTCAAACAGGGAAGTTTTGTAGATTTCACGAAAGTTACGGCCACAATACCAATGAGTGTCGACATTTGCAAGACCTCATCGAAAAGTTGATTAGGGAGAGAAAGTTGGACCAGTTTGTGCGATCACCGCAGTCTGGTGGAGCAGGCCCCTCAAATCAAAATCGTGCAAAGAATCAAGAAAGACAGGAAGAACCGGGTCGTGTCGGAGGAAGATTCGTAATTAATGCTGTAAGTGGTAGTCCTCATCCAGCAGTTCGAAGCTGGGAGGAAATGGAATCATATAACAATTCAGCTAGACGTACAAACTTCGAGTATGATGATAACATGGACGATAAACCTTCGACCAAGCGAAAGAGAGCGAAGACTAACGACATCACTTTCCGAGACAGCGATGTTGACTACGTCGGAAGCCTGACTACTGACCCACTTGTGATATCGACCCGAGTAGGTCCGATGTGGATGAAGAGGATCCTGATTGACTGTGGGAGCTCTGTGAATATCATATTTGTACATGCTTATAGTCAAATGAAGATGAAAGTTGGGGATCTAAAACCCTGCCAAACTCATCTCCATGGATTCAATGGCAGCGCTACCATACCTGTTGGGATGGTAGAGTTACCAGTTGAGTTGGGAGCCAGAGAATGTAGATCAATTCGGACATTGCAGTTCGTTGTGTTGGATGTAGACTCGCCATATAATGCCTTTTTAGGTCGACCTGCCCTTGCTGAATTCAAGGCCATAATCACCCCGTGGTGTTTAACTTTAAAGTTCCCAACCGTCAACGGAGTTGGGGTCGTCCAGGGCGACCAGGTTGATTTGAGAACAACCATACACCGAAATCGAGTTGCCCGATTACGCAATGCCAAGGACCGACTTAAAACTTTTGAACTCAGTGAGCTAGTCACTAAAAAAGATTATCCGGCACTGCCACACATGAGATCAACGTGGAGAGGGTCGCACAAAATTAAGCGAAAGCTCGGGGATGGCAAATTTAAGTTAGCGACCGTTGATGGTCTAACTTTACCGAGGGCCTGGAATAGCGGAAGTCTTCGTCGCTACTGCAACTAACAGGCTATGTTTATCTATTTAGTTTAAATTCCATTTTAAAATTTGTTTCTGCATTTCGAAATTAGAACTTGTAATAAGGCAACTGACTTTGCCATATTTTCTGATTTCAGCAATAAAATGCCATCTCTTCAAGCCAGAGCTGTGATTCATTAAATACAATGTACAACATCACGACGCACGAAGAGCTAAATTCCATCATGCAATGGGATTTATTCAAGAAAGGAGTGGCTGTGATATGACCGGCCACTCGCTAAATGAAACCCGAGCTCGGGGGCAAGCCATCACATCAAGGCTAAAAATGGGTTGATACACGACAATCCTTCGCACAACTCCGTACTCCCAGAGTGCGAGACGGAGTATAAACATTTATCAACTCCGTACTCCCAGAGTGCGAGACGGAGTATAAACATTTATCAACTCCGTACTCCCAGAGTGCGAGACGGAGTATAAACATTTACTTAACTCCGTACTCCCAGAGTGTGAGACGGAGTATAAACATTAACTAAACTCCGTACTCCCAGAGTGCGAGACAGAGTATAAACATTAACTAAACTCTGTACTCCCAAAGTGCGAGACGGAGTATAAACATTTGCTTAACTCCGTACTGCCAGTGTGCGAGACGGAGTATAAACATTAATAAACTCCGTACTCCCAGAGTGCGAGATGGAGTATAAACTTTACTTAACTCCGTACTCCCTGAGTGCGAGATGGAGTATAAACATTTACTTAACTCCGTACTCCTAGAGTGCGAGACGAAGTATAAACATTTACTTAACTCCGTACTCCCAGAGTGCGAGACGGAGTATAAACATTTACTTAACTCTGTACTCCCAGAGTGCGAGACGGAGTATAAACATTTACTTAACTCCGTACTCCCAGAGTGCGAGACGGAGTATAAACATTCACTAAACTCCGTACTCCTAGAGTGCGAGACGGAGTATAAACATTTACTTAACTCCTTACTCCAAGAGTGCGAGACGGAGTATAAACATTAATAAACTCCGTACTCCCAGAGTGCGAGACGGAGTATAAACATTACTTAACTCCGTACTCCGAGAGTGCGAGACGGAGTATAAACATTTACTTAACTCCGTACTCCCAGAGTGCGAGACGGAGTATAAACATTTACTTAACTCCGTACTCCCAGAGTGCGAGATGGAGTATAAACATTTACTTAACTCTGTACTCCCAGAGTGCGAGACGGAGTATAAACATTTACTTAACTCCGTACTCCTAGAGTGCGAGACGGAGTATAAACATTTACTTAACTCTGTACTCCCAGAGTACGAGACGGAGTATAAACATTTACTTAACTCCGTACTCCCAGAGTGTGAGACGGAGTATAAACATACATCAACTCCATATTTATCCCCATGACTGGGGGCAGAACCAAAACAGATATTGAATTGAAGACAAAAGGGAACATGTTTTCATTATCAACAAAAAGAATCTGATTACAAGCTAGTTCAAAAATTCTTATTAGTGGGAGCCGAATCCACATCTATACACGGCTATAGAAAAATCAACAAAAAAAACACTACTCCCGAACGCAACAGAAAACTAAAGAAAGAGTTCAATCTTTCTTCTTCCTTATTTTCTTCTTCGGGGTAGTCCCACTGGATCCGCTACCCGACTTCCTCCTCACTCTCTTACTCTTCTCCGGTTTATCCTCCGATGGCGACATAATGTCAACATCTACCTCGGAGCTTGACGCAACAGAGATTCTCTTGGAGGGTTGAACTGGGGGCATAGGGGCTGTAACTGGAAGCGGGACCGGAGCACTCGCAATGACCACAGTACCGCCCGGCGATATCATCATTAACGGGGCAGGGCCAGAAGGATTCATGCCGGCTGTTACTGCTGCCATCTCAGCATCAATCTCATCCAAAATCTCATCTTCACGAGGTGCTTGGGCTGCACTGGATATGCTAGTGGCTGGCATAAAAGAACTAACAGCTGGAGTAGTCCCGCTCATAGAAAAGGATGGATCGACGAAGTGGTCATTGGGTTAACTGAGGAGTTCCTCAATCATATGAGCGTCAAAAGATAACATGTTCGCTTCCCCTTCTTCGCCGACCACGGTAGATGTCATAATAGCTTCGGTGACGATAGCCCCCTGCGCTTGATAAGAAGCCTGAGATGCGGGAGACGCAGAGATAACGGCTTCAGTCACTGAAATGTGAAAAAACAAAGATTGTTAGCTAAGGGTGTTGATCCAGATTCACCACACCAAATGTATACGAGAGGCGTTCGCTTACCTTCCTTAGCCTAGCCCGCAGTATGGGCATATACAGAGGCAGGAGCATCAGCGAAAGACAATTGCGGCTGGTCAGGATTATAAGCGGGGACGGACTGGGGATCGACCGCACCAACGGTTTCAGGCAATGTCGGAATTACAGCTCCAACACTTGTTTCGTGATGCTCAATCTCCGAGCCCTCGCCGTCTCTATCTGTTGAACACCAAGCCTCTCTTTCGCCACCGAAATCACCGCCTCGTGAAGAACTCTCCTCTCTTCCTCGGTAAGCAAGCGCATCTCAAGCTCGAAGTCATCCAGCGTTTCATCCGGATGCGCTGCTTTCTTCTCCTCCACTAACCTAGTCCAGGCATTATACAGAATCATAGAGTCATCTCCCAGCCATGATAAATTTCTGTGCTCCAGCCCGTTGGCGTTGTATGTAACCAGGAGATCATCGAAATCAGCGTCCATCCTGGACTGCTCCGCCATAATCTTTTTCTGGATTTCTTCCTCCACAGACTTGGTCTTGGCCACCGCCGCAGCAAGTTCGGCTCGAAGTGACACAGCTTGGTCGCATGCCTCCTGAGCGGTGGTATTAGCGGCGTCTTTTTCTTTCACCACCTCTGCAAATTTGGCCTTGAGCTCATTCAGATCTTTAACGGCTGTGTCTCGCTCAGCTACGACAGTGGTATAACGGTGGCCCATCCCTTCTACCAAGGCATAGTGTGCCTGCTGCATCCTTGCCATCTTCGCCACAGCATCATCATGATTTTTAAGCGCTTGGAGTTCAGAGTTTCGAGACTACTCCATCTCAGATTGAAGAACCTAGATGATGTGGTCTTTCTTAACAATCTCAGCATCATGCTCCTGAATAACTTTTGCCCGGTCAAAAGCTACCTTTGAATCTTTCACGGCTGCTTTGTACCACTCCTTGTATTGAGCATAGAAGTCGCGAATATAGCTGTGCGCAGTATTTTCGGCATCCTGAGGAATCCTCTTGAGATGAGGAGGAAAGACATATGCATCCATACAGATTTCTGGGAAGTCCTTTTTCATTTGAGCAAGCTGGATGGCTCCTGCGCTTGTCAACTCGGCCGGAGCCTGCTCAACGATGGCAGCTGTCGGTGGTTCAACTCTAGGCCGCTGAGTCTTGGGCCTTGAAGATTAGGAAGGCTATTGCTGCTATGAAGACCCAGGGAGATCTATAGGGACCCTAGGAGGCGGAGGAGAACGAGATCGCGGTCGGTACTGATGACTCCTATCTCTGTCAGTACGATCTTGGCCAGAGTGGCCACGCCAATAATCTCGATCTCTATCATAGCGATCCTGATTGGTATAGCCTCGCCCCTGATCCCTATCTGATTCCCTCCAGCGGGACTCGTAGTATGAGGAAGATCGGCGTACATTACGGAGCCTATCCAGAGTAGATCCGCGGCCTGACATCTCACCTGCGATAAGAAGAAACTACAGTTTAGAATCCTACAAAAGTGACATTCAATATGCGGAAATCATGTAGTGTTGTGGAAGTGTGTGTAAATGTGTAAACCCCCAGACCAACCAGAAGTGTTGACCGCATTCAAAGGAAAGGGCTCGCTCATATTTAAAACATCTTGGAATTCCTCCAACCCGGAATTGTAAGGAATCGATATATAATCCGGGATGGGAATATCATCAAGTCCTTTAAAAGTATCTCTCGAATGAGAAGGGGCGGCCTCAGAAATTATAGCTTCGGAAGCGGGAGAAGACACATCTACAGACTTCCACCCTTTAGATTTAAGTTTTTTAGAAACGATGGTCTTGCTTTTCCGTCTTTCTCCCAACTCTTCAAAATTTCCCGAAAGATCCGCCATCGGCTCTATGTCCGTGTGAGTTCTTTCTTCATCACTCACTTCGGTTATCACAACCCCGAGCGTCTTTTTCGCCATTTTCTTCTTTTTCTTCTTCTTGTTCTTCTTCTTCTTTGAAATGGGCTTTGACATCCCTTCGATGACTATACTCTGATTCATTTCAATCAAGCCGAGAGCTCTTAAGTTATAGTCATTCAACAACAAGTCGATGTGTCTCAACTCGCTCGGGATTTCTTGAAGACCTCGAACTACGCCCTTGTAATACCCGCCATCGGATCTGGAGATAATGGCTATAAGAGAAACAAGATGTCAAAACCAATGCCAAAAAGCTGTTAGTCAAAGAAATCGTCAACAAGTCATGACAGTTACGTCGAGACAACCATCGCCTAGCAAAGCAGGGAGGACACCGGACATAAAACCATTCATTCTTGAAATAACTAAGTCTGGTCCAGGCTCCTGTAATAACTTGACAGTTTCTCACTGCCTCCAAAAAGTTAAAGGACGGACTATCGCCTCTGCTCTTGAAGTTAAATAGATATCTAATTTCCGTCGGCCTTGGAGGACGGAAGAGGTGGTCCATAAATACAATAAACGCACTGTTCAGTAGCGCGTGCCCGTTGGGGTGTAATTGAGAGGGAGCGAGTCCAAGAAACGATAACATCTCCCTAATATACTGATTGAATGGAGGGAGTGTTCCGGCCGCACAAGCATGTCGGTAAAATGCAGTATACCCTTCGGGCGGACAATGAGGTATGTCGCTGGAACTTGGCAGTAACACATCGTCTAAAGAAATATGATGTCTTGTGCATATCCTACCCAACAATTTTTCGGAGATGTTGGATTGAACAGAATCTATCGGATCCTCGATAAAAATTGCGTCTTGTAGCTCGTCGGGAGCTGGATCTACTATATCCGCTGGGATATCTGGAAGTACAAGGACCGAAGGAGGAGAACTCTGAATCTCCTGCTGTTGCGAGCTCAAATATTCCATAACTGACTAACTTATCAGAAAGCAACGTTAAGTTCATAAAAGCCCATACATTCCCCAGTGTAGTGTGTATGAATGTGCCGTGCAGTGCAAGTGCTGTGCATTACTTAAGCAAATTTTACGGAATGAAACAAAATGTGTGAACGACGAAACTCTGGAAATCAAGACTGGAAATGACCATCATCGCTGACCGTCATATCCACGCCATCAACATGCTACCAACCGATTCAAGTATAAATCTGTTATGTTTTTGGTTAAGTCATGGTTCCATCGACGAGCTTCAAAAGGAAGTCAAGTATAGTCTTACAGTCGAGTTCAATTAGTCAAGGCCGAAGCTCGTCGGAGTCAAGTGTGCTAAAGTTCATTGAGTTCATCAAATTTCGACTAAAACTTGATCATAGTTCGTATCCATTGAGCAAGTCAGAAGAGTTGCATTCCCTGAACTGAAGACGTTCGAATCGATCACCTCGGATCGATACGAGTCGAATCGATATGCTTCGAATCGATAAAGAGTGGACTCGATGCACTTCGTATCGACGTAGGTCATTGGAACGATACCCATAGCATCAAGTGAAATAATGCTCCGAGTCCATCAGAAAAAAGACTTCGTATCGATCAGACTCAACGCCTTCGAATCGATCGTAGAATCATCACTTCGAATCGATCGATACGAGCCACTTCCCTTCGCAAGCATCGATTCGAAGCCCCATAATCAAAATCGATTCGAATTGCTCCAGTCCGGATCGATACGAGGCGAAGAAAAGCAAAACCCCTCGAAGTATCTGCTTCTCCAAGAGAACTCCAGCACTTTGTCATGCTTCGTTCATCGATTCGACCCATTTCAGTTAGATCTCACAACCCTTCGAAATTAAATCTCGAGAAAAATTCTATCGTGATGGCAAAATTCCAGTTTCATCGTCCTTAACTCGATTTTCATCCATTAACTACCTGGTTTATTGTTATCGTTATTGAAAGATCAGAGCTTTCGATCGAGTCGGAGGAGTTTTTCTCTCGAGCTTTTGGGGGATCGATACGAAGGAAGAGGCAGAGTAACAGTAAAAAGTGAAAGTGAGAGTGACCCCGCGTATTTATATGGATCTTAGATAGGAAACGGGACGCTTCGCCTCCCGGTCAACCTGACCGATTGCCACCGGTCATAAACCAATTGATTCGAACAACCATGTTCGAACCCGTCACGTTCGAATCCATCAAAATTTCGAATCCGTCAAGGCAGCATCGATACGAAGCCCCATCGATTCGACTCTTCATCGATTCAAGGCAGTCAAAAAAAGCTAAATCGGAGTCACTGTGTCCCATCGATTCAAAATGCTAACTTCACAACCATCGACTCGTAGCGATTCGAAGACTATCGATTCGAATGATCATTTCGAATCCATCGAAAACCATTGACAAGGATGAATGCATCGCTTCAATATAAATGATTACTGGTCTACCTTTTACATCGATTCAGGAGAGGATCGATACAAGGGGATAATCATAGACAATCATCAAAACGATGTTTTAACTCGAATCTCAAATTGATTCAGGAGAGGATCGATGCAGACTTCGATGACTAACTGAACTGGCAACGACGAGCAAACACGCAACGTTAACAAAAGTCAAGGTAACACATATATGCACATATGTCTTACTAATATTTGATCTTTGACATTCGCAGGGATCAAATACTCATCTCGTCATGATTTCAACAACAAACAGCCAATCACAATCATACAACGGTCAATTACAGCGATGCAGAACACAACTTTCAGCAAAGCATGTCATAGCTGTTCAACGTAAGACTGCAGCTTTTCAAAGCACGTCATGATTACACAAGACGTACTTTGAGGGGCAAATGTTATCCCGCCTTTTGGCAAGGCCGTGACACCAAGAACTCGACCAGAAACTTAGGACGGTTCGTCTTGAAGATCGTTTATGCATAGGTCTACTATGGATATCGGTGAATTTTCGCCCGAGTCCGGATCGGGCTGCAATTGATAAGATACATCAAGCAAAGCCATAAAAACCAACGTTCCGAATTTCAAGACAATCCGATTTCATATGCTCGTGTTATCACTAATGAAAAGTGGAGGAAGTAGCCATAAGTTCGAATCCATAAGATTAGTCCCGCGATCGAATCCATAAGCCATGCATTGGTTCGGATCCATGAGACATAACCTAGCTTCGAATCCATTGAGCACTCCTTAGTTCGAATCCATCCAAACAGACTATGTTCGAATCCAACAGTTCGAACCCATCAGGTTTTCCTCTACTTCGAATCCATGCAATCGATACACTTCGACTCCATCCCATAAGTTACTTCGAATCCACCCTGTTGAGGCAGCTTCGAATCGATCAACCGTGATATACCTTGATCGATTCGAACGAACATATCTACGAATCAACTACCTCGAATCCACTAAATCAAGGTGGCTAGAACCATGGATTCGACCCAGTAAACTCGGAGAAAAAGATGGGTCAACCCGAGAAGCGCGCGCGCTACGTCACCATGCACACGCACCAAGCATCGATTCGACCCTATCGATTCGAAGGGATCGATTCGAAGCAAGCGTGTCAACCAGAAATACGATCTTGAATCGATCATAACTCAAGTTCTACAAGTCCAAATGCCATGAAATCTTCACAGAAGCTTAAGCACATAATGAAGAATGTCCACACCAAATTTCAGCTCGATTGGATGATTTCTTGATCGATTCGAATGGACTTCGAATCGATCCCAAAGTGGGCCCGGATTTCCTGAAAGTGGGCATGTGGGCCCCCTCACGTACCAGAAGCGGTCTCCCCGAATTTTAGGCAAAATATCAGCCTCCTACACCTATAAATAGAGCCCCTGGTCATTCAGAAAGGAGTTCGGATAATTCTAAGAGCTAAAGAGCGCCCAGACTCTGCTGAATTTACTCCAAATCACCACCGCTGCCTTATTTTCAGTTTTAGCTTATAAGACCAGTTGTATTACATTATAAGAAATTGTAATCTTCGAGTATCGAACAATAAAATCAACAACTTTCATAGTGGACGTAGGCAAAGCGCCGAACCACTCTAAATCGCTATCTTCTTTGCATTCTATATTTTCGTTATTTGGAGTTTTTGTTAGATAATCCTCAGTTTAATTTTCTTTCTTCACTTTTATCTCTTCAAAAACTTCCGAAGAGTGTTGTGCCCATTTTTGGTACAAACACCCTTTCTCTCATACACTAGGAGACCAAGTCAACTCCTTTGCCTTCATCTTGGCCGCCCTCATTATGGGTATGTTTTGGTTTCCAAATAACATGTCAAAATGACTTAACACTTTAAATCATTTATTTAATTAACTTATCCAAAGATGTTTGCTAAATAAATCAATATTACAACTTTTATACGTCATTTTAAATAATTTATAGGCTTCTAATAAATAATGTAAATGCTATTAAAATTTGATACAACATTTGCATTTAGTAAAACTATTTATTTGTAAAATGTAAATTAATTTTACATTTGGTCAAATTTGGAAATAACGAACAACTCGATTTTGTTCTCTTGTGAACTCGACCCTTAGTTAATGTTTAAACAATTTAAATACAAAAGCTTGTATGGACTTTACTGAAGTAGGGTAACAAATAAAAGTTCAATCGCTTACAGATCATTTAGGCGAAATCCAACTTTTAGTATATGTTAAGCCCATCTGGCAACAATATTTTATACACATTTTCATTTATTCATCACCGTATCACTTATATATCTAGAGTTTGGTCTTAGGTTCAAACTCTATTAATATCTGTATTTAATTGCCCAGTCCACTTTAAAGTCTTTGGTTCAATCCGATAACATTTATTGATTAGATGATTTATTCTCACGAGATATTTTGACTTTAAATTGATTATAAATTATGGTGATACTAATCTTCTTTGACAAAGGAGAGAAATCTTCCAATGCGTCTTGTTTCACTTCAAGCAGTTCTGTGTATACCCAATTATGGTTGTAACAAAGTCACCATGCCAAGCGTTAACTATAAATAAAGTATAGTCTAGCTACTCAAGATTGACAATACCCTCAAGTATAAAAACTATTGTACGTCATTGCTGATTATGATATACTCTGGAGGATTTATATTACACCATCATCGTGATTTTGCGGATTGTCAAATACCTTGGTAATTGGTTATCTCCTGAGTCTCCTAAGCTACATGTTGCAATGCCATTTTCAATGTCAGCTGGAGGCTAAGGTTTGATCAGTTGAGTGCATCCATAATGAGCAGGGAGACTATTTATAACCAACTAGATCACAGATAACTAGCCCCTTTCTCTCATACACTAGGAGACCAAGTCAACTACTTTGCCTTCATCTTGGTCGCCCTCATCATGGGTATGTTTCGGTTTCCAAATAACATGCAAAAATGATTTAACACTATAAATCATTTATTTAATTAATTTGTCCAAAGATGTTCGCTAGATAAATCAATGTACAACATTTTTACATCATTTTATATCATTTATAAGCTTCAAATAAATAATGTAAATGCCATTAAATTTGATAAAATATTTGCATTTACTAAAACTATTTATTTGTATAATATAAATTAATTTTACATTTTGTCAAATTCGGATATAACGAGCAACTCGGTTGTGTTCTTTGGTGAACACGGACCCTAGTCAATGTTTAAACAATTAAATACTAGAGCTTTTATGAACTTTGCTGAAGTAGAGTAATAGACAAAGTTCAATCGCTTATAGATCATTTAGGTGAAATCCAATTTTTAATATATGCTAAACTCACCTAGTAACGATATTTTATATATGCTTTCATTTAGTCCTCACCGTATCACTTATATATCTAGAGTTTGGTCTTAGGTAAAGAACTCTTTTAATAGTTGTATTTAATTTCCTAGTCCACTTAAAAGTCTTTGGTTCAATCCGATAACATTTATTGTTTGGATGATTTACTCTCACCTAATATTTTGACTTTAATTTGACTATAAACTATGGTGATACTAACCTTCTGCAACGAAGGAAAGAAATATTCTCTTGTGTTATGTTTTACTTCAAGAAGTTCACTATATATCCAACTTTGGTCGTAACAAGGTCACCATGCCAAGCGCTAAACATAACTAAAGTATAGTCTAGCTACTCAAGATTGACAGTACCCTCATGTATGAAAACTAGCGTACGTCATTATCGATTTTGATCAACTTAAGAGGATTATATTATTCCATCATCGTGATCTTGCCAATTTTTGAATACCTCGGTTATTGATTATCTCTTGAGTTACCTTAGCTACATGTTGCAATTTTATTTTCTTGGTTCACCAATGTTTGATGGAGGCTAGGGTTTGATTAGTTTAGTGCGTCCATAATGAGCAGGGGCGACTATTTATAACCTACTAGATCACAAATATCTTGCCCTTTACTCTAATACTCTAGGAGACTAAGTCAAATCCTTTGCCTTCATTTTTGGCGCCCTCGTCATGGGTATGTTTTGGTTTCCAAATAACTTGCAAAAATGATTTAACACTATAAATCATTTATTTAATAAATTTGTCCAAAGATATCCGCTAGATAAATCAATGTACAACTTTTATACGTCATTTTAAATAACTTATATGCTTCAAATAAATAATGTAAATGCCATCAAATTTGATACAACATTTGCATTTAATAAAATTATTTATTTGTATAATATATATTAATTTTTCATTTCGTCAAATTCAGAAATAACGAGCAATTCAGTTGTGTTCTTTGGTGAACTCGGACCACGGTCAATGTTTCAACAATTAAGCACTTGAGCTTTTATGAACTTTGTTGAAGTAAAGTAATAGACAAAAGTTCAATCGCTTACAGATCATTTAGGCGAAATCCAATCTTTAATATATATTATGCTTATCTGGTAATGATATTGTATACACATTTTCATTTAGTCGTCACTGTATCACTTATATATCTAGAGTTTGGTCTTAAGTTAAAAACTCTATTAACACCTGTATTTAATTGCCTAGTACACTTAAAAGTCTTTGGTTCAATCCGATAACATTTATTGATTAGATGATTTTCTCTCACCCAATATTTGACTTTAAATTGACTATAAATTATGGTGATACCAACCTTATACAGTGAAGGAGAGAAATCTTCTCTTGTGTTGTGTTTCACTTTAAGAAGTTCAACGCATACCCAATTATGGTCGTAACAATGTTACCATGCCAAGCGTTAACCATAACTAAAGTATAGTCTGGCTACTCAAGATCGACAGTACCCTCAAGTATAAAAACTACTGTACGTCATTACCAATTGTGATCAACTTGGGAGGATTTATATTACCCCATCATCATGACCTTTCCGTTTGTCAAATACCTCGGTGACTTGTTATCTCTTGAGTCTCCTTAGCAACATGCTGCAATGTCGTTTTCTTGTTTCACCAATGTCTACTGGAGGCTAGGGTTTGATCAGTTGAGTGCGTCCATAATGAGCAGGGGTGATTATTTATAACGAACTAGTTCACAAATATCTAACCCCTTTCTCTCATACACTAGGAGACCAAGTCAACTCCTTTGCCTTCATCTTGGCCGCCCTCATCATGGGTATGTTTCGGTTCCCAAATAACATGCCAAAATGATATAACACTTTAAATCATTTATTAAATTAATTTATCCAAAGATGTTCGCTAAATAAATCCATGTACAACTTTTATACGTATTTTAAATAATTTATATGCTTCAAGTAAATAATTTAAATGCCATGAAAATTTGATACAACATTTTTATTTAATAAAACTAATTATTTGTATAATATAAATTAATTTTATATTTGGTCGAATTCAGAAATGACGAATAACTCGGTCGTATTCTCTAGTGAACTCGGCCATCTGTCAATGCTTGAACAATTAAAATACTAAATCTAGACTTTGCTGAAGCAGACTAACAAACAAAAGGTCGATCACTTATAGATCATTTAGGCAAAACCAATTTTTAATATATGTTAAGCTCACCTAGTAATGATATTTTATACATGTTTTCATTTAGTCATCAGCGTATCATTTATATATCTAGAGTTTGGTCTTAGGTTAAAAACACTATTAATATCTGTATTTAATTGCCTAGTCCACTTTAAAGTTCTTAGTTCAACCCGATAACATTTATTGATTAGATGATTTACTCTCACCTGATATTTTGACTTTAGGTTGACTATAAATTATGGTGATACTAACCTTAATGAGAGAAATCTTCTCTTTGGTTGTGTTTCACATCAAGCAGTTCACCGTATACCCAATTATGGTCGTAAAAAGTCACCATGCCAAGTGTTAACAATAGCTAAAGTATAGTCTAGCTACTCTAGATCGACAGTACCCTCATGTAACATCCCCTATCTTGAGGCCCAAAGCTAAGCGCTACAGATGCTGCAGTCATCCATAGTATTAACTTCCGGTGACAAAATACGGTAATGTTAATGGTATCCATAATATCAGAAGCACATGAATATGAAATAAAATCAATACAGATTTAAAACAAATTTTCTGATTACATTTCGAATCAATATTTCATATTCAGATACATAATCCCAAACGATTCTCAGGTTTTTATCAAATATAATTATTACAAAATACGCCAAGAGCAACATATGAAGCTGCCCCCTTAGATGACCAGTGTACTAAATAGACATGCCGGTCTTAATACATCACAGTGGAAATAAAACTAAATAGCTCCTATATAGCTAGATTTTCCTCCTACATGTCTTTGGAAGCTTTATTCATCCAGCATCCTAAACCTGAAAACCTTAACTCTTAATCTACTCAAATTAATTTTGAGCACCCAAGAGTTTAAGGGGGAAAACAAAAACTTCGAGTCAGACATAAAGCCTGGTATGAATAATACTATTACATCTCGGTTTATTGATATTAAGTGAGACCACCCTACTTAGTGGAACGGGTTTCCCCTCACTAATATCCCTTTAAAATATATCTTTTTGCAAATCAGAATCCTGCAATCAAACTGATTAAAACAATAATTGCAACATCATATATGCTCATAAATCAGGTAATAAATGGACTATCTATCCGAACAATATAGTTTTGTTTGGCTAACTACTAACCATTGGCTAACTCGGGCCTACCAGACAAAATAAACAATCTAACATATGTTAGACAAACTTCTGAACGGTTTGTCCTTAACTTACTTCTCCCAGGGTCACCTGATCCTAATCGTTTTATGGGCTCACCAGTAATCTATCTTTACTCTGTATATTCCTTTCTGTGTGTAACATCATTTTAGTCTTACCTATGGCAAAGCCCTACACACTGGAATTTTGGACTTATATTAGCTTAGGGCTACTAGCTAAAGTATAGGGCGCGACCCTATACCAGTCTCATTTGGCTTTCTAATATCCGAGTCATTTACTTAGGGTCAACTTCCCCATCAAATTTTCCTTGAAAACATTTCTTTCAAATTGATTTAACCCTTTAAATCATACTTAAACAGGGAAAAATATTCTCTTTGCTTTACTCAAATCTCTTTGCTCTGTTATATATACTTTACCCAAAACAATGTTGATGAAACTTCTTGAGGGTTATCTATCCCTCCAGAATAAGTTAAAAACCCCTTTCAACTTAAAAGATCTTACGCCATAAAGCCAAGGTAAATCATTCGAAACCTTTGCTTAAAAGCTTTAAACAAACCTTTCAAATCCATTGAAAGTACCCCTTTCAAAATATATTAACTACTACTATACCTTGAAACACTTGGTTGAAATGCCAAAACATACCTTTTGAAACCTTTATAACAACCATTCGAAATCATTAAAGGTATCCCTTCAAAACTTATAAACTTTAGACATCCTCTTTTCTAAAACACTTTAAGCTTGCCTTTCGAAAGCATTTGGAAAACTTCCATTTAAAATACTTCAAGTACCTTGCAAAACCATTGGGGAACCTCCCCTTCAAAACCATTATTATATACCTTTTGAAATCAATAAGGTCCTTTACTTAATACAAGGCTTTCAAAAGCATTTGGGTTCAAGTAAAAGCTTGTAGAACATAGTTTCGAAACCATTTTAAAAACATTCTATTCGAAACCTATGGGTTTATCTTTCAATAGAATAAAGGGTCTTAAACGAACTAGGTCGAAAGCACTCTTACGAAAGCAATTTTCTAAGTAAAAGAAAGTGGAAGGTTTCGACATCAACCCTTTCGAAAGCATAGAGAAGCGACTTCTTATTTAAAAGCGAAATCATCCTTCTGAAACCAATGTTTAAAGGAAAATGCAGCCTCAACTGTGTCGAAAGGTAGAATGTAGCAACGAGTGTTTCGACCCTGTCGAAAGCTTGTCTAAAACAAAAGGTGGCAACCTCTGTCGAAAGCTATATTAAAACCTTTTCGAAAACCTCCATTAAAAGCAAAGCAAGCGGCATCTCTTTTGAAAGCAAAACAAGGTCTCGACCCCTTCGAAAGCACATTTCGACCCTTTATCTTTCGCCCATCTCCAATCCACTACGTACCAAGGCATTGATACCATGTGCACTGGTTTCAACTATGATGGAGGCGGTAGTATGAAGTCGAAAGGTAGCTGCCGAGAGTAGCGAAACATCAAACCTTTACAAAAACTTAATTCTACTTTATAAAGTAATATATTTCCAACTAACTGGCTTATTTGTCATAATATAATTTGGTTGCTAATTTCTTTTCCAAAATCTTTTCTAAAAGTGCTACCGAATTAAGTATTTAATAAATTAAAAAATTTAGCAAACTGCCCCCTTCTTCTAGTTTAAACATATAAAACATTTAAGTCTCATATCTTAAATAATTTTATATATTTAATAAAACACTTAGGAAAGTTCTCCAAAAATTCCAATAAATCACTTTTAATATTTTTTCTAACATATTTAAATTTCTGACCCAGTGCTGACATATAATAGCCGAAATTAATTTAAACCCAATTTAACAATTTTCTTCACTACAAAATTCATAATAAATCCACAATAATTCAGAAAATTATAAAACTTGAAACCCATCTCTAAAATAATATTTCTGACCTTGTATCAAAAATGCAAGTTATTTGGATGTCATTTAATAGGTTTTCCAAATCAATTCTTATCACAAAATCTATATGAAATAGCCTAAATCATCAACAAGCATATATATATATATATATATCCACTTAAACAATCAAAACATGGCATATCATTTGCAAAATAAACACGGGTCTTATCTGGAAACCTAATGATATATATATATATATATAAATCTGTGTGTGTGTATGAGATGTAAAATATTATTCACCTTTAGCTTGTGTTAAAGAGGTTGAGATTTGCTCTAGAACTAATTTGATTAACCTTCCTTATCTTATTTATCTTCCCCTTATCCTCTTCTAATGGTGGTCGACCAAGCTTGGTATTAAGTTTTAGATTGTGAATGTGGTGAATGAGAATAGGTTAAGGGTTAAGGGTATAAGAATATGACCTATTCATATCTGTCCCTTATCTTATTACTTCCTTATTTTCATTTTTTCATTCATTAAGGCACGACTACCTTATAATGTTACAAATCTCAATCTCTTAACTACTTTAACCTTTTCATTATTCTATTCGATTATTTAATTAAATCTCCCGAATAATGTTACTAAAAAATTATGGGTGTTACAGACTCCCATCCTTAAAGAATTTCGTCCTTGAAATTATGATAAGGTACTTATACAAATCAATCATAAAGGTAAAGCATACCATGAAACAAGTCAGGATAAGCGTCTCTAATCCTACTCTCTGTTTCCCAAGTACAGTCTCTCTCGTCGTCACTCCACTAGACTTTAACTAATCTGACTGTCATGTTCCTTAGGCTCTTCTCATCCCTCGCGACTATACGAACTGGTTTTCTAACTATAGTCAAATTCGGTTCCACTACTAAGTCATCTAACACAGTCAGTGCTAAAGTAGTCCCTGGATCTCGAACACACTTCCTTAGATGAGAAATATGAAAAAAATTATGGACTCCTGCCAAACTACTTGGTAACTCCACTTTATGTGCGAGTTTCCCCATCCTTTCTATAATAGGAAATAGTCCAACGAATCTCGGCACCAATTTTCCTAATTTCCCGAATCTGATCACACCTTTCATTGGTGATGCCTTGATGAAAACATGATCTCCAACTGAGAACTCTAAGTCTTTCTGTCTTCTATCCGCATAGCTCTTCTGCCTAGACCGAGCTTCCTTCATTCTGGCTCGAATGAACTCAATCTTTTCTGCAGCATCTCTAACCAAATCCGGACCAAAAACTAACCTATCCTCGGTCTTTAACCAACAAATCGGGGATGCATGGCCTTCCATACAAAGCTTCAAATGGTGCCATTCATATACTAGCCTGATAACTGTTGTTATACGAAAACTCGACTAAGTGTAGATGGTCTTCCCATGATCCTCCAAAATCAAGCACACAAGCTCGTAACAAATCTTCTAAGACTTTGTTAATCCTTTCCATTTGCCCATCTGTCTGCAGATGGTAAGTGGTACTCATCTTGTGCTTGATACCTAAAGCATCCCGTAGACTCTTCCAGAACTCACTAATGAATAAGAAATCTCTATCACTTACTATACTACTAGGAATTCCATGAAGTCTAACTACATTCTTCATGAATAACTTTAGCCAAAACAGGTGCCATCTTGATTGACTTAAGTGGAATGAAAAGGGAACTCTTGGTCAATCTATCCGCTATAACCTATATACTTTCATTTCTTTGATCTCGGCAACCCATCTATAAAATCCATTGAGAGAGAATCCCATTTCCATACTGGAACATCTAAAGGCTGAAGTAACCTACTTGGCTTCTGATGTTCAGCTTTTACCTGTTGACAGTTCAAACACTGTTTCACCCATAAGCCTACATCTCCCTTCATACCTTCCTAGAAGAAACTTCTTTTCATACCTAGATACATTTTAGTTCCTCCCAGATGAATAGTGAACTTGGAACAATGGAATTCTTCTGGAACTTCCTTCCTAATGTTTCCCACATTTGGAACACATAGTCTTCCTTTCTTTCTTAACCACCCATTCTAGTCAAGGCTGAAATCTTTCAAGTCATCGCTCTCCATTCCATCCCTTAACTTTCTGATCCACTCAACTAACAATGGATCCTCTCCTTGCTTAGAAGAAATCCTTTCGATCATCACTAGTCGAACTTCTAAACATGACAACATAGTAGTTTCTATACTAGAACTACTCTTAGATCTCCATTGTACTCTACATGTGGTCAACGCCTCTAAATCTTTCCACTTAGGTATCATTGCCAATACTGCATTCTGATGTTTTCTGCTAAGTGCATCTGCAACATTGTTGCCTTTTCTTGGTGTGTACTCAATACCAAAGTGATAAGCGGCTAAAATCTCTAACCACCTCTGCTGTTCCATATTCAACTCCTTCTGAGAGAATAAATATTTCAATGACTTATGATCCGTATACGGCTCAAATCTTTCTCCCAAGAGGTAATGTCTCTACACCTTCAATGCAAAAATTACCACAACTAATTCCAAATCATTTGTTGGATATCTAACCTCATGCGGTCTAAGTTGTCGAGAAGCATAGGCAATCACTTTACCTCTCTGCATTAACACAGCTCCTAATCCTATCTCACAAGCATCTGTATACACTACTAAATCCCGATTCCCTTCTGGAACCACTAACACAGGTGCATTTGTCAATAAGATTTTCAGGTTTTAGAATGCTTCCTCCCACTTATCAGTCCAGACAAATTTCACATCTTTCCACGTTAGCTTAGTCATCGGTGTTGTTATCCACGAAAAGTCCTTAATGAATATCCGATAATACCTAGCCAATCCAAGAAAACTCTTCATCTCAGTCACTGTCTCAATTCTCTTACAATTATTCACCGCCTCGATCTTATCCGGGTATACGGACAACCCTTTCTCTAAGACTACATAACCAAGAAACTTCACTTCCTTCTTCCAGAAATGAAACTTCGAAATTTCGCTTTTAACTGATGCTACCTCAACGTCTCCATCACCACTCTATGATGAATCTCATGCTCTCTTTCATCTTTAGAGTATATCAAAATATCATCTATGAAAACCAACACGAACCTATCCAAGTGCTCTTGGAAAACTCGGTTCATCAAATCTATATAGAATGCTGGCGCATTAGTTAGTCCGAACGGCATTACTAACCATTTGTACGATCCATATCTGGTTCTAAATGTCGTCAAAGGAATACTATCCTCTGCCCCGCTAAGGTGATGCAATCCTGTTGCTAAATCCAACTAAAAAAATACTTTGGCTCCACTCAATTGATTGAACAAATCATCAATCCTAGGTAATGGATATCGATTCTTTATCGTCTTCTCATTGAACTTACGATAATCGATACATAACCTTAACGATCATCTGATTCCTTTGCAAACACTACGGCTGCTCTCCAAGGCAAACCGCTTGGTCTGATAAAATTCTTACCTTCTAAATCCACCAACTTCACCTTTAAATCCCTCATCTCGGTAGGTGTCATTCTGCTTGGCGTTCTACTCACCAGTTCTGCTCCAATTACTAAATCTATCTGATGCTCAATAGCTCGTTTCGGGGTACTCCTTCTATAGGTTCAAAGACATCTGCAAACGAAAAATTGATTCAACTCATCTTTTGCCTCCATAACACCCAATAAAGCATTAACCTCAAAACTAGGGTTTTCTATGGAGTATACTATCCGATCACTATAGTCAGGGTGTCTAAGTGATATTTTTCTATCATGGAAAAATATCTTAGCATCGTATTTACTTAACCAATCCATACCCAAAATAATTCTGAAACCTACGAAATCAGACACATGCAAACTGCAAGCAAATACATGACCTAACAATTCAAACTCTAGGCAGTCACATCTCATCCCAAGAGTCGCATAACCTCCTATCGGATTTGCAACCCTTAAGGAAGTAACTATGTATGAGGGTCTAGGTTAAGCTTATCTATCAAACAACGAGATATAAAAGAATGTGATGCACCAGTATCAAATAAAACTCTAACCGACATACCATGAATCAAAAGCATACCTCCCAACACAGCTTTCCATTTCTCCTCTCATGTTGGTCTCGAGGTAGCTGGCTCTAATGCAAACACTTTGCCTTTCCCATCTTTAGTTGGCTCCTTGCACAGGTTCTTATAATATCCAATTTGATCGCAGTTGAAGCATCTAATGTTCTTCTTCCCGATCACCTTCTTTCCATCTCCCGAGCGACATTCATTGGCGAAATGCCCTTTCTTGTCACATTTATAGCAGATAACCTCCACCTTTCCCTTCTTAGTAGCTCCACTCTTCTAAGCTCCCTTCTAATGGAAAAACTTCCTCTTTTGGTTTTGTCCTCCTCGAACTCCACCTAGCTATTACCTTCAAGAAAAGCAAGCATCTCCACTTGCCTCAGAGCCATCTCAACAACTACAATGCATGGATCTCTAATATGCGATAACGTAGCCTTAGACAGCTCAGGCTTCAACCCACGAATGAACTTATCATTCCTCTTAATAACAGTATCAATCATAGCGTATCCATATCTTGCTAACTCCCCAAATCTGGTTGCATACTCAAGCACTATCATATCTCCTTGCTCCAACTTAGCAAACTTCCTGAGCAGAGTAGACTTGGCAATCTCCAACATAAACCTTTCTTCAAACCTTCTCCTGAACTCAGCCCGAGTCATAGTCTCCTCATTGACTCCAACTGTAACATTGTTCCACCAATATAGTGCTGCCCCTTGTAGCTGTCTAGAAGCGAGTCTCCTTTTCTGCTCATCATTGAGCCCCAAATCAGCAAAAATCCTCCCACAATGAAGTAACCAATTCTCCACTTCGATTGCGTCTTTAGTACCAATAAACAGTTTTCCTCCCATCTTGGTATAATCTTTACTCAGTACAACATAGTTATTGACCACTACAGCTCCTTGATTTCCTCCTTTAGCATTTCCTCCAGCTAACCCCGCAGCAACTCCTGCTTGCATCATGTTAATAAAAAAACTGATACATTGCTCCCATATCGACTTGCGGGACTCTAGCACCCACATTTGCAGCTTGTGCTTGACCTGGGTTCCACCTGGTATTTGGTCTGGCATTCCCATTAGTTATGGTACTCCCCCCACCTAGGTTAACTCTTCTACTTCTAGCATCAATATCTTATGTCCATAAAATCTGTACTCGAACCTTTGTAAGATACATAAGAATATCCTAATAGAGATGGGAGAATAGAGATAAAGTGTATACTTATATATAGCAAATACAGGTACATTACTATAGCGTTATCCAATACCCCGATATTTTATCTAATTCCTTAGGACTATGTTTTCAAATTCATTTTAAGTTTAAAATTTCTTTTAAGTTTTTCATAAACCTATGCTCTTATACCAAGTTGTAACATCCCCTATCTTGAGGTTCGAAGCTAAGTGCTACAGATGCTGCAGTCATCAATAGTATTAACTTCCGGTGACAAAATATGGTAATGTTAGTGGTATCCATAATATCAGAAGCATATGAATATAAAATAAAATAAAATCAACACATATTTAAAACAACTTTTCTTATTACATTTCAAATCAATATTTCATATTCAGATACATAATTTGAAAACGATTTCCAGGTTTTGATCAAATATAATTATTACAAAATACGCCAAGAGCGACATATGAAGATGCCCCTTTGATGACCAGAGTACTAAATAGACATGTCAGTCTTAATACATCACAGCGGAAATGAAACTGAATTGCTCCTATATAGCTAGCTTTGCCTCCTGCACGTCTTCGGAAGCTTTATTCGTCCAACCTACTAAACCTGAAAACCTTAACTCTTAATCTACTCAAATTAATTTTGAGCACCCGAGAGTTTAAGGGGATAAACATAAACATCGAGTCAGAAATAAAACCTGGTGTGAATAATACTGTTACATCTCAGTTTATTGATATTCAATGAGACCATGCCACTTAGTGGAACGGGTTTCCCCTCACTAATATCCCTTTAAAGTATATCTTTTTGAAAATCAGAATCCTGCAATCAAACTGATTAAAACAATAATAGCAATATCATATATGCTTATAAATCAGGTAAAAAATGGACTATCTGTCCAAACAATATAGTTTTTTTGGCTAACTACTAACATTGGCTGACTCAGGCCTACCATACAAAATAAACAATCTAACATCTATTAGACAAACTTTTGGTCGGTCTGTCCTTAACTTACTTCTCCCAGGGTCACCTGATCCTAATGGTTTTGTGGGCTCACCAATAACCTATCTTCACTCAGTATATTCCTTTCTATGTGTAACATCATTTTAGTCTTACTTGTGACAAGGCTCTACACACTGGAATTTTGGACTTATATTAGCTAGGGGCTACTAGCTAAAGTATAGGGTGCGACCTATACCAGTCTCATCTGATATTCTAATATCTGAGTCATTTACTTTGGGTCAACTTCCCCATTAAATTTTCCTTGAAAACATTTCTTTCATATTGATTTAACCCTTTAAATCATAATTAAACAAGGAAAATATACTCTTTGCTTTACTCAATTCTCTTTGCCATGTTATATAAACTTTACCCAGAACAATGTTGATGAAATATATTGAGGGTTATACTACGCCATAGATTGCATACTGCAACACCCAAGAAGTGATGCAGGAAGTTCCAAAAAATGTTGCTGTAGGCTAAAAAAGAGCAAAGGCAACACTTTCTCGGTGATGCATTTTGCCGCGTTGCCCTAGAGTCAAAGGCAACACCTTTGCGGCCCTAGGGCAACATCGGTTCTGTTGTTGCCACAGGTACCAAATTTACTAAAAAGTGGGCCCCACAATCTGGGCCCCAACATGTGGGCCCACATTGTGGGGCCTACTGTTGAATATGCGAGTATATGATTTTTGTTTGATGATAATAAACATATATATATATATTCATTTAAATGTATTTGTTATTGTACTATTTTATTTTCACAGATTAAATAAATATTTGCTGAATAAAATAAATAACTCATAATTTAAATTCAAACGGATATTTTATTCAAACAAATATTTATTACAATTTTGAATAGTACAAATTCAAGCTCTCATTATATATATACAGTTTCAATTACAATACAATTTTGATTAAATCACAATTTTCCATTTACATTTGCACTTCACTACATTTCACTCATTCACTCGTATTAATCTTCAACTCTATTCCAGATTGAATCCAGCATCTGAGTAATCTGCAAAAATACACACTGACACAGTAAAATTGAAAAAGAAATATTTTTGCAATATAAAATAAAATGTGATTTTGAAAACATTATTTGCCTCAGTTATTTGGGTTGTTCGTCATCATTTAAATTTGAATTCATCATACACGAACAGCTTGTGACATGCATAGTGTATCATTGTACATGCCACAAGGCCGTGCACACCGATATACACTTGATAAATCTACAGGGACAGGTGAGCACAAGGTCAAACCCAAATCAAAAGACGGGTTCAACTCAAGTGCAATAAAAATAAAATCACAATATCAGCACAAGGTCAAACCCGAGCTATAAGTTGGATTCAACGCAAGTGCAATCCAAATATAAGTTCAAACTCAACTGGAAATGAAGGCATAAGCACAGGCACCATTGAAACGAAGAACAGATGCACCACTTCACAAATAGTACAAGAAAATGCACCACTGACTCAATTTCAATGCAAACCAGAAATGGGCTTAAAGCAAATCCAGACCACATGAAGTATGAAATCAATGGAACCAGATCACAAAATAATGTACAAAGTGGCGACATAAAAATGTCAAACAACAAAATAGTAGTGTAACTACCAGACCAGTGATCCATGCAATCAACCAAAATAATGAACCAACAACACACATACATATGTATGTATGGTTTAAAACAATGAGACGGTTATGGCATATATGCAACCAGACTTCGAGTCGAGCAGTGGACAGGGAACTCAACAAAGAATGCAAAAATTCCAGGGAAACTACACGAGACTCGAAGCACAGTGCACATCAACAGCAATACAGGGTTTAGTTTAATATGCAAGTGAAGCCACCAGACTAAAATGAACACTCAAGTGAAGTAAATGCACCAGTACAAAACAGTGAACTAGACAATGCATATATGTTAGCAGTATGTTGAAGCAACTAGAGCTCTCAATATATAAACACAATGCAACAGTACAAAAACAACATGCACTTAATATACTTATGCAACAGCAAGAACAACCTGACTATACAATGAATACAAACAGTTTCATAGGCTAACAGGATCAGGTAGACCAGAGAACAACAACTGTGAAGCCAACAACAAAGCATGCTGCAGTTCAAAGCAATGCCAAAGTCGAGTATGCTACAAACATGAACAATCATTCCAAAGTCAACAAGCACAAAGAAAGGAATCAATGTCAAGGCAAAAATCAATGACAAGCCGTGGTGGCCACGAAACAAACTCAAGTCGAAGTCAAAAAGAAAAAATCGAACAGTTCAAATTCGAAACCGTGATGCACAAGGCAGCAAGAAATTGAACCAAGTCAAAAATCAATACTGTGGGAAACAAGCAAATAAAATATACGAATTGGAAGAAGTTAGAGAAATCACCAACATTCAACTATAATCAAACGGCCAAGTGAAGAATTATCAGACGATTTCGTATAGAATACACGAACGAAAATATAAGGGTTCGAACCCTATATAAACCCGTAACATCATAGGCAAATACTTATTCGAGTTCAAGCAACAACTAAAACGAACAATCATTCAACTCAAATCAAAGTCGAGAAAAGTATAAATCGAAAAAGGACTAAACGTACCAATTCAATTCAAAGCATCACTCAATCTCGACTTCGCAGCCGCAAGCTAACTCTGACAGAGGAAAGTATTCGAAGCATCTTCAACAAATTGAAGCGGCGCCTCAAAGCCCTAATTTCAGAGAAAAGAGGAACAAACGAGCAGCCATTGAAGTACAAGGAGTCGGCCGATAGAATAAAACGAGCAGCCATTGGTTACACCTGAACTCACAAGTAAATCATTAAATTAGGCAACACAACAATCAAATCAGGAAAAACTTGAAATATACATAGAGTGACACCTTAAGCAGCAGATTAAATCGAAGCCCTAACTAAAATTCGAAACCCAAACGAATCCCAATTGAAGACCTAATTGAAACACCGAAGCCCTAATTGAACTTGAACTCGAACTTGCCCTAATCGAACCCCAATTAAGCTTGTAAACTTAGAACTTTTTGCCCTAATTGAAATCGCATAGTGTTTGAGAGGTTGAGCGGCGAAGTACATATTTTGTTAAGTGTTTGAGTGAAACCCTTCAATATTTTGTTAACTTTTTCCGCTTTGTTTTTGCTTCCCGCGTTAAAAATTATTTCAGCCCGCTTTTTTCAGCCCGCACTCATTTTTTATAATATTTTTATAAGTCTATAGCTACTGCAACATAGTGTTGATATCTATGCTAACATCCTGAAGCTAATGTTGTAATAGACAAAAATCAGCATAGCTATCGTTACATTGTAGCTAGCAACATCATGTATTTTCGTTTCAATAGGCCATCTATGGCGTAGTGTTATCTATCCCTCCAAAATAAGTTAAAAATCCCTTTCAACTTAAAATATCTTAGGCCATAAAGCCAAGGTAAACCATTCGAAACCTTTGCTTAAAACCTTTAAACAACCCTTTCGAATCCATTTAAAGTACCCCTTTCAAAATATATAACTACTATACCGTGAAACACTAGGCCAAAAGGCTAAAACATACCTTTTGAAACCTTTATACCAAACTTTCAAAATCATTGAAGGTATCTTTTCGAAACTTATAAACCTTAGATGTGATGATCCTGAACTCGGCCTTCGAAAATCGACACTCGTACTTCACTTGTACTCAAAATGCCGCAGATTCAAACGCCAAATCTGGCTCACCGAAGCTTATAACACAGTAAGTACAACAACACAGCGGAAGAAAGAAATAGATGATATCATATACAACTCCAATGAATATAATATCCAGAATGATATACAATAATGATATCAATATTATACAAGAATATCAGAGATAAATAATGATACAGCGGAAAACAGAAGTCATAACTCCAAATGTTCTTCAAAAGAGAATGAATCCAACAACTCCAACATCAAGCTCAAACCACCATCACGTTTCACCAAGAGAAGCAATGTCGGTCGTTCGTGAACTCCAAGAAAGGAACTAGCTCCAGATAATCTACTAAACCTGACTATCTGAAAAACCCAACTCTAGACTGCCCGTGTGGGAAATTGTGGGCACCCAGAGTTTAGGAAGGGAACAATAAACTCCGAGTCAGTCATGGGACTGGTGTGAGCAACAAAAACGGTTTATCTTTAAAACAAACAACAAAAGAATTTTCAACATTGAAACCCGCAATGCTTTTGAAAAATGAAACTACCATAAGACCTCCCACCACACACACAATGCAATCGCAGACATGGAGGATATTTCTTCTTATGATAGTCAAACATGCTCAATAGGAGAAAACTCTTTAATATTATCACTAGTGCATAGTGTGAAAGCATTTCGAAAATACAATATTAATCTTAGCCAGCATAGGTACCATTATATTATGCCTGTTATAGCTACCATGTTAAATGGCAGGTTCTACAACTAAAACCGTACAAGGCTCGTATTGTTTCTTTAGATTTTCCAACAAATGGTCAGGCTAAGGAACTTCCTATGCCACATAGGAACGCCTCTGGAAGGACGTCCCGAGAACCTACCCGGATCTCTGCCAACACAAGGCCGGGTTACCTCTGTAACTAGGTAACTACTACTCGAGTATGCCACCCCCCGGTCCTTTGGGACCTTTATCCGAGGGCCCTCGATCACACAGCAACAATCACACAGTAAATGAGATTGGAGCAACCACACAGGTAAATATCTGGGCTCCATACCATAATATCACCTTTTTCCAGAAGGAAATGACATACCCTAAAGGGAGCGACCCTCATAACTTTGCCGCATCTTTCCTGTTTCGACCATTTCCGGTTTGTGAGGTCCTGATGCAGTCTCGTCCACAAAGCTATGCTTTTTCACAAAGCCATGCTTTGATCAACAAATGATCAGCACACAGCAGCACTCAGCATGCCACACTACCAAATTGGGAGTATATCACTGATAACCTTTAACTACATAACCTTTGAGCTCGTACGTCTCAGTGAAGGGTGTTAAGCTAAGAGAATAAATTCTCCACCACCAACAGAAATGTATTTGAAAGAAATCAGCTTTATATCTCAAAGTGTAATGTCAGACATACAACCATACAAGTCTATTCCGGGTTCGAACAGAACCGAAGGCATTTCTAAAGAAGCCCTTACAATCCGGGTATTCACAATCCCGATCGAACTTCCCATCACTTAGGGAATCTCTATACCGGGCGCTACTCGGTGCAAAGACAATCGATAGGTTATCCTATCGTTTTCACAAATACCCGGTCTTCACCACCGGTCTTTAAATGCTATCCATTCACGTCGTATCACTATTCGGAATGGGTTATGTGACACAAAGGTCCTCTCCCGGCTAAACCGAATAATGAGCGCGATATTTTAAAACATATGGATATTGGGATTTCAATTAAGTCAAAACTTATTACCCAAAACTTCTCTTTCAAATGGTTTAAACACATTACCATTTAATCTTTTACAAAAAGATTCAACTCACAAAGTTCACCCAGTTTCACAAAGATCTATTCATAGATTTTCCAAATCGATTTCCATTTCAATTGGATTTAACTCGTCCCATCTTTAAAACAAAGATTTAATTGATAGCTTTCAAAAAAATTCCATTCCGACCCTTTTATACGAAAGGTACACCTTTCCAATTTCAAAACAAAGTTCAACAATCTTTCACAAAAGTTTATTCATAATTCGGAAAATTATTTCCATTTCAAACTTGAAATTATTTTGACACAAATTGGAATTTCATTTCTTATATGAAAGCTTCTATTATTTGAAAACAAACAGTTTTCATTTCAGAAAATCTGATTCATTTATACGAGTTAAAGTCCTTGGGTTAAATTCAAATTCTCAAAATTATACTTTTAAAATGGTTTAAATTCATATAAACACATTTATAACATCCTTAATCATAATTTCCAAACATGGAATTCAATTCCAAATTTTGAATTCAAATTCAAATTAAATTATTTAAATTGGAAACTTTACCAAGTTATTCAAAATAACTTTTATCTCAAAACTCCTTTTCAAAAGCTATAACATTTAACCCAAATTCATTTCCAAAATCAATTGAAATTAAAATTTCAATTTCAAAAACATTAAATTTAAATCATCTGTGACTTAACAAATTCCCACGTGCAATCCATATTTGTGTGTGTAAGAGTGTGGTCCAGGGGTTTCACACACAATAGTGCAACATCATTCAATCATCACGGATAAAATGCAACAATATATTTGATAAGCGGTATAACTATAACGCTTATCTTTTATTCACAAATCACAGATATATATATATAAATCATAGATAATAAATTACAGTTATCCCAGATAAACAAATTTACATTATAGATCACAACACAAATCAGTATATATCACAAAGCATCACAAATCAGGGATATCAAACAATTCAACCATCCAATATAATCCAAACATCCATAAGTAAAATTTATTTATCAATTGATTAATTTAAATCAGATGTATTACTTATGAATAATCATTAATCCGGGTAAATTATCATGAGTTAATAACAAATTATTTGGAATAAATTTCCCTTTCATCATTTATTAGTTAACCTTTAATTATTAACTAATCATCCTTAATTACTTATATCAATTTTTTTGGCAAAGCTATTACTTATATCAATTAAACTAACTCCTTGATTAATTACATTAATTAATCCTTTAATTACACTGAGTCATCATCACTTAATTACTTCCCTTCAGTAATTATCCTTTAATTAATTAATAAATTTATCCTTTAATTAATTATCCCTAATTAATTACATTAATTTATTAACCCTTAATTAATAATCATCCCTTAATCACCTTCATTAATTAATTAACCTTTAATTAACTAATTATTCTCCAATTAATTACCTTAATTAATTAATCACATTGATTAATTACCTTTAATTAATTACAATAAGTGATTATTCTTAATCACTTAATCATCTTTAACCATTAATTAATTACTTTTAATTAAGTATTTATTTTTAAGTAATTAATTAATTACCTTTAATTACTTATCATAAATTAGTCAACCTTTAATTAAAGTAATCAATCTTTAAGAAATCACATTAATTAAACTTTCAAAATAAATTATCATTATCATATAATTTAACTTAATTTTTTTTAAGTTAACTAATGTTTTAAAATATAATTTAAGATAAACCATTTATCTATTTAATCAACTTCTTAATTAAGCTATTAAAAATTATTTCAAAATAACTTAAGAAAACAAAACTCAATTGATTTTAAATTAAAATAACTATATAACTTTTATCAACTAAAAATTAAATAAACTTTCATTATGTATAAAAGAAATTGTTTTAGAGAATTTAAAACTTGTTTATATTTTAAATTTCAAAACTGTTATATTTGAACCTGAGACCACTTCGGGTCTCAACCCGAGCCAGACATCAAATTTCCCGAGCCAAAATCAAATTTTCCTGAGCCAAAATCAAAAACTTGTTTTTTAATCTTAACATTCAAAACTGTTATATATTCGCATACCCACTTGAACACATACCCGAGCTAGCTACAGAACTTCACAAGATTGACTTCGAGACAAATCCCTTCTTCCTCGAGCTCAACATCCCTGACATTATCGTGTATACATGCACGATGCACACAAATCTGGCCACCTCCGATCGGTCTTGCCACCACCTACACGTCGACAATGACCACCTCAACCTAACCGACCACCTAGCTCCGCCTATCTCAACCGGAATCAAAATTGAGCAATGCAATCGAAACTGGAACTGAATCCCATGACCAAATTTGTCCACACGATCACCTCAGGCCACCAGCAATCACGCCACTCCGACCAAACATTCGCCAGAGCCTCTACCATCCTTCCCCCCATACCAGCCTCGTCCGATTCGCCATCGACGGCGGAAATGCTTCGAAAAAAACTCGACATCCCAATAAGCCTTAAACCCTAAATTGACGAAACCCCGCCACCACAGTAGTTTAAAAATTCATCTAATATTTTTCCTAGGTTCATCTAACTCCAAGCTATCTTCGATACAAAGCGCCACCTCAGAATCGTCGGCAATCACCAGAGATTGACGAAAATGTCAATCTCGTTCAACTCGCAATTTCTCAAAGTTTTCAATCTTAAAAATTATGATTTTAACATCAAAAATCCTCATTCTTCAATACGAGTCGATCTATATAATTTAAATATGGAACATAGCTATTTGATTTTTTTATTTTAAATGACTTTTACTGTAATTTCTTTTTTTAGAAAAATCTACTCAAAATTTTCACTGGAAACTATTTTTAGAACTAATATCTTGCCAATTCAAACATATTTTGTTTGTAAATTATAATCTATAGGTGATTAGAGGAAGAGGAATTGGTTTTTGAACTTGTTTTACATCGGAGAAACAAGAACAGAGGAGGCAACAGACATTCACCCACATAATATATGAACTGATATCCATGCAAGCACATTTACCATTACACAAACCAATTTTCACAACATAAATTCACAGACTTATCACATGCATCAAACAAAACAGATTAAGTTTGATAGGAAGAGGTGTTTACTCACCTGCATTTGCAAATGGACAGAGCTTTTCATTGAAACAGGCTTTTAAATTTTGTTGTTGAAACCCTTCTTCCTTAATCTCTGGCTTTGTAGTTGATTTGTTGTTTGTTTAAATCTGAGTTTGTTTAAGTATGAAATAGTATTTGCTTCAGATTTACATGGCTTGGAATGAATGAAACTAAAATGAAAATGAGAAGGCTGATATAAATGAATTGAGTTTACATGTGATATATTTTGTACAGGGTAACATTATTTTGTTTGTACAAATTAAGACAGTGATTTTTTTCTTTGCTTGTTCTTTTGACCAGCTGAGATGAAAGCATTGTGAGCTGCATTAATTAAGTTGTCCTTTGTTCATAGATATTTAGATTTTTTTCCCTTCTTGCTTTGACTATGCTAAATTTGATTTCAGCTGAAGATATTAGTATTCGATGAATTTGTCTCATTTCTTGTTAATTGTTTTATAAGCTTCATAGATATTGATATTTTATTTTTACTTTATTTCTTTCCATACTTATATTTGTATTTGTTTGTGTACAGATATTTTTGTTTGCTTTGTTTACTTAACTTCTTGCATTGCACTGCAAACACACTTTGTTATTAATATATTTCTTTATTTTATTTCTATTTCTAGTATAAATACTTATTTTTATATATTGTTCATACTTGAGTATACTTCTACAACCTTGATTTTATTTCGTTTATACATACTTGTATATACTTGAATGTATTTGCTTTCTTTCTTAAGTTATATTGCTTTGTAATTCAAATGAATTTCTAAAATTATTAGGTTGTTAAATTTTATTTAAGTGTTACTTCATTTTTTTATAGTTTATATAATTTACCTTATATATTGGTATTTTTACTTTTATTTTTTATATTTATCTTTAAACCATTTATATTAAGATTTATATTCAAATCAAATATATACATATATATTCAAATTTACTCATATATGCCCGTATACATATATATTCACACATATATATATATATACACAATATTTAAATTTAAAATGATTTAATATATTTTTATTTGGATTCGGGGAAACTCGAATCAATTTATCAATTAATTTTACAATTTTAATTCAAAAATTAAATTAATTATCAATTTAAATTTAATTAAAATCTGGAGTCGTTACATTAGACATCCTCTTTTCCAAAACTCTTTAAGCTTGCCTTTCAAAAGCATTTGAAACCTTCCATTTAAAATACTTTAAATACCTTTCGAAACCATTAAGGAACCTCCCCTTTGAAACCTTTATTATATACCTTTCGAAATCTATAAGGTCCTTTACTTAATATAAGCCTTTCAAAAGCATTTGGGTTCAAGTAAAAGCTTGTGGAACATAGTTTCGAAACCATTTTATTCGAAACCTATCGGTTTATATTTTAATAGAATAAAGGGTCTTAAAAGAACTAGGTCGAAAGCACTCTTACAAAAGCAATTTCCTAAGTAGAAGAAAGTGGAAGGTTTCGACACCAACCCTTTCGAAAGCATGGGGAAGCGGCTTCTTATTTAAAAGCAAAGCACCCT
This sequence comes from Allium fistulosum, assembly GCA_030737815.1. Taxonomy (NCBI): domain Eukaryota; kingdom Viridiplantae; phylum Streptophyta; class Magnoliopsida; order Asparagales; family Amaryllidaceae; genus Allium; species Allium fistulosum. Next base: position 943,179,673 of record CM060905.1, on the reverse strand, counting down.
TCTGAAACCAATTTTTAAAGGCAAAAGCGGCCTCAACTGGGTCGAAAGGTAGAATGCGGCAACGAGTGTTTCGACCCAGTTGAAAGCTTGTTTAAAACAAAAGGCGCCAACCTTTGTTGAAAGCTATATTAAAACCCTTTTGAAACCTTTCTTTTGAAAGCAAAGCAAGCGGCATCTCTTTTGAAAGCAAAACAAGGTCTCGAACCCTACGAAAGCACGTTTCGACCCTATACCTTTCGCCCATCTCCAATCCACTATGTACTAATGCATTGATACCATGTGTATTGGTTTTGACTATGATGACGGCGGTAGTATGAAGTCAAAAGGTAGCTGCTGAGAGTTGTTAAACAGCAAACATTTACAAAAACTAAATTTTTACTTTATAAAGCAAAATCTTTCCAACTAACTTGCTTATTTGTCATAATATAATTGGTTTCCAATTTCTTTTTCAAAGTGCTGCCGAATTCAGTATTTAACAATTTAAAACATTTAGCAAATTGCCCCTTCTCCTATTTTAAACATATAAAACATTTAAATCTCATACCTTAAATAATTTTATATATTTAATAAAACACTTAGGAAAATTCTCAAAAAATTCAAATAAATCACTTTTAATATGTTTTCTAACATATTTAAACTTATGACCCAAAGCTAACATATAATAGCCGAAGTTAATTTAAACCTAATTTAACTTTTCTTCACTAGAAAATTCATAATAAATCTACAATAATTCAAAAAATTATAAAACCTGAAACCCATCTCTAAAATAATATTTCTGACCTTGTACCAAAAATGCAAGTCATTTGGATGCCATTGAATAGGTTTTCCAAATCAATTCTTATCATAAAATCTATATGAAATAGCCTAAATCATCAACAAACATATGTGTGTACATATATATACATATACATATATATATAAATATATATATATATATATCCACTTAAACAATCAAAACATGGCATATCATTTGCAAAATAAACATAGGTCTTATCTACAAACCAAAAGCTATATATATATATATATATATAAATGAGATGTAATCTATTATTCACCTTTAGCTTGTGTCAAAGAGGTTGAGATTTGCTCTAGAACTAATTTGATTAAGCTTCCTTCCTGAAATCTTGTTTATCTTCCCCTTATCCTCTTCTAATGGTGGCCAGCCAAGCTTGGTATTAAGTTTTAGTTTGTGAATGTGGTAAATGAGAATAGGTTAAGAGTTTAAGGTATAAGAATATGACCTATTCCTACCTTTCCATTATCTTATTAGTTCTTTATCTTCATTTGTTCATTCGTTAAGGCATGACTACCTTATAATGTTACAAATCTCAATCTCTTAACCACTTTAACCTTTTCATTATTCTATTCGATTATCTAATTAAATCTTTTGAATAATGTTACTAAAAATTACGGGTGTTACACCTCAAGTATAAAAACAATTGTATGTCATTACCGATTGTGATCAACTTGAGAGGATTTATATTACCCTATCACCATGATCCTATCGATTGTCGAATACCTCGGTTATCGGTTATCTTTTGAGTCTCCTTAGCTACATGTTGCATTGTCATTTTCTTGGTTCACCATGCCTATTGGAGGCTAGGGTTTGATTAGTTGAGTTCATCCATAATGAGCAGGGTGACTATTTATAACCAACTAGATCACTAATGTCTAGCCCCTTTCTCTCATACACTAAGAGACCAAGTCAACTCCTTTGCCTTCATCTTGGCCGCCCTCATCATAGGTATGTTCTGGTTTCCAAATAACATGCCAAAATGAATTAACACTTTAAATCATTTATTTAATTGATTTATCCAAAGGTGTCCGCTAAATAAATCAATGTACAACTTTTATACGCCATTTTAAATAATTTATAGGCTGCAAATAAATAATGTAAATGCCATTAAAATTTGATACAACATTTGTATTTAATAAAACTATTTATTTGTATAATATAAATTAATTTTACATTTGGTCGAATTTGGAAATAATGAACAACTCGTTTGTGTTCTTTGGTGAACTCGGCCCTTAGCAAATGTTTAAACAATTTAATAACTAAAGCTTGTCGGGACTTTGTTCAAGTAGAGTAACAGACAATAGTTCAATCGCTTACAGATCATTTAGACGAAATCCAATTTCTAATATTTATTAAGCTCACCTAGTAATAATATTTTATAACGTTTTCATTTAGTCATCGCCATATCACTTATATATCTAGAGTTTGTTCTTAGGTTAAAACTCTATTAATATTTGTATTTAATTGCCTAGTCCACTTTAAAGTCTTTGATTCAATCCGATAACGTTTATTGGTTAGATGATTTACTCTCACCGGATATTTTGAATTTAAGTTGACTAAAAATTATGGTGATACTAACCTTCTACAATAAAGGAGAGAAATCTTCTCTTGTGTTGTGTTTCACTTCAAGCAGTTCAGCGTATACCCAATTATGGTCGTAACAAGATCGGCATGCCATGCGTTAACCATAACTAAAGTATAGTCTGGCTATTCAAGGTCGACAGTAACCTCAAGTATAAAAACTACTATATGTCATTATCGATTATGATCAACTTGAGAGGATTTATATTACCCTATCATCGTGATCTTGCAGATTGTCGAATACCTCGGTTATTGGTTATCTTCTGAGTCTCCTGAGCTACATGTTGCAGTGTCGTTTTCTTGGTTCACCAATGTCCATTGGAGGCTAGGGTTTGATTAGTTGAGTGCGCCTGTAATGATCAGGGAGACTATTTATAACCAACTAGATCATAAATATCTAGCGCCTTTCTCTCATACATTTGGAAATCAAGTCAACTCCTTTGCCTTCATATTGGCCGCCCTCATCATGGGTATGTTTCCGTTTCCAAATAACATGCCAAAATGAATTTACACTTTAAATCATTTATTTATTTAATTTATCCAAAGACATTCGCTAAATAAATCAATGTACAACTTTTTCATGTCAATTTACATAATTTATATTTTAATAATTTATAGGCTTCAAATTAATAATGTAAATGCCATTAAAATTTGATACAGCATTTGTATTTAATAAAACTGTTTATTTGTATAATATAAATTAATTCTACCTTTGGTCGAATTCGGAAATAACGAACAACTCGGTTGTGTTCTCTGGTGAACTCGGCCCTCGGTCAATTCTTAAACAATTTAAATGCAAAAGCTTGTACGGACTTTGTTGAAGTAGAGTAACAAACAAAAGTTCAATCGCTTACAGATCATTTAGGAAAAATCCAATTTTTAATATATGTTAAGCTCACCTAGTAATGATATTTTATACACCTTTTCATTTAGTCATTACCATATCACTTATATATTTAGAGTTTGGTCTAAGGTTAAAAACTCTATTAATATCTGTATTTAATTGCCTAGTCCACTTTAAAGTCTTTGGTTCAATTCGATAACATTTATTGATTAGATAATTTACTCTCACCAGATATTTTGACTTTAAGTTGACTATATATTACGGTGATACTAACCTTCTGCGAAGAAGGAGAGGAATCTTCTCTTCGGTTATGTTTCACTTTAAACAATTCAGTGTGTACCCAATTATAATCGTAACAAGGTCACCATGCCAAGCGTTAACCAGAACTAAAGTATAGTCTAGCTACTCAAAATCGACAGTACCCTCATGTATAAAAACTACCTACGTCATTACCATGAGATTTTCTATTTCGGGTTAATTGTATTAACATATAGAAGACTTGTCGAATTGTTCTCTTCATTCCTTCATCACTTTCTTTTGCAATGATGAAAATATTGCATCCAAGTTTGCTTCTTTTTACCAAACCTTATTTCCTCTGCACTTAATGTTCTTTCCCCACTGTTAGATTGTTTAGCATTCTTCATGTGAGAAGTCCCTTTACTGGAAAATGTTTCAAATACCATTGTGAAATTGGATTGCCAAAATATTTGCAAGCAATTGAATGAAAATACCGAGTTTGCACTCTTAGTGAAAACATCAAAATGTTCATATTGTCTTTGACATGTAATCTGAGATCAAATTACAAACACTGGTTCTGGAACCTAAACTAGAATGGTATATGTTCGAGGAAATCAATCCGATCTTAAATGGCAAAATCAAAATATCAAGTGAATGCTAAAAAAATATAGGGACATAGATTCTAAGTTCCCGTTTGGTTTGTCATTTTTAATTTTGTGTTTTCGTTCAAAAAAGGACACACGATGCATGTCTTTTTTGGAAAATAACAAATTTAGAGAATGAAGCTAACGTATAAAATAGAAAATAATTTTTTTTTGTTTTTTATGTTTTGAAAAATGACAAAAGAATAAAAACAATTTATTTCCTTCGTCGTTCCTCTAATCCTCTTTGTCGTCCTTCCATCATCGTCGTACGATTTAAAATTTTCTTCCGTCATGCTCATATTTGGTAATGAAAATTGAAAACGTAACATAATGAAACCAAACAGACTCTAAATATCTCATAAAAATAATCAACATTCGAAATGTTATAATGGTTGAACCATTTACTTACATCCACTTTAATTCTCATTTTATTATAGATTCGAGCATAATACAAGAAGACGTGTTTCAACCAATAATACAAGAATATTCTAATTCTTTATTGCTTAATGGAAAATATTTACATTTGAGATGTGTTAGTCATGTCTTAAATTTAATAGTTAAGGATGGACTAAAATTTTATTGTGAAGCTGTCGAAGGCATTAGAAACTTAGTCAAGTACATTCACTCATCTCCTTCTAGGTTAGACAGATTTAGACATTACTCCAACTTGATGAAAAAAGATAAAATGGATATCGTTCCACTTGATTGTCCTACAAGATGGAATGCAACATTTAAAATGCTTGATGTTGCTCACAAGTTTAGAAAAGTGTTTGATATGATGTGTATAGAAGATGAATCGATTAAAGCCTACTTTAATGAGATGGTCAAAGATAAAAAAAATTGGTAAAAAGAACGGGACCTCCGAAACAAGAGGATTGGGAAAGAAGTCGTATTTTAACTGAGTTTTTGAATGGATTTCATGAAACTACAATGAAACTTAGTGGAAGTAAGAATGTTACTTCTTCGTTAATTTTTGATGAGGTTATATTGATTCAAGAAGCGATTAAACAAGCTAGTGACAATATTCATGATTCTAATTTGCAAAGTGTAGCAAAATTGATGAAGGTTAAGTTTGACAAATATTGGGGTAGCATCGAAGTAATTAATAAAGTTATTTTCATAGCGCATATTTTATCCAAGGTATAAATTTCAATCTTTGAAGATTAGTTTTCTTGATATAGGTTGGAGTGATGGTTAAATAAATGAGTTTCTCAATGTTATAAAACATGCTTTAAATGAGTTATACGATGAATATAGGAAGAGCATGAACATACCCAATGTAATTGGATCTAATTTGGTGGTAAGAATCGAAGAAGTCGATGAACAAATTGATGATAATGTTAGAAGTAAAAAGTTAAAAAGACTTCAACAAACAAGAAGAGAAGAACAATCACTTGAGATAACTAATGAGGTTGATCGATATTTAAATGATCCATTTGAAAATGTTATGAGTAGAGATTTCAATTTATTAGATTGGTGGAAAGGCAACCAAACAAAATATCCAATACTTTCCAAAATAGCTAAAGATATTCTAGCAATTTCTAGTTCAACCGTTGCTAGCGAAAGTGCATTTAGTCTAGGTCGGAGAGTCGTTAATCCTTTTAGGGCTTCATTGGCTCCTAGAATGGTTGAAGCATTAGTATGTCTTAATGATTGGTTGAAAGCGAAGAACTTTAATTTTCATCAAATGCAATTTGAAGAAGACGTTGAATTATTCATGGATACGAAGGCGATATGTGAAGGTAAATAATTTTTAGTTGGTATTGATATGTTATAGGCACTCATCTTAATTAATTATTTTATATTTACTTTTTTTCTTGATCATCTCGTATTAAGTAACTATTTTTCTACCATTTGACTTTCAAACTACTGGTCAGCTTATTTTTTGCTCTTTTCATGAGCTAAGACAGCTCATGCTGGTTTTGTCTATATTTCCTTATAAAGACATATATTCTTCATAACATTAGCAACTGCTCAGCTCCACTTTCAAGACCTTTAATCAAAATTAGCATCAACTCATCTCCAGTTTCTTAACCACCTCGTAAACTATTCTTTAGATTTTGCATCATCATGCAATCAATGTAAGTGATTTTAGCCTGGTTTATTTTTGTACTAGTTTTAGTTTCCCTTTTTAGCATTTTGCAAATATGAATGATATTTTTTTTGGGTTACTGATAAAGTAATAAAGAATTGAAGTAGACTGAAAGGAGTTTAAAGCCTTTTGTTGAAATTATTCATGTTTCAGATTACACATTAATGTTAGTATGTAAATGCTAATTAATATTTTGTACAGGGACTTCTTCTTTATCCTTGGGAGCATCATCATCATCACAACAAAATGAAGCAGAATGAAGAACTGTTGGCAAAAATTTATGAAGACAGCAAAATGATTAATGAGGATTGAACCAAAGACTTTAAAGTGGACTAGGCAATTAAATACAGATATTAAAAACTGTTCAGATTTTGTGGTGTTTCTTAATTATGAATGTATTATTTGAATTTAATATTATATGTAGTTCTATATTTCCTTTTCTGTTAATTATGATTGTTGAGAACACATTTTGCTTGATCAATTTTGTTACATGCTTGATCAATTCATGTATTAAATAGTCTGTTATGCAAATAGTGTGGTACATGCATGAACACATTTTGCAAATAGTCTCTTACATGCTTGATCAATTAAACATTTGCTGGTCAGTTTTATCTTTTATATTAAATTTCATGTTGGTTATTCGTAAATAGTCTGTTATGCATGATCAAGTACCTGCAAGTAGTTTTTTATGCAAATGGCATGTTACATTAAATTTCTGTTTAGAATACATTTTGATTACAAATTCTGCATTTAAAAATCTTAGGTGTCGAAAAAATGGAATTTCATATTTTCTTCCGGTTTTCCACCTATTAAAATTTCGGGGTTAACGGTACGGAATACGAAACATGTTATAACATTCCGTCAATAATTGAAAGAAACGGAAAATGTCCCGGTTGGTACGGAAAATTTTCATTTCCACCCCTAATACTACATGGATCGAGAGGATTACATCTTAATATAAATGCAAACTTACAGTCGAAACTTGGTGATGTGGTCAACTATGATCAACTTGCGACTATGATATATGTCTAAAATATACAATTCATTTTCGGTGCGTCCATCTATCTATTTATAAGCCCAAAATTCAATTGCTAGCTTCGAGTTTGATGGAAGTTCACGGACAACCATAGTACTTACGGAAGCGGGATATTAGTGATCGTGGGACATAATTGCATTTGATTTGACCAAACTGGTCGAAAAAGATCTTCGATTGTATGTTGTACTGATTGAACGACCTACTTTTAACCGTTATTTGCATTTTAGACTATGCCAATTTCCTTTTGATTTTCGCTTTATCTTTTTAATTTAACTTTCTGTTGTCATTTGTTCACGGTGAAATCGTTTTCCTCCACCTTTTATATGACTCTAAATGGTGTATCTTACTTTCAAGCTAATCAATATTGATTGATTGATTTGCCCTATAACAATGGTACACGTAGAATCTAATTAAGTATACAAATAAATTTACAAATTTGAAAATAAATGTTATCGTTCATCACTGTACCAATACAATTCTTTTGTACCATCAGTTTTTGGAACATCCGTATGAGTCCATGTGCCATGGAGGCATTTGATATGTAGGGTGCTGGCTATATGAATTGTAATGTGTGATGATCCAAATATGATAGGCAAACATCACACGAGTAGAACCACTTAACACTGTTAAACCATCTTTGGGCTCTACACTCGGCTATGATTGGCAGCAGTAAGATTTTGCGGTGTTTAGAGAGTAAACCACTGATGATAAACAGCATCGTACTGGCTTTTGAAGAACAAGCCAGCTGTTTCAAGTTCTTGTTGTCGGAATAAAGAAACATCAGTGTACTTAACAGTACATGGTTGGGAAAAATAATTGAAGGAACTTGTGCTCACGCAAGTGTAGCTAGGACCACAACCAATGACAGCGTTTTCCCAAGACATGTTATTGAATTGGATGAGACGGAATGGACTCGATCCAAACACCATGGTGAGCTGTCGGGCACATGATCTTCCACTTGAACTCCTTTTACATTTCATTTTTTTCTTCCACTTTTATTCGGTATACATCTAGTCCAATAGTATTTGTCGACCTTAGAGCTTGCTTTAAATCTATCATTATCCTATGGATCATGAAGGCCAAAATATTCTACTATTGATATGATTCATCCTATGAGTGAAGTTGGCAGAGAGAAGAAACTTCCTCCGTTGCTAATGTGGTATTATCGATATATTGATCTACGATGGATATTTTAGTTCATAAGTTATAAGTATTCTACTATTATTTGATATATATTCTTATATGATATTCTACTATTATTGCAGTCTGCATATAAATATATAATGCTATCGTATTTTTTTATTCATTATTCACGAACTAGCATGGTACTTCCCAAGTGCCAAATACATTTTCCAAGAAAGCAGAAGAAATAAAAATATACATTTTATGAATCGGTGAGTGAACTGCTGGATATGCTGGGGATGTTGTTGGGATAATATGAACCAAGCCAGATCTTGTTGGGATATTTGAATCAAAGCAGTTCATCATCTCATTTAATATACATTTTTCTACATGTATTGCATGGTTCCCAAGCCTTTGACAACGTCACAATTATTTCTTTACTACTATTCTATTTCTGACCAACCAGAGGTACCAATGCATTTGACCTAACTTATTAGAGCATCAGCAACGGATTCTCTTAACATCAAAAATTCTAAAATGATTATTGCACATCAGCTTTCAAATTGGACGTCTATTGGAAAAAAGACTAAAATGAACCAATCACAAATAACTGCAAACTAGGATTCTGTTCACGAAACGCATGAAGGCAGATGCTGGCTGATCAAACGTCTAGATCAGTTACTGTTTAAATATTCTCAAATCATCAACTGCTTATAGCTGGCTTCATTTAAAGATGATGAAGTAAATAAGTCAAAAAGGAAACAGCTTCAAAGACTCAAAACCATAGTAAGCATTAAACAACTGTTCCCAGTTAATATTACTACCACTAAGGGTTACAAGTTGACAAAAAAAAGTGATTAAAAAGCGATTTGACAAGGTTCGTGCAATTAAGATTTACCGACTCCAATATGTCTTTCGGCACGGCATCGAACCAATTACCGAAACCACCCTGACGCCATAGACGTGGTCCGTATGTAAAATGCTCGACAATTTTTTTAAGTCTTGCCGACGGCATTCGTAGGACATTTTACCGACATCATGCAAGCGTCATATTACAGAAGTCAATTCGACGTATTCAATCGATCAGCATATCCAACATAATTAGCAATATAAAACATAAATAACATCCAAACACTACAAATACATACTCACTCATCACCTACAGTGTCTGCTCCATCATCATCATCATCGGATTAAAAATTCTCTCCATTTGGGAAGTGTCGAACCAATGTAGATGTGATTTTTGAGACTTTCTTCTCCAGCCTACCAACTTTGACTTTAACTATCGATTTTCGATGTCTTCGACATTGAATTTGACGAGTTTTCTATTGATATCTGCATTTTATCCAAATTTGCTTGTTAATCATAAGAATTTTTTTATTTTAACTATTGTATTTGTATATTAGAACAGTTATAGGGTATTAAATTTGACTTTTTATAATTAATGTATTTTAAGCAAGAATTAACATTTTGTTAAAAATATGTCTCCAGGAGTACGATGAATACCATTAAATTTATAATTAGTATTATTACGTATAATATAAGGTTATATCTCATATCTGTCACGATATTATCTTATAACATGTAATATTAAAATAAAAGTTTGCTTACACATATAAAAATACACACACGTATATATAGACATACATACATACATGTGTGTATGTATGCATGTGCGTGTATCACTATACTAAGCATGCGTATAAAATACATATATATATATATATATACATTTGGTTATTGGGATTTATAACCAATGTATACATACATACAGTACGCGTATGCATATGAGGTCCTTCGTATGCATATTAGATGTGTGTGTATAAACATATGTTTAAGTATATTAAAATATATGTCTATGGTTTTGTATACATACATATTTGATACTATACATATATATAACATATAAATATATATTATATATTTATATTATTTTTGGGAAATGTATGTATACTTGTGTGAAGTCTTACTAAAGTTTTAAGCAACTACCTTCGGAACATTGTCATTATTGGACTTACGATCCACCCTTTTGGTAGTAGCTCCGCTGAATCTACAGAATACCTCTTTTGACACGTCAGTTCTTATCGCCATACCTTTAATTTGAAGCTCATCAATCATGTCTTAGTATTCCATCCATTTTTCATTTTACGTATTCACTAGAATTTTATACATTTATATACGTGTAAATATTATTTGTGTGAAGTTCTATAAATAACTTACCACAAACTCCGTCAAAGTATCATATATCCAACGATTTGGGGTGGTCCCTTTCGATGACTCAATCTTAGGAGCCTTACAATAAACTTGCCAACATGTAGGTTCACTATGACGCTCTTCATAATGTAAAATTGAATTAGGTATGATCTATGAAGTTGTTGGAAATAAACTTGATTTTGTTAATCTAGATTTTTCCATATAAGAAATATCTAGCATCTAGAATATATAGAATATTGTATTTGCAGTAGTATGAGAGAATATTTAGGAGATAATTATGGACTAATATATTTGAAATTGTAAGAGAGACTATTTATGCGATATTTATGGAGAACCGTTAGATTGAGATAATCTCCATCATTTATTTGTGATGTGAACACCTATAAATAGAGGTGGATTCACTCATTTTGGATGTAAGAAAAAAGTGAGAGAATAGAAATGTAGTAAGAAAAAATATATGAACTTTTGTACTAAAGTTTAGTAATAAAGTCTTTCTCCTTATATGAAAAAAATCTTTTTTTCTTCTCCAACCACTTATCTATCTTCTTCCAAAATCAAATCTATTTTCTATTGAAGAAAACTTCAAACAAAGTGGTATTGGAGCTTGAAGATTCTCCTAAAAACATGGCGAATAGCGGCGTTCCCTTACAAGTCCCAATGCCCACTAAGACCAATTATGACAATTAAAGTTTAAGGATGATGACTCTTCTTGGAGCACACGACGTATGAGAGATAGTCAAGAAATGCTACACTGAACAAGAGAATGAAGATAGTCTAACTCAAACTCAAAGAATAGTTTGAAAGACTCAAGGATGAGAGAAAAGAAGGCTCTCTGTCTAATCTATCAAGCATTGTATGACGATACTTTTGAGAAAGTTTCGAGATCTAATTCAGTCAAAAAAGCATGGAAAAAGCTTCGAACGTCTTACAAAGGAGCGGATCAAGTCAAAAAGGTACATCTTCAAACTTTAAGAGGAAAGTTTAAAACTTTGCATATGAAAGAAGGTGAACTTGTCTCTGATTACTTCTCAAGTGTTTTAATGGTAGCTAATAACCTAAAAAGAAACAGTGAGAAATTAAATGTTGTAAGAATTATGGACAAGATTCTTAGATCATTAGATCCAAAGTTCGAACATATTGTCGCCATTATCAAAGAGATAAAAAACTTGGAGGTCATGACAATAGAAGAACTTCTCGATTCATTTCAAGCTTATGAAGAAAAGAAAAGGAAGAAAGAAGAGATTGTGGAGCAAGTACTTAAAGCACGGATGATTCAAGAAAGGAAGAAAGCAATCGAATTCAACAACGACGATGTTGTGGTCAAGAACGAGGAAGAGGTTGTGAATATGGACACAGCGAGGTTGGAGACTAATAACGACAACAACAATGACAACAACAAACAAAGAGGAGAAAGATCAACAAGAGGTCGTGAGAGAAGAAATTCAAAGTCAAGGCATGACAAGTCAAGCATTAAATTCTACAATTGTGAAAATTTTGGACATTATGCTTGTGAATGTAGAGCTCCTAGCAGCAATAAAGTTGAAGAGAAGGCCAATTATATTGAAGAAAGAAGTCAAGAAAACGATATTTTACTGTCGGCTTACAAGGAAAAGAAAGATGAGTTAATCTCCAAAAGATTATGAGAGATTTTCGAAAATGGTAATGAATGGCCGAATGATTTGGAGAGGATGTCGAAAATTGACAAGAAAGCATTTGCAAAATTACGATGAAATGACCATCGTGCTCATGTTGTGATGAGTGAGAACGTCGATGAAGTAGCATATGATCATATACTTGAAGAAGGTTCCACAAAAGGGTCGTGGAATTTGTTGAAAGAAGCATATGGAAAGAATGATGCAAAAATAACAGAAGAAGACAATTTGATTGATAAGAAAGAGAAAACGAAGAACGGTGAGAAGGAGAAGGATGCTGAAAAATTGCTGAAATTTAAGGAGACGGAGGAGGAAAAATTGAAAGAAGAAGAAAAATGTGTAGAAGATGAAAAAGAAGAAGTTGAAGAAAATAAAGAAAGCAAAAATGACGTCGATGACGAAGTACGAAAGTAGAGGAGATGACAATGAAGACGACGTAAACCAAGGAGATGAAATTTAAGAGCTTGGAAGAGATTTGAAATTTAAGCAAAAATTTAAAGAAATGGAAACGGAGGATGTTAAGGAAATAGAAACTAGATTGGTCAAAAACTACAAGAGCGAAGTTATGAAATAATGCAAAGATATAAATATATGGTTCATTCGAAATTTATGGTACTGAAATAAGGCGGATACTAGAACGCTTACTTTATGGAAAATTCTGTTATAATGGAGAACGAAATGAAAGACGTAAAACAAGGATCTGTGGAATTTCATTGAAGATCTCGATGTTTGGTAAGAAGATCAATGCAATGAAGAAAGTTTGGATGATATCTCTATTTCTACTAAGCACGTGAAATACAATGATTTCAAGCATTGCTTGGTACTACAAAATCAAGTTTACAGGGGGGTGTTGGAAATAAACTTGATTTTGTTAATCTAGATTTTTCCATATATGAAATATCTAGAATCTAGAATATATAGAGTAATATATTTGAAGTTGTATGAGAGAATATTAGGAGATATTTATGGACTAATATATTTGAAATTGTAAGAGAGAATATTTATGCGATATTTATGGAGAACCGTTAGATTGAGATAATCTCCATCGTTTATTTGTGATGTGAACTCCTATAAATAGAGGTGGATTGACTAATTTTGGATGTAAGAAAACAGTGAGAGAATAGAAATGTAGTAAGAAAAAATATATGACCTTTTGTACCAAAGTTTAGTAATAAAGTCTTTCTTCTTATATGAAAAAAAATCATTTTTCTTCTTCTCCAACCTCTTATCTATCTTCTTCTAAAATCAAATCTATTCGCTATTGAATAAAACTTCCAACAAAGTGTTATCGGACCTTGAAGATCCTCCTAAAAAGATGGCGAATAGCGGCGTTCCCTTACCAGTCTCAATATTCACAAAGACCAATTACGACAATTAGAGTTTAAGGATGATTGTTCTCCTTGGAACACACGACGTATGGGAGATAGTCGAGAAAGGCTACACCAAACAAGAGAATGAAGATAGTCTAACTCAAACTCAAAGGAATAGTTTGAGAGACTCAAGGACGAGAGACAAGAAGGATCTCTGTCTAATCTTTTAAGCATTGGATGAAGATACTTTTGAGAAAGTTTCGGGATCAAAGTCGGCCAAAGAAGCATGAGAAAAGCTTCGAACATCTTACAAAGGAGCGGATCAAGTCAATAAGATACGTCTTCAAACTTTAAGAGGAGGGTTGGAAACTTTGCATAAGAAAGAAGGTGAACTTGTCTCTGATTACTTCTCAAGATTTTTAACGGTTGCTAATAACCTAAAAAGAAACGGTGAGAAGTTAAATGATGTAAGAATTATGGAGAAGATTATTAGATCATTAGATCCAAAATTCGAATATATTATCGCCATCATTGAAGAGACTCTCTGATTGATGAGAAAGAGAAAACGAAGAATGGTGAGAAGGGGAAGGATGTAGAAAAATTACTGAAATTTAAGGAGATAGAGAAGGAAAAATTGAAAGAAGGAGAAAAACATGTAGAAGATGAAAAAGAAGAAGTTGAAGAAAATAAAGGAAGCGAAAATGACGTCGATGATGTAAAGTACGAAAGTAGGGTAGATGACAATTAAGAAGACATAAATCAAGGAGATGAAATTCAAAAGCTTGGAAGAGATTTGAAATATGAGCAAAAATTTGAAGAAATTGAAATAGAGAATGTTGAGGAAATAGAGAATGGAGTGGTCAAAAACTCCAAGAGCGAAGTTATGAAAGAATGCAAAGATAAAATATTTGGTTCATTCAAAATTTATGGTACTGAAACAAGGTAGATGCTAGAACGCTTACTTTATGGAAAATTCTATTGTAATTGAGGATAAAATGAAAGACGTAAAACAAGAATCCGTGAAATTGCATTGAAGATCTCGAGCATTACTTGGTACTACAAAATTAAGTTTATAGGGGGTGTTGGAAATAAACTTGGTTTGGTTAATCTAGATTTTTCCATATAGGAAATATCTAGAATCGAGAATATATAGAATAATGTGTTTGAAGTTGTATGGGAGAATATTTAGGAGATATTTATGGACTAATATATTTGAAATTCTAAGAGAGATAGGAGATATCTATGGAGAACTATTAGATCGAGATAATCTCCACCGTTTATTTGTGATGTGAACTCCAATGTATTAACTCATTTTGTAAGAAAAAAGTGAGAGAATAGAAATGTAGTAAGAAAAAATATATGAACTTTAGTACTAAAGTTTAGTAATAAAGTCTTTCTCCTTATATGAAAAAAATTGTTTTTTTCTTCTCCAACCTCTTATCCATCTTCTTCTAAAATCAAATCTATTTGCTATTGAATAAAACTTCCAACAAAGTGGTATCGGAGCACACTGAAGCCCGAGTTGGGTATCCGGTATCCTGCAAATAGTCAAAGACAAATATATCAGAGCTCAATGTTTTATCTCACAACGGGATTGACTAAAATATAATAGTAAGTAAATACTCATCCAAATAATAACACTTTCTAAGCAAGTGTCATAAAGTTGAGAATCTCAGCCATATACCTAACCTGTAGGATGTTATGAGGGGGGGTCAGAACAAAAGTTCTGGTGAATGAATAAATTATAAACTTCTAGGCTTAATTCTACATATATCATTTTATTTCCATTTACTCTTATATTATGTTCATTATGTTACAATACTCTCACCTCTGTTCGTGAACCGTGCCCATCTACTCCATAGTAGATTAAAACCTAATAACTAATATATATACATATATGTAGCTATATGCCCAATGACCATATTGGTCCTAGGTACCACCCATGGTACCATCCGAATCCTCCTCGAAAAGGGCTCCATCGGATTTCTTCTAGAGCGTTCTGTAACTACATCTGTAAAGAACTATTTCATAAGGCCTACAATACAGATGCTCCATCGTCTTGCTCTGTAGCTATATCTGTAAAGGATTGCTTCGTAAGGCCTACAACAGAGATACTCCATCATCTTGTTCTAGGAGCGTTCCGTAGCTTCATCTGTAAAAGACTGCTTCGTAAGGCCTACAATACAGATGCTCCACTACTTACTATGAAAATGTAAATCACGTCCACACTTGTAACGACCCGTAATTTTTGATAATTAAAAATTGTTAATTTAATAAAGTTTTGTAATTTAATGTTGGAAGAAATAAAATTTTGTGATTTAACAATAAGAATATAACTGAAATAAAGTGAAGTAGTATAAATTTAAGGTAAGTGATAACTTCTTTAAATGTAATTCCAATTAGTTAAAGGATAAAAGAGTTATAATTGATATAGATTGTAAATAAATTATAATAATGTGTGTGTTAATTGATAATTGGATTAAAAGAGTAATTGATGATTCAAATGTTTATTAATTAATGGAATAATGTGTAATAAATTGTAATTGGATAGAATTAGTGTAATGTAAGTTGTTATAACAATTGTTTGTAAATAATAAACTTACAAATGTTATTAAATGTAGAAATGGTGACAATTGTCATTTGTTACCAATTTAATTTACCAATTACGAATAAATGTAAATAAATGTTACATTAATGTGAGTTAAGATAATAACTGCAAATTGAAAATGTAATAAAATGTACAGAAATGTCAATTACATTCATAAGGCAATAAATTGATTTAATAATAAAAATGAAACCAAGATTAAAATTTTTTATTGAGATCTTAAATTATAATAAAATTGACAAAAATTCAATATAATTGAAATACTGTAACTAATATGGTAAAAGATGATGATTGTAGAATATTAGTGTAATATTAGTGTAATAAGATATAAACAAATGTTAATTAGGTCTATAAGTAATAATTGATTGTATTAAAAATCTGAAATCAAATTAAAACAATTTATTGGAATTTAATTTTAAAATAAATTGGATTAATTGCAGTTGAAATTGTACCCTGCAATTAGTGAAATAATTAACACTGAATTGATATGTAAATTTATTTTAAATTATTGTAAATGTCTAAGTAATCAAAAATGATAAAAAAATTGTTAGTTATAAATATCGAATTTAAAAGTTATTAATTAATTTGATGTTAATTTATTCAATTAATGTGAAAATAGCCATTTTGGCCACTGACTCGGATTTCGATGAAACCTATTTCATCAGATCCGTAACGGTAAATTATGGTAAGAATTTCATGTTTCGTAGCGATCGGATTTGTCGTTCGATCATACGGACTCGAAAAGCCTAGAAATCAATTTAATTGAAATAAATTTGAAATAAGCTGATTTTAAAGCAACTTCTTCATATGATGGAATTAGGACCTGAAACCTATTCCATTGAGTTTAAAAATATTGAAGACTTTTATTTTGATATATGGAATGACCTATTTTCGTTTCGGAGACAGAATGGGCTTTTCGGATCGTTTATCGTTCAACTTTCAAATCGATCTGGCCCATTCAGTCCTATTTCTGATCGGCCAATATATAGCCCATTATAAACCCTAGCTATTCCTTATTCCATTTGTCTGTACGCACAATTCTATCTGTTTCCCTCTTTCCAATGGTAGACAAACCAAAGCTAATTCCAAAATTCAATTGCAAATCAAAACCAAATCGAAAAATTAAAACTCCTCAAACTATATCGAATTATATATCGATTTGAAGCTCTCGATGAGCTCAAGTCAAATCCGCAGTTAGTTTTTTGATTTGGGTTTCTATGTGTCTGGAATTCAAGAAATAATTCTCGGTCGTTCGTCGATCGTCGATCAACTTCGACTGATCGTCAAATCAATGATACTGGGTTGTAGAGAGTGTCGAGCGAAGTTCATCTAGGTGGTTAGTTTGGTAAACCAACGGTCGGATGGTCGCCAATAATTCATTTAGGGCCAAGATATGGTGGCGGTGGCTGTGGTGTTCTCGACCGATGATGGTCGTTCGCCGGTGTCTTGGGGCATGGGGGAAGGGTCGGCGCTCTGTACGATGTAGTCTGGCGTTGTAACGACCCACTCCGAGACCCACATTAGCAAAGAGTATTACTAGGTAACACCGTCTGCTAATACGTAGAATAGAGCTGGATAGGAGCGACCATCTATAGCCTTGTCTTAATTATCTATTGAATACGCCGACAATGCAACTTCTTACTTAAATGGATCGACATATCCAATAAATACTTAATACAAGGCCATAGGTGGCTGAGGATCTATCAGAATAAAATATAACAACTCAAATGTAATACACATCACAGAACAATAGATCATCACATACATTTTCACATATACAGATACATTACAGAGTTTACAAAATGATACATGCCAAGTGGTATAGCAAACCACAATATACAAGCGAGTCAATAGAGTACATATCAGAGTTACAGACAAAAAGGACTACACAAAAAGATATAACAAAAAGGAGCTAGTGGAATAGTCCATGCGGAAGCAAAATAGGCTAAGTCCAATGCACCTAACCTGAAACATCTCGGTCTGACCCGAGTATAAAATACACGGGTCAGTCTAGCTAAACAAATCAGTTAGATACACTAAATGATAATGAACATACAAGATCATAAAGTACCACAATAATCTCCAAAGGAGATAACCAAATCATCTAACATAAGATGAATCATAACAAGCCTCATATCATCGGCAACTCAAATAACAAAGGACATACATATCCCAAAACAAGCCAAAAGGCAAAAAACAATTACCAACAAAGGTACACAAGTTTCCACAAGGTAATCGCTATATATCGTGTGGTTCAAAGAACCTACCCTAAAGGCGATACACTAGGGAAATATAATTATTAAAGAAACAAAAGATGCTCGAGCTCAGTACTGTATAACAAGGATCCATACGCCCGAAGGCAATACGCACGAAGACTCTACTCCCACATAGGAGCAATTGTCCACATAGACAAAGCCACATGCCCAGAGGTGATACGCACGAAGACTCTACTCCCACATAGGAGCAATTGTCCACATAGACAAAGCCACACCCCAGAGGCAACGCCCGAAGGCAACAAACCGTAGTGGCGGTACTGGACACCACTGTCCGGTGGAATGTGTCACAACTCTCAAAAAGGAACCTGAAAAATGTTAACGTGAGTCCCATACCCCACGTTCGCACTAAATGGTTTACTAACCGTTAGTCAATTTCACACTCAAAGCAGTACAAATTTCACCTCATCTCATCGGTAAACCAGACCCAAAGGGAAAAATGGTCAAATGAATAGATTAGGAATTAACTGAAAAGATAAACGCACGTGTTCATAGCACACGTTTTATTTAATCATTTGATTCTCCTCCCTCTTCGCTCGAAGTGCAAAATTGTGTGTGTTTTTAAATAGAAATTCTAAATTGGAGAAACGAGCTTTTAATATACTTGAAAATATTGTTTTATAAAAACCCGTGTATGAAATCAAAAAGGAATCATCAAAGTCAAATATGCAATAACAACTAATTGGAATTGACACGAATCAATTATAATTGGAAACTAAGCAAAATAGGCAAAAATAGGCAAAAACAAGCAAGTCAGTCGACTGACTGCAGAGGCCAGTCGACTGATCCAGAAACCCGAAAGTTTCATTTCCTGCAGTCAGTCGACTGACTGCAGAGGCCAATCGACTGACTGGCACTGGGGCTGTTTTTCAGCCTATCCAAATGAAGAGCAAACTCTTCCAATTTGCAATCGGACGAGCAATGGGCGCTAGGGGTTTATGCCAATCGACAACCCAGCCATATTGGCTCTTCAATACGCCTCCAGAAACATGATCAAACATCAAAGCTATGATTTTTAGAGTTTTTGACTTCAAAACACCAAAAATTGAAATGTTCACCAAATCAATTCAAACCAAAAGCAAATGAACATGAATAAGTGTTAGGAATTCATACCTAACATCAATGATATCAAGAGAAGTAGATGTGAGTTCAAAACTCACCTTTTTAACTCAAAAACAAAGATAAGAAGCTCAAATGCAAGGCTAGAACAATCACTCTTCAATTTCAACCCAAGGAGCTTCAATCTAAGCTCAAAAGAACAAGTATTTCCTAAATTAGGGTTTAGGAATTTTTTCAAATTGAAGAGGAAATCAGATGGAGAAGATGAAGAGGAGGCTTACCTAAGCTTCTCTTTGAATTTGGAGCAAGAATTTGTGTTTGCAAAGGAAAATAGGGTTTGGAAATTTCTAATTCTTTTTCTCTTCCCCCATTTTCAACTGAGGTAAAGTGTTTGGAGATTGAATGGATGAAGAGTTAAAGGGTTAGAGTAATAAGTAGGGTTAGTGGGCTAAAACCCAAACCCAAAAAGCCCAACAGAAAATAGCGAAATTCAACTCGCTCCAAACATAACGAAGCTTATACTCAAAAAAGTCGCAAACGCCATTTTGGACTTAATGGAAGTGGTCCCGAGTCCTAATTCGACCGTTTGCAAAAAGTGACATTTCAGACTTAAATCCGACTAACGACACTATATTTAAATAAAATATTTAAATATAAAATCGTAAAATATGCGGGTTGTTACAGACTCCCCTCCTTAAAGAAATTGCGTCCTCGCAATACTTAAGAAGAAAATAAAGAGTAACAACCATAAAAGCATATCAACACAAAAGAAAATATGAAGTAAGAAGTCCACCATAAAGAGCACGAAAGAATAAGTCCGGATGTGTTCGCTCAATGGATTCTCTGGATTCCCAATAGCAATTCTTAGGATTTGAGGACCATTGAACTCCCATAAGAAGAATATCTTTATTTCGAAGGCGTTCAACCTCTAAAGTAATGATACGAATAGAATGTTGCTCATAAGTCAAATTTGGTGAAACTTCAATTTCTTCAATTACATCGGGCTCAAGAACAGAATCGAAATCCCTAAGGTATTTCTTTAGTTGAGAGACGTGGAAAACGTCAAGAATAACAAAAGAATTGAGCCGGTAATAAAAGAGGTGATAAGCCACGGAAACAATGCGTTCGGTGATGGGAAATGGACCAACATATCAAGGTGCTAATTTTCCCGATCGACTGAGACACACAACACCCATCAAAGGTGAAACACGAATGAACACCAATAAAAATCTGGACCTAAAACCAGCTTCTCACCGGCTTCAAGCCAACACAAAGAAAATCGGTATGGCCTTCCATAGAGTACCTCGAAAAGTGCCATACCAATACAAGATGGAAGCTTATTATAGGAAGAAAACTCAACAAGAGACATATGATCTTCCCAACTTCCGCCAAAATCAAGAACACATGCACGAAAGAGATCTACAAGGGTTTGATTCACACGCTCGGTTTATCCATCAGATTGAGGACGATAAGCGGTGCTGAAAATTAAGCTTTGTTCCCAAAGCTATTGAAGACCTTATCAAAAATCCACTAGAAAAATAATGGATCACGATTGCTAACAATAGAAGTAGGAACTCCATGCAATATAACAGGACATAGAGTTCAGCCGAAAGAGGTATAGTCAAAAAGAGAAGGACGAGCCTCAAGGCTACACAAAACAGGAGATGAACATGAATTGGATTCACGATCTCGAATCTCACTCGTGGATAAAGTCTCGAGATCACTCCATTCGGATATCATCATGGAAACAACCGCTTGCTGCTCTCGGCTTAAGGGCATCGACAACACGATTGCCCTTTCCGGGAGTATTGAATAACAAGATCACAAGATGCAAGGAACTCGAGCCAACGTTGTTGATGCAAATTGAGTTCCTTTTGAGAAAACAAATACTTCAAAGATTTATGATCGGAGTAGAGGACAAATTTCTCTACTAAAACATAATGATGCCAAATTCTAAAAGCGAAAACAATGGCCGCGAGCATTAGATCATGAATGGCATATCTAGTCTCGACAAGCTTTAATTGTCAAGAAGCAAATGCGATAACACATTCCCTTTGCAAGAGAATGACACCAAAACCAATACGACTAGTATCGGTATAAACAATAAAGTCTTTGTTCCCCTAGGGAAACACAAGAATAAAAGCATCGGAAAGGAGTTCTTTTAAATGATCACCTTTCCCGAAAAGCAAAGACATTCAAAATTATAATTAACTTTATATATATTCATCTTTTTAGAAAAATTAACTTTTTACAAGAATTTACTGTGTTTGACTGTCTCATCATAGCGCTTAGGAGATTCCTATCGATAACGTTGATCAAGCGCATCGACCAAAATTCTTAAAGCACTCAATAGGCAAAACAACACAAAATCATCTTATATATGATAACCATGTCTCTTATAAAATTTAAAAATATTCTTTGCTCGTTTTAAGAACAAAACCCAATCATACTTATAACTATCTTATTAAAAAGATTTGCAAATTTTAAATTTTTTATCTTCATCCATAATCAATAAATATAAGAATAAACTAATCGAGATATTCGTAGAATACTCGATTCACAAAATGGATGAAATAAGGTAGAAGGTTCATCAAATCGAATGACATAACGAACCATTCACAAGACTCAAAACGAGTGCGTAATGCGGTAAGTGGAATGCTACCCTCTACAACTCGTCGCTGATGAAAACCGGTGGCAAGGTCGAGCTGAAAAGACCTTAGCACCACACAATAGATTGCTTAGGTGGTAATCCTAAGACAAACTCAAAAAAAATACCGAAAAATTCACAAACTACTTGAATGAGAGAAATAACACTTTCCTCATCAAGTGGGTTTAAAGGATAAAATAATGTCACCGAGTTGGAAATCGCAATCTTTAAAAACAATAGAAATCTGTTTAACAGATTGAGAATGTCGAAGATAAATAGTCCGCACAGGACATAGGATGTGGGCTTCATAATGATCTAGCCAATCCTTTCTCAAAAAATCAATTTCGAAACCTAAGTAACGCATAACATGCAAATCGGCTCGAAAAGAATAATCACATAAAATAATCTCGACATTTCACAAAGTAAATTGAGTGTTGCGGATCCATCAATTGAATTCACAATTGTCAATGAAGTCATCAAGCCCATAATATTAAAAGAGAAAGAATCATCAAGTTCTTTTGACATAAAATAATGAGATGAACCCAAATCAAAAAGAACTCGAATAAGATAATCACAAAACAAATTAATGTCATCAAGGATAGAACGAGAATTACCTCTGGGCTGAGAGGAACCTCCAGAAGCTTTAGCAACATAAAGCTTGCCAGACTTGGCACAAGC
The DNA here is from genome assembly GCA_030737815.1 of Allium fistulosum. NCBI lineage: Eukaryota > Viridiplantae > Streptophyta > Magnoliopsida > Asparagales > Amaryllidaceae > Allium > Allium fistulosum. The sequence goes on along the minus strand of CM060905.1, from coordinate 943,156,883 downwards.
AGGAGCAGTAGGGCAGGTGGAAATACGATGACCTTCCTTCTTGCAATAACGGTAGAAGAGAGGCTTAGGACAAGATCGAATCATATGATCAGGAGAACCACAATTGAAACACTTCCGAATGGAAGGTGTTCCAACAGATTGAGAGTTAGAACCAGATTCAACAGGCTTTTTCTTCTTAGAAGGGAAAATTTCCTGCTTATGAGACGGAAACTTCTTCTTATTGGGATTCTCGGGAACCTCAATATCATCAACACTAACACACTCCTTCTCGATGGCTTCGAGATGAAGTGCCGAGTCAACCAACTCCTCAAAAGAAAGCATAAGCTGAAGCATTAAAGACTTCTTAAGACATTTCTTAAGACCAGAGACAAACTTCAGATTCTTCTTATAAGAAGTGCTAATGAATTCAAGACCATACTTAGATAAGGCCTTGAATGATGCAACATATTTAGAAACGGAGGACTTCCCTTGCTTCAACTCAAGGAAGCGAGGGGCCAATAAAACTTTCTCAGATTCAGGAATCAATTTTAGTTCGAACCATTCCCGAAACTGAGTCCAAGAAATAATAGACTCATCAAGCTCGGCTACAAGAAGCTCGTACCAATCAAGGGCACGCTCTTGCAATAAGCTAGAAGTTATAAGAACTCGATCATGATTAGAAAGATCCATACGAGAGAAGATACGCTCACATGTGCGAATTCAAGCTTGGACCTCAAGAACGGACTCGGAGCCTTTGAATGGCTTTCCTCCAAGATGAGAGAAATCAGTGCACAGGCGTGCAAAAACAGACTTGCGTGGAGGAGATGCTCGGATAGGAGCTGGAGGCTGAGTGCTCCTAAATAACTCCAAAAACTGATCGGCAGACATATAAACGCCATCCGGATGCGAGCCACTGGATTGCCCAACATCTGAGCGTCGTCCTCTGCCTCTTCGGGCCATTAGCTGAAAGATAAGATAAGATTATTCACAAGGTAGATATCATTAATTCAAATATGGAATACTACGGAATAAAATACATTCCTAGATGTATTTCCAAAATTCTATCTACCCCAAAGGCACAGAAAGAATAAAGGCACGATGATTCAAAGATTCGTAACATTCGTAATACACTTTGATGTACCGTAATATGTGTCTCTGTTCTATGTTTATCATATTTTGTTCTGAACTCAGCTCTGATACCAAGCTGTAACGCCCCACTCCGAGACCCACATTAGCAAAGAGTATTACTAGGTAACACCGTCTGCTAATACGGAGAATAGAGCTGGATAGGAGCGACCATCTATAGCCTTGTCTTAATTATCTATTGAATACACCGACAATGCCACTTCTTACTTAAATGGATCGACATATCCAATAAATACTTAGTACAAGGCCATAGGTGGCTGAGGATCAATCAAAATAAAATATAACAACTCAAATGTAATACACATCACAGAACAGTAGATCATCACATACATTTTCACATATACAGATACATTACAGAGTTTATAAAATGATACATGCCAAGTGGTATAGCAAACCACAATATACAAGCAAGTCAATAGAGTACATATCAGAGTTACAGACAAAAAGGACTACACAAAAAGCTATAACAAAAAGGAGCTAGCGGAATAGTCCATGCGGAAGCAAAATAGGCTAAGTCCAATGCACCTAACCTGAAACATCTCGGTCTGACCCGAGTATAAAATACACGGGTCAGTCTAGCTAAACAAATCAGTTAGATACACTAAATGATAATGAACATACAAGATCATAAAGTACCACAATAATCTCCAAAGGAGATAACCAAATCATCTAACATAAGATGAATCATAACAAGCCTCATATCATCAGCAACTCAAATAACAAAGGACATACATATCCCAAAACAAGCCAAAAGGAAAAAAACAATTACCAACAAAGGTACACAAGTTTCCACAAGGTAATCGCTATATATCGTGTGGTTCAAAGAACCTACCCTGAAAGGCGATACACTAGGGAAATATAATTGTTAAAGAAACAAAAGATGCTCGAGCTCGGTACTGTATAACAAGGATCCATATTCCCGAAGGCAATACGCACGAAGACTCTACTCCCACATAGGAGCAAGTGTCCACATAGACAAAGCCACACGCCCAGAGGTGATACGCACGAAGACTCTACTCCCACATAGGAGCAATTGTCCACATAGACAAAGCCACACCCCCAGAGGCAACGCCCGAAGGCAACAAACCGTAGTGGAGGTACTGGACACCACTGTCCGGCGGAATGTGTCACAACTCTCAAAAAGGAACCCGAAAAATGTTAACGTGAGTCCCATACCCCACGTTCGCACTAACCGGTTTACTAACCGTTAGTCAATTTCACACTCAAAGCAGTACAAAGTTCACCTCATCTCATCGGTAAAGCAGACCCAAAGGGAAAAACGGTCAAACGAATAGATTAGGAATTAACTGAAAAGATAAACGCACGTGTTCATAGCACGCGTTTTATTTAATCATTTGATTCTCCTCCTTCTTCGCTCGTAGTGCAAAATTGTGTGTGTGTTTTAAATAGAATTCTAAATTGGAGAAACGAGCTTTTAATATAATTGAAAAGATTGTTTTATAAAAACCCGTGTATGAAATCAAAAAGGAATCATCAAAGTCAAATATGCAATAACAACTAATTAGAATTGACACGAATCAATTGTAATTGGAAACCAAGCAAAATAGGCAAAAATAGGCAAAAACAAGCAAGTCAGTCGACTGACTGCAGAGGCCAGTCGACTGATCCAGAAACCCAAAAGCTTCATTTCCTGCAGTCAGTCGACTGACTGCAGAGGCCAATCGACTGACTGGCACTGGGGCTGTTTTTCAGCCTATCCAAATGAATAGCAAAATCTTCCAATTTGCAATCGGACGAGCAATGGGCGCTAGGGGTTTATGCCAATCGACAACCCAGCCATATTGGCTCTTCAATACGCCTCCAAAAACATGATCAAACATCAAAGCTATGATTTTTAGAGTTTTTGACTTCAAAACACCAAAAATTGAAATGTTCACCAAATCAATTCAAACCAAAAGCAAATGAACATGAATAAGTATTAGGAATTCATACCTAACATCAATGATATCAAGAGAAGTAGATGTGAGTTCAAAACCCACCTTTTTAACTCAAAAACAAAGATAAGAAGCTCAAACGCAAGGCTAGAACAATCACTCTTCAATTTCAACCCAAGGAGCTTCAATCTAAGCTCTAAAGAACAAGTATTTCCTAAATTAGGGTTTAGGAATTTTTTTTAAATTGAAGAGGAAATGAGATGGAGAAGATGAAGAGGAGGCTTACCTAAGCTTCTCTTTGAATTTGGAGCAAGAATTTGTGTTTGCAAAGGAAAATAGGGTTTGGCAATTTCTAATTCTTTTTCTCTTCCCCCATTTTCAACTGAGGTAAAGTGTTTGGAGAGTGAATGGATGAAGAGTTAAAGGGTTAGAGTAATAAGTAGGGTTAGTGGGCTGAAACCCAAACCCAAAAAGCCCAACAGAAAATAGCAAAATTCAACTCGCTCCAAACATATCGAAGCTTATACTCAAAAAAGTCGCAAATGCCATTTTGGACTCAATGGAAGTGGTCCCGAGTCCTAATTCGACCGTTTGCAAAAAGTGACATTTTGGACTTAAATCCGACTAACGACGCTATATTTAAATAAAATATTTATATATAAAATCGTAAAATATGCGGTTTGTTACAGACTCCCCTCCTTAAAGAAATTGCGTCCTCGCAATACTTAAGAAGAAAATAAAGAGTAACAACCATAAAAGCATATCAACACAAAAGAAAATATGAAATAAGAAGTCCACCATAAAGATCACGAAAGAATAAGTCCGGATGTGTTCGCTCAATGGATTCTCTGGATTCGCAATAGCAATTCTTAGGATTTGAGGACCATTGAACTCCCATAAGAAGAACATCTTTATTTCGAAGGTGTTCAACCTCCAAAGTAATGATACGAATAGAATGTTGCTCATAAGTCAAATTTGGTGAAACTTCAATTTCTTCAATTACATCGGGCTCAAGAACAGAATCGAAATCCCTAAGGTATTTCTTTAGTTGAAAGACGTGGAAAACGTCAAGAATAACAAAAGAATTGAGCCGGTAATAAAAGAGGTGATAAGCCATGGATGATGGTCGTTCGCCGGCGTCTTGGGGCATGGGGGAAGGGTCGGCGCTCCGTACGATGTAGTCTGGCGTTGTAACGACCCACTCCGAGACCCACATTAGCAAAGAGTATTACTAGGTAACACCGTCTGCTAATACGTAGAATAGAGCTGGATAGGAGCGACCATCTATAGCCTTGTCTTAATTATCTATTGAATACGCCGACAATGCAACTTCTTACTTAAATGGATCGACATATCCAATAAATACTTAATACAAGGACATAGGTGGCTGAGGATCTATCAGAATAAAATATAACAACTCAAATGTAATACACATCACAGAACAATAGATCATCACATACATTTTCACATATACAGATACATTACAGAGTTTTCAAAATGATACATGCCAAGTGGTATAGCAAACCACAATATACAAGCGAGTCAATAGAGTACATATCAGAGTTACAGACAAAAAGGATTACACAAAAAGCTATAACAAAAAGGAGCGAGCGGAATAGTCCATGCGGAAGCAAAATAGGCTAAGTCCAATGCACCTAACCTGAAATATCTCAGTCTGACCCGAGTATAAAATACACGGGTCAGTCTAGCTAAACAAATCAGTTAGATACACTAAATGATAATGAACATACAAGATCATAAAGTACCACAATAATCTCCAAAGGAGATAACCAAATCATCTAACATAAGATGAATCATAACAAGCCTCATATCATCGGCAACTCAAATAACAAAGGACATACATATCCCAATACAAGCCAAAAGGCAAATAACAATTACCAACAAAGGTACACAAGTTTCCACAAGGTAATCGCTATATATCGTGTGGTTCAAAAAACCTACTCCGAAAGGCGATACACTAGGGAAATATAATTGTTAAAGAAACAAAAGATGCTCGAGCTCAGTACTGTATAACAAGGATCCATACGCCCGAAGGAAATACGCATGAAGACTTTACTCCCACATAGGAGCAATTGTCCACATAGACAAAGCCACAAGCCCAGAGGCAATACGCACGAAGACTCTACTCCCACATAGGAGCAATTGTCCACATAGACAAAGCCACATGCCCAGAGGCAATACGCACGAAGACTCTACTCCCACATAGGAGCAATTGTCCACATAGACAAAGCCACACGCCCAGAGGCAACGCCCGAAGGCAACAAACCGTAGTGGCGGTACTGGACACCACTGTCCGGCGGAATGTGTCACAACTCTCAGAAAGGAACCCGGAAAATGTTAACGTGAGTCCCATACCCCACGTTCGCACTAAACGGTTTACTAACCGTTAGTTAATTTCACACTCAAAGCAGTACAAAGTTCACCTCATCTCATCGGTAAACCAGACCCAAAGGTCAAAATGGTCAAACGAATAGATTAGGAATTAACTGAAAAGATAAACGCACGTGTTCATAGCACGCGTTTTATTTAATCATTTGATTCTCCTCCCTCTTCACTCAAAGTGAAAAATTGTGTGTGTGTGTTTTAAATAGAAATTCTAAATTGGAGAAACGAGCTTTTAATATAATTTGAAAAGATTGTTTTATAAAAACCCGTGTATGAAATCAAAAAGGAATCATCAAAGTCAAATATGCAATAACAACTAATTGGAATCGACACAAATCGATTGTAATTGGAAACCAAGCAAAATAGGCAAAAACAAGCAGGTCAGTCGACTGACTGTAGAGGCCAGTCGACTGATCCAGAAACCCGAAAGTTTCATTTCCTACAGTCAGTCGACTGACTACAGTGGCCAGTCGACTTACTGCAGAAAACAGTGACTTCCTGTTTCTGCAGACAATCCCAGGAACTTTCATTTTCTACAGCTAGTCGACTGACTGTAGAGGCCAGTCGACTGACTCGCACTGGGGCTGTTTTCAGCCTATCCAATTGAAGAGCAAACTCTTCCAATTTGCAACCGGACGAGCAATGGGTGCTAGGAGTTTATGCCAATCGACAACCCAGCCCTATTGGCTCTTCAATACACCTCCAAAAACATGATCAAACATCAAAGCTATGATTTTTAGAGTTTTTGACTTCAAAACACCAAAAATTGAAATGTTCACCAAATCAATTCAAACAAAAAGCAAATGAACATGAATAAGTGTTAGGAATTCATACCTAACATCAATGATATCAAGAGAAGTAGATGTGAGTTCAAAACTCACCTTTTTAACTCGAAAACAACGATAAGAAGCTCAAATGCAAGGCTAGAACAATCACTCTTCAATTTCAACCCAAGGAGCTTCAATCTAAGCTCAAAAGAACAAGTATTTCCTAAATTAGGGTTTAGGAATTTTTCTAAAATTGAAGAGGAAATGAGATGGAGAAGATGAAGAGGAGGCTTACCTAAGCTTCTCTTTGAATTTGGAGCAAGAATTTGTGTTTGCAAAGGAAACTAGGGTTTGGCAATTTCTAATTCTTTTTCTCTTCCCCCATTTTCAGCTGAGGTAAAGTGTTTGGAGAGTGAATGGATGAAGAGTTAAAGAGTTAGAGTAATAAGTAGGGTTAGTGGGTTGAAACCCAAACCCAAAAGGCCCAACAGAAAATAGCAAAATTCAACTCGTTCCAAACATATCGAAGCTTATACTCAAAAAGTTGCAAACGTCGCTTTGGACTCAATGGAAGTGGTCCCGAGTCCTAATTCGACCGTTTGCAAAAAGTGACATTTCGGACTTAAATCCGACTAACGATGCTATATTTAAATAAAATATTTAAATATAAAATCGTAAAATATGCGGGTTGTTACAGGCGTGGTCGCGTTGATCGTGCAACGTGCGGCTTCGTGTAGGAGGTGGCAGCTCAGAGCTGCAAACGCGATGAACTGTTAGTAGGCTTGGGTTTGATGAACGAGGTGACGTGGCCTGAGGTGAACGACAATTCGTTATTTTTTTATATTTAATTTTTAATTTCAAAACTTGTAATGTTTATAACATTTACATACGAGGTCCAATTCACGTGCGGTTCCTTCCGTTGCGATCATATCGAAATTTCGGACGACATGGAATTGGTTTGGTCGAATTCTGACACCGTTTGAATTTGGGCCCTAAATTGGATTTTTAATTCGATTTAAAACAAAGGTGAGTGTTTTAACCCACTCACAACTACTAGATTATCTTATGTTAGTTAAATTAAATTTATGATGTGATTTGGAATTAATTGATCGATGTTTGGTATATTTAAATTGTCATTCTAGTTAAATTTGACTTTTATTGCATTTAATCCTTGTTTAATTTAATATTGAATTTAAATTGCCAATTTAATATCTGTAATTGATGATCAGTTATCCATTGATGTTTATTGGTTGATGTGGATGATGATTGTGATGGATGTTCGATTGTTGATATTGGATGACTGGATGTTGTATTTTATATTGTCTTAACACTGCAAGTTCCCTATGGGTTGAAATGATACATACCCGAACGAACTATAGATTAGGGAAAAATCGTTATGGGTTGAAATGATTGACTCGACCGACTTTATGGATTTTATTTAATTCGAGATTGCGATTTGAAATGATATATAACCGTAAAATTTTAAATTGCAGATTGAAATGATAAATATCTGTATAACTTGACCCTAGGGTAGAAAATTATATACTGACACCGGATTGGTTAAATTAAATGATATTAAGTCCATAAATTTTTAATTCAGTTAACTGGTATTTTGAAATAGAAATTGATTTATATAAAACTGAATTATTTTCGATAATCCAAGTGTAAATGTTGAAATTGGAATTGATATAATGAATTGTTCAAAGGATTTAAATCGAAATTTCAAAGCTGAAGTGTCAAAGATAAATGAATTTCTTGGAATTGAGTTATTGAAATTGTTTGGATATAACTTTGAAATCTATTTTTAATCAATTTAAACTATTTTCACTTATTTTGATCTATTATAACATATTTAATCCAATTTAGTCTATTTTACCTATTTTAAACTAATTAAATTTATTTAATTTATTTTAAGTCTATTTAATATCATTTAAATCTATTTTAAAATTTATTAAACCTATTTAAAAATCTACTTAATATAATTTAAATCTATTTAATCTATGTAAATCATTTCAAAACTAATTAAATCAAATTTAAATCTATTTAAACTATTTTTACTATTTAAACTATTTTAAATCTATTTAAACTATTTTAAACTATATAAACTATTTATAATTACCTAAACTATTTTCAAAAATTTCAGACTGTGTAAAATTGAAGTATTTATATTTAAATCCTTGACGATGGTATAACCTAAGTTGGAATTTGGAATTGATACCTTTTGTGAAATGACATATTTGAGTAAATATGATTTTGGAAGTAAATGTGATTTTGAAAGTGAATATGATTGAAAATGATATGGTTTTGAGAATATGATATTTTGATATAAATTATGAATTGACTTTAGAAATGTAAAAGAACCATTCGGTGAAGCGTTTGGTTGTTAAAGAGACAGGGATCGGATATTGTCATACTCTCTGCCAATACCGAAAACCACTTTAACAATTGTGCACGTGGTGGAGATTCCAGAAATGAAGTAGGATGGTTTGGCGAACGATTCTGTATGAGGTATTTACGTGATCTTGACTCCCGTGAGTCAGCTTGATGTGGCTAAAATCAGGAGCTATGCCGGGCCAAGTGAGGTCATTCCTCCCATCGGGCACACTTCTTCGATACTATATTCTGACTTTGTGATTGATTTGGTGTCCACCCTCAATTTTGATTTGGGAGTGTGTTTCGAGGTGGGCGGTAGTAGTTGTTATGCATTACCACCAGTCCGGATCCACAATTGGTATATCTACCCTGAGCATTGTCTCGAGTGCCTTGTCGGATGCCTTATCGGGCCTTCTATGAGTTTGTTTTGTACCATACCTATGGAGTGCCCTCTGGGTAAACCTCACGGAGGAGCGTATAGTACTGTATAGACTATGGGAATATATAAAAATGTATTAAGCGGGATATGGGTAACGCCTTAACGCTATTTTAATATTTTTACTTTACTGTAGACATATTATAATAGCGTATTGTACTACATAGTAGATAGTTTAACGGATCCTTAGGAGATGTAAATCCCGAACATCTCTTAAGTTACTGCACTCACGTTAGACAATGGATAGGAGATGTCAAACCCCGTAAAGATCTCTGACGCCGTCACACTCATATTTATTTACTGTTGATTTGACTTACATAAGATCTATTAGTTCTAACTCGAGTGTTTTGTCTTTTAAATTCGCTCGGGTCAGTCTGAGCTTTTCAGTTTATCGAAGACTGCTTTCTAGAGAACGAAGACGAAGATATAGTACTATTATTATTTGTTTTACTTATTCCGCTGCATTTATTTATTTACACTTGTTTTACGTAACTCTGATTTTGTGTTGTAAAAGAATAATCAAATGTATTTGTAAAACAACTTCATGAACTGTTATTTGATTATTATATTTTGTCATTCCACTATGAGATTCTATTTTTGTTTTATTTCTTTCTCTTTTTCTTATTTACCCCATAACAATCTTCCCTTTTGGATGATTTGAGTATGGCATGTTTGTCTGCTTAAAACGTCCAAAAAGGCAGGACGTTACAGTTGGTATCAGAGCTTATGTTTAGCGATAACCTTAGCTTTGCGGGGTCTGACTCATATAAAATAGGGTAGTAATACCCTAGAATGAGTCGTTGGGTGTATATATATGAGAGAGCGTATTTGTTAGTGTTATAAAAGGTTTTTGTATTGTTTTAATTTGTCCCGTTTTGTATTTATAAATTCGGATTGGTGCATAGGACGCTATGACATCGATAGGGATTTCTAAACACTTAATAGGCCAGACCGACACAGTACTTGTTTAGAAACATAGGTAAATGAAATAATTTTGCCTATTATATGTTTTTGTATATAAAATAATAAATTTTATAAATGATATAGTTGGGTGTAATATGTTGTTTGTTAATTAGAATTTTTTTATAAATATTGATTGAAAAATAGGATTAACAAATAAAGTAAATATAATTGGAATTTGAGAACTGAAGTTCCGGGATTTTTGAAATTTTCTTTCGAAAGATTTTTGGAATATAATATTAGTAGTATTTAGAAGTATTTTCTGATATGACCATTTCAAGATGATTTGAAAGTTTTAAAGGAATTTTGGAAAGAAATAAGTTTTGTACTCCCCTCTCTGTCACTGGGAAATAATTCCGGTGATGAGTGGACGCATCATCGACATTCATTTTCGAGTTTCAAAGTGGGAAGGCTGCTGTAGTAGTTTTACTACACTTTTGTTTTGATAACAAATCTAATTTTTTCCTAAAAATGGTTGGATATATATAAGTTATGAGTATATACATATATATTATTTTTAAGGGATTAGAATGGAACCCAGTGATTTAGTTCTTAAGCTTTTGTAAATTAGAAATTGAAATTATTATAATGAATGGAATTTTGACTATATTAATAATTAGAAACTTCTAAGATGAAATAAGAAATTTGATGTTAAAATGATTAATGAAATAGGTAAGAAACTGAAATTTTGAAACTATAAATAAAAAGGAAATGAAAAAAAGGGTAACTATTGAACCTTTTTGTTAACTAAATAAATAAGAGAAGCTTGGGTAATATTCAATTGCATTCTTAAAGACATATATATATATATATATATATATATATAACTTACCAAATTATCATAGGTTGAAAATGATAAATAGGATATCTAATCGAATATTATACAAGCAAAACTTGGAAAAATGAAAGTGTTCAATGGACTTACTTTTATAAATAAGAATTCCAATGTTCTAAATTGTTATGAACTTAAGTTGATAATTTGAAATGCTATTAATTAAATGTAAATAAAAGTGAATAGTGTAAGAAAATGATTTTAAACTTAAGTTGACATTTAAACTATTTATAATCAGATAATGGTAAAAGGTGGATACTGTAAGTGAATAATTATAAACTCAAATTAATATTGAAGCCATTTATAATTAAAATGAATACTATATAAATTGAATGGTTATAACTTCAGAAACCATTGAAATGATTTAGAAATGAAGTTAATATTCAATGATACTATATATGGAAGAATGAATGTACAAAAGAAATAATCCATAAATGGTGAATTGGATTTGTAAAGAAACTTACCTAGTAATGTATAATCCAATAATTGAAATAAAGATAACTTATTTAAGCAATGAATGTAAGGTAATAAAATGAAAGAAAATGACATTGTATGAATAAAGGAGTAATGAACTTTTGTAAGTAATAACGAATGAAATTAATGAAAATAAACATTAATGTAATGAGAAAAGAAAGTAAATGAAGAAAAAAAGGAAAATCAAACTAAATGGTAAATACGAAGTCAACTGAAATAAAATGTATATAATACTTCAATAATGAATTCCTTTATGATCCAAATAAATTGAAATGGATATAACTTATGTAAGTAAAGAATGTAAAGTAATGAAAAGAAAATGGTATTGTATAGATGAATGGAAAATGAATTTTGTAAGTGATACATGTAAAGAAATTTAACAAGCTTTGTATGAACAAATGAAAATGAACAGTGAATAATGGGAAAAAGAAAGAGTAATAAGAATAAAACTTAAATATTCTTTGAAATTATTGTTTGTGTGACTTATGGATTGGTTGGGAAAGGATACTTCTAATGTGTAGGATGTATAAATAATCTATAAGTTTTAACTACGACTATTGAGTGTATGGTTTACTTCATAGTTTATTTATCATTTTATATGATTAGAAGTTCTGAACCCGAACAAACCATTTAATTTGGTTGCTATGGATGGATGATTGATTCCTTGGTTGAAATGATGTTGTATTGTTTGCTTGCAAGTGATTGTTATTATGTTGTATTGATTTTTTTTGTTATTAGTTGGAAACAACTTAAATATTTTCTCTTTTACTTAATTTTTAACCACTTTGGATTATATAAGTGAAATACAGGTTTATGGAAGCAATTGCTACTGCTTTTGGTTTCATAAATAAGCGTTATTTGCTCGACAAATAGGTACGTTCTCGGATTACGGTTTTATAGCGATATTATATTGTTTTCCCGTGGTTTGGGATATATTATTTTGAAAATATGTGATATATATTGTATTATTGATATTACTATTTCTCGCAGACCTCTCCGTACAAAGGAGACTCTGTAGAAATTTTCCAAGAATTTTGGACTTAGAAAATTTTGTGAAATGTTTTCCAAACTTTGGTTAACTTGAAATATAAAAGGATTTAATTGTTATAAATTGATATATTTTATTTAAATTATTTAATTATGTAAATTATTGTTTATAAATTTAATATTTGAATAAGATATATTGATTTCTTAATTCCTTCTTTTCCCTTCTGTTCCTTTTCGAGGACGAAAAGTACTGAGTGGGGGAGAGTGTAACGACCCATAATTTTCGATAATTAAAAATTGTTAATTTAATAAAGTTTTGTAATTTAATGTTGGAAGAAATAAAAATTTGTGATTTAATAATAAGAATATAACTGAAATAAAGTGAAATGGTATAAATTTAAGGTAACTGATAACTGCTTTAAATGTAATTCCAATTAGTTAAAAGGATAAAAGAGTTATAATTGATATAGATTGTAAATAAATTATAATAATGTGTGCATTAATTGATAATTGGATTAAAAGAGTAATTGATGATTCAAATGCCGATTAATTAATGGAATAATGTGTAATAAATTGTAATTGGATAGAATTAGTGTAGTGTAAGTTGTTATAACAATTGTTTGTAAATAATAAACTTACAAATATTATTAAATGTAGAAATGGTGACAATTGTCATTTGTTACCAATTATATTTACCAATTACAAATAAATGTAAATAAATGTTACATTAATGTGAGTTAAGACAATAACTGCAAACTGGAAATGTAATAAAATGTACAGAAATGTCAATTACATTCATAAGGCACTAAATTGATTTAATAATAAAAATGAAACCAAGATAAATAAATTTATTGAGATTTTAAATTATAATAAAATAGACAAGAATTCAATGCAATTGAAATACTGCAACTAATATGGTAAAAGATGATGATTATAGAATATCAGTGTAATATTAGTGTAATAAGATATAAACAAATGTTAACTAGGTCTATAAGTAATAATTGATTGAATTAAAAGTCTGAAATCATATTTAAACAATTTATTGGAATTTAATTTTAAAATAAATTGGATTAATTGCAGCTGAAATTGAACACTGCAATTAGTGAAATAATTAACACTGAAATGATATGTAAATTTGTTTTAAATTATTGTAAATGTCTAAGTAATCAAAAATGTTGAAAATTTTGTTAGTTATAAATATCGAATTTAAAAGTGATTAATTAATTTAATGTTAATTTATTTAAGTAATGTGAAAATAGCCATTTTGGCCACTGACTCGAATTTCGACGAAACCAGTTTCATCGGATCCGTAATGGTGAATTATGGTAAGGATTTCAATTTTTGTAGCCATCGGACTTGTCGTTCGATCATACGGACTCGAAACGCCTAGAAATCAATTTAATTGAAATCAATTTGAAATAAGCTGATTTTAAAGCAGCTTCTTCATACGATGGAATTAGGACCTAAAACGTGTTCCATTGAGTTTAAAAATATTGAAAACATTTATTTTGTTATATGGGATGACCCATTTTCGTTTCGGAGACAGAACGGGCTTTTCGGGTCGTTTATCGTTCAACTTTCAAATCGATCTAACCCATTCATTCCTATTTCTGATCTGCCTATATATAACCCATTATAAACCCTAGTTATTCCTTATTCCATTTGTCTGTACGTACAATACTATCTGTTTCTCTCTTTCCAATGGCAGACAAACCAAAACCAATTCCAAAATTCAATTGCAAATCAAAACCAAATCCAAAAATTAAAACTCCTCAAACTATATCGATTTGAAGCTCTCGACGAGCGCAAGTCAAATCTGTAGTTAGTTTTTCGATTTGGGTTTCTTTGTGTCCAGAATTTGAGAATTAATTCTCGATTGTTCATCGATTGTCGATCAACTTCGACTTGTCGTCAAATCAATGATACTGGGTTGTAGAGAGTGTCGAGCGGATTTCGTCTAGGTGGTTAGTTTGGTAAATTAACGGTCGGATGGTCGCCAATAATTCATTTTGGGCCAAGATATGGTGGCGGCGGGCTGTGGTGTTCTCGACCGATGATGGTCGTTCGCCGGCGTCGTGAGCATAGGGGAAGGGTCGGTGCTCTGTATGATGTTGTCTGGCGTGGTCACGTTGACCGTGCAACGTGCGACTTCGTGTAGGAGGTGGCGGCTCAGAGCTACAAACACGATGAACAGTTAGTAGGCTAGGGTTTGCTGAACGAGGTGACGTAGCCTGAGGTGAACGGTAATTAGTTATTTATTTTATTTAATTTTTAATTTCAAAACTTCTAATATCTATAACTTTTACATACGAGGTCCGATTCACGCGCGATTCCTTCTGTTGCGATCGTATCGAAATTTCGGACAACATGGAACTAGTTTGGTTTAATTTTGAGACGGTTGGAATTTAGGCCCTAAATCGGATTTTTTAATTCGATTTAAAATCAAAGGTGAGTGTTTTGTCCCACTCACAACAACTAGATTATCTTATGTTAGTTAAATTAAATTTATGATGTGATTTGGAATTAATTGATCGATGTTTGGTATATTTAAATTGTCATTCTAGTTAAATTTGACTTTTATTGCATTTAATCCTCGTTTAATTTAATATTGAATTTAAATTGCCAATTTAATATCTGTTATTGATGATCAGTTATCTATTGATGTTTATTGGGTTATATGGATGATGATCGTGATGGATGTTCGATTGTTGATATTGGATGACTGGATGTTATATTTTATATTGTTTTGACACTGCAAGTTCCCTATGGGTTGAAATGATACATACCCGAACGATCTATAGATAAGGGAAAAATCGTTATGGGTTAAAATGATAGACTCGAGTGACTTTATGGATTTTATTTAATTCAGGATTGCGGTTTGAAATGATATATAACCGTAAAATTTTAAATTGAGGATTGAAATGATAAATATCCGTATCACTTATCCATAGGGTAGAAAATTATATACTGACACCGAATTGGTTAAATTAAATGATTTTAAGTTCTTAAATTTTGAAGTCAGTTAACTGATATTTCAAAATAGAAATTGATTTATATAAAACTGAATTATTTTCGATAATCCAAGTGTAAATGTTTAAACTGGAATCGATAATGAATTTTTCAAAGGATTTAAATCGGAATTTCAAAGTTGAAGTGTCAAAGATAAACGAATTTCTTGAAATTGAGTTATTGAAATTGTTTGGATAAAACTTTGAAATCTATTTTTAATCAATTTAAACTATTTTCACTTATTTTAATTTATTACAACCTACTTAATCCAATTTAATCTATTTTTCCTATTTTAAACTAATTAAATTTATTTAATCTATTTTAAATCTATTTAATATCATTTAAATCTATTTAATCTATTTTAAAATTTATTAAATCTATATAAAAATCTACTTAATATAATTTAAATCTATTTATTCTATATTTAATCTATGTAAATCATTTTAAAACTAATTAAATCAAATTTAAATCTATTTAAACTATTTTTACTATTTAAACTATTTTATATCTATTTAAACTATTTTAAACTATATAAACTATTTATAATTACCTAAACTATTTTCTAAAATTTCATACTGTGTAAAGTTGAAGTATTTATATTTAAATCCTTGATGATGATACAACCTAAGTTGGAATTTGGAATTGATACATTTTGTGAAATGACATATTTGAGTAAATACGATTTTGGAAGTAAATGTTATTTTGAAAGTGAATATGATATTTTGATATAAATTGTGAATTGACATTAGAAATGTAAAAGAACCATCCGGTGTGAAATAAGCGTTTGGTTGTTAAAGAGACCGGGATCAGATATTGTCATACTCTCCGCCAAACCCGAAAACGAATTTAACAACTGTGCACGTGGTGGAGATTCCAGAAATGAAGTAGGATGGTTTGGCGAACAATTCTGTATGAGGTATTTACATGACCCTGACTCCCGTGAGTCAGCTTGAAGTGGTTAAAATCAGGAGCTATGCCGGGCCAAGTGAGGTCATTCCTCCTATCGGGCACACTTCTTCGATACTATATTCTGACTTTGTGATTGATTTGGTGGCCACCCTTGATTTTGATTTGGGAGTGTGTTCCGAGTTGGGCGGTAGTAGCTGTTATGCGTTACCACCAGTCCGGATCCGCAATCGGTATATCTACCCTGGGCATTGCCTCGAGTGCCTTGTCGCATACCTTATCGCACCTTCTACGAGTTTGGTTTTTTGTACCATACCTATGGAGTGCCCTCTAGGTAAACCTCACGGAGGAGCGTACGGTACTGTATGGACTATGAGAATATATAAAATGTGTTAAGGGGGATATGGGTAACGCCTTTACGCTATTTTAATATTTTTACTTTACTGTATACATATTATAATAGCGTATTGTACTACATAGTAGATAGTTTAACGGATCCTTAGGAGATGTAAATCCCGAACATCTCTTACGTTACTACACTCACGTTAGACACTAGATAGGAGATGTCAAACCCCGTAAACATCTCTGACGTCGTCACACTCATATATATTTACTGTTGATTTAACTTACATAAGATCTTTTAGTTCTGACTCGAGTGTTTTGTCTTTTCAATTCGCTCGGGTCCGTCTGAGCATTTTAGTTTATCGAACACTGCTTTTTGGAGAACGAAGACGAAGATATAGTACTATTATTATTATTTTTATTTATTCCGCTGCATCATGTTGTTCCACTGCATTTATTTATTTATTCCTATTTTACGTAACTCTGATTTTATGTTGTAAAAATAATCAAATGTATTTGTAATACAGCTTCATGAACTGTTATTTGATTATTATATTTTGTCATTCCACTACGAGATTCTATATTTGTTTTATTTCTTTCTCTTTTTCTTATTTACCCCACAACAATCTGCCCTTTTGAATGATTTGAGTCTTGCATGTATGTCTGCTTAAAACTTCCAAAAAGGCAGGACGTTACAACACTAGTCTATGCTAGTGCTCGGACATCCACAATGTACTACCCCGTTCGTACATTGAAGACTACGTAATCGTTCTATCTACTATCTGAATCCCGCCAACAAGGTATACTTTGTACGGAATTCAGTCGAGGATTTTCTATATCTGTAAAGGACTGCTTCGTTAGGCCTACAATACAGATATTCTAGTTGGTCTGTCTCTTTTTCATCATGGATATGGCCCCATGCAGCCACCCATTAACTAGCCGAAAGACTTCTAAAGAGTTAAGTGGCCATGCCCAACTGCAAACAATCTATCATCCAAATGGCGGTGCCCCTTATCCAATGTCTCGATAGTGAAAGAATCTTTGGCCTGTTGGTTTAACTCTAGTCTTTCCCAAAATCGCTCTTGGTCTTCATGCTGGCCGATATCCGCATGCGACTATCCTTAAAGTTACTTGCAAGTACTGGACATACGAATACCATACTCCGAACATCAAGTCCTTCTGACTGCCTACAAAGGTCTGCTTCATTAGGCCTACAATGCAAATGCAGTCAAGTCATACTCTCTTGGTGGAAAACTTACAAACCTGCCTCCGTGGGTGTAGCTTGTTAGGCCTACCCAGAGGGCCATCCCTCACGTCCCGTTGAAGTCTCGTACTTCCTTGAAGCCCAAAAAGACTAAGTTGGACGTGCTTCTCCATTTTTGAAATCCGTGATGAACTGCTTCGTTAGACGCTTCATCCTTTGGGCTGCTCCAAACGCATCTCAATTCTTTTATTAGATCCTAAGTCTAATCTTTTAATTTGCATTTATTTTACTTTCTTATTCTCTTGGCTACTTATTTACCCTAATTAGCATATTCTTGCCATCGTCTCACCTCTATCTATTGTGATATTTCCATTTATTTAATAGGGAATGTTGTTGGTATGAGCCACATTCATTATCTTGCTTATTTAACTTAATATAAATCTTAAGTTCATTAAAATAAGCCTCTTTTATCATTCCTGCTTTATTTGCTTATTGACTTAATATAAATTATTTAAATAAGCTTCTACCATTATTATCGCTCATTAATTTATTCAAATTCTCAAAATAAGCTTTTCCGTTCTAATTACTTTATTATAACCTATGTTATAATTCTACCTGTAATTGCCATTTTCTCTTCTTTTATAGTCCGTACATAATTCTAGCATTTCTTTTCTGTTCTAATCTGCCTTCTTTTATTATGATGTAGAATATTCTTTTATTCTCTTATATTATACAATTCACTTATCATAATAACTATCTTCTTAAATAGTCTGTGCAGTGAATGCAGACCTAGGTTCATTATTGTTTACAGCTTCAAGTTCTTATCTAATAATTTACTTGATTCATGTCATACTTTGCTTTATTATCTTCTATTCTAGGAAGTAATTCTATTTTATTTGGTTGGTTATGAAAACTATATTTAAAAATCCATTTCCATATTTTAATATTAAATAATACTATAAACAATAATCTGTAACTACTTGATATTTCTTTTACCATTTTAGAATAGTGTAAAATACAGTGGTTTCTCTATTTTACACTAATTCTCTTTTTTTTCTTTTTTTTAGCAATTACGTTCATTGTTGTCTTTTAAATATTAAATTATAGAAATGTATCCTATTTTGTAAACCAACCAATTAACCTTTTAGTTACTCTCAAATCAAGTTATTAGATTAATTAACTTTTCTCATTTTAACGTAATTTATTACAGTAATTCCATTCCTCAAACTTTTATTACTTTACATCTTATTTCCTTAATTTTAGTATTCTTAATTACTTAATCCATATTCACGTTTAATTTATTCTAATCCATACGCAAAGAAAGAGGAGAAAATAGAAGAAGAATGATGCTTGCATAGAAATCCAAAACGTAGAAACAGATGTAAATAAATACTAATACTGTAAATTCCTTATAGTTCAAGATAACTTAATTAATAGGATTAATTATTGAATAAAATTATCTAAACGGGAATTTAACGATAAAATATCTTAAACTTAAAAGATATATAAATAAATCCACTCACCTGACGTCCTTAGCTTTGCATGTGCTCAGCTTTGCTCCATGGTCCTTCTGGATCCCTCTCTAAGGCGCATAATATTTTAATTTAGAAGATCTTCTTCCTAGAAATATTCTTTTTTTAGGGTCCAGCCTTTTGGCCAAGGACCCAAAGAAATATTTTCTATTTAGGGTTCAGCCTTAGGCTATTGGGAGAAAATCTAATTATGAGAAAAGAGCTAAGCCTAGGGTTCTATTTATAGGGGGCTTGGGGATCTTAGACCATTGGATTCTTGGATTGAACCTGGAGCCACCACGTCATAGGGTAGTTCGGAGCCATAGGATCGAAGAACATATGGCTCGGATCGCGTTTAAAACCAAAAATATGTCATTGTACGTACTTGGATGAAGCATCATCCAAGCCGTATGCGGGTCGATCGGGCTGTCGACCGCCCACAGCCAACGGTCGACCACGCGGTCGACCTTGGGGTTATTTGGGTCGACCTTCAGGTCGGCCCATAAAAGTGTGTGTGTGTGTGTGTGTGTGTTCATTTGTAACTTCTTCATATTGGCTCGGATTTTGACAAGTTATATATGGAAACTGATCAGAAAATCGCCCCGGACGCAATGGTACAAGTGCCGAAGCCATATTCTGAAAAGTCCAAAATTATTTATTTTCATTTTTTATCGTCATTCGTTAAATTCTAAATATATAAAAATGCGAGGTGTTACACTCACTAAGAACAATTATGACAATTAGAGTTTAAGAATGATGGCAATTCAAGGAGCACACGACGTGTGGGAGATAGTCGAAAAAGGAAACATCGAACAAGAGAATGAAGATAGTCTAACTCAAATTCAAAGTAATAGTTTGAGGGACTCAAGGATGAGAGACAAGAAGGCTCTCTGTCTAATCTATCAAGCATTGGATGACGATACTTTTGAGAAAGTTTTGGGATCAAAGTCAGCAGAAGAAGCATGGGAAAAGCTTCGAACATCTTACAAAGAAGCGGATCAAGTTAAAAAAGTACGTCTTCAAACTTTAAGAGGAGAATTTGAAACTTTTCATATGAAAGAAGGTGAACTTGTCTCTGATTACTTCTCAAGAGTTTTAATGGTTGCTAATAACCTAAAAAGAAATGGTGAGAAGTTAAATGATGTAAGAATTATGGAGAAGATTCTTAGATCATTAGATCCAAAGTTCGAACAAATTGTCGCCATCATCATAGAGAAAAAAGAACTTGGAGGTCATGGAAATAGAAGAACTTCTCGATTCATTTCAAGCTTATGAAGAAAAGAAAAGGAAAAAAGAAGAGATTGTGGAGCAAGGACTTAAAGCATGGATTGATTCAAGAAAGGAAGAAAGCAATCGAATTCAACAAAGACGATGTTGTGGTCCAGAACGAGGAAGAGGACGTGGATATGGACACGGACGAGGTTGGAGAGCCAATAACGAAAACAACAATGACAACAACAAGCAAAGAGGAGAAAGATCAACAAGAGGTCGTGAGAGAGGAAATTCAAAGTCAAGGCATGATAAGTCCGGCGTTAAATGCTACAATTGTGAAAAATTTGGACATTATGCTTTTGAATGTAGTGCTCCTAGCAACAATAAAGTTGAAGAGAAGGCCAATTATATTGAAGAAATAAGTCAAGAAAACTATACTTTACTGCCGGCTTACACGGAAAAGAAAGATGAGTTAATTTCCAAAGGATCATGGGAGATTGTCGAAAAAGGTTATGAATCGCCGAATGACTTGGAGAGGATGCCGAAAATTGATAAGAAAGCATTTGCAAAATTACGATGGAATGACCATCGTGCTCGTGTTGTGATGAGTGAGAACGTCGATGAAGTAGCGTATAATCGTATACTTGGAGAAGGTTCCACAAAAGGGTCGTGGAATTTGTTGAAAGAAGCATATGAAAAGAATGATGCAAAAATAACAGAAGAAGACTTTTTGATTGATGAGAAAGAGAAAACGAAGAATGGTGAGAAGGAGAAAGATAAAGAAAAATTGCTGATATTTAAGTAGATAGAGGAGGAAAAATTGAAAGAAGGAGAAAAATGTGTAGAAGATGGAAAAGAAGAAGTTGAAGAAAATAAAGGAAGCGAAAATGACGTCGATGATGAAAAGTATGAAAGTGGAGGAGATGACAATGAAGAAGACATAAATCAAGGAGGTGACATTAAAGAGCTTGGAAGACATTTGAATTATGAGCAAAAATTTAAAGAAATGGAAATAGAGAATGTTAAGGAAATAGATACTGGATTGGTCATAAACTCCAAGAGCGAAGTTATGAAATAATGCAAAGATAAAATATATGGTTGATTCAAAATTTATGGTACTGAAACAAGGCGGATGCTAGAACGCTTACTTTATGGAAAATTTTATTGTAATGGAGGACGAAATGAAAGACGTGAAACAAGAATCCATGAAATTACATTAAAGATCTCGATGTTTAGTAAGAAGGTCAACGCAATAAAGAAAGTTTGGATGATATCTCTATTCCTACCAAAGCAGGTGGAATACAAAGATTTCAAGCATTACTTGGTACTACAAAATCAAGTTTACATGGGGGTGTTGGAAATAAACTTGATTTTGTTAATCTAGATTTTTCCATATAGGAAATATCTAGAATATAGAATATATAGAATAATGTATTTGAAGTTGTCTGAGAGAATATTTAGATATTTATGGACTAATATATTTGAAATTGTAAGAGTGAATATTTAGGAGATATTTAAGG
Source organism: Allium fistulosum (assembly GCA_030737815.1). Taxonomy (NCBI): domain Eukaryota; kingdom Viridiplantae; phylum Streptophyta; class Magnoliopsida; order Asparagales; family Amaryllidaceae; genus Allium; species Allium fistulosum. Next base: position 943,134,924 of record CM060905.1, on the reverse strand, counting down.
AGAACTGTTACATTGAGATAATCTCCACCATTTATTTGTGATGTGAACTCCTATAAATAGAGGTGGATTCACTCATTTTGGATGTAAAAAACGTAAGAGAATTGAAATGTACTAAGAAAAAATATATAAACTTTTGTACTAAAGTTTAGTAATGAAGTCTTTCTCCTTATATGAAAAAAATCGTTTTTTTCTCTTCTCCAACCTCTTATCTATCTTCTTCTAAAATCAAATCTATTTGCTATTGAAGAAAACTTCCAACAGAATTATGTTTAATAAATTTAACAAATAAATATATACAAGATCGTTATTATAATTTGTGTATGATCTAAAACCACAGTAATGGAACTTGCGATTTTTATTCCAAATTTCAGAATTTTTATGCGATTGCCTTTCGTAGTCCTCAATTTTCCAATATCCCAAGAACTGCTCGAGTATCTCTTCGATAAAGGCTAGATGCTTTTTGCCACTCCCATGTATACCTTAGGACCACTCTCAATATTTGTTGCTTACTTTGGCCTCTCAAACCTTTCACATTATTCCTTTATAAACGTCATCTTTCTAAGCAAATTTCGTCTGCAGATGCAATTGAATATATTATTTATAAAATGTTGAAAGCAAGCGATACAATATTTTACTTATTTTGATGAGGAGATGATGTGGGATGCGTTGAAGAAGGCGGTTTGCAAAAAGGAGTTCATATGTGAAAGTTACAAGTGAATTAGTGTTTTGAAATAAATAAATTTATTTATTTATTTCAAAAGTTGTTGATACATACAAAGTCAAAATTAATATTGGAAAATATCAAAAGCTTGTGATGTAGAGTGTTATCCCACCTTTTGGTCAAGGCCGGAATATCAACAAATTGGCAAGGAACGATAGATACCAGGATTGTAGTTCAATTGGAAACAAGGCTGCAATGGATGTCGTCAAAATTTGGCCAAGCTCCGATCAGAATGAAATCGATTGGAGATGATGATGAGGACTAGAAAATGCTGTGTTTCAGGTTTCAGATCAATCGGAGGTCGTATGCACAAGATATGGATGGATTAAGGTGCATAAGGCATGTTTCGTACCGATGCATTTCGCATCGAGCAGCGGATGGTGGTTCGAATCGATACACTTCGTATCGATTAGCAAGGTTTCGACTCGATACATTTCGTATCCATCAGCATGGGCTCGACTCGGTGGTTTCGTATCGGTCAGGATGGGAAGAGACGGCGTGTCTCGAATCGATACTCTCGTATCGATGGTAGAAGTGTTTGGCACCTTCGTATCCATGGGAGGCCATCAGAGTTCGCGTCCATCAGGTAAGGCTTCGTTCGTATCCATCTGTGTCTAGCTTCGTATCCATATGATTGGCCCTTCGTGCGTTTTTCGTATCGATCGATAAAACCTCGCATGACATTATTTCGTATCGATCAGATAGATCGATACGAAACACACTCCTGAAATCGATACGAAGAATGGTACGATGCAAGCAGTTGGATACAGATGCAAAGAAAAGTTATCGGCACGAACGAATGGAAAATATGGATGCGAGCGCGAGTCAAGAGGAGAAGCATTCAAAGCGGCGAAGGACATGCATGGTTCGAAGGAAGAAACCTTCAACTCGGCACGAATTTAGGATCTGGCCTGGGAAGTAGCGCCACGTCAGCAGATAAGCGCATGCCTTGATCGAGTCGAACAGGAGGGATGCGAAAGCGTGGATTCGAAGACAGCAGGCTATGGAAAACATGAGATTGAATCGATCATATCTCCTAAACCATATACCCAAATACCATGAAATTTTTACAGCAGCTTGCATACAAGGTAAAGAACAATCCTGCCAAGTTTCAGCCCGATTGGATCATTTCTTGATGGATACGAAATTTCTTCGTATCGATCGCAGATCAAGTCGAAACTTGGTGGGGTCGGTCGCGTGGGCCCCCTCACATGCCAGAAGGAGTCTCCCGAAGTTTGAGCACGATCTCAGCCTCCTATGCCTATAAATAGCCCCCTAAAGCCTATAGAAAAGGGTCTTTTGGCCATTCAACGTCCAGTCTCTGCCGGATTCAATTCTATGCTTCAATACAATCATTATACTCGAAATTCTTCATTGTAACTGCTGTAATCATCTGTAACCAGCGAGGATAATCAATAAAAGATAAAACTTTGAAGTGGATGTAGGCCGGAGATAGCCGAACCACTATAAATTGTGTGTCACTGTTCTTTATTTTTGGACTGCCGTTTATTGCTTGCTTAGATCTGAGATTTGTGTTTGAATATTGCTGATTTGTATTCATACACTGGTGCTTTCACAATACTTGGGGTTTGTGACCATTCTTGGCGCAAACACTTTGGTGCTTCCACTGAGAACAACTAGCACCCGCTACATCAGATTCAGAGTTCAGATTTAAAAGCTTGAAGGGATCAGATTCGGGAGATAATGACTCGACAAACGAGACAAAGAGCTGAGAGAAGCCAACAAGGAGGAAGTCAAGAGGCATCCTCTGGTGCTGGAGAAGAACCAGCTTCGATCTACATCACTAGAGACGAAATGGAGACCATGACCAATCTGATGCACGGAAGAATAATGAAGAGCCAACAGGAGATGCTGCAGAATTTCTTTGAGCAGATGAGAGCTACGGGAATACAAAACTTAGGACCAGCTACAGCGGCTGTTAATGTGGAACAAGGAGCTAGGGATATGGGACCCAATGGGGGACAGAATACAGAACCGGAAGGCAATCAACAAGGGCTTGGGGGCAGGCCCGCCGGATCCAACACATGAAGACCTTTGGAAGGAGTTCAATAGGCTAGGGCCAACGTTGCTGCTAATGAGCCACATGAAGAATATGTGCCGGAGTTCCCTCGAGAGCTTGGGGGGCAACCCCCGACAGACAATGCTGGATTAGCGGAAATCATTAGGAAGACTATGCGTGGAGGTTTGACCAATAGAGATTTGGAAGGAGTGAACAGGAGTCCGTTCGCTCGGGAAATCAGAATAGCTCAGAATCCACCTAAGTTCAAATTACCTAGCGTGGAAGCATATAATGGCAAGGTTGACCCGACTGATCACTTGATGAGATACACTAGACACATGGAAGTGCTAGGGGCATCGGAGGAAGTGATGGCCAGATGTTTCCCGTTGTATTTGACGGATCTAGCTGCAATGTGGTTTAGGCAGCTGGAAGAAGGATCTATCAGGACTTGGAGGGAATTGGTGGATAGGTTTTTGGGACAGTTTCAGGTTCATATCAAAAGACCTAAGAACGTAATGACGTTAACATCGGTAAAGCAAAGGACGGATGAATCACTTAGAGCATTTCTAACTCGATTCAATGCGGCAGTTGCTTCGGTGGATCGGCCGGATCCATCGATGGTTTTAATGGCAGCGGTGTCAGGAGTCAGGGAGGATTCGGATTTCAAGGTATCTTTAGTAAGAGACCCGCCACTGGATCTCGGGGAATTCTTTCATGAAGCTGAAAGGTTCCTTCGGCAAGAAGACGCAATTGCAGATTTAAAGTTGAAGGAAGTGAATGCAACTGAGGGTGGAGGACCATCCAGAAGAGGTTCGGATAAAGATAAAGGGAAAAGGAAGTTGGATGATGACTCTAAAAAAGCTAGGAAGCGATGGAAGGATCCAAAGTTTTCCACATACACGGGATTAAACGAGACACTAGAGCGGATATACATGGAAACCCGGAATCGCCTTCCTTACCGGAGGCCGGCTAAGAGAGAACCATCCGAGCGGGAGAGGGCATCAGGAAGGCACTGTCTCTTTCACGATTTGGACGGGCATGATACCAACAGCTGCAGGCACTTAAAGGACATAATTGAGGAGCATGTGAGGAATGGACAATTGAGGCAGTATGTTGGGGCACGGAATGCAGCGGTGGAGCAGGAGCAACCACCGCCCACCTCACACCATGATGATGTGAGGCCCAGGAATGACGGTCGATTGGTTATCAATTGACCAGGATAATATGAAATAAGTAACAGACCATTGGCGAGCAACCAAGTCATTTGCACATGTATGGGGATGGAGATGGCCCCTAGGCATGCTCTGAATGATGATAAACCGCTAAGCTATGGTTTGCGAAATCTGTCTTCTGTTTTTTGATTGGACACTTGGTTCTCTGGTTTGGTTTTGGAGTTTGGTTTGAACTCCTGGTTTTGTTTGTTTTCTGTTTTGGATTTTCGTTTGGATGACTGGTTTCTGTTTTGGATGCTAGTTTGGATTTCTGATCTTTTTGGTTTGACTTGGATTTTGGATTGAATTTTGACTGGATTTTTGTTTGGGTTTTGATAAAACGGTCGTCGGGTATGGATTATGCCTGGCAAGGGGTGAGTCGTTTTGCCCGAATGCGGTAAAGTGACTCATTCAGGTCATCGAGCATGGACTATGCTCGATAAGGGTCCGGAGAGACCAGGATTCGGCCTAGGACTTAGGCCCCCTATTATCGATTATTTTTTCAGGTCGCTGAGTATGGACTATGCTCAACAAGGGTTCGAAGAGACCAGGATTCGGCTTAGGACTTAAGCCATGGCATTACTTACGTCCAGGGACACTGGACCACGGTCGTCAGGTGTGGATAGCGCTTGGAAAGAACCCGGAGAGATTAGCTCAACGTCCATGGACATTGGACCACGGTCGTCGAGTGTAGATTGCACTTGACATGAACCCGGAGAGGTTACGGATTTGGATATCGACCCGCAGAAGTCCAGGATTCGGTTATTGGCTATTGGAAAAGGATGGATTCAGGCTCGGTTGTTGAGTTCAAATGGATATGGAATTGACCAAAGGATTTGGTTATTGGATTTGGAACTGGGCATTGACTCGGAGCAGTCAAGGACGATGTACTCTGATGATATGGTTATAGATTTTGGATATTGGATTCGGAGTTATTCAAAACACACCTTCTTGCCACAAGGCATGTTTTGAGGGGCAAATGTTATCCCACCTTTTGGTCAAGGCCGAAATTTCAACAAATTGGCAAGGAACGATAGATACCAGGATTGGAGTTCAATTGGAAACAAGGCTGCAATGGATGTCGTCAAAATTTGGCCAAGCTCCGATCAGAACGAAATCGATTGGAGATGATGATGAGGACTAGAAAATGTTGTGTTTCAGGTTTCAGATCAATCGGAGGTCGTATGCACAAGATATGGATGGATTAAGGTGCATAAGGCATGTTTCGTACCGATGCATTTCGCATCGATTAGCGGATGGTGGTTCGAATCGATACACTTCGTATCGATCAGCAAGGTTTCAACTCGATACATTTCGTATCCATCAACATGGGCTCGACTCGGTGGTTTCGTATCGGTCAGGATGGGAAGAGACGGCGTGTCTTGAATCGATACTCTCGTATCGATGGTAGAAGTGTTTGGCACCTTCGTATCCATGGGAGGCCATCAGAGTTCGCGTCCATCAGGTAAGGCTTTGTTCGTATCCATCTGTGTCTAGCTTCGTATCCATATGATTGGCCCTTCGTGCGTTTTTCGTATCGATCGATAAAACCTCGCATGACATTATTTCGTATCAATCAGATAGATCGATACGAAACACACTCCTGAAATCGATACGAAGAATGGTACGATGCAAGCAGTTGGATACAGATGCAAAGCAAAGTTATCGGCACGAACGAACGGAAAATATGGATGCAAGCGCGAGTCAAGAGGAGAAGCATTCAAAGCGGTGAAGGACATGCATGGTTCGAAGGAAGAAACCTTCAACTCAGCATGAATTTAGGATCTGGCCTGGGAAGTAACGCCACGTCAGCAGATAAGCGCATGCCTTGATCGAGTCGAACAGGAGGGATGCGAAAGCGTGGATTCAAAGACAGCAGGCTACAGAAAACATGAGATTGAATCGATCATATCTCCTAAACCATATACCCAAATACCATGAAATTTTCACAGTAGCTTGCATACAAGGTAAATAACAATCCTGCCAAGTTTCATCCCGATTGGATCATTTCTTGATGGATACGAAATTGCTTCGTATCGATCGCAGATCAATTCGAAACTTGGTGGGGTCGGTCGCGTGGGCCCCCTCACGTGCCAGAAGGAGTCTCCCGAAGTTTGAGCGCGATCTCAGCCTCCTATGCCTATAAATAGCCCCCTAAAGCCTACAGAAAAGGGATCTTTTGGCCATTCAACGTCCAGACTCTGCCGGATTCAATTCTACGCTTCAATACAATCATTATACTCGAAATTCTTCATTGTAACTGTTGTAATCATCTGTAACCAGCGAGGATAATCAATAAAAGATAAAACTTTGAAGTGGACGTAGGCCGGAGATAGCCGAACCACTATAAATTGTGTGTCACTGTTCTTTATTTTTGGACTGCCGTTTATTGCTTGCTTAGATCTGAGATTTGTGTTTGAATATTGCTGATTTGTATTCATACACTGGTGCTTTCACAATACTTGGGGTTTGTGACCATTTTTGGCGCAAACATAGAGATATATTAGATATTGTAATCCAATCAAAATCAAAAGCAGACACATATTTTGCTTTGGAAGAAGTTCGAATATCCTAGATATATGCTCCATCGGCACCTATATAAAAGCAGTGGAATCTCAACCATTTTATCACCATAAAAAATTATCTCGTCTTGTTTTTTGCAGTGATTATAGTTTTTTTTGCTCTACTTTATTAACTAGAATCACGTAATAAGAAAATCTCTTGTACTCTCTTCAAATTATAGTGAGTTGTCGGGTCCATGGATGTAGGTCAACTAGACTGAACCACGTTAAATTTTATCATCTTCCTTTATTTTGTATTTTGTGTATTTATTATTGAGTAGTAAATAATTGCTATTGGATTGAGAGGTGTTCGATTGGCTAATCCAGATCTTGGCGTTAGATTATTCCAAATTAGTGAAAAAATGAAAATTTTCACTACAGATTGGTATCAGAGCCAGTCGATTTGTTTTAGATTTGAGCGTCTATGGCTTCGGGGAAAATAGATAAATCTGGTAGTAATTACGCTGTTACTTGTTTTGATGGAAAAGGAGATTTTGGCACATGGAAGATGAAGATGGCGGTCATACTAAAAATAGAGAAGACTTTTAAGATTATTTCTGAGCCGGATAAACAAAGAGATATTAAGAGGAATGTTTTGGAAGAGGTGGAAGAAGAAGCTCTTACAACCATCCAGTTAAGCCTTTCTTATGAAGTTCTAAGCGAATTTTCTCAGAATAAGATTACAAAGGAATTATGGGATGCATTATCTGATGATTATCAAGACAAGTCTCTCACCAATCGGCTTGTTCTTCAGTAACAACTCTATTCGTTTAAGATGAAGCCTGGTGCCGATATTATGGAGCATGTAGATGCTTTGACCACTTTGATTATGAAGCTGAAGGCAGCGGAAGTTGATATTACTTATGAGGCTCAAATTGTCATCCTCTTATGTTCCTTGCCTAAGGAGTATACTGCTTTTGTTAATTCCATGATATATGTTCATAGAAAGATTAGCCTATCTGACGTAAAGGCTGGTCTTCATAATAAAATCTTGAGAGGTCGATTGGCGAGCACTAATTTGGATAGTGATAAAGATGGCTTATCTTTACAGAAATGTAGAAGCCAAAGCAAGTCAATGAATGGTGGTGGTTGAAGTAATTCAAGGTCTCAGTCAAGAAGGCCTAAGCGATTGACTTGCCATTATTGTAAGAAGCCATGGCACTTTATAGCTCAATGTCCCAAGCTCGAAGGAAGAAGAAAAGACTCAAAGCAAGCTTCAACATCTACTACAGAGAGTGATACCGATGTACTTACAGCTTCTGGCTCTATGGCTGATTGATTCTAGCGCATCCTATCATATGACATTTGATAGGAACTTCTTTTCCACTTACCATGAGATTGATGGAGGAGAAGTTCTAATGGGCAATGATGTTTCTTGTCGTATGGTTGGTGTTGGTAGTTTGAAGGTCAGGATGTTTGACAGTGTTGTGCGTACTATTACTGAAGTTAGGCATGTACCTAATTTGAGAAGGAGCCTGATTTCTGCTAGGGCTTTGTGTAGGCTTGGTTTGAAGATTGTAGTTGAGGGAGAGAAAATGAAGATATCGAAGGGTTCCATGATTGTTATAAAAGGAGTGATGGTAGAAAATCTTTATCTATTGAAGGGCACTACTGTAGTTGGTGAATCAGCTTCAGTTACATCTGTTGATTCAGATTCTTCCAGATTGTGGCACTTGGGGATGGGTCACATTGGCGAATGCAGTTTGGATGATTTTAGAAAGCGAGGTTTGATTTGTTATTCCTCCTTTTGGCAAGGCCATGAAACCAAGAAATTTGACTGATTATAGTTGTGTACTTGTTTTGGAAAATAGGTATACTCGAGGCTATGAATGAAATACGACCGGCCGGGACCCCAGCTCCGATCTGAGTGCAATTAGTATGGAATTATTTACAGAGCTCCAGAAAGTCATATTTCAAATTTCAAGTCAATCGAAGTTCGTATGCTCAAGTTATAAGCAAAACAAGCACTCATGTACTCCATCTAGGATCGATACTAGAAACTGTTCAAATTAACAAGGATCGATCAATATCCCAAAATCTACAAAGCCAATCAACTTGAAACTTTCAGAAAGTCAATAAAATAGTGTAGGAAGCCCACCCCAAAATTAGAAGTCAAAACAATGAAGTTGAAAAATCCTTCGTATCCATCACTTTCGTATCGATCTTATGGATACGAAGATGTTGCTTTTTGACACGAAATAGGGTATATCTCACTCATTTTAGATCTAAATGACTCCAAACTTTGAGGACGTGCTTAGAATACTCTAAGAAGCTTGAACAATCGATTTCAAGCCAAAATTTGAAAGAAAAATATTTTCCATATCGATCATTTTCGTATCGATCATATGTATACGAAAAACGCCCATCTCGTTGAGGATCGATAGCTAAACTCACTGGATCGATCTCAAACTTTCACACAATGCTCCTAAGCCTCTTGGGACCCACTCCAGTAAGTTTCATCATCATATGACAAGTGCTCCTATGAATACATAATTGATATGGATCGATACGAGGGCCTTAGCTACTCCATAATTGCAATCTTGATCGATCAATAACTCTGCAACCACAACTCCAAATGCAATGAGATTTTCACAGCAAGTTACATAACACTTCGGAAGCCTCCAGGATCGATCAAGGCTTGATTGGAGCATTTCATGATCGATATGAAATGCTATGAGTCGATCAAGGACCAATCCCAAACGACCCCAGATCGATCATGCGAGCCCACCTGGGCTTGAGAAAGAGTATTCTGAGATCCAAGGCAGATATTTAGATCTCCATACCTATAAATAGCACCTACATGGCAAGAAAAAAGGACTTTTGGCTAGGGACTCTAGAGGCTGCTACTTTTATTTTTGATTTAATTATAGTTAATCATTAGCTATTACAAGCATTGTACTTGAGTAAAAAAGCAATAAAAGATTGATCTTCAAAGTGGACGTAGGCAAAACATCACTGAAACACTATAAATTTTGTGTTTCTTATTGTTCATCTATTTGCTAAGTGTGATTGCTATATTACCCTCATTTTCATTTTACTTTCTTTGTTCATTTCTTTACAATCACGCTCAACGGGGTTTGTACCATTTTTGTTGCGAACATGATTGATGGAGAACATCATTCAAAGCTTGGCTTTTGTGATAAGTGTGTACTTGAAAAGCAGATAAAGATTTCTTTTGGTATAGGAGAGCACAAAGAAAAGGCTATCCTGGAGTATGTTCGAATAGATATGTGGAGTCCCTCCTCTTGTTAATCCTTAGGTGGAGCCAGGTATTTTGTTTCATTCATAGATGATTTCTCTTGGAAAGTATGGGTCATACTTCCTACGGTCTAAGCGTGAAACCATTACCAGGTTTTGAAAGTGGAAATCTATAGTTGCAAAGCAGTCGGGGAAGAATTTGAAAGTTCTATGTTCGGATAATGGCAGTGAATTTGTATCACAGGTGTAACGGACAACTTTTTCCGTATAGTTTAAGCGGACAATCAACCACCCATGACCCACTCAAATTGAATGGAAAGACAGATAGTTAGGGGAAAAGAACAAGAAAGAAGGAAGAAGAAGAAGAGAGAAAGAAAACAAGCAACACTGAATCTCATAGCGTAACGAATAACCTATAATATATAATAAATCTTTACCCAAAGAAAAATAGAATATACATATACTAATCAGAGTATACTAACCTATTTTAGCCTGGACAATTATAACGTCTTGTCTGTAACATCCCCATACTTGGAGGCCCAAAACTAACGGCTACGGATGCTGCAGTCATCCATAGTTATTAATCTTTGGCGACCAAATACGGCGGTGCTAGGTACATTGATAAAAAAATCACAAGAATATGGAAAAATTTAACAATTCAAAAACATATTTCCATATTCAAATCAAAACATTTCCTGTTCATTACATAATCCCAAAACATTAACCACATTCAGAAAAATATAATTATTACACATACGCCAAGAGCGACATATGAAGATGCCCCATTGGTTGACCAGAGTATATAATAAGGCAAATAAATCTGCCTTTACATCCAAATACACAGCGGAAAAGAAAACCCTAAATAACTATCTGCCTCCTGCACGCATCCGGAAGCTTTATTCGTCTAAGAAAAACCTGAAAACCCTAAACCTCAAACTACTCAAAATCAATTGAGTACCCGAGAGTTTAAGGAGAAAACAAAAACTTCGAGTCAGACATAAAGCCTGGTATGAATAATAGTCTATCATCTCAAACCAAATGGATATCTAGTGAGACCACGCCGCTTAGTAGAACGGGTTTTCCCCTCATTAGTATCCTAAAATCTTTATAAATCTGTATGTTGTGCTCCTGCATCCACAATGGTTAACAACAAAACATTATAATGATATGCAAAACAAGCAAATCTAATATAGATTACTCATCCCCATTCATTCGGACTATCTGTCTTAATTATAGTTTCTAGGATTACTATTACCCTAATAGTTTTCATGGGCCAACTAATAACAAGTTAAACATTTAAGAACTCCTTGTCCAATTACATAGTTTTCATGGGCTAACTATGAACCTGTCTATCTGACATATTCAAATACACATAGTTTTCACTGGCTAACTATGAACCTGTCTACCCGACATCTTCATTTACACATAGTTTTCATGGGCTAACTATGAACCTGTCTATCTAACATCTTCATTTTCACATAGTTTCATGGGCTAACTATTAACCTATTGGCCCCTGCCAATATCATACAGTTTTCATGGGCTTACTGGAAACCTATCGGCCCCTGCTAATATATTTCCCTTATATTTTACTCATTCAGGAGTTTATTCAATTATATTCACTACTGGGTTAACCCAGCTGGTTCTCCTACCCTTTTTCCCATATTATAGTTATGGGTCCTTTATAAAGTGGATATGTTCATATTAGAAGAAGCAATATAACAACATAGCAATACCACTCCTATGGGTTTAATTTATCAAAGATAGATTCTTCTTTAACCATTGTAAAAACACCTTTAATATAGCCATGGTTTTTCCTTTAAAAATATAGAGTTTCGGTCATAAAACCTTTCGATAACTTTGAAACCTAGTCTTCAACTTCATAGGATAACCTCCTTCGAAAGTTCTTAAAAGCATTAGGCTCCTACCTTATAATATTTTAAATTCAACCATTCAAAAATATAAAACTTGATCAAAAGAAAACAATTTTACAACCCCTTCGAAAGTATCTCCTTCGAAGGCAAAGAAAACCAAGCAAACATATTTGAAAGCAAAGAAAACAACCTCCTTCGGAAATATTAAACTTTGTTTTATCCATAAGTTTTAGGTGTAGAATTAAGGTCTCCAACCTATTCCATTGTGTTCAAATAATGGTTTGCCTTTCCGTAGAGTGGTCACAGTAGAAAAATGGGCTTACGGTTAGAAAGTTATGCCTATTTGAAGTTTTACAAACGAAGCTGGAGAAAGCTGCAAAAAAGCGCTTCCGCAACGTTTACAACTGCTACCGAAAGGTAGCTTCCGACAAGGTCGAAGGTTGCTTTCGGCAAGGCCGAAGGATTGCTTTCGGCAAGGCCGAAGGGTTCACTAAAAGTGCTCCAGAAAGGTGCAGAAATACTGCGAAAGGTTCTATGACGAAAGGTTTAGGTTCTATGACGAAAGGTTCATCAAAAAACGCTGCAGAAAACTGCAGAAATGCTACGGAAGGTTCTATGACGAAAGGTTCATCAAAAACGCTGTAGAAATCTGCAGAGATGCTGCGGAAGGTTCTATGACGAAAGGTTCATTAAAAACGCTGCAGAAAGCTACAAAAATACAGCGGAAGGTTTTAAGGTGGAAGGTTCAGTGGGAGAGTCGTAAATATCTTGAAAATTGCCATATAATCTTTGTCGAATTCCTATTGATTAATAGCATATTTTATCAATTCTTTGTCAAATTTCTATTGGTTAAAGACATATCTTTGCAGAAAATCTACTACAGATCAGAATTATTATTATAGAAATTTATTTTCAAAATAATTAATTATATTAATATTTTAATATAATTATTAAGCCTTTTTAGCTTAGAAAATTTATAATAAACTGAAATCACTTGTGAAAAATCTCAAAAATTCACCAAAAATCTAAAATAACTTTTTCTTCATCGTATAAAAACTTCTAGGCAGAATTCATTATTTTATTATTTTTAATAATTAAAGCCTGAAATAAATGTTTTTATCCACTTAGGAAATTCATAAAATATTCCTTTTGATTTCGAAAATTAAGAAATTAAAAACCCGTCTCCAAAATTACGTTTTACATAACATATCAAAAAATTAAGCTGTTTGGTAGTCCTTTACTAAGGTTTTTACTCTAAAACCCATCATTTTAATTCCATAAATAGCGCAATAAATCACCATAAATCAATATTCTATCTAAAAAATGATTTTTAGATCCAAACATGATCATAATAGTAACATGCATTCAGTTAATATCTATAACCGAACCAAAACAAGTAAAAATGAGATGATTACACTATTATTCATCTTGATTTAGTTGTTGGAGTTTGAGATTTGATTTAGCTTTAATCTTCTAACTTTCTCTCTTGGATCTTCCAAGTTTGCTGACCTCCTAAGGTGTTTTAATGGCTGGCTATATCTTCTCTTTTATGTTATTTTGATTTTATGAAATGGTAGGGGAGAATAAGAGAGGTTTTAAGAGGTATATGGGTGTGGGTATTCCCATATTGCTCTCCTCTTATTTTCCTAACTTATAAATTATAACCCACACTTATACATCATTGGTTTAGTCATGGCCAAGTTAATTTACAATTAAATCTCAACTCCTTAATCAACCACTTTATTCTATTTAATTTTATCTAATTAGATATCCTGAATAATTTTAAACAAAAATTAGGGGTGTTACAGGCTGCCCCTCTTAAAGAATTTCGAGACTATAAACAAGCACAACAACCATGCTAACAAAAGCTAGTATGTCCTACCAGCTAATAAGTCTATATAAAACAAATATATAACATACCCTCAAAACAGACCAGGATACGCATCTCGAATCTTGTCCTCTGTCTTCCCAGTATAGTCATTCTTGTTTTCGCTCCACTGAACTTTCACCAACTTGACTGTCTTGGTCCTCCATCTTTTCTCATCTCTCGCTACAATAAGAACTGGTTGTCTAACAAAAGTCAAATCAGGCTCTACCACCAAGTCCTCCAACTCTATCCGAGGAATAGTAGCCTCTAGATCATGCACATACTTGCGAAGATGAGACACATGGAATACATTATAAACACCTGCCATACTACTCGGCAACTCTACTCTATAAGCAAGTTTTCCGATCCTTTCCAAAATCTAGAATGGTCCAACATATCTCGGGGCCAACTTTCCCAACTTTCCAAACCGTACCACACCCTTCATTGGTGATACTTTAATGAAAACCCTATCTCCCACTGAGAACTCTAGGTCTTTACGCCTCTTATCCACGTAACTCTTTTGCCTGGATTGAGCTTCCTTCATCCATCCTCGGATTAATTCAATATTTTTTGACACCTCTCTAACCAAATCTGAACCTAAGACCAATCTGTCTCCAGTCTCTAACCAACGTGCCGGCCATTTACATGGTCTTCCATACAAAGCTTCAAAAGGCCTCATTCATATACTAGTCTGATAACTATTATTATATGAAAACTCAATCAAATGTAGGTGGTCCTCCCAAGATCCACCAAAGTCCAATATAAAAGCTCTTAGCAAGTCCTCAAGCACCTTGTTGACTCTCTCTGTCTGCCCATCTGTCTGTGGGTGATAAGCTGTACTCATCTTGAGCTTGGTCCTAATACCTCTTGTAGACTCCTCCAAAATTTGCTAGTGAATAATGCGTCCATGTCGCCGACTATGCTACTAGGAATCCCATGAAGTCTTGTTATGTTCTTCATGAACAACTTTGCTAAAATATGTGCCGTTTTGGTCGACTTCACTAGAATGAAATGAGCACTCTTGGTCAACCTATCCACAATAACCCATATACTCTCATTTCCACTCCTTGACCTTGGCAATCCATCAATAAAATCCATGGATATCGAATACCATTTCCAAACTGGAATATCTAGGCGCTGAAGTAACCCACTCGGCTTTTGATGTTCGTCTTTCACTTGTTGACAGTTTACACATTGCCTAACCCACAAGCCAACATCTTTTTTCATGCCTTCCCAATAGAAGCTCCTCTTCATATCTTGATACATCTTGGTCCCTCCAAGATGAATTGTAAACTTGGATCGATGGCATCCCTCAAGAACTTCTCTTCTCAAGTTCTCCACATCTGAAACACATAACCGTCCCTTCTTTCTCAACCATCTTCTCCGGTCAAGACAAAAATCTTTCAAATCATCAACCTCATTTCCAACCTCAAGCCTTTTGATCCTCTCAGCTAATATTGGATCCACTTTCTATTTAGAAGCAATTCTCTCGATCAATACTGGTCGAACTTCCAAACAGGACAACATGGCGGTACTCTGACTAGAACTAGCAGTCGATCTTAACTGCACACCACAATTGGTCAAAGCTTCTAGATCTTTCCACTCCAGCAACAAAGCCAACACCACATTCTGATGTCTTCTGCTGAGAGCATCTTCTACTTTATTGCCTTTTCCTGGGGTATATTCTATATCAAAATCATAAACAGCCAAAAACTCCAACCACCTCTGCTGTCACATATTCAACTCCTTCTGAGAGAATAGGTATCTCAAAGACTTATGATCGGTATACAATTCAAATATCTCCCCCAAGATATAATGCCTCCAAATCTTCAAGGAAAAAATTACCACTGCCCACTCCAAGTCCTGAGTAGGATATCTTACTTCATGCGGTTTAAGCTGCCTAGATGCGTAAGCAATAACTTTGCCCTTCTGCATCAATACTGCTCCCAATCCAGTCTCACATGCATCCGTATATACTACCAACCCTTGGTTACCATTTGGAACTAGTAATACTAGAGCATTGGTCAACAAATGCTTTAAATTAAGGAATGCTCCCTCACATTTGTCGGACCAAACAAACTTCACTTCCTTCCTGGTAAGCTTAGTCAAAGGCGCTGCAATCCGCGAAAAATCCTTGATGAATCTCCGGTAATAGCCAGCAAGTCCAAGAAAACTTCTGATCTTGGTCACTGTTTCTGGTCTCTTCCAATTATTAATAGCTTTGATCTTATCTGGATCGATTGACAATCCCTTCTCTGAAACCACATGACCAAGAAACTTAACCTCTTTCTTCTAAAAATGACAATTGGAAAATTTCGCTTTTAGTTGATTTTGCCTCAGCGTCTCCAACACCACTCTAAGATGAATCTCATGCTCTCTTCCATCTTTTGAGTATAATAAAATATCATCTATGAATACCAATATGAACCTATCCAAGTGCTCTCAGAAAACCCAGTTCATCAAATCAACGAAGAAAGCAGGTGCATTTGTCAATCCAAATGGCATCACCAACCATTTATATGATCCATATCTGGTTCGAAACACCGTCAATGGGATACTATCCTCTGCCACTCTTAGTTGATGGAAACCTGTACTCAACTAATCAAACAAGTCATAAATTCTCGGCAAATAATAATTATTCTTGATCGTCCTCTCGTTTAGCTTACGATAGTCGATACATATACTTAACGACCCATCTAGTTTCTTAACAAACACCGCGGCCGCTCCCTAAGGCAAGCTGCTTGGTCTAATAAAATTCCTTTCCTCAAGATCCACTAGCTGCATCTTCAATTCATTCATCTCTGTCGGCGACATTCTGCTAGGTGGTTTACTGACAGGTTCAGCTCCCGGTACAAGGTCTATTCGAAACTCTACAGCACGTTTTGATGGTATTCTAGTGACTGACTCAAATACATCTGCAAATTCTCTTGCTACACGAACCTGACTAAGGTCATATCCCACCTCTAAGACACTTAACAATGCACAGACACTCATACCGGAATTCTCCACTGAGAAAATAATTCGATCATAACTATCTAGGTGTCTCAATGATATTTCCCGATCTTGGCAAAATATCCTAACATCATACTTACCCAACCAATCAATACCAAAGATGATCCTGAAATCTACGAAATCAAAGACATACAAAATGCATGCAAACTTACGACCTAACAAATCAAGTTCTAATTGGTCACATCTCTTCCCAAGAGTTGCATGTCCTCCTATTGGATTTGCAACCCTTAAGAAAGTAACAAGGTATGTGGATTTTATACATAACCTATCAACCAAATACTGTGATATAAATGAGTGTGATGCACCGGTCAAAAAGTACTCTAACTGGTATACTCTGAATCAAAAGCATACCTTCCATCACCGTTTTCTCTTTCTCTGTGGCAGTAGGTCTAGAAGAAGAAGGTGGTCGAATCGCAAACACCTTCCCCATGTCCACCCGGACTGGCTCTGGACACTGGTTTTTTATAATGCCCAACTTGGTCACAGTTGTAGCATTTCACATTCTTCTTCTCTGCAGGCTTCTTTCCTTTACCAGATCAGCACTCGATGGCATAATGGCCCTTCTTATCACACTTATAACACACTAAATCAACCTTCGCTTTCTTGGCAGCATCCCCTTTCTAGGCTCCTTTCCTCTTGAAAATTTTTCTTTCTTTCCTTGAAGACCCTGGAACTCAACTGGTTTCTCCCTAACAGATACAGCAAGCATCTCCTCATTGCGAATGGCTATCTCCACCACTACATGAGAAGGCTCCCTAACATGAGTCATAGCCATTCTGCTAAGTTCTGGCCTCAATCCTCTAATAAATCTTTCGTTCCTTCTAACATAAGTGTCAACCAAAGCATACCCATATTGGGATAGCTCATCAAACATAGCAGCATACTCGATCACTGACATCTCTCCTTGTACAAGATCCATGAACTTCCTCATCAATGCTAACTTGGAAACCTCGGACAAGAACCTCTGCTCAAACCTTCTCCTAAAATCAGCCCATGTCAGCTCTTCCTCCGGAACTCCGACTATCACACTCTTCCACTAGTGAAGCACTAACTCTTGTAATTCTCTTGAGGCTAGTCTTCTCTTCTCTCCATCATCCAAGCCCAAATCTGTAAAGATCCTTTCACAGTTCAAAATCCAGTTCTCAACTTCAACAACATCATCTGTTCCATGAAATGGCTTCCCTCCCAAAATGGTATAATCTCTGCTTAGCTTGGCATAGTTATTGCCAATTAGGGCCACATGATTAGCTCCTCCAGCATTCACAGGATTACTTCCAGCTACCTTTGCAGCTGGTCTAACCTGCATCAAGTTGACAAAGAACTGATACATCATCCCTGTATCTACTGGTGGGATTCTAGCACCTACATTGGCCTCTGCACTTGGATTAGCATTAACCTGGCGATCTTGGTTCCTCCTGGTATTAGGTCGAGCATTACCATTTGTTGTGGTGCTTCTTCCACCAAGATTTCCTCTTCTATTTCCTGCTTCCATATCTTCTTTCTCGTAAATCGACATACGAGCGTTAGTAAGATACAGAAGAACGGTCTAAGAGAGAAAGAAACACATACTTATACACACACACATACACATATATATATATATATGTATGTATGTATGTATGTATGTATGTATGTATATATTGCAAATACAAGTATGTTACTATAACATTAACCCAAACCCCAATCTTATTTTTTTGATTCATTAGGATTATGTTTGAAAATGTTTTGGTTTATTTATGTTTTATCATAAACCTATGCTCTAATACCAACTTGTAACATCCCCCGCTTGGAGGCCTAAAACTAACGGCTACGGATGCTGCAGTCATCCATAGTTATTAATCTTTGGCGACCAAATACGACGGTGCTAGGTACATTGATAAACAGAGCACAAGAATATGGAAAAAATTAACAATTCAAAAACATATTTCAACATTCAAATCAAAACATTTCATGTTCATTACATAATCCTAAAATGTTAACCACATTCAGCAAAATATAAGTATTACACATACGTCAAGAGCGACATATGAAGATGCCCCCTTGGTTGACCAGAGTATATAGTAAGGCAAATAAATCTGCCTTTACATCCAAATACACAATGGAAAAGAAAACTCTAAATAACTATCTGCCTCCTGCACACCTCTGGAAGCTTTATTCATCTAAGAAAAACCTGAAAACCCTAAACCTCAAGCTACTCCAAATCAATTGAGTACCCGAGAGTTTAAGGGGAAAACAAAAACTTCGAGTCAGACATAAAGCCTGGTATGAATAATAGTCTATCATCTCAAACCAAATGGATATCTAGTGAGACCACGCCGCTTAGCGGAACGGGTTTTCCCCTAACTAGTATCCTAAAATCTTTATAAAACCATATGCTGTGCTCCTGCATCCATAATGGTTAACAACAAAACATTATGATGATATGAAAAACAAGCAAATCTAATCTGGAATACTCATCCCCATTCATTTGGACTATCTGTCTTAATTAGAGTTTCTAGGATTACTATTACCCTACTAGTTTTATGAGCTAACTAGTAACCAGTTAAACATTTAAGAACTCCCCGTCCAATTACATGGTTTTCATGGGCTTACTATGAACCTGTCTATCTGACACCTTCATTTACACATAGTTTTCATGGGCTAACTATGAATCTGTCTACCTGATATCTTCATTTACACATAGTTTTCATGGGACAACTACGAACCCGTTTATCTGACATCTTAATTTTCACGTGGTTTTCATGGGGTAACTATTAACCTATTGGCCACTGCCAATATATCATACAATTTTCATGGGCTTACTGGAAACCTATCGGCTCCTGCTAATATCTTTCCTTTATATTTTACTCATTCAGAAGTTTATGCAATTTATATTCACTACTGGGTTAACCCAACTGGTTCTCCTACCCTTTTTCGCAAATTATAGTTATGGGTCCTTTATAAAGTGAATATGTTCATATTAGAAGAAGCAATATAACAACATAGCAATACCACTCCTATGGGTTTAATTTATCAAACATAGATTCTTCTTTAACCATTGTAAAAACTCCTTTAATATAGCCATGGTTTTTCCTTTAAAAATATAGAGTTTGGATCACAAAACCTTTTGATAAATTCAAAACCTAGCTTTCGACTTCATAGGGTAAACTACTTCGAAAGCTCTTTAAAACATTAGGCTACTGCCTTATAATACTTTAAATTCAACCTTTAAAAAATATTAAAATTGATCAAAGAAAACAATTTTACAACCCCTTCAATAGTATCTCCTTTGAAGGCAAAGAAAACCAAGCAAACATATTCGAAAGCAAAGAAAACAACCTCCTTCGAAAATATAAAACTATATTTTAGCCATAACTTTTTATAGGTCAATAATTAAGGTCTCTAACCTATTCCATTGTGTTCAAATAATGGTTTGACTTTCCGTAGAGTGGTCACAATAGAAAAATGGGCTTACTGTTAGAAAGTTATGCCTATTTGAAGTTTTACAAACAAAGTTGGAGAAAACTGCTACAAAAGTGCTTCCGCAACGTTTACAACTGCTACCGAAAGGTAGCTTCCGACAAGGCCGAAGGGTTGCTTTCGACAAGGCCAAAGGGTTCAGTAAAAGTACTCCAGAAAGGAGTAGAAATGCTGCGGAAGGTTCTATGATGAAAGGTATAGGTTTATGACGAAAGGTTCATCAAAAACGCTGCAGAAAGCTGCAAAAATGCCGCGGAAGTTCTACAACGAAAGGTTTAGGTTCGATGACAAAAGGTTTGTTAAAAACGCTGCAGAAAGCTGCAGAAATGCTGCGGAAGGTTGTAAGGTGAAAGATTCGGTGGCAGAGTTGTAAATATCTTGAAAACTGCCACACAATCTTCGTCAAATTCCTATTTGTTAATAACATACTTTATCAATTCTTTGTCAAATTTCTATTAGTTAAAAACATATCTTTGTAGAAAATCTACTACAGATTAGAATTATTAATATAGAAATTTATTTTCAATATAATTAATTATATTAATTTTTTAATATAATTATTAAGCCTTTTTAATTTAGAAAATTTATAATAAACCAAAATCACTTGTGAAAAATCTCAAAAATTCACAAAAAATATAAAATAACTTTTACTTCATCATATAAAAATTTCGGGGCAGAATTCATTATTTTATTATTTTTAATAATGAAAGCCCGAAATAAATGCCTTTATCCCCTTAGGAAATTCATAAAATATTCCTTTTAATTCCAAAAATTATAAAACTTAAAACCCATCTCCAAAATTCCGTTTTACATAACATATCCAAAAATTAAGTCATTTGGTGGTCGTTTACTAAGGTTTTTACTCTAAAACCCATCATTTTAATTCCATAAAAAGCCCAATAAATCACCATAAATCATTATTCTATCTAAACAATGATTATTAGTCCGAACATGATCAAAACAACAACATGCATTCAGTTACTATCTATAGCCGAACCAAAACAAGTAAAAATGAGATGATTACACTATTATTTACCTTGATTTAGTTGTTGGAGTTTGAGATTTGCTTTAGCTTTAATCTTCTAACTTTCTCTCTTGGATCTTCCAAGTTTGCCGATCTCCTGAGGTATTTTAATGGCTGGATATATCGTCTCTTTTATGTTATTTTGATTTTATGAAATGTTAGGGGAGAATAAGGGAGGTTTTAAGGGTATATGGGTGTGGCTATTTCCATATTGCCCTCCTCTTATTTTCCTAATTTATAAATTATAACCCACACTTATACATTCATTGGTTTAGCCATGGCCAAGTTAATTGACAATTAAATCTCAACTCCTTAATCAACCACATTATTCTATTTAATTTTATCTAATTAAATATCATGAGTAATGTTAAACAAAGATTAGGGGTGTTACATTGTCCTTACAATTGTTGATAAATATAACCAATATACAACACAACGGAACACAAGAAATACGTAGTTACGTCTTGGACATCCAGCCCGTCTCTTGAGCTCTAATGCATCCGAAGTAATCTATAAATATGCTCGGTCTGACCCGACCATTATAATAAAATAACGCCCAAGTTAGTCAGGTATGCCAGCGTGAGAAAACACACACAACTAGATTTTAAAGTTATAAAAACCTTTGAAATCAAAAGTATCCCGTAAGACCATACTGCACATAAACACAAATGAGTTTTTACCTTACGATAACCAAAAACATTTTCTATAGAAAATCCATTTATATTCTAATAATGTCTAAAGGTCAAAGTAAAATATGAAAATAGTTGAAATGCTTGCATCCTACGTTTCTGCATAGTTGGGCACAACTAAGTCCGTACGACGCTTATTGGAGAATGGATTCCATACAATGACTGGGCTATTGGGGTACCGCCCGTCATAGTGCATCTCTAGATAAAATAACACCGAGGTCGAACGTATCGACCCCTGCCAACACAGAACCAACCTACCTTTTACTGGATAGTACCGAATATGATCGCCCATCCATTAATGGGCCCTGAAGCATACAAATGAGAGATAATATCGACACTATATAGGAAAAATCATACTCGGGAGCGACCCACTCAGCCGTGCTACATCTTCCTTATTTTAGTCATTCCCGGTTGATGAGGCTTAAGGCTACGTTTACCTTTTATATAACACTTCCCACTTGGAATGATAACACTGCCCTTTAGGAAACAACACAATTCTAGCATTCATCCATACAAGTTCGTTCACGGACTGAACGAAATGCTTGAGAGCTCCATCTTAAATTCCATCATCTTCAAGATATCTTCACTTTGAAATGCTTGAGTTGGATCGAAGTGGTTTTCGGATAACATATCCGACTCATATATCTTTGAAACAACATTCGATTGTTTCCGGTAAATTCAACCTCGGTTCTTTAGGAAATAAACAATAAAAAATAAGAGCGGAGATCACCTCCTATCCGTTAGTGAAAGGATTTTCTTATCATTTGTCCTAGGAGAACGGAACGAGATTTATACGCACAGTACAGCCTCATCGGAGAGGACTGTGCCATATAACTCACGTCTTTTAGATATTTCCAAAGCTGACTTTTGGGTCCATATTCGATAGTCGATTATTTAACTATCAACAAACAAACATTCTAATCAGGGATTTAATTCCATATGGAAAACCAACATTCATTAAGAACATAAGTAATCACTAGCCTCTTTTTAATAAATCTTTTCATTAATAAAAATCACTTTGTAATACTTGTATATTAATACCTTTACAAAGATATACCCACAAATCTCTATATTTTCAATACTTCGAAAAATATCTGTATATTTATCTTAACGCTATAAGTATATTCACAAAACCGAGGAAGATTTCCTTTCTATACAATTCAAAAATCATTTATAACTCCCTTATAAATCTCAAAACCATTTATAAAACTATTTTATAAATCTAAACCGTTTATAAATTCTATGTACAAACTCCTTATAAAACCCAACCTCCATTTCCAATTATAATATCTCCTATAAATTTCAAAACATTTATAACTCTTATAAATCCATAAAACTATTTATAAAACTCTTCTTATAAGTTTATAAACCCATATCAAAAATTCTTTTAGAAATATCTGAAACCATTTATAAAACCCTTTTTACTTGTAAATATTTTCCTTTAAGTCTCTGAATCATGTTAAAAACTCCTTTTATAAAACCTAATCTATTTATAAACTCTATTTATAAATATCGAAAACATTTATAAATAAATAATGCATCGAAACATTATTATATAATAGTAATTATTAATAATAAAAAATATAAATAAATAATAACAATTTACCTTAAAACATCTTAAAAATAATAATTAATAATTTTAAAACATTATTAATAAAACGGTAATATTTAAACTTTACCATTACTATAAATAATAATAGTTAATTTTTCAAAATCTTATAATCAATTATTATTATTAATTCCAAACCATATTAAATATTTAAACAATTGACTTTTCAAAATATTAAAATATTGATAAAAATAACTTTAAAATAATATTAAGTATAAATAAATAATTTTTAAAACAATATTTAAGTACAAATAAATAATTTTAAAACAATGTTTAATATAATAAATAACTTAGAAAGAACGGATAAAAAGGTTGGAGTAAAATAGAAGTTAAATCTTTTAAACAAAATATTTTTGAAACCCAATTTCAAATTTTAAAATCATTTCCTGTCTCAAAAGCCAATCCCAATCCAAATGGAAATTTATAGTATTTTAAAATACCAGTTTGAAGCCAATAGCCACCTAGCGTTTAATCAATATCGACATTGATTTCTATCGCCATAGGGTTTTAAGTTTTTAACATATAACGATGTCATAACCAATAATGCTAAAAATCTTGTTTATTATCCTATAATTCATATTATATGAATACTGTTGAAATTTAAAATCAACCATGGTGAGTAATCCCGTTGGATCCCTCCAACCAGTCTCTTTACATCACAACTCATATATATAATTATATAATATAGGTCATCCGCTACTATGCGGGTAAATATAAAAGGTCATCCGCTCCAGGGGCGGGAATATATCCAAACCAACTAATAAAACAATAAATCATCCAAACAACCAATCAACAATTTTTATCAACTATACAATATTATTGGTTAGCCAAAAAGGTGAGTTTAACTCACCATTACTCCAGTTGTCGCTAGCGCATTCTGGCTTCGTCTGAATTCGAATGACGTTCAAATTTAGCATAAAATTCCACTAGCTCTAATCTCCACCAAACCAATTCCATCGCGTAGTATACAAATGTATACACATTTGGTTATTTGGATTTATAACCAATGTATACATACGTACAATATACTATACATACGCATATGCATATGATGTCCTTCATATACATATCAGACGTGTGTATATAAACATATGCTTAAGTATATTAAAATATATGTCTATGGTTCTGTATACATATATACATAAACAGATACAGACACACACACAAACACACTTACTTTTGTGAAGTCTTACTAAGGCTTTAAGCAATTATCTTCAGAACATTGTTAGTATTGAGCTTAGGATCTGCCCTTTTGGTAGTAGCTTCGCTAAGTCCGCTGCATACCTCATTGGACACTTTAATTTTTATCTCCCCGCCTTTAATTTGAAGCTCGTCGATCCTAGCTTGGTATTTCATCCATTTTCCGTTTTACGTATTCACTGGAATTTTTTACATTTGCGTATATGTAAATATTATTTGAGTGAAGTTGCATCGATAACTTACCACAAACTCCGTCGAAGCATCATACATCCAACTATTTAGGGTGAACCTTTCCAGTGACTCAATCTTTTGAACCTTACGATAAACTTGCCAAAATGTAGGTCCATTGTGATGCTCTTCATAATGAAAAATTAAATTAAATATGATCTATGAATTAAGTTTAATAAATTTAACAAATAAAAATATATATAAGATAGTTATTAATCAATGTATGATCTAGAACCACATCAATGAAACTTGCGATTTTTATTCCAAATTTTAGAATTTTTTACGACTTCCTTTTGAAGTCCTCGGTTTTCCAATTAGCCAAGAACTACTCGAGTATCTCTTCGGCAAAGGCTTGATGCTTTTTGCCACTACCATGTATACCTTAGGTCCACTCTTAATATTTGTGGCTTACTTTGGCCTCTCAAACCTTTCTCACCATTCCTTCATAAATGTCGTCTTTCCAAGCAAATTTCGTCTTCAAATGCAGTTGAATATATTATGTACAAAATGCATTACATATATATAAGAGTCCTAAAATAAATAAATGAATATATATATATATACATATAGTGTGTCTTGTAATAAAATCATTTTGTCATAAACTCATGAAACACGATCATCTTCACGTCATCAAGAATGTCATTGAATGTGGGCGAGAAATCAATGATTTGTGCAAGCATGTCTTCTCAAATGACATGGCACTGCTTCGAAATCTTCAATGTACATGCATAATTTATATTAATATGTGTCTATATGAGTGTGTATGAAGTGTACATGTGAATATCAGTATATATAAAAGTATGTATGCACATTAGCTAGTAAAAATTGAACCATTTAATTAGTTCACTATAAATTGAATTGGTGATTGTGCATGTGTGTCTCATTGTTAGTTGTGTTTGAGTGATGTATGATTGTTTTGTACTCAAATAATTAATTACTCATTCCTTCCTTGAGCTTTCTCAAAAACATCAGCGCGTTTGACGGTGGAAGTGTCAATCCAAAACAAATGAGTGAATGGACCAGTAACATCAATAAGTGCAATATGACTATATGTTTGAATAAAGTGAGAAATCATAAGTGCATCATGCTCATCTAAGCGGGATCCATCACGATATGATGAGTGGGATCTAGCATGTTTGTGTCTTTGACCTCGACTAGACCTATATGTTACAATAATACATGTATAGATATATACACGTTATAATAATGGATATATACCTTGTGTTTTACAACAACATGCAATTGGAGTAGCAATTAGTTACTAAGAATTTGCGTTTGATTTTTAAGTACATCCAAATCCTATAAAGTGATGTTACTGGATATCTATTCCTATCTTTCATATAACATGTTTAACAAAGTTTTATATCATGAATCTTCTCTTTTTTTAGTGGTAGCTTAAATAATATATATTATTAGAACAAGTTTGAAAAAATATTACATCATAAATGAGTAAGTAAGACAAAGAGATTAGCAACTTCACCTAATAAAAACAAGAATGAAATAGATTTGGTTTCATGGTATATAAGCCTAAAATTGAATAATTATAAATTTAGTTGTGAGGTAAGATTTACTTCTAAGTTGTTATTGATAAATATAAGTAGAGAATCATCTCTAAAATAGAGATAAGATACCAATATTCATTTCTTTTCTATTCGTGTAACTAAACTGCAATTTACTTTAGTTATTAAACACTGTCGTATATGTAAACAAGAATTCAATTGTTGCTTGGACACAACATCACACCTACTTTCATCGCATATTATTAATAGGAAAAGAAAAAAAATTGAAAATAATGTGCATATATAAAAGTAATCTTGTAATTAATTATATGTATGTTGTCGATTGTCAACATCATTCTTAATATCGTCGTTTACGACATCATCATCATACTCCTCTACATAAACTTTGACATAATTATCATTGTCATCATTAACTACAAAATTATCTTCATCCACCTCGACATCTTCATCTAATGTAACTCTGATAAATACTTAATTGTTAAGTGGTCATGTATCATCGATGTCTTAAGCTATTTGGAGTATTTCGTTATCCTCTAGGTCACTTTGGTACAATCCGTTATTGGTTATGATCATGTTCCCATTGAATGACTATCTCGATTTTGTTTTAACGACAACCCACCAGTCATTCTTGTTGTTATTCATAGTAGGTTAAGGTGCAAAATAAACTTGTGTTGCTTGCATTGCTAGCACAAATCTATCCTTTCCTTTATATCGCCCTTTATGGTTTATCTCGACAAGGTGATAATCTTTATGTGTACGACGTACTCCTACATCAGGAGTAGTATCAAACCATTCGCACTTGAATAAAAGAGTTTTAAGGTCTGTTATTATCGAATAAGTGAGTAAATTATTCCTGAAACACTCCATTATAACCATATAAATTATCACTATAATCATCGACTTTAACACATACGTGCAACAAACCGCTTGGTGGCAACCTTAAAATTTTCCCCATCGAATAATAGTGATCGAATTCAATGTCCACAAAGACAGGTTGCATAGGGTTAATTTAAAGTTTTATTCTTAATCTAAGTTAATTTGATTATGGTGTAACGAAAGTATCTCACATAGAATGACAATATATACTACATAAAGATACATAACTACAACATGATATACATATATGAGACATATTAATATAGAAACAACTGAAAGAAATAGCAACAGTCATGATACATCGACTCCATACATACGGAGTACCGAATATAACATTTGATAATACAAGTCTCATACATATAAATATAGGTCTGTCATGTACTGCAAAGTATACATCTATGTGTATAACAAAATATAATCACTTTGCTCTAATCCAAAATAATGCGATCCTAAGCTATGCCCAAAAGCTACATGTAACAAAAGCCCTACAACTACAATGCAGAATGGTTGTCAAAGGAAAGAAAAGATGTAAAGAAGAGAAAACAGAAGAGAAGAGAATGGAAAAGAAAAAAAGAAAACATTAAATAATCACATAACCTATCGTATAATCTCACATCGCATCAGATAAAATATAATAATTAGCACATATATAAAATAGTCAAGATAGTAAAAACTATGTGAACTAATCATCAGAGTATAAGATCCACAGAGTTATACAACACAGCAAAAGAGTTTATAAAACCGATACATAAACATTACTGATAACTATCTCTAATAATAGTAAGTCAAACACTGTCAAGGCTCTGTAGTACCACACAATGGAATGTACAATAATAAACTCAAATTAAAGTATGAGTAAACGTCACCTCCTGCAATTCCATCTGTAGAACTCCATATGTCATCCACACCTGCTCACTAATCTACTCATTTAAGAGTACCCAAGCTAATAAGAAGCAAAGCATAAAACCTCGAGTCAGAGAACAGTCTGGTGTGGGTGATAAACAATCTCAAAATACTATAAAAGTCGATATAGTATAAGGAACAAAGGGTATACTAATCATACCTGACCTGCCCCTACAACCAAAGAGTCAGAATATAGCATCGATAATATGCTACTCTACAACATCATAAAAAAGTACTCCATACTTAGTAAACAATAGGGGTGCCTAGGTATCTCCATCCGAATACCTACTCAATACAAAGTAGACTATTGGGGTATCTAGGTATCTCTATGCATAAAACCTACGACATCTGACATCCCTAAGGTGACAGGTGCTAGTAAAGCAACCATAGCAGACATAGCATCCATCAAACAATACTAACTGTCATCCGTTGAGCTCTAGATATATGATATCTCGTGTGGTCCTTAAGCCAGAGACTAGTAGAAATCTCGGTTCTCCGTCGTACTTTCGTATCTCACAGCCCAACGTTGGATATGTGTCTCATGGCCTAAGGCTAGACACTAGACCCAAATGCCACAGGTCCAGGGTCTATGGATCCTCGCTACCAATCCATGGGCGTCCCAACTACACAATACCCCTACTTTAAATACAAACGAAAACACTCTGAGTCATCAACGAGCCCTTAGCACATGCATATCCATCCGAGCCCTACTAGCTTAATACAATTTCGAATAACTGGAGCCTACCATGTTCCTCCACTCCATGACTCTCACCACGAGCTACTTCGATACCTCTCCCTACTTGAGTCACAAACCAAAGACGCATAGTGTCTAACCATCGGTATCTACTCCCACCACGAGTCACAAACTGAAGATACAAGTGTTTTCGTCATGTTGTTACATCGCCATCCTCCCGTGATGCGAATGACCCAACACCTCCAGCATGATCTAAAGAGTCTAGAAGCATCAAACTTGGAACCTACTCCATATGCCATCGAGTCAAAATCCAAAGTACCAACTCTTACGTGAAAGCGTCACGCCACCGCCTCACAATCTAAATCGCTCACTGTAGCGCAATCACATCAAGACTTTAAGTTGATCACATGAACAACCATCAGATCACGCACCTCAAAATCTCCCTAACTTCTAAGAAAAATATCGACCAAATTGCCAATCAACAATGATGATGGACATTGACCACCCTACAGTTTTCAATACCAACCACTTTGGTCATTTACTTAACCAAAACGGAAAACGGATAAGTACAAATCAAATAGAAACGTCTGACATCCACCCTGAAGTCTGTAGCCTCGTCTTCCACCATCAGATCAATCGGCATGTATCCTAGCACTACTCTACAACTTATCTTGTTTGTTGGATTTCCGCATGTACGAAACCCCAACATACAAGATATTCTTCTAATGCCCGATCACCGCTAATCAGCGTTTTTAACCAAAAATAGCCAAACAACCAAACATGCATATATGCAACCAACATCTATACATACATCCAAAATGGCATACATACAACATGTATAATACATCCATATTGACCGGTAGGGTAATCATATCAAAAATAACCCAAATCTAATACTTCCCTGAAAATGGAACGTCGATGGAAAATATGTGTTATTCGATATAAATTATTTTAAAATAATTTTACTTTCTTTTATAAAAATCTAGTAGGTGTATAAGTATAGGAAACTCACAATTTAAAACCAAAAATCATTCCTGAATGTCGATCTAATACTATACAACCAATCATAGTATGGCAAGAGATAATATCACTCACCTTAATAAAAATATGTCCAAATCAGTGCTAAAGCGTAGATCTCTCCACCATGAGTGCAATGCAAGAAACCACATCCAAAACGGATCCCGTGTGCAAAAGATATGGCCAGTATAAGAATTGGGATTAAATAAGAGATTAATTGACTTAAATAATAACAATCATTAGCCTAATTACCAAATAAAGCTTTCTTCCCCAATCAACATATATAGGTCGTCCATAACCCATATCCATCGTGTACATCTCCTCGGTGATACGGAGCTACGCTCCATGAAATCGATTGTCGCCTATGCCATTGTTCTTCTCATCAAATGCTCGACTCGTCCATACTGAAATCTCCCAGCTCAACGTTGCCGTACAGATTGCATCTCCCAAGTTTTCGAACGCTGCTCCAAAAATCGTGCCTATCAACTGAATCGGTTGATAAAGTTTTTAAATGACAGCCCTTCTATGTAAAGTGCACTTTTAACACTCAGCCATGAAACTTTAATACTTGGGTAAACTTCAGTAGGAGTTCACTTTGGTGTTTCCATTTTTATGTAAATTAGGACCTGGTCTAAATCTTGGTTGGTGCTGCAATTTTTCCTTTAAACAGACTATATGTTTAAAAATTTCCTTAAATAGTTCAGGTGTTATAAGTACAAATTTTCTAATTCTTCTCTAAGTTCATCTCACAAGAGTTGGGGGAATAATCACAAATAGATGACAAGCAATAGCTTTGTGAATATATGTTTCTCATTACGTATTTTTGTCTGGCTTATCTGTATTATGTTATTCCAAACTACCTGTTCCCCTAAATCATGTCGCCCTATTAGACCAACCTAGCCAATATGCTATATAGGGGAAAGCCTTCTTCAAAAATGGTTTAATACTGAGGACCTTAGGGTTAACGGCTTTTGTACGTGGAACATTCTTACTCCTCACCCGGCTTCTTTTGAAGGTAGAAGAGAAAATTCTCTTAAAGGAACCTAAAATATTTTATTTGATATTGATTAAAGGTTATGCTACAATACCTTCCTAGTCGAGAGACGGAACTATAGTAAATACACACTAGTTATCATTTTAAACGAGATTATTATATCTCATTATCAACAACAAGTCTCGACAAGAAATACACTCTAATATGTGTTCTTGTTACTGAAATAAAGAAATTTTATTTCTGTTTTGCTTGTTGATATGGGAGACTCGAGTAAGACTAGCTCTACCTTTCAAAGAACTTGCAATGACCTAGGATGGGTTAAGAATAGAGTTCAATCGAAGCTAATTTTGCAAAATCTTTTAGCTCTAACCTCAAATGCCATACCATTCAAAAATTCTCCAAGAAAATCAAGATTTTTAAGTTAGTTCTTTAAGAAGAAAGAGAGGCTGAGATACAAAAATTTCATAGCATTTTATTAGTGGAGATACTTGCACCAATCTCAACTCGGAATGACCAAACTTCATGAGAGGATAAATATCATGGAAATAAAAATTTAAAAGTTAGCTCGGTACTACAAACCTCCATAATTCATAATCGGTAACTCGGTTTAGAGTGCCGATCCAATGAAGTATATGGGTTTTATACGAACGGTTGATCAAATCACAAGCATCTCATTATATATATAGGGTATATTTTCCGTACCTTAGTAAAGCCATGTAGCATCATGCAATGTGATATTTATAATATCGTAAATACTACCTATTTTGCTGCTTTTTGTTTGCACCTTGTTTATCTTTGATTCGAATATGCCCCTCAGAAATTGATGTGTTTCTCAGCTTTCCATTTTAGTCCATGACTTCTCTCTTGATTAAGTAAATCTGAATCCCCTGTTATTCTTACTTTTCTGCGTTGTAGCATGTGGTATTCTTAATTGTTAGCTCAAAATTTACAAACTAACCTAAAAGGCATCATCTGCCTAGATTAGCAAATCATTGTGGCAATTATATGAAAAGTAATTCATTCAAAATGTTAAAGTCTTATCTTTATCCATAATGGGGGGTGATTGTAGATTTAGCTCTTTTCACTTATTCAGCATTCCTGAAAATAGTTAATATTGAGCTGCACACAATTATCGAAATCTGACATTTACTCAATAAGGAACCTGATGGGACATTTATGACTGGGATCTCAACATGGTAGTTTTTGGATTCATTCCTTGTTATTGAGGGAATCTGAGAGTAAAAAGGTTCGAAGTTCCCATTTGCAGATTCTTTAAACGGCAGCCTTTTTCCCAATAATATTCTTTGACTTGAGTTAAATTACTTGAGACGAGTAGAAGTCCAAAGATTTTGTACCCAGATTAGGGCTTCCAATAATCAGTAGCCTTGGCATCCAAACCTTTTGGTATTAATGATGGACTTTTACAAGATGTCATCGGATCCAGATTCGGATATCAAGAAATATTAGAATAGCACGGCAGTCGCTTCTTGGTATATTTTGATAATAAATGATGGAGAGTTAGAATGTCGGCTTCAGTAAGGAAGGAATGTTGGAATATTGAAATTCCTTTCCTTGGTAATAAGCAACAGAAATCCAGTGTATCATTTCCGATGATGGACGTTATAAGGACAGAAATTTATATTTGCCGATAAGAGACCGGGATTTTTAATCTGGAATAAACAGTAAAAGTCCGAAAAGCCGTGTGTGGTAATTAAATAACAGAGTTCTAGAATACCCGATGTGGCATTTGGTAATTAGTAGAAGATCAGGAATTAGCCCTGGCAGTTAGCAACAGAAGACTGGAATATCATTTCCGTCTATTTAGTATTGAAAGACCAGAGTGCCATTTTTAGAATTTCTTTTCTAGTAATAGAAGTTTAGGGTACCATTAGCAGTGGGAGGTCGAAATACCATTTCTGATAATGAGTAATAGAATATTAGAAATCCAACTTGGTGTTGACAATGGAAATCAAGAAAACCGTTTCTGATAAACAAAATGTTTCTTCCGGATATTTGGTAGCAGAGATCTTGAACATCATTTTAGATGTTTAATGATAGAAGTCTAGGATACCACTTTAAGGGCATCACTTTCTGATAATTAATAATAGAAGTCCCAGAATACCATATTTGGCAATAAGTAATAGAAGACCAGAATATCATTTCTGGCAATAAGCACTCCCATCTGGCAGATGTTCATGAAGAGAAGTTGGAGAATTCTTTATAATTCTGTCTGTCGAATGTGCCATCTTCAGGCTTCGAGGAAGTCTTGCACGCTTTCGCTTTCTTGGGCTCGATTTTTCTTTGTCCTTTTGTCATTTGTTTTGGCCTATCTCAGGTGGGGACTCTTTTGTCCAATTTTTGAGCTGTTTTAAGCAGAGCCCATTTCAGGCTGTTGTCATTTTAGACATTACCGACCTTTTGGTGGTTGTTATTCTTAAGCGATGCCAATTTCTGGCGGTTCCTATTTCAGGCATGGACTTTTCTTAGTCTGTCGGACATTTCATCCGGGTTTTCGGTGCGCTCGGCTATCTTAATTTGAAGCAGGGCCCGAGGACTTACCCGACCTCCCTCTAGGAGGCACCTTAACCTGGCCATAGTGTAATGCGATTAAGGGCTTGTTCGCTACCTTGGCCAGGCCATAACATGGCGGGACCAAGGGATTACCCGTCCTTCCTCCAGGAGGTGCCTTATTCTCGCCATAGCATGATGCGGATAAAGGCTTGTGCCACTTTAACCTGGCCATTTCTAATTTTGGCGCGGATAAAGGCTTACGCCCTCCCTCTAGGAGGTGCCTTGATCTTGCCATTTTGGTGCGATCAAGGGCTTTCTACCATTATTGGTAGCCTGCCAGTTTAGGTAGTCCAAGTTTAAGGAGAATTTCTCTCCCGATCATGTAGATTTTTTCTTATCTTGAGAATAGAACCTTTATTCCGTGACTTGATCAATCCTTTACAAATCGTTTCAGATTTCCTTGTTTTAGAAAGTGTAGGATGATTTTCCCGAGTACTTTACATTGATTAGTATCATGTCCGTTTATGAGATGGAAGTCATAATATGCTCCTTTAGATCTTCATTCAAACCCTGGTTTTTTCTTTTGAGAAGGCCAATAATTCAGTTCTTCCATGGTTTTAATATAGATGTCTTCAATTGAGGTTGTAAGGTTATACTCTTTAAGAATCATTGACTTTTGAGCCGTCTTTGACTGGCGTCTAATTCTTTTACAGCTTGGTTCAAATGCTTCTTTCTGAGAAGCAGGTTTTCTTTTTATCGCCCGTTGTTCTTCTTTCAAGGGAATTTCTTTCGGTCTTAAGGTTTCGATTGGAAATTCCTTAATGATTCTTATATTTCCACTAGGTAGTTCATTTATCTTCCTTATTTCTTCAATTGGGAATTTTTCCCTGTATCCGTAGTTCTCCCTTGAATGGCAAGCCTTATTTATAATCTTACTCCACTTGTACATGAAACTATCATAGTCCTTTATTATCTCTTTTTCAAAGATAGTTCCCTGGGAGTATGACTGAATGGTTCTTCTTATTCGGAAAAATGTTGTCACTTCCATTTATTCTCCCTACAAGCGCAAAAATCGGGGTTGGTCCCACGTGAAAAGGGTTTAAGCTCCATTTCTCAGGGTCATAGGAATCTGCCTTCTTTTTGTTTGTAATTTTTAAGGCCTCAAGCCTTAGCCTTTGTTCCTCATCCTGATTGGAGTCTTTGATATTTACATAAGAAAGCCTTGTCAAGTGTGGTTCGGAAGATCCTTGTTCCGACATCTTAAATCTTTTTGCCATGATCAAACCAAAACAAGAGAATTTGATGTGAATTAAGGAATTCTCATGTCAGGAAATTAATCGAGATGGAGGTTTGGTCCCTCATTCTAGCACCAAAACTGTTAACCAAATTTATGGTCAACACTCCAAAGAATCCAAGTAAAAGAAGTTATTAGGAAAAGGTGGAAGATGGTATCACTAAAGGGATTGACGAATGTTCATTTGATAACTCCGAGCTATTCTGAGTGATAGGACTAGCCTGAGCTATACCGGAAGGTTAATGATATATAGAACTTTCTTTACTTCTCTAATCGGGATTAGACTTAAAACCTAACCTTTCGATGGGGTCAAGAAGACTTAGATACGAGATTTAGAAGGAAATAAGTCTTTCCGGTCTTGTTGAATTAACATAGAAGGGTATCTGATTTGGTTAATCCTTTATAAGACTCCACCCGAAAGCTTTTTCCTTGACCGGGATTAGATTTCCTTGGATTACCTTATATAGAGAGTTAACTTGATTCTTTACTAAAAGGCTGGGCAAGCAGCTATTTAAGATTCGGAGTGATGCTAAGGTTGATGGGATACGACAGGTTATGATACTTGGCGAAAGGTTTTCCCCTCAGGATTAATGACTCCGGAAGGTTTTATGTATACCAATTCTGATAAGCCCTCTTTAGATCCGAAGGGTTTAGGCTACAAACCAGAGGTTGCCGAAGGGTTATGAAGACTGCCCAAGAAAGAAAATCATTGTTTCTGTTGGTTCGAACCTTTCGGAGGAACTGCACTTGAAAGTTGTGATTAAACCAGCAAAGATTAATGTAAATAAAAAATAAAATGTACAAAACTTAAGCCTTCCCTCTGATCCTTGAATGGACTTCTCTTTTTATTAAATTTTCCCAAATCTCTGCCCAATTAGGGTTACAAAACTAAGACTTTAGAAGTACAAGAATGGAATGAGGAAAAATCCCCCCCTCAAATAGGACTCCTTGAGTCTTATTTATAGATGTCGGTGGCCATGCTTTCGTCCTTATGTTGTCGGTTAGGTCGAAGGGTTCCCTTCTTGTATACAGTTGTTAACCTTTCGACTTTATCAAAAGGTTTTCCTTTCATATGTCATCTTGGATCCTTGAGCGCTGCCGAAAGGTCTTTTCTTCTATTTGTTGTTAGGAACCTTTTGTCCTTGCCGGAAGGTTTTTCATCTGTACTGTATGTGAACCCTTTGGCGGTGTCGAAGGGTTCCTGGCTACTGTGAGCCCTTCGACTTTATTGGAAGGCTGCTTTTCACCCAGATATTGCCGAGGGTCAACTTTATTCAAACATTGTTTGAAGGTTGCCTTATTCTCTGTGCTGACTTATTATTGTCTCCTTCATCTCTCACCCTTCGGCACCGCCGAAAGGTGTTCAGTAAGTGTCCCGACCGACCTGAAAGACCTATCATGCTTTCAAAAGGGTTGTTATAGGGTGGCATGTCCTCGTCTTGACTCCTTTGCCTCCTTTAGAGGGTCAGAATTTCTTGGATTCTGCGGAATAATACCCTCCATCTACAGCGAAAGGTCTGGAGCTGCCTCATACTATTGACTGCATCCCTTTGACCTTTTCGAAAGATCTGATCTGGATTCTTTTCCTTCTATCCTTTGTTTGAGATCTTCTGACCTAAGCAGAAGGTGAATTATTCAAGTAACACCATCCATTTGTCTTATGAGGTAATGTGTAAGTTTTCTTTTTAAAAGTAAACCGTTTTTGTTTTATATGCTAAATGTAAATGTATATTTGTATGTGTAGATATGTATGCATGTACACGTAGGTCGTATTTCAACTAACAATGTTACAACGTTCAATCATAACTTTTATTTGTTAAATCCTTGATAATCCGAAATCCGAATTCCGGTCATATTTTCGGTTTTTAATCAAACTATTTATTTAGGTAGACAAAACTTGAAAATAAATTTCTTATCATCTTTAAATAATTAAAACAAGATTATTTTAAGTTATAAAACTATTTTAAATAATATTAAAATTCATTTACAAAAATACGATGTCGATCCGCCAAAATGCGACTATGTTTTTATATCACTATAAAACAAGTTTACATATTTATAAAACCATTACAAATCACTTATTATCATTATATAATAATTAAAATGAATTATTTATCATTTAACAATAATTATTTGAATATTAAAATAAATTAAATATTCTAATTTAAAGTGATAAAATTACAGGTCGTTACATATATTTATAGGTAAATGCCACCAATGGTAAATAATCCTCCTAAGAACCTCCAAAATCTATAATGCACATCTGAAGTAAATCCTTCAAAGCTCGATTGACTCTCTCCATCTGTTTGCGCCAAATTTGGTCACAAACCCTAAGTATTGTGAAAGCACCAGTGTATGAATACAAATCAGCAATATTCAAACACAAATATCAGATCTAAGCAAGCAACAAACAACAATCCAGAAATGATGAACAGTGACACACAATTTATAGTGGTTCGGCTATCTCCGGCCTATGTCCACTTCAAGGTTTTTATGATTTTATTGCTCGATGCTTGAAGATTACAATTTCTTATCGCGTAATACAATAGATTTTATGATTCTAATCTGAATCTAAGGCATCTATGATGATCTCACTACAAGAAATTTTATTTTTTGTGGCGCTCAAAAAACGCTACAAAAACTTTTGGTGGCGTTTTGATAAACGCCGCGAGAAAACATGCGACTAAAAATCCATGATTTTTTGTTGCATCTATTTTAACGCCACTATAAATGCATTTTTGGCAGCGTTTTTCAAACGCCACCATAAATCTTTTTGTAGCGTTTAAAAAACGCCACCAAAAGATTTTTTGGCGCTACTAATAGAATTTCCAACTTTACCCCTATTTTACGATTGCATTTACTCAACGCCACTAGATTTATTTCGGTAGCGTTTTTGAAATGCTACTAAAAGTTGTTTATTATTTTACACCATTTTTTCATGCTATTATTTCCTGTTAATGGTCTATTTTGGTTCTATTATATCAATCAACAATCCCTCACACAATCATCATATTCAAATAAGTTAAAAAACACATTAACCATATAATCAAATAAAGTATCCATAACCATTCCAATACAATAGTTTTTCGACAAAATGACCTAACTCACATACAATAACCATTTGTATACAAATTTACACATCCGGTACTAATAAATGTTATATCTAACTAGTGCTAACAAAACGTTTGGTTACCCATAATTCTTTGTTGCATACACAAGTGAAAGCTAGCATCATCAAGTCCAAATTTGCTCTCTTCAAAAGTCCGATGCCTACACAAGTGAAAGCACAACAGATAGTCAAACAATTACGTTAACTTCAAATATGAGATCAAACATCTACAACATTATACAAGTATATCCTACTATAAATGATGTCACAATTATGCAGAACATAAATTATGAATATCACGCAGAACATTTAGTTGAATTGGAAAACAATCTGTGCAAATCAGTACATCTTTTTCATTGAATAACCATTTTTGGTTATAGGGAAAACAAACAACTGAAATAAAATTGCTAGAGCATTTACATTCACCGGTACATACTCAGGAATGTAAGAAGTTACGTAGATGCATGTGCACCAAAATAATGCGATAAATAATGTAACCGAGGTAGCTTTGGATTAACAGCATCCCAGACATTATAATGTTAGGCTTATATTCAGTAAACATCAGTTGCAAACATACCCAGATATTACTTTTGAATCTAACACACTTCTCCATTTTTTTCTATTCCTACATTTTTGCTTGAGGTGTTTATTACACATGGTATTTAGTAGAAAAATATGTATCTTAATTTCATCATTGCTTGAACTATAATATGAGTGAGTTACCATTACCAATACCACATACAAGTTAGTTATATTTGGAGTATATTGAATAGTATAACTCATCAATTACGTTCAACAGACAAATCAAATCACAGAGTAAACTAATGGGACTAAGCACGTAAATCATTAAAAATAAAAGGTAGAAGAGTGAAAAAATGAACAACCTTTGGTTCTAGTTCGATCAAGAGATAAACAGACTGATAAAATAAAATCCCAAATGAAACAGGCGAAACACGAGCCGCGTAGAAAGACAAAGTTTCGGATGCGGACTTGAGTTTCTGAATCGCAGACTGTTGGGTGAACTTAATGGCTCCGATAGATGTAATATGTGACGAAATTAATCAGTCACCATGCAATCAAGATGACAGATACCCCTGAAAAAAATAAGTAAATTTTCATTAAATATGCTCGTGTACATTCATAAGATTGCATAAGATTTTAACCTAGACGTATGAACATAAAACAACTATCAGACAAAAATGTATAAAATGGCAAGTAACACCTAAACATAGACATATTTACAACTTAATGGCAGCTGAAGCTACTGTGCACCCATCAGGAGTCTAGATATATTTACAACTCGAGTTACATTACATTGATAGATGTTGCAAAATGATAAAATATACTGAATCAAAGTAAAATAAAATATATTATACCTTAGCCATGAAGAGCACTCTAGAGTTGGTCATGGTGATGCTCAAACATATGCACATAACCACCATCACTGGCACACTAGTCAACCAATTGTCCAAAATGTAATATGAAATACACAACATGAATGCTCCTGCTCCTGCTCCTGCTAATAATATCACCACACTCCTCAGTACATCGAACCAGTACATGGAATTTGTAACGATTGGGCCAAAGTGAGCAGGTATTTTATGACTTCCACATAAAAAAATGCTATACTACAGTACTGCTGCCGTATGTATTCATCTGACAGTACCGCCCTAAAGTATAGGCAATTTCAAGAAAATTCACTAAAAGGCGCACAGCACGCGCACACACTTGATGTCTTATGAAGTACTTGAACGATTATAACAACCACTCAATGATTCCAATACATATTTCAAAGATAAGGGTCTTTTAACGATAATTAACAATAGTCCAAACTAGTGAGATCAAACTTTTTTGAGGGACTCATGATAAATGTCAGCATCAAACTACAAGCAGGACCAAGCAAATCCACAAGAACACTATCAACCTGCTCAACCTATGCTTTTTTTACCGCACACATCGCTTATTGATAAATTAATTATAGCAAATCTATGACTCTGTAGATTCAGTGGAGATGTACATTTAGCTAAATGCAGAAACTAAAATCTAAGAACTGTGCTAACCATAGAATATCTAAATGACGTTATCGATTGCTGCATTTTCATTCTGGTTTGCTTTCCTAACATATGAATACAATAGTACAAAATACATCAGCAAACCACTTGTACAATATAGAGATCTAAAGTAATTTAGAGCCGGTTTAGCAACAATTTTTGTTAACTTTCAAGTAGTTGAGTAAACAGTGGGAGGTAGACTCGTGCAGATAGATGAATTAAAATTTGAAAACATCTATTGGGACAAACTGGGGAAGCTTAAATCTTGACAAAATTTAACTATACAATGTATAATAAGTATATAAGCAAGCTTTTCTACCAACTCATTAACTTATGGTATTGTTAAGCACTAAACTTTAGTTGCTGTCAAACCCTTTAAGCTATAAAAATAAGTAACTTATAAGCAATTTTTCCCACTTATAAGCTACTGTCAAACACCCTCTAACTACATTTCCGATTCTGCCAAGTTTAATATCAGACCAAGGAACTTCAACTGTACACTAACTAATGAAATGATGTTGACTACAACATTTTACATAAAGGTTTGGTCTCCTGACATATGTACAAAAAGAAAGCCATTAGCAAACCACTTATATCTGTTACAAAGATCTAAAGTAATTACTAACAGTTCTTTAAGCATTTTTCCGCATCAATCATTTTCAAAACTTGCTTCCATCTTCCAATTCTACCTTGGCTGAATTACTGAGCAAAACACCTGAAACTAAGGGAATCCCTAATATCTATCAAATTACAGATCATGATTAAAACAGTACCGACTACAAATCGTCCATTTCAACTTGAATCATCAGATGATTGTAATTTATTTTCAATAAAATATTAACACATCTGAAATTAAATTTAACTTCAAAGAAACTTACAAGCTCTTCTTCCAATGATGCAAGTTCTTTCCACTTCAAATATGAGAAATCATCTAACAGGCTGTCAATATTAACGAGCAAAGCAACATCATTCTCGATTGTAGTTGGAAGCTTTGCCAGTATATTTTTATAGTGCTTTGTCAACCATTTCATGACATGCAATTCATTTTTAGGAGAAAGTACAGAACCTGAGTAAGCATGATAACCAAATGATTTCCTTTGATTTGACGGGGTTGCCCATAAGCGTAAAGTACAAAGTAAAGAAAATAAGGGAACTCCATTTGCTTGAATATATAGATAATCTTTAGGCCAAGAACATAATTTATGCATGTCAATGTCGAGCTCAATGAAGAGTTTGTCGTTTGGATTAACATCTAAGAGGAAGCCGTAATGCTCCAAAAGCTCTATATTCGTGTATGTTCCATAACTTAAGAGAACCTGCACTTTAGAATACATGTGCAAAATGTAATCTAGGAATGGACTGCACAGTAAAATGTTTTGATGCGCATATGCTTGTAATTCACGAATCTTTAGAATTACCTGGTCTCCATTTTTGTAATTTTCTCTAGCATAAAAACAATATGAAGCTAAAGCTTCTTCGTATCCACCATCTGTTAATCTATGCGAGTTGCTATCGATGCTGTCTTTATCTTCAGAATCGGTTACTTCATCAGGTGCAGCATAATTAAACAGATCTCCAATGTTGAAGTTATCATGCCGGTTCCTGAACAAAGGCAACTAAACCCCAAAAG
Source organism: Allium fistulosum (assembly GCA_030737815.1). NCBI lineage: Eukaryota > Viridiplantae > Streptophyta > Magnoliopsida > Asparagales > Amaryllidaceae > Allium > Allium fistulosum. The sequence goes on along the minus strand of CM060905.1, from coordinate 943,093,655 downwards.
CTCTAAGTATTAATTAACCAACACATACAAAGTCATACACTACTGTAACCACCAAGAACTTCCTTAATATTATCATATTGGTACACATCACATCATACACTATCATAAACTATTGAATGATAATTCATAGCACATTATTTTTTTTTGCATAAATTTATAAAACTGAAAAAGTAAAGGCTTTTTTGATGCAAATCATCTTCATCCTCCTGACTAGCTATAAACAAAAATGTTCTTAATTCATTTCACGCATTTCTTGATTTGCAAACAATCAATAGCCGCAAACAGAGAAAATCTAACATTGATAATCAAAACACCAAATTAAATGAATAATGCAATTAAACCTGATATGAAGAAGAAGCGGTTCCGAATACAAATCCGTTTGGAAAACTGCTTCTGCTTAACCTTCGCTTTCGCGACATAGATTGAAAACCAAGAAAATAATGAGAAATGTTCTTAATATAATTGCGTATTTTGATGAAGCCATGTATTCTCTTACAGCAGCGCCTCCTCGAATTGATCCACCACCGCTCCACATGAAATCACCTTCACCGCCTCCGCATTCATTACACAATCACCTAAATCCAGTTCGAAGTCTAGGTTGGGGGTTTTGATTTGAGTAATTGGGATTTTGATTCGCGAAAGTTGGAATTCTGCTTTTAAAATCGCATTTGCTTTATTTTAGTTCGGTCGCAGTTTTTGAATTAGGAAAATTAGGGTTGTGGAGTAAATTGGAAGAGACGAATTTAAGTGGAGTAGTTTGAGAAAAGAAAAAGTGGTAAAAGAAATTTGAGCGGTCACAAAAAACTTTGGCAAAAAATTACACGAATTACTGGCGGGACAATTAGCCGTGTTTCTTTATTTATTTTTATATTGTAAAATTACCAACAATTGCACAAAATTTAAAACGCCACCAATTAATGCAACTAAAAATAGTTTTTCTTGTAGTGTCTGGAGTAAATCTGGCAGAGTATGGGCGCTCTTTAGCTCTCAAAATTGTTCGACCCCTTTTCTGAATGACTAGGGGCTCTATTTATAGGTGTAGGAGGCTGATATTTCGCCTAAATTTCGGGAGACCACTTCTGGCACGTGAGGGGGCCTACATGCCCGCTTTCAGGAAATCCGGGCCCACTTTGGGATCGATTCGAAATCCATTCGAATCGATCAAGAAAACATCCAATCGAGCTGAAATTTGGTGTGGGCATTCTTCAACATGTGTTCAAGCTTCTGTGAAAATTTCATAGTATTTAGACTTATAGATCTCGAGTTATGATCGATTCAAGATTGCATTTCTGGTTGATATGCTCCGTTCAAATCGATTCTCTTCGAATTGATAGGGTCGAATCGATGACTTTGCGCATGAGGGTATTGACGTGGCGCGCGTCTCTCGTATCGATCCTCCTTTCACTCCGAGTTGACTGGGTCGACTCTGTGATTATAGCCGCCTTGATCTAATGGATTCGAAGACTTTTATTTGCTCATGGATTCGAACAGGAGCTTCGTCGTATTGATCGTGACACGCTATGGTTGATCGATACGAAGCTGTCGTAGCAGGATGGATTCGAGCATACTGTTACCCATGGATTCGAAGGACTTCCAAGTTTGATGGTTACGAACCAGATGGAGGCGAAGTTCCCTTCCTTCCGATCGATGCGAATGCCATCGATTCGAACTCCGGTTATACTGATGGATTCGAACTAGCGATGTCTTGGATGGATTCGAACATAAACCCTGCCGATGGATACGAAGGAGACGACATCGATGGATACGAAATTGTGGTCTTCCCCTTCATCTTGCATCGATCATATCTTGAGTATACGAACTCGGATTGACTTGAAACTTGGAACGTTTGCTTCCCTGGCCCTGCTTGTTATGTCTTGTCAATTGTAGTCCGATCCAGACTCGGACAAAATTCATCGATATCCATGGTGAACCTGCGATGCACAATCGATATTCATGACTAGTAATCATTGATTTTCAGTTAATTTTTTGGGTATCTTGGCTTTTCCAAAAGGTGGGATAACACTTTGCCCCCCAAAACATGCCTTTTGGTAAAAGGTGTGTTTTGATCAGTTTCAAATTGAATGCAGTGAGTTCATGTTTTATTCAGAGCTTATAGCATTTTTAATCAAGTCCATGGCTGTTCAAAGCCGAATTGTTATCAATTTCTTCCAGTGGAAGTTAAGAATGAAATTCTACAGTCTCTCCATACTATCGGTGGTCACTCTGGACCCTTGCCAAGCCAATTCCAGACTTAGCGATCGAATAGAAAGATCCTATTGAACTCCAGCGTTGCTTTCTATTCCTTGCACTCTGGCCCCAGTTAGGGCGTAAAGTGATGTCTTGGTCGTTCTGGACCGATCGTAGCCTCTCCGGGCTCATGCTGGATCCCATCATGTCACTCTCCAGTGAAGGGGAAACAACGTTAAGTGGGTCGATCCTGTCGCTCTCCGGCGAAGCGACCCACTTCTTGCACTCTGGTTCAGTGTATTTGAACATTAAGCGATGTCATGACCTGAATCGTCAGCCGATCATAGCCTCTCCGGGCTCTTATCGAATCCCGATCCAATCACTCTCCGGTGAACAGGAAACGATGCTTAAGTGAGTCGATCCTGTCGCTCTCCGGCGAAGCAACTCACTTCTTGCACTCTGGACCCCGCCTCTCCGGGTAGGATCATAAAGCGATCATCTTTATATTGATATTTAATGTTTATCCTTTAACTCTCCGGTCAATGGTTTATTTCAATAAATGTTTCTCTATTAAATTCAAATCCTAGATGTTCAATCTCAAACACCAGGAAAAACAAGACAATGCCTCTCCGGGCGGAGCGATCTATTTCCATCTTAGAGCATGCCTAGGGATCTCTCCGGTTCCTGTACATGAGTAAGTGGGATAGCCGTTTTATTTTGGAAATCAAATCTAAGAAAACTAATCGACCAAAGTCCAAATCTTGAACTTGGCCCTTGCCATCATAATCAGTTGATGACGAGTCGTGATCCCGATCCAGGATCATTCCTGTTAGGTGGAGGCGGTGGTTGTTCAGGTCTTACTGTCGCTGCCCGTTCTCTGGTATATTGTGGCAATCTACCACTCCTGGCATGTTCTTCCACCTCATCCCTTAGGTGGCGGCATTCATCGGTAGTGTGCCCATCCAGCTCATGGAATAGGCAGTATTTTCCAGTCCTGCGTTCCCGCTCCGTGGGATCTCTCCTGGGTGGTTTTCGATAGGGGAGTTGCCCCCGAGTTTCAGTGTAAATCCTTTCTAGGCTTGCCGTCAAATCTGTGTATTCCCTAAATCTAGGCTCTCGGAATTTCTTCCGTTTATCAGGACCATCATGTGCATCATCCTGCTTTCTCTTTCCTTTGTCTGCCCTGGACTGTTCCCTGGTGGTTCCTTCGCCTTGTGTAGCATTTACTTCCTGCCTCTCCGCTCGTGATTCTTCTAATCAAATGAATTTCTCAGCTTCGTGGTAAAACTCTCCAAGATCTTGTGGTGGATCTCTTGTCAATGAATCTTTGAATTCGGTGCCTTCTCCAACTCCTGCCACCGCCGCCATCAAAATCATCGATGGATCCGGGTGATCTACAGAAGCCACCGTTGCATTGAATCGCAGCAGAAAACCTTTTATGGACTCTCCGGTCCTTTGCTTTATCGAAGCTAAAGTCATCACACTCTTGGGTCTTGTCACATGGACCCTAAATTGTTCCATGAAGCAATCTACAAGCTCGCCCCATGTCCTGATCGATCCTGTCTTTAATTGCCTGAACCAAAGTGCAGCCAAGTCTGACAAAAATAAAGGGAAACATCGTGCCATTACTTCATCGGATGCTCCCAGTACTTCCATGTGTCTAATGTATCGAGTAATATGCATTGTTGGGTCTGACTTCCCGTCGTAAGGATCCCGCATAGGCAGTTTGAACTTTGGAGGGTTCCTTGCATTCCTGATATTCGGAGTGAACGGACTCCGACTGACTTCTTCCAACCCTCCGCTAGACAATCCTCCTCTCATGAGTCGTCGCACTAATCCAGCCATCTTTTCATCTCCATCCTGGGGTTGCCCTCTTGGTCTTGAAGGGTATTCTGGTACGTACTCTTCGTGTGGCCCGTTAGCATCAGCGTTGGCTCCAGCTTGTTGAGCTCCATCTGTAGGCCTTCCAGCATCAGACCTTGAGGGTCTGCCCCCAAGTCCTTGTTGATTGCCTTCTGGATCTGCATTCTGACCTTGAACCTGACCTTCATTGGTTTCCGCAATCCTGACTCCTTGTTCCACATTAACAGCCGCTGTAGCTGGTCCGTTGTTTTGTATTCCCGTAGTTCTCATCTGCTCAAAGAAATTCTGCAGCATCTCCTGTTGGCTCTTCATTATTCTTTCGTGCATCAGATTGGTCATGGTCTCCATTTCGTCTCTAGTGATATATATCGAAGCTAGTTCTTCTCCAGCACCAGAGGATGCCTCTTGACTTCCTCCTTGTTGGATTCTCTCAGCTCTTTGTCTCGTTTGTCGAGTCATTGTCTCCCAAATCTGATCCCTTCAAGCTTATAAATCTGAACTCTGAATCTGATGTAGCGGGTGCTAGTTGCTCTCAATGAAAGCACCAAAGTGTTTGCACCAAATTTGGTCACAAACCCCTAGTATTGTGAAAGCACCAGTGTATGAATACAAATCAGCAATATTCAAACACAAATATCAGATCTAAGCAAGCAACAAACAGCAAACCAGAAATGATGAACAGTGACACACAATTTATAGTGGTTCGGCTATCTCCGGCCTACGTCCACTTCAAGGTTTTTATGATTTTATTGCTCGATGCTTGAAGATTACAATTTCTTATCGCGTAATACAACAGATTTTATGATTCTAATCTGAATCTAAGGCAGCTATGATGATCTGGAGTAAATCTGGCAGAGTCTAGGCGCTCTTTAGCTCTCAAAATTGTCCGACCCCTTTTCTGAATGACCAGGGGCTCTATTTATAGGTGTAGGAGGCTGATATTTTGCCTGAATTTCGGGAGACCACTTCTGGCACGTGAGGGGGTCCACATGCCCGCTTTCAGGAAATCCGGGCCCACTTTGGGATCGATTCGAAATCCATTCGAATCAATCAAGAAAACATCCAATCGAGCTGAAATTTGGTGTGGGCATTCTTCAACATGTGTTCAAGCTTCTGTGAAAATTCATAGCATTTGGACTTATAGATCTCGAGTTATGATCGATTCAAGATTGCATTTCCGGTTGATATGCTCCGTTTGAATCGATTATCTTCGAATCGATAGGGTCGAATCGATGACTTTACGCATGAGGGTATTGACGTGGCGTGCATCTCTCGTATCGATCCGCCTTTCACTCCGAGTTGACTGGGTCAACTCCGTGATTCTAGCCTCCTTGATCTAATGGATTCGAAGACTTTTATTTGCTCATGGATTCGAATAGGAGCTTCGTCGTATCGATCGTGACACGCTGTGGTTGATCGATACGAAGCTGTCGTAGCAGGATGGATTCGAGCATACTGTTACCCATGGATTCGAAGGACTTCCAAGTTTGATGGTTATGAACCAGATGGAGGCGAAGTTCCCTTCCTTCCGATCGATGCGAACGCCATCGATTCGAACTCCGGTTATACTGATGGATTCGAACTAGCGATGTCTTGGATGGATTCGAACATAAACCCTGCCGATGGATACGAAGGAGACGACATTGATGGATACGAAATTGTGGTCTTCCCCTTCATCTTGCATCGATCATATCTTGAGTATACAAACTCGGATTGACTTGAAACTTGGAACGTTTGCTTCCCTGGCCTTGCTTGTTATGTCTTGTCAATTGTAGCCCGATCCGGACTCGGACAAAATTCATCGATATCCATGGTGAACCTGCGATGCACAATCGATATTCATGACTAGTAATCATTGATTTTCAGTTAATTTTTTGGGTATCTCGGCTTTGCCAAAAGGTGGGATAACACCATCTATCCGTCTGTCTATGGATGATATGCAGTATTCAAACTCAACTCGATCCCCAAAGCCTCTTGTAAACTCCTTTGGAACTCACTAATGAAAAGTAGATCTCTGTCACTAACTATGCTAATAGAGACTCTATGTAACCTAATGACTTCTCACATGTATAGAGCCACCAGCGATGTTGTCACCCAAGTACTCAGTGGTATTAAATGAGCGCACTTGGTCAACCGATCTACTATGACCTAAATACTCTCATTCTATCTCCTACTTCTAAGTATACCATCTATGAAATCTATGGAAACACTCTCCCACTTCCATTGAGGAATGTCCAGTGGCTACAATAATCCTCTCGGCTTCTTCTGCTCCGCATTCATTCTCTGGTAAGTCATATATCTCGCTACATACTCCACCACATGCTTCTTCATACCGGGTCAATAGAAATCTCTTCCCAAGTCCCTATACATCTTGTTACCACTAGGATGAATGGACATGCTAAAATGGTAAGACTCACCTAATACTGCATCAATCAAATCTATACTATGAGGAACGCAATTTCTATCCTCTCTCCATAACCATCTTCTCGAGTCCATTGCATAACACCTCTAGTGACTCGATGATTCCCCTCTACCAACCCTCTCTATAATAACTACTAGCTCCTCATCCTCCCTCTGCCTAGTTCTGATACAATCCATCAAAATAGGCTACACATCTAAAGCTTCTAGTAAACCAGGGGTAATATTCGATGATGGGAGGAAATCAAAGGTAGATAGATACTTCAAATGTCTCCACTCTAAGAACAAAAGACTCAACACTGCTCGCTGTCTATTCAAAGCATCCGCTGCTACATTACCCTTGCCCAGGATATAAGAGATAAAAAATTCATAGGACGCCAAGAATTCCAACCATCTCTGCTGCCTCAAGTTCAGGTGCTTTTGGGAGAATAAACACTTTAAGGACTTGTGATCCGTATACAGCTCAAATCGCTCTTCTAAAAGATAATGCCTCCATGAATTGAGCACAAAGACAATGGTTGCCAACTCAAGGTCATGTGTAAGATAGTTCCTCTCATGGGTCTTCAGCTGCTGACTCGCATAGCATGCTACCCTTCCTTTCTGCATCAATACCGTGCCCAACTCCGAACCATAGGCATTGGTATAAACTGTAAATGGCTTCGCCACATCCGACAATACCAACATAGGAACACTAGTTAATGCCTCGTTCAATATGATGAAAGTGTCCTCACACCTGCGTCCCATGGAAAGACTAGATTCTTCTTGGTAAGACGGGTCAGTAGAGCAATAATCTTCGTGAATTCCTTAATACACTTCCGATAATATCTCGCCAGACCAAGGAAACTCCTCACCTCTACAGCATTCTTTAGAACATGCCAATCCCGAACCACTGCCACCTTACTAAGGTCAACTGCTAAGTCACTCTCTGAGATGATGTGTCCCAAAAAGCATACCTCCTCTTTTCAAAAGTGGCACTTCAAAAACATTGCCTTAAGCTTATGTACATGGAGGGTCTTGAGCGCCTCCTCCAAATGCAATGCATGCTCCTCCTCACTCCTCAAGTATACAAGGATATCATTAACAAATACCACAACGAATTTGTTAAGAAACCCCCTAAATAATCGGCTCATTAAACACTACAAGAAATTTTATTTTTTGTAGCGCTCAAAAAACGCTACAAAAACTTTTGGTGGCGTTTTAATAATCGTTACGAGAAAACATGCCACTAAAAATCCATGATTTTTTGTTGCATTTATTTTAACGCCACTATAAATGCATTTTAAGCAGCGTTTTTCAAACGCCACCATAAATATTTTGTAGCGTTTAAAAAATGCCACCAAAAGATTTTTTGGCGCTACTAATAGAATTTCCAACTTTACCCCTGTTTTACGGTTGCATTTACTCAACGCCACTATATATATTTCGGTAGCGTTTTTGAAACGCTACTAAAAGTTGTTTATTATTTTACACCATTTTTTCATGCTATTATTTCATATTAATGATCTATTTTGGTTCTATTATATCAATCAACAATCACTCACATAATCATCATATTCAAATAAGTTAAAAAACACATTAACCATATAATCAAATAAAATATCCATAACCATTCCAATACAATAGTTTTTCGACAAAATGACCTAACTCACATACAATAACCATTTGTATACAAATTTACACATCGGGTACTAATAAATGTTATATCTAACTAGTGCTAACAAAACGTTTGATTACCCATAATTCTTTGTTGCATACACAAGTGATAGCTAGCATCATCAAGTCCAAATTTGCTCTCTTCAAAAGTCTGATGCCTACACAAGTGAAAGCACAACAGATAGTCAAACAATTACGTTAACTCGTAGGACTTCAAATATGAGATCAAACATCTACAACATTATACAAGTATATCCTACTATAAATGATGTCATATAAATTATCAAAGTTATAAAAAAAAATGAAATAAAGTCCTTTCTTGAGCTTAAATAATAGAAATAAATTTTGCACACTTACGAACCCTCCTTTGATAGAATGGTGAATCCAACAACCTGAATTTATAAACTATTAAAAGTTAATTTAATTTTGAGTTTAATTTTTAAAAGTTAATTTATTTTATATGTTTTAAGTTTTAAATTGACATGAAATGGAACAACTACCAAATGGAGTGATGTTGTAAACATTAAAGAGCAATGTAGCATAAAAACTAGTGAATGGGAAGATGCTAGTAGTAATAATTATGAACAATCAATTAGAAATGAGATTGTACCTCTGAATGAGAAGAATGGAAGCAGTCTGATCGTCGAGCCTAAATTAAAGGTTATTATGTATGATCTCTAAAGGTGTCTCCTCAATTCCTTCCATTATAACAGCTAATCTGCATATACTAACCGTAACAAAATTATGAAATAGAACTGATAATACATACTTATTACAAAAATGACTTTGTAGTATAATCTGTTTGAAGATTCCCATCCAATCCTTCAGCAGGAATTGCCTGAGTTCAAAAGTACTCATCATTCAGAAAAAGTAATAATTAAACCAACTTATGAAAGTTATGTTTCATATTCAAACTAATTTAATAACATCGTGGTTAAAAATATCAGAGTTGAACATGTATTTACCTTCATGTATAGATCAGTATCTGGTTCATGGAAAATACCAGCTTGCTTCTCTCTTCTACTAACTTCTTTTATAATTTCTTCACGCAATCAGCAAGTTTAATCAGGATAACTAGTATGAAGGCACTAAATACTTTATTAAGGAGACTACATGCTCTGCATCCAACTCCTTAAAATGTACTGAGAAATCCAGCGTCTCTCTTATTGTCATCTCTGGTATTTGTAAATCGTATTGACTTACATAAGCAGTTGTCTTCCGTGGTACAATCTCATTTAACCTATATCCGTTATACCACATTTCTCCAGTGCTCTATTAGAAAAATCCAGAGTGTTTAGTTAATAATATTTTTTGACTAAATCTGTTTCATGAGGTTTAGGGTAAAATAATTAAGCCAAAATCCATTGACTTGGAGCTTGCAAGCTTCAGTGTGTTTGATATTTCTCTTAATTTATCGGTTATTGTTGAATATTCTGCACTGGGTGTCATGGTCTGTTTCTGATTATCTGCTAAAAAGATGATGTTATATTTGAAAATAGAAAAAAGAAATACAAAATTTCAAGTTTCAACCAATTTGATTAATAAGCTAGTAATGTATTCATACCATGCATATCAAAACTATCTGGATTTGATACATCACTAACTTCATACTCTTCTTTCATCTCAGTTTGTACATTAGTGTCATGACAAATCTGGAAATAATTAAAACAAAGTTACCAAATCTCGTAACTGAAAATAAAACCAATATACCAGATCAATGTCTAAACTTAATGTGACAAACTTAAATGAAGGCCCTTACCTCTTCAGAAACAGTCAATTTCAGATTGCATCCATTAGCAGAACTTTTTTCATCCTCATTAACAACCTTTTCACAAAAATGGAATAAAAATATGATTCAGAATTCATTTATTGCAAAAGAGAGAGTATTGAAAGCAAGGGAGCAAAGCGTTTAGGTACTTCTGTCCCTGGAAGCATATATTTGTGCTTGAACTTTAAAAACAAAAAACTTGAACTGGTAAAAACCAAACCTATCATTTTATTAAGTTTCTACCAAGGTTTATACTTGGAATCGGCTTTTTTCCTTCTCAAGTCTAATTATAAGATTTGGCCTTCAGATAATAATCATCCAAGGGATAAAAGCACCTTAATGAAATATTGTACTACTTTTTCACAAAAAATGGAACAAAAATATGATTTAGAATTCATTTACTAAAATAGAGAGAGTACTGAAGAGAGTGAGCAGAAGTGTTTGAGGTACACTTTAGTTCTCGAAATCATACCAAAACATTTAAGTTAGTAAACCATTACATATGAAATTTTTTGCTCAAATTAACAGCTTTTAAGATATAATAACAGTTACAATATGGGAAATTTTCTGTTTGCATGGAGAATCTTTTTGTTAGTCAAAGTAAAGGCTGATAGTTGGAACAACAATTATAACATTCTCATTTATAAGTCCAGAAAAACTAGCCACTTTAGTAATAGGAGAGATTTGGTATACCCAATGGATGACATATTCAACTTCTTTGAATAACTTCTATCAAATTGGAAATTAAATATATCATCACATATAACGCTAACCTCTTTGATACTAAAATAAAAACTAACCTCCTTGATAATAGGAGATTCGGTATATACATTCGATGACGATGTAACCTCATCTTCTGTCGACAGCTTCTATCGAGTAAGAAATAACATATATTGTTACACAAGATATATTACCATCCTCTTTGAATACCTTCTATCAAGAATTAGGGATGTTGTTACAAGTTATGCACAGAAATAACCATATTGTTGGTGACTGTACCACCACAAATGAGTTTACAAATAGTTTTCATCAGTATCCAGCCTACTTACACGAGCATGAAACATCAATTGTAACTAACATGTATCCAGATATATCAACTAAAGAGAAGAATAAAATATATTTCCTCTTTCCACTTAAGAGGTAACTGAGCTGGTTACATCTCAAACTGATGGCCTAACAAAGTATTCATGCTATGAAAACAACTTTTCAGGTTAAAAATTGCATTTATATTAGAAAGAATATTAGATGCTCACAATATTAAATTGCATTTTTAAATGAATAGAAGTGTCTGAATAGCTTAAGCTTTAGATATATGTATATTCTTTCCTTTTCTTTTTTACTTATCAATTTATTTGAGAATAATGCATTTTAGCAGGTGATTCAGATGTTGATATGAAGGAAAATAGGAATGAAATTTCACCTAGAAATGAAGATTTGCATGCATGTCAAGTTTAACCAATAAGTCTATGCTATACCATCTATTTTAAAATAAAATTATAATAGAAAATAAAAACATGGATATACACATCAGTTAAATCAATTTCACCCCCAAAAGGAAGTAGAAATACATCCAGAAATGTTGAAGATTCAACATGCATGTCAAGTATAACCAATAAATCCATCCAATTACCAATTCTCTATCCATATCAATGTAAACATAAATCAGCTACAGATTCAATTTTAAATTTCGTATGCAATAGAAAATCTCACCAGCATCGATTACAGCATCCCAATCAATTTTCCCATTTTTCTCAAACTTGCTCAAATCCCAATTCCCTTTCACCCATCTTGGATCTTTGAATGCGGCAGCGGAATCGCTTGCTTTGTTTTTCAAAGCGAACCTGTTACCCCCAAAATTGAAATTATTATATCTCTTTGGAAAACGCTAGGGGTATGTTGACGAATAGGGATGCAAAAATTTATAGGGAGTTAGAAGGGATAGGTTGATAAAGAATTTGGAGTTTAATTAGGTGAAAATTGATTTTGGGTTTGGGTTTGCAATTTGGAATTTGGAAGACAAGAGAGAAAGGAGACATGAGTGGCCATAGAATTCGAGCGAGGTTTTTTTTAAGTGTTTAAAAGAGATAAGGAGCGGCCATAGAAAATTTTAGGGAAATTTTCATGAATTGTTGGCGGGAACCACTTGGCCATGTTTATTTGTTCATTATTATAAATTAACTTAACCAATGGTTGCATATAGCTTGAAACGCTACCAATTAATGCAACTAAAAGCAAGTTTTCTTGTAGTGAAATCAACAAAGTAGGTGGGTGCATTGGTCAATCTGAAGGGCATGACCAACCACTTATATAATCCGTTGGGTGTGCGGAACATTGTCTTTTGAACACTGTCCTAGGCTACATGCAACTAGTGGAATCTGGTAGCTAAATCTAACTGAGAAAATACTCTATCTCCAACTAACTGATCGAAGAGATCGTCTATGTGGGGCAATGGATAACAATTCATCTTTGTCAGTGTATTAAGCTCTATGTAATCGACGTAGATTCTGAGAGAAGCATCCACCTTACTGGCAAAGATAACTGGTGCTCCCCACTTAGAAATGCTCCTTCGAATGAAGCCCTTCTCCAGTAGCTCATTAACCTGCTTATTCAACACACATCTTTCCTTTAGAGCCATATGCCTCGATGGTAAAGCGACAAGTCTAGCATTCTCAACTAGATAGATCCTAAACTCGATCTCACTCTAAGGTGGGAGACCGACTACCTCAGCAAATATATTAGGAAAATCTCTAACTACAGGTGTTGCAGTAAGCTCGTTATGTGATAGGTTCAACAAACATAAGTAGCTCAACATAACAGATCATCGAGGGTTGTAATGAACCTATAAGTTACATCTACTACATGTGCTCAACCTAACAACCTTCTTATCACGGTCTAAAATTTCACCATACATAGTCATCCAGTCCATGCTTAATATCAACCCAATCCCAAAGAATCCCAATACAAAGGCACCACAATAAAACTCAACTCTTAAGATAAACAACTTCAAACCCTACACAACATTGATAAATAGGTCGATCCTCCTAAGGGGTTTGACACAACTATAGGGTCTGTGACAATACTACTGTCTAAGTGCAACTCATTCTCAAGTCTACTAGAGATAAAAGAATGTGAAGCCCTAGTGTCAAATAATGCAAGAATTAACGCACCTTCGATCACCACTTTCTTATCCTTGTCCAACATTGGCTGTGCACTCGAGCTAAGAACTGCCTCTAGTGCATAAGCGAGAACCACCTGAGTGGAAGCTCTTGGTGGTGCGGTGCAAGCTCGCTTCACAGGTCCAAACTGATCATAGTTATAACACTTCATCTTGGAGAGATCCACCGCAGTCCTTAGTAAAATGTCCTTGCCTACTACACCAATTGCATCTCAAGCCCTTCTTCTGAATCTTCCCCTTTGGTCCAAATCCTCTTTTCTTCTTACCCTTCTGTTGCCCCTTCTCCACAACCTTCGGAACCTCCTCATTTACTTCTTTCCTACATATGGTGTTTAGCAAGGCTATCTCCACTAGCCTCTCATTGGTGGCACCCATTGAAATATAACTCATAGCTAAATCCTAAAGCGGTAGATTCAATCCATTAACGAATTTAAGAGTTTGTTTTTGTGGTGTTAAAATCAACTCCATACCAAACCTAGCCAGCTCATTAAATTGATTCACATACAACTTGACTATCATATCTCCCTGCTTGAGATGGATAAACTTCTCTAGCTGCTTGTCTTTCTCTGCTCTAAAAAAGAACTTCATCTCAAAACTCCTACGAAACTCATCCCAAAAAATATCAGCCTCTATAGCCTCAGCCTCGATAACCTTCCACTAGCTCAACGCCTCACCTTGCAGCTGCCAAGTAGTTAGCTTCCTCCTCACAACATCAATCAAGCCCATCAGACCAATATCATCTTACAAGCACGGATCTATGCTCTCAAATCCATGTAAGACACTACCTTCATATATGGCTTGCCTCCGAGACTAGAAATTTTTTGCGCTTCTTAGCAAAATCTGAAGCGGTAGGTAGGCGGCAGAAGCCTCACCCATCGCTTTCTCCATGGGCTCTCTAATGGGATTGAGCTCAGCTTGTCTCCTAACCTGAAGATGCCGACGGAACCATGCAGGAATGTTCACACCAAGGATCTCTGCTGCATCACCAAAGATAGAACCTACAGGATCAGACATCTTGTATCTTTGAATGTTGGGGACTTCATTATTAACTTCCATGAATAGCATAAAATGATTAAGAGATAAGAGATAACATAGGCAAGAATAGGAGGGATTCTTAAATATGAAAATTTTAGAAAGCTTTTTGAAATATTTTATATATACACACACTTTTAAAAAGTCCATTTCTGAAAATATTTTAGAAAACATTTTAAAATCCACCTTGGAAACCCTTTTTGACAAACTTTTCAAAATATGTCTCTCAATACAGTCCTAATCCTAAGGAACACTGAAAATGTACTTTGAAACCAACTGTGACAATCCGCACTTCCCGACACACTACAAATGCATCGCGCCGAGAAATATGGATCGTCGGGTTTTTAAAACTTTAATATCTCAGAGTTTAAAGTCAATAAATATAATCTAAGATAAACTAACTATCAAATATGTATCATAGTGGAAGAAATAAGACATGTAAATATCACATAAAATATCAGTCTCAGAAAATACCAAATCATGGTCTCAGAAATATATCACTACGTGATCCAAATCTGAGTACAAAGCAAAATATCCCTCATGGAATGATAGAAAAAAATAACTGTACTGATATTATAAAATGATACATGAAGAGAAGATGTGGTAAAAGCAGCCTCTAAGGAAAGCACGACTCTCCCTCTAAGTATCCAAAATGGGCAAATCACCTACTGCCATGTCCACCTATGGTGGGGAAAAAAGGATGGAAAAGGAATGGATCAAACAAAAGTCTGATGAATGAGAACAAGTTTAATAAGTGACGATTAAGTGCAATTAACTTTAAATCTACTTTAAGTGATATAGGATGTAAAGCAAGTGTTCGTGAACTCCTAAGGTTAATGCGTAGGGATTCATATCTAATTTAATGGGTCGAACCTACTGATCGAACCTCACACTAATGATCGACCAAAATGGGAACTACTTTCTCATCCTAACTATACCAACATGCCTTTTATTGTACTACACCGAGGTTTATTTTATAGGAACTCCTGTTAGTATCGAGCTCCAATTTAATCAATACCTATAGCCGCTTATTGTACTTCACCGACGTCCACATGTACCATGTTGCACCAGAAAATATGCATACCTAGATTTTCCATTAGTACCAGACTCTCTCAAAAAGTGTCTTTGACAGTGTTGTGCTCACCCATACGGAACACCCCTAAGCCTATGCGAAATAAATCACCTTAAGCAACTCCGTTATGCGATATGCACCGCCTATACCTAATTAACTATTGCAAAATA
Organism: Allium fistulosum; assembly: GCA_030737815.1. Classification (NCBI taxonomy): domain Eukaryota; kingdom Viridiplantae; phylum Streptophyta; class Magnoliopsida; order Asparagales; family Amaryllidaceae; genus Allium; species Allium fistulosum. Next base: position 943,078,317 of record CM060905.1, on the reverse strand, counting down.
TGTATTCACCATACCAATATCAAACATTATGAAATACTTTCCCAAATTAGTTAAATCAACAGTCCATGGTTCATCTAATTTCCAACTGAATTATACACATTTTATTATTAAATTTAGGGCTTAGGCCAAGGTTCGATTTATGCATTTTCCATTCGAAAGGTCGACCCATACAAAATCCGAGTCGACCGCTATCGGTCGACCCAGAATTCCCATGGTTGACCGTTCGTGTATAATATTTATAGTTTCGTCCAGATTTTAATCGTCAATTTATTTTAGTTAATTGTTATTGATTTCGGTCGAGTAATGATTCCATCTAACCCTAATATCCATTTATTCAACCCTAATTTTTCTAATGTCATCTTATTGTCCAATTTCAATTAATTAGGGTTTTTAATTTAGGATTCCCAAGTTTAGCATTAACAAATATCAAATTAACATTAAACAGTTGTTCAATTTAACTAATTAAATTTCCATTTATTGTAAATTGGTTTCCAGGGTATTAGGGATCAAATTAGGGTTTAGACAAATTCAAATTAAATTTAACATGTTCAAATCTAGGGTTTCTAGCATTCTAATCAATTAGAAAATTTTAAAATCAATTATATTAATCTAATTATTAATCTGTGTCCACTCACCTTTAGCCTAAGCCTAAGATCCTAAGAAATCTAACCTCCAACGGATAGCTCCTTCCCTAGATCACCTTAGTTCTCCTTAGATTGCTTGCCCTTACTTCTAGTTTGATTAGGACTTGATTTTGATTTTAGGGTTAGGAAAAATTAGGGTTTACAGTAGAAATATTAACAGAGTTTCCTCTATTGTTCGTTCAAAACTAGAATTAAGGTTTATTTTAGTATATTATTTATAAGGTTAGGTTAACACTTAGAGCAATTGGATCAAATCAGCTAGTAATCCAATACATCCATCAACTACTTCAAATGTAAGCAATCAATCACTACCGTTCATTCACATTTCTCCAGCTCGCTAATTACTCGAAAAGTCCAGTGTCGGGTCGACCGCTATCGGTCGACCTAGACTATGATAAATTTTTAAATTTAAATTTTAAATTCTATTATGGTTCTGACGTTCGTAACTCTCTCATACTAACTCAGATTACGACAAATTATATATGAAAGTCATCTAGAAAATCGCTATGAACACAATGGCACAAGTTTCATAGCCAAATTCAGACATCTGTGAAAATTTTGTTTTAACTCCATATTTTACTTTTAATTAAGTTCTCTTATTTAATTCGGTTTAATTTTTAGGGCGTTACAAAGCAGGTCCTATTACCTAGGCATATCCCTTCCACATGGGTCCTATGGTTGAAAATGTCCTACATCGGTAGTAAGTATATACAACTACCGGTAGCCTCTGGGTGAAGGGGGACTTCTATTGTATAACTCTACTGACCTCGAATACCAACTCTCTAACAAATCTACTACCCAAAGCCTAAGATTTGTGTTAGGACCACTAATTCACGTTTTTCCTAAACATATAATTAAACTAAATAATTTCCTACCATAAAATTATATTGCTTTCTACATGTAATTAGTAGTATTAATACTTACTTATTTACTACGTTATTATCCCTAATTTATATGTTTAGGCTTTAGTTTCCTTGTAATGTTTACTAAATGTCTATTACCTGTAATAATTAGTCATTAATGTCAAAACTGGACAATCTCTAATCAGTCCTCATTTAATCTATTTACCAATTTCAAAATCCAACCTATTATGTCTATTCAATTTATCCATAAATGTCATATTAAATTCCCTAACCAGTCGCTATTTTATTCCTTTCTAACTTTATATTAATCATGAATTAATTGCCTTTTAAATTTGTAATTAATGTCCAAGAGTCCTAGTCCGTTAATTAGTACGTTATTAATGACTAATACATATATAGTTGTAAATTACGCTATATATATACACATATATATATATATATATTTGAACGTTAAGCATGGTTATACTGCGCGTGTATGTATGTGTGTGTGTGTTTTGTCATTTTGAATTATTAATTTCTAAACTTGAACATTCCTTTTCACATTTTAGTTAATCAGAGTTGTCCTTCTAATAAATTAACCAAAAGTGAGATCTTTGCTTCGTTTGAAATTACAAAGAATTATCTCTTTTCTTTTATATAAATAGACAGTGTAAACTACAGAAAAGAATATCCCTATCCATAGTTTCAAATCTCATTTATCTCACCTGAGACCTCGCTCGAGGTCTCATTTTTAAACTTGAGCGAGATGAGATTTAGCAAAATGATACATTAAATTTTGTATATCTCTTATTTGTCATTAATCTCATCCACGATATTAAGAACTTAAGCAAAATTTGAGGTAAGATCTCTTATTTGACATTACATATTTTTTTACTTCTTATGTGAATCTAAAATAAATTACACTTTAATGAATTTCAACTAACCATCTAATTTTATTTTTTAACGAGTAAGCAAAAATAAAAGAATATTATTTGTATATTCAAATGAAAAGAATCCATTTTCCCAGATTAATCATGTTACCATTCTCCTCTAAAAGGAAAAATGAAACTATTGTTTAATATAAATTATGTTTGTTAAAAAGTTTGTATTTTGATAAGAATTATTATGAATGTCCTTAAAATGTCAATTTTAGAAGCTTAGGTTACTCTAAAATAGTCCCGAGATCGACCTTAAAATCTAAGATGTACACCCAAGATACACTCATCTCACCCAAGATCGCATCTGATATGAGATATCGTATATAAAATCACCAAGAAGAGACGCTACCAAAATCCGAGATTTAAAACTTTGTCCAAATCTTACACATCTCTTTTCCTTTTTGGTATATCCCTTGTTAATTCAAATGATGTGTATTTACATATATTTTAGAATTGGATAACTTATGGAAATTACACTAAACCCGCTCCAAATAAATCAAAACATAGAAATTCACCTTCCAATTCAATTAGGGAAATCTAAATTACAACCCAATTATAGATGGAATAAACTTTGCAAGCCTTCTGCAATAATAAATATTTGGGACTAAATTCAAATTTCCAGATTCGGTTGTTCATACTATTCCTGCTCCAATTACCTATTTTATTGAATATGAAGGCAATAATCATATACATTTGTTTTAAACCTACAATTCATCAGATCTTATTTAGGCATAATAATTAAAATGAACTCAATGAGATAAATTTCAATATTAAAAATAAATTATTTAATTTCCCACTCACCTTTTATGCTTTTCAAACCTCCCAAATCTGAATCCAATCCTTTACTTGACTCCCTTTTCCTTTCTAATCCAAAAGAAGATGTGAAACAAGGTATATACATATTATTAGAATTATAGATCCGTGAACTGATTTGAGATTAAAGGGTAATATATACTGAAACTTACCTTTTTCCGCAGTATTCATTCACTTCTTTTCTTCTTCTCTTTTATTTTCCGCCCTTCTCCGATTTTTTTTGCGTGTGTATATATAATATTTTATAATTTTTAAAAGTGGTGGAGAAGAGAAAATGGTAAAGCTTCACTGCTTGAATTGGAAAATATGAGAAGAGAACTGAGGGGTTATGACTTTATTTATAGGTGCACGAATCAATCGTAACCGTTAGGTTAAAGTAATTAAATCCAGGCCATTGGCCTAGGTTCAAACCCTAGCCATCATGTTCGAACCACTTGAGTCTCCATTGCTCCCTTTTAGGTGTCAAACTGCTAGCTGTCGATTGATCCATGGTGAGGATCGACCGATGGGGTCCCAAAATTAATGTATATTTATTTCCTTTTTTTGTATTTAATTATTTTCGGTCTCAAAACTTCAAATGCTTATAACTTTTTTGTTTGAGCTTCGATCGCGAAACTCCAAATATGAAAGTTGCTTAGAAAATCGCCACGAACATAATGGTACAAGTTTCATGACCGAATTCCAACATTTGCTCAAATTCCATTTTTGGAGCTTTATTAATTATTTTTAATTTTACGGTGTGTTACAGTGAGTATTTTGATTTGGGTTTCATAGGGATTGGTATAATTTCGGGTATGGAGTGGCTTTAGAGATACAAAGTAGTGGTGGATTGTGAGAGGTCATCAATGACGATAGGGGTAGATGATGGGCAGACGGTAATCTTAGGCTGTCTACTAAATGACAAGGTGATGATTAGCTTTCTATATTCGCTCGATAGCACATATGATTAGTTATCATCAATACATTTACTATGGAGTATCTGGACATATTCGAGGTGACCATACTTCCACCAAATAGAGAGATAGAGTTCTATATTGATTTGGTGAAGGACGTTAGACCAATAGTAATGCCTTCAAAGAGGATGAGGCCTAGAGAACAAAGAGAGCTCGAGGTGTAAGTGAATTACCTATTAAGGAAGTGGTTCATTCCTCAAAGTATTTCTAAGTGGGGAGCACCCATAATATTTATCGTAAAGATGGACAGTTCAAATAGACTGTGTGTCGATTACCGTGAGTTGATTAAAGTGACGAAGAAAAACAAGTATCCACTCTTATGTATTGATGACTTATTCGATCAGCTACATGGTTCTAGAGTATTTTCTCAGTTGGATCTTGCGATGAGATTTCATCAACTGAGAGTGGCAAGGGAGTATGTGTCGAGCATAGCGTTTCTTACGCCGTCTAGATTCTATGAGTGGTTGATTATACCGTTCGTGCTAACCAATCACCCGACATACTTTGTTGAACTTAGGAACTACGTTTTTAGGGATCAACTGAATAAATTTGTGCTTATGTTCATTGATGATATATTGCCTTTTCACGGATGGAAGAGGAACACAAAATGCATTTGAGGATTGTACTTGAGGTGTTGAGGAAGCACTAACTGAAGGCAAAGTTTTTGAAATGCTACTTCAGGAGGCGGGAAGTGTGATTTTTGAACCATGTTGTTTTTTAGCAAGGCATTGTCATAGATCCTACAAAAGTTGCAATAGTCCAAGATTGGAACAGACACAAAAATGCTATAAATGTAAGAAGTTTTTAGGGTTAGCGGGATATTATTGTCAATGCATCCAAGACTTCTCTAAGGTAGCAGCACCATTTACTCATTTGACGAAGAAGAATTAGACCTTTTCTTGGGACGCGAGATGCGAATAGGCATTCATAGGTCTGATGAGTGCACCAGTGTTTCCATTGAATAAAGAAATGACAGTATACACCGATGCTTGTTATACTAGATTTGGCACAGCATTGATGCAAAAGGGTAAGGTTGTTGCATGTGCTAGTCGACAGCGGAAGCCACATGAGAGAAAATACCCAACCCATGATTTGAAGCTAGCAGCGATCATATTTGCACTAAAGATTTGAAGACATTATCATTTAAGAGAGAGGTTCGAGTTGTTTACCGACCATAAATCATTGAAGTACCCCTTTTAATAAAAGGATCATAACCTTCCACGGTAACGATGGTTAGAGTTCCTATCCTCCAATGACTTTGTAATTTCGTATACACCGAGAAAAGGAAATATGGCTTCTGATGCATTGAGTAGGAGACATGCCGGCTTGGGAGCTATGTTCCTAGAGTGGACGGGGTTTGAGTAAATTGTTAATTATGATTTTCGATCGAGATGTGAACTAGAGCCGAAGATTTTGACAAGCTTTACTATCATACCTACTCTGATTGAACGAATTGATACTAGTCAGAGACGTGATGTCAGAATAGCTGAAATTATTGCTAAGATTTAAAGTGAAGTAGAATCTAAAGAGATGAGGCAGTTCAGACTTGACCGAGATGGTTGGTTCCATAAGAATGGAAGATTATTTGTATCTGATATTGATGGGTTGAGGAATGAGGTATTATGAGAGTGTCAACATTCGAAATTGACTGTACATCCCAAAGGCAATAAAATGTGCAGAGACATGAAGTAGATATTCTATTGGGAAGGAATAAAGGACACTGGGGCATTCATCTCAAAGTGTATGAACTGTCAATTAGTGAAGGCGAAGCAGAAAAAAGCTATTGATGCAACCGCTAGACATTCCCAAGTGGAATTGGGAATTAGTGTCGATGGACTTCATCGATAGACTGCCATAGACATAAGGAGGATACGATAGTATTTGGGTCATAGTCGATCGGTTGACCAAAAGTGTTAGATTTATACCCATCAAGTCAAATAGACAACAACTAAATTGGTCGAGTTATATGTGAAGTGGATAGTGTGATTCCATAATGTGCCGAAGAACATTATGAGGACCAAGACCCGTTGTTCACTAGTGGGTTTTGGAGAATCTTATATGAGGCGTTTGGCATAGAACTACATCTGAGTACAGCTTATCACCCTCAAACTTATAGCCAAACTGAGAGAGTGAATCGTATCTTAGAGGGTCTCTTGCAGGCTTGCATACTTGAGTTTGGAGCTCGTAGGGTGATCACTTATGTCTTGTTGAGTTCGCATACAAAAATAGTTATTAGCCTAGCATCGATATGGCACCATTCAATGCATTAAATGACCGACCATGCAACGCTCCTTCATGTTGGTTCTTTTACGTTTCCAAAACCATTTTTTACGTTTCCGGTCTCTTTAACAACCAATCGCTTAATACACACCGGATGGTTCTTTTACGTTTCCGAAACCATTTTATAATTGATATCAAAATATCATATTCAATTCAAATCATATCATTTTCGAAATCATTACTCACTTTCGAAATCATATTCACCTTTGAAATCATAGAGCATTTTAAATCATAGTTCGATAATTTTATTTCCTTTCAAAAGTCATATTCACAATTTATACCAAATTATCGTATTCCCAAAACCATAATATTTTCGAAGTCATATTCACTTAAAAAAAATCGAGAATTTGAATATAAACTCGTCTATTTTTCTTAGTTTGGAATTTGAAAGAAAGCAGTTTAAATAGTTATAAATAGTTAAAATACTCCAAATAGTTTAATTCTAGGTAAAGTACCTTAAATTGATTTAAGATAGTTAAATAGATTAAATTTAGATTAAATATAATTAAAATAGATTAAATAGCTTAAAATAGATTAATTAGATTTAAAATAAACTATAATGGTTTAATTAGTTTAAAATAAATTAAATTGGTTTAAAATAGTCAAATAATTTATATAGTTAATATTAGTTAAATAGTTTAATAAATTTGAAAATCTTAATAATTACAAATATATTTTAAAACAGTTTATATAAAATATGAGTTTGGAATTTATATCAGTTTAAACTACTCATTTCATTTCAACATATTTGGACCATTTCGAATTTCAAAATCGACAAACCAAATTTCAATAAACTATCGAATTTCATATCGTTTAAATCCATGTTCAAAATATCAATATGGATTACTCCAACTTCAACATATTTCAAAGTTATTTTCAAACAAATTCAATCACTCAATTTCGATAGAATTTCATTTATACATAAAAGTTTAACTTTAAACTTCTGATTTACTTTCTTTTTAATAGAATTCGCATTTCAACACAAACTTGATTTTTCAATAATACTTAAATTTACATAATCAAATTTTATTTCAAAACATCAATTGATTAAATTCAAAAATTTAACGATTTTAAAATCATTTAATTTAACCAATCCGGTGTCCGTATATAATTCTCTACCCTAGGGTCAAGTGATATAGATATTTATCATTTCAATCCACAATTTAAACGTTTTACGGTTGTATATCATTTCAAACCGCAATCCCGAAATAAATAAACATCCATAACGAACTTGCAGTTTATAACGGTATAAAATACAACATCCATTCAACCAACATCAACAATCAACATCCATTACAATCATCATCCAAATCAATCAATAAATATCAATATAGAACTAATAATCAATAACAGGTATTAAACTGGTAATTTATATTCAATAATAAATTAAATAACGATTTTATTCAAATAAATTCAAATTAACTAGGATGATAATTCAAAATATACCAAACAGTCATAAATAAATTCCTAATCACATCATAAATTAAATTTAACAAACATAAGAAATTTTAGAAGTTGTGAGTGGGTTGAAACACTCACCTTTGAATTTAAATTGAATTTAAATCCAATTTAAACCCAAAATTTGTGACGACCGCCCATGACCCCTGCACCGAATATAGAGATAGAGCCCTGTAAAGTGTGCCAGGCGACCATGGACGATTGTCAAGGTAAGATTTAAAACAACAGAATCTATCGTATTACTCACAGCGCATGGACAAAATACAATAGAACATATGTATAGTGAAGCTTTACAGAACAAAATGACATCATATAAAACTCCATAATAGTTGAATACAAGCATCCACATAGTCAATACATCCAGCCTCACTACATATCTCTCAGAGAATACAAAACAGCGGAATATCCAGTACATATAATAAGAAGATAATATGCAACCCTCCGGCTCGTCTTCGATATCAGCATCGTGAGAAGAGAACAGCACCTGTCACCTGCTACCTAGTCTGCCCGTCCCAAAATGGACGAACAGCCCAAGGCAATAAGAATTAAAACATAAAGCCTTGAGTCAGACAACAGTCTTAGTGAGCAGTAAATTAACTAACAACATACCAAAAGAGCATAAAGGAAAAGGAATAGGAATACAACCCTCCCACTCCAACCTCATTCTACAGTGATAGCCCCCAGACACACACTAAGCAGAAGCAAACATAGCAGAGCATACAATTTAAAGTAAAGCTACTATCACTCGAGTCAAGGGCGATGTTTTCCAAGTACCAAGGCCTAAATCAGATAAGCACCCAGAAAATACCGCTCTTGAGTCCGAATGACGATACAACCAATCATCCATGACTCTGGCTATCACTATTATCATTGCTTCGATATCACCGTTAATTGAATGACCGGCACATTCTTTCAGCCGTCCGTCAAGGGCTAATGGAAACCCCGGTTCTAGACATAACTCCCGCACGTCGTCGCAGCCCGTGCCTAGGACTATCGAATCTGCCCAGAGTACTCGACCATCAACAGTTGGCCGTTGGGACTATCGAATCTGCCCAAACGTACTCTTGCTTAGAGCATGCTAGAACCTTCAACAACGATGCTATCCAAGCCTCCTAGTCATCCTCCTCGACGACTATTCTCATATCCATTCATTATCCTCAACTCGAATCATATCACCGAGTTATCAACATGCTTGGAATGATCCCGTCTGGATTAGACCAAGTCTTCATCACATGATTGCCTCGCTTCATCACATCCTCGCGAAGTCTCATCTCATCATCACATCATCAAATCTATGCATAAGAGCTTCATCATCCCGCTACATATGCCACGAGCAGCTTTCCCAATTCAAGAGCCTTTCCCTTAGCTTTTGAATCACCTTCGATCTAAATCTAGTCATCAATCATCTAGTTCATAACAATCAATCAAATCAAACATCAATCCAAGCAATCAAGCATTCAAAAATGATCTAAGTAGACAATTATAACAATAATGGCATTTTCGTAATTAAAGAGTTGAAAGTCCAATGAGCATGAAAACATGGATTATATCTCTACAAACTTGATGAATGAACTTGCATAGGTTAACATATGATAAAATGGATGTAACATCATCATGAACAATGGATCTATATGGATCTACATTTAGGATGAAGAAAATGCATGGAAATCTCTATTTTAACACCAAATCTAGCCAACAATCTGATATACTCCTTTGGATCCGTGTGAGAGATAATCACCACTCACCAAATCACCTAAACAAACCCAAATCAACACACTTCAGATCTGGACAGCAAAGGATCAAGCTAGATCTATCACAAATTCGCCTCAAATGAAGAAATCTCTCTTGAAAAGATGAAGATCTTCAATCTAAGCTCTTGAATCTTCAATCTTGATCTTCGATTTGGATGGATGGAAGCACTAGATTAGAGTGGAGAAAAGAAGTGAAGAAGTGTAGAAGTCGAGCTCTCAAAATGGCAGTACTTCGTCGCTTCAAAATCCGGATCCCAAAAATGAAGAGAAGCTCTCCTATTTATAGCAGAAAATACCCTAAGTCGTAACTCGGCTATCTCCTTAAGTCGCTGCCGACTTAACACTGCCGACCTACGACCTAACACTTTGCCATCCTACGACTTAACCAGAAGCATCTACGACCTAACAACTGCTATCTCCTGAGTCGGTCATGACTTAACAACTTAGCACCATTCGACTTATCACTTATACGACTTACGACTTATAAAACCTTGCGACCTAACAACTTAGCAACCCACGCGACCTAACACATAGCCTAACTCTTAAGGTCGCCAACTTGTTACTCCTTAGGTCGCTAACCCACCCAGTCGACTTAACTTGATAACAACTTAACCCTTAGGTCGCTTACGACCTAACCAACCAAGCTACCAGACGACCTAACGACTTATACCAATACGCGACCTAACAACTCACGCGACCTAGTACTTAGGCAAAACCCAGCTCCTCTAGGTCGTTGCCGACCTAACCATACACTACATCCTATAGGTCGCTCGAAACCTTAACTCGCCTTACTCTTAAGTCTCCCATCTCTTAGGTCGTCTACGCCCTAAACCCTTAAACATCTACGCGACCTAACATAAGTCGCGAACAAACTGGGATACGACCTATCTACTAAGTCGTCTAGCCGACCTAACTATCCAATACCACACTTAGGTCGCTCACAACAGTTTCCTTAGGTCGTTGCCGACCTAACTCCACCCCACGACCTACCCCAGAATACTTAGGTCGCCTAAACCTCCTAAGTCGGTCACGACTCATCACTTAGGTCGGTCACTGTCTTAGGTCGGTCAACCACACTTCCTTAACTCGGTTAATCCCTTAAGTCGGCAACTCGACCCAGACTTCTATTAACTCGTCCAAACCGACTTAGGACTTAGAAAAATCCTGAACGACTTATCAAAAATGCAACCAAAATCTGAAACAACTAGAAAAATGCTGAAAATCCTAGATTTTGACAAACTTTTCGATCCGTAAAATACGGGTCGTTACATTCTCTCCCCCTTAGGAATTTCGCCCCCGAAATTCCAAGCAATCATATCAATCAAAGACTATTCTGTACGCCTACCATCCATAGCAATCAACAAACCATGCATCCAATTCTAGCTTAGCGTACAGAATTCTAAGACTTAGAACAAGTTACAATATCGCGAGATGAGACGACACCTTAGGGCCATACCTTGAAGAGTTCAGGATGAGCTGCCTTCATCCTCTCTTCCACCTCCCACGTACAGTCGTTATCATCATCACTCCATTGTATCTTGAGCAACTTAACTACCTTCCTCCTAAGCTGTTTCGTGTCGGTTTCAACAACACGAAGCGGTTTACGAGGTCTTCTATCAACTGGTTCAACTTCAAAATCTTCATAGCTATCAGCAGAAACCACTGTATTCGAGTCGTGCACATACTTCCGTAGATATGATACATGAAAAACATTGTGCACACCCGACATCTTCTCAGGTAACTCTAACCTATAGGCGAGCTTTCCAATTCGCTCGATAATCGGGAATGGTCCAGCAAATCTCGGAGTCAATTTTCCTCTCTTCCCGAATCGAATAACATTCTTCAGTGGATAAATCTTCACAAAAACCATATCTCCTACGTCGAATTCCAAATCCTTTCGACGCTTATCGGCATAACTCTTCTGACGATCTTGGGCTGCCTTCATTCGTTGCCGAATGATTTCTATACAATCTGAAGTCTGATGAATCATCTCTGGCCCAAGCATCAACTTTTCCCCAGTTTCCAACCAACATGTCGGAGAGTTACACGGTCTTCCATACAATGCCTCATACGGTGCCATACCAATACTTGACTGGTAACTGTTGTTGTATGCAATCTCCACCAAATGAAGGTGATCTTCCCATGATCCTCCGAAGTCCAAAACACAAGCTCTAAGAAGATCTTCCAAAACTCGGTTGACTCTCTCGGTCTGACCATCTGTTTGAGGGTGATAAGCTGTACTCAAACACAACTCGGTTCCCAAAACTTCCTGGAAGCTCTTCCAAAATCCACTGGTGAACAATGGGTCTCGATCGCTCACTATACTCTTCGGAATACCATGGAATCGAACTATCCACTTAACATACAACTCAGCCAACTTTGATGCAGTCCTAGTCGATCGAACAGGAATGAATCGTGCACTCTTAGTCAGACGATCCACAATGACCCAAATCCCTTCATTTCCCGTTCTGGTTCTAGGTAACCCATCAATAAAATCCATCGATACTTGTTCCCACTTCCATGTAGGAACTTCTAATGGCTGAAGCAATCCACTTGGCTTCTTCTGTTCGGCTTTTACCAACTGGCAGTTCATACATTTGGAAATAAAATTTCCAACATCCTTCTTCATACCTTCCCAGTAGTAGGTTCTCTTCATATCCCGATACATCTTATTTCCACCTGGATGAATTGTCAGCTTCGAGTGATGACTTTCCTTCAGAACTTCACTCCTCAATTCATCTACATCGGGAACAACTAGTCGTCCTTGCTTCCGAAGCCAACCCTCTCGATCGACCTCGAATCCTTTATCCTTTTCTGGATCCAATCCAGATTCCAACTCATGGATAACCTTGACAAGCTTATCATCTCGCTTTTGGCCCTCGCCAATCCTTTCCACAAGAGTGGGTCTTATTGATAAGTTTGCCAATATCTCAGGTTCCAATTCGCATCTAGGCCTGAAGTCAAATCCAGCTAAATACTCGAGACTCTTCCATTCTGAAAACATGGCTTCCAATCCTGCATGTCTTCGACTTAACGCATCTGCCACTGCGTTACCTTTTCCCGGAGTATAAGCTATACCAAAATCATATGAGGCTAAAAACTCTAGCCAACGTTGCTGCCGAAGATTCAAATCCTTTTGGGAGAAAAGATACTTCAACGACTTATGATCCGTAAACAACTCGAATCGAACTCCCAACAGATAATGCCTCCACATCTTCAGAGCAAATACAATCGCCGCTAATTCCAAATCATGAGTTGGGTAATTCCTTTCATGCGGCTTCAGTTGTCGACTGGCATACGCAACAACTTCATCCTTCTGCATCAGCACTGCTCCAAGTCCAGTACCACATGCGTCGGTGTAAACCACCATCTCATCATTCCCACTTGGAATAGTCAAAACAGGAGCACTCGTCAGTCGCTCTTTCAGGATTCCGAAAGCTTGCTCACACTTAGCATCCCAACTGAACACTTGATTCTTCTTCGTCAATCCTGTTAATGGAGCAGCTACCTTGGAGAAGTCTTTGATAAACCGTCGATAATATCCTGCTAATCCAAGAAAACTTCTCACATCAGATGCATTCTTAGGTCTAACCCAATCCTGGATTGCTGCCACCTTAGCAGGATCAACCGCTATTCCACTTCCAGAAATCACATGGCCTAAGAACCTCACTTCACTCTTCCAGAAGTGACACTTTGAAAACTTAGCCTTCAGCTGATGTTTCCGTAAGATCTCCAAAACAATATGCAAGTGCGTCTTGTGCTCTTCTTCTGTTCTGGAATAAATCAGAATATCATCCACGAACACAAGTACGAACTTGTTCAACTGATCTCTGAACACTCTATTCATAAGATCCACAAAATATGCCGGCGCGTTAGTCAATCCAAACGGCATTACCAGCCACTCAAAGAAACCAGATGGTGTCCGAAAAGCAGTCTTCGGCACACTATCCTTAGCCACTCTCAACTGGTGAAATCCCGTTGCCAAATCCATCTGAGAAAACACCTTAGCTTCGTGAAGCTGATCAAACAAGTCATCTATTCTCGGCAATGGATACTTGTTCTTCTTAGTCATCTTATTCAGCTCACGATAATCCACACACAATCTCAACGACCCATCTGCCTTGGTTGCAAACACAACTGGTGCACCCTACTCGGACACACTACGCCGAATGAATCCTTTCTGTAAAAGGTCATCAACTTGCACCCTCAACTCCTGCTGTTCCCTAGGCGCCATCCGCCTAAGAGGCATCACAACAGGTCTGGCTCCTTCAACTAGATCTATACGAAACTCGATCTCTCTATGCGGCGGCAACCCTTTGACTTCGTCAAAGACATCCTCGAATCCATTAGCGATCGGCACTGATGACAGTCCATCCCGTGGAACAACTAGCGAATACATGAAGCTCATGAAGACGCCTTCTTCATGCTTACATCGTATCACAATCTTTCGCCCCTCCACATTCTCGACTGTCACTTCCAACCTTTCGCAATCAACCTTAGCCGCATACCTCCTAAGCCAGTCCATACCCAAAATAATTCCGAACCCTGCAAAGTTCAGAACAAAACAATCACAAACAAAAGAGCAACCATGACTCGATACAACTAGACCACGGCATAACATACACAAACAAGACGAACCCCCAACTGGATTAGTCACAACCAATGGCCTATCAACAATATCCGGCTTCAAATCTAACCGGCCTACTAGTTCATTACAAACAAACGAATGCGACGCTCCAGTATCAAACAAAACTCTATCTGGAACACCACATAGGAAAAGAGTACCTTGAACAACCACACTCTTTCCTTTCTCTTCAGCAGTAGGAGCTTTTGAAGACGACGGAACAGCTCCCAAAGCATAAGCTTGCACAATCTGCCTGTCCTTCCTTGGTTCTGGGCAATTCTTCCTAAAATGCCCCGGCTTGTCACAGTTGTGACACTTCATCGGTGCCTTCGGATTCTTACAATCCTTAGAGAAATGGCCCTTCTGCTGACAATTGTAGCAAGTCACCTCGCCTTTCGGCTTCTTCTGGCCATCCTTACCCTTCTGCTGCTGTTGCTTTCTCTTCGGGTTTCCACCCTGCTGTGGTTTAGATTCTCCCTTGGTAACAGCAACAACAGGTCCTTCCTTAGGAAACAGACTCTCATGCCTAAGAGCTTTCTCCACAAGCTTCTCAAATGAATCGTCCAAATGATCCACCAACTGTCTCCCAAGATAGCTATCCAAGCCGGTCACAAACTTCTCATTCTTCTGATAAGCAGACTCAATATATGACCGGGCATACTTGGACAAAGCTTCAAACTCAGAAACATACTCAAGAACAGACCTTCCACCTTGCTTGAGCTCTACAAACTTCTTGAACAGAACAGACTTCTGAGCTGTAGAAATGAACTTAGCTTCAAATCTGACTTGGAATTGCTCCCAAGTAATCTCTTCTTCCGGAGTAGTGATGGTAATGGAGTTCCACCAATCAGAGGCTCTCCCTTGAAGCTGCCTCGATGCCAACTTCCTCTTAGTTGCATCATCAATTTCCAAATCACCAAAGATCCTTCTACAAGCATCTATCCACCTCTGGACCTCAATGGTTGATTCAGTTCCCAAGAAAACCTTCCCTCCAAGAGCAGTATAATCCTTGCACAGCTTAGCAAAATCCACTGGTTTCGGAGTTTGGACTTGAACTCCAACATCAACTGCCGCCCCCGGAACTGGTATCCTTCTCATGATCGAAGTCATCATAGCTTCGAACATGGCTGCATAATCAGCAGTCTCTTCAGTAGCACGGCCTTCCCTAGCAACTGGTCTTCCTCTTCGACTCATTCTCAATATCTATAAAAAGGAATGATTAGAACATCTAGAGAAACAACTGCATAAAGGACTCAAACTCTACTAAGCTACTATATTATATATAATAATCATCCATCAAAATACAATTACGTCTCTCATACGTAGTTACGACGGCGAGCGTTGGGTAAAATCGATTAACCAATGCTCTGATACCAAATGTGACGACCGCCCATGACCCCTGCACCGAATCTAGAGATAGAGCTCTGTAAAGTGTGCCAGGCGACCATGGACGATTGTCAAGGTAAGATTTAAAACAACAGAATCTATCGTATTACTCACAGCGCATGGACAAAATACAATAGAACATATGTATAGTGAAGCTTTACAGAACAAAATGACATCATATAAAACTCCATAATAGTTGAATACAAGCATCCACATAGTCAATACATCCAGCCTCACTACATATCTCTCAGAGAATACAAAACAGCGGAATATCCAGTACATATAATAAGAAGATAATATGCAACCCTCCGGCTCGTCTTCGATATCAGCATCATGAGAAGAGAACAGCACCTGTCACCTGCTTCCTAGTCTGCCCGTCCCAAAATGGACGAACAACCCAAGGCAATAAGAATTAAAACATAAAGCCTTGAGTCAGACAACAGTCTTAGTGAGCAGTAAATTAACTAACAACATACCAAAAGAGCATAAAGGAAAAGGAATAGGAATACAACCCTCCCACTCCAACCTCATTCTACAGTGATAGCCCCCAGACACACACTAAGCAGAAGCAAACATAGCAGAGCATACAATTTAAAGTAAAGCTACTATCACTCGAGTCAAGGGCGATGTTTTCCAAGTACCAAGGCCTAAATCAGATAAGCACCCAGAAAATACCGCTCTTGAGTCCGAATGACGATACAACCAATCATCCATGACTCTGGCTATCACTGTTATCATTGCTTCGATATCACCGTTAATTGAATGACCGGCACATTCTTTCAGCCGTCCGTCAAGGGCTAATGGAAACCCCGGTTCTAGACATAACTCCCGCACGTCGTCGCAGCCCGTGCCTAGGACTATCGAATCTGCCCAGAGTACTCGACCATCAACAGTTGGCCGTTGGGACTATCGAATCTGCCCAAACGTACTCTTGCTTAGAGCATGCTAGAACCTTCAACAACGATGCTATCCAAGCCTCCTAGTCATTGTGACGCCCCACCTCTATACCCACGCTAGCCAAGAACACTACGGTGTAGTGCTGTCAACTAGCGCAGAGAATAAGGCTGTTGAGGAGCGACCATCCGTGTAATTGCTTTGTGCGAGCACCGATATGCCAGATAATAAAACATTGCATTTCATCTTTAGAGGAAATCCGACATACCGATACAAACTCAAAGCTACTACACAGTGGCTATAATAGTTTAGGACAATAGACATAAAAATAACACAGATAC
Organism: Allium fistulosum; assembly: GCA_030737815.1. NCBI lineage: Eukaryota > Viridiplantae > Streptophyta > Magnoliopsida > Asparagales > Amaryllidaceae > Allium > Allium fistulosum. The sequence goes on along the minus strand of CM060905.1, from coordinate 943,061,393 downwards.
ATAAATGCGGAATACAGATGGAACGAAAAGTCTCATATAAACAATAACTGATATCAGTTACAATACATTTGACACAATACAAATGATACAACTACAATTGTCGACTCAAGAATTTATATAAACAAGTACATTATCGACTAATATACATGAATACATTATCATCTTAAAACAGACATACTGGCTACTACAACAAGAAGAAGACCACTTCAAATGATATAAAAAGTCTTCATAGCTCTAGCAGCAACCCAAAGCTAAAAATCTACAACCTGTAAATACTCGGTCTGACCCGAGTATTACATTCAAAAGAAAATAATACTCGGATCAGTCTAATTCAAAATCAGTTATTAGAGCATAGAAGCAATAATAATCAATCTCAATATAGATGACAGTCACAGAAACCTCGTATATCCAACTCTCGATACGAGAATTGGATAACGGCAGATATAACACTAAATAGTGTTAATCCACAAAACAGAAATCCAAAGCAGTTTAAGCAATTGAAATGTCAATTTAAAAATATCAATGCTAATTGGCTACAGTACATGCTAACGTGTACTGCCTCGCCAATACAGCCTACGAATTACGCAACAGGTCGATGAATTAAGAATAAAAGAGATATCGATTAAAATCTGTCAATTCGGTGTGGCTGCAGTGCACGCACGCGTGCACTGCCTCGCCACAACAGAATATAAAGTCACCACAAGGGACAAGGGAAAAACTGCTACGAAAATGCAGCCACCACTTGTATTTAAGGGCAAGGCTGCATCACTGAAAGGGGCAACAAGTGAAACAAGATCAACATGTCGTAAAGCAAGGCACAGAGAAATAGCAAACTGAAGGCGAGAGCACCAAATATATGGCACTACAACACTCAACAGAAAAGGCGCAAATCAGCCTCATTAGAAGATAAGGTCATCAGTGAAGCAAAATGACAAAAATGCAAATGATACAAGGCATCAATGCAATGTATCAGGTTCGAGAACAAGGCACTGAAGTCCAATATCTAACCCAATGTCGAAGATTACCAGAACCGAGTTCAAACTATGCCAAGTAAAGTTCAAAGACAGCGAGCTACAACAACTACAAGCCCAATGTGACAGCAACACGAAGGAAATGCAACCACAAGGCATGGAACCATAGTGGAACAGGTCAAGCAACAACATGAAGCAATGCAGACTACCCTAAAAGAAGACTAGAATAAGTGACCAAATGCAATAACTCGACTAAACACAATGCCACAATGAAACTACCCAGTGTCAACAATGTTTAAAGCTGCAGACATACAAAGGTTCATATATACAACCAACACAAAAGCTACAGACACCAAACAGTAGAGCCCAGAAATGCTACTGGATGAACAAACATAGCCGTAGTAATCAAGTACCAGACCCGCGCTCATCACAGCGAAATGTTAATCCAGGACAAGGTGATAACACATATGTTCTACATGAATGCATATGCAAGCGATCAGGTACAACAGCTCCAGCAAGTATATCAATATCATCACCGAAATAGGTGATCAAAGTCAAAGATCAAAGTCAGGTGAAGTCAAGACTGTGAAGTGTTTCAAGTCCAAGTAAAGACCAGAAAATACTAAACATCATAATGCACTGACCAAAAGAACTCGAGCAGTAATCAAACCAGACTCAAATGCTTCACAATGTAACAGTGATCAAATGAAGAACATCAAAAAGTAGACTCAACAGTGACCAAGTGTACAAGTGCAGATACAACATAGTGTGTACATGATGAAGGAATATGTAGTGAAACAAAGTGTTGAACCAACAAGAATATGCGAACTCAAGTCACACAGCATGTACATGTGCGTACCAGACTCAAGACAGAGACCAGAGAAATGCAAATGATCCAATGCTCAAAATCATGCATATGAACCCAGAAGCTCAATCAAACACAAACATCAGGTGACTGTGCAATGACACTGAAACAATATAAATACAAGGATGCAGTTATACAAAATTCTTTGACATCATCGGCAATTTTAAAATCAAGTTACGAAACCAAGTCAAAGTCATGTCGAGGAATCAAAGATCGACTACGAGTCGAAGCCGAAGACAACAAAGAAATCAAACTGAATCAAACTCAAGTCAGAACTCAAGGTCACGACAACCCAGTAAACGAAATGTACGAATTGGAACGAGTTAGAGATCAACACTAGCATTCATACGAAAACCAATGGTCGAATAATTCTAAATGACAAATTCGAACGAACAACAGACGAACGAAAATAAGGGTATCGAACCCTATGAAAACAGAAATCTCATCGACAAACAGTTTCAGTTTACAACCGCAAGGCCAAAGTCGAAAAGAAATCAATACAAAACGACATGAATCATTGCAAGTAAAATGAATAGCCACCCAAACAATTGAACACGAACGAAATCACGAAGTTTAAACCCTAATTCAACTTGAGACGAGAATTAGATGTGAGTGGGTACTCACCTTTGCCATGGAAGCGAAGACGTTGCTGAAGCGGTGAGGACGAAGAGCAGAACTTCGATCGAGACAGGCGACATCGAAAATCATCCAATCGAAACCATCACATGCTTCGACATACAAAGCCCGAAGATCAGAGCGAACGAAAGCCCTAGCAAGCATCGAAAGAACGAACAAGACAAAAGCCCTAATCTTTCCAGATCGAACGAGAGAAGTTTTTTTTTTTTTTTTTCTCAGCCGCCATTATTTCACAAGCAAAAGAAAATTGAATCGGGTTGTATCCAATTGAATGAAAAAGGGGAAAGGATATGGGTTGTTTGGGTGTTGAGTGAAATCACGGTTTCAAAACAAAAGATCATGGGTCGAGATTATTGTTTAAACCCAAACGACACTTCACAAATTTCTAAAGCTCGTTTAACATTTGTTTTAAAAAGAAATATTCCAAATAGCGATTAACACAATTTTATCCCTGAATTTCAATTTGATTAAAATGCCAGAAGCTATTCGTTCCCAGATTAAATCGTCAAGAGACGATAAGAAAATGGGTACGGAATGCCGGGTTGTTACAGACTCCCCTTCTTAAAGAAATTGCGTCCTCGCAATCCTAAGGGATAAGTGGGAAAGAGGTAACAACCATAAGGACATAACAACGTCGAATGCATAAGCAAAGAAAATGCCAACAGGGAAGCATTAGATATAAAATCAAAAGGTTCGACTGCTTCAAATCAAAAGAATCAACATCGAGGGGATCAAGGAATCAAAATCAGACGACTATTAGAAGCAAGAATCAATCGAGTTCTAGCAATTGAAAGAAAAGGAATCAGAGCAGAAATCACGTACTGCACGAATTGAATGTGAGTAAATCAAATTACTCACCTGAATCGTCAGAGAAAAAGTCGAAGCTCGAATCTCAAAATCGCAAATATTCAATCATCTAAAACGATAATCGAATTTTCACAAATATCTGATTATCAAAAACGATAAGCAGAAATCACAAAGATTCGATTATCAAATCGAAAAATATTTAATTATCTCAAACGATAATCAAATTTCACAAATATCTGATTATCAAAAACGATAATCAGAAACACAAATATTCGATTAATCAAATCGAAAAATATTTAATTATCTTAAATGATAATCAAATTTCACAAATATCTGATTATCAAAAACGATAATCAGAAACACAAATATTCGATTAATCAAATCGAAAAATATTTAATTATCTCAAACGATAATCAAATTTCACAAATATCTGATTATCAAAAACGATAATCAGAAACACAAATATTCGATTAATCAAATCGAAAAATATTTAATTATCTCAAACGATAATCAAATTTCACAAATATCTGATTATCAAAAACGATAATCAGAAACACAAATATTCGATTAATCAAATCGAAAAATATTTAATTATCTCAAACGATAATCAAATTTCACAAATATCTGATTATCAAAAACGATAATCAGAAACACAAATATTCGATTATCAAATCGAAAAATATTTAATTATCTCAAACGATAATTAAATTTCACAAATATCTGATTATCAAAAACGATAATCAGAAACACAAACATCTAATTATCAAAAACGATAATCAGAAGTCATAAATATTCAATTAACGAGTCCGGAATTAACCGAAGTAGTAAAAGTATGGTTCCATACTCCTTACTTTTGCTAAATCGTTTAAATCTCTTTATCGTTTTCTTGAAAGTGCAGAATTGTGTGTTTTTAAAAAATTAACATTTCACATTCTCAAACGGACAAGTCCGGAATTAAGCGAATCAGTAAAAGAAAGGGGTCATAGTCCTTGATTTTTCTGAAATGTTTAAATCGCTTCCTCGTTCTTTTGAAAATGTAAGCTGTAAAAATTTGAAAACAACTTTAATTTATATTTTTGAAACAACTTTTAAAAATAAAGAATTTTGAAAACGCGTGATTAAATTAGCAATATCAGTGTTGCGGGAGAACCGCTTGTAAATCCATTTCAAAATTGACGAGTACTGAAGTTAACACGTCAAAATCTCATCAAAATAACTGGCATCAAAATATAATGCCAAATGAATTTTCATTCATAAAAAATGTCACAAGAATCTTCTCAAAGATAGAAAGGGATATCATACCCTAAACTTGTATTCATAACAAGTCAATAACACATGAATTCACCAATACACAAAAATTGACAAAACTTGTCAATAGAAATCACGAAAATTGGTGAAGCACAAATTCTAGAAATCATCACAAGAAATCCAGAAATCATAAAAAGGGGGGAAAAGCCTATCAGAAAACGGGAGTATGAAAACTCCAAAACACCGGTTTCACAAGACGAGACGCTATCTCATGGTGGCTAACCATTAAAGTTTCACACAGGAATGGTCCGAAGACCGTGGGTCGCTATCCCACGCGTGTGAGTCGGAATCACACAGATTGAGGTCTAGGCTAACCTCGCAGAGAAAGAGACATCGCACATTTGCTAGTCTAAACCAAAAAAAAGGAAAATGGAAATGCCTATCACAAAATGGGAGCATGAAAACTCCAAAATACCGGTATCACAAGATGAGACGCTATCTCATGGAAGCCATCCATTAAAGTTTCACACAGGAATGGTCCGAAGACCGTGGGTCGCTATCCCACGCGTGTGAATCGGAATCACACAGATTGAGGTCTAGGCTAACCTCGCAGAGAAAAAGACATGAGTGAGTGGAATCACACAAATTAAGGTCCAGACTAACCAAAAAGCAAAAAGGTATGTGTGAATGGAATCACACAAGTGGTGTCTAGTCTAACCTCGCAAACAAAAAGATATGTGTGAGTGGAATCACACAAATTAAGGTCCAGACTAACCAAAAAGCAAAAAGGTATGTGTGAATGGAATCACACAAGTGGTGTCTAGTCTAACCTTGCAAACAAAAAGGTATGTGTGAGTCGGAATCACACTACTGCGGTCTAGTCTAACCTTGGAAACAAAAAGATATGTGTGAGTCGGAATCACACTACTGCGGTCTAGACTAACCTTGCAGACAAAGAGATATGTGTGAGTCGGAATCACACTATTGCGGTCTAGTCTAACCATGGAAACAAAAAGATATGTGTGAGTCGGAATCACACTACTGCGGTCTAGACTAACCTTAAAATGATCGTCATGATCAACGAGAAGTGTCAATTACACTAGAAAATTGTCACAAAAAGTTCAATCGAACAAGTCCAGGAGTTAACCGACGAAGTAAACGCAAGCGTTTCATACCACTTGTTTTACTAAGCCGTTTAATTCAATTTCTCATACGAGTGAAATAAAGGCTTGTATATACTAATAGATTGGAAAACGGTTTAGAAAAAAAAAGAGCTTTGTAGTAAAATAGTTTTGAAATCGTTTGGAAAAAGGATTTTAATATTTACTACTAGTATAGAAAACCTTTATATTTTCAAAGTGACAAATCACAAAAATGATTGTAGAAACAATCAATCACAAGAATTCACATACGAAGATGTGAATGGAATCCAAAGAAATCGATACTGAATCCATCAGAAAGTATGTTCACAAAAATCCCGAAGAAAATGTCATCAAAGTTGCTAATAAATGATAGCAACAAATCGGGGAAATGATCAAGAATCGATTAAATTAGGAAACCAAGTCAGTTCACTAAAATTTCACGTTCGAAGACGTGAATAAAATCCAAAGAATTCGATTCCAAATTCATCAAAGTAGGAATACCCAAAAATTCCAGAAATAGAAGTTATCAAAATCGACAAAGGTGATAACAACTAATTAGAAAAGAAGAATCGATTATCAATTGGAAAAAACAAAGCAAATCGAGCAGAAATGCATAAATGACTTCAACAAAAGTAAGAATCAAGTCAATGTCGAAGTCAACAATTAATAGCCGCAGTCGAGTACAAAATGAATCAATCATCATTATCAAAGAAACCAACGGCAAACAAAATCAGAGTCTTGAAAATCAAGAAATTAGCAATTTCCCAAAAACAAAGTGACCGAAGTCGAAGGGAAATCCAGATTAGGAAAACACAAAAATAAGCGTTAGGAATTCATACCTAACAGTCAAAAATAATCATATGTAAAGATGAGAGATAAAACATCGACAAATAGTTGTAACACATGCTCCATCTAAGTTATGTTTTATAATTGTTCTAAACCCCAGGCTCTGATACCAAGCTGTGACGCCCCACCTCTATACCCACGCTAGCCAAGAACACTACGGTGTAGTGCTGTCAACTAGCGCGGAGAATAAGGCTGTTGAGGAGCGACCATCCGTGTAATTGCTTTGTGCGAGCACCGATATGCCAGATAATAAAACATTGCATTTCATCTTTAGAGGAAATCCGACATACCGATACAAACTCAAAGCTACTACACAGTGGCTATAATAGTTTAGGACAATAGACATAAAAATAACACAGATACATAAATGCGGAATACAGATGGAACGAAAAGTCTCATATAAACAATAACTGATATCAGTTACAATACATTTGACACAATACAAATGATACAACTACAATTGTCGACTCAAGAATTTATATAAACAAGTACATTATCGACTAATATACATGAATACATTATCATCTTAAAACAGACATACTGGCTACTACAACAAGAAGAAGACCACTTCAAATGATATAAAAAGTCTTCATAGCTCTAGCAGCAACCCAAAGCTAAAAATCTACAACCTGTAAATACTCGGTCTGACCCGAGTATTACATTCAAAAGAAAATAATACTCGGATCAGTCTAATTCAAAATCAGTTATTAGAGCATAGAAGCAATAATAATCAATCTCAATATAGATGACAGTCACAGAAACCTCGTATATCCAACTCTCGATACGAGAATTGGATAACGGCAGATATAACACTAAATAGTGTTAATCCACAAAACAGAAATCCAAAGCAGTTTAAGCAATTGAAATGTCAATTTAAAAATATCAATGCTAATTGGCTGCAGTACATGCTAACGTGTACTGCCTCGCCAATACAGCCTACGAATTACGCAACAGGTCGATGAATTAAGAATAAAAGAGATATCGATTAAAATCTGTCAATTCGGTGTGGCTGCAGTGCACGCACGCGTGCACTGCCTCGCCACAACAGAATATAAAGTCACCACAAGGGACAAGGGAAAAACTGCTACGAAAATGCAGCCACCACTTGTATTTAAGGGCAAGGCTGCATCAGTGAAAGGGGCAACAAGTGAAACAAGATCAACATGTCGTAAAGGAAGGCACAGAGAAATAGCAAACTGAAGGCGAGAGCACCAAATATATGGCACTACAACACTCAACAGAAAAGGCGCAAATCAGCCTCATTAGAAGATAAGGTCATCAGTGAAGCAAAATGACAAAAATGCAAATGATACAAGGCATCAATGCAATGTATCAGGTTCGAGAACAAGGCACTGAAGTCCAATATCTAACCCAATGTCGAAGATTACCAGAACCGAGTTCAAACTATGCCAAGTAAAGTTCAAAGACAGCGAGCTACAACAACTACAAGCCCAATGTGACAGCAACACGAAGGAAATGCAACCACAAGGCATGGAACCATAGTGGAACAGGTCAAGCAACAACATGAAGCAATGCAGACTACCCTAAAAGAAGACTAGAATAAGTGACCAAATGCAATAACTCGACTAAACACAATGCCACAATGAAACTACTCAGTGTCAACAATGTTTAAAGCTGCAGACATACAAAGGTTCATATATACAACCAACACAAAAGCTACAGACACCAAACAGTAGAGCCCAGAAATGCTACTGGATGAACAAACATAGCCGTAGTAATCAAGTACCAGACCCGCGCTCATCACAGCGAAATGTTAATCCAGGACAAGGTGATAACACATATGTTCTACATGAATGCATATGCAAGCGATCAGGTACAACAGCTCCAGCAAGTATATCAATATCATCACTGAAATAGGTGATCAAAGTCAAAGATCAAAGTCAGGTGAAGTCAAGACTGTGAAGTGTTTCAAGTCCAAGTAAAGACCAGAAAATACTAAACATCATAATGCACTGACCAAAAGAACTCGAGCAGTAATCAAACCAGACTCAAATGCTTCACAATGTAACAGTGATCAAATGAAGAACATCAAAAAGTAGACTCAACAGTGACCAAGTGTACAAGTGCAGATACAACATAGTGTGTACATGATGAAGGAATATGTAGTGAAACAAAGTGTTGAACCAACAAGAATATGCGAACTCAAGTCACACAGCATGTACATGTGCGTACCAGACTCAAGACAGAGACCAGAGAAATGCAAATGATCCAATGCTCAAAATCATGCATATGAACCCAGAAGCTCAATCAAACACAAACATCAGGTGACTGTGCAATGACACTGAAACAATATAAATACAAGGATGCAGTTATACAAAATTCTTTGACATCATCGGCAATTTTAAAATCAAGTTACGAAACCAAGTCAAAGTCATGTCGAGGAATCAAAGATCGACTACGAGTCGAAGCCGAAGACAACAAAGAAATCAAACTGAATCAAACTCAAGTCAGAACTCAAGGTCACGACAACCCAGTAAACGAAATGTACGAATTGGAACGAGTTAGAGATCAACACTAGCATTCATACGAAAACCAATGGTCGAATAATTCTAAATGACAAATTCGAACGAACAACAGACGAACGAAAATAAGGGTATCGAACCCTATGAAAACAGAAATCTCATCGACAAACAGTTTCAGTTTACAACCGCAAGGCCAAAGTCGAAAAGAAATCAATACAAAACGACATGAATCATTGCAAGTAAAATGAATAGCCACCCAAACAATTGAACACGAACGAAATCACGAAGTTTAAACCCTAATTCAACTTGAGACGAGAATTAGATGTGAGTGGGTACTCACCTTTGCCATGGAAGCGAAGACGTTGCTGAAGCGGTGAGGACGAAGAGCAGAACTTCGATCGAGACAGGCGACATCGAAAATCATCCAATCGAAACCATCGCATGCTTCGACATACAAAGCCCGAAGATCAGAGCGAACGAAAGCCCTAGCAAGCTTCGAAAGAACGAACAAGACAAAAGCCCTAATCTTTCCAGATCGAATGAGAGAAGTTTTTTTTTTTTTTTTTTCTCAGCCGCCATTATTTCACAAGCAAAAGAAAATTGAATCGGGTTGTATCCAATTGAATGAAAAAGGGGAAAGGATATGGGTTGTTTGGGTGTTGAGTGAAATCACGGTTTCAAAACAAAAGATCATGGGCCGAGATTATTGTTTAAACCCAAACGACACTTCACAAATTTCTAAAGCTCGTTTAACATTTGTTTTAAAAAGAAATATTCCAAATAGCGATTAACACAATTTTATCCCTGAATTTCAATTTGATTAAAATGCCAGAAGCTATTCGTTCCCAGATTAAATCGTCAAGAGACGATAAGAAAATGGGTACGGAATGCCGGGTTGTTACAGTCATCCTCCTCGACGACTATTCTCATATCCATTCATTATCCTCAACTCGAATCATATCACCGAGTTATCAACATGCTTGGAATGATCCCGTCTGGATTAGACCAAGTCTTCATCACATGATTGCCTCGCTTCATCACATCCTCGCGAAGTCTCATCTCATCATCACATCATCAAATCTATGCATAAGAGCTTCATCATCCCGCTACATATGCCACGAGCAGCTTTCCCAATTCAAGAGCCTTTCCCTTAGCTTTTGAATCACCTTCGATCTAAATCTAGTCATCAATCATCTAGTTCATAACAATCAATCAAATCAAACATCAATCCAAGCAATCAAGCATTCAAAAATGATCTAAGTAGACAATTATAACAATAATGGCATTTTCGTAATTAAAGAGTTGAAAGTCCAATGAGCATGAAAACATGGATTATATCTCTACAAACTTGATGAATGAACTTGCATAGGTTAACATATGATAAAATGGATGTAACATCATCATGAACAATGGATCTATATGGATCTACATTTAGGATGAAGAAAATGCATGGAAATCTCTATTTTAACACCAAATCTAGCCAACAATCCGATATACTCCTTTGGATCCGTGTGAGAGATAATCACCACTCACCAAATCACCTAAACAAACCCAAATCAACACACTTCAGATCTGGACAGCAAAGGATCAAGCTAGATCTATCACAAATTCGCCTCAAATGAAGAAATCTCTCTTGAAAAGATGAAGATCTTCAATCTAAGCTCTTGAATCTTCAATCTTGATCTTCGATTTGGATGGATGGAAGCACTAGATTAGAGTGGAGAAAAGAAGTGAAGAAGTGTAGAAGTCGAGCTCTCAAAATGGCAGCACTTCGTCGCTTCAAAATCCGGATCCCAAAAATGAAGAGAAGCTCTCCTATTTATAGCAGAAAATACCCTAAGTCGTAACTCGGCTATCTCCTTAAGTCGCTGCCGACTTAACACTGCCGACCTACGACCTAACACTTTGCCATCCTACGACTTAACCAGAAGCATCTACGACCTAACAACTGCTATCTCCTGAGTCGGTCACGACTTAACAACTTAGCACCATTCGACTTATCACTTATACGACTTACGACTTATAAAACCTTGCGACCTAACAACTTAGCAACCCACGCGACCTAACACATAGCCTAACTCTTAAGGTCGCCAACTTGTTACTCCTTAGGTCGCTAACCCACCCAGTCGACTTAACTTGATAACAACTTAACCCTTAGGTCGCTTACGACCTAACCAACCAAGCTACCAAACGACCTAACGACTTATACCAATACGCGACCTAACAACTCACGCGACCTAGTACTTAGGCAAAACCCAGCTCCTCTAGGTCGTTGCCGACCTAACCATACACTACATCCTATAGGTCGCTCGAAACCTTAACTCGCCTTACTCTTAAGTCTCCCATCTCTTAGGTCGTCTACGCCCTAAACCCTTAAACATCTACGCGACCTAACATAAGTCGCGAACAAACTGGGATACGACCTATCTACTAAGTCGTCTAGCCGACCTAACTATCCAATACCACACTTAGGTCGCTCACAACAGTTTCCTTAGGTCGTTGCCGACCTAACTCCACCCCACGACCTACCCCAGAATACTTAGGTCGCCTAAACCTCCTAAGTCGGTCACGACTCATCACTTAGGTCGGTCACTGTCTTAGGTCGGTCAACCACACTTCCTTAACTCGGTTAATCCCTTAAGTCGGCAACTCGACCCAGACTTCTATTAACTCGTCCAAACCGACTTAGGACTTAGAAAAATCCTGAACGACTTATCAAAAATGCAACCAAAATCTGAAACAACTAGAAAAATGCTGAAAATCCTAGATTTTGACAAACTTTTCGATCCGTAAAATACGGGTCGTTACAAAATTCAAACGGTCTTAGAATTCATCCAAACTAGCATCAAGATGTTCGGAATTCCAATATGATCCTAATGCAAGAAACCGCGCGTGGAACGGACCTCGTATGCAAAAGTTATGTTGCTTAGAACAATTGAAATTGAAATTAAAATAAAAGAAAAACAAACAAACAAACACAGACCTATCCTATGAAATTAAAATAAAAGAAGATATATATAGGTAGGGCTGAAAATAGAAGAACGGACAAGATTTGATTGAACGATATCGACCCGAAAAGCCCGTTTTGTCTCCGGAACGAAATTGGGTCTACCCATATATCAAAATAAATGTTTTCAAATTTTTAAACTCAATGCAACCGGTTTCAGGTCCTAATTCCATCGTATGAAGAAGTTTTGTTAAAATCAGTTTGTTCAAATTGATTTCAATTGATTTCTAGGCGTTTCGAGTCCGTACGATCAGACGACAAGTCCGATCGTTACGAAACTTGAAATCTTATAATAATTCACCGTTACAGATCCGATGAAACTGGTTTTGTCAAAATCCGAGTCAGTGGCCAAAATGGCTATTTTTCAGGTCAATTAAATAAATTAATATTAAATTAATTAAATAAAATTTTCAATTTCAATTCTATAATTAACAAATTTTATCACTTTTGATTTCTTAAACAACTAAAATACTTTAAACAATTTAGATATCAATTTAAAGTTAATTAATTTACAAATTATAGTGTTTGATTTCAATTATAATTAAATCCGATTATTTATAATTAATTTCAATAAATTGATTCGATTCAATTTCAATCCTTTTTATTAAATCCATTATCACTTTATAAACATAGTTAACATTGGTTTTACATTTCATTACACTAAGATACTCCACTTTCCATCTTTAGTTTGTATTAACTATTATATTCCCATTTTATTGAATTTTTTGTTAATTTCACACATTAAATAAAATTTAAAATCCCAAATCGATTTATTGTCTTGATTTCACTATTTTATTAAATCAATCACTACAATATGACTATAATTAACACTTTTATTTATTTTATTACATTCACAATTTACAGTCATCTTAACTCACCTTAATGTAACATTTACTATCATTTAATTGAAATTAATTTCTAATTAAATTTAACAGACTAAATAAACATGTAACTTATAACAATCGTTACCGTAACTTTTAACCACACTTATGAATTCATTCTACACAAACAAATGTTACAATTCTTATACAATACTGATTTTATTCAATCACCATTTATTATGCTATTTCATACATTAATTCAATATTTACATTTTGCTTTTCTTTCATTTAATTTATAGTCAAGTATAACAATTACGTTATTTCAATAAATTGAACTTCATTCAAATTGTCAACGATAACCTTTAATTAACATTGTTATATTTCATTTTGGTTATTATTTTATTAATAAATCCCAATTTTTTTTTATTTCTTTCAATATTATATTACCAAAATCTTATTAAATTAACAATTTAATTATCGAAAATTTACGGGTCATTACATATTTTATAACTTCGGGGAATGTTAACTAGTGACATTTTTTATCCTTAGAGTTTTTATCGAATGGTTTTTACCCTTAAAATATTGTAAAGCCTATAACTTTTGATAAGAGCCGAATAGGGGTTGGAAACCACTTCCATGTGAAAGATATGATAGTTTCTCCTTTTGTAGAGTGATCATAATAGGGAATTAGAGTTACCATTGAGGAGATATGGATTTTTGATATTTAGATTAATTATAGACAGCTTGATGGGTAACTAGTGAGTTAGTGACATAGTCCAAAGACCCATTTCGAGATTAGAACCATGGGGAGGCTGATGGGTCCTTCTCTAATTATTTCACATTTTCCAAAAATAGTTGGAGAGGTCACCATTAACTTTGTCCAAGCCAAAAGCCATCTTAAACCTTACTTTAATTATTCAAATCTTGTCATTAAGAAAGAATAACGAGACTAGCATTTGGATTTTGAAGATTTACATTTTTGGAACATCTTGGATTTAGAGCTACTACTGTTCATCTTGGGATTTGTGTCACTTTCGGTTGCTTTAGATTTAGGCAAGTAGTTAGAACTCCTCACTTACTAGTTAGACAATATATGTTTTAAAATGATGTTTAAAATGGTTTTTGAACTTTAAAAATGTGTTTTAAATCATATGTAACACCCATATCATTTATAAATGAATTTACAATGTTTCAAGTAAATTTGAAATCCAAACATGTTCATGTGTTCTTTTGACTACTCTGTCTCATTTACTCTTAGATCTAGACTATGATTCAATGTATGTGCATGTTTGCTCTGTTTAGGTGTATTGTATATGTTGAATGCTTGTACGTATATTGTTTGTATGGTTGAAAACACCGATCGAATAGCGATTTAGAAATAGGTGAATTCATGCTATAGGTCGGTACTGAATTGAGAAATGTTTGCCAATTTGGATGCGAGTGATGGAAGGTGAGAAGGAAGGCCTCATGAAGCCACATTTCAAGTTTCAAGGAGATTGGAGTTTGTTTGTTCGAGATATGGGCAAGGGTAGTTGGATCAGTTATGAGGTATGTATTGGATCGATGGACTTCCGCTTTGAGTTTCAAAGGCAAGGACTTCACGTCTTGAAGGAGGATGCTTCGAATCAACATTTGGAAAAGGCGGCTTTGATTGAGGTTGAAGAACTTAGCAAAAAATTTGGCTAAGTATAAGACTCGGGTACCGAGTCATGTTAGACTCGAGTACCGATTTGCAAAGATGATAAGTTGTGAAGACTTAGGGAAATTTGATAATTCATCTTGACTCGTGCGCATGGAAGAATGGAGGCAAGTTAGGGATGGATTTGGGCAAAGTGGAATGCCCAAATCAACCCAAACACTACCAAAGTTTGGCTAAGTATGGGAAGTCAAGACTTGAGTACGAAGTCATGTTAGACACGTTTCGAGTTGTGAACTTTGATGAGTTCAACTTGGTGATGGGAAGTGACGACTTTAATGATGGGATAGTTGTACTTCGAGACTCAAAGCATAGAGCTTCGGGGCAGACCTAGGAATCACTAAAGGATGTCTTTGGAACAATTGACGGTATTCTAAGACTAATGATGGTTGTCGAGAGTTGTTTCGAACTTAGCAACTCAATAATGGGAATTGTATAATGATCCAAAGGACGAGATCTAGGATGCGCTCTACTATGGATACGACATGTGCAAAGGAATCGTTGATACTCGGAGGTTTCGTGTACTCATAAGCAAGGGTATATGAGGATGCGATTAGAGTCCGTTGACTAGGACCTGGTTTACATGTGTCCCCAAAGTCGTTGACGTTAGGACTTGGGTAAGGCGTGATACAGAATCTGTTGACATTAGGACCTGTTTTACCGTGGACTATCAGACGAGTAGTCTTATTCCTGACTACTGAGTGGTGTGGATTTGTATGCCAAGAAATTGGGATTGTGAGTAGTCTTTGACCATGATGGGTCATACGAGTTGTCATATATCCAACGCACTAAGTGAGTGACGTGAGGATGGATGATGATGTTATGTTTGCTTTACCTGTTAGGGATGTCACATAATGTAGATATCATTGATTTAGACACCTGGACATCCATTTGTACTTTTATCTATAGTACACCCATGATAATTATGACGTAGAGTAACATATATCTTATGTTATGTGCTGACTCTTTGAATGCAAGGACAGATCAGGTATGGTTCTCCATATCCTATGTCCTACTATACTGACTTAATAATACTTTGAAATTTTTTACCGCTCACACCAAACTATTGTCAGACTCAAGATTTTATGTTATGCTTCTCATTATCTCACGTACTCTTAAATGAGTAGACTAAATAGTAGGTGTAGGAAACATGTGGAGCTATGTAGATGGACAAGCAGGAAGTGATGCTTTTTCATACTTATATCTTGGCTTACTATTTCTTATTCCGTTGTGCGCCACTGTAAAGCCTTGAAAATGTGCTTATTTTATTTAGATACAGTTTATCTATTGAGTATATTTTCAGTTGTATAAACTATATCGCTTATGCTGTATAACTGTATGGATCTGTGCACTCTGGTTTCTATAGTTCATTCAGTTATTACTATCTTACATGTTTCATATTTGTTATATTTTTTTTGATGTGCTCTGAGATATTCGACATGTTATGTAATTTTTTTACCTTCTTTACACTCTTGACCAATGTCCTACATTGACTGGGCATCGTTGCAGCGCACCATATATGTATATTGGGTGTAGGAAGTGTATGGTGGTCATCACAACCTGGAATACCGACCTTGCCTTTTATAGGATCTAGGCCTGAAGACCTACTTCTAAAGCCGGGAGTGGACTGAAAGCTCACTTTGCTTGAGGTTTCTAACTCACATTTCCTTCGTCCGCTGCACGTAGGCGCTCAAAGGTAGAGTGTCTTTCTACGGAGGGAGCACGGTGAGCAACCTTAGCCCCTTTGTGCAAAATAGGTTTAGGCATAGGAACACCATGAATAAAGACTTGTTCGTATGCAGCATGTATAACTCTACGACGGGACTATTCGACCCCTACGGGGGTCTCTAACACGAACCTCTAGCGGACGTCATTGGAAGTGTTGGGGATAATGGGATGGATGGGGTATGGTCTGTTACTGTAGAAACAACTGGACCATAATTAACCTTTTTTGAAGCAACCACCCTAGTCATGAGCTCATTAAAATCATTGGCAATTTGCCCAATGCTAGTGAGCCCATTGACCAGACTGAGCCACATCATTGCTCAAACCCGAGATAGGACAGACATCATTGGCTCTGGTGGCACCGTTTGTGTTGTGGCCGTTTGAGTTATCGGTCTCATTCTCACCATTAGCTTGCATGGTGTAGCTTTTGAGTTGATTAAGGGTTTGAAAAGAAGAAAAATAATGAAAGTTGAGAGTTTTTAAGGAAGGCCATCATTCTGACATGAAAATGTCGACTAAAATTTAGCCAACTTCGAAATTGCAAATTGAGGTAGATATTAGCAAAGGTAGCTTAATAATATCGTGGTTAACAAATGAAATATGAAGAGATTACAAGAATAAAGCAAGTAAAGGGATAAGATTTAGAGTAGTTCGATCAAGGCGTGGTTTTTATTACTTTGATTTCATTTTGCAATTGCTTGATTACAAAAGGTAATGATAGGTGCAATAAAATGAAAAATTATATTCTTGCACAAGTGCAAATAGTGTTGCAATTATAGCAGTTAAAATTTGGTTCGAACGGCTCAGATTAACACGTCGATCCTTAAGAATCTTTGTGGGCATTGATAGCATTGTAAGGCATAGATGTGTGCCAATCGGATGCCAGATGGATTGAATGGCTCGAATAATTGGCAGACCGTAACAAGACATGTCGTTGTCATAAAGGCAACATAAGGACAAGGAACTATTGTTGAACAGTGACGACATTGTCATGTAGACAGTGAAGGACAAGAAGTGCTTGCTGCATGGTGTCACTTTTGTCAGATGAGCAGTGTCGTTAAATGTCGATTATTTTAACGGAACTGTGCAGAGTCACTGCTTCTTTCTGCAGGGGCGATCGGACGCTTTTGATAGAGGTCTACCGAGCCAAGACAAAACAAGGAAGACATAGTGGACCAGTTTGCAGATGAGTTGCACGAGGCGGTTAAGATCGAGTGGCCCGAAAATGAAAGGGAAAAGAGACCATCACATAGGCAGGTACCATGGTCGGGGCTCAAACCTATTGAGGACGCTAACTGGTCGAACTGATGCCCAGGCCCATTAACTTTCTGGGCATTTTGGTCCTCAGTGGGCAGCATGGGGCGTTTGCATAGCTCATGGGTCAAGCAGAGCTATGCTATTTGAGGCGGGGGGAGAACACTAAAAGCTCAACGGGCCAGTTGTTATCTTCTTGCGAGAAAAGCGAGCATGATATACCTAATTCAAATCATACCGATTCAAATCATAGCAAATTCAAATGATAGCAAATTGAATAATGACAAATCCAAATCATACCAACGAAGGCAAAATTGCTTGTGACGGAGGCTGACCTGGCTTTATAAGTGGCAAGCCACAACATGGTCGATGCGGCAATGTGAAGGCATGTGGCGACGACTGGGCGTGCGATGGTGTTAGCAGCGTGGAACGGTGCGATGCGGCAAATGGTTGCTTTTCTTTTTTTTATAATGTAAACTAAATTGTGGATGACGATGATGTTGAGCTAGAGTAAGTCAAGATGGGAGGATGACGGCTTACCGACACCGCACTGACGCCAATTCTATGACATTTGCGCGGCACTGGTAACATGTCATAGGTCAGCTTTGCTATGACTTGCCGACGTTCAAGTAGGTATATCATTCCTTTTCTAGTGGCGAGATCAGTATATCCAACTCACCATTAAAACTCAATGTCAATCAATACTAGCATTAATCCAGAGTATTTTAATCATGAAAATAGATCGTTGATTTTTATCATGTAACTCATATGAATCACTTGTGCACTGTCAAAAAGAATATTAACGTACTATTATATAGTATCCGTATGGCACTACTACACTTGCATATAAATCTAGGACATTAACTCCACTCAGTTCCGTCTCTCCTTAGAGAATGAAATTGACATTAACTCGATAATATGATGTGACTGAAAGGCACGAGCATATTGACTCAAGTGATTATAACAAGGAATATATGTTGACTAAATTCAAAATGGAATTTTACTTGGCACAATGATTTTAGACTTAAGTGCCTAATGACGTCGCCTGATATACACGTTTATATTCATAGATATATCATATATACAAGAAGTCAAAACACCACACATGAGTGGAATGCGCTGTGTATAGGTTACTCAGATTCCACAACCACTTCCCTTAAAATGACAAAAATCACTTGCTTTTAATGTCATGGTTCTTCTGCAAAATGAATTCGGTGCTATAATAATTGAAAGTTTATTTCTACGCTGAAAAGTAAAGACGACCCTAATAAAAGTACAGAAAAAGTCTTAATGCAACATGTTTTAGTTTGGAAAAGTCAAAATATTTTGATGCATAATGATGAAAGTTATACTGTTTGATCAGCTAATTCATTGATCATGGTGCCTCTTTCAAATTCCAGAAAAATCAGGAACAGTGAACACAAAATATCAACCAAGAGAGGAAACAAATAGTTTGAATAAGGATGGATATCAAATATTCAAATAATGTGGAATTGACGTACTTACATAATTCCAGTTAACCAATTACTGCAGCAATGGCCCCATTTAGGTAGCCTACAAGTTTCATGGCTGTTTTCCTCTGCTATGCATCGTCCCTATCATCTTTCTAGACAAATTGGTACATATGATAAGAATGGAAAACCAACCAAGCCAAGAAACCAACATCCAACGCATAATAGATGTTTTAGTATGTTTCATGTTAAGTTGTTAACTCTCATAACAATGCAAATTAAGTGACAATTCTGAGCACGGTAACATACCCTACTGGTAATGCACTTGATTGTTGTGGGACGACAGTCAAGCAATCACACATCCAAAGTGCACACAAGGCTAATTGATGCAGTACGAAATCATGAGAGATTTCGCTGAATATAAGTTACAGTAATATGTTATTGTGAATCTGTGATTTTGAGAAATAACTAAAATCTTGCTGCTTTACAAGTTTAAGATGAGGTTACTAGATCTCGACAAACAGTTGATTTCATCTGGATTAGAATGATTGGTTCCGCTGGGCTTTCATAATTTGGAATCTAATTGAAGATTAGCGTAGACAATCAACGTTGTTGAGTAGATTAACAATCCAAAACTCCATAGATTCAAGGCGGAAAAAGCATTTTGTTTAACGTATGTTTTCTGAAAATTAATAGAACATACATCGTTCTCATTAGCATATTTAAAACAAGGTTCTTGGGGTTTTTTTATTTTTTTATTTAAGAAATTAGTGAATATATATATGTGGGTGTCCCTTTCCATAATTATGCATCTCACAGTGGTTTTCAAATAAAGAATTAAGAAGCAAGAATTAATGCTTTTCTATAATAACAATAAACATTCCTTTGCCTATGTAGTTGCTAGAATTTGGTTCGAAGTAAACACACATATCGTATATGCAATCATAGCAATGTATGTGAAGCTTGTTTCGTTTGGATACGAAATGATTTAATAGTATTTTGCATTAGTATGATATTGTAACTGAAAATATATAATAATATGTTTTATTAATCTTTACTACTAACAAAAGAGAATTCATTAAATAGATTTACTCGGTATCATTTTGAAATTTCAAATATACTCTTTTACAAATAGTATTCAAATATGCGGGTGTAGCATTGTATTTTCTAAGTACAACTGTAATCACTATGAACAACTACAATATACGTTCATAAGCTGAATTATCCCAGTATTCCATATTATCTGTAATCTACGTGGGAGTTAATCGGTGGAAGTCTCGTCTGATTCCAAATTGGTATGAAGAAGTTATTGCGATCTGAACAAAAAAATAGCGGCTTCTGCTTAGGCGGAGTTCAAATATGAAAATGTAGCATATTATTTCTAAGTAAAACTGTTAGTCACCATGAAGAGATACATTGTGCGTTCACAAGAAGAAGTATCCGAGTGTTCCATATTATCCTTAATTTAGGTAGGATTTCATCGGTCAAAGTCTCGCTTAATTCCGAGTTATTATGTAGAAGTTACTGCAGTTTGATAAAAAAATAACGGCTTCTGTCTAGGGGGAGTTCAAATATTAGTATGCAGCCTTTTATTTTCTAAGTACAACTGTTAGTCACCATGGAGAAATATAGTGTGCGTTAAACAGATGAAGCATCCAAGTGTTACATATTGTTCGTAATTTAGATGGGAGATCATCGGTCGAAGTCTTGTCTGATTTCGAGTTGGTATGAAGAAGTTATTGTAGTCTGGAAAAAAAATGCGGCTTCTGTAGACGGAGTTCAAATATAGAGATGTAGCATGTTATGTTATAAATACAACGGTTAATCACCATGGTAAAAAAAATACGTTTGTGGAAAGATATTTTTTACGGAGTGGACATGTATCTGTATTCCATTAAGGAAAAACTGCATTTTAATCTACATGTACAAACTCCAACCCCAACACACACCTGGGACTTAAATCACCTAGACGGTCAACAAATGGCTTTATTCAGGTAGTGTTAGAATTTCTTAATAGAAATATGTAAATTTGGAGAAGAGATTGATAGATTTCTTGAGAGAGTATGTAAAACAGAAGTTACTTTTATTAATGACTCAATTCAATACTAAACAGAGATACAAAATTCTGTATTTAAAAGATCTTTATTGGGCTTTAACAAATAGGCCCAAACTGCTAATAATAAGTCACTTAATCTAGACCGAAGGATAGGAATCCTGTGGCAAAGGATGTATGCATCCCTTTGATATAACAGATAGCCGCATTCATTTGTTATCTTCGATTGCCCCCCTCGAACCCAAGCTGCTAGGGTTAGGGTTTGAAGGCGAATGGCGATCGCAACACTCTTCACCACTTTGTCTTCTTCTGTAACATTCCCCCTTTTGACCGCCTCCAGTCGGTGATTAAACCAACTCGAAACGTTCAAAAAGACGAATTGTTATTTAGTTTATAAGGTTTAAACAGAATCAGCCACAGAAACACAAATAATAACAATCAATTAAAACAAATGAGAATTTATTTCATTACTATAAATCTTTTAGAATACATCAGAGTTTATACAATTTTATACAGATACAGCGGAATATCATAAAATACAATTTTCTTCTGAATTTAAAAATGATTCTTTACTCTCCCTCTAACTTCGCTGCTCGAAAATCTTCAAGCTGTAGAAATACTCGGTCTGACCCGAGTATTACATTCAAAAGAAAATAATACACAGGTCAGTCTAATTCAAACCAGTTATTAGTGCATAAAAGCAGTAATAATCAAATAGTCAAATAGACGACAGTCAAATCATTTTCTCGTCTATCCGATCCTTTTACAAAGAAATCGGATAACGGAAAACATAACACTCAACAGTGTTAACAGTAAATCAGCAGATTTAAAAACAACAACAGAGATAGATAAACAGAGTTTCAGTGAAGAAAATTCAGAAAACAGCTATTCAGCAAATTTAAATATCAACAAAGATAGAGGAAAAGATTTCTAAATGAAAAAGATTTTAGAAAAGAATAGAATTTTGCCGAAACGGCGATTTAACAATAAAAATCATCAATTTAAAATTAACACTGAGTGGCTGCAGTTCACGCATGCGTGCACTGCCTTGCCACTACCGTACGTCGAACTCGGCGTGGCTGCAGTTCACGCAAACGTGCACTGCCTCGTCAACTCGAGTGAAGAAACAGAAATCAGCACGAGGTCAAATCCGAGCGCTTGGGCTGGATTCAACTCAGTTGTACAAATCAATGTACAAAACTCAATACCCCAATGTCCAGACCAAATATCATCCATATGGTCGAACAAAAATTTCAAATCAGTGCATCAATGCAATGCAACCCAAAAATGTCAAAACCCTCAACAAAAAGTACTGCAGCCGTCACATAGAAACAAGGGTGGGACTGCAACAAGAATGCAGCCACCACATGAATTCAAGGGCACGACCACTATACAAACTGCAACTACAACATGTTGCTATTTTATTTGAAAACAAATGCACATCTAACTAGCAGTAATCAGTGCCAAAAGAACAACAACAAAAGCATGTACCAACATGAATATACACAGTACAACTAGTGTCAACATCGACATGGATGCAAGACAACAGACTAACAAAAGATTAGCATCAATGCATACTGGAATGAATGCATCAAAGTGACAATACAGAATAGCATATATAGAAGTACATCAACCAATCAACAACAGCTACAACAACACAGTGAATCACGCATGAACCAGTGATGTGCCACGACAACAAATTGAATGCAGACAGGTCTAACAAATTGAAACCGCATTTTGGACATGACCAAAGATCAAACAGAATGGCTACTGAAATGAATGACGTGTACAAGTAAACTAAGTTCAACAAGACAAGTACATGAGTACAGCAACAAACATGCAGTGGCAACCCAAAACAACCTTTCTGTTCAACTCAAAAATGCTCACTCCACAGTTAACTAAAAAAAATATGATTTGAGCTTTAAAAATCCTATTTTTTTGATTTAGAAATCTATTTGTAAACCTGAATTGACAATTTAAGATGTTTGAAAATGTCACATATATGAAGTATTACTGTTCTTATGTTCTTCCCCAAAGCAGATCAACTTTATTTAGCATGAATTAAATTTTAAAATCTACTTTATTCTCAACCAATCATATTTTGTTTGAAGTTCGAAATTAAATAATGGCCAGGTAAAAAGAATTTGAATTTGGTTTTCAAATCTAAACATCCTGTATCAAAAAAAAAACAGAGAAGAACAGCATGTTCAGACAAGAAGATTTATATCACAGCATCTACTTCAAATATCATACTGAATACAACATAACTATTAATATGCAAGCATCAATTATCACCAGAATTTTCACAAGCAACAAGATTACTTAAGTATTTTTTTTAAAAGAAGTTACTCACAGACTTTGAGTAAAATTTTAAAGAAGCATAATTATCCAGAATCAAACAAGTATGAGCACAATTCAAAATGTACACATGAATGTACAAAACTGCTAACCAGCCTGGAAACATGATTATCAAAGTGAACTACATGAACCAGACAGTGATCGAACAAATAAAAGTTCGAACAAAGAACAACAGTAAGTAATTGATCAAGCAGTGATAACAAGTTCAAAGCCGATGTCAAAAAAAAACAAAAAACAAAAGTCAAGCCAAAATCAAAATCAAAGCCGTAAATGAACAAGACAGAACACAAGCTAGGTTCGAATTTAGATGTAAGTGAAGGAATCACTTACTTGATTTACGAGCTCGATCGAAGAAAATCGAAGCCGCCGTTTTTGCTCGTCGCCGATCGAACGAAGATTGATCGCTCCCCCCCTGTTTTCTTTTCTCGAAGCCCTAATTTTGGAAACGAGGCCGAAGTCCAGAATCGCCAAAGAATTGAAATCGTCGAAACCCTAAAATTTATCCAGTCGCCATTTTTTTATTTCGTTCGAATTTTTCTGATTTTTGAAAATGAATGGGAAGAGAGGGGGGTTCGTGATTTAAGGCGTGAACTAAGGCGAGTGCGTGGGTTAAGGTATGGCTGGTATGGGTTGGGTATGGTATTTTTTTTTTTCTTTCTTTTTAAAACTGATTTGTTTTTATTTAATTTTGTTGTTAAAATCTAAACTATGCATATATATTCATTCGTACGAAAAAAAAATTTAAATAAAAGAATTTCAATCGATTTACAAATTCCAATTCAAATTTAACAACCAAATTTATATTGCCAATTGACGAAAATTTTACTGTTATAAAAATCCCAACAACAACAGAAATTATCTGTCAACATAGATCGTTTATCGATGATCAAAATTTTGGGTAAAAATTCAGGTTGTTACAGAAATTCAATTTGAACTCGATTAAATTTTCTACGCGTTTACCCGCCATATATTCACAAAACAATTCTGATAAATTCAAAAATTGAAATCCGGTAATAATTCAATATTACGGACCCAATGAAACTGGTTTCGTCAAATTCCGAGACTGTGCCTCGGAAGACTATTTTTTTTTTTTTAAATTCGATTTCAAACGATACAATTTCAAAATTGAACAAATCGCTTTCAAATTCAATTCTGAAGCTTCTATTATCTTCAGTATTATCAATATGAATTTTCTAAGCCTTTAAATTATTTTTAACCGGCTTAAAATCGAAGATTCAAATTTTATTCAACTTTCAATAGATTAAATTCAAAATTTAAATCGCCAATTCATTCTGATAATTTGAAATTCAAGTCAAATCATCATTCAAATATTTAAAATTAATTAAATATTCTCAATTTAAATTGTTCAAAATTCAGGGTCGTTACAAACTCCCCTCCTTAAAAACTTTTCGTCCACGAAAAGGAAAGGTTGTTAAAATTTCACCGATATTTATACTCTAGTCAATTTTTCTAAGCTTAAAACTTATTACAAATAAATGAATATAGGATTCATTTCATTTGTTTAATCTCACTAGTTTTGTTTATCTTTTCTTTTATTCAATGATTTCTACAATCATTGATTTCTAAAATCAAAACGCAAAAGTCTTTTATCAACATTTTCGACTTACAAAACTCAGATTCAAACTTAAAATTCTTCACGTTAGAGATTTATATAACATATCTCTTCCAAAGCTGTGGACTTTCAAAACATTACAAAGATCCTCTTCCTTAGTTCATTAAGTTGGAATTTTGAAATTTTAATTTCAAATTATTGATTCGCTATTTACAGTTTGAAAATACTTGCTAACTCGAAATTTAACAAGTCCATCTTCGTTCTCACAGACATTAGACATACGCTGGCCAGGCGCAGGTCTAAAAATCTCCAAGTACTAAACATACTTGCTTCAATTCCCAGTGAAAATACTCTTAAAAATTCTTTTAAAAATGGATATGGAAAGCACGTTCCCCCATGGATTACAGTTCCACCCGGCGGTTACGCTACTATCCCAGTAGAGTCGCTTGTGGCTGTAGATTTCTCATCTCTTAAATTTCGCCATGGTTGTCGCCATAGATTGCAGTACACACGGCGGTTACGCTACTATCCCAGTAGAATCGCTCGTGTCTGTAGGCATCACGCCCCTCAAATTTCGCCTGGCATTAGATTGCAGTTTACCCGGCGGTTACGCCACTATCCCAGTGGAATCGCTTGTAACTGTGGGCATCTCGCCCCTCAAATTACGCTAACATCATCAATCAAATCTAATCTCATCGCGATGATCTATCGCGAAGGATTTCCGATTCAAATAGTCACTCTGACTAAAATTCTACGTAGCTACGAATTTCAAATGGATACTCTTCACGAGTTCCAATACCTTCTTTAATAATAAATGGAAGGTACTTTTCCACATCCTCAGTTTAGAAAACATAATATCATATATGTAGTACTTTCATTTCACATTTCGTACATATCATATCCATGTAAACATACATAAGATTTCCATAACAATGTCTTTCTAAACTAACGGTTTCAAATTTACCGCATTCATATATATAAGTTCTAAAAACTTACATATTCCATATTCATAACAAAATAGAGGATTTCAAAATTTTCCTCTAAGTCGATTTGGAAATTTAAGGTTATCTCAAAACCTAATTCATATTCATAATTCCATTCATTATCGACTTTCACATTCGATTTGAATTACACGCTACATCGTCAATTCTCAACACAGAATTGATGTCTATCGATATATAACCTCTGAACTCGTACGTCTCAGAGAAGGGTGTTAAGCTAAGAGAATAAATTCTCCGCCACCAACAGATATATATTTAATAGAGATCAATTGCTATGTCATCAATTCACAATGTTAGACATGCAATCCAAATCATCATCTGAAATTCAAAGCTCAACTTATATTGCCTTTGATGTCGAAGTTAAACTCAATTTTAACTTAACGATTCAATCTTTTTGAAAAATTTCAAATTGAACTTATTGTTCAAATTCTCACTTAACTTTTCAACTTTGACTTCAAAAATGAATTTCAAATCATTTATTCCTTACGGAATATATTCACAACATTTCATATTTGGAAAAACATTTCCATACTTATTTAAAAATAAGTAATTCACAAATCCATTTATTTTCAACATTTGAAAATATTCGATATACTCAAATCAGAATTAAGTATATATTTCATCTTTTAAGGAAATCATTCTCTTTCACATTTTCATTTGAGTTAAAACGAATGTTACGTAAAACATCGTTACGACAACTCAAAATCACTAGTATAGGGATTCGAAATTTAGATAGATGTATAAATCCCAATACTACACAAAACATTTCCTTTCGGAAATCATTTACTATAACAACAGTGTTATAGTCCACCATTTCCTTTTATTCGAAAACGTCTATTTCAACAATGAATGTTGAAATCTATGGTTTCGATATTCAATGCCTTTGAAAACATCTTTTAAAACAATTTACTTCGTTTTAAAATATCACATTCCTAAACATGTCCATTTTATTCAATAATATATTCACGGTCCAAAATTTTGAATATACATCGTTTAACAAACTATACAGAATTTTACTTATCAAAATAAGTCAGTTTCGAATTTATAAACAACGTTTATAAATCTCATTCCTATTTATAAAGATTTCAATGTATAAAAAATGGCTTTATTAACCATTCCTTTATAACTCAGTTTTATATCAGAATTTTAATTTACAAGTAAATTACTTATAAATTCTTTTATTTCGCAACTCCGATTCATTTTATAACTTCACAATCTTAATTCTGTAATTTCCATTCACTTATGAAATCCATTAAATATTTCACTTTTAACACTTATACAATTCCAATATTTTATTAACACTTCCAAATCTTCAATTTAAGCCGTTTATAATAATTCAAAATTTCCACCTTAAACTATTATATAAATTTATCAGTTTTCCATTTCCAAAATAATCAACTAGTTCTTTAGTAAACCATTCATCGACTTGGTTTCCAATTTAATCACATTTGATTCATTCACATTGGACTTTACTAACATTCATTCATATTCAAACAGTTCACATTCACTAATTCATATTCAAATTAGTTTGCTTTCGATTCAAATCAAATTTGATTCTATTTAGATTTCTTACCTTTCAATTTGAATTCAATTACATAGCTTCCAAATTCCATTAATACAATTTCATTAATACTTTAATGAATTTCTATACAATCAACTAGCAACCAATGCACATTCAATTTAACCAAATTTATTTACTTTGCTTACATTCAATTTGGTTCAAAACACTTAATTTCAATTGGTTTATATTCCAATTCTGATTGAATTCTTATACTCACCATATTCACTAATTCACTTTTACAGTTAAAGTTGAATTTCCTTTATATAACTCAAATTCATATTCATTCTTCACTTTATTAATTCATTTTGATATCAAATTCAATTTGATTCAATATTACTTAAGCCATGTTTCATTTTATCTTCACTTTATTATTTTCACTATACAGCTTAAGTTCGTCTCAAATCTATTTGAAATTCTATTTTACTTAACTTAGATTTTATTTCAAAAATTCTCTTATTTAACTTTTGCTAAGGTCAAATTCATCACAATTCAAAATTCAGATTTGTTTTACTTAACAAAACTGTTTAACCATTTAACAACTGGTTTTACTAAAATTTCTCATTTTATAAGTTAAACAACTTATTAATTTAAACTTTCCAATTCATATTGTATAATCACTTCTCTTTTAAGTTTAAATTTTCCATTTCGATAATTTATCAAATCAAATTCAATTTATTTAACTTCCTTTGGTTAAATTTCAAATCATATATTTATTAATACTAATTCAATTCAATTTAACTTTTCTTAAGTTAAAAATCTTTATTTTCAAAAACAATTTTATACTTCTTTGGATTTGAAAAACATCTTCTTTTAAAGTGTTTCTAGTAACTATTCATATTAAACATCATAAACTAAGCTTTGTGTAAACCAAAGCTCTGATACCACTCTGTAACATTCCCCCTTTTGACCGCCTCCAGTCGGTGATTAAACCAACTCGAAACGTTCAAAAAGACGAATTGTTATTTAGTTTATAAGGTTTAAACAGAATCAGCCACAGAAACACAGATAATAACAATCAATTAAAACAAATGAGAATTTATTTCATTACTATAAATCTTTTAGAATACATCAGAGTTTATACAATTTTATACAGATACAGCGGAATATCATAAAATACAATTTTCTTCTGAATTTAAAAATGATTCTTTACTCTCCCTCTAACTTCGCTGCTCGAAAATCTTCAAGCTGTAGAAATACTCGGTCTGACCCGAGTATTACATTCAAAAGAAAATAATACACAGGTCAGTCTAATTCAAACCAGTTATTAGTGCATAAAAGCAGTAATAATCAAATAGTCAAATAGACGACAGTCAAATCATTTTCTCGTCTATCCGATCCTTTTACAAAGAAATCGGATAACGGAAAATATAACACTCAACAGTGTTAACAGTAAATCAGCAGATTTAAAAACAACAACAGAGATAGATAAACAGAGTTTCAGTGAAGAAAATTCAGAAAACAGCTATTCAGCAAATTTAAATATCAACAAAGATAGAGGAAAAGATTTCTAAATGAAAAAGATTTTAGAAAAGAATAGAATTTTGCCGAAACGGCGATTTAACAATAAAAATCATCAATTTAAAATTAACACTGAGTGGCTGCAGTTCACGCATGCGTGCACTGCCTTGCCACTACCGTACGTCGAACTCGGCGTGGCTGCAGTTCACGCAAACGTGCACTGCCTCGCCAACTCGAGTGAAGAAACAGAAATCAGCACGAGGTCAAATCCGAGCGCTTGGGCTGGATTCAACTCAGTTGTACAAATCAATGTACAAAACTCAATACCCCAATGTCCAGACCAAATATCATCCATATGGTCGAACAAAAATTTCAAATCAGTGCATCAATGCAATGCAACCCAAAAATGTCAAAACCCTCAACAAAAAGTACTGCAGCCGTCACATAGAAACAAGGGTGGGACTGCAACAAGAATGCAGCCACCACATGAATTCAAGGGCACGACCACTATACAAACTGCAACTACAACATGTTGCTATTTTATTTGAAAACAAATGCACATCTAACTAGCAGTAATCAGTGCCAAAAGAACAACAACAAAAGCATGTACCAACATGAATATACACAGTACAACTAGTGTCAACATCGACATGGATGCAAGACAACAGACTAACAAAAGATTAGCATCAATGCATACTGGAATGAATGCATCAAAGTGACAATACAGAATAGCATATATAGAAGTACATCAACCAATCAACAACAGCTACAACAACACAGTGAATCACGCATGAACCAGTGATGTGCCACGACAACAAATTGAATGCAGACAGGTCTAACAAATTGAAACCGCATTTTGGACATGACCAAAGATCAAACAGAATGGCTACTGAAATGAATGACGTGTACAAGTAAACTAAGTTCAACAAGACAAGTACATGAGTACAGCAACAAACATGCAGTGGCAACCCAAAACAACCTTTTTGTTCAACTCAAAAATGCTCACTCCACAGTTAACTAAAAAAAATATGATTTGAGCTTTAAAAATCCTATTTTTTTGATTTAGAAATCTATTTGTAAACCTGAATTGACAATTTAAGATGTTTGAAAATGTCACATATATGAAGTATTACTGTTCTTATGTTCTTCCCCAAAGCAGATCAACTTTATTTAGCATGAATTAAATTTTAAAATCTACTTTATTCTCAACCAATCATATTTTGTTTGAAGTTCGAAATTAAATAATGGCCAGGTAAAAAGAATTTGAATTTGGTTTTCAAATCTAAACATCCTGTATCAAAAAAAAAAACAGAGAAGAACAGCATGTTCAGATAAGAAGATTTATATCACAGCATCTACTTCAAATATCATACTGAATACAACATAACTATTAATATGCAAGCATCAATTATCACCAGAATTTTCACAAGCAACAAGATTACTTAAGTATTTTTTTTAAAAGAAGTTACTCACAGACTTTGAGTAAAATTTTAAAGAAGCATAATTATCCAGAATCAAACAAGTATGAGCACAATTCAAAATGTACACATGAATGTACAAAACTGCTAACCAGCCTGGAAACATGATTATCAAAGTGAACTACATGAACCAGACAGTGATCGAACAAATAAAAGTTCGAACAAAGAACAACAGTAAGTAATTGATCAAGCAGTGATAACAAGTTCAAAGCCGATGTCAAAAAAAAAAAAAAAAAAAGTCAAGCCAAAATCAAAATCAAAGCCGTAAATGAACAAGACAGAACACAAGCTAGGTTCGAATTTAGATGTAAGTGAAGGAATCACTTACTTGATTTACGAGCTCGATCGAAGAAAATCGAAGCCGCCGTTTTTGCTCGTCGCCGATCGAACGAAGATTGATCGCTCCCCCCCTGTTTTCTTTTCTCGAAGCCCTAATTTTGGAAACGAGGCCGAAGTCCAGAATCGCCAAAGAATTGAAATCGTCGAAACCCTAAAATTTATCCAGTCGCCATTTTTTTATTTCGTTCGAATTTTTCTGATTTTTGAAAATGAATGGGAAGAGAGGGGGGTTCGTGATTTAAGGCGTGAACTAAGGCGAGTGCGTGGGTTAAGGTATGGCTGGTATGGGTTGGGTATGGTATTTTTTTTTTATTTTTTTCTTTCTTTTTAAAACTGATTTGTTTTTATTTAATTTTGTTGTTAAAATCTAAACTATGCATATATATTCATTCGTACGAAAAAAAAATTTAAATAAAAGAATTTCAATCGATTTACAAATTCCAATTCAAATTTAACAACCAAATTTATATTGCCAATTGACGAAAATTTTACTGTTATAAAAATCCCAACAACAACAGAAATTATCTGTCAACATAGATCGTTTATCGATGATCAAAATTTTGGGTAAAAATTCAGGTTGTTACAGAAATTCAATTTGAACTCGATTAAATTTTCTACGCGTTTACCCGCCATATATTCACAAAACAATTCTGATAAATTCAAAAATTGAAATCCGGTAATAATTCAATATTACGGACCCAATGAAACTGGTTTCGTCAAATTCCGAGACTGTGCCTCGGAAGACTATTTTTTTTTTTTTAAATTCGATTTCAAACGATACAATTTCAAAATTGAACAAATCGCTTTCAAATTCAATTCTGAAGCTTCTATTATCTTCAGTATTATCAATATGAATTTTCTAAGCCTTTAAATTATTTTTAACCGGCTTAAAATCGAAGATTCAAATTTTATTCAACTTTCAATAGATTAAATTCAAAATTTAAATCGCCAATTCATTCTGATAATTTGAAATTCAAGTCAAATCATCATTCAAATATTTAAAATTAATTAAATATTCTCAATTTAAATTGTTCAAAATTCAGGGTCGTTACATCTTCGTTTCAACCTTTTTGTGCTGAGGTCTTGAGTCTGATTCCTCGTTGGCAGTTTTGTCTTTGATGTCTCCAATACAGAAGTCAGATCTGGATTTGGTGAGGATTTTTGTGCTTTGGTCCTTGTTGGCGGTTTTATCTTCGACGTTCTCGACTCGAAGGTCAGACCTAAACTTGGTGAAGTTCTTTGTGCTTAGTGCTTTGGTGAGAGTGTCCGCCCTCTGGTAAGTGGCAGGTATATGATTGATTTGCAGATTTTCTTTTTGAACTTGCTCGCGAACGAAAAACATGTCGATTTCGATATGTTTGGTTCTCGAGTGTAGAACTTGGTTGGCAGTCATGAACACAGCACTTTGATTATCGCACCACAGTACTGGTTTCATTGTATTCTCTATTCTTAGTTCCTTTAGTATAGATTGTAACCACATGATTTCTGCTGTGGCGTTAGCTATGCTTCTGTATTCTGCCTCCGTGCTAGATCTGGATATTGTAGTTTGTTTCTTTGAGCACCATGATATTAAGTTGTCTCCAACATATATACAGTATCCACTGACGGATTTTCTATCGTCTGGATCTGTTGCCCAGTCTGCATCTGAATATCCAGTTATGTTTAGATTGTTGCATGTCTTGAATAGAAATCCATAGCTTAAGGTTCCCTTAAGATATCTGAGTATTCTCTTGACTGCCTTCCAGTGTTCATCTAATGGTTCCTGCATAAATTGAGACACCTTGTTAACACTGTAAGCAATGTCTGGCCGTGTTATAGTAGCATATTGTAATGCTCCTACGACACTTCTATATTGTTTAATGTTATATATGGCTTCTCCCCTATGTTTAGATAATTGATGATTGCTGACCATAGGAGTTGGTTGTGGATTTGCACCATCCATCTTTGTCTTAATGAGTAGATCCTGAATATATTTTTTCTGACATAGTATTAATTCAGAATTTCCTTTTCTCAATACTTCTATACCTAAGAAGTAGTTGATATTCCCCAGGTCTTTGATCGAGAACTCCTTGTTCAGGCAGTTGATGACATTGCTGATTTCTTCATTACTGTTTCCTGTAATGATTAAGTCATCAACATATATTAGTATGTAGACAGTCACAGAATCATTAATTTTTACAAACAAAGAGTTGTCTGATTTGATAGACTGATACTTCATATCTGATAATACTCCCTTTAGTCTATCAAACCAGACCCTTGGGGATTGTTTGAGCCCATATATGGCTTTGTTTAGTTTGCACACATGGTTTGCCTGCTTGATATACCCTGGTGGTTGTTGCATATATACATCTTCCTGTAGAATCCCATTCAAAAATGCATTATTGACGTCTAATTGTCTTATATGCCATCCTTTGTGCAAGGCAATGGTAAGAATGAGTCTTATAGTGGTTGGTTTGATCACTGGGGAGAAAGTCTCCTTGAAATCAAAACCATATTGCTGAGTATATCCTTTTGCAACGAGTCTTGCCTTGTATCTGCTAATTGTCCCATCAGGGTTTTTCTTTAGTTTGTATGTCCACTTGCATCCAACTATGTTTTTGTTATCTGGAGGATGTACAAGATTCCATGTATTGTTATTTATCAGTGCATTGTATTCTTCATCCATAGCTGCTGTCCAGTTCTTGTCTTTTGCAGCTTGCTCATATGTTTCTGGTTCATGCAAGAGTATGCTTGTATTATATATCTTGGGCTTGAAGATGCCACTTTTAGCCCTAGTGATCATATGGTGACTGGGCTTTGTATGAGTTTCAGAATCAGGTGAGTTATCCTCATTTGCTTGTCTTGACATGTTGCTTGTATTATTCTGACTTGCACCTTCTTCTGTCTGATTTTCTTCACTTGTTTGAACAGGAGAGTGAATGGCATGACTAGGATCATCTATCCACTCTGAGTTATGCTGACTGGATACAGTGGTTTGAGTGTGGTGATCTCTAGTAGACCTCACCTCTTCATTCTGAGACTCATGTTCAGAATAGATTGGTAAGTCAGGTATTGACACTTTTGGGTTGTACACTTTATTGGTTGTTTTTATCTCTGGGTTGTTGTAAGGAAAGACTTTTTCATTAAAAACAACATGTCTACTGATAAAAACTCTTCCATTCTCATCCAAACATTTGTAACCCTTCTGATTAGTAGTATATCCGAGAAAAGTACAAGATTTAGATCTAAAGTTAAGTTTGTTTGCATTGTAGGGTCTTAAGTAAGGAAAACATAGACATCCAAAAGTTTTCAGGCTATGGTAATCAGGTTTAATCCCATGTAATTTCTCCACTGGACTTATCCCACCTATTACCTTTGTAGGTAATCTATTAATGAGATATACAGCAGTATTAAAGGCCTCTGGCCAAAACTTTAATGGTAATGATGCATGTGCTAATAGACTAAGCCCAGTTTCAACAATATGTCTATGTTTCCTTTCAACTAAACCATTTTGTTCTGAGGTGTATGGGCAAGTGATTCTGTGTACTATTCCTTTCCCTCTAAAGTAATCACTGAGAGTCTTGAATTCAGTTCCCCCATCTGATTGTATTACTTTAACTTGATTGCCAGTTTGTTTTTCAGCCATAACTATAAAGTTTATAACAGCATTATTGGTTTCAATTTTGGATTTTAAGAAGTAAATCCATGTGTGTCTAGTGTGTGCATCAACGAAAGAGACATAATACTTATAATTAAAATCAGAACATATGGGTGCTGGTCCCCACAAGTCTATGGCAATCAGGTCTAAGGGTTTTGAGTAGACAGTCGATGATTCATTAAAAGCTAATTTATGACTCTTGCCCATTTGGCAGTATGTACAAACATAAGGTAATGAAATATTATCAAAAGAAATTCTACTTTCATTGAGAACCTGCTTTACAACTTTTACACTTGGGTGACCAAGTTTATAATGCCATGTATCAAATACACTTTTGGAGTCTTGCCCCACACACATGTTACAGCATTTCATATTGACTGAGGACACATTGTTATTGATAGATTTGAATTTATATAGTCCTCTTTCAGCATCACCCTGCAACAAAATGTCTTTAGTTAGTATGTCTCTGACTAAACAGTATGTAGGATAGAATTCAAAATAAACTTTATTGTCACTGGCAAATTGGGATACACTAATGAGGTTTTTCTTTATTTTGGGTACTCTTAATAAGTTATGCAGGAACATCTGTTTCTTGCCATTAATATAAGCATTACCAATATGTGTAATATTGATACACTTACCATTTCCCATGCAAATTGACTGTTTACCTCTATACTCCCTGTTGCCAAGATTCAAGTTATCGAGATTATTTGTTATATGATTTGTTGCACCAGAGTCTGGATACCAGCAGTCATCTTGAGTGCTTTCAGACTTTGTTGTATTATTAGAGTTATGATTATTTTCACCACTTGATTGGGTTTCAGGATTAGCTTGAGCCATGTTAGCACTTGGGTTATTGTTCCTTTGACCATTGGTCTGATTAGAGTACCTGAAGTAACATTTGACAGCAGTATGACCCACTCTTTCGCAAATCTGGCATTTGGGTCTATTATTATTGTTCCATCTGCCTCTTCCTCTAGACCTATTAGAATTTCCTCCTCTTTGTACATTCTGATCAGACCTGTTGTTGCCTTGACCTTTGTTCTTGGAGTTAGTAGAGTAGTTGATGGAGAAGTCAGATTCTTGTGGCTTCTTGATATCTATTCTTGCTTCATGGGCCAATAGTATGGAGTAAACATCATCGACAGATGGTAACTCCTTTTGAGATGAAATAACAGCGACTACTGACTCGTAGTCATCACTTAACCCATTTAGAATGGTTAAGATTTGTTCTGAATCTGAAACTTTATGATTTGCAGCCTCCAAAAGATCACAAGTCGCTTTTACCTTAAAAAGATATTCTCTCATGGTATTGCCATCCTTTTTCATGCTGTGTAATTGTCTCTTGTGATACATCACTTTGGCTGCTGACTGTGTATTGAACACCTTCTCTATTGTTGACCATATATCATTTGCTGTCTTACATCCAATGACATGAGACAATAATTTTGTGTTTATTGATGACAATAGCCAAGAGCAGATAAGTCTGTCTTGTCTATGATATTTTGTGTATTCCTCATTAATAACAGTTTTGTTTTCTTCAACAGTTTTATATTTGGGAGGAATTGAGATGGTTCCAAGAATATGACCTTCGAGTCCATATCCTTGGATAGCAGTTTCAATCTGCAATTTCCAGAGAAGATAATTATCTTCACTCAAGTGTGCAGTTACAAGATTGGTTTGAGGACTGACAACAGTATTAACCAGTTTTTCAACAACAGTTTGGGATTGATGATTGTCAGTCATATTGGCAGATGTAGCCGAGGCAGAATCATCACTCATGATGAATTCAATTAATATTCAGACAATCAAACAGGAAAAGAGAGATAAAGCAAGAAAGTCAATCAAAGATAAAGATCAAGAAGTTAAGAGACAGAAATTGCTCACAACCAGGTTTGATGCCACTGCAAGATTTAAATGATGAGAATCTCCTTTTGGCTAAAATTCTGATAAATCTTGCTGATGAGCACTTTCTTAAGTTTTGAGATGATTCTTGATTTCTTGATTTCTTCTGTCTGTTTTCTTTTGATTGATTTCTTCAAGATTTGATGGGAAATTCCTGATGCAGCCTAGTTGTTAGAACTCAGGCGTGGCACTTGATTTTCCCAGTTGAATCTGCCCACTCAGATGATGAAACTTTTCTGATGAGTGAATTGGATCTTAATATTCGGCTGTGAAGCCTTGTAGCTCTGATACCATGTTAGAATTTCTTAATAGAAATATGTAAATTTGGAGAAGAGATTGATAGATTTCTTGAGAGAGTATGTAAAACAGAAGTTACTTTTATTAATGACTCAATTCAATACTAAACAGAGATACAAAATTCTGTATTTAAAAGATCTTTATTGGGCTTTAACAAATAGGCCCAAACTGCTAATAATAAGTCACTTAATCTAGACCGAAGGATAGGAATCCTGTGGCAAAGGATGTATGCATCCCTTTGATATAACAGATAGCCGCATTCATTTGTTATCTTCGATTGGTAGGGATGTCTAGCGAGTGCCAATGCAGTGCCCATTTCATCTTTGTAGACAAATCAGATTATGCGGTGAGAATGCAAAACCAACCATATCAAGAAACAAATATCCAACATAAGAGAGGTTTTGTATGGTTCATGTCACCTCTCATAATAATTTAAAGCCACAATTTTAAATACAGTAGCATACCCTACTGGTGATGAATTTGATTGTTATGGGACAGTCAATTAATATGTGCAGTATGAAATCATGAGAGAGTTTCACTGGAAAAAAGAAAAGTTATAGTAATATTTGATTACTGGAAACAACATGAATCTTACAGCTTTACAGGTTCCAGATGAGGTTACCACATTTCAACAAGCAGATGATTACTGATGGGTTAGAATGATTGGTTTGTAAGGACTTATATTCAGATTTTAATTGAAGATTAGCGTATACAACCAACATTGTTGAGTAACTTTACAGTCAACAACTTCTTAGACCTTAAGTGTAAAAAAAAGGTATTTTAATTTTACTTGTACATGTTGATTTTACATATCTACAACAAAAGTTGAAGCAATGGACTGTCGTTAGCATGAACATTACATCATACTTTATAGAACTCATGTGCTTCCTTAGGCAACAGAGGAGGCATAAGTCACTGTAGGTGAGTCTTTCTTCTTCTTTACTTTTTTTAGAATAAGTAAAGGAGATCGATTTTTATATTTAAATTATACACTTAATTTTTAAATTTAAACTATTATTTGTCATTGCCTCATTGGGTTTGAAATTTAAGAATGTAAGTTTGAGTGTAAAATTTGAGTCAAAAATTTCATCCTCAAAAGTAAATTTCTATAATAGTTGGAATAGAAAGGCAATCTTTTTCTCCAACCATGAAGTTTCAAAAATAACCTAATATTCAAACATGATGTCAGGAGTGCGAATCTCATCGTGAATTAAAATTAACATCTATTCTCAAATGAAAATTTTGAAATATCAACAAGGTTATAAGTTCAAATCTTATTCCAATAAAAAAAATGCATTTTTTTCTTTATATTTTTCAGTTTATTTTTATCAAATTGCATAAAAAATTTAAACAATAATTTTATAAGAGCTTTTATATGCATGTGCGTGCGTTGCACATGCCAAAAATTCTCGTGTATAATTAACAACTTATGATTGTTGCTTTCTTGGGCATGAATTAAGGCATAAATCGATGTAAGTGAGGCTTTCTTCTTCTTTGATTTTTTTAGAAAAAGTAAAGAGATGAAATTTTAAATTCAAAGTTTACACTTAATTTTTAAATTTAAACTACCATTTGTCATTGCCTCATTGGGATTGAAATTTAAGTATGTGAGTTCGAGTGTAAAATTTGAGTCTAAAAATTCATCCTCAAAAGTAAGGCAAATTCTATTTAGACACACGAAAATGCTAGGTAGCCCCCTTTTAATTTTATCAAATTTGGTTGAAAAACAATGCCTTTAGTTGAATTTTTATTTTTTCGACACCATGTAGAATTGGTACGTGGATTCATACATAATTATATAGAGCTAATGTGTGGCTTATGTATCCATCATGCACACTACGAGATTTATATTCATACCTCGTTATTGCCCTATGGAGTAAGCCTTTATACCATATAGGCACTCTACGTGGTCGAAAAGGTTTAAAAAATATATTATATGAGCTATATTTAAGTGAGGACATTTTGGTCAAATTTAATTATAAAATTTTCAATGGGTTACTCAGTCTTTCCTTGGGTTCAAATAGAATTTATCCAAAAGTAAATGTACAATTAATAGCTTATGATTATTGCATAAAAAGCAATGAAACATGCTATTATATTAGAATTCATAACACTGTTGTAAGTGTGGTAATGAAGCTATAGAGCCGCTACTCAGAAGAGGAAAACCACCTTGGCTAGACAGTTAAAAGGGTAAATAATTAATTAATGTTAAAGAATCAACTCATCCAATAATGCAAGCTCTGTAGGTTTAACTTTGACTACCTAGGCCGCTTTGGGTTCTGCTCCAATAGTTTTTGTCCATTGTACCAAAATTATGAGTATATATTGTTTGTGAACCATTTTGTTTGGTTGCATGTAGAATTTTTTGCATATTTTTATTTGTGATGAATAAATTAACTAGATTTGGATACAAGTTTTAAATTCTCAGATCAAATCTTCCACTGACAGGCCTACTTCTGAAACACATGAGAAAAGCCTCCTCAAATTGAGCATCACATAAATCAAAGTGATTTTATTATTATAAATATACGTAGAAAATGAAATTTTAAACCAAGACCGGTTAAAATTTGGCAATCTGCGACCATGTTAAGAAGTCAACTTGAGAGTTAAGACCATGTTAGAAACAAACTAACCAAAACAAGGCTTGGTACACTTCATATATACCATTATGCTAAACACGAAATGTAACGACCCGATATTTTGGACCATTCGCATCCATTATAAGTGTATAGGTAGACACTCATGCCGGAGTTGAATTGCTCAAAATACCGCGTTGTTAATTTAAATTTGGCAAAACTGAACATATACAGTAAATAAATAATCACAGATCACAGACACAGAGTAATAATTGCAGCGGAAATAAAAGAGATAGTAGTTCATGAAGCTACTATATGAATATATAAAATACATCAGAGTTTACAACAGAAGAGTAATACGATACATCAGAGTTAAACTAGATACAACGGAAGAGTAACACGATACATCAGATACAAATCAGAATACATCACTGGAATCATCGAATACTGAAAGTAGAATAGATGGCTGGATCTTCAAGCAAAGCTCCAACTCCAAAGGTGAGTCTCGAATACTGGTACACTCAGTCTGACCCGAGCGTAAAGCAAAATACAAAACACTCGAGTCAGGATTAACATTCTTATATTTATAAATCCAACTCAAGTGAAATAGCAATTGAAATACAAGTAACTCAAAGGATGTTTGGAATAACCATCCTTTAAGGATCCGTTAAACTATCTACTAGGTAGTAATATACGCTAAGTAGATAATGTCTATCAGTAATATAAAGATATCAAAATAGTGTTAAATCATGGCCCATTCCACCCTTAACACATTTTTATTCCCAAAAGCATATACAAGACCGTAGTTTCCCCAAAACCGGAAGTCGGCAGAGGGCAATCCATATACTAAAGGTACAAACCAAAATCGTAGTGGTCGCAAATAAAGGGATACAAGTATGACAAGGCACATGAGGCAATACCTAAGGTAGTGATACTACCATTTGCCTAATCCGGACTGATGAGAACGCAACGCCGCAGCGCCCGCAACACTGTGAAACAACACTCCCAAAATCAAGGGTGCACCAATCGACAACAAGTAATGAGTAGTTCGAAGAAGTGTGTCCACTTGAGGTAGCTAATCCTCCATTGGCCCGGCACGGCTCCTGTTTTAGTCATTTCCAATTTGACACAAGTGTCAAGGCTATCCATCATCGTTCTCTTTCTTCAGTCAACACGTACATCATTCCAGCCACTTCATTCTGGATCATCACTCCGCGTATAGTTATTAAAGTGGGTTTCGGTTTAGATAGAGAGTATATCCATAACTGATTCCGGTCTCTCTAATAACTTTCGTAATTATTACACCGATTGGTTGTTTAATAAATTTTCAAAACCAAATCAAATACAATTTCAATTAGAATTTATAAATCAATATTTCATTTGTCTTTCTAAACCAATTTCCAAAATTTACGTTTCAAAACTTCCACATTCATAATTTCAAATCTTATAATTCAATTTCTATTTAAAACAATTCCAATATTGATTCAAGTTCGTACAAAAGTTTCATTCCGAAATCATTTAAATAAATTTTATTTAACATTCAAATCAATTTAACCTCATTTATCGATTTCATTCAATATTCGTTAAGTAAATTTCATTCAAACGATTTTTATTAAATTTCCGATTCATTAAATCAATTACTTAAGTTCGACTTCATTATATCAAAATTTCAAATTGAATTAAATTAAATTCGTCAAATCAAATTTCTTTAAATTTCAAGTCTTACAACAATTTCAATAAATCACATTTTATTTCTTGTTAAAGAAATTCAATATTCACTTAT
The DNA here is from genome assembly GCA_030737815.1 of Allium fistulosum. Classification (NCBI taxonomy): domain Eukaryota; kingdom Viridiplantae; phylum Streptophyta; class Magnoliopsida; order Asparagales; family Amaryllidaceae; genus Allium; species Allium fistulosum. Next base: position 943,020,422 of record CM060905.1, on the reverse strand, counting down.
TTACTTACTTAAATAATTTTCCAAAACTTAATTAATAAAGAAACTCAATTTCAATTATTCAAGAAGTTCAATTCCACTTATTCAAAAGTTCAATTTTACTTATTAAAGAATTCAATTCAATTAAATCATTAAATAATTCAATCTTATTTAATTATTAAATAATTCCGAACTTAATTATTAAATAATTTCAAGGTTTAATAATTTCAAACTTAATTATAATTTCAAACTTAATTATTAAATCATTTCAACTTAATTCAATCATTTCTCAAATTAACAACATTCTTTCATCAATTACATTGTTAATATTTTGTTTCATATTATTAAACATTAACACTTTCCTTTCATTAAAATTTAAATTTCAACTTCATTTCAAAACCATTTTGTTTATTCAATAAAATCTTCTTTTTATTTTTAAATCAAATTATTTGACCAATCGGGTTTTATTTAATTCTCTATCCAAGGTCAAAGTTCAATTTGGGTATTTATCATTCAACCCGATTCCAATTCAATTCAAAATCAAAACATAGCAAAGGGAACTTGCAGTGTGATAACTGGGATGGTGTCAAAGTAAATAAACAAGCAATAGCAACAATCAATAACAATCCAATAATCAATTCAAATAATCCCGAAATAACCGTATTAATTCGCATTGTTATTTGTACAAATTAATATAATTATTTCTAGAATCTACACTATCATTTCATGTAGATTAAAGATTATTACATTACGGTTTTCACTTGTCATCTATTACAATTTCATCCATCATCAATTTAACAACATACATTCAGTGGTTCAAGATGTAATTAAACAAATCCTACGTGTCAATAAATTTTGACAGTTAAATGGGTCATATTATACAAATGTCATTTAATCAAATTTAACATTTAACTATCCTATATCAATTTCAATTGCATACTATTTATCATTTTAACATTAACAATTTAACGTCCAATATAAACATCAACAATCAATCAATTATCAGCCAACTGTATTATCATCGCATAAATAATTAATAGATAATGGTGTCAGATGTCACAGGTGAACTGATACAGGTAATAGCATATAAAACAGTGTAATTAACTAACAGCAGCATATTTCAATTGTCGTTTCAATTGAAATCAAATTTAATAAATAAAATAACGTTAATCGTGAGTGATTGCTCACCTTTCGAGGCTAGAGATGAACGAGAATGAGATGAATTACGAATCCCAAGTCAAAGCTGGATTGGCATGAATTTGGACGGACAAAGCTGATAGATCGGAATTGATGAAATCAAATCAGAGTTGGATTGATGAAGTAAATTGATATAGGTGAACTTATACATAACTATATATAGCTAACTGTGAAATTTATATTCAGAAATTCAAACACATATTTAACACCTCTAATATATATAAAAGAAACGATATTTATTTTTTAAACATATATACCATATCACAATAAAATCTATATGCAATAAAATCAAGATACAGCTACTATATGAAGTACCATGGAAGATACGCACGTGACTTTAGATATTATTATTACTATAACATACTAACGTATGTAATCATATAAAATACACAAACCCAAATATTAAAGTAAAACCGAAACGTATGCCCACATTTTTTCCAAAACTATGCTTGCAAACAATCATGACCATCCAATAAAATTTACCCATTTTTATCTTCACTAATATGTACCATTAACTTTTAGAAAAGCTGCAATGTCCAAGATTTATAATGCTTTCTTAGGATTTAATGTAGGTGGGTATTTCATAAGTAATTTGCAATGTATACTAACATATGCCACTTGGTATTAAATTTCCATGCATGAGAAGGGCAGTATAAGATGATAACCACTAAAAAAAATATTTAAATTAACAAAATCACCATAAATCGTTTCTTCCCCTTTATTACACTAATTCCATTTTTACTCAATTGCTTATTATGACCTCCCTAAATCGTCGTATTGAAACTGAATTTGGTATATAAAAGATGTTAGTTTGAAACAAAATTGTACCTCTGTCTTACATTTTGGTACGAAAGTTGTTTTGAGTAATTTACTATAATGTATAAAAGACTTCAGTTTTAAGAAAACTTAACTTAGTTCATTGCTCTTTTTTTTCAACATCATATATAACCTACTACTTATATATGTACAGCACTACTGACCTATGTCCACATACTAATATATATATTAAACTCAACATACATACAGTATATATATATAAAACATTATATTCTCACTAATACATACACAACGTTATATTCTAATATACATATAAACGGTTTCAAGCAATATAAAATACTGTAACAATTGGTATATATAAAATATATAATCTTTTTTTCAAAACATCAGTAAACAATATAACATAGCACTAATATAAAGTTATACAAACCTATATGAGATGACCCACCTTTCTACTTTTTTTTTAAACTAGTTTTATTCAATGATCATCTACTCAAGAGAACATCCTTTCTCATTTCTCTACTATCCAGGATCTTTCAACCAATATAAAAATATTGTTGTAATCAAATCATCTAACTCATATGTATGAAACCATACATAGATGATACTTTTAGTTTTTCTCTTTCTTTTTAAATCAGAGCAGAAGAGTTTTGGAAGCAGAGAATTCATTTTTGGAATTCACTATATAATTTCTCATGACAAAATAATTTCCAAAGAAGCTTTTCTGTCTTGCTTAATTTCTAGGCAGATTCTACATGTTATTTCTCTAGTTTTAGAGTTTGTTTATTTTTCCATGAATTTAGATCTACTGAACCCTTAGTTATCTCTTGTGCAAGTGTGTATATGTATTCTGTGTGCATGTGTGTCAGGATGATTTCAGGTAACTATTTTTTCAATACAACAATCCTGGTTTACTAGTTTGCTTTATTTGTTACCTTTCCTAACCAATAAGCTTAGGATATTAGACTGGTTGAATTCAGGCTAGGCAAAGTTGGTCAAGTTAGCCTGAATTCTTTTGCTACTCACAAATAACATACAAATTAATCTGGGTTTCTAGGTGTCTCTCAGTTCTTTCCATCCTACCTTTTATTTTTCCATAAATTCTTACAATAGATATCAGGTTAATCTTTTAATTTCCAATCTACAGATCATTCCAGATTATTCTTAGCATTGCACATTTTTGTTAAGTATTCAGGGAGTTAATACTAGAAATTGTATCATTTAATAAAACATTCTCAAAAGCATCTCACAACTTTCAACAGAAGTCTCATGAGTAGTTCAATACTTGCAAACAGAAAATAGCATTACATTAGTTTTTCCCCAAGCAACTTAACTAACATAATAACATTTCATAACATGAGTTCAATTTAACATCTATTTTAATATCCTTGAGTCTGTAACTATGATATCCAATTCCTTAGCAGCTAAATTCATCCAATTCTTGATCAAGAAAATGCCTATTTACCTGCACAATCACCACGAGCTGCCTCATAAAAATATGAGACACCCAATGATGTATAAACACACAAAAGGTCAGACTAAATTGTCTGGTATGAATAATCTTACTGAAAATCTAAATTCAGATAATTTTCTCATTCTCAATTAGCTTTTAAAACAGATAAGGTAAAGCAATGTTTCACTTGTATACTCTCCTCTACCACCTATGCATATTCATTAAAGCATAATATAATAATACATCATTTCAATGGATTATATCAGGGAGCACAACATAGAATTTCCCAATAGAATACTTTAAGCCAACCATATAATCATCATTTAATTATTTTCCTTATCAATAACTTTCTGGCTATCAGGGATTTTACCCAAACCTACCTGTGAAATTATTCTCAGAATTCAATCTCAGGTATTTTATTATGGACTTTAGCTACTTTCCTTCTATTAAAACACACACTGTCTGGGGCATATTCGCTGTTAACCCAGCACACTCAGGCCCCTGGGTATAATCATACCATATGTGAGCTTGCAATATTTCCCTTGCCAAGCCATACTTTGTAGCCCTAAGATCCAAATCCTTAGTTATATTACTAAGTGTTCATTTTCCCTCTTTCCCCCATTTATGCTAATCCCTTCTGCATCTCATAAATTAATCAGAGAAAATAAATAACTCAACCATCATGCATGTGTTCAAAGAATAACAGATCATGTTTTAATAATCATAGATTTATTCATACAAGCTAGTTTGATTTCTCAGTGTACATATTATTTAAATCATGGGTTTTGGGGAGTCATGCCTATAAATATATGGTCATATATATAGTTTGCTTTGATGCATCCATTTACCACTGGCTTAATCAAATACTCACAGATTCATAAGATCTGACTAAACCACAAGCTTTTGTTCTTATCTGGATTTATTTGTAATCATAGAAGTTCAGCACAAGTATAACATTGCACTTCTATGTTACCATGTTTATTCTGGAGACATAAGCAGCAACCACTTTATGCTACAGCCCCATTTTTTCCATTTTTAGACCATAGATTTATAACATATATCCCTGGAGTTTCCATGAATTAATCTATATGCAGCAGTCACATAAAGAGAGCATCTCATCTCAAAGATAATTCATGACACAATAATCATTCAAACATGAAAGCCATCAATATATTTTCTGGGTATATTAACACAAAATATTTAAACAGATCATCAACACACCAATATCATAAAATAAGCACAGATTAATTAAAAATATAAAACCATTTAGGCTGCCTCAATATTCAGGACTTAATGCCAAATTTTCAGTGAGGTTACTCACCTTAATCCTTTTCCTTTGATCTGCTATCTCCTACTTGTCTCTAATGGCCAGTGCTTCTCATTTTTCTTCTTTTGCTAATTATCTATATTTCTGTATATTTATTTTAAAGAAAATGGTGACAGATCCCTTCACCCTTAAACCTTTTTATACAAGACCTTGGCTGCCTCTAGGGTTTTAAGATTTACCCAATGTCAATTTTACCCTACCACTTATGATCAGCCTCTCTTTCTATTCTAAGAGAAAATGGGTAAATGGTCCCTGTTTCTATTAACAGAAATTATACCTTACCCCGGTCACCTTATTTGCATGATCTCTGTTTTTCTTTTTAAAAGCTAAGAAAATTGCTAAAAGTGGATAAAGTATTTATTCAACAACTCATACTATTTTCATGCAATTTCTAATAATTTTTCTTTAGCCAGCATTTTGTTTAAAATACCTGTTTAATACCTATGTTTCTATTCCTGCCTAAGCCTTTATTTTCCTTATTCTAGACTTGTTTCAAAGGCACATTCATATCTGTAATAATCATGTCATGTTCATGTATTTATAGTTTACTCTAACTTACAAATAAATTTTTCTACTTCTTTTTTTTCAGAGAAGTATGTACATATGTTTTATACCATCTTGCATACATATCAATACTTACCCAATGCATTTATGTGGTCAACTTATTATATATATTTTTCCTAGGCAACCAAAATTTCAAACAAATATACTAAATTAAATTATAAAATTTGTTCATAAAATCAGGGTTATCACACTATACACCTATCCCAGTAAAAACACTAACTATATATATGAAGCTTATGTATTCAAACAGAGGTGACTTCATATACACCATAGCATATTATTTAACTTTCACAGCTACATATATAAACCCAACCATATCATACAATATGTATCATACGATAGCCTATTTCAACTTTTCTATGAACAGGTTTATAATTTTCTATATAACTTTTCCAATACCATTTTCAAAAGAAAGCAAAGGACTGTCTTTATATATATATATATATCCATACAGACTTATATTTTATAAAGCTAGTTGATATACAACTTCATATTTTTTTTTACTGTACTAAATATATATAGGTATGTTCAAACTCCAATACGACATATGTACTAACCAACCTGAACTTTATCTAAACTAACAGTAATTGTAAAACAAATTTTCTTACATATTATATTTTAAAGGTGACCTAAATATCGACCTCGTCACTGATATATCAAGTCAATCACGTGTACACTAACAATTATATATATACAACAGACTTAACCTACCTATATTATAAACTATCATATAATATATACAACTTACCTATATATATATACACATACATAAGAGAGAAGTCAGTGAGGTCGTGGCTGCTCGGTTGCTTGGTGGCGGAAGGCAACTGTCAGGATGAGATAGTGAGCTGCTAAAGAAGATGCGGCTACTATGGTGACTGGTGGGTCTCGATGTGGGGTGTTGATGGAACGGTGGAAGGTCCAGTGGGTGCTGCTAGGTGAAAGTAAGGCGGAAGGTCAGGAAGCGAACGTGGGAAAGAGGAGAGAGGTGATGGTGGCTAGGTGTGGCTGCTGAGGCGGAGCTGAGAGCGGTGGCAAGGTGGAGGGGATAGGCGTTGGCTGTTCGGCTGGCAACAGGAAGGTGGCTCGGTGGTGGGTCATTCAGGGGAAAGAGCAAGGCTAGAAGGCGGAGTCTGGGAACGGAGCAAGTTAGGCCGAGGCTGAAGGCGGGCTCGCTCGTGTGGGCTGTTGGTGTTTGTTTGGTGCAGGTGGGATGGTTGTGGCGGCCATGGAGATGAAGTCGAGCATAGCAGAGGAGAGGAGCAAAGCAAAGCCTGGAGATAGAGATGAGTGGCCACGAAGTAAAAAGAACCAATACATAGCTTTATTATTATTATTTCCAGAAAGTAGAAGATGGAACAAACAGCAACAAGTAATGTTTTAGAAACTGAACAGAAGTAAAGAGAGTGGGGAGACCAAAAGAGACAACAAGCCGATAGGTAATAAATTGAAACGATGGAAGAGTAAGAGTCCAACGCGAGAATTGAGGAATAATAATGACTAATGGCTGTTTGTTTCAACGGTTAGATAGACAAAAGGACAAGAAACCAAAAAGCATAAAATTGGGTACCGGTACGGTTATTCGTTTCACAGATTACGCCGTACATCGGACATCGAAATTGACAATTGAATATACCGTAGAGATCAGCACAACGAGACAATCAAAACGGTATACAGATATTAGTGGTACGATTGAATTCTAAAAATTCGAATTTTCTAATAGCGGAAAATGCAAGAAAAACGCTGAAAAATAAGATCGACGGAGCCAAAGATGTCCGAATTTGGAAAAACGACAAACTGACATCTTGCTCAGAAGATGGTTTAGAATTTTTCTATATAAAAATATTTAGGTTTCGGAAACATTTTATTTTCATCGCTTTTAACTGATTAAATTGAAGTGAATTTACGTGCGAAATAAACTTTCATATTTTCGGACGAAAATTTACCCGTTGCTATGTTTAACTAGACGTATCCCAAATATTAAATTTTTATTTCAAAATTTTATCGTTTAAAATTTCACAAAATTTCAACTAATTACGTTATTAAAACAGTTGAAATTTTACGGGTCGTTACATTCTCCCCCACTCAAAACTTTTCGTCCCCGAAAAGGAACGAAGTAGGAGAATAGAAACAACCAGAAAGAAAAACAGATTTGAAATACAAAATAATAATTAATTTAAACCGTATAAATTCAAATTTAAATTAATTGATATTCAATAATTGATTTAATCCATTTGATTTCACTAAAATCAACTATTTCTAAATTCATTATCTTATTATCCCATTTCTTCAATTTACAATTTTTAAAACCATAAATTTGAATAGTCTTTTATTATAATCATATTTTTCAGCAATTTAAATTCTTCTTTATTCCAAATTATTGTTAAATTTATTCTACTAAATATATCTAATCACATATATTTAACCCATATAAATTAATTTAAACCATAAAAGTTCTGATTTAAATAAATTTATATTCACTAATTGCTTTTAATTTCAAGGTATTTTCCTAAGTTGATCTAATTTCAATTTATTAATTAACCTTCAAAACAAAATTTATTTTTTTCAATTATCTTATTATTCTATTTATCTCTATTAACATTTTATAATTAAAATTATCCTTTAACAACATTTAAGAATTAGATTTCCGATTAACTTTAAACAATTTAGAGTTATATATCATATTTTTATATCAATCAAATTAAATTTTAAAATAAGATACTTATATATATATAAATCAAATTATACTAAAGAAATTCAAATCAAATATATATTTTTTTTCTCAAAACACAACCGTAGCAAAGCTACAGAATGGTTTCTCCACTTCGAAACTCGAGAATGAATGTCGATGATGCGGCCGCCATCACCGAAATTATTTTCCAGCGACAAAGAGAAGAGCACTGATTTCAACATTTAAAATTTCTGTGAAATGATTTTTATTCGAAAATACTCTGGATAATCCATTTTAAAACCTTTAAAACCAAGGTTTGAAATTTTCGGAAATTAAATTCTCAAATTCTTGATTTAAATTCATTTCAGATTCTAAATCAAATTATATCCAAGTTTTATAAATTCATTTATTCATATTATGCAATAGTCAATGGTTTATAAAACAATAAATGAAAATCAAATATTATTATTTCAGACAACAAATTCATTAACAATTTAGTTTCATAATATAATCATACAAAACTTTATTTTATTTACCAAATTTGAAAATGATATTGTGTCAGTTTGCTCTGCTCAAGTGTTTTGGAAATCCTATCGATAGCGTTGATCTGACGAATCGATCGAAAATCCAAATCAACATCAACAACTCAAACAACACAATACATAAAACATTTTTAGATAAATTTACAAATACACTTCCTCGCTCGACGATGCAAGAATGGATTCAAAGCAAGGATAGAGATTCAAATTTGATGCACTCAAATCAAAGAGAATTTCGATTCGAGGATAAGTTCGAAACAAAGATATGATGATTAAATAACAAAGTAGAAAGATTTATAAGTTGATATAAATCGCGGCAAGCTTAACCGGGTCGACCGTAACTTCAAGAATTAGATTGATGCTGAATTCCGAGGTAAATCAACACTCGATCTCAAGGGATGGAATTCAGGTATAGCAGGTAATAGATAGCATCGTAAACCGAGGATACAGAAATCTCCGGTAAATCGATGCCTATTATAAAGGAGTTTACTCCTTTACGAAACATTCTAAGATTGGCGAGACCGCCGACCTATTATAGATATCATTCAAAATGGAGTTATGGGGTGCTACAGAATTGGAAGAAGACGAATAGTGAGGGACACGAATGAATTTTGGAACCGCGGGGAACGTTCCAAAATTCGAAGGAATTGAATCAGAAGGAAGAGATTGAAACTCGAATGAGAGTGATTCTGTAAATACATTGATAATGAGGAAGCTGTGCACAATTAGGAATAACCAAGTATAACACACAAATGTATGGTAAGAGCTTGACGTTTGCTACTAAACCAATATAATTCGTAAAATAGGTAAATAAAGGCTAAACCACTTAAGCGCGGCTATTCAGGATATCACTAACCAACTGTCATTGTGATGTATTACGAAGTAAATTGCTATAATTATGCATTATAAATGATAATAGACATTTGAACAAAGTCAATCATATTATTATTATCAGAAGAAGAGAAAAAAAAACTCCATGGAATTATCAACTAAATGTGAAGAAGACGCTGTGAAGTGCAACTAAAAGCTGAAATATGTTACCATTAGTTCATGTTAACTACATGATAACTTGAAACTAAACTGCCAAGCGGTCGATAACATTTTGACATTTAGCTGGGATATTATTTTGTTTTATCTTATCAATGTCATCATTACATTTGAATGGAGAATATTTTGTTGAATGATATTTGCAACACCCCATATTTTAAAGGGTCATTTCACTAGAAGGACAAACTTTGCAGTCCAATTAATTTCTAAGACACACATCCACAGAAAGTAATTTCAAGGCCAAAGTCAGCAGAATAATTACTTTTAAGGACAAAGTCACCAGTCCAATTACTTTCAAGGACATAATTTCATAGGTTTTTAGACCTTAGAAACTAATTATTTTTCATTTTGTCCTTAAAAGTTTTTATTTTAGTTGTGTGTCCTAGAAACTAATTGCACTTACTAAAGAGGCCCTTGTGGCTAATTTCCACTATTTTAAAAGTGTCATAATATGAAAAAATAATTAATAATAAGAATTCGGTAAATGATAATTAAGAAATTTTAATTAAAGGAATCACTCAAGAGAAAATTAATCGATTAAGTAAGGAACACTTAAAACATTAATTGGCTAAACCAAGAGTAATGAACGTAATTAAATTTCGGTCATAAATAAAAGAAATAGAAAGGGAATGTTATAATGAGGGGATTAAAGAACTAATAATATTAAGCTAGAAAGAGATTTTAGCCCAAACCCAAATTATTAACCTTGCATCCCATAGCCATATCATTATCCCGTAGTCCAAGCCCAAATCCTATGGCACTTCAACTCTTATATCGATGATCTTTTCTTTGTTGATGCACTAAAAAATGTAAAATCTTCATATCCTCAATCTGTCAAACAGAATGATTGTTTGTAACCAAATTGGCTACAAACACCCGATGATAGGTTTAAGTAGTGAAATAAATGAAGAAATTAAATGAAAATAGAAGAATAACACTGAATATCAAGAAAAATGCAGCAGAAAGCAAAAACAACATGATTTATAGTGGTTCGGTGTTGATTGCCTATGTCCACTTTGAATACTCTCTTTATTGCTTCATAATTCACTTGATTACAGTTACAATCAGAGCTTCACAATTCACTTGATTACAGTTACAATCAGTAAGAAATTGCAAGAGATCAGAAAAGAATAAAGGAAGTTGGTTACAATAATGGTAGAGTTTCACTTGCAACCCAAAGTCCATCAAAATGGCCTCTTGTGCCTGTATTTATAGACGAAGGCAACCTTCAATCTGATTGAAACTTCAGCATCTGGACCTCCTCAAACATATGTGCCCACCATAGGGAGGGCTAGCCCCAACTCTCACTGGATAGGGATCGGTATCGATCCCTCAATGAGTCGAGTTTGGGCTAGCGATCCCTATGGTAGCTTCCTTTTAGTCTATAATGATGGCGTTTCAATTATCAAGGCGATTGGATGCATGGAGCTCTAGTTCTCGTAATACTTTAATTGGAATCTTAGCTTGGTCAGGATTGTGCCGATCCCTCCTGGTCCACCGATGTATGCTGACCCATCTCTAAGCCATGCCAGGAACACTATGCCGATCCACATTTCATGAACCATACCCTGCTGATCCCTCCACGAGTAACAACACTGTGCCTTTGTCGACCAATATCCTACAAATGGAACATACTGATCCCTTTTGCTTAACCATACCATGTCGGTCTGTATCGCTCCAGCCTCATCATACTGACCCTTATTCCCTAACCATCAACATGCTGACTCCTCTAGCTTTATCATACCGACCCATAGCATACGAACATACCATGTCGGTCCCTTCCCCTGACCATCAATATGCCGATACCACTGGTTTTACAACCTAGGCCTATCCATCATCATCTCAATCATATGTCGAACCATATCCTCCACACATATTATGCCGACCCGTGACCATATTACATCAATACCAATCCATCCATATTTCATCCAGTTTGTCAAACATTCATGTCGATCCCTATTCCAACCAAACTAAACCCTGTAATCCAACATCCCGCATCATACATCTATTAACTCCATTTATCCCGGGCTTGATACAACTGCCCAGACATTATATTTTGGTCATGTGGCTATTGTCTTGTGATCATCTTTCCCATTAGCAATCGAGTCCGGCCCCCATAATCAGATCTATGTAGCCGGGCCAAGGCACCAGGTAATAGTTGCCCCCCATAGTATGCCTTGTGAATAACATGACGTGCTTTGAATTGGAAAGGATCTGGGTTCCCGGGAACAAGTCTATCCAACTTCCTGGTTGATCACTGTTCCTTTATTAACCTTCGATGATACAAGTCTGATGTCGTACTCCATTACTATGCACAGATTTGGTCATATGAGATATTCAGGTTCTCTTCTGATTTGACATCAAGCTTGATCGTTTCAAGCGAAACCGCCATTTCGGTTACTTTCAAAAAGTTGAATTCATAAATCTCTTCTGTGCACGCTCATACAAATGTTTATGTTGTTGACTTCCGGACATGTTCGAACATTCGTTGGTCTTTGCAAAGTTGTTTTATTCTGTATGCATTTGTTTATAGTTTAACCTTCATGATATCGGTTGCCATTCGGTTTTCAAACATCCGCTATTTTCTTCTACTTTCCTTTTTATCTCACTTATATCCATCATTCACGCATTTCTCCCCTTCCCTTTCTTTTCATAATGCATTATTACACATACCCCTTTCTCTCTCTTTTTTAGGAGGGATCGGCATTTGGATTGCTGATCCTTTAGTGGGCCTGTATGGATAGGGGTCGGCGAGCCTTGAGGCCGAACCCTTTTTAATCTTGTGACCGAGTCACTTGGTCTGACCAGTTTACCTTCCCTTCCTCATCGCTCATATAAAAACTCATAACCCTCTCCTTTCTCTCTTCACTTTACCTTCCCAACACTTAACTCTTTTTCCCTTTGCTCTTTACCCAACTGAACGCTTTGAAGCAAGAGAAGTTTCCTCTTTAAACTTGAATTTGAGTGCAAGATTCCATTTCTAATCTCCATCACCATCAATTCATCTTTATTCCAAGCTCCAACCTCGTTATCTATACCGAATAGGTATGATTTCCTCTCACAATCACATTAGTCAAGTCATGGATCCTGAGCTTGAAGGAGTTAGAATGTCGTTTAGGTGTGTTGCTTAGCAGGTTATGTTAAGTCACATGGGAGAGGAGGAGAAGATGAAGGAGCAGGAGAAGGAGGAAGGAGAAGAAAAAAGGAAAAGGAGAAGGGGATGAAAAAGAGAGGTCTGGTAGAAGAGTTTTGAAGGGATGATAGAAAGTCTAACTTTAGGATTGGGTAGGAGGAGTTCGTAGAGGGATCGGTGTGATATTGTGATGTTGTTTGGGAAGGGATCAGTGAGAAGTGGCTACATGGAGGTAGGTATAAGAGATGGTTTTGATGAGAGGGGTCGGTAGAAACTGTGCTTGTTTGAGGGATCAGTGCGTGGTTGTTAGGCGAGGGTTCGATGTTAGTAACTTAGGTGTAGGGATCGGCGTAGATAAGGGTCTTAAGAGGGATCGGTGTAGAGGCTTATCCATAGGGATCAGTTTAGGAATTAAAAAGGAGGGTTCGTCCTGGAAGCTCAAGTATATGGGTCGACATATAGGTTAGAAGGAAGGGATCGGTGTTCTCACATAAGTTGAAGTGTAGGGGTAGGCTACGAGACTGGGGCATAGGGATAGGCGTACAAAGTAGGGATCGGTGTTGACCATAAAAATTAGCTTAACTCAAGTTGTTCAAACATTTAACTGCACATTGCCTTATCCGAACACAAAATGACTGATAACAATGCAACTTGCATACTTGGACCAACGGACTTAAGTTTGAACGAACAAATTCCCGGTCTACTTAACATGAACCAAGTATAAATCGGCTAAACAAACTTGAACACGGACTGCATAGTTCAGAACGTCAACATCCGATACTAAAGCTTTGGTTGCCAATCAACCTTCACGTCGTTTGAGACGGTCAGCGATGACGGTCTCTCTGGACGAAACCTCTAAGCTTTGATATTTTACTTTTTCTTCTCTAATTTCAAACTGGTTATGTTTATTTCATATTGCACTGCACTAGTTCACACACAACACAGGGGGACATGTTATTATTTCTAATAGTGATTCTCTACTGAGTATAGCTGACATAGATCCTAAGTTACACGAAGCGCTTAACCATAATGTCTTCTGAATCGGCCGTGAGATCAAGCTCTGCCACCCTATCAGACAAACCTTCTTTGAGTCATCAAGCAGAACAAGGAGAGGCATTTAACCCACAAGAAAATCTCTTTTCTGACATTCCAGTATTTCCTACAGAAGTTATTAACCCAGCTCTCGATGTCGTTGAGAATGCTATTATCCTGAACAATTCGGTTGACTCACAAGCATCTAGAATCGGCGAACCCACTCTTCATCGATTATGTTCCATCCATGGGATTCCCTTCGAAGACATTCTAGTTCCATCGAGGCAAGACAGACCTTACTTGCCTCCAGCTGGATATACTGCTTGTAACTAGTTCATGAGCTAGGCCAGATGCGTGCCTCCCTTTAATTCTTTCGTTTGGGAAATATTGTGATATTTACGGATCGATCCTACTCAATTGCACCCTAACAGTTATGCTTTTGTCCATGGCACTTTTCTTCTCTTCATGAACGTCTTATTCCATCCGCCAACTTTTGAAGACATCCGATACATCTACAATTTCAAAAGACGGGCTGATAGCCCTTCGTATGTCTTTCTTGAACCCTTGCCCAAATGCCAGGTCTTAATGAGCGCATGGAAAAAGCTCTCCCTATTCAAACATGAATGGTTCTATGTATGGTGTCCTCCCGGCTTTGCAAGAAGATGGTTGGAAGGACGTAAGTGATATTCCTGCCTTCGTCTTTAATTCAAAGATTCAAGTCGCAGCTTCTTTCTTAATCGTACTAATATCTCCAATCCTTTCAAGTGTCCGCCCTTAACCTGAAGGCATCGAGTATTCCAGGGCTGTCACGGCCATTTATGCTACTCCCGTTGAGGACCGGGACATCAAACTCCTTGTCACTGACGATCCGCTCTCATTGTTCGGGATGTTGGACGATGGATGCAAAATTGGGCTTCCTAGTAGCAAAGTGGTCCTGCGAATTGCTGCCGAGAGAAGGGTAGAGACAAGTGACCCCGTGGTGCCCCCAGTTGAGGGGACCCAGAAGACATTGAAGAAGGAGAGATAAGATAATATCAAGATGCGGGGCTGAGAGGTGAAGGCATAGGCCGTGGAAAAGCACTGATAGTCGAAGCGCCACAAACTAGCCAAATGCAAACTCCCCCGAAGAGGAGAAAAAGGTTGGTGTACAAGTTGCGGAAGAGCAAGGCCGAGGCAAACCCGGAATTCGACATAACCCCAATCGAAAAGGAATCATCTTCCCAGAAAATGGAAAGTTCGTTGAAGGGACTCTCTGACATTCCGATTCTGGATGATTTATTAAATTACCACTTCACTAACCTTGACGTCGAAGGGCTAAACTCCCCTGCGAGAAGCGGCGAAGGCATGCAACCTTCCAACAGAGGGGAGGAAACTCCAATGAGTAAAGTTAATGTTACTGGTCCGTCAGGGGGAAACACTAGCACACACATAAGAACTTGCACTCCACCATCCACTTGTGATTAACTCTTCTCGTAACAATCCCTAATATGCTCCTATTTGGCTCTTTTACAGGTGCAATGTAACACTCGCACGCTTTCGATCATCTTCGAGGCTCTTCCACTTACTATCGCTCGGGTTGAGATTCCGAATCTGGAAGACGCGGAGACAAAGATGAAGGGCGAGATAGAGACTATTATTCTTGAGAATCTTCTTCCTCGTCCAGACGGAAATCTCAGACACACGCTCCACGTCAAGGCGATCCCTCAAACCCTCCTGCTCATAGTGGAGATAAATCCTTACATCGGGGTTCCCAAGCTACCGCTCCTTGCGATCAACACTCCGGGTCGTCAAGCACAAGGCATCCCGCGAGCGTCGTAAACATCCAGTAGTTACGTTTGAACAAATCCCACCAGTTCCTGCCCAAGATCCTACCACGGCGGAGAAGTTAGCTATGCTTTCACGAAAATCTGCTTCGACGGGCTTAAGTTCCTCCCCTCCATACACGTCATTCCTGTAAGTGCCAAAGAGAGCTCATTAGCATGCATGAATGATGTGTATGTCCAGCATGAAGCGATTACTCACTTAGCTGAGAAAGTCTCCGAAGTTTCCATTGAGCGCCAGCAGGAAATCGATCGCCTCAAGCTGTAGGCTATTCACGACAAAGATATCATCAAACATCAAGATGCTGAGTTGGTTGAATATAAAGCTCAACTTACCGTGGCTGAGAAGAGCGCGAAGGAAATAGTTGAGGCGGTAAGACGTTTGGAAAATTTGCATAAAAATGAACTAGATGCGGCGCTCCATCGTAGTTGTACCTTAGCCTTAGAGAAAGACTCCCTATAAAAGGAGAAGGAGATTCTAGCTTGCTAGGTCGAGGAGCTTGAAAATTTATTGTTCAAAGAGAGGGAGGAAAAAATCGAAGCACATGAAGAGTCACAAAAATACTACGAGGAGATTGTTGAAATAAGGAACTTAAAAACGAAACTTGATGAGTAACTCGCCCAGATCTAAGCCTTGAAAGAAAAAGCTCACAAAGAGGGCAGGAAAGAGGTGCTCGCAGAAGCCAACTCCCGAGTTGAGGTTGCCACCGAGTCCGGTAGGGAAGAGATCAAGAACTTATTCGATCCGCTCATTGCCTAATATAATGCAAAAGTTCTCCTTCACTGCGACTTGACCTTTCTAGGCGAAGGCTATCTTGAATCGCTCGTCGAAGCTTGGGAGATCATCACAAAAATCAAGAAAGAAGAATTGGGAGTGGCAGAGCTTGATGAAGAGGCACTTGTGCAAGAAGTGCTTCGAGGAAATAAGCTGTCTGACTTGGCCACCGCGAAACTTCAATTCTGCAAAGCTCCTACACCGGCTAAAGAAAGAGAAGATATTGTAGGGTCTTCTGGAACTGAACCCAAGGGTCCTTCTCTTACTCAATTGGCTGGGACGTCATCTGTTCAACCCATAGAGCAAGACGTCGGTTATGATCCGGAGAGGCCCGGACTTGGCTCACACATGCTGTCTCCCATCATTGAAGGGAGCACCTCAATGACCACTAAGAGCCAACCAGACGCCGGTACCATATTGAACTCTTTCAATTTAAAAAGTTGTTGCCTTCGGTACATAACGGCCATAGACTTGTTCAACGGCTAATTCTCTATCGAATTAGAAAATAGCCGATCAAATTTTAATTACATGAAATAGAAAGAGATCTTATATTTTATTTTTAAGCCTCAAGCTAAACTAACTAAAATGGAGGCTCGAAGGAGGCTAAGAGTTAATTACATGAACATATGGGGTATTTATACATGTTTTGAAACCCTAATCATATTTTTGGGAACTACCCGAATTTCCCTTGAGGAAGTGTGGCTACTAAGTTATCATTAGCATGGGATAATCCTCCATTTAAATGTGCATGAAACTTTAATAGCCATTTAGCATGTTCATTAGCTCCTAATTGAAGATCAAGGTAGTGGGTAGGTGGGGTCGTCCATGTTGCATGGTTTGAATTATTCCATCTTCATTCCTTTGTATTCTCTTGTTCATGCATATTTTCCATGAAAACCTCTTCCATTTGAATCCAAATTCCTATAAAATAACATAAAAAATGTCCAAGTAAAAATTCTCAAATTAATATATGCAGAAAAATGACCATTTTGCCCATATATGAAGATGAATAAATGATGATTTGAAAATAATTGAAATTTGGTTTAAACATGTTAAAATACCCTATATGCGTATTTATTTAATTAAATTAGATTAAATATAATGGTAAAAATATGCACATTTACGTGCACATCAACTAATGCTTGTATTTTAACTAACTTTTGTAGGTTACTCTGGTCTAGAGCAAACTCCTAGGAGCGATGTCGCCACGGAGCAGCAAGAGAAAGCGGCCGAGGCTCCAGCTATTGCAGATATCCTGGAGCCCAATGCTTGGGTCATCGATGCGCTCGAGGAGGACAAGCCTGAAGACCCGTCCCTTAGCGAGGAGTGAGAAGATGTTGTGATCACGGGCGTCTCGGAACATACTGCCAAAAGCAGTATGAAGGAGCAAATCGAAAAGGAAGAGAGATGAAGCACCAAGTCAAAATGGAGTCTGTTGAGGTTGCAGTTGAAGATCCTATTCCTGCACCTTTGTAGGTCATTCCACCTGGTGGAACAATTCCTGTTGAAATTCCTCCTTCTTCTTCAAGCATCTCCGCCAAGGGCAGTAAAGGATCCCGGAAAAGGCGCTCGACTAATTCAACTCCTGAAAAACCGAAGAAGGAGAAAAGATCGAAGAAATAGTTAGCGTTTTGTGTCATTGTATATAGTTTGGATAAGTTAGACGTGTGTTTCTTTTCCTAGTAGCAGATGTACGGGCATGGATCCCGAACATTTGAATAATTTGTAAGGAATCTTTGAGGTTGTGAATAAAAGTTTTTGTTTTTTGATTAACCATCGTGTGAATTATCACTCCAACAGTAGAGTAATTTCTTCCCATTTCATGTACTTGTAATAATTTTCACAAGTCTCGTTAATAATTCATTATCTCGATCTCAAAGCCCTTCGTTAGCGCCATCTTAAGTCGTAAGCAATGTCGAGCCAGAACTGTAGCCGATGGTTGTATCTTGCCTGCTAACAGTTCGAGTCTCTTCCGTTGATTTAAGATCGGAATTCGTGGGATAGAGAACAATTGAAAACTTGTCCGTCCACCCATTGGGTAATCGAGTTAGCCTATAGTCTTTAGAATTTCCTAGTCCGTAGTCAGGGACGTAGAATTTTTAGTCCGCAATAAGGGACTTAGAGATTTTCGTCAAATCGTTTATACTCTAGTCCGCAGTCAGGGACTTAAAGTACTTTAGTCCACGGTCAAGGGCTTAGATATTTTCATCAAACCGGCCATACTCTAGTCTGCAGTCAGGGACTTACAGTACTCTAATCCACAGTCAAAGACTTAGAGATTTTTGTCAAATCGTTTATACTCTAGTCCGTAGTCAGGGACTTAGAGTACTCTAATCCACAGTCAGGGATTTAGAGATTTTCGTCAAATCATTTATACTCTAGTCCATAGTCATGGACTTAGAGATTTTCGTCAATCGTTTATACTCTAGTCCGTAGTCAGGGACTTAGAGTACTCTAGTCCGCAGTCAGGGACTTAGAGATTTTTATGTCGTTATCCTACCGTCGGTGACCTTTTTTCCTTATTGCGAGCTTTGCTTTTTGGTTCATCTGCGAGAATCGCCAGCCGAGCAAACTTACAAAGCCCCGCTCGTTCGATCTCATCGGGGATCGGTATGACTGATCGACTTCTAACTCTACGAATCTGTTCATACATCACAGTGTCGATATCAATTAGTTCTCACACATACATAGCATAACATGTAATAACAGTAACTTATGCAAAGGAAGCTTCAAGATTTTATTCATCACAAGAGTCGGAACATAATATCTTGTCTTATTACATATCAAAAAAGTCAAACACCAAAGCAAATATCGAAAGCAACTAGTACTGAAATATAAAAGAAATAGTCTAGGTGAAATAACATCATAAATGCTCGCTATTCCATGCTCTTGGAAGCATCACACCATCAATAGTCGCTAGCTTGAAAGTTCCTTCCCCAAGCCTCTGTTCAATGATGTATGGCACTTCCCATGTCGGGTTCATGTGCGACGGGACCGGAAAAATTCGTTTTAGGACAAGGTCGCCAACTTCAAAGGTCCTTGATCGGATTTTGTATTATAGTACCAGGCGATTCGATGTCGATGTGCAACTGCTCTCAAATCGGCCTCCTCGCGCTTCTCATCGATAAAGTACAATGACTCCAATAAGAGATTTTTATTTGTTCTGGGATCATAGTAAGTCACCCAATGGGAAGGGACTTCGAGTTCTATAGGAATCACTGCTTCGATTCCGTAAGCAAGAGCAAATGGAGTATGGCTGATCGCGGACTTGTGAGTAGTCCTGTAGGCCCAAAGTGCGGTGTGAAGCTCATCCACCCACTTGCCTCTAGCCTTCTCCAAACGCTTCTTCAGAATAGAGTTGATAATTTTGTTTACAGCTTAGACCTATCCATTCGCCGGAGGGTGAGCGACCGCCACAAACCTCGTTTCAATATGATACCTTCGATAAAACTCCTTAAATTCGGTGCTATCGAACTGAGTCCCATTGTCAGTCACGATAGTCCGTGGAAGACCAAAATGGCATATGATGTTCTAAACAACGAAGTTAATAACTTTCTTAGTTGTAATCGTGGCTAATGGTTCCGCCTCGGCCCATTTGGTGAAGTAATCAATTGCGACAATCAAGTATTTCGCGCCACCTTTGGAGATTGGTAGAGAGCCGATGATGTCAATACCCCACATAGCGAATGGTCATGGATTGACCATTTCTGTGATCTCCGTCGGTGGGGCTCTTGGCACTTTTGCATATATTTGGCATTTGTCGCATCGTCTAACGTAGTCAGCTGCATCCCGGTTCACAGTCAGCCAGTAGTATCCATAACGGAGTATCTTTTTTGTCAAGTTTACCCCCCAGTGTGATCGCCACACTCCTCCTCATGGACTTCACTTAAGACATGCTTTATCTCGTCGTGGGCGATACACCGGAGTAAGGGAACATAAAACACTTTTCTGTACATAGTTCCTTCTTGCATAATATATCGTGAAGTTTTACGAAGGAATTGTCGCTTTTTGTTTCTCTTCTCAGGCAAGATTCCATGCAATGGGTATTCTTTAAATGGAGTCATCCACGATTCCCTTTCGGGCTCTGTTTCCAGTACTTGATCAACTTCCATCACATTTATACTTGGGGTATATAGTATTTTGACTAGAACCAAGCCCATCAGTTGTGCATCACTAGTACTCACGAACTTTGCCAACGATTCGGCTTCCCCATTCTGCTCATGTGGGATATGCGAAATGTCATAGTATTCGATATCCACCAACAACTCTTGAACTTGGGTGAGATATGGGGCAAGTCGTTGTCCCTTTGCTTGTAGTCCCCTCTAACCTGGTATACCAGTTGTGAGTTGCAAAAGATTTCAATAGATTTCACCCCGAGCTCTCTAGCAAGTTTAAGTCCAACAATTAATGCCTCATACTCGGCTTCGTTGTTCGTAGTAGGAAAATCAAGCTTTAGAGCATATAAAATCGAATGGTTCTCAAGGGTTACAAGAACGATGCCCGCTCCGGAACAATGATCATTGGATGCTCCATCGGTATATAGCTTCCATCGTACAGTAGGGATTACACCACTCTGTGGAGACTCGTCCTGCATGGTAAACTCAACTATGAAATCTGCCAATGCTTATCCCTGGATAGCTCTTCGAGGCAGATATGTAATATCGAACTGGCTGAGCTCGATGTTCCACTTAAGCAGCCTTCCAGACGTCTTAGGTTGTTGTAGGACCTGTCGTAAGGGTTGGTCGGTGTAGACATTGATTGGTTGCGCCTGAAAGTACGGGCAAAGTTTGCGCGATGCGATGACCAAGCAGTACGCCAATTTCTCTATCTTCGGGTAGTTTCTTTCTGCCTCCGTTAATCATTTACTGATGTAGTAGATCGGTCTCTGAATCCGGTTCTCCTCACGAATCAAAGTGGCACTTATGGCATGTGGCGATACGGCCAAGTAAATATACAACTCCTCATGATCAACCGGCTTTGACAAAATAGGCGGTCTCTCCAGATGATTCACCAAAGCTTGGAATGCGCTTTCACAGTCTTGCATCCACTCGAAATTCTTCTTTCTTTTCCTTATCAAATCGAAGAAAGGATGCATTTATCGGTCGCCCTTGATATGAATCGACTCAAAGCAGTGACCTCCCCGTTCAAACTCTGCACTTGCTTAATAGTTCTGGGTGCTTTTATATCCCGAATGGCTTGAATCTTTTCGGATTTACTTCAATTCCTCGTGCATTGACAATAAAGCCCAGGAACTTCCCTGATGCAACACCAAACGAGCACTTCAAAGGGTTGATTTTCATGCTATAAAATTGAAGGATATCGAACATCTCCGCTAAGTCTCGAATGTGGTCGTTTGATCACCGTGACTTCACGAGTGAAACACCCCACACCCCTTAGTATACCCAAAAATGGCACACTAAAAGATATGGTGCGTTATAGGTATAGCTAAAGCATCACAGAGACTAAGATTCACAAGACAAATAAATATAAACATCGGAAACATTTAAATGGTAACTCATTATTCAAAATAAAACTTCATAAATAAGTCTAAAAAACATCAAATACCAAATACACATGCCTTATGAAAATACCTCTCGGTCTCATAAAATCAGTATAATAAAATAATCATCCCTCTCATAAGTACCAGTACATCAAAAACCAAATGAAAAGAAAACTGAAAAAAGAAGAATACATGAAATACTCTGGGAATGTATCTCCAAGAAAGTTGAATCAACTATCCTTGCCTCTGCTTTCCTATGGGGGAAAAGGGGAAATAGAGGAGTGGGTCAGACTATAAGTCTGGTGAGTGAAAGTAACTACTAGTATTTTTAAGCAAGATAAAGATAATAGACTTAGCAACAGTTCTAGTATAAAAAGGAAATAGAGAAAAGATAAAGCTGGAATAAAATACTGTTTGACTGATCCTGTTTGACTGTTTTCTTTGATTGTGATTGTTTGCACTTGTCTTAGATTACTGTGATTAGGCTGAAATCCTAATCCTATTTCAATTAGGCTGAATCCTAATTCTACCCGTTGATCGGCCTTCTATCTATGTTGTACCACCGTGAGCTAGTCCCATCCTGTGGGTTCCATAACAAAAGACACCCATTTAGCTCTTGGAATGGTGTCGCAACTTATCTACCCTAATCAATGCCGCATGCTCGGTCATCACCAGTACACGCTAACTGTCGCCCCCTCTTGTGACCTCTTACTTACCCTAATCAGCATAAGCGTGCCCAACCTCACCTAATCTGTTGTGAGACCATCAGCCCTTGTCTGAAAAGGTCCTGCCCAGCCTCACTAAGTGTTTTGTGAGACCATCAGTCCTAGTCTGAAAGAGAATGCTGCTGGTATGGGTCCTAACAAACAAAATCTAGCTACGCCCCTTGCCTAAATCCCCCGATTTGAGCTTCTATCTATTGGCCACTTATTTATTCTGTGTACCAGCTCACCTAACTATTGTGAGACCATCAACCCTAGTCTGAAAGGGTCCTGCCCAACCTCACCTAATCTGTTGTGAGACCATCAGTCCTAGTCTGAAAGGGAATGCTGTTAGTACGGGTCCTATTTCTATCTTTGCTTATTAACTTAGTGTAAGTTTTAAAATAAGCCTCTTATGTTATTTCTGCTCTATTTGCTTATTAACTTAATCTAAGCCTTAAAATAAGCCTTTTTTGTTCTTTCTGCTTAATTATAACCTACATTATAATTGTTACTCTTCTGTTCTATGTTTTTAGTTATAACCACTAGTTATAAACATGCTTGCAAATGTCACAAATTTGCCTATTTTAGTTTATCTTCTTTTTATTACAGTTTTTATTTTACATTTAATTTCTGTAAATTTAATGTTTTCTATTTTAATCCATATTAGCGAATTATTCTCTTTTTTAATATTCTTGTATTTTATTCATGCAAAAAGGAATAAAAAGAAACTAAAATTTACAGGCTAAATTCTAACGTAAAACAGATGTAAATAAATGAAAATAACAATAAATAACTGTAAATAACTGAATAAAATAGCTGAATGAAAATAACTGAATAAAATAGACTAAAAAGAACTTTAAAAACTAGCTGTAAATAACTTATATAGAAATTGTCTCAAAATTACAGAGAAACTACAACTATTGAGAACCATATTATTTTAAATTACTTAAAAATCTAAAATAATTACTAAACACTCACCTGTGGTCCTTAGCTCCAGTCCTTGGTCTTCCTTGATCCACTTTTAGAGCGTAGAGTATTTTTTCAAAAAGATTTCCTCCTTAGAAAATTTTGCTATTTAGGGTCAGCCTCTGGCAATGAACCCAAATAGGAGAAAATCTGAATGAGAAAAGTAGATGGGCATAAGGTCTTATTTATAGTGTAGTGTAGGTATCTCAGACCATTGGATTTGAAAATTAAATCTGGTGCAACCACGTCATAGGCTCATTGGGAACCGTCGGATGGAAGCATGGACGCCCAGGATTAAAGAAAATTGGAAAAACACATCACGCTTGGATCTGGACAAAACAATGACCAAATATAGGGTGGGTCGACCTACATGTCGACCTGTATATGCTGGGGATCGACCTATAGGTCGACCCAGCTATGGTGAGGATCGACCCGACCTTGTATTTTTTTTTCTCGTTTTGCTCATTTCTTGTTTATTTTATAACTTCTTCGTTTTACCCCGGATTTTTACAAACTATATATGGAAATTGATCAGAAAATCGCCACAGACATAATGTTGCAACTCCCGTAGCTTGATTCTGATAATTTCACAAACTTATTTTATTATTCAATTAATTCGTTAATTAATTATTATAGCTTAAATTTTGGGTTGTTACATTCTCCCCTCCTTAAAGGATTTCGTCCCCGAAATCTCCAAGGACAGAAGAATGAAATAAATATTTTCATCCAAATACCACCATCCATTACATCCATTGTCCTTAAGTTTTTCTAATGCAGTTTATGATATATGCAATAGTGTAGTGCCAATGTCCCTAACTAATGCAAAAGATTAGGCGGTCTACTGATTCAGTCGACCTCATTTTTTTATGCAATCATATCCGTGCCATATATCCAAATGAATGTAAATTCCCTAATGACAAATGACAGTTCTATATGCGTGCTACAATCATCATCCAAATGCAACAATCATATGCTAATCATCCATTTATAGCAACCATGGAAATAAAATAAAAATGCAAATGCATACACATCCATATGCACATGCTTTAGTGACCTAGTTAGGCCGGTCCCTAAGAGATAATAGTGCCTAGTGTATATATATGCGTCCATTAGCATTCACTAGCAAACAATTGCAACCACTAGCGTCCATCATACATAACATGTTCTAGTAACATGTTTACATTCAGTCCTACCATCCATAGGTTAAGTCCTAAGATCTACCCTTCCAAAGGATACTAAAGGAAAGAACTTATTCAAAACTAAAGATGGAAATAGGAAATTCAAAACATACCATCGAAAAGATACGGATAAGAGGTACGTATTTTCTCCTCCACCTCCCACATAGCTTCCTCAATGTTATCCCCCCACTGCACCTTAACCAAAGGGACTTCCTTAATCCTAAGCTTCTTGATATCATGCCCAACGATCTTGGTAGGAATGCGACGAACCGATGCTTCTCTCTCCACTTCAACTTCTTCAAGTTGGCTAGGTTCCACTACCTTTGCTGAGTCATGTAAGCACTTTCAAGTGCGAAACATGGAAAACATCATGAAGTCCTGTGAGCCTCTCTGGTGGCTTTATCCGATACACCATCTTCGCTAACCTTTCCACAATGGGGAATGGTCCTACAAATATGGAAGCAAGTTTCCCACTTGATCCAAATCTTACTACCTTTCTTAGTGGAGATATCTTAATGAAAACCAAGTCTCCTACCTCAAACTCAATATCCCTTCTCCGTTAATCTGCATAAGATTTCTGTCTATCTTGAGCCGTCTTCATTCTCCTTCTAATTAAATCAATCTTTTCCGATGTCTCTCTAATTATGTCGAGACAAAGTAGCAATCTTTCCGTAGACTCCAACCAACATGAAAGCGACTTGCAAGGTCTTCCATAAAGAGCTTCAAAAGCTGTCATCCTAATGCTATCTTGAATACTATTGTTATATGTGAATTCCACTAAAGGAAGATGCTCCTCCGAAGTTCCTCCAAAATCAAGAATGCACATTCTCAACAAATCCTCAAGAACTCTATTAACTCTCTCTGATTGGCCGTCCTTCTGAGGGTGATAGGCCGTACTCAATCTAAGTTATGTTCCTAAAGCTTCTTGCAAGCTTCTCCAAAACTTGCTAGTAAAGATAGGGTCTCTATCGCTCACTATGCTAGAGGGAACTCTATGAAGTCGAACTATCTCACAAACATATAAGGATGCCAAATAAGGTGTCGTCCTCTTACTCTTGACCGGAATGAAGTGGGCGCTCTTAGTCAAACGATCTACAATCACCCAAATACTGGTATTCCCCTTCCTAGATCAGGGTAAACCATCTATGAAGTCCATCGAAACACTATCCCACTTCCATTCGGGTACATCCAATGGTTGAAGCAATCTACTGGGCTTCTGCTGCTCCACCTTAACTCTTTGGCACACAAGACACCTGGCTACAAACTCTGTCACATCCTTCTTCATGCCGCTCTAATAAAATACTCTCTTCATGTCCCTATACATCTTATCACCACCCGGATGAATAGTCATTCGAGATTGGTGTGCTTCTTCTTGAACAGCTCTCATCAAATCACAAGTGCGGGGGACACGAAGTCTTCCATCTCTCCTTAGCCACCCTCTACTATCAATGAAATAGCGTTGGAGATGTCTAGAGACTTCTCCTCTGCTAATTCTCTCTAGAATATCCACAAGCTCTAAATTCTCTCGCTGCCTCGAGCCAATCTGATCTATGAGGGTAGGCTTAACCTCAAGTGATGCCAACAATCCAGGGGTAATGTCCGTAGAGGGCTTAAAATCAAAGGTGGAAATAAATTCTAGGCTCTTCCACTCCATGAACATTGGGCTAAGAGTCACTTTCTTCCTATTTAATGCATCCTCAACCACGTTCCCTTTACCAGGGGTGTAAGCTATCTCAAAGTCATAAGATGCCAAAAACTCCATCCAATGATGCTGCCTCAAGTTTAAATCCTTTTGTGAGAATAGATACTTCAATGTTTTATGGTCAGTGAAAAGCTCGAACCTCTATCCTAGCAAGTAATATCTCCAAGACTTGAGCGCGAAAACAATAGCAGCTAACTCCAAATAATAGGTGGGGTAGTTCTTCTCATGAGTTCTCAACTGTCTACTTCCATAGCATACTACCCTCCCCTCCTGCATCAATACCGCTCCAAGACCCGTTCCACATGCATCAGTGTATACTGTAAAAGGCTTAGCTCGTCAAGTAAAACTAACACCGGTGCACTAGTAAGGGCCCTTTTTAGCATCGTGAAGGAATCCTCACAATCTATGTCCCACACGAATGCCGCATTCTTCTTAGTGAGGTGAGTAAGCGGTGCTGAAATCTTAGCGAAATCTGATAAACTTCCTATAATAGCCAGCTAAACCTAGGAAGCTTCTAACTTTGGTAGCATTCTTGGGGGCGTTCCAATCTTGCACTGCTACTACCTTAGCGGGATCAACAGCTAGACCCTCTCTTGAGACTACATGCCCTAAGAAATGCACCTCCTTACGCCAAAAGTGACACTTTAAGATTTTGCTTTCAACTGATGAACACAAAGTGTACAAAAAACCTCCTCAAGATGAATAGCATGCTCTTCTATACTCTTGGAAAACACCAAAATGTCGTGCACAAATACTACAACGAACTTATTTAGGACATCTCAAAAAACACGGCTCATCAAATCTACGAAATAGGCTGGGGCATTGGTTAGCCCAAACGGCATAACCAACCACTTAAAGAATCCATCGGGTGTCCTATATGTTGTCTTATCGATGCTACCGTCAAAGACCCTAAGTTGATGAAATCCAGTAGCTAAATCAAGCTGAGAAAATACTAAAGAGCCAACCAACTGATCGAAAAGATTGTCTATCCTAGGAAGTGGGTAACGGTTCTTCTTCGTGAGCTTATTCAACTCTCTATAGTCTACGCAAAGTCGAAGGGAACCATCCACCTTTGTAGCGAAGACGACTGGTGCTCCCACTCAGATATGCTCCGTCTGATTAAGCCTTTCTCCAATAGCTTACCAATCTACTTACTTAACTCCTTCCTCTTCCTAGGAGCCATATGTCTAACGGCAATGCCACTGGATTAGCATTGTCATTCAGATAGATTCTAAAGTTGATCTCTCTCTTAGGGGGTAGTCCCCTAACCTCCTCAAAAACGTCTAGGAAATCTCTAACGACTAAAACTGAATCTAACTCTCCTAGTGATGAATCAAGGGAATAAAGGAAGCTCAACATGACTGACCCCTGTGGGTCGCAAGAAACCTCAAGAGTCCTACCGTTGCATGTCTCTAGTCTGACAACTCTCCTCTCGCAGTCCAATTTCACTCCATAAGTGGATAGCCAATCCATCCCTAAAATCATCCCATATCCCAAAAATCCCAGTACATAGGATCACAATCAAACTCTACGCCCAGTATAAAAAAATTTAAACCCCTACAAATCATGGATAAATGTGCCGATCCTCCTATAAGGTTTGAAACAACTATAGGGTCTACTACTAGAGAAATATCTAAGTGCAAACAATCAACCAAGGAACTAGAAATGAAAGAACGTGATGCTCCAGAATCAAAAAGAGTCCAAATAGGAAAATCTGAAATAGAGACCAAACCATCTACAGAGACTTTCCTACCTCGATTCGGTCCACTACTAGAAGGTGTTGCATCCAAAGCCTGTACCTGCGCTGTCGGTGCGCCTGCTCTCTGCCCCGTCCTCTGAGGACAAGCTCTACTAAGGTGACCAAGGTGCCCACAGTTGTAACACCTCCCCTTCATCGTGTCCTTCTTACAGTCCTTTGCGTAATGCCCAACCAATCCACAACTATGACACTTCTCGCCTTTCTTAATCTGCTTTTGAGGTCCTCCTCCTTTCCTCTTGTCCTTATCCTTCTTATTCTTCCACCATTGCTTCTTAGAGTTTTCTGATTTAGGAACCTCCTTAATTTCTCCTTCCTTAACAGCATCTGACATGAGAGCCATCTCCACAAGTGACTCATACGTCGCTCCCATAGGTACATGTGTTAATGCCAATCCTTGGAGGGGCTGGTTCAAACCCTTAGCAAACTTCATGGCTTTCTTATGCGGTGTATTAACAAGCTCCATGCCGAACCACGATAACTCGTTAAACTGATTTATACACTCCTTCACCGAAAGACTCCATTACTTCAGACTAATGAACTTTTCCAACTGCATGCTTTCCTCGGCTTGTGACAAGAACTTCCTCTCAAACCTTTCTCAAAATCCAAACCAACCAATGTCTCTACCTTCTATCTCTATAATCTCCCATCAGTAAGAAGCTTCTCCCTTCAGCTGCCAAGATGCAAGCTGAACTCTCTGGCGGTCTTCCAATCCTAACAGCCCAAATATCCGCTCTGTATTCCTCAACCAAGCTCGTGCCTCCATGAAATCCTCCGTGCCAGAAAACGTGTTGCCTCCTAGATTAGCGAAGTCCTTGCATAGCTTAGAAAAATTGGCTGCTGCAGGTGGATTAAGGGGATCTCCACCCACTAGTGTTGGATTGGGTGCTTACCCTTGCCCTCTGGTTCCATAGCTTGGAGGTATCTATGGAACTAGCCGGGGATATGAACACCCTCTGGAAGATTTGGGGCGTCCGCCATTCTATGCAAAGAAGAGAAAATTTAGACTCGAAAGAATCGAAAGTAGGTTGAACTGGACTTTGAGGGGATTTTTATAAAAACTCTCTTTTATACTTGAAAACTATTTCTATAATAAGAGTTTCTTTCTGAAAAATATTTTTAAAGATAGGTTACTTTTGAAAAATACTTTATTTTTAAAACAAGTTTTTAGGACTCTTGTAACCTTAGACTATGATACCAAGTGAAAAATCCCACACCCCTTAGTATACCCAAAAAGGGCATACTAAAAGATATGGTGCGTTATAGGTATAGCTAAAGCATCATAGAGAGTAAGATTCACAAGACAAGTAAATATAAACAGCGGAAACATTTAAATGGTAACTCATTATTCAAAATAAAACATCATAAATAAGTCTGAAAAACATCACATGTCTCAAATACCAAATACACATGTCTTATGAAAAATACCTTTCAGTCTCATAAAATCAGAGTACAATAAAATAATCATCCCTCTCCTAAGTACCAGTACGTCAAAAACCAAATGAAAAGAAAACTGAAAAGAAGAAGAATACATGAAGAACTCCGGAAATGTATCTCCAAGAAACCTGAATCAACTATCCTTGCCTCTGCTGGCCAATGGGGGAAAAGTGGAAATAGAGGAGTGGGTCAGACTATAAGTTTGGTGAGTGAAAGTAACTATTAGTATTTTTAAGCAAGATAAAGATAATAGACTTAGCAACAGTTCTAGTATAAAAAGGAAATAGAGAAAAGATAAAGCTGGAATAAAATACTTTAACTGATTATGTTTGACGGTTTGCTTTGATTGTGATTGTTTGCACTTGTCTTAGATTACAATGAGTAGGCTGAAATCCTAATCCTATTTCAATTAGGCTGAATCCTAATTCTACCCGTTGATCGGCCTTCTATCTCTGTTGTGCCACTATGAGTTAGTCCCATCCTATGGGTCCCACAATAAAAGACACATGTTTAGCGCTTGGAATGTAGTAGCGACTTATCTACCTTAATCAATGTCGCACGCATGGTCATCGCCGGTACACGCTAACTGTCACCCCTTCTTGTGACCTCTTACTTACCCTAATCAGCATAAGCGTGCCCAGCCTCACCTAATCTGTTGTGAGACCATCAGCCCTAGTCTGAAAGGGTCCTGCCCAGCCTCACCTAAGTGTTTTATGAGACCATCAGTTCTAGTCTGAAAGGGAATGCTGCCGGTACGGGTCCTAACAAACAAAATCTAGTTCCGCCCCTTTCCCAAATCCCCCGATTTGAGCTTCTATCTATTGGCAACTTAATCACCCTATGTCCCAGCCTCACCTAACTATTGTGAGACCATCAGTCCTAGTTTGAAAGGGTCCTGTCTGGCCTCACCTAATCTGTTGTGAGGCCATCAGTCCTAGTCTAAAAGGGAATGTTGTTGGTACGAGCCCTATTTTTATCTTTGCTTATTAACTTAGTGTAAGTTTTAAAATAAGTCTCTTCTGTTATTTCTGCTCTATTTGCTTATTAACTTAATCTAAGTCTTAAAATAAGTCTTTTCTGTTCTTTCTGCTTAATTATAACCTACGTTATAATTGTTACTCTTCTGTTCTATCTTTTTAGTTATAACCACTACTTATAAACATGCTTGCAAATGTCTCAGATTTGTCTATTTCAGTCTATCTTCTTTTTATTACAGTTTTTATTTTACATCTAATTTCTATAAATTTAATGTTTTCTATTTTAATCCATATTTGTGAGTTATTCTCTATTTTAATATTCTTATATTTTATTCGTGCAAAAAGGAATAAAAAGAAACTAAAATTTACAGGCTAAATTCTAACGTAAAACAGATGCAAATAAATGCAAATAACAATAAATAACTATAAATAACTGAATAAAATAGTTGAATAAAAAAAACTAAATAAAATAGATTGAAAAGAACTTTAAAAACCAGTAGTAAATAACTTATATAGAAATTATCTCCAAATTGTAGAGAAACTACAACTATTGAGAACCCTATTATTTTAAATTACTTAAAAATCTAAAATAATTACTAATCACTCACCTGTGGTCCTTAGCTCTAGTCCTTGGTCTTTCTTGATCCACATCTAGAGCTTAGAGTATTTTTATCAAAAAGATTTCCTCCTTAGAAATTTTTTCTATTTAGGGTCCAGCCTTTGGCAATGAACCCAAATAGGAGAAAATCTGAATGAGAAAAATAACTAGGTCTAAGGTCTTATTATAGTGTAGTTTAGGGATCTCAGACCGTTGGATTTGAAGATTAAATCTGGTGCATCCACGTCATAGGCTCATTGGGAACCGTCGGATGGAAGCACGGACACATAGGATTGAAGAAAATTGGAAAAACATGTCACACTTGGATCTGGACAAAACAACAACCTAATACAGGGGCAGGTCGACCTACATGTTGACCTGTATATGCTGGGGGTCGACCTAGCTATGGTGAGGGTTGATCCTAGGGTCGACCTGACCTTGTATTTTTTCTCTCGTTTTGTTCATTTCTTGTTTATTTCGTAACTTCTTCGTTTTAGCTCGAATTTTGACAAACTATATATGGAAATTGATCAGAAAATCGCCACGGATACAATGGTGCAACTCCCGAAGCTCGATTCTGATAATTTCATAAACTTATTTTATTATTCAATTAGTTCGTTAATTAATTATTATAGCTTAAATTTAGGGTTGTTACAACGAGCATATCATCCACATAGACTTCCATCGTCCTCCCGATCTGATCCTTAAACATTCGGTTAACCAAACATTGATAGGTCGCTATTGTGTTCTTTAATCCGAACGGCATTACAACATAATAGTATAATCTAACATCCGTGACAAAACTGGTGTGTTCCTGATCTAGGACGTGCATCGGGATTTGGTTATATTCCGAGTACGCATCTATACATGATAATAATTCGTGCCCTGCAGTTGAATCAACTAGCTGATCAATTCTAGGCAGAGGAAAACTATCCTTGGGGCATGCCTTGTTCAGGTCCGAATAGTCGATACACGTTCTCCATTTCCCATTTGTCTTCTTCACCAACACGGGGTTAGATATCCATTCAGGATAGAAGGCGTCGCGAATAAACCCGTTGGCTTTAAGTTTATCAACCTCCTTTTTAATAATGTATCTCTCCAGATCCATGCCTCGTCTTTTCTGTTTCACCGGAACATACTTTGGATCAACGTTTAATGCATGGCTCGCAATGGCTGGCGAGATCCCACACATGTCAGAATGAGTCCAAGCGAATACATCTAGATTCGCTCTGAGGAAATCAGTAAGTTATCTCAACATCGAAGGGTTGAGTTGCGATCCAATCTTCAATACCCGCGATGGGTCATCGTGGCTGACTGTGATGTCAATCGTCAGCTCAGCCGGCGCTGCCTTGGTCTCCTTGGGTTCCTCCTTATAGTCCCTTGGATCTATATCTCTATAGAATCGACTGTGATGCCCAAGCTAAGGCTTGGGAGCCATTTGTCAATCTTCAGTGGCCTCGATGCAGACAGGTTTATCCACACCATTTCCCTTCTCTTTTCGCTGAGCCTCTCTCAACTCAGCTGCATAACAGGCACGCCCAGTTGCCTGATCACCATGCACAACACCTACTCCGTTATCAGTCGGGAATTTCAATGTTAAACACCACGGGGCAAGAGCTTCCTGAAATTCAGCCAAGGCGGGATGCCCCAGAAAAACATTGTACGGTGAATCTACATCCAAAAAAATGAACGGTAGGATCTGCACCCTCCTGCATTCACCTTCCCCCAAATCGACTAGCAATTCTACATAACCAACTGCCTCGGTAGCCACTCCATTGAAACCATGTATACGAGCTTTAGATGATTTCAAATCCTTAGCCTCCATCCTCATTTGGTCATATGCCTTCTTAAAGATAATGTTCACAGAGCTTCCACAATCAATCAAAATTCTTCTCACCAGAGCGGGGACAATCATGGCGGAGATAACCATCGGATCAATAGTAGGGTCCTCTACTCTATCGGCATCTCAGCTTCTGAATACAATATCATCGGTCATTGTACATTGTTGCTTGGCCGGAGTTCCGTCCTCCGTATTCGAGCAACATTCAAAATCTACATGTCTCGCTGAACTAGCTTAGCGCTCCAGTTCCTGCCAACTTCTATCTGCAGGATGTTGTCCACCAACTATCGTGTTTATTACCAACTTTCCACCGGTCCTTGCAGGCTCCTCAGCCCTACATGGAGCCTGCCCTCGATTGGGGTCAAACATCCTGTAACAACCCGCATATTTTACGATTTTATATTTAAATATTTTATTTAAATATAGCGTCGTTAGTCGGATTTAAGTCCGACATGTCACTTTTTGCAAACGGTCGAATTAGGACTTGGGACCACTTCCATTGAGTCCAAAATGGCATTTGCGACTTTTTTGAGTATAAGCTTCGATATGTTTGGAGTAAGTTGAATTTTGCTATTTTCTAATTGGGCTTTTGGGTTTGGGTTTCACCCAACTCATCATATACTCTAACTCAGCCCCTCTATTCATCCATTCATTCTCATTTCATTTCTTTTTCTCAAGCTCAACTGAAAATGGGGGAAGAGAAGAGGAATTAGAAATTCCAAGCCCTAGATTCAATTGCAAACTCCAATTCTTGCTCCAAATTCGAAGAGAAGCTTAGGTAAGCCTTCTTTTCTCCTTCTCCATCTCAATTCCTCTTCGATTTCAGAAAATTCCTAAACCCTAATTTAGGAAATACTTGTTCTGATCTTAGATTAAAGCTTGTGGAGTTGAAGTGAAGAGTGGTTGATCTTTTCCTCGTGTTTGAGCTTCTTATCATTTGTTTTTGAGTTAAAAGGTGAGTTTTTGAACTCACATCTACTTCTATAGATATCATTGTTGTTAGGTATGAATTCCTAACACTTATCTATGTCTGTTTGCTTTTGATTTGAATTGAATTGGTGAATATTCCAATTTTTGTGTTTTGGTCCAATTTTATGAAAATCCTTTTGTGGATGTTTGGACTTTGATGTTTAGGGTGTATCGAAGAGCCTATAAGGTCGGGTTGTCGTTTGGCGTAAATCCTTGGTCGTCATTGCTCGATTGATCGCTCCCGAATCATTTTGGCCATCATGGCCTAGGCAAATCGTTGCCCAGACCAGGTCTTCAAACGTCTGAAATGCAAGTTCAGACGTCTAGTTTTAAACCTGCAGCAAAAGGTTTATACAGCGGAAATTTATAAAAATGGCAGAAAACAGGGTCAGACGTCCGAAACAACCTTTTAGACGTCCGAAACACCCTTTCAGACGTCTGAACAACCCTGTCAGACGTTTGAATCCACCCTCCAGAAGTCTGGATGGTTTCTGAATTTCCAGAACCTAAATCCAGACGTCTAGATTGACCCAAACATCTGGGATTGCCTATTTTTGCCTATTTGCCTATTTTGATTGAATTTCCATTGTTTAATCGATTCGTGTTGATCCAATTAGTTGTTATTGCATTCTTTGACTTTGATGATTATTTTTTTAGATTTCGTACACGGGTTTTTATAAAGTGATCCTTTTAAATTGTATTAAAAGCTTGTTTCTCTAACTTCTAATTTCTATTTAAAACACACGCAATTTTGCACTTCGAGCGAAGAGGGAGGAGAATCAAATGATTAAATAAAACGCATGCTATGAACACGTGCGTTTATCTTTTTAGTTAATTCCTAATCTATTCGTTTGATCGTTTTGACCTTTGGGTCTGGTTTACCGATGGGATGAGGTGAACTTTGTATTGCTTTGAGTGTGAAATTGACTAACGGTTAGTAAACTGTTTAGTGCGAACGTGTGGTATGGGACTCACGTTAACATTTTCGGGTTCCTTCCTAAGAGTTGTAGCACATTCTGCCAATTAGTGGTGTCCAGTACTGGGTCTCCAGACCTTCGCCACTACGGTTTGTTGCCCTATAGTATCACTTTTGGAGTTGGTCCATCGTCACCGCTCGAGTGATATTGGGTTTGTTGCCTTCGGGTATGTTGCCTTCGGGTTTGTTGCCCTATAGTATCACTTTTGGAGTTGGTCCATCATCACCGCTCGAGTGATATTGGGTTTGTGCCTTTGGGTTTGTGGATCCTTGTTATACAGTACTGAGCTCGAGCATCTTTTGTTTCTTTGACAATTATATTTCCCTAGTGTATCGCCTTTCGGGGTAGGTTCTTTGAACCATACGATATATAGCGATTACCTTGTGGAAACTTGTGTTACCTTTATTGGTATTTGTTATTTGCCTTTTGGCTTGTTTTGGGATATGATGTCCTTGGTTTATTGGAGTTGCCTATGATATGAGGCTTGTTATGAATCATCTTATGTTAGATGACTTGGTTACCTCTTTTGGAGATATTTGTGGTACTTTATGACTTTGTATGTTCATTATCATTTAGTATATCTAACTGATTTGTTTAGCTAGACTGACCCGTGTATTTTATACTCGGGTCAGACCGAGATGTTTCAGGTAAGGTACATTGGACTTAGCCTATTTTGCTTCCGCACGGACTATTCCGCTAGCTCCTTTTTTTATAGCTTTTTGTGTAGTCCTTTTTGGCTGTAACTCTGATATGTATTCTTTTGACTCACCTGTATATTGTGGTTTGCTTTACCACTTGACATGTATCATTTTGTATACTCTGTAATGTATCTGTATATGTGAAAATGTATGATGATCCACTGTTCTGTGATGTGTATTACATTTGAGTTGTTATATTGTATTCTGATAGATCCTTCAGCCACCTATGGCTTTGTATTAAGTATTTATTGGATATGTCGATCCATTTAAGTAAGAAGTGGCAATTGTCGGCATATTTAATAGATAATTAAGACAAGGTCATAGATGGTCGCTCCTATCTAGCTCTATTCTCCGTATTAGCAGACGGTGTTACCTAGTAATACTCTTTGCTAATGTGGGTCTCGGAGTGGGGCGTCACAGCTTGGTATCGGAGCTGAGTTCAGAACAAAATATGATAAACATAGAACAGAGACACATATTACGGTACATCAAAGGGTAGTACGAATGTTACGAATCTTTGAATCACCATGCCTTTATTCTTTCCGTGCCTTTGGGGTAGATAGAATTTTGGGGATACGTCTAGGAATGCATTTATTCCGTAGTATTCCATATTTGAATTAATGATATCTACTTTGTGAATAATCGTTTTCTTATCTTAACTTTCAGCTAATGGCCGGAAGAGGCAGAGTACGACGCTCGGATGCTGGGAAATCCAGTGGCTCGCATCCGGACGGCGTTTATATGTCTACCGATCAGTTCTTGGAGTTATTTAGGAGCACTCAGCCTCCAGCTTCTATTCGTGCATCTCCTCCGCGCAAGTCTACCTTTGCACTCCTGTGCAGTGATTTTTCTGATCTTGGTGGAAAGCCATTTAAAGGCTCCGAGTCCGTTCTTGAGGTCCAAGCTTGGATTTGCACATGTGAGCGTATCTTTTCTCGCATGGATCTTTCTGACCATTATCAAGTTCTTGTAACTTCTAGCTTATTGCAAGAGCATGCCCTTGATTGGTACGAGCTTCTTATAGCCGAACTTGATGAGTCTGTTCTTTCTTGGACTCAGTTTCGGGAACGATTCGAACTCAAATTCGTTCCTGAATCTGAGAAGGTTTTATTAGCCTATCGCTTCCTTAAGTTGAAGCAAGGGAAGTCCTCTGTTTCTGAATATGTTGCATCATTCGAGGCCTTATCTAAGTATGGTCTTGAATTCATTAGCACTTCTTATAAGAAGAATATGAAGTTTGTCTCTGGTCTTAAGAAATATCTTAAGAAGTCTTTGATGCTCCAGCTTAAGCTTTCTTTTGAGGAGTTGGTTGATTCGACACTTCATCTCGAAGCCATCGAGAAGGAGTGTGATAGTGGTGATGATGTTGAGGTTCGCAAGAACCCCAATAAGAAGAGGTTTCCATTTCATAAGCAGGGATTTCTCCCTTCCAAGAAGAAGAAGCCTATTGAATCTGGTTCTAACTCTCAATCTGCTGGAACACCTTCCATTCAGAAGTGTTTCAATTGTGGTTCTCCTGATCATATGATTCGAGCTTGTACTAAGCCTCTCTTCTGCCATTATTGCAAGAAGGAAGGTCATCATGTTTCCTCCTACCCTACTGTTCCTAATGCCAAGTCTGGCAAGCTTTATGTTGCTAAAGGTTCTGGAGGTTCTTCTCAGCCCAGAGGTATATCTCCATCTATTTTGGAAGGTTCTATTTTATTTCATGACCGTAGTATTCGAGTTCTTTTCGATATGGGTGCTTCGCA
Source organism: Allium fistulosum (assembly GCA_030737815.1). Classification (NCBI taxonomy): domain Eukaryota; kingdom Viridiplantae; phylum Streptophyta; class Magnoliopsida; order Asparagales; family Amaryllidaceae; genus Allium; species Allium fistulosum. Next base: position 942,983,061 of record CM060905.1, on the reverse strand, counting down.
TTCTTTCGTACAGAAAGAGCTCGTCGATGATTTGTCTTTGGATGTTTCTTGTATGGTTACTTCGTTGAGGATTGCGAATCCTATTGGGGGATACGCAACCCTTAGCATGCTTTGTGATGATGTTGAGATTGTTTTATGTGGCTTTTCTTTTCGTGCGAATCTGCACGTTATTTCTTATTTGGGATTTGATATGATTTTGGTTATGGACTGGCTAGTGAGATACGATGCTAGGATTATTTGTTCTGAAAGAATTTTATATCTTCGACACCCAGATTCGTCTACTCAGCTATCACTTGTTCTTCGGGATGTGGATAATTCTGAAATGGCCATATATTCTCTTAACTCACGAGATGATGATGATATATCTCGTATTCCTATTGTTTGTGACTTCTCTAATGTTTTTGAGCCAGTTTCGGGTTTGCCACCCAAGCGGGCGATCGAGTTCCGCATTGATCTCATTCCAGGCGCGCAGCTAGTTGGCCGTCCTCCCACGAGGATGTCTACAAAAGAAAATGAGGAACTCAAGAAGCAGCTTTTAGAGCTTGAGTCCAAGCAGTTGATTCAGTCCAGTTTTTCACCGTGGGGTACCGCGGTTGTCTTCGTAAAGAAGTCCGATGGAACTCTTAGGCTCTGCATCGACTATCACAAGCTTAACGAGTTGACCATCAAGAATAGGTATCCTTTGCCGAGGATCGATGATATGTTCGATCTATTGAGTGGCGCTAAGGTCTTCTCTTAGCTCGACCTTGCCACTGGCTTTCATCAGCTCCGAGTTGCGGAAGATAGCATACCTCTTACAGCTTTCCGTACTCGATATGGTTCTTTCGAGTGGCTCGTTATGCTGTTTGGTTTGACAAACGCTCCTGTTTTCTTTGTTGATCTTATGAATCGAGTATTCCGGGAATATCTCGATAAGTTTGTCCTTGTGTTCATTGACGACATTCTTGTTTATTCTAAATCTGAAGCCGAGCATCCTAATCACTTGAGAATTGTCTTGAGTACTCTTCGTCACCATCAGCTTAAGGCCAAATTCTCCAAGTGGCATTTTTGGGAGAATAAGGTTAAGTTCTTAGGCCATGTTGTATCTTCCGACGGCATTTCTGTCGATCCCTCAAAGATAGAAGCTATCCAAAATTGGAAGAGGCCTGAGAATGTTCATGAGATTCGTAGTTTCCTTGGATTGGTGGGTTATTACCGTCGGTTCATTAAGGATTTTTCCCGTGTTGCGCTTCCTCTCACCAGCCTTACTCGGAAAGGCATTCGTTATATTTGGTCCGATAAGTGTGAAGCTTCCTTTCAGACATTAAAGGAACTTCTCACTAATGCTCCTATTCTTGTGGTTCCCGAGGGGAATCATGATCTTGTTGTTTACACCGACGCTTGTGTTAGTGGTCTCGGTGTCGTGCTTATGCAGAAAGATCAGGTAGTTGCTTATGCTTCTAGGCAACTGCGTCCGAATGAAGTTCGCTATGCCACTCATGATCTTGAGTTAGCCGCCATTGTCTTCGCCTTGAAGATTTGGCGACATTATTTATTAGGCGAGCGCTTTATTCTCTATACCTATCATAATTCCTTGAAGTATTTGTTCACTCAGAAGGAACTCAATATGAGGCAACATCATTGGCTCGAGTTTCTTGCCTCCTTTGACTTTGATATCCAATAAACCCCTGGTAAGGGTAATCGTGTTGCTGATGCGCTTAGTCGCAGACATTCGGCTATTGTTTCTATGATGCTTGCCGAATGGAATATTCTTGAGACTCTATCTTTTTGTGATATTCGTGATCGAGCTCCATCTTCTGATTCTCCGATAGTATTATTCAGTTTGGAAGCTCGACCCTCTCTATTGGATCGTATTGCCGAAGCTCAGCGGCGTGATCCTGATCTTGTGCATCTCATTCAGCTTTGTGAGACTGAATCCCGTGATGAGGAGTTGCGGGATTTCAGCATTGATCTTCATGGGTGTCTTCGCAAGAAGAACCGTCTTGTTGTGCCTTCTGATTCTGCACTTAGGCATGACATTCTTGATGACTGTCATCGGTCTAAGTATACTATTTATCCTGGCAGTAGTAAGATGTATGCCGATATGCATCGCCTTTATTATTGGGAAGGCATGAAGCGCGATGTGGCGAGTTATGTGAGTAATTGCATGACTTGTCAACGTATTAAATCCGAACATCAGTGCCCTTCTGGTCTCCTTCAGCCTCTAGAGATTCCAATGTGGAAATGGAATCAAATTTTGATGGATTTCATTGATGGCCTACCTCGTACGAGATTGGGCCATTCTAGCGTTTGGGTTATTGTTGATCGCCTCACCAAGTTAGCCCATTTTATTCCTATTAAATCTAATAGGACTGCTTCTCTTTTGGCTAAGTTATTTACCAAGGAAATCGTGAGACTTCACGGTGTTCCTAGTTCGATTGTGAGTGACCGTGATCCTTTATTCACCAGTCATTTCTGGCAGAGTCTTCAGCAAGCTTTGGGAACAAAGCTTAATTTCAGCACAGCTTATCATCCACAGTCTAATGGACATACTGAACGGGTGAATCATATCTTAGAGGGTCTTCTCTGTATTTGTATTCTTGATTTCGGAGGTAGTTGGGAGGATCATCTACCCCTTGTAGAGTTCTCCTACAATAATAGTTTTCAGTCCAGTATCGGTATGGCTCCTTTCGAAGCCTTATACGGAAGGCCATGTCGATCACCTTAATGTTGGTTGGAATCCGGGGAGAAGCTTATTCTTGGCCCGGAGTTTGTTCATGATTCTTCTGAGAAGATTAATCTTATTCGTCAGAGAATGAAAGAGGCACAAAGCCGCTAGAAATCCTACGCGGATAACTGTAGGAAGCCTCTCGAGTTCTCGGTTGGTGATCTTGTCTTTGTTCGTGTTTCTCCTTTGAAAGGGGTTATGCGCTTCAGTGTGACATGGAAATTGGCCCCTCACTTTGTAGGACCATTTCCTATTATTGAACGTATTGGCCCTGTGGCTTATAGAGTTTCACTTCCAGCTCATCTATCCGGAGTTCACAACGTGTTTCACGTCTCTCAGCTTCGGAAGTGTCTTCGAGAATTGGAATCTGTCACCGACTCTCCTGATTTGCAAGGGCTTGAGACCTCACCAGACTTATCTATTGTACATCAACCTATTCGCATACTTGCCAAGGAGGTGAGACACCTTCGAAACAAGGACGTGTCGCTCATTAAAGTTCAATGGTCCGCTAATCCCAATGACTGTACTTGGGAAACCAGAGAGTTTATCGAGCGATCCTATCTGGGTTTTCTATCTCTGCTTGGCAATGGTGAGAATATCTTTTTATCTCAAGCTTATTTTCTTTTCTTTTTGGGTGTAAGTATGTAGTTGTTACAAATTCTTCTCTAGGAATTATGCGGACGCAATTTTGTTAAGGAGGGGAGATCTGTAACAACCCGCATATTTTACGATTTTATATTTAAATATAGCATCGTTAGTCGGATTTAAGTCCGAAATGTCACTTTTTGCAAACGGTCGAATTAGGACTCGAGACCACTTCCATTGAGTCCAAAATGGCGTTTGCGACTTTTTTGAGTATAAGCTTCGATATGTTTGGAGTAAGTTGAATTTTGCTATTTTCTAATTGGGCTTTTGGGTTTGACTTTCACCCAACTCATCATATACTCTAACTCAGCCCCTCTCTTCATCCATTCATTCTCATTTCATTTCTTTTTCTCAAGCTCAACTGAAAATGGGGAAAGAGAAGAGGAATTAGAAATTCCAAGCCCTAGATTCAATTGCAAACTTCAATTCTTGCTCCAAATTCAAAGAGAAGCTTAGGTAAGCCTTCTTTTCTCCTTCTCCATCTCAATTCCTCTTCGATTTCAGAAAATTCCTAAACCCTAATTTAGGAAATACTTGTTCTGATCTTAGATTAAAGCTTGTGGAGTTGAAGTGAAGAGTGGTTGATCTTTTCCTTGTGTTTGAGCTTCTTATCATTTGTTTTTGAGTTAAAAGGTGAGTTTTTGAACTCATATCTACTTCTATAGATAATATTGTTGTTAGGTATGAATTCCTAACACTTATCTACGTCTGTTTGCTTTTGATTTGAATTGAATTGGTGAATATTCCAATTTTTGTGTTTTGGTCCAATTTTATGAAAATCCTCTTGTGGATGTTTGGACTTTGATGTTTAGGGTATATCGAAGAGCCTATAAGGCCGGGTTGTCGTTTGGCGTAAATCCTTGGTCGTCATTGCTCGATTGATCGCTCCCGAATCGTTTTGGCCATCATGGCCTAGGCAAATTGTTGCCCAGGCCAGGTCTTCAAACGTCAGAAATGCAAGTTCAAACGTCTGGTTTTAAACCTGGAGCAAAAAGTTTATACAGCGGAAATTTATAAAAATGGCAGAAAACAGAGTCAGACGTCTGAAAAACCCTTTCAGACATCTCAACCACCCTTTCAGACGTCTGAACCACCCTTTCAGACGTCTGAACCACCCTTTCAGACGTCTGAACCACCCTTTCAGACGTCTGAACCACCTTGTCAGACGTCTGAAGCCACCCTCCAAACGTCTGGATGGTTACTGAATTTCCAGCACCTAAATCCAGACGTCTGGATTGACCCCCAAACGTCTGGGATTGCCTATTTTTGCCTATTTGCCTATTTTTGATTGAATTTCCATTGTTTAATCGATTCGTGTTGATCCAATTAGTTGTTATTGCATTCTTTGACTTTGATTATTCTTTTTTTTAGATTTCTTACACGGGTTTTTATAAAGTGATCTTTTTAAATTGTATTAAAAGCTTGTTTCTCTAACTTCTAATTTCTATTTAAAACACACGCAATTTTGCACTTCGAGCGAAGAGGGAGGATAATCAAATGATTAAATAAAATGCGTGCTATGAACACGTGCGTTTATCTTTTCAGTTAATTCCTAATCTATTCGTTTGACCGTTTTGACCTTTGTGTCTGGTTTACCGATGGAATGAGGTGAACTTTGTATTGCTTTGAGTGTGAAATTGACTAACGGTTAGTAAACCGTTTAGTGCGAATGTGTGGTATGGGACTCACGTTAACATTTTTCGGGTTCCTTCCTGAGAGTTGTGACACATTCTGCCAGTTAGTGGTGTCCAGTACTGGGTCTCCGGACCTTCGCCACTACGGTTTATTGCCTTATAGTATCACTTTTGGAGTTGGTCCATCGTCACCGCTCGAGTGATATTGGGTTTGTTGCCTTCGGGTTTGTACCTTCGGGTTTGTTGCCCTATAGTATCACTTTTGGAGTTGGTCCATCGTCATCGCTCGAGTGATATTGGGTTTGTGCCTTCGGGTTTGTGGATCCTTATTATACAATACCGAGCTCGAGCATCTTTTGTTTCTTTGACAATTATATTTCCCTAGTGTATCGCCTTTCGGGGTAGGTTCTTTAAACCACACGATATATAGCGATTACCTTGTGGAAACTTATGTTACCTTTATTGGTATTTATTATTTGCCTTTTGGCTTGTTTTGGGATATGATATCCTTGGTTTATTGGAGTTGCCTATGATATGAGGCTTGTTATGAATCATCTTATGTTAGATGACTTGGTTATCTCTTTTGGAGATATTTGTGGTACTTTATGACTTTGTATGTTCATTATCATTTAGTATATCTAACTGATTTGTTTAGCTAGACTGACTCGTGTATTTTATACTCGGGTCAAACCGAGATGTTTCAGGTTAGGTACATTGGTCTTAGCCTATTTTGCTTCCGCAAGGACTATTCCGCTAGCTCCTTTTTGTTATAGCTTTTTGTGTAGTCCTTTTTGGCTGTAACTCTGATATGTATTCTTTTGACTCACCTGTATATTATGGTTTGCTTTACCACTTGACATGTATCATTTTATATAATCTGTAATGTATCTGTATATGTGAAATGATGATCCATTGTTCTGTGATGTGTATTACATTTGAGTTGTTATATTTTATTTTGATAGATCCTTCAGCCACCTATGACTTTGTATTAAGTATTTATTGGATATGTCGATCCATTTAAGTAAGAAGTGGCAATTGTCGGCATATTCAATAGATAATTAAGACAAGGTCATAGATGGTCGCTCCTATCCAGCTATATTCTCCGTATTAGCAGACGGTGTTACCTAGTAATACTCTTTGCTAATGTGGGTCTCGGAGTGGGGCGTCACACATCCCCTGTCCATCATCCTGCGGATTTTTCACAAATTGCTGCAACTTTTTCTCCCGTATCAATTTCTCAATAATATCGTGGAGATGCCTACACTCGTCCGTATTGTGCCCGTAACATTCATGAAACCGACAGTACTTCCCGGTTTGCTTTTATGCCTCAGTCGATTCTTTTGAACGCAACTTCCTATATTGGAAAGTATTACAGGTGGACAGATAGATGTTCTCCAGGGATGCATTCAAAGGTGTATAGTCGTCATACAAAGGAAACTTGGACCTCCATTTTCCAGGCTCCCTCTTTCGGTCGTGATTCCCTTCTCCACTGCTTTTCTTTTGACTCGGCTTTTTTTAAACATTGACCTGAAACTTCCCAGAACTCTCGCTAGACTTCTTTACTGCGATGTTACTTTGTACTGCTTCTCTGCTTGGCCCCGTAGCATTGCTTTTTATAGACAAACTGGCCTTTTCCTTTCTCATGAACTGGGCCGCCTTTGAGTAGAAACGCTCCAGCGTGGCCGGCGGTTTTCCAGCTAGCCAATCACCAAACTCAGATTCTGGGTCAACCCCTCTTATCACAGCCATAAGTATGGCGTGGTCATTAGGGTTACTAACTTCAGTGGCAGCAACATGAAACCTCTGCAAGTAGTCCTTTAGTAATTCCCCGGAGCCTAGATTACACTGGACAACGACATCACATCTTTGGGGCCAGTAGCGTGAATTCAAAACTGCTCCATAAATATTGTTGCCTCCTCATCAAATCTTGAGATCGATCACAAGGGTAGTCTCGTGAACCACATCGTAGCGATCCCAGATAGGGTAATGGGGAAGCGTCTACACTTGGTAGCATCATTCGCTCTTGTCGAGTCCATCAACCATTCGTACCTCATGATGTGCTGCTTGGGTCAGTTTTCCCTTCATAAGCAGGCATCGTAGGCATGTTAGGTAAAATATTGTCAGTAAATAGGGTGCGGCTCCTAGAAATTCCACAGTCGTCGTTTGTCAAGCCTTGGTTCACCCTCATTAGCTGTTTGACCATTGCGGATAAATCCGGTGTCTAGATAGGTGGCGCCAAGTGATGGTCGTGCTCCACCTGGCACGAATGTTCCGATCGGGGTCTCCGGGCCATTTCATGCCTCGTTAGCCTACCATCCTCCTGATGTAAGTTCTGAGCATTCACTTCATTATCATTTTGGAGTGGTAGTTGGTTAACATCCAAATGCGCTCCAGCGTCCAAGTTCCCGGATCCAAGTCTAGTACGACCCCCTAGCTATAGTTGAGGAGCCGTCCCCCTGGTTGAGGGATCAGTACCGACCCCTAGGGAGGGATCGATACCAACCCGGCTTGGTAGGCCGCGGTGGTCTGCCAAGTGCTGCTCCGATGTTCCTGCTCGTGCTGCTTCAACTCTACGGCGCCTTCGTCTATGATGTTCGTCTGAAGAAGTCAAACTATTCGACGTCGAGTATGAAGCAAAACCTTCTCCGATGCTTTGGCGCTGCTGTTGAGCAATCTGGTTCATCGGGTTGCATTAGCCTAGATTTGCTTGTTAGCTGCCTACGACTTTCCATCAACTCCCTCATCAAGTCATTAAAGTTGGCTCGGGTAATGGAATCAACAGGGTTCCGAACAACAGCAGGCTCCACATTCACATTAATAGGTTTGTTGCTTGGGCCCCCTTGTTGGACACTGGCGGTTTGTTGGCATCAACATCGTGGGAAGTAGATCTAGTGCGCCTTACCATCCTGGATTCCTTTGCTTAGATCTTGGGAAATCTGAATAGTATCTTCAAGCCTTTAAGCATAAATCTGGATCTCCTTCGGGGGATTTCTTCAATCCAGTAACAACAAAGGTGATCCTAATAGCTTGAGAATTGTCTCTCTAAGTGAAAGCACCAAAATGTTTGTAACCAAATTGGTCACAAACACCCGAGGATAGGTTTAAGTAGTGAAATAAATGAAGAAATTAAATGAAAACAGAAGAATAACACCGAATATCCAGAAAAATGCAGCAGAAAACAAAAACAACAGGATTTATAGTGGTTCGGCATTGGTTGCCTACGTCCACTTTGAATACTCTCTTTATTGCTTCACAATTCACTTGATTATAGTTACAATCAAAGCTTCACAATTCACTTGATTATAGTTACAATCAGTAAGAAATTGCAAGAGATCAGAAAAGAATAAAGGAAGTTGGTTACAATAATGGTAGAGTTTCACTTGCAACCCAAAGTCCCTCAAAATGGCCCCTTGTGCCTGTATTTATAGATGAAGTCAGCCTTTAATCTGACTGAAACTTCGACATCTGGACCTCCTCAACCATATGGGCCCACCATTGGGAGGGTTAGGCCCAACTCTAAATGGATGGGGATCGATACCGATCCCTCCATGAGTCGAGTTTGGGCCGGCGATCCCTATGGTAGCTTCCTTTTGGTCTATAATGATGGCATTTCAATTATCAAGGCGATTGGATGCATGGAGCTCTAGTTCCCGTAATACTTTAGTTGGAATCTTAGCTTGGTCTGGATTGTGCCAATCCCTCTTGGTCCCCCGATGTATGCCAACCCATCTCTAAGCCATGCCAGGAACACTATGTCGATCCACATTTCATGAACCATACCCTGCCGATCCCTCCACGAGTCACACCACTATGCCTTTGCAAACTTATATCCTACAAATGAAACATGCCGATCTCTTTTGCTTAACCGTACCATGCCGATTTGTATCGCTCCAGCCTCATCATACCGACCCTTATTCCCTGACCATCAACATGCCGACTCCTCTAGCTTTATCATACTGACCCATAGCTTGCAAACATACCATGCTGATCCCTTCCACTAACCATCAATATGCCGATCCCATTGGTTTTACATCCTAGGCCGATCCCCCATCATCTCAATCATATGCTAAACCATATCCACCACACATATTATGCCGACTCGTGACCATATTACAGCTATACCGATCCATCCATATTTCATTCAATTTGTCAAACATTCATGTCGATCCCTATTCCAACCAAACTAAACCCCGCAATCTGACATCCCGCATCATCCATCTATTAACACCATTTATCCTGGGCTTGATACAACTACCCAGACATTATATTTTGGTCATGTGGTTGTTGTCTTGTGATCATCTTTCCCATCGGCAGTCGAGTCTGGCCCCTGTAATCAACTATGTAGCAGGGCCAATGCACCGGGTAACAATGATAATGATAAAGCGACAATGTATAAGAATGGTAATATGAATAATGATATGGAAAAAAGTAAATGATGTGAGGGTGGAGGGTCTTGAAAACGTTCGTACAAATGTATTAAGCAAAGAAACTTCGGTTACGATGGAAAATTATAACATAGGAATATAAGGAAAAGGATAATGAGGAAGGAAATCTTTTTCTTGATGCTAAACGTGCCGCAAAAATTGTTGTTTCTCTTGAGTCTGATGTAGTTTGCCAAAGAAAATTTGAAGTATTGGGTTTAGATGATGAAGTTGATGCAAATTGGAATGGGTTCTTGAGTGAAAATAGTATGATGGAGGTAGGAACATGTAATTTGGTGCTTCACGACAAGTTTGCATCAGATTATTTTGCCGATGTCAATTAATCTAGTTTCGGTTCAAACAAAAGATGAAAACAAACTTGGTGCTTCAAATTCAAGAATTAATTTGGTTGTTGCAAAGAACAATGATAATGTTTTAGTGATGAAGGAGTTAGGGCTTTGATGTGCACATGAAGTCATGTACAATTAATGTACTTTATACCAATTTTGCTTTGTGCACCGTTGATATTGATACTGAGAGAAATACAATTGATGCACTTAATTCTAAACTTGCTTAGTGCGCTATTGATGCAAACATTGAATTCGAATATGGTTGTAAGTTCGATCTGGAGATTATTCTGCTGTTACTATAAATATGGTTGCATGTATTGGATTAAATGGTGGATTGAATGGCGACAATTTTAATGATGGTGAAGGCGATGATGAAGTATTGAATATGGTTTAGGTAGGAGGAAATAATAGGGATGTTGAAAGTCTGAAGCATGATGGAGTTGTCAGTTTCAAAGTAGTTCTGATGAACATGAAGTTTTAGTTCCTCGGGTGATTAAATGGTCGGATTCTGGTCAAATTATGGTGGGGGATTGGGTCGTTGATCATCTTGCAAATTATGTTTTGAATTCTGATTTGAGGAATGTAGGACTGAGTAATGTTGAAGAATTAGTTGAAGGGGGAATGCATTGAACTTGAAGATGTTGTGGAAGAACATAATGTCAAAGATGTGATAAATAAACTGGTGGAGAAATGTAGTGATATTGGGGCATGATGTAAAAATGTGTTCTGGTTTCAATTTTTGTGAATTTTTTTGGAGTTTTCTCATGATCTTTTGACTTATTATTAGTTAAAATCTAAGGCAGAAAAATACCTTAATTAACGAAAATAAGCAAGGAGTAATCAATTAAGGCATAACTAAGCAAAGAAATATCGGTTATCTTCAAAAGATTTTTGCATAATATAAAAACAACGAATGAGCATATGAAATGTGTAAAAAATTGGTCAAAAATAGTTACTTTATTAAGGAAAATATCAGTTTTTCATTTAATTATAGATTTTTCATTGTATACATGCAATTGTCTATGTTCAATATACAATAGCTCTAAGTTGACACATTCGATAGCTCCAAGCTCATACATGTGATAGTCTATTTGCCTTAGATGTGTGATAGCCCTTGAGTTAGACATGCCATAGCTTAAATATTCGATAGCTTAGACATGGATAGCTTAAACGTGTGTTAGCTTACAGGTACGATAACTTAAATGTGTGATAGCTAGACCTGCGATAGCACTAAATTTGCAATAGCTTTTATAGAGCGATAACACCGATGCTAGATATGCGATAGCTATTGAATGAGACATGTGATAGATATTGAGTTAAATGTGCGATAGCCATTAAACGAGACATGCGATAAATATTGAGTTAAATGTGTGATAGCCATTGAATGAGACATGCAATAGCTATTGAAGTTAAATGTGCAATAGCTAGCTTAAGGATGTGATAGCTATATGTGTGATAGCAAATGACAACAATTCAAGCGTCTTATACATAATTAGTTAAGCTATGTTAATTAAGTATAATATATGTGTGAGTATGAATATATCTACTATGCCCATATATAAATGATGTGACGTGCCTGTGAAATATATGGCATATATGATGTGAACATGGTCAAATATATGCATATGTAGATATTGGGATTTATATCTACCATGTATATACTTAGCATTTATACAGATGTTAACTACCATATTAAAATTATTTGATGTAAAATATAAATATACATATTATGTTTTTCTAAACTTATGTTTCATGAAACAGCAAGTATAATCTTATAAAATTGTCATGTACAATTTGACTAAGTCATGGTCTTCAAATTCAAATCCAAAATTAAAGTATCTAACTTTTGACTTAGCAAACATATATTCAAATAGTAAATTTAGATCTGTGGTATTAATTCAAAATTATGAAATATCTTAAATTTGACTAATATTATTATTAAAAAATATATACATACATTAATTGGATGCAATACACAGCCAAAATTAATTTTATGATTCTGATCATACGTATATTTTATATTTCGAACTCTAACGTTTAAAATGTAATAATATTATTATAAAATATGAAAACATATTATAAATACAGGAAATTATTGTCAATGACAAAATTTCTCAGCGTGTTAGCCTCAAGGACATACCTTCAGTATTTTAGCCCGAAGGACAACTTTTTTTACGCATCAATTTTTAGTTATTGATAGCAGTTTTTAAGTATCAGTTTGTAGTTATCGGTAGCAGTTTTTAGGTATTAGTTTTTAGTTCGGTAGCAGTTTTGGAAAAATGTTTGTCCTTAAGAATAATTTGGAAAAATCGTGTCCTGGAGGCTAAAAATATACAAATTTTTTGTCCTTTAAATTAAATCCTCCTTGTAAATAATATTTAGGCTAAATTTTTCTATTTAACAAAAGCCCAAAAGAATTTAGATCAAATATATGTGTGTGTAATAACTTAATATATGGTATTGATCTAAAATACGATATCAATCTGTCTCATGATTAAAGATAATTAAACAGTAATAAATGATTATTTAAAATCATTAAAAATAAGTCTATGTTTTTATTTAAAAATTACATATATATGAACATATATGTCCAAACTTACCTATAAACATATATTTAAAATTAAACTTATTATTAATATCGAGCTTCCTTAGCTGTGAAGCCCTCTACAATTTCTCAGTGAAATTTGATTATGTGTTGACACGTGTATTCAGAAACCCAATCGACACGTTCATTCCGCTAAATCGATTCCTCACTTTGATCTCCTGCAGCGCCCAATTCTTCATTTTGTTCTCCTGTAGAACTGTACTACGAATAAAACCAAAATCCCTTGAATTGATCCCGACGTATTCGCCTAATTAGGTCGATTTGATCCACGTTTATATCCACCGCACCATCGCCTTTCGTTTATCCTATGCTTCTTCCTAACCCTATTGTCAGCGACTACCGATCTGTTCCGAACCTCCAATGAGTTATTGCGAAGGCGCAGAATGGTCATCTTGAAAGCTATCGGTCCGGCCCACTCCTACTAATCTACAACGGTGCTTGTGTTCATTATTGCTACCACCCGTACTACGCGTACCACCTTCCCGTCCACTGCTTTGGTCCTTGATTTCCACCTGCAACGACTTGCCTCAAGGGATTGCTTTGGACTGTCATGGAACACGTTTAGGTAATCTCCTTTCCTAACAATTCCTATTCTCCAGTTAATTTCCTTTTGGATGGAATTTGCGCTTGATCTATTTTAGAACTGGTTAATTTATGCTGGGGTATTGTTTACCAATCGTTTCCCGTATACATATCAATCTTCAATCAAATGATTTCATTAACTTTATTCTCCTATTAACATGAATTTATAATTTAACATGATTGAGATAATATTAGTATTAAAATTATTCAACTTTTTTATGTGTGGGTCTGATTTTGAATTCTTGCTTCAGTCCAACTGATGTAATACTAGCCTGAAACTATATATTGTCCCCAACAACTAAAGATGAAACTGTAAATTAATTTCATTATATCATTTTTTTTGCAGTCTTTCACATCCTACATTAGTGTTGTAGGAACATGTACCACGGTTTTTTTTTTTTAAAATGGTCAATTTTTTGAACCTACGTGGTTAATCTTGAAATAGAGTGCATTATGCACTTGGTTGTAGGAGAAAGCTAAGCATATAATGCATTTGATTGTTGATGAAATCACCGTAGACTGTTGCATTGCACTTGGTTGTAAAAGACATCCACATTTGGAGCATACATTGGTGTTAGTCTGTAGACAATCAAACAGAGAATACCTACGAACTAAAGTTCACATTGTCACTTTTCCATTATTGAGGTATGCATTCAAGTCTGTAATGATAATTCTGTAATACTTCAATACATTTTGAATTTAAAATATAGGAATTAATATATTATTAATACTTTGAAAAGCATGAAAGACAAGGCATGAGGTTTCTTTCCTTTGTATAATAATGAGAAAAGGATGGACTATCAAGTTTATAAATTTGTTATTGGCGGGTTCTGTCATTAAAGAATCATGATTTAACAGACCTAGCATTGTCGTTCTTTTCCATTATATTTTGGACCATCTTCTTTCTTTCTTGCATTTATGAATTTGACGAAATCCACAATTTCAAATAACACATGTATTATATCAAAAAAGTTCTCTTCTTGAATCAGAACATAGGGGGTAAAAAAGCATGCAAATTTCTTACAACTAAAAGAATCGAGTTTCAAATTTACGCAATTTGTATAGTTATCTTGTTGCGATTTCTGTTTAGTTCAATTTGATGACGCTACTGTTCTGCTTTTATTCGAATAAACAAAACAGATTTGCTGAAGTGTTGTTCTATTTGGAGTTTCAAACTTTTACAATTAGCACGGTGGAAAGGCTTCCCAAACCAAGTCTTAAGTTGTGTATCCTGTAACGTTTAGTTTGCATTTTAAGCAGATTACAAAATGAACTTATTATATTTACAGTTTATTGCCTCTAAAGTCTAATTTTTAGGAAGGACATTTTCTAGGTTTTATGAATGAGTGTTTTTATTTTGAATGGGTTTACTTGCAGCATGGATGTTGCGTAGATTTTTAGAATACTTATGGAATCTTTTTACCAAATTGTTATATCTAAGAGAATTAGGTAGTCATCTCTAGCATAAATTTGTAAATGAAGGTTTTAAAAGCTTAGCTTCATTCCATATTTCAAAATAAAACTTTGAACTTGCTAATGTGTTGTTCTATTTAATATTTCAAATTTACAAAATGTGTACAATTCAAGCTTTATTTCTAAACAAACTTTAAGTTGTGTCCTCTTTAACATTCAATTTTGCAATTTATCATATTTAAATTCTATGTGCAAAGTGAAGGTATTTTATTTATAGTTTATTAGCAATAAAATCCAATTTTTATGAAGGATATTTTCTTATTTCCGTGACCGTTTGTTTTTGTTTTAAGTTATATAATATGTTGGAAAGTTAGCACTTGCATCCTTGCTTTGCATCCTTGCTTTGTAATTCTTTTGCAATAAAGCCCTTTATTTGGTTTTAAGGGTCAGCAATGCACAAAAATGATTAGGAGAGAGAACAGATTGTACACGTTGATGGTGTTACATCTACTGCAAATGACAAGTACATTGTTTTAGTATTTTAATTAAACAAGACTTAGAATTGTGCGTTTTGATTAGCATCTCAGTCCGCCAATGCTACAATTTTTTTATATAAAATTCTTACTTTTTTGTGAATACATGAGTAATATGTATATGTTATGATGTTATGGTTTTTTTTTCCATGACAATTTGTTGGCATCATTCATTTGGAATACTTGATTATAGTCATCGCTAGCTTAAATTTGAAAATGAAGGTTTTAAAAGCTTTACTTCATTTCAAATATCAATATCAAAATTTGAACTTGCTAATTTGTTGTTCTATTTAGAATTCAAATTTACAAAATTTGTACTATTCAAACTTTTTCCTAAATGAAATTTAAGTGCTGTGCTCTTTAACATACAATTTTGCAATTTATCAGATTTAATTATGTGTATAAAGTGAAGTTATTTTATCTACAGTTAATAACATTAAAATCTAATTTTTATGAAGGATATTTTCTTTTCTTTATAGAAGATTTTTTGTAGTTTAAGTACATATTATGTAGGAAAATCAGCACTTTTATCAACGCTTTGCATCCTTGCTTTGTAATTCTTTTTCATTGAAGCCCACTATTTGGTTTTAAGGGTCGGTAATGCACATAAATGGTTAGAGGAGAAAATATATCTTACACAGTGATGGTGTTGCATCTACTACAGATGATTGATACATTGTTTTATTACTTTAACTACATAAGAATTAGTGTTGTGCATTTTGGCTAGTATCTCAGTCCTCCAATGTAACAATTTTTTTTATAAAATCCTTACTTGTTGTGAATACATCAGTCCCGGTTCTAGGGCTAGGCCTGTCAGACGGCTGCCTAGGGCAACCCCCCGGATGGGGGCAACAAGGTGGAGAAACAGAAGGTCTAAACAGTTTAGTATTTAATAAATAATACTTTAAACATTAATTGAAAGCAGCTTTAGTGCAGTGGAAGTGGGAAATTTCCCTGCCCAGATGTGGTTGGTTCAATACCCATCATAGTAACATTTTCCGTAATTTCCGGTTAGGGCTTTCCACCCAGACTAATGTTTTTCAAAATTTTCGGTTTGCCTGGGGCAACCCATTCGCCCGAACCGGCCCGGAATACATGATGTAACGTGTACATGCTAGGGTTTTTTTCCATAAGAATTTGCCGGCCTTATTCATTGGTAAAACTTGATTATAGTCATCACTAGATTAAATTTGCAAATGAAGGTTTTAAAAGCTTGGCTTTGTTTCAAATTTCGAAATCATAATTCGAACTTGCTAATGCGTTGTTCTATTTTGAATTTCAACTTTACAAAATTTGTAAAATTCAATTTTTTTTTCTAAACCAAATTTAAGTTATGCGTTCTTTAACATTCAATTTTGCAATTTATCAGATTTAATTATATATATAAAACAAAGTTATTTTATGTATAGATTATTAGCATTAAAATATAATTTTTATGAAGGAATTTTGTTATTTTTACGAATGATTGTTTTTATTTTAAGTTGTATATATGCAGGGAAGTTAGCATTTTTATCAATGCTTTACATCATTGCTTTGTAATTCTTTTGCAATGAAGCCCTGCATTTGCTTTTAAGGGTCCGCAATGCACGTAAAAGGTTAGGGGAGAAAATAGATCTTATACATCATGGTGTTGCATCTGCTGCAAATGAAAAATACATTGTTTGAATGTTTTAATTGAATGAGAATTAGAATTGTGCATTTTGATTAGTACCGCAGTCAGCCAAAGCTATTAAAAAAATTATAAAATCCTTAATTTTTGTGAATACACAACGTAGTATGTACATGTTATTGTTATTTTTCCATAAGAATTTGTCGGACTCATTCCTTTATAAAACTTGATTGTACAATCTATAATAATCAATCTGAAATGTGACACACATTTGAATCTGGATTTCTTTGTAGTCCAGAAGATGCAATTACATTAAGCTGAAATTTGCTTTGAACAATTAATATATTGAAAACAAGGTTTTTAATGATTTGTATGTCGTAAATTTGACATCCGCATGTTTACAAGGAGTGGCTATTTTCTAGAATTATCTTTTCTGTTCTACATTGGCCAAGGTTTTAATTTATCATTTGAGTCTATCTTTTCATTTTGATTTGATTTTTTTTGCAGATAGACACTTATAAAGGTTTTGAGCTTCTTGGTCAATGTCAAAACAATATATTAAAGGATTAGAAAAAGGCAATCATACATGACCTTTTTCAATCATTTGCCAACATTTTAATTGTGACGGTATGGTTTTACTCTTGGTAACAAATTTAGCAAAAACTTTCTTGCTTCTAATGTTCGTGTATCTTAGCTTTTGTTTGTACCAAAAATGGGCACAACACTCTTCGGAAGTTTTTGAAGAGATAAAAGTGAAGAATGAAAATTAAAACTGTGGATTATCTAACAAAAACTCCAAATAACAGAAAGTAAATTGCAAAGACAAGCGATTTAGAGTGGTTCGGCTATCTCCGGCCTACGTACACTTCAAGGTTTTAATGATTTTATTGCTCGATGTTTGAAGATTACAATTTCGTATGTTGTATTACAACTGATTTGCTGAATTAAGTCTGAATCTAAGGTAGCAATGGTGATCTGGAGTAAATCTGGCAGAATCTGGGCGCTTTTTAGCTCTTAAAATTATCCGACCTCTTTTCTGAATGACCAGGGGCTCTATTTATAGGTGTAGGAGGCTGATATTTCGCCTAAAATGAAGGGAGACCAGTTCTGACACGTGAGGGGGCCCACATAGCCGAAATCTGGAGATCCGGGCCCACTTTGGGATCGATTCGACCCTTGGTTCAAATCGATCAAGAAATTGTCCAATCAAGCTGAAATTTGGTGTGGTCATTCTTCAACATGTGCTCAAGCTTCTGTGAAAATTTCATAGCATTTGGATGTGTAGATCTCAAGTTATGATCGATTCAAGTTGAAGATTTTCGCTTCCTGGAGTCGTTCGAATCGATACCTTCGAATCCATAGGGTCGACTCCATCTCCTAGCACGTGAAGGCAATGACGTGGTGCGCGTGCTTCGGGTCAATCCCCCTTTTTCTCCGAGTTTTCTGGGTCAAATCCGTGGTTTTAGTCGCGTTCACTTAGTGGATTTGAGATGTTGGATTCGAAGGTTTTCTTCCTTCGAATCGATGAAACTGGTGCTCGTTCGAATCGATCTAGACATGTTGCTGTGGACCAATTCGAAGTTGTCTCAGTCTGGGGATTCGAATGCGATGGAGTCGGAGCTTCTCCACCTGTATGGATTCGAAGGATCCTTCCTTCGATGGATTCGAACTGGAGTATGTGAGGATGGATTCGAACTTAGGCGTATGAGGACTTGTTCGATGGAGTCGAAGGTGGGGAATGCTCCGATGGATTCGAAGCTTAAGGCATGTGCGGATGGATTCGAAGCAAGGTTGCTCCTGATGGATACGAACCAATGCCCGATAGTTGGAGTCGAAGCAAGTGTGCCCTTCATGGATTCGACGCAATGCTCCTCTGACCGATTCGAATCAGCCTTTCCTCATGGATTCGACCCTAGCCTATTTCATCCATCTTCCATTGGCGATAACTCGAGCATATGAACTTGGACTGACTCGAAATTTGGAACGTTGTTTCATCTGGTCTTGCTTGACATGTCTTATCAATTGCAGCCCGATCCGGACTCGGACAAAATTCATCGATATCCATGGTGAACCTGCGATGCACAATCGATATTCATGACTAATAATCATTGATTTTCAGTTAATCTTTGGGTATCTCGACTTTGCCAAAAGTTGGGATAACAGCTTTCAGTTTAAAATACAATGACGCTGTACCTATTTTTATTCCACTCCTAAGTTAAAAAAGAGTTAACTATATTTGCATAAAACTTTTAGTTTATACAGAGACGAATTCTAGTTTACATTTTACCGAAGATGTACAAATGTTGTGATACATGTTTAGCATGTAATAGTAACGTAAGAATTATGTGAATATATACCGTGATTGACATATTGTTTTACATCATTCGACTATGATTTGTTAGGTGTGTTTTATCATGTTTATCATATACCAGCGTATTTGTATTCAATATAGGTATTGTTTTCAATTTTCATTGGTTCTTAAAATTTCAGAAATTGATCGTTTTGTTAATAATAAGTATTTTATTATTCAACCTTTTTGAAAATTAGGAACTTGCAAAAGTCCGCCAATGAAGTTTGATAACATTTGGAATGAAACATATTTTGCTGAAATTTTGAGTATTGAATCTATTGTGCATGTTGAGAATGAATGTGTACTAGAAAATAAAGCAGTTTGTACTACTGGGGACGATTATGTGAAGTGAGTTGAATATATCGTCATTGATATGGGCATGGGTGTGCCTTGGACTATGGATGAATAAGATGATGTACCCTACACGGTGGGTATGATATTAATTCATTCATGCATGAGTTTTACATTTGAAAATTTTCCTCTTAATTTCTTTTACACAAACAAAAAACATGGAGCTGGTTTATAAGGCGAAATAATGTTGTACCTAATTGAAATGAAGTTTAACTTTTTTACATGATGTATGAAGATCAAAATTTGGGTTTACATCTAAACTTACAATAAATAGCTAGAAATGCTATCTTTATTAGATACAGATATATAGTATAGTCGTTATGTTTTGGTTAGTAACTTTTTTCATTGATGTTGCTTCTAAAAATGCACGTTACTGTCGTATCTCCTATGCTTTTGCAAAGTGTGTTCAATTCCAGTGTGCGCGGCCTTTTATCCTACCTTTTTCATGTTCTTTTATCATCTCCCTAAAGCATGCATCCTGTCCTCCTACTAGAGTCAAAAATTTTCATTTGGTGCAACTGGATACCTTTGCCAACTTTAACAACAAATGTCAAAGCAAACAAGCTGCACAAATTCGATCCTTTTGCTCAATTTTAATACTGTTATACTATTAACATCACTGGCGTATTTTTAACAACTTCCATACGTTCCAAGTTATTGATGCGTCGCCCTTTAATTCACATCTTCGCTTTGAAACTGTCAGTTATTTTTAAAGATTGGCATATTAATGCTTTACTAATATCATTGAAATTTGTCCCCATCGGATTCTTAGCTGTAAAACATACTTATACGCTTATTCTTTCCTCCAAGAATCTTATACCATTTATTTAAAATGATTACTTATGCTTCGCTCTTCACTTCACATCTTCGCTATGAAACTGTCGGTTATTTTTAAAGATCGGCATATCATTTACTAATATCATTCAAATTTGTCCCCATCAGAAGATTAGTTGCAAAACATATTTATACAGTTACTCTTTCTTCCAAGAATCTTGTACCATTAATTAAAAAAAATGCATAGCAGTATAGAAAAACCAACATTTTCTATGCATTTTTTTTTCATCCAACAACAACAACTAAGTCATAATTCCCAAACAAGTTGGAACCAGCTAGAGATGAAACCCAAAACTAAATGACAAAGTCAATTTAAAGTAGTAGTAGTAATAATAAACCATGATGATGATGATGATAATAATAATAATAAAGTAAAATAATTAAACAAATAATAATATTAATGTTATCCCATCCTTTGGTCAAGGCTGGAATATCAACAAACTAGCTGGAAAGTGATGGATATCAGGATTGGAAAATCGATTGGAAACAAGACTTTGATCGATGTCGTCAAAATTTGGCCGAGCTCCGATCAAGGCAAGATCGATTGGGAATGATGATCAAGGCTAGAAGAGGATACGTTTCGAATTTCAGGTCAATCGGGGTTCGTATGCTCGAAGTATGGATGGGTTAAGGTTCATCAAAGATGGTTCGAATCGATACTGTACGTATCGATCAACATACAACATTTCGTATCGATACTGTTCGTGTCGATCAGCGTGCAGCACTTCGAATCGATACGTTCGTATCGATCAACATGGATACGAATAAGGCGTTCATATCGATCAGGTAGGAAGGCCAGATGGGTTTCGACTCGATGACTGTGGACTTGGATTGAATAGATAGGCGCATGGTGGTTTGTTCGACTCGATGATTTCGTATCGATCAGGATGGAGCGTAGCAGTATACTTCGAATCGATACTGTTCGTATCGATCAACATTGGACACTTCGAATCGATACTGTTCGTATCGATCAGCAAGGATACTTCGAGTCGATACGAAAAGGGGTTGGCCGGTGGATACAAACAGAGGCGTAATTGGTGGATACGAATAAGTCTGCAGGCGTTGATGGATGGATACGAAGGAGCCGTGTTCGTATCGGTCGTGTTCGTATCGATCGATACGAGGGAAGCAATCAACACGGCACGAAAAGTGGATCTCCCCTGGATCTACGAGACACGTCATCGATGCTAGCTCGATCGATTCGAAGAGAGGGGAGTATGGAGACGAAGTGATGGATACGAACGCAACAGCCAACCGATGTACACGTGCACTACATTTCGTATCGATCATAACTCGCAAACCACAGATCCAAATGCTATGAAATTTTCACAGAAGCTTACGCACAAGCTAAGGAATGTTCACACCAAGTTTCGACTCCATTGGACAAAATCTTGATCGATACGAATTACCTTCGTATCGATTACGGATCAAGTCGAAACTTCATGTGATCGATCGCGTGGGCCCACTCACGTGCCAGAAGAGGTCTCTCGAAGTTTGAGCGAGATATTTGCATGGAAAGCCTATAAATAGCACCCCAGAGCCTACAGAAAAAGGATCTCTTGGCTTTTCAACGTCCAGGCTCTGCCCGATTCAACTTACACTCCATAACTGCTGTTATACTCGAATTTTATCATTATAGTCTGCTGCAATTAGTTGTAACCAGCAAGGAAAGTCAATAAAAGATTAACTTTTGGAGTGGATGTAGGCCGGAGATAGCCGAACCACTATAAATCCTGTGTCTGTCTGTTTCTTTCTGTTTTAAGTTTATTATTCTTCATTTTTTATCCTCTACATCACTTAGATCTGTTGATTTGTGTTCATACACTGGTGCTTTCGCGACATTTAGGGTTTGTGACCAATTTTGGCGCACACTTTGGTGCTTTCACTGAGAGCGACTAACACCCGCTATACCAGATTTGAAATTCGGATTTGAAGGCTTAAGGGTTCAGATCTAAAGAGCTATGATAAGACACTTAAGTAGAAGACAAAGAGCCGAGAGAAGTCAGCATGAAGGGAGCCAGGAGGCATCATCAGGGGCTAATCAGACTTTAGCTTTCATCACCAGAGACGAGATGAAGGTGATGATGGGAGCTATGTATGAAGAGTTTCTGAAAAGGCAGGAGGAAATGATGCAGAACCTTTTCAGGCAGTTTGGGCAAGCAGGAACATCTGAAGCTTCAGGAGTTCAAATCCACGGAGCTGCGGCAGAAGGACCAAACATGCAATCTAACGAAGCAGCTCAGCAAGGCACGACCCTCGATCAGCACACAACTGCTAACCTAGACGGATCTAGGCTCGGGGGCACACCGCCCCGCAACGATGGACCAGTTCATGGAGGAATTCCAGTTGACACTACACAACAAGATGCTGGCGGGAATGCAAGAGCGCGTGATGAAGAGTACGTACCAGAATTCCCTCGGGGACTCGGGGGGCAACCCTTGACGGACAACGCTGGACTGGCGGAGATTATCAGGCGAACTATGCACGGAGGATTGACAAACAGAGATCTGGAAGGAGTAAACATGAGTCTGTTTACTCGTGAAATCAGAATGGCTCGGAACCCACCAGAGTTCAAGCTACCCACGCTAGAGGTATACAATGGTAAGGCCGATCCTACCGATCACTTGATGAGGTTATGGAAGTGCTGGGGGCATTGGAGGAAGTGATGGCCCGATGTTTTCCTCTGTACTTGACGGATATAGCTGCTATGTGGTTCAAACAGCTGGAAGAGGGATCTATTAGGACATGGACAAAATTGGTGGACAGGTTTCTGAAGCAGTTTCGAGTTCATATTAAAAGACCGAAGAACGTGATGACGCTAACGTCGGTAAGGCAAAGGACAGATGAATCGCTCAGAGCTTTCCTAACTCGGTTCAATGCAGCGGTTGCTTCGGTGGATCGGTCGGATCCATCGATGGTTTTAATGGCAGCAGTAGCAGGAGTTAGAGGATTCAGATTTCAAAGTATCTCTAATACGGGACCCACCAATGGATCTCGGGGAATTCTTTCACGAAGCTGAGAGATTCCTTCGACAGGAAGATGCATGTTCGGATATGAAGTTAAAGGAGGTGAACGCAGCTGAAGATGGTGGGCCATCCAGCGGAGGCTCGGATAAAGATAAAGCAAAAAGGAAGCTGGATGACGAATCAGGAAAAGCTAGGAAGCGGTGGAGGGAACCAAAGTTTTCCACTTACACAGGATTAAACGAGACGGAACAGATATCCATGGAGACTCGGAATCGTCTTCCCTACCGAAGGCCAGCTAGGAGAGAACCCTTGGAACGTAAAAGGGCATCAGGAAGGCACTGTCTTTTTCACGATTTAGACGGAAATGATACCAACAGTTGCAGACATCTGAATGATATAATTGAGGAGCATGTAAGAAATGGACAGTTGCGACAATATGTCGGGGCCCGAAACGCAGCGGTGGAGCAGGAGCAACCACCGTCTACCTCAAACAACGATGGCGCGAGGCCCAGGAATGATGGTCGATTGGTTATCAATTGACAGAGATAATATGAAATAAGTAGAAAACTATTGGCAAATGGCCAAGTCATTTACTTATGTATGGGGACGGAGATGACCCATAGGCATGCTCTGACTGACGATAAACCGCGACGCCATGGTTCGTGAAATCTGTTTCTTCTTTTGGTTTAGACATTTTCTTTTTCTGGTTCGGTTTTGGAGTTTGGTTTGAACTCCTGGTTTTGTTTGTTTTCTGGTTTGGACTTTCATTTGGATGATTGGTTTTATGTTTGGATATTGGTTTTGATTTCGGATGTGCATTTTTGGTTTCCCGATTTGATTTGGATTGGATTTCGATTGGGTGTTTATCTGGTTTTTGGTAAATGGTCGTCGGGTATGGATTATGCCCGGCAAGGGGTAAGTCTCTTCGTTCGAACGTGGCGAATTGGCTTATTCAGGTCGTCGAGTATGAACTATGCTCGGCAAGGGTCCGAAGTGACCAGGATTCGGTCTAGGACTTAGGCCCTATATTATCGGTTGCTATTTCAGGTCGTCGAGTATGAACTATGCTCGACAAGGGTCCGGAGCGACCATGATTCGGCTTAGGACTTAAGCCATGGTATTACTCAGCGTCCAGGGACACTGGACCACGGTCGTCAGGTGTGGATTGTGCTTGGCAAGAACCTGGATTTGTTACGGATTTGGATATCGGTCCAGAGAGGTCCTGGATTCGGTTATTGGTTATTGGATATGGAATTGGCTAAGGCTTTGGTTACCGGATTTGGAATCAGACATCGACTCGGAGTAGTCAAGAACGATGCACTTGGATGATATGGCTACGGACTTTAGATATCTGATTCTGAACTATTCAAAACATCCCTTCTTATCACAAAACATGTTTTGGAGGGCAAATGTTATCCCACCCTTTGGTCAAGGCTGGAATATCAACAAACTAGCTGGAAAGTGATGGATATCAGGATTGAAAACAAGGCTTTGATCGATGTCAAAATTTGGCCGAGCTCCGATTAAGGCAGGATCGATTGGGAATGATGATCAAGGCTAGGAGATGATACGTTTCAAATTTCAGGTCAATCGGGGTTCGTATGCTCGAAGTATGGATGAGTTAAGGTTCGTCGAAGATGGTTCGAATCGATACTGTATGTATCGATCAACATACAACATTTCGTATCGATACTGTTTGTGTCGATCAGCGTGCAACACTTCGAATCGATACGTTCGTATTGATCAACATGGATACGAATAAGGCGTTCGTATCGATCAGGTAGGAAGGCCAGATGAGTTTCGACTCGATGACTGTGGACTTGGATTGAATAGATAGGCGCATGGTGGTTTGTTCAACTCGATGATTTCGTATCGATCAGGATGGAGCGTAGCAGTATACTTCGAATCGATACTGTTCGTATCGATCAACATTGGACACTTCGAATTGATACTGTTCGTATCGATCAGCAAGGATACTTCGAGTCGATACGAAAAGGGGTTGGCCGGTGGATACGAACAGAGGCGTAGTTGGTGGATACGAATAAGTCTGCAGGCGCTGATGGATGGATACGAAGGAGCCGTGTTCGTATCGATCGATACGAGGGAAGCAATCAACACGACACGAAAGGTGGATCTCCCCTGGATCTACGAGACACGTCATCGATGCTAGCTCGATCGATTCGAAGAGAGGGGAGTATGGAGACGAAGTGATGGATACGAACGCAACAGCCAACCGATGTACACGTGCACTACATTTCGTATCGATCATAACTCGCAAACCACAGATCCAAATGCTATGAAATTTTCACAGAAGCTTACGCACAAGCTAAGGAATGTTCACACCAAGTTTCGACTCCATTGGACAAAATCTTGATCGATACGAATTACCTTCGTATCGATCACGGATCAAGTTGAAACTCCATGGGATCGATCGCGTGGGCCCACTCACGTGCCAGAAGAGGTCTCCCGAAGTTTGAGCGAGGTATTTGCATGGAACGCCTATAAATAGCACCCCATAGCCTACAGAAAAAGGATCTCTTGGCTTTTCAACGTCCAGACTCTGCCCGATTCAACTTACACTCCATAGCTGCTGTTATACTCGAATTTATCATTATAATATGCTGTAATCAGTTGTAACCAGCAAGGAAAGTCAATAAAAGATTAACTTTTGGAGTGGATGTAGACCGGAGATAGCCGAACTACTATAAATCCTGTGTCTTTGTCTGTTTCTTTCTATTTTAAGTTTATTATTCCATTTTTTATCCTCTACATCACTTAGATCTGTTGATTTGTGTTCATACATTGGTGCTTTCGCGACATTCGGGGTTTGTGATCAATTTTGGCGCAAACAATTAATAATAAACAAGTAAATTAAAAATAAAGATAAAAATAAAATAAAAAATAAAAATATATAAAGAAAGTAAAAAAACCATAATAATAATAATAATAACAATAATAGAAATAACAGTACTAATAGTTATTAGGACCGAAGGCCAGACACTCTGTCTTATGCTCCAATTCACCCAAAAAAAATGTAATACGTAAACAATATATCATCAGTAATTACCACCAAACATGGTGGTTTCTGATTTGGTCGTTTTGTGGCCTATCATGCCTTTTCGGTACCTGATCATGCTACAATCAGAAAATGTATCTACTGACAATATAATCCAAGGCTTACACATGAGCAGTTCTTTTATTTTACTTGATTACTACCTTTGAAACCAAATCCAATTTAAAAATTGAGGCATTTGGTAAGATATTTTATTAACTTCCATGATCATGAGGACGTGTAACAATAAAAGGTAATATAAATATGCTTTATATGGAGAATGTTAAAATTAGTTATTGCTTTAGATGCTTGATCATATTTATAGTACTAATCAGTGCCAGCTAAATCATCAATATAAGGAAAAGATCTTTTCCTTTTAAAAAACTGAAATCTATTTGATAAATAAAGCATAAACTTTGTGTGCTAAAACTAGAAAAAATTATCATTGTAAATTAAGTTGAAAAATAAATGTTGAATCTTACTAAAAGGGAGAGTAGCCAATCTAGATATGGTTGATTTTAGGTATGGAAATGGCTCTAATTTCATTGATTCTATTATATATAACAAATTTAGTTAGATGGTTTGCCATATTGGCATTGACTTCCTCCAGCACTGGTATCCATTGCATGTTGGCGAGCTTTGTCATTTTGAACGATATGCATGTATGTTTGATAGTGTATTCATACAAGATTTGAAAGGTACAATATGGACTGTATTTATAAATACCATATTTGTAAAAATTTAATGGTACCATCTAATCATACTCTTATGTCGCAATGTGTTCATAAGTATAGTACCAATCTTACCAATCATTCATTTCATCATTTACGAATTTGAAAATAATATATATCTTATAAAATTATGTTGATGGTAATTCTCTCTTCTCACATTTGCAGACCTTGGAAGACATTGAGTTCATAATTTCACAATGGAGAGCTTCCAATCATATTAGATGATTATGTAGCAAACATCTTCTCATAAGCTTAAGGCCCATTGATTGGGTAAGCTGGGTGAAATAAATATTTTTCTCAATATATGCAGTATGCACTATGTCAAACATGGATTTCTTCATAATTATATAAGCGGATTATCAAAATATGTTCCTCCGTCAAATTTTGAAAGGCAAAAAGAAAAACTTAGAATTGAAGTAAAAAAATCGTAAAATCAGAGGACTCATTGTTCATGATTCCTCAATTACGAGATATTCATGGGTTAAACTCAAAATTGAATGTACCTTTTATTGATTGTAGAATGCAGAAGCAAAAATAAATAAAATTGGCTCGCTTTGGACCATTAGCCAATCAAATTTTGACTTTTGGTGGAGAAGAAACCTTTATTATAACTTTTCCCAACTGAAATGTTTTATTTTCAATTTTTCATTTTACTTAAGATGGGACTTTCTTTTATAATGTAAAATCAGAAGATAGGTCTAAATGTATGGCATCATATCATGGTACTTTGGATTGAGTAAAAATGTTGGTTATTTTTATACAAGACAATCTTCCTATTCTTTATTTAAAATTTCAATTTTTTTTAATGTAATTTGTCAACCTTTTTATATTTTACAGTTGTGATTGCATCATTGGTAGAGACAGAGAATAGGACATGCATATGGTAACTGCATCTAAAAAATGATTAAAGGGCTTGAAGAAATATTAACAGTTGCAAAACCAAGATACCTTTTAGGAGTCCTGTTATATGATACGTCATTCAGATTTGTTTTCATTATGTGCTTTGGGGCATTCCAGCTGTTGAATTGTAAAACAAAGAGGATTTTCAGAGTGAAGAAATTTCAACGTATTTTGCATTGATGGGGTTCTCTGTGGATATTTATCACATACAAGTACATTACTTTTTATTCCAACTTCTCACAATTGATTCTAAAGGTTGGAGTTGGAGTAATGTATGCATACTTAGTTATCAAGATAATCGCAGATGGATTGTCAACCATCACCTCAACTATCAATTTGTAGATTGTGCTTCAATTTTTTATTACTTTGTTCTCAATATCGGACAAAAAATATGTAGCATACGTTTTGAACTATACTTATTTGGTTTTCTGCTGTAGGTGTTGATTTGGTGTTCTATAGGTAGCGGTTTATTTTGAAAATTTAATATCTTCTTTGGCATAAACCATTTTTCTTACATTTTTTTGTGCACTTCAATTCTAAAATCGAACGTACTTCTACTTTTTATTGTTTTCATTACTTTAATGCGTACAACTCTGTCGTTTTACATTTTAACATTTGGTTTTCCCTACGAATTCGGTTTCTAACATATGCTTTCTTTTTATTAACTCCTATCAAAATCCACGTGGCATGTTATGTATAATGATATTCCAAGTATAACATGGACATATAAGTTGGACTGCTTTAAAATTGTTTTGTAATTTGCTTATTTTGTCACTGGTGAAAATGGAAACCCCACTAATTATTATAGCATGTTAATTATAAATCTCTCTCAGTGAAAAGTTGAATGTGAAAATTACTCTATAATAACGAAATCATACCTTCCATCTGCTAATAGAATCATGTTCAAATTAAAAGGAACCAACAATACATAGTTGCTTGTATTGAAGTAAACTCCATTTGCGTAGCACATGTTCGCCCTAGTATTGAAATAAAACGGAATATTTAACAAACTAATTAAATTGTTACAATTAATTATAGGGGGAATTAATTTAAAGGACAAAGATTTGTATATTTTTTGTCTCAAGGACACAACCTCAATATTTTTACCACAAGGACAAACATTCTCCTAAAAATTATTCATAAGGACAAACATTTTCCAAAATTATTCATAAGGACAACAAAACTGCTACCAAGCTAAAAACTGATACCTAAAAACTGCTACCGATAACTACAAACTGATACCTAAAAACTGCTATCAATGACTAAAAACTGATACCTAAAGAAAGTTGTCCTTCAGGATAAAATATTGAAGGTCTGTCCTTGAGGCTAAAACGCTGAGAAATTTTGTCCTCGACAATAATTTCCTGTTAATTATAATTACACTAATGACAATAACATATATAAAAATTGTAATAAGCTTGAATCAAAACATCTAATGTAAAAGAAAATTGTACTTTATAGATATGTTAATTAAATCATTAATTAAGGTTTTATAATAAATAATCATTTATCATGATAAATTAAAGTTTTAATGTTTTGTTATTAATTAAGTTAATTAAGGAAATTAGATATAATTAATTAATTTAATTAGTAATGATCAAGGATTAGTTAAGAAATTAATTAAGAGTAATTAATTAACTTAATTAACTCAATAATGAAGGTTGATTTAATTAATGACTAAAGGATAATTAATTTGTAATTAATAAATTAAGTAATTAGAGGTAAACTCAATGGTAATTAAGAAGTACTTAATTTGTAATTAAGTTTTATAGATTTAATTAATAATTAAGTAAGCAGGATTTATAGAATGAAGTAATTAGTTTAATTCACTTTAAATTAATTAGATGATATAAATCATTGCTTAAGGATGGATGAATGAGATTGAATGTATTTCATTGTTTGATATCTCTGATGAGATATGATTGATATATGATATGGATGTTTGGTTGAATTATAATGATAATGTGAATTATCTGTTTGGGATGATAATGTAGATTATCTATTGAATTATCTATCTTTGTGTATATAGATAAGAATTGAATTGTTTTAACTTTAAAACAACTTGGCCTTTAAAAGATACGTTTTGGATTTCGATGAGACCGGGATCGGGTTTCCGTATACCGGATTTCCAGGTCTGGAGACCCGAATACCACATCGATCCAAATTAACGATAGGTCGTGAATCTCAAGTGAAGATGAAGATTCAGAGTGCAAGGGTTATTGTCGTTAACTCTGAGGGTGATTCCAAAACGAGTGTAACGAGATAATGCCTTCGGTTTTGTTCGAACCCGGAACGAACTTGTATGGATGGAATGCTTTCAGCACATCGTCAGGCGGACGATGAGCATTCTAAGTGATATGTTCTGATTAAAGGTAATCGTAACCTCAAGCCTCATCAACCGGGAATGGCTAAAACAGGGGAGGTGCAGCAAGGTTTCGTGGGTAGCACCCACTGAGAGCAAGATAGATCCCTGTCTAGAGGTCCCTTTTCTTTTATTCGGCTTAGTGTGTGGTTGGTCGCGCCAACTACGGGATTGTCTTGTTCGGGATTATCCAGTAAGGGATGGTTCCGGCTTTGTGTTGCAGGGGAGCGGGCGTACTCCTCGGTACGGTGATCTAGGCCACGTAATGTGACGGGCGATACCCCAGTAGCCCTGCCATTGTATGGAATCCAAACTCCAATAAGTGCCGTATGTATTAGTTGTGCCCAACTATGTTGGAATGTGAGATGTAAGCATTTCAGCTATTTCTATATTTTACTTGAAAACCCTAGACCCTATTATAATAAAATCAGATTTCCTATCAAATGTTTTGGTTAGCGTAAGGTAAAAACTTACCCATGTTTATTTGTGGGAAGTCTTACGTGATACCTTTTCTTTATAAAGGTTTTGAAGTTAAGCAAGTTTAACCTGTTACTCACACCAGACCCATGTCTGACCCAAGTGTTTATTTCTGTTTTATAAACTCTTGGATACTCAAATTTTTACGAGTAGCCAAGGGATTCAGGTTTAGCTTTGACGAATTATGGAGGAGCAATGGAGCATGAGGCTTCGGCGTTCGTAGATATAGTATTCCGCTGTGTTGATATCTGTGTTAGAGTCTTGTATTGTATTTGAGTTGTAATATCTAGACAGATGTTTATAACTGTCTAGTATGTGTTGTATAGTTGTGTAAACTCTGATAAGTGTTGTATACTATGTAATAGTTTATGTTATTAATATAATTTATTCGTTCCGCTGTGAGATCGTTGTTGTTGTTTCTTTCTTTCTTCTCTTCTTTTCTATTTTCTACCCCTTTCTTTCTTCATAATGACCCGACTTCCTATGCCCTTCCACATTTATTAAATAATTAATTATCCTATTTAAAATTAATTTAATGATTAAAGCTTTTAAAATCTTTTAGAAATAAATAAAAATGATATGTTTACAAGTGTTAGGATAATAAAGCTTGTAAATACATGTGTAAGTAGATTAAAGTGTGAATTTGACAAATGTAATCAAATTGAACAAGTGTACTTTTATTTTCTTTGTCTTTAATTTTTAATAAATCATAATTTAACTCTATATAAACATACATCTTCCCTCTTCCAATTCTTTTTTTCTATTCTCATTCCTAAAGCAAGAAAACTCCACCTGAAATATTTTATCAAAATCAGAAAAGTTTCATAAACTAAAACCAGTGACAATTCTCAAACTCAAAGCCAAACTCAGTAAACATTCTTCACAAACCTATAATCTTTTCCTCAAACAACCTGAAAGCATTTTACAAAAGCTCTAGCTCAAAATCAAAATCTGTAATCAATTTTCAAAACTCAGAGCAAAACCTGTAAGCAGTTTTTAAAAGCCTGTAATCATCTTCAACTTGTATCATCGAAACTTCAAGTTTTTAAAGAAATCATCTCATCAACAAAGCATTTTTAAGAAGATCACAGCAATTTAAAGTTTCCAGTTTCAAAGCATTTCAGAGATCAAAAGCAAAATTCTTTCCAGTTCAACCGAGCATTTCAGTCCATTTGACAAAGCATTTCAGTTTTTAAAGAAATCAAATATCAAGATGCAGTTTTCAAATTTTCAAAGTTTCCTGTTTCAAATCTCAAGCCTCTGTCTTTTTAAATCAGGTGAGTAAATCTAATTTTAAAAACAGTTTTAAAATCTGCTATTATGTCTTGATATACCTGATAAATGTCAAAGTAAAATGATATGCAATGTTTACTTGAATGTTGGGTATGAATGGATGTTTACATAAGTGTTGTTATGCATATGAATGTTCATTATTCTCTGTTCTAGTTTCCAGTAAGTAAACTATCAAAAGCTTTAGTATATAACTTGGTGTTTGTGAAAAATATTTGAAGTATGCTGTGAATAATGTTTGTATAGATGTAAATAGGCCTGTATACATATATATATGTAAATGTTTACATGTGCATGTCTGTGATTACCCAGATACATATCTCTGTTTTTAGATCATAAGGAGAATCACAAGTTTAAAGATCAATTCCTTTCTCTCTAAACATTTTTAGGCTATGATCTCTAAAGAGGAAATGATGGTAAAACTGTAACATCATTTTTAAAAATAATTTCAAGTGAAATTTATTGAGTTAATATTTCGAAAATGGGAAATTACAGTATAATCTTTTCAAATCAGAAAATTCAATCATCTTAATTTCTAGTTTTGATTTTAGAAACAAATTCTTATAGAAGAATGATGATTTTAGATAATGATTTCATGATTTTTAAGATTGGGATTATTGGGAATTTCTAAGTTGATCAGAATTCAAACTTCGCTCGTTTTCTTGGCGATCGGCGATGGAGGAGGGTTACGCTTGAGTCTGAAGGTAGTATGAAGGTCGGCGATTAAGGGAAAAATGGTCAGAGTATTTCTCGTTCACCGTGGTGGTCTGGCATAGGCAATCTAGGGTTTATCGACTGTTTAATCGATGGTGATGTCGAGGCAAATTTCTTGGTCGTGGATGTATCGGACTCGACCAGTGGTGGGGAAAATGAAGCATTGGACAGTGGAGAAGGTCTGGGTTGGTCGGCGAGTTCTCTGGTGATCTAGGATGGTGGTGCGAGTAGATTTCATCGAGGTGGTTTGGTTCCAGTTTTGGACTTTGGGCTCGTTTTCGATTCGATGACAAAATTGTTGAACTGAGATGACGAGGAGGATGGCGAAGTCATTGTCGACACGTTGGAGATCGGAAAGTTGGTCGGAATCGCGTCATTCGATCGTGCATGTGCACGTGTGCACGTTTGTTTCAGGCGAAACGTTGAATCTGGGGAAGAAGCAGTTGAACTCGGGTTGGTCTCGAGAATTCGTGAGTGCGACTCGAAGAGAAGAAGGTACGAGAGATATTTGTGAGTTGCTCGGGAATTTTGGTGAAAGACTCGAGTAGGAACTCGAGTGGAACGTGAGTGTTAACTGTTATGATTTTTAACAGTTTTGAAAAGCAAAGTTTTGAAATTTTAAAATGAATTTGTTTTAAACTCTTCTTAAATAAACTTCTTTCCATACAAATTTATTTTTATCATTGATTAAAAGTTATATGATGGTTTTAATTTAAATATGTAAGTAAGTTTTTAGTTATTTTAAAGTATATTCTAAAGTAAGTTATAGAAGAAATGTTTTAAAAATAATATGATTAGGAAATAAATAAAGGAAGTGTTTTATCTTAGGACAATTAAATTTTAATAATTTGAGATTAATAAAGTAAATAAAGTAATTTAAGTATAATTAAATAAATTAATTTATTAATGATTAAGGAGTAATTAATTTATTAATTAAAGATTTTAATTTATTATAAATAGTAATTAAGATTTGATTAATTAATAATTAGAGATGAATTAATCAAGTGATTAAGATTTATTAATTAATGATTAAAGATTAATTAATTTAGTAATTAGAAATTAATTAATTAATAATTGGAGGTAAATAAATTAGTAATCAAGAAGTACTTAATTTGTAATTAAGTTTTATAAATTAATAATTAGGTTTTATTAATTATTAATTAAGGGGTGATTAATTTGGGATTAATCAATGGTAATTAAGGTAAATTAATAATTAGGTTTTATTAATTATTAATTAAGGGGTGATTAATTTGGGATTAATCAATGGTAATTAAGGGTTAATTAACTAATAATTAAGGATTAATTAATTGGTTATTAAGTTTTATTAATTGATAATTAAGGTTTATTAATTAATTATTAAATAATAATTAATCTGTAATTAATGATAAATAAATTGGTTTTAAGGAGTAATTAAAGAATGAATTACTCAACTATGATTTATGAGATGAATGTGATTAAGTTAAGTTAATTAAAATGTTAATTAATTAAAGATAATCACTTGGTATTGATTAAGTATAAATTACTTAATGAGATTTGATAAGTGTAATTACTTAGTGTAAGTAATTAATAAATAAATTACTGGATATAATTGATATAAAGGATAATTACTTAATGAGAAGTAATTAAGGATTATTATTTAGTTAATTAAATTAATCACTAAAATTAAAGGTTAATTACTATAAGTGGTTAAGAATAATTAAGTTAAGTAATTAATTGAAATAAATTACTTGGATGTAATTAAAAGATAATTAATCAAAGATGATTAATTGAAATGAATTATTAAAGGATAATTTATTAATTGATTGTAATTAATTAATGGTTAAGTAAGAAGGATTTATAAAATAAGTAATTAATTTAATTCACTTTAAATTAATTAGAGATAGTGTAAATCATTACTTATGAATGGGTGTTAGTATTGAATACTTGGCATTGATTGATATCTCTCATGAGATATATGCTGTGTGATATGGATGTTAGTTGAATTGTATGGATTATCTGATAATGTTGATTATCTGTTGTGAATTATCTTTCTTTGTGTATAAAGATAATGAATTGAATTTGTTTTAACCTTTAAAACAACTTGGCCTTAAAAGATACGCTTTGGATTTCGATGAGACCGGGATCGGGTTTCCGTATACCGGATTTCCAGGTCTGGAGACCCGAATACCACATCGATCCAAATTAACGATAGGTC
Organism: Allium fistulosum; assembly: GCA_030737815.1. Taxonomy (NCBI): domain Eukaryota; kingdom Viridiplantae; phylum Streptophyta; class Magnoliopsida; order Asparagales; family Amaryllidaceae; genus Allium; species Allium fistulosum. Next base: position 942,948,341 of record CM060905.1, on the reverse strand, counting down.
GTGAATCAAGTGAAGATGAAGATTCAGAGTGCAAGGGTTATTGTCGTTAACTCTGAGGGTGATTCCAAAACGAGTGTAACGAGATAATGCCTTCGGTTTCGTTCGAACCCGGAACGAACTTGTATGGATTGAATGCTTTCAGCACATCGTCAGGTGGACGATGAGCATTCTAAGATAGATGTGTTCTATTTAAAGGTAATCGTGACCTCAAGCCTCATCAACCGGGAATGGCTAAAACAGGGGAGGTGCAGCAAGGTTAGTGGGTAGCACCCAAGTAGGACAAGGTTACCTCTGTCTAGATGTCCCTTTCTATTTTCGACTTAGTGGTGCGGTTGCTGATCCCAACCGTGAGGTATCTTGTGCGGGAATTATCCAGTAAGGGATGTTCCGACCTTGTGTTGCAGGGGATTGGGAGTGATCCTCGGTACGGTGATCTAGGCCACGTACTGTGATGGGCGGTACCCCGGTAGCCCTGCCATTGTATGGAATCCAAACTCCAATAAGTGCCGTACGTATTAGTTGTGCCCAACTATGTTGGAATGTGAGATGTAAGCATTTCAGCTATTTCTGTATTTTACTTGAAAACCCTAGACCCTATTATAATACAATCGGATTTCCTATCAAATGTTTTAGTTAGCGTAAGGTAAAAACTTACCCATGTTTATTTGTGGGGAGTCTTACGTGATACTTTTGTTTTCAAAGGTTTTCAAAGTTAAGCAATCTAACCGTTTACTCACACCAGACCCATGTCTGACCCAAGTGTTTATTTTCTGTTTTATTAAACTCTTGGGTACTCAATATTGTATTGAGTAGTCAAGGGATTCAGGATAATCTTGACGAATTCTGGAGGAGCTGTGAAGCAGGAGGCTTCAGCGTGTAGATATATAGAGTTTCCGCTGTGTTTGTATTAGTCTGTATTGTACTGATGTACTTGTGTTGTATAATAGACAGAAGTTTATAACTGTCTATTCTGTGATGTATAAATTGTGTACTCTGATGTATATGATACTATGTAATATCTTATGTGATATATTATATTTTATCTATGTAATATTCGATACTTTGGATTATCTTTTGTTTTAAATTTCGAGGACGAAATTCTTTTAAGGGGGGAGGAATGTGATATCCCGGAATTTCAGGGAATTTAAAATGTGATAATCTTTTAAAATTAATTATTTAAAATCGATAAAATTGTTATTTTCAAACAATTTAATAATAAGTTAATTTTAAATATAGTTATAAATAGATTTTAAATAGTATTATTACAAATTTAATAAGTGATGTCTAAATGTTTATATATGTGTATTTAAATTTATTTTAAATAGGATAATTATTTACAATTAATAATGTGTTTGTTTAAATTTAATATATATATTTATTTGAATTGATTTTAAATTTAGATTTTTAAGATTGACCTTGGAATTGGATTTAAAGAATATATATCTTAAATTAAAAAATATATAATAATATAATTTGAATTTAAAATATATGAATAAAGTTTTATTTAGAAATAAGATTTGTTTTATATTTTTTTTTAAAGAAATTTATTTATAGAAATTTGAAAGAGTATTTATTTAATAGGAATAATTACAAAAGCATTTGAATATTCATTTAAAAATGGATTAAATATAATATATATGATTTTATTAGAATATAATTGGTTTATATTCTATTTCCTTTTAAAGATTTTATTTACTTAAGGTTTAGAAAAGTATTTATAAATTGATTAATACATTTCTTAAGGTTTATAAAAGATTTTATTTACTTAAGTATTTATATTCTATTTCCTTTTAAAGATTTTATTTACTTAAGGTTTAGAAAAGCTTTTAAAATTAATTTCCTAATTGATTAATACATTTCTTAATTTATAAATACTTTTCTAAACCTTAAGTAAATAAAATCTTTAAAAGGAAATAGAATATAAACCAATTATATTCTAATAAAATCATATATATTATATTTAATCCATTTTTAAATGAATATTCAAATGCTTTTGTAATTATTCCTATTAAATAAATACTCTTTCAAATTTCTATAAATAAATTTCTTTAAAAAAAATATAAAACAAATCTTATTTCTAAATAAAACTTTATTCATATATTTTAAATTCAAATTATATTATTATATATTTTTTAATTTAAGATATATATTCTTTAAATCCAATTCCAAGGTCAATCTTAAAAATCTAAATTTAAAATCAATTCAAATAAATATATATATTAAATTTAAACAAACACATTATTAATTGTAAATAATTATCCTATTTAAAATAAATTTAAATACACATATATAAACATTTAGACATCACTTATTAAATTTGTAATAATACTATTTAAAATCTATTTATAACTATATTTAAAATTAAGTTATTATTAAATTGTTTGAAAATAACAATTTTATCGATTTTAAATAATTAATTTTAAAAGATTATCACATTTTAAATTCCCTGAAATTCCGGGATATCACATTTATTTAATTAAAGTAATTAATAATTAAAATGTAATTAAGGATCATTAATTAATATAATTAATGATGTAATTAAGAATTGATTAATTTAGAAATAATTAATAGATGAAGTGATTAATTAATGTAATTAATTAAGGATTAATATAATTAATTATAGTCGATTAACTTAATTAATTTTAGTTAATTAATTAATGATGTAATTAAAGGTTAATTACTATAAGTGGTTAAGGATAATTAATTTAAGTAATTAATTGAGAATAAATTACTTGAATGTAATCAAAAGATAATTAATCAAGATGATTAATTGAAATGAATTATTAGAGGATAATTAATTAATGGATTGTAATTAATTAATGGTTAAGTAAGAAGGATTTATAAAATGAAGTAATTAATTTAATTCAATTTAAATTAAGATGATATAAATCATTACTTATGAATGGGTGTTAGTATTGGATACTTGACTTTGATTGATATCTCTGATGAGATATATGTTGTGTGATATGGATGTTAGTTGAATTGTATGGATTATCTGATAATGTTGATTATCTGTTATCTTCCTTTGTGTATAAAGATAATGAATTGAAATTGTTTTAACCTTTAAAACAACTTGGCCTTAAAAGATACGCTTTGGATTTCGATGAGACCGGGATCGGGTTTCCGTATACCGGATTTCCAGGTCTGGAGACCCGAATACCACATCGATCCAAATTAACGATAGGTCGTGAATCAAGTGAAGATGAAGATTTAGAGTGCAAGGGTTATTGTCGTTAACTCTGAGGGTGATTCCAAAACGAGTGTAACGAGATAATGCCTTCGGTTTCGTTCGAACCCGGAACGAACTTGTATGGATTGAATGCTTTCATCACATCGTCAGGCGGACGATGAGCATTCTAATTGATATGTTCTGATTAAAGGTAATCGTAACCTCAAGCCTCATCAACTGGGAATGGCTAAAACAGGGGAGGTGCAGCAAGGCTTCGTGGGTAGCACCCACTGAGAGCAAGATAGATCCCTGTCTAGAGGTCCCTTTTCTTTTATTCGGCTTAGTGTGTGGTTGGTCGCGCCAACTACGGGATTATCTTGTTCGGGATTATCCAGTAAGGGATGGTTCCGACTTTGTGTTGCAGGGGAGCGGGCGTACTCCTCGGTACGGTGATCTAGGCCACGTACTGTGACGGGCGGTACCCCAGTAGCCCTGCCATTGTATGGAATCCAAACTCCAATAAGTGCCGTACGTATTAGTTGTGCCCAACTATGTTGGAATGTGAGATGTAAGCATTTCAGCTATTTCTGTATTTTACTTGAAAACCCTAGACCCTATTATAATACAATCGGATTTCCTATCAAATGTTTTAGTTAGCGTAAGGTAAAAACTTACCCATGTTTATTTGTGGGGAGTCTTACGTGATACTTTTGTTTTCAAAGGTTTTCAAAGTTAAGCAATCTAACCGTTTACTCACACCAGACCCATGTCTGACCCAAGTGTTTATTTTCTGTTTTATTAAACTCTTGGGTACTCAATATTGTATTGAGTAGTCAAGGGATTCAGGATAGTCTTGACGAATTCTGGAGGAGCTGTGAAGCAGGAGGCTTCAGCGAGTAGATATATAGAGTTTCCGCTGTGTTTGTATTAGTCTGTATTGTACTGATGTACTTGTGTTGTATAATAGACAGAAGTTTATAACTGTCTATTCTGTGATGTATAAGTTGTGTAACTCTGATGTAATATGATACTATGTAATATTTTATGTGATATATTATATTTTATTCGTTCCGCTGTGAGATTCTGATGTGTTGTTCTTTCTTCTTTTCTATCTTTTCTTCTTCTATCCCTTTCTTTCTTAATTCATGATACGTCTTTCTGGTGGTAGAAAGCCGGGTCGTGACTGTTGGTATCAGAGCAGTAGGTTGAGTGAATACCTAGGCTCTGAAGTGGTGTCTATCTTGAGAGCGCGTATTTGTTAGTTATATAAAATGGTTTTATATTGTGTTAATTGATCGGTTGAGTGGTATATGGATTCTGGTCAATACGAGTAGCTAACGTTATTGATAGGGATCTCTAAACACTTGAACCAGGCCAATGGACACAATATTGTTTTAAAGAGGTAAATGAAATAATTTTACCCAGAAATAATTTCTATATAAAAAGTATCATTTTAAATATATATATATTTCTACCTATTTGTTGGGTTACCTGTTCGGGTTTTCCAATATAAGTTATAAAGGTAGATGGGGTAGTGGTGTGTGAAACACGACTACCAATGGTTGGAGTTTAAATGTTGAGGTTGGAAGTGTATTTGTCGAGACTGTAGACCCAATACCGTCTCGAGTAAGCTTTGCTGTGGTGAAGGATTTCATCGATCTCCGAAGGAAACTGTAATGGTTCGGAGTTTATCTCTGAAGTTTGGATGAGTAGAGTTGGATCTGTCGATGAGGCAGAAGCGAGTGATGGTACCTTGATACCTCAGGTAATAGTAGCTGTATGATGAGATACAGTGACGATGGATGTTCCCGAAGATGTTTTCTTTGGAACAAGATTAAGGAAGTATGTATGTTTTGGTATTATGGCTGAGTTCAGCACGGTGTTTCTGTTTGGTTTGGAGTTCGAGTTTCTCGAAGATCTTTGGAGTAGGAAGTCCTTGGCATCAGTGTCAGCAGTGCAGCTCGGAGTATTCTGTGATGGCAGGAAGTTTTCTGGCTGAGCAGTTTTTCTGAAGGTGAAGTTCAGAAGCAGTAAGAGTGGGTCCATTTCTTCGATAAATTGGATAGATAAGTATGCACTGTTCTGATTGGTAAAGAGAGAACAGTTTCTTTGCATTTTTGGTTGGGTTGATCGCAAAAGTGACTTGCGATAGTATGAGAATTCTCTTGAGTTATCTGAGATTTTCTGGGATGTGTTGTCTAGTTTGTGCTTGTGTTCTCCATCAGAATTTTCATTCCACTCCAGATTAGAGTGGTGCAGCGGAAGCAGTTTAGGGAAGTGCATCTCTGGATAGGAGAAGTAAGTTTGGAATCTACTGATGTTTGTGAGTAGAGTTGTGTTTTGGATTATGGGTAGATCTGGAGAGGATCATTTTGTTGAGTTGTTTTTGGTCCAGTTTGTTTCTAAAAGCATCGGCGAAGGTTGAGTTGATCAAGAAGGATCTGTAGTCAACCCAGGATCGTCTGAAGGATTTTGTGGATAAGAGACAAAGGAATTTGGAATTCGAAGTTGGAGACTTCGTTGTTGTTGAAGTTTTCTCTGGTAAAAGGGAGCTATAAGATTGGGTAAGTCTGAGAAGTCAGCTCCGAGTTATTTTGGATAAGTGCTTTGATCTACTGGATTGAATTGTCAGTTTGGATAACTGGAATTCATTTTGTTTCACGTATCTCTGAGGGAGTACGTATTTGATCTATCTCTGGTTTTGGAACCAGCAGTTCTGGAGGTTTGGTTGTTGAGTCAGACTCGTCTGTAGTCTGATATCTTGTTTAGTTCTATAGATCTAGAAGAGTAGGGGCTTTATAGCTTAGTAGTATTGATTGTTTGGATTCTGTAGAGTGAGTATCCCGGTATATATATATATGTACTTGGGAAACTCTAGGAAATTGTATCCAGAATTTTGTCTGGATAGCTAGAATAGTTTGTTTGGATAATTGGTTGCTATGTTTGTTAGCATATGGATGATAGTATATGCTTGTGTTTTGGATTAAAATCTTTAATAAGATTATTAAATTACCTTTGTTTAAATTTCGGGGACGAAATTATTTTAAGAGGGGAGGAATGTAATATCCCGGAAATTTTGACAATATCAATTTAATAATCTGTTTAATAATTAAATTGATATGGATAATCTTTGATAATAAGATTTGAATTTAATTTAATAATCTGATTAAATTAGTATTAATTGGTAATTTTATCTTTTAAAATCTAATAAGATATTTTCTATTTGAATATATACATATTTGTTTGTATATATTGTAAATAGAAGCTTTGGGCAAATTGGAAATTTAGATTTAATTTAATTTGAATTTGAATTTAAGTTTTTGAAGTTCAAAAGAATAAATATTTAAATTGTTGGATATTATAATATTTGTATAAACTTATATTTATAAAATATAATTAGTTTTTGGTTTCTCTTTAAAAAAAAAGATATATATATATAGATAAGTGATTAAATAAATAAGAAAAGGGCTTTTTAATTACTTTTAAAATAAATAGAATTATGAATAAATACTTAAAAGACAAGTGTCATTTATCTAAAGCCTTTGTAAAACATGTGTAATTTAAGTAACAATTGTATAGGACAAGTGTCCTTAATTATTTTCATTTTCTTTTATTTTATAAATCAAAATATACATGTATATTAACATTTGCATTTCTTCAATTCATTCTTTCTAATCTTCTCATTTTTCAAAACCAAGAGAAATCAGATTTTCTCTCTAATTCAAATCTGAAACAAATCAGTAAACATTTCCTCAAAACCAAATTCTTCAACCTGTAATTCTTTTTCCAAATCAAAGAATCAGCCTGCAACCTTCATTTTCTCAAATCTGAAATCAACTCAGAAGCAACTGCTTCATTCTTTTCAAAACTGGAAGCCAACTTGCATGTAGATTTAAAGCAATTTAAAGATTCAACAATTCAAGTTTTAAATCAAGAGGCATTCAAGTTAAAGTTCAAAACAGTTTAAAATTTCAAAAGCTTTTCAAAATTAAAGAAACTGCCTCTGTTCATACAAATCAGGTGAGTAAATCTAATTTTAAAAACAGTTTTAAAACCTGTTACTATGTCTTGATATGTTGATAAATGTTACAGTAACATGACATACAATGCTTACTTGAATGTTGGATGTGAATGGATGTTTATATAAGAGATTGTTATGAAATATTTGTGCATATTGATGTTCAAGCTTCTCTGTTATTTTCCTGGGAGTAAACAACCTTTATAAAAGTTTAAACCTGTTAAATATTGATGCATGAGATTAATATTTGATATAATGTTGTGAAAGATGTTTGCATGCGTATATAAATAAGTTTGCATTATATATATATGTGGAGTTATTTGTGTGCATGTCTGTGCACTGGCAAAACTTGCCTCTGTTCTAGATTACAGTTTTAAACTTATTCAAAATCTAAATTCTCTTCCCTTAGTTCTTTTTAGGCTTTGATGTATGTACAAAATATATTTGAATTAAGAAGATCTAAATTTTAAAAACATTTCAAGTAAAATTAGAAAGTAGTTTTAACTGGGATGAGGAAATAAGAAAACTCAGTGAAACCTTAAATTTAGTCAAAAATTATTCATCGTAGATTTTAGTTTCAGGTGCATGAATCAAAAGCAAAAACTAAAACTTGATTTTTAAAACAGAAATGGGAATTTTTAATGGAGAAATAAAGGAGCAGTTTACCAGTGAATAAAAACGTTCTTTTGTAAAATTCTGTTGATCAAATAAATTTTTGATGCTGGAATTTGTTGTGGAGTTAAATCATTGATTTGTGGATATAGGAAAAATGTTAAAAAAATTTCTAATGCAAGAATTTTTAACTCGAATGGGATTTAGGGTTTAAGGCTCAGTTTTTGTCGTGAGTGTTCAATTGGGTTTCGCGGCGTCAAGGGACGAACGGTGGCGATCGCGAGGGTTGCGATAGGCTCAGGGAGTCGCGACATGGCTTCGGAAAAGTTGGCGAGGCGTCTCGAGTGATGGGTTGTCGGCGGTGGTCTTTTCTACTGGGTTTAGTTTCACTCTGTATACTCGACTTTGAATCAAGGTACGTGTTGCTGTTTGGTTGATCGTGGATGCTTGTAGGATGGAAGAGTGATGTGTCTGTGGGTTCGAAGATGACCGGAGGTGGTTCCGACACTGGTGCACGTGCAGGTATGCACGTTTGGGTTCTGGATTGTTTGCGTTGGAGAAGAAGGAGATGTCTCGGGTTTGGGTTCATGTTTCATCGCGTGCGACTCGAAGAAAACGAGAATGAGAAAGACTCGGGGGAAGACTCGTGTTTTTAGTGGGTTTACTCGGGTTGTTTTATTTCCAGTAACCTGGGTTTAAGTTTTAAAAAGAAAATTATATTTGGGTTTTAGATAACCTGTCTGTTTTTAAATTTAAAAATGGATTTTAAAAATGTAAAATAAGATTTTAAACAAAGTTAAAATAAGATTTCAAAGTATGGACTCAAATTGAATTTATATCTTAGTTTGAGATAAATAAGTTTTATAAATTTAAATGTTTAAATAAGTTTAAATGTTAGTTATATTTAAAGGTTTTGAATTTTAAAGGAAATTGGTTTAAACTCTTGTAAAATCCTTTTTATAAGAGAAAGTATTCTTTATAAGGTAAAGTTAATGGTTTTAAATTGATTTAAATTTTATTGAAGATAAATTGGGTTTCATTTTAAAGCTTGAATTTAAAATGAAATTTATAAGTAAATTTTGAAATGAATGTTTCAAATGTAATTGTGAATGATAAATCTAACCATGGATAAGTAAAATGTTTTACCTTAAAGTTTAAATCATTAAATCTTTAAGGTAATTAAAATAGTTTAATTAATTTAATTAATTAATGATTTGGAATAATTAATTTATAATTAAGGATTTAAAATACTTTGTAAATGATAACTTGATTATTATAAGAACAAAGTTTTATCTTAAAGTAAATTAGAATTTAAAGATTTGTGTTCATTAAATTTATAAGGAAATTAAATAGATAATTAATTTAATTTGATTAATTAATCATTTGGATTAATTAAATAGGTAATTAAAGGTTTAAACTAATTTATTTATGATTAAGGTTAATTAATTAGGAATAATTAATTTGTAATTAAGGATTATAAATTAGAGTATTAATTAATGATTAAGAATTAATTAATAGAGTAATTAAATATTAATTTAGTTATGGTTAACACTTAATTAATTAAATAATTAGAGATTAATTAAATTGGTTATTAAGATTTATTAATTTGGAATTAATAATAATTAATTTAAGTTAATTACTTAAGAAAAGTAATTAAAGAGTTATTAATTGTTAATGAAGGTCATTAACTATGGATTATTAAATAATTAATTAATGTGATTAATTTTAATAATTAATTAGATTAATTAATTTAAAGATAATCAATTATAGAATTTGTTTAAATGTAATTACTTAATGGAAGTAATTAGGGAATTAATTACTCATTGTAATTAATTAAGTTAATTTGATTAGTTAAGTTAATTAATTAAGTTTAATTAATTTAGAATAATCAAGAGATGGTTTGATAATAATTACTTAATGTAATTATTAAGGTATGATTATTTAGGGAAGTGAATAATAGATAATTACTTGAATGTAATCAAAAGATAATTAATCAAGATGATTAATTGAAATGAATTATTAGAGGATAATTAATTAATGGATTGTAATTAATTAATGGTTAAGTAAGAAGGATTTATAAAATGAAGTAATTAATTTAATTCAATTTAAATTAAGATGATATAAATCATTACTTATGAATGGGTGTTAGTATTGGATACTTGACTTTGATTGATATCTCTGATGAGATATATGCTGTGTGATATGGATGTTAGTTGAATTGTATGGATTATCTGATAATGTTGATTATCTGTTATCTTCCTTTGTGTATAAAGATAATGAATTGAAATTGTTTTAACCTTTAAAACAACTTGGCCTTAAAAGATACGCTTTGGATTTCGATGAGACCGGGATCGGGTTTCCGTATACCGGATTTCCAGGTCTGGAGACCCGAATACCACATCGATCCAAATTAACGATAGGTCGTGAATCAAGTGAAGATGAAGATTTAGAGTGCAAGGGTTATTGTCGTTAACTCTGAGGGTGATTCCAAAACGAGTGTAACGAGATAATGCCTTCGGTTTCGTTCGAACCCGGAACGAACTTGTATGGATTGAATGCTTTCAGCACATCGTCAGGCGGACGATGAGCATTCTAAGTGATATGTTCTGATTAAAGGTAATCGTAACCTCAAGCCTCATCAACCGGGAATGGCTAAAACAGGGGAGGTGCAACAAGGCTTCGTGGGTAGCACCCACTGAGAGCAAGATAGATCCCTGTTTAGAGGTCCCTTTTCTTTTATTCGGCTTAGTGTGTGGTTGGTCGCGCCAACTACGGGATTGTCTTGTTCGGGATTATCCAGTAAGGGATGGTTCCGGCTTTGTGTTGCAGGGGAGCAGGCGTACTCCTCGGTACGGTGATCTAGGCCACGTACTGTGACGGGCGGTACCCCAGTAGCCCGGCCATTGTATGGAATCCAAACTCCAATAAGTGTCGTACGTATTAGTTGTGCCCAACTATGTTGAAATGTGAGATGTAAGCATTTCAGCTATTTCTATATTTTACTTGAAAACCCTAGACCCTATTATAATATAACTGGATTTCCTATCAAATGTTTTGGTTAGCGTAAGGTAAAAACTTACCCATGTTTATTTGTGGGGAGTCTTACGTGATACCTTTTCTTTCTAAAGGTTTTGAAGTTAAGCAAGTTTAACCTGTTACTCACACCAGACCCATGTCTGACCCAAGTTGTTTATTTCTGTTTTATAAACTCTTGGGTACTCAAATTTTTACGAGTAGCCAAGGGATTCAGGTTTAGCTTTGACGAATTGTGGAGGAGCAATGGAGCAGGAGGCTTCAGCGTTGTAGATATATATAGTAGTTTCGCTGTGTCTGTATCTCTGTAGTGTATTGAGTTGTAATGTCTAGACAGATGTTTATAACTGTCTAGTATGTGATGTGTATCTGTGTAACTCTGATAAGTGTTTTATACTATGTAATTGTAACAACCCGCATATCTATCGATTCAATATTTAAATATTTTATTTAAATATTTTATCGTTAGTCGGATGTTAGTCCGAAAAGCTACTTTTTGCATACGGTCAAATTAGGACTCGAGACCACCCCCATTGAGTTCAAAATGACGTTTGCGATCTTTTTGAGTGTAAACATCGATATGTTTGGAGATAGTGAAATTTTCAACATTTTTTCCCGCCTTTGACTTTGGTTTGGACTGCACCCCTTTAGTTCAGCCCAACCATCTTCCTCACTCTATCAAAACACTTCAAGCTTTGTCAAAAATGGTGGTGGGAAAGAGAAATTAAAACTCCCAACTCAAATTCTATTGCAAATCCGAGATTCAACATCAAATTCAAGTAGAAGATTGTGGATTCAAGCTTTGGGTTGCTTCTCCTTGCTTTCAATCTTCATCTTCATCAATTTCGTGGAAAAGGTGAGATTTTTGATCTCACATCTTGCCTATATCTATCTTGGACTATTGGGAATGATCCCCTATTGTATTTGCATCAACATTTGCATTTGGTTTGGATTGGATTGGCGAAAAACTTCAATTTTCAGCGTTTTGGTGATTTTTCTGGCCTTAAGTCGTTTCTGGCCTTCGCTGAGTCGTCCACGAGTTAAGCCTAAGTCGTGAGTCGTTCACGAGTTAAGGGCTTAAGTCGCGCGCGTGCATTTCTGTTCGCCTGGCTTGAGTCGTTCACGAGTTAAAGGCCTGAGTCGTTCACGAGTTAAAGGCCTGAGTCGTTCACGAGTTAAAGTGTTAAGTCGTTCTGGGTGTTCTGCCTTCGCTAGGTCTTTCACGAGTTAAGTGATAAGTCGTAGCTCGTATTTGAGCTTAAGTCGTAGCTCGTATGGCTCTTAAGTCCTAGGTCGTTGGCTTTTAAACCGTTAAGTCGTAGGTCGTCCCCGACCTAACTCCACTAGGTCGTTCCAGCCTTAGCTCGTAGCTCGAATAGAAGATTAAGTCGTTAAGTCGTTCGCGAGTTAGTACTTGGTCGTTTGACCTGTTTTTCCCCTAGGTCGTTCGACCTGTTCTTCTGCTAAGTCGCGTGGCATTCTCCACTTAGGTCGTATGACCTTATCCCTTAAGTCGTAAGTCGCTTGCCTCCCTTAAGTCGTAAGTCGTTCGCGAGTTAGTACTTGGTCGTTTGACCTATTTTTCCCCTAGGTCGTTCGCGAGTTAGTACTTGGTCATTTGACCGGTTTGGCTTCTCGAGACCGCTTGCCTTCACTAGGTCGTACCGTGACGGGGCGCTGCCCCGCACCCCGCCGTGGGCGCTGCCCCCTGGACCCCCGCGACCTGACCGAGCAGGTCGAACCCCGTATTACTCTGCGTAGGCAATCTCTTCTGAAAAACATTTATCAGAATTTCTACTTTGATGGTTTTGGGATTGACTTCTTTGGACTTTACTCACGTCTTCGAACGTGAATTGATTTGTTTCTACAATCGTTTTATGACTTGTCACTTTAAAGATATATGAAGGTTTCAATACTAATAGTAAATATCAAAACTCTTTCATCAAAGCGATTTCAACCCTATTTTAAATATCAAAAGTTCGTTTTCTCAAACCGATTTTTAATCTACTAGTATATACAAGCCTTTACTTCACTCGAATGAGAAATCGACTTAAACGACTTAGTAAAACGGGTGGTATGAAACGCTTGCGTTCACTTCATCGGTTAGCTCTTGGACTTGTTCGATTGAACCCTTTTTGTGACAATTTCCTAGTGAAGATTTACAGCTTGTTCGTAAATATTTAAGTTAAGCAAGTGGTTATGGGACATGAAGCTAAACTCATATATTTACTAGCTTGGTGTGATTGACACTTCCTTATGATCATGACGATCATTTTTGTGATTTAGACTAGCGATTGAGCGATGTCTCTTTGTCTACGTGGGAGACTATACCCCGATCATGTGATGTTTCGCCATCACATTTCCTACGGTCTTCGGGCCATTCCTGTGTGAAAATTTAATGGATAGCTTCCATGAGATAACTTCTCGTCATGTGTTTACGCGTAGGTGAGTTTTCATGCTCCCATTCATGTGTTAGGCCTCCCCCCCTTTTATGTGTCTTCTGGATTTCTGATGATGATTTCTGGAATTTTGTGCTTCACCAATTTTCATGATTTTCATTGATATGATATCAGTTTTTGTGCATTGGTGAATTCATGTGTTATTGACTTGTTATGAATGCAAGTTTAGGGTATGATACCCTATTTTATCTTTGAGAAGATTCTTGTGATATTGATTAATCTTTTGTTGATTATCATTTACATACTTATAGTAGTATGTCGCTATGGTTATTACATGTTCATGTCATGCCTTTTACTGTATACCATATCATCTGATATTTATAGTTAGACTGATCCGTTTATTATTTTCTTATAAATAATACTCGGGTCAGACCGAGATGTTACAGGTGCTTCTGCTTGACTTCTCTTCAGGATATTTCTGACTTTTGGCTAACTACTTAGATTAGTAGTTTTTGGATGTACCCCTTTGAGATCTAGACTCTATGTTGTGTACTTATTCTTTTGTATAGCACGTGATGCTATTCTTTTGTATTATCGTGGACCTTTCTGACCACTACTCTGATGTACACTTTCATGTGTTATATATTTATTCATATCTTCTTCCGCCTTTGTGATATGGATGTCTGTGACTGATTTATGTTATGATTATTTCTATGTTTGTTTTCCGAAGGTTATATATAGCCACCGTGTGATAGCTTTGTGTTTGTATCGGTATGTCGGATTTCCTCCTTAAAAGATATGCATTCTATTCTATCTGACGTATCGGTGCTCGCATAAAGAAGTTACATGGATGGTCGCTCCTCCACAGCCTTATTCTCCGCGCTAATTGACAGCACTACATCGTAGTGTTCTTGGTTAGCGTGGGTATAGAGGTGGGGCGTCACAGTAATAGTTTATGTTATTAATATAATTTATTCGTTCCGCTGTGTGAGATTTTATTGTTATTTCTTTTCTCTTCTCTTCTTTTCTCTTTCTATCCCTTTCTTTCTTATTAATGATGCGACTTTCTGTGGAGAAAAAGTCGTGGTCGTTACAGTGGTATCAGAGCGAGTATCCCAGTATTTATACCTGGAAAACTCGCTCTATAGAACCCAAACAATCTATACTACTAAACTATAGATCTCCTACTCATCTAGATCTACAACAATAAACATGATATCAATCTACAGACAAGATCAACTCAACCTTTACTGATGCTTCCAGAGACAAATTGGATCAAAAATAACTCAACATAGTGATCCTCTCAAGATTTACGAAAATCTACTCCACCATCAGTAGCCTACCACTTCTTCTCCTATCCGGAAAAGACAAAACAGATACACTCACCAATCTGGACTCAAATCCAGAAAAATTTCCTGTAGCAACTCTTAATCCCAACACTGCAACTTCCAGGTTCTTCCATACAATGGCAGAGCTACCGGGGTACCGCTCGTCACAGTACGTGGCCTAGATTAACGTACCGAGGATCACGCCCAATCCCCTGCAACACAAGGCCGGAACATCCCTTACTGGATAATTCCCGCATAAGAAACCCCGTGGTTGCGGCCAAACAACCACCCACACACCGAAATAAAAAGGGACTCTAGACAGGGGAATCTTATACTACTTGGGTGCTACCCACTAACCTTGCTGCACCTCCCCTGTTTTAGCCATTCCCGGTTGATGAGGCTTGAGGCTACGATTACCTTTAATCAGAACACATCACTTAGAATGCTCATCGTCCACCTGACGATGTGCTGAAAGCATTCAATCCATACAAGTTCGTTCCGGGTTCGAACGAAACCGAAGGCATTATCTCGTTACACTCATTTTGGAATCACCCTCAGAGTTAACGACAATAACCCTTGCACTCTGAATCTTCATCTTCACTTGATTCACGACCTATCGTTAATTTGGATCGATGTGGTATTCGGATGTCCAAATCTGGAAACCTGATCCCGGTCTCATCGAATTCAAATCGCCATCTTTTAGGTCCAAGTTGTTTAAAGGTTTAAACAATTCAATTTAATTCAATACTTGAATTTACACAGCATTTAACACAGATAAATATCACACATTTATCACAGATATATCCAATATCATATCACAGAATATCATAGCATATCATTTAATAGATATCAACCAAATCAGATATTCTACACAAACAATCATCTATAAGCAAACAATTATTAACCCTATATTATAATTAATTTAATAATTGTTTAACTTAATTTATTATATAATTAATTAAGTTAATTTTGCTCTGATACCAACTGTGACGTCCCGGCTTTTTCTCCACAGAAAAAGTCGTATCATCATGAAGAAAGAAAGGGATAGAAGAAAAAAGGATAGAAAAGAAGAAACAACAACACAAAAGAATCTCACAGCGGAAACGAATGAAATATAATATATCACATAAGATATTACATAGTATCATATACATCAGAGTATACAATTTATACAACACAGAATAGACAGTTATAAACTTCTGTCTATTATACATCACAAGTACATCAGTACAATACAACATACACAGCGGAAACTCTATATATCTACACGCTGAAGCCTCCTGCTCCTCAACTCCTCCAGTATTCGTCAAGACTAACCTGAATCCCTCGACTACTCAATACAATATTGAGTACCCAAGAGTTTAATAAAACAGAAAATAAACACTTGGGTCAGACATGGGTCTGGTGTGAGTAAACGGTTTAAATTGCTTAACTTTGAAAACCTTTGAAACAAAAGTATCACGTAAGACTCCCCACACATAAACATGGGTAAGTTTTTACCTTACGCTAACTAAAACATTTGATAGGAAATCCAGTTATATTATAATAGGGTCTAGGGTTTCCAAGTAAAATACAGAAATAGCTGAAATGCTTACATCTCACATTCCAACATAGTTGGGCACAACTAATACGTACGGCACTTATTGGAGTTTGGATTCCATACAATGGCAGGGCTACTGGGGTACCGCCCGTCACAGTACGTGGCCTAGATCACCGTACCGAGGAGTACGCCCGCTCCCCTGCAACACAAAGCCGGAACCATCCCTTACTGGATAATCCCGAACAAGACAATCCCGTAGTTGGCGTGACCAACCACACACTAAGCCGAATAAAAGAAAAGGGACCTCTAGACAGGGATCTATCTTGCTCTCAGTGGGTGCTACCCACGAAGCCTTGCTGCACCTTCCCTGTTTTAGCCATTCCCGGTTGATGAGGCTTGAGGTTACGATTACCTTTAATCAGAACATATCACTTAGAATGCTCATCGTCCGCCTGACGATGTGCTGAAAGCATTCAATCCATACAAGTTCGTTCCGGGTTCGAACGAAACCGAAGGCATTATCTCGTTACACTCGTTTTGGAATCACCCTCAGAGTTAACGACAATAACCCTTGCACTCTGAATCTTCATCTTCACTTGAGATTCACGACCTATCGTTAATTTGGATCGATGTGGTATTCGGGTCTCCAGACCTGGAATCCCGGTATACGGAAACCCGATCCCGGTCTCATCGAAATCCAAAACGTATCTTTTAAAGGCCAAGTTGTTTTAAGGTTAAAAACAATTCAATTCTTATCTATACTACACACATATAGATAATTTATAATAGATAATCCATATTATCATCCAAACAGATAATTCATATTATCATTTCAATACAACCAAACATCTATATCATAGATCAGCACATCTCTTATCAGAGATATCAACAATGTAAAGCATTCAATATCATTCATCCATTCTTAAGTAATGATTTATCATCTCTAATTAATTTAAAGTGAATTAAATTAATTACTTTATCCTATAAATCCTGCTTACTTAATTATTAATTAAACCAATTAATTAATCATTACTCTAAGTATCCATCTTAATTAATCATTTTATTAATCCACCTTAATTAATCATAAACATTAATTATCATCCTATAATTACTTACTCTAATTAATTAACTCCTTAATTAATTATATTAATCCTTTAATTAATTATTCCAAATAATTAATCCTTAATTACTTCTCATTAAGTAATTATCCTTAAATTAATTACATCTTGTAATTATACATTAATTACTTACAGTAATTACACTTATAAATTTCATTAAGTATTTATACTTAATCAACATCAAGTGATTATCTTGAATTTATTTATAAATTAATTAACTAAATTTAATCACATTCATTTATTATTTACAATTGAGTAATCCATTCCTTAATCACTCTTAAACAAATTAATTAATCTTTAATTACAGATTAATTTTTCTTTAATTATTAATTAATAAATCTCAATTATCAATTAATAAAACTTAATAACAAATTAATTAATCCTTAATTACAAATTAATTTATCTTTAATTACTTAATTTATTAGCCACTAATTACTTAATTAATTAATCACTAATCATTAATTAATCAATCTTAATTTCCAAATTTAAAAATCCTTAACCATATACAGTAATTAACCTTTAATTACTATCATTTAATTACAATAATTAATGATCCTTTATTAATTAATTAACTATAATTAATTATATTAATCTTCAATTAATTACAATTAATTAATCATACTTAAATTAATTACTTTTATTAATCAAACTTGATTAATTCATTAATTAAATAATCCTTATTAATTTATTAACCTTTTAATTAAATTAAATAATTAACTTGTAATTAATTATCTCATTAATCATAAATAGTAATTAACAATTTGTAATTACTTATCTAAATTAATTAACTTCTTAATTAATTATTCTTTAATCACTTATTATTGATTAATTAATCTTAATTAATCAACCCTTAATTACATCATTTATTTAATTAAGGGTTGATTAAGTTATATTTATATTAACCCTATATATAGTAATTAATTACATTAAGTAATTATTATCAAACCATCTCTTGATTATTCTAAATTAATTAAACTTAATTAATTAACTTAACTAATCAAATTAACTTAATTAATTACAATGAGTAATTAATTCCCTAATTACTTCCATTAAGTAATTACATTTAAACAAATTCTATAATTGATTATCTTTAAATTAATTAATCTAATTAATTATTAAAATTAATCACATTAATTAATTATTTAATAATCCATAGTTAATGACCTTCATTAACAATTAATAACTCTTTAATTACTTTTCTTAAGTAATTAACTTAAATTAATTATTATTAATTCCAAATTAATAAATCTTAATAACCAATTTAATTAATCTCTAATTATTTAATTAATTAAGTGTTAACCATAACTAAATTAATATTTAATTACTCTATTAATTAATTCTTAATCATTAATTAATACTCTAATTTATAATCCTTAATTACAAATTAATTATTCCTAATTAATTAACCTTAATCATAAATAAATTAGTTTAAACCTTTAATTACCTATTTAATTAATCCAAATGATTAATTAATCAAATTAAATTAATTATCTATTTAATTTCCTTATAAATTTAATGAACACAAATCTTTAAATTCTAATTTACTTTAAGATAAAACTTTGTTCTTATAATAATCAAGTTATCATTTACAAAGTATTTTAAATCCTTAATTATAAATTAATTATTCCAAATCATTAATTAATTAAATTAATTAAACTATTTTAATTACCTTAAAGATTTAATGATTTAAACTTTAAGGTAAAACATTTTACTTATCCATGGTTAGATTTATCATTCACAATTACATTTGAAACATTCATTTCAAAATTTACTTATAAATTTCATTTTAAATTCAAGCTTTAAAATGAAACCCAATTTATCTTCAATAAAATTTAAATCAATTTAAAACCATTAACTTTACCTTATAAAGAATACTTTCTCTTATAAAAAGGATTTTACAAGAGTTTAAACCAATTTCCTTTAAAATTCAAAACCTTTAAATATAACTAACATTTAAACTTATTTAAACATTTAAATTTATAAAACTTATTTATCTCAAACTAAGATATAAATTCAATTTGAGTCCATACTTCGAAATCTTATTTTAACTTTGTTTAAAATCTTATTTTACATTTTTAAAATCCATTTTTAAATTTAAAAACAGACAGGTTATCTAAAACCAAAATATAATTTTCTTTTTAAAACTTAAACCCAGGTTACTGGAAATAAAACAACCCGAGTAAACCCACTAAAAACACGAGTCTTCCCCCGAGTCTTTCTCATTCTCGTTTTCTTCGAGTCGCACGCGATGAAACATGAACCCAAACCCGAGACATCTCCTTCTTCTCCAACGCAAACAATCCAGAACCCAAACGTGCATACGTGCACGTGCACCAGTGCCGGAACCACCTCCGGTCATCTTCGAACCCACAGACACATCACTCTTCCATCCTACAAGCATCCACGATCAACCAAACAGCAACACGTACCTTGATTCAAAGTCGAGTATACAGAGTGAAACTAAACCCAGCAGAAAAGACCACCGCCGACAACCCATCACTCGAGACGCCTCGCCAACTTTTCCGAAGCCATGTCGCGACTCCCTGAGCCTATCGCAACCCTCGCGATCGCCACCGTTCGTCCCTTGACGCCGTGAAACCCAATGGAACACTCACGACAAAAACTGAGCCTTAAACCCTAAATCCCATTCGAGTTAAAAATTCTTGCATTAGAAATTTTTTTTAACATTTTTCCTATATCCACAAATCAATGATTTAACTCCACAACAAATTCCAGCATCAAAAATTTATTTGATCAACAGAATTTTACAAAAGAACGTTTTTATTCACTGGTAAACTGCTCCTTTATTTCTCCATTAAAAATTCCCATTTCTGTTTTAAAAATCAAGTTTTAGTTTTTGCTTTTGATTCATGCACCTGAAACTAAAATCTACGACGAATAATTTTTGACTAAATTTAAGGTTTCACTGAGTTTTCTTATTTCCTCATCCCAGTTAAAACTACTTTCTAATTTTACTTGAAATGTTTTTAAAATTTAGATCTTCTTAATTCAAATATATTTTGTACATACATCAAAGCCTAAAAAGAACTAAGGGAAGAGAATTTAGATTTTGAATAAGTTTAAAACTGTAATCTAGAACAGAGGCAAGTTTTGCCAGTGCACAGACATGCACACAAATAACTCCACATATATATATAATGCAAACTTATTTATATACGCATGCAAACATCTTTCACAACATTATATCAAATATTAATCTCATGCATCAAATATTTAACAGGTTTAAACTTTTATAAAGGTTGTTTACTCCCAGGAAAATAACAGAGAAGCTTGAACATCAATATGCACAAATATTTCATAACAATCTCTTATATAAACATCCATTCACATCCAACATTCAAGTAAGCATTGTATGTCATGTTACTGTAACATTTATCAACATATCAAGACATAGTAACAGGTTTTAAAACTGTTTTTAAAATTAGATTTACTCACCTGATTTGTATGAACAGAGGCAGTTTCTTTAATTTTGAAAAGCTTTTGAAATTTTAAACTGTTTTGAACTTTAACTTGAATGCCTCTTGATTTAAAACTTGAATTGTTGAATCTTTAAATTGCTTTAAATCTACATGCAAGTTGGCTTCCAGTTTTGAAAAGAATGCAGCAGTTGCTTCTGAGTTGATTTCAGATTTGAGAAAATGAAGGTTGCAGGCTGATTCTTTGATTTGGAAAAAGAATTACAGGTTGAAGAATTTGGTTTTGAGGAAATGTTTACGGATTTGTTTCAGATTTGAATTAGAGAGAAAATCTGATTTCTCTTGGTTTTGAAAAATGAGAAGATTAGAAAGAATGAATTGAAGAAATGCAAATGTTAATATACATGTATATTTTGGTTTATAAAATAAAAGAAAATGAAAATAATTAAGGACACTTGTCCTATACAATTGTTACTTAAATTACACATGTTTTACAAAGGCTTTAGATAAATGACACTTGTCTTTTAAGTATTTATTCATAATTCTATTTATTTTAAAAGTAATTAAAAAGCCCTTTTCTTATTTATTTAATCACTTATCTATATATATATATATCTTTTTTTTAAAGAGAAACCAAAAACTAATTATATTTTATAAATATAAGTTTATACAAATATTATAATATCCAACAATTTAAATATTTATTCTTTTGAACTTCAAAAACTTAAATTCAAATTCAAATTAAATTAAATCTAAATTTCCAATTTGCCCAAAGCTTCTATTTACAATATATACAAACAAATATGTATATATTCAAATAGAAAATATCTTATTAGATTTTAAAAGATAAAATTACCAATTAATACTAACTTAATCAAATTATTAAATTAAATTCAAATCTTATTATCAAAGATTATCCATATCAATTTAATTATTAAACAGATTATTAAATTGATATTGTCAAAATTTCCGGGATATTACATTCCTCCCCTCTTAAAATAATTTCGTCCCCGAAATTTAAACAAAGGTAATTTAATAATCTTATTAAAGATTTTAATCCAAAACACAAGCATATACTATCATCCATATGCTAACAAACATAGCAACCAATTATCCAAACAAACAATTCTAGCTATCCAGACAAAATTCTGGATACAATTTCCTAGAGTTTCCCAAGTATATATATATATATATACCGGGATACTCGCTCTACAGAATCCAAACAATCAATACTACTAAGCTATAAAGCCCCTACTCTTCTAGATCTATAGAACTAAACAAGATATCAGACTACAGACGAGTCTGACTCAACAACCAAACCTCCAGAACTGCTGGTTCCAAAACCAGAGATAGATCAAATACGTACTCCCTCAGAGATACGTGAAACAAAATGAATTCCAGTTATCCAAACTGACAATTCAATCCAGTAGATCAAAGCACTTATCCAAAATAACTCGGAGCTGACTTCTCAGACTTACCCAATCTTATAGCTCCCTTTTACCAGAGAAAACTTCAACAACAACGAAGTCTCCAACTTCGAATTCCAAATTCCTTTGTCTCTTATCCACAAAATCCTTCAGACGATCCTGGGTTGACTACAGATCCTTCTTGATCAACTCAACCTTCGCCGATGCTTTTAGAAACAAACTGGACCAAAAACAACTCAACAAAATGATCCTCTCCAGATCTACCCATAATCCAAAACACAACTCTACTCACAAACATCAGTAGATTCCAAACTTACTTCTCCTATCCAGAGATGCACTTCCCTAAACTGCTTCCGCTGCACCACTCTAATCTGGAGTAGAATGAAAATTCTGATGGAGAACACAAGCACAAACTAGACAACACATCCCAGAAAATCTCAGATAACTCAAGAGAATTCTCAGACTATCGCAAGTCACTTTTGCGATCAACCCAACCAAAAATGCAAAGAAACTGTTCTCTCTTTACCAATCAGAACAGTTCATACTTATCTATCCAATTTATCGAAGAAATGGACCCACTCTTACTGCTTCTGAACTTCACCTTCAGAAAAACTGCTCAGCCAGAAAACTTCCTGCCATCACAGAATACTCCGAGCTGCACTGCTGACACTGATGCCAAGGACTTCCTACTCCAAATATCTTCGAGAAACTCGAACTCCAAACCAAACAGAAACACCGTGCTGAACTCAGCCATAATACCAAAACATACATACTTCCTTAATCTTGTTCCAAAGAAAACATCTTCGGGAACATCTATCGTCACTGTATCTCATCATACAGCTACTATTACCTGAGGTATCAAGGTACCATCACTCGCTTCTGCCTCATCGACAGATCCAACTCTACTCATCCAAACTTCAGAGATAAACTCCGAACCATTACAGTTTCCTTCGGAGAACGATGAAATCCTTCACCACAGCAAAGCTTATTCGAGACGGTATTGGGTCTACAGTCTCGACAAATACACTTCCAACCTCAACATTTAAACTCCAACCATTGGTAGTCGTGTTTCACACACCACTACCCCATCTACCTTTATAACTTATATTGGAAAACCCGAACAGGTAACCCAACAAATAGGTAGAAATATATATATATTTAAAATGATACTTTTTATATAGAAATTATTTCTGGGTAAAATTATTTCATTTACCTCTTTAAAACAATATTGTGTCCGTTGGCCTGGTTCAAGTGTTTAGAGATCCCTATCAACAACGTTAGCTACTCGTATTGACCAGAATCCATATACCACTCAACCGATCAATTAACACAATATAAAACCATTTTATATAACTAACAAATACGCGCTCTCAAGATAGACACCACTTCAGAGCCTAGGTATTCACTCAACCTACTGCTCTGATACCAACTGTCACGACCCGGCTTTCTACCACCAGAAAGACGTATCATGAATTAAGAAAGAAAGGGATAGAAGAAGAAAAGATAGAAAAGAAGAAAGAACAACACATCAGAATCTCACAGCGGAACGAATAAAATATAATATATCACATAAAATATTACATAGTATCATATTACATCAGAGTTACACAACTTATACATCACAGAATAGACAGTTATAAACTTCTGTCTATTATACAACACAAGTACATCAGTACAATACAGACTAATACAAACACAGCGGAAACTCTATATATCTACTCGCTGAAGCCTCCTGCTTCACAGCTCCTGTAACGACCCTGAATTTTGAACAATTTAATTTAAGAATATTTAATTAATTTTAAATATTTGAACGATGATTTGACTTGAATTTCAAATCATCAGAATGAATTAGCGATTAAATCTTTGAATTTAATCTATTGAAAGTTGAATAAATTTGAATCTTCGATTTTAAGCCGGTTAAAAATAATTTAAAGGCTTAGAAAATTCATATTGATAATACTGGAGATAATAGAAGCTTCAGAATTGATTTTAAAAGCGATTTGTTCAGTTTTGAAATTGTATCGTTTGAATTGAATTTAAAAATAACCTTCCGAGGCACAGTCTCGGAATTTGACGAAACCAGTTTTATTGGGTCCGTAATATTGAATTATTACTGGATTTCCAATTTCGTATTTATCAGAATTGTTTTGTGAATATATGGCGTATAAACGCGTATAAAATTTAATTGAATTCAATTTGATTTTCTGTAACAACCTGAATTTTTACCCAAAATTTTAGATTATTTTAAATTAATAATTGATTTAAATTTATTTAAATTGTGAATGTGCTCGAATTTTTCAAGTTTAATTTGAGGAATATATTTGAATTTAAATTTGAATCGGAATTTATAAATAATAAGGCAATTTGCTTTGAAATTTTAAAGTATAAAATCTTTGGATTTTAAAAATCAAATTCATCTTATTCGATTAAATTAAAACTGTACATTTTTGAAATTGATATGTTAGGATATATGCAAATAAATGTTAGATAGATAAAGATGTTAAAAAGGAAATAAATTTTATCTCCCAAAATAAATAACATACTTTATTAGTAAATAAAAACAAAATAAAAAGAAAAAAAAAACTAACACACCTTAACCCATACCAGCCCATACCCCTTAAATCATGCCTTAGCCCACGCCTGGTTTCACGATGTTGTCTCGGTTAAAACACGAACCCACCCCTCACTTTTCTCATTCATAACCCTAAACCTAAATCGAACGAAGAAAAAAAATGGCGGCCGTTCCCTCTTTAACGAACTAGGGTTTCGTTTTGATTTCGCTCGTCCTCGAGAGTGCCAACTTCAATTAGGTCAATCGAAGGCTCCTTCGATCATCGCGTGCTTCGCTTCGGCAAAGGTGAGTGATTCTTCACTCACATCTGTTCATTCTCGTTTAATTCGTGAATTCCACTGCTGGATTTTTGGATACCACTGTTTTAAATTCTTTGGCATTCGATTCGACTCTGTTTGGCCTTCGACCCTATTTTGAAACTCACTGTTTGATTAATTTGAAAACTTGGATTTCGAAGCAGTTTCTTATGACTTGGTTTAAACTTGTATGTTTTGTGGTTTCGACTTTCTGCAGTCGAATTTGGTTTTAACTCGGTTCAATTTCGTTGGGCATTGGGGTGTGATCGATTCCGATTTGATTCGTTCTGTGATTGGAATGATGATTTCATCTGACTTTGGCTTTGTTAAAACTGTTAACTTGGAATTGCGCTTCCTATATAGGTGTATACATATGCATATACATATGTATATATTTATGAGGTGACTGCATTGTTGTTTCTCTGATTTGTGTTCTGTTAATTTTCCTGCTCTTCACCACCAAATGTCGATGATGATTTGGGTCTCTTTATATAGGAGTCTGATTTGATAAACTTGTTCTACACGTTGCCGATTCTTTCCTGTTTTAAGTTTTGATATTTCTGGAAATTCCTTTATGCCCACGGTTTCGATTTTGAACGTGCGATCTTGCGATTTTAAACTGTCGTTCCAGAAGCTTTCCTAAATTATGATTTACTTTTTCAACTTTGATTTGAAGA
This sequence comes from Allium fistulosum, assembly GCA_030737815.1. Classification (NCBI taxonomy): domain Eukaryota; kingdom Viridiplantae; phylum Streptophyta; class Magnoliopsida; order Asparagales; family Amaryllidaceae; genus Allium; species Allium fistulosum. The sequence continues at coordinate 942,922,715 of CM060905.1, read as the reverse complement.
CATACGGCTTTGACAGTTTTTTTTTTTTTTCTTGTAAACTCTTGATTCGTCTGACCTCTGATCATCGGCCTTGACTTTGTTCATGATTCTGTTTTATTCCTGAACACTTTCTCGACCTTCTGACTGTTTCTGTTATACTTGTTCTATGCTGCATCACGTGTAGTTCATGTATACGAATCTTGTTTCAGTTATTTTTGGATCCAGAGTACATTCTAGTCTCTGATCATGTTAGCTTTACTTCCCTATTGCCAGTTTTAGTTGCACTGGTCATTGTTGTTTTGAGTTCGATGATGATATATGGCTTCCTGACTTGTACATACTTCATATATGACATGTTGCTCATGTACCCTGTGCATTCTGACTTGTATACTCTTGAGTCTGTTGCCTTTGAGTTTCTGGACTTGATTTTATTATTTGCTATCCTGTACATGCTCTGTTGTACTGTTTAATATTGTTGTAGACTTGAACTACTTGTCTTCAACATGCAGTTCCATCGATGATGCTTTGCCGTTTCTCACTTCACTGTATACTTGCATGTATGTTGTCATTCTGTCTAGAGTAGGTTCTGCATTCATGCATGTTGGCATTCATGTTGTAGCTGTGAAGAAGCATTTGATGTTGCTGTTCCACTTTGTTAGACCTGTCTGCATTGCATATATGTAGTTGGTTGCTTTGCCTTGACATTTAGTGATGCATTGCTCTGGTTGCTTCGACTTGAATCACTTCATATGTAAACTTGGCTCTGTTTTGGTTTGGTTCACTTGAGTTGTGAACTGATGTTCTCTGTTCTGTATTAACATTTATGTATGGCTTCACTTGCATCTGGTCTCACTGTGTTATACACTTGACTTGCATCTGGTCTCACTGTGTTGTACACTTGTAGCTCATTCAAATTTTGATTTGGGTTTTGCTGCAGCTTTCATCTACTTGGTGTATCTGTCAATAGTATCACCTCTTGAGCACTGTTTTCATGTTGATGCTTCTGTGATCTTGGTCTTGTTGAGTTTGGTGCATTCATGTGTCTGCATTTCATTTCTGGTACTTGTGTTGAGTCTGATATTGATTTGACCTTGTGCACTCGAGTTGGCGAGGCAGTGCACACACGCGTGCGTGCACTGCAGCCACCCAAAATCGACAGTTTTGAATTGATATTTTTCTTTGCGTCGTGATGCATTGATCTTTTATGTCGTATTGGCGAGGCCGTGCACGCGTGCGTGTACGGCAGCCAATAACACTGTTTATCTCTGTTGATGATTTAAATCTGCTGATTTATTGTTTAACACTGTTAAGTGTTATATTTTCGTTATCCGATTTCTTTGTTGAAAGAGTCGGATAAACGGGAATTATTGTGACTGTCGTCTATTTAAATTATTACTGCCTATATGCACTAATAAACTGGTTTGAATTAGACTGACCTGTGTATTATTTTCTTTTGAATATAATACTCGGGTCAGACCGAGTATTTTACAGCTTGAAGATTTTCGAGCAGCGAAGTTAGAGAGAGAGTAAAGAATCATTTATTTCGAGAAAATTGTATTTTATGATATTCCGCTGTATCTGTTTAAAATTGTATAAACTCTGATGTATATAAAAAGATTTATAGTAATGAAATAAAAGATTCAATTGTTTCAATTGATTGTTATTATCTGTGTTTCTGGGGCTGATTCTGTTTAAACGTTATAAACTAAATAACAATTCGTCTTTTTGAACGTTTCTAGTTGGTTTAATTACCGACTGGAGATGGTCAAAAGGGGGAATGTTACAGGTGGTATCAGAGCTTTGGTTTACACAAAGCTTAGTTTATGATGTTTAATATGAATAGTTACTAGAAACACTTTAAAAGGAGGAAACGTTTTTCAAATCCAAAGAAGTGTAAAATTGTTTTTGAAAATGAAGATTTTTAACTTAAGAAAAGTTAAATTGAATTGAATTAGTATCAATAAATATATGATTTGAAATTTAACTAAAGGAAAGTTAAATAAATTTAACTAAAGAGAGTTAAATAAATTGAACTGGATTTGATAAATTGTTGAGATAGAAAAGTTAAACTTGAAAGATAAGTGATTATATGATATGAATTGGAAAGTTTAAATTGATAAGTTGTATAACTTATAAAATGAGAAAGTTTAAGTAAAACCAGTTGTGAAATGGTTAAACAGTTTTGTTAAGTAAAAAAAAATCTGAGTTTTGGTTGTGATATGAATTTGACTTTAGTAAAGTTAAATGAAATAGAATTTCAAATAAATTTGAGGCGAACTTAAGTTGTATAGTGAAAATAAATGCAAGTGAAGATAAAATGAAATATAGCTTAAGTAATGTTGAATGAGGTTGAATTTGATATCAAAATGAATTGATAAAGTGATGTAATGAATATGAATTTGAGTTATATAAAGGAAATTCGACTTTAATTGTAAAAGTGAATTGTGAATATGGTGAGTATAAAAAATTTAATCTGAATTGGAATATAAACCAATTGATATTAAATGTGTTGAACCAAATTGAATGTAAGCAAAGTAAATAAATTTGGTTAAGTTGAATGTGCATTGGTTGCCAGTTGATCGGATGGAAATTCATTAAGTGTTAATGAAATTGTATTAATGAAATTGAATTAATGAAATTAAATGATCGGAAGCTATGTAAATTGAATTCAAATTGAAAGACAAGTAAATTTAAAGAGAACCAAATTTGATTTGAATTGAAGTAAACTGACTTGAATATGAATTAGTGAATGTGAACTAATTGAATATGAATGAATGTTAGTAACAATCCAATGTGAATGAATCAAATGTGATTTAGATTGAAAAATCAAATCGATGAATGATTTACTAAAGAACTAGTTGATTATCTTGGAAATGGAAAACTGATAAATTTATATAATAGTTTAAATTGGAAATTTTGAATTATTATAAACGGCTTAAATTGAAGATTTGAAAGTGTTAATAAAATATTGGAATTGTATAAGTGTTAAAAGTGAAATATTTAATGGATTTCATAAGTGAATGAAAATTACAGAATTAAGATTGTGAAGTTATAAAATGAATCGAAGTTGCAAGATAAAAGAATTTATAAGTAATTTACTTGTAAATTAAAATTCTGATATAAAATTGAGTTATAAAGGAATTGGTTAATAAAGCAATTTTTATAAATTGAAGTCTTTATGAATAAGAAATGGAATTTATAACGTTGTTTATAAATTCGAAACTGACTTATTTTGATAAGTAAAATTCTTTATAGCTTGTTAAATGATGTATATTCACAATTTTGGACCGTGAATATATCATTGAATAAAATGAACACGTTAGGAAAGTGATATTTTAAAATGAAGTAATTGTTTTAAAAAGATGTTTTCAAAAGGCATTGAATATCGAAACCATAGATTTCAACATTCATTGTTGAAATAGACGTTTTCGAATAAAAGGAAATGGTGGACTATAACACTGTTGTTATAGTAAATGATTTCCGAAAGGAAATGTTTTGTGTAGTATTGGGATTTATACATCTATCTAAATTTCGAATCCCTATACTAGTAATTTTGAGTTGTCGTAACGATGTTTTACGTAACATTTGTTTTAACTCAAATAAATATGTGAAAGAGAATAATTTCCTTAAAAGATGAAATATATACTTAATTTTGATTTAAGTATATCGAATATTTTCAAATGTTGAAAATAAAATGGATTTGTGAATTACTTATTTTTAAATAAGTATGGAAATGTTTTTTCAAATATGAAATGTTGTGAATATATTCCGTAAGGAATAAATGGTTTGAAATTCATTTTTTGAAGTCGAAGTTGAAAAGTTAAATGAGAAATTTGAACAATTTGTTCAATTTGAAATTTTTCAAAAAGATTGAATCGTTAAGTTAAAATTGAGTTTAACTTCGACATCAAAGACAATATAAGTTGAGCTTTGAATTTCAGATGATGATTTGGATTGTATGTCTAACATTGTGAATTGATGACATAGCAATTGATCTCTATTAAATATATATCTGTTGGTGGCGGAGAATTTATTCTCTTAGCTTAACACCCTTCTCTGAGACGTACGAGCTCAGAGGTTATATATCGATAGACATCAATTCTGTGTTGAGAATTGACGATGTAAGCGTGAAATTCAAATCGAATGTGAAAGTCGATAATAAATGGAATTTTGAATATGAATTAGGTTTTGAGATAACCTTAAATTTCCAAATCGACTTAGAGGAAAATTTTGAAATCCTCTATTTTGTTATGAATATGAGATATGTAAGTTTTTAGAACTTATATATATGAATGCGGTGAATTGAAAACCGTTAGTTTAGAAAGACATTGTTATGGAAATCTTATGTATGTTTACATAGATGTTATATGTACGAAATGTGAAATGAAAGTACTACATATATGATATTATGTTTTCTAAACTAAGGATGTGGAAAAGTACCTTCCATTTATTATTAATGAAGGTATTGGAACTCGTGAAGAGTATCCATTTGAAATTCGTAGCTACGTAGAATTTTAGTCAGAGTGACTATTTGAATCGGAAATCCTTCGCGATAGTTCATCGCGATGAGATTAGATTTGATTGATGATGTTAGCGTAATTTGAGGGGCGAGATGCCCACAGTTACGAGCGACTCCACTGGGATAGTGGCGTAACCGCCGAGTAAACTGCAATCTAATGCCAGGCGAAATTTGAGGGGCGTGATGCCTACAGACACGAGCGATTCTACTGGGATAGTAGCGTAACCGCCGTGTGTACTGCAATCTATGGCGACAACCATGGCGAAATTTAAGAGATGTGAAATCTACAGCCACAAGCGACTCTACTGGGATAGTAGCGTAACCGCCGGGTGGAACTGTAATCCATGGGGGAACGTGCTTTCCATATCCATTTTTAAAAGAGTTTTTAAAAGTATTTTCACTGGGAATTGAAGCAAGTATGTTTAGTACTTGGAGATTTTTAGACCTGCGCCTGGCCAGCGTATGTCTAATGTCTGTGAGAACGAAGATGGACTTGTTAAATTTCGAGTTAGCAAGTATTTTCAAACTGTAAATAGTAAATCAATGATCTGAAGTTAAATTACAAAATTCCGACTTAATGAACTAAGGAAGAGGATTTTTATAATGTTTTGAAAGTCCACAGCTTTGGAAGAAGAGATATATTATATAAATCTCTAATGTGAAGGATTTTAAGTTTGAATCTGAGTTGTAAATTAAAAATGTTAGTAAAAGACTTTTGGGTTTTGATTTTTGAAAATCATTGAACAAAAGAGAAAATAAACAGAACTAGTGAGATTAAACAAATGGAATGAATCCTATATTCATTTATTTGTAATAAGTTTTAAGTTTAGTAAAAATTGACTAGAGTATAAATGTTAATGAAATTTTAACAACTTTTCCTTTTCGTGGACGAAAAGTTTTTAAGGAGGGGAGTTTGTAACGACCCTGAATTTTGAACAATTTAATTTAAGAATATTTAATTAATTTTAAATATTTGAACGATGATTTGACTTGAATTTCAAATCATCAGAATGAATTAGCGATTAAATCTTTGAATTTAATCTATTGAAAGTTGAATAAATTTGAATCTTCGATTTTAAGCCGGTTAAAAATAATTTAAAGGCTTAGAAAATTCATATTGATAATACTGGAGATAATAGAAGCTTCAGAATTGATTTTAAAAGCGATTTGTTCAGTTTTGAAATTGTATCGTTTGAATTGAATTTAAAAATAACCTTCCGAGGCACAGTCTCGGAATTTGACGAAACCAGTTTTATTGGGTCCGTAATATTGAATTATTACTGGATTTCCAATTTCGTATTTATCAGAATTGTTTTGTGAATATATGGCGTATAAACGCGTATAAAATTTAATTGAATTCAATTTGATTTTCTGTAACAACCTGAATTTTTACCCAAAATTTTAGATTATTTTAAATTAATAATTGATTTAAATTTATTTAAATTGTGAATGTGCTCGAATTTTTCAAGTTTAATTTGAGGAATATATTTGAATTTAAATTTGAATCGGAATTTATAAATAATAAGGCAATTTGCTTTGAAATTTTAAAGTATAAAATCTTTGGATTTTAAAAATCAAATTCATCTTATTCGATTAAATTAAAACTGTACATTTTTGAAATTGATATGTTAGGATATATGCAAATAAATGTTAGATAGATAAAGATGTTAAAAAGGAAATAAATTTTATCTCCCAAAATAAATAACATACTTTATTAGTAAATAAAAACAAAATAAAAAGAAAAAAAAAACTAACACACCTTAACCCATACCAGCCCATACCCCTTAAATCATGCCTTAGCCCACGCCTGGTTTCACGATGTTGTCTCGGTTAAAACACGAACCCACCCCTCACTTTTCTCATTCATAACCCTAAACCTAAATCGAACGAAGAAAAAAAATGGCGGCCGTTCCCTCTTTAACGAACTAGGGTTTCGTTTTGATTTCGCTCGTCCTCGAGAGTGCCAACTTCAATTAGGTCAATCGAAGGCTCCTTCGATCATCGCGTGCTTCGCTTCGGCAAAGGTGAGTGATTCTTCACTCACATCTGTTCATTCTCGTTTAATTCGTGAATTCCACTGCTGGATTTTTGGATACCACTGTTTTAAATTCTTTGGCATTCGATTCGACTCTGTTTGGCCTTCGACCCTATTTTGAAACTCACTGTTTGATTAATTTGAAAACTTGGATTTCGAAGCAGTTTCTTATGACTTGGTTTAAACTTGTATGTTTTGTGGTTTCGACTTTCTACAGTCGAATTTGGTTTTAACTCGGTTCAATTTCGTTGGGCATTGGGGTGTGATCGATTCCGATTTGATTCGTTCTGTGATTGGAATGATGATTTCATCTGACTTTGGCTTTGTTAAAACTGTTAACTTGGAATTGCGCTTCCTATATAGGTGTATACATATGCATATACATATGTATATATTTATGAGGTGACTGCATTGTTGTTTCTCTGATTTGTGTTCTGTTAATTTTCCTGCTCTTCACCACCAAATGTCGATGATGATTTGGGTCTCTTTATATAGGAGTCTGATTTGATAAACGTGTTCTACACGTTGCCGATTCTTTCCTGTTTTAAGTTTTGATATTTCTGGAAATTCCTTTATGCCCACGGTTTCGATTTTGAACGTGCGATCTTGCGATTTTAAACTGTCGTTCCAGAAGCTTTCCTAAATTATGATTTACTTTTTCAACTTTGATTTGAAGACATACGGCTTTGACAGTTTTCTTTTTTTTTTTTTTTCTTGTAAACTCTTGATTCGTCTGACCTCTGATCATCGGCCTTGACTTTGTTCATGATTCTATTTTATTCCTGAACACTTTCTCGACCTTCTGACTGTTTCTGTTATACTTGTTCTATGCTGCATCACGTGTAGTTCATGTATACGAATCTTGTTTCAGTTATTTTTGGATCCAGAGTACATTCTAGTCTCTGATCATGTTAGCTTTACTTCCCTATTGCCAGTTTTAGTTGCACTGGTCATTGTTGTTTTGAGTTCGATGATGATATATGGCTTCCTGACTTGTACATACTTCATATATGACATGTTGCTCATGTACCCTGTGCATTCTGACTTGTATACTCTTGAGTCTGTTGCCTTTGAGTTTCTGGACTTGATTTTATTATTTGCTATCCTGTACATGCTCTGTTGTACTGTTTAATATTGTTGTAGACTTGAACTACTTGTCTTCAACATGCAGTTCCATCGATGATGCTTTGCCGTTTCTCACTTCACTGTATACTTGCATGTATGTTGTCATTCTGTCTAGAGTAGGTTCTGCATTCATGCATGTTGGCATTCATGTTGTAGCTGTGAAGAAGCATTTGATGTTGCTGTTCCACTTTGTTAGACCTGTCTGCATTGCATATATGTAGTTGGTTGCTTTGCCTTGACATTTAGTGATGCATTGCTCTGGTTGCTTCGACTTGAATCACTTCATATGTAAACTTGGCTCTGTTTTGGTTTGGTTCACTTGAGTTGTGAACTGATGTTCTCTGTTCTGTATTGACATTTATGTATGGCTTCACTTGCATCTGGTCTCACTGTGTTATACACTTGACTTGCATCTGGTCTCACTGTGTTGTACACTTGTAGCTCATTCAAATTTTGATTTGGGTTTTGCTGCAGCTTTCATCTACTTGGTGTATCTGTCAATAGTATCACCTCTTGAGCACTGTTTTCATGTTGATGCTTCTGTGATCTTGGTCTTGTTGAGTTTGGTGCATTCATGTGTCTGCATTTCATTTCTGGTACTTGTGTTGAGTCTGATATTGATTTGACCTTGTGCACTCGAGTTGGCGAGGCAGTGCACACACGCGTGCGTGCACTGCAGCCACCCAAAATCGACAGTTTTGAATTGATATTTTTCTTTGCGTCATGATGCATTGATCTTTTATGTCGTATTGGCGAGGCCGTGCACGCGTGCGTGTACGGCAGCCAATAACACTGTTTATCTCTGTTGATGATTTAAATCTGCTGATTTATTGTTTAACACTATTAAGTGTTATATTTTCGTTATCCGATTTCTTTGTTGAAAGAGTCGGATAAACGGGAATTATTGTGACTGTCGTCTATTTAAATTATTACTGCCTATATGCACTAATAAACTGGTTTGAATTAGACTGACCTGTGTATTATTTTCTTTTGAATATAATACTCGGGTCAGACCGAGTATTTTACAGCTTGAAGATTTTCGAGCAGCGAAGTTAGAGAGAGAGTAAAGAATCATTTATTTCGAGAAAATTGTATTTTATGATATTCCGCTGTATCTGTTTAAAATTGTATAAATTCTGATGTATATAAAAAGATTTATAGTAATGAAATAAAAGATTCAATTGTTTCAATTGATTGTTATTATCTGTGTTTCTGGGGCTGATTCTGTTTAAACGTTATAAACTAAATAACAATTCGTCTTTTTGAACGTTTCTAGTTGGTTTAATTACCGACTGGAGATGGTCAAAAGGGGGAATGTTACAGCTCCTCCAGAATTCGTCAAGACTATCCTGAATCCCTTGACTACTCAATACAATATTGAGTACCCAAGAGTTTAATAAAACAGAAAATAAACACTTGGGTCAGACATGGGTCTGGTGTGAGTAAACGGTTAGATTGCTTAACTTTGAAAACCTTTGAAAACAAAAGTATCACGTAAGACTCCCCACAAATAAACATGGGTAAGTTTTTACCTTACGCTAACTAAAACATTTGATAGGAAATCCGATTGTATTATAATAGGGTCTAGGGTTTTCAAGTAAAATACAGAAATAGCTGAAATGCTTACATCTCACATTCCAACATAGTTGGGCACAACTAATACGTACGGCACTTATTGGAGTTTGGATTCCATACAATGGCAGGGCTACTGGGGTACCGCCCGTCACAGTACGTGGCCTAGATCACCGTACCGAGGAGTACGCCCGCTCCCCTGCAACACAAAGCCGGAACCATCCCTTACTGGATAATCCCGAACAAGACAATCCCGTAGTTGGCGCGACCAACCACACACTAAGCCGAATAAAAGAAAAGGGACCTCTAGACAGGGATCTATCTTGCTCTCAGTGGGTGCTACCCACGAAACCTTGCTGCACCTCCCCTGTTTTAGCCATTCCCGGTTGATGAGGCTTGAGGTTACGATTACCTTTAATCAGAACATATCACTTAGAATGCTCATCGTCCGCCTGACGATGTGCTGAAAGCATTCAATCCATACAAGTTCGTTCCGAGTTCGAACGAAACCGAAGGCATTATCTCGTTACACTCGTTTTGGAATCACCCTCAGAGTTAACGACAATAACCCTTGCACTCTAAATCTTCATCTTCACTTGATTCACGACCTATCGTTAATTTGGATCGATGTGGTATTCGGGTCTCCAGACCTGGAAATCCGGTATACGGAAACCCGATCCCGGTCTCATCGAAATCCAAAGCGTATCTTTTAAGGCCAAGTTGTTTTAAAGGTTAAAACAATTTCAATTCATTATCTTTATACACAAAGGAAGATAACAGATAATCAACATTATCAGATAATCCATACAATTCAACTAACATCCATATCACACAGCATATATCTCATCAGAGATATCAATCAAAGTCAAGTATCCAATACTAACACCCATTCATAAGTAATGATTTATATCATCTTAATTTAAATTGAATTAAATTAATTACTTCATTTTATAAATCCTTCTTACTTAACCATTAATTAATTACAATCCATTAATTAATTATCCTCTAATAATTCATTTCAATTAATCATCTTGATTAATTATCTTTTGATTACATTCAAGTAATTTATTCTCAATTAATTACTTAAATTAATTATCCTTAACCACTTATAGTAATTAACCTTTAATTACATCATTAATTAATTAACTAAAATTAATTAAGTTAATCGACTATAATTAATTATATTAATCCTTAATTAATTACATTAATTAATCACTTCATCTATTAATTATTTCTAAATTAATCAATTCTTAATTACATCATTAATTATATTAATTAATGATCCTTAATTACATTTTAATTATTAATTACTTTAATTAAATTAATTACATTAAGTAATTAATATTTAATTAATCCATATTTATTAATCACTCTTGATTAACCTCATTCAGTAATTAACTTCCCTTAATTACTTTTATTAACTAAATTAATTACTCCTTAATTAATTTCTTAATTAATCCCTTGATTAATTCACAAGTAATTAAACTCAAATTACTTCCATTTATACACCACCATTCAATTAATTACTTCCAGTAATTATCTATTATTCACTTCCCTAAATAATCATACCTTAATAATTACATTAAGTAATTATTATCAAACCATCTCTTGATTATTCTAAATTAATTAAACTTAATTAATTAACTTAACTAATCAAATTAACTTAATTAATTACAATGAGTAATTAATTCCCTAATTACTTCCATTAAGTAATTACATTTAAACAAATTCTATAATTGATTATCTTTAAATTAATTAATCTAATTAATTATTAAAATTAATCACATTAATTAATTATTTAATAATCCATAGTTAATGACCTTCATTAACAATTAATAACTCTTTAATTACTTTTCTTAAGTAATTAACTTAAATTAATTATTATTAATTCCAAATTAATAAATCTTAATAACCAATTTAATTAATCTCTAATTATTTAATTAATTAAGTGTTAACCATAACTAAATTAATATTTAATTACTCTATTAATTAATTCTTAATCATTAATTAATACTCTAATTTATAATCCTTAATTACAAATTAATTATTCCTAATTAATTAACCTTAATCATAAATAAATTAGTTTAAACCTTTAATTACCTATTTAATTAATCCAAATGATTAATTAATCAAATTAAATTAATTATCTATTTAATTTCCTTATAAATTTAATGAACACAAATCTTTAAATTCTAATTTACTTTAAGATAAAACTTTGTTCTTATAATAATCAAGTTATCATTTACAAAGTATTTTAAATCCTTAATTATAAATTAATTATTCCAAATCATTAATTAATTAAATTAATTAAACTATTTTAATTACCTTAAAGATTTAATGATTTAAACTTTAAGATAAAACATTTTACTTATCCATGGTTAGATTTATCATTCACAATTACATTTGAAACATTCATTTCAAAATTTACTTATAAATTTCATTTTAAATTCAAGCTTTAAAATGAAACCCAATTTATCTTCAATAAAATTTAAATCAATTTAAAACCATTAACTTTACCTTATAAAGAATACTTTCTCTTATAAAAAGGATTTTACAAGAGTTTAAACCAATTTCCTTTAAAATTCAAAACCTTTAAATATAACTAACATTTAAACTTATTTAAACATTTAAATTTATAAAACTTATTTATCTCAAACTAAGATATAAATTCAATTTGAGTCCATACTTCGAAATCTTATTTTAACTTTGTTTAAAATCTTATTTTACATTTTTAAAATCCATTTTTAAATTTAAAAACAGACAGGTTATCTAAAACCCAAATATAATTTTCTTTTTAAAACTTAAACCCAGGTTACTGGAAATAAAACAACCCGAGTAAACCCACTAAAAACACGAGTTTTCCCCCGAGTCTTTCTCATTCTCGTTTTCTTCGAGTCGCACGCGATGAAACATGAACCCAAACCCGAGACATCTCCTTCTTCTCCAACGCAAACAATCCAGAACCCAAACGTGCATACGTGCACGTGCACCAGTGCCGGAACCACCTCCGGTCATCTTCGAACCCACAGACACATCACTCTTCCATCCTACAAGCATCCACGATCAACCAAACAGCAACACGTACCTTGATTCAAAGTCGAGTATACAGAGTGAAACTAAACCCAGCAGAAAAGACCACCGCCGACAACCCATCACTCGAGACGCCTCGCCAACTTTTTCGAAGCCATGTCGCGACTCCCTGAGCCTATCGCAACCCTCGCGATCGCCACCGTTCGTCCCTTGACGCCGCGAAACCCAATTGAACACTCTTGACAAAAACTGAGCCTTAAACCCTAAATCCCATTCGAGTTAAAAATTCTTGCATTAGAAATTTTTTTTAACATTTTTCCTATATCCACAAATCGATGATTTAACTCCACAACAAATTCCAGCATCAAAAATTTATTTGATCAACAGAATTTTACAAAAGAACGTTTTTATTCACTGGTAAACTGCTCCTTTATTTCTCCATTAAAAATTCCCATTTCTGTTTTAAAAATCAAGTTTTAGTTTTTGCTTTTGATTCATGCACCTGAAACTAAAATCTACGACGAATAATTTTTGACTAAATTTAAGGTTTCACTGAGTTTTCTTATTTCCTCATCCCAGTTAAAACTACTTTCTAATTTTACTTGAAATGTTTTTAAAATTTAGATCTTCTTAATTCAAATATATTTTGTACATACATCAAAGCCTAAAAAGAACTAAGGGAAGAGAATTTAGATTTTGAATAAGTTTAAAACTGTAATCTAGAACAGAGGCAAGTTTTGCCAGTGCACAGACATGCACACAAATAACTCCACATATATATATAATGCAAACTTATTTATATACGCATGCAAACATCTTTCACAACATTATATCAAATATTAATCTCATGCATCAATATTTAACAGGTTTAAACTTTTATAAAGGTTGTTTACTCCCAGGAAAATAACAGAGAAGCTTGAACATCAATATGCACAAATATTTCATAACAATCTCTTATATAAACATCCATTCACATCCAACATTCAAGTAAGCATTGTATGTCATGTTACTGTAACATTTATCAACATATCAAGACATAGTAACAGGTTTTAAAACTGTTTTTAAAATTAGATTTACTCACCTGATTTGTATGAACAGAGGCAGTTTCTTTAATTTTGAAAAGCTTTTGAAATTTTAAACTGTTTTGAACTTTAACTTGAATGCCTCTTGATTTAAAACTTGAATTGTTGAATCTTTAAATTGCTTTAAATCTACATGCAAGTTGGCTTCCAGTTTTGAAAAGAATGCAGCAGTTGCTTCTGAGTTGATTTCAGATTTGAGAAAATGAAGGTTGCAGGCTGATTCTTTGATTTGGAAAAAGAATTACAGGTTGAAGAATTTGGTTTTGAGGAAATGTTTACTGATTTGTTTCAGATTTGAATTAGAGAGAAAATCTGATTTCTCTTGGTTTTGAAAAATGAGAAGATTAGAAAGAATGAATTGAAGAAATGCAAATGTTAATATACATGTATATTTTGGTTTATAAAATAAAAGAAAATGAAAATAATTAAGGACACTTGTCCTATACAATTGTTACTTAAATTACACATGTTTTACAAAGGCTTTAGATAAATAACACTTGTCTTTTAAGTATTTATTCATAATTCTATTTATTTTAAAAGTAATTAAAAAGCCCTTTTCTTATTTATTTAATCACTTATCTATATATATATATCTTTTTTTTAAAGAGAAACCAAAAACTAATTATATTTTATAAATATAAGTTTATACAAATATTATAATATTTGATTTAGTTATATTAATTATAATATAGGGTTAATTACTTTTGTTGAGAAATTGGTTTAATTATAAATATTATAAACCCTATATTAAATATTTTAAATTAATTACTTTATTATAAATCTTACTTATATAATCATTAATTAATTACAAATAAATTAATTAATCTTTCTCTAATTATCCATTTTAATTAATCACTTTGATTAATTATACTTTAATTACATTTAAGTAATTATCTTTAATTAATTTCACAAATTAATTATCCTTAATCCAATACAGTAATTAACCTTTAATTACTTCATTAATTAATTAATTATAATCAATTACTTTAATCCTTAACTAATTACAATTAATCAGTTATCATTTGACTAATTAATCTTAATTAATCAACTCTTAATTACATCATTAATTAATTATAAACTAATGATCCCTAATTACACCTTTAATTATTTTATTAATTACATTAAGTAATTATTCTTAATAAATCCATAATTATTAATCACCTTTGATTAATATAATCCAGTAATTAACTTCCTTAATTACTTCCATTAATTAATTACTTTTTAATTAATTACCTTAACCAATAATTAATTATCTTATTAATTATTCTTAATCCTTTAATTAAATAAATTATTTAATTAATAACACTAGGTAATTAACCTTAATCACTTCTTATTTAATTACTTTCATAAAATAATTATCCTCTAATTACTTTATTAAATAATCTACCTTTACTTAATTACATACAGTAATTATTCCTTAATTACTTCATCAAGTAATTATACTAAATTAATTTATAAATGATTATCTCTAATTAATTATTAATTAATTAATTTAACTTAATCATTTAAATTTAATTAAATGATTCTTAACTGCATAACTCCTTTGACGATCTTGAGTCACTTCATCCTTCCTGATCAGCTTAACTCTTGCTGATGCCTCTTGAAATAATCTAGACCAACATCAAATCAATTTCTGGATCCTACTCAACAAAATGGTTCCCCAAAAATCACCGAAATCCAGAACACAACTCTACTCCACAACATTAGAGCATTTCGAACTACTTCTCCTTTCTGGAATATCCAAACAGTTGCACTTGACAATCTTATCTCCAAATCCTGAATATTCCTTCAAGCTTAGAGATACACTTGAATTTCGTATAGAAATCCTCTACTCCAAGAAAATCACAACTCCCGGTTGTTCCCACCCTAGAATAGCTGCTATCTTGCTTTCGCTGCACAACTCTGATCTTGAACAGATGAGAATGCCGTCGGAGAAACTCGAGCACAAACTTGATCATCCACAGTTCACCATACCATAAAATCTTAGCGACTCCATTCCATTTGGTCAAAACATCCTAGCAGAATCCCCTCTAGAAAATTAGAACTGATCAATCCCTCTCCAAAGAATCCTGAGCTGCTTCACCAAATTCTTCTCTAGGAGACATCCTTCTACAAAGCTGAATCACAGGTAACTCCACGAATCAAATCGATACAGAATCTCAATCTCCAATAACCCAAGAGAACACTCAAACAATCGCAAGTCACTTTTGCGATCAGCCCGGCCTAATTTCCAAAGATAACTGTTCTCTCTTCACTAATCAGAACAGCTTACACTTAACCATCCAATTCATCGAAGAAATGGATTCACTCTGTTGCTTCTGGACTTTACCTTCAGAAAAACTGCTCAGCCAGAAACTTCCTGAAGTTACCAAAATACCATCACTCTCTTCAGCTCATCCAATAGATCTACTCTATTCATCCAACTTCAAAGATAAACTCTAAACCATAACTGGTTTCCTTCAGAGATCGGTGAAATCTTTACACCACAACAAAGTTCACTCGAGACAGTATTGGGTCTACAGTCTCGTCAGATACCCTTCCAACCTCAACACTCAAATTCTAACTATTGGTAGTCGTGTTACTCACACTACCACCTTATCTACCTTTATAACTTATATTGGAAAACCCGAACAGGTAACCCAACAAATAGGTAGAAATATATATATTTAAAATGATACTTTTTATATAGAAATTATTTCTGGGTAAAATTATTTCATTTACCTCTTTAAAACAATATTGTGTCCGTTGGCCTGGTTCAAGTGTTTAGAGATCCCTATCAATAACGTTAGCTACTCGTATTGACCAGAATCCATATACCACTCAACCGATCAATTAACACAATATAAAACCATTTTATATAACTAACAAATACGCGCTCTCATATATATATATACACTCGGACTCAAACAGGTTGCTACAGATCCTATTTCTAATGAACAATCCTTCCGAACCTAGGTATTCACTCAACCTAGTGTTCTGATATTCACTTAACCAAAAGCTTAGGCATTCGCTCAACCTATGCTCTGATACCAAATGTAATGACCCGCCTTCCTATGCCCAGGAAGACACATCATTATGAAGAAAGAAAGGGATAGAAGAAGAAAAGAAAAGAAGAAAGAACAACAACACATCAGAAATCTCACAGCGGAACGAGAAATATGTTATATCACATAAGATATTACATAGTATCATATACATCAGAGTACACAACTTATACATCACAGAATAGACAGTTATAAACTTCTGTCTACTATACAACACAAGTACATCAGTACAATACATCATACACAGCGGAAACTCTATATATCTACACGCTGAAGCCTGCTGCTCCATTGCTCCTCCAGATAACTCGTCAAAGCAAACCTGAATCCCTCGACTACTCAATACAATATTGAGTACCCAAGAGTTTAATAAAACAGAAAATAAACACTTGGGTCAGACATGGGTCTGGTGTGAGTAAACGGTTTAAATTGCTTAACTTTGAAAACCTTTGGAAACAAAAGTATCACGTAAGACTCCCCACACATAAACATGGGTAAGTTTTTACCTTACGCTAACTAAAACATTTGATAGGAAATCCAGTTATATTATAATAGGGTCTAGGGTTTCCAAGTAAAATACAGAAATAGCTGAAATGCTTACATCTCACATTTCAACATAGTTGGGCACAACTAATACGTACGGCACTTATTGGAGTTTGGATTCCATACAATGGCAGGGCTACTGGGGTACCGCCCGTCACAGTACGTGGCCTAGATCACCGTACCGAGGAGTACGCCCGCTCCCCTGCAACACAAAGCCGGAACCATCCCTTACTGGATAATCCCGAACAAGACAACCCCGTAGTTGGCTGCAGTTCCAACTATCCACTAAGCCGAAATAGAAAGGGACCTCTAGACAGGGATCTATCTTGCTCTCAGTGGGCGCTACCCACGAAGCCTTGCTGCACCTCCCCTGTTTTAGCCATTCCCGGTTGATGAGGCTTGAGGTTACGATTACCTTTAATCAGAACATATCACTTAGAATGCTCATCGTCCGCCTGACGATGTGCTGAAAGCATTCAATCCATACAAGTTCATTCCGGGTTCGAACGAAACCGAAGGCATTATCTCGTTACACTCGTTTTGGAATCACCCTCAGAGTTAACGACAATAACCCTTGCACTCTAAATCTTCATCTTCACTTGAGATTCACGACCTATCGTTAATTTGGATCGATGTGGTATTCGGGTCTCCAGACCTGGAATACCGGTATACGGAAACCCGATCCCGGTCTCATCGAAATCCAAAACGTATCTTTTAAGGCCAAGTTGTTTAAAGGTTTAAACAATTTAACTTATCTATACAGATAGATAATTCACAAGTCACAATTGATAATCACATTATCAAATAAACAATGATTCATACCCAAAATAGGTAATCCATATCAACATCTCAATAGATAATCTATATTACCGTCATAATGCAACCAAGCATTCATACCACACAACATCTTATCTCATTTCTGAGATTACATCCATTCAAGACAAATCAATGTCATCCATTCTTATATAAGCAATGATTTACTTAATCACAACATAATTAATTTAAAATAAATTAAATTAAATATATTATATTAAACAGGTTGGAGGGATCCAACTGGATTCCTCAAAATATTTAATTTTTGTTTAAATATTCTGTGATATGATTGTTGTTATCCTGTGATAATTTATATTGGATAATCTGGTTGGATTGAATTTCCCAGTATAATGAGTTATCAAAAGCAATTGAATTGGATTTTTGGAAAATATAAAAGAGTAAAATTAAGTTAAGTAATTCTAGTGAATTCGAATAAATTAAATATGGAAAAAAGGATATTTGAAATATAAATTCAAGATGGGAATTTATAAAAGGATATGAATTGGTTTAAAAATAAATGTTGATTTATTTTTAAAAGATGGAAATGAGAAGTGTATTTCTCTGGATAGCCAAGTACGTTTTCAAAGAAATTTTTATATAAGTTAAAAGTTCTAATTGTGTTTTTAAAAGCGTGTTTTAGAAAATTGATTATTCTAAATGATAAAGCCTAAAGTAGTATTTTCAAAAATCTATTATTGTAGTAATTATATAAAAGTGATTTGGTATTATATTTTAAAAAAAGAGAAATTTAGTTTATATTTGTAAAGTGGTTTCATTTTAAATATTTCTTAAGTATATATTTTGTTAAGGTATTAAAGTAGTTTTTTTTAAATTTCAATATTATTAAGTATATTTATAGTAAAGTGTTTTAAGATTATTTTAAAATCTAAGTGTTTTGTACTTGGTGTTTCAAAGGAAATAAATATTTGGAAATGTATTCCGTAAGCGGAAACTGTTTTGAAATTGTTTTCAAATGAGTTTTGAAAATTCGGAAATATATCTTGGAAAGATATTTGGGCAAATAAATAATGTGGGAAATTATTTATTGTGTGATGGTTGTTTATGGATGTTAATTGATAGTTAAATAACCGACTATCAATATTGGCCAAATGCGCTGATCGTTTCGAAGAGACCGGGATCGGGTTTCCGTATACCGGGATTCTAGGTCTGGAGACTCGAATACCACTTCGATCCGGTTTGTACGTTTCGTGTAACGATTTCGGAGTCGAAGATGGAGCAGTGAAGTGCAAGGGCTAGTCGCTACTAATCCTGAGGATATTTCCAAAATGGATGTAGTAGGAGTAGTGCCTTCGGTTCCGTTCAAACCCGGGACGGACTTGTATGGACGAATGCTTTCGTGACATCGTCAGGTGGGCGATGGGCATTCTAAGGGATATGTTCTGAAAAGGTATCGTTTAGCCTCGAACCTCATCAACCGGGAATGACTGAAAATCAGGGGTTATGCAGCAAGGCTTCGTGGGTAGCTCCCACTGGAGGGTAAGGTCATCCCTGTCTAGATGTCCCTTTTTATTTCGGCTTAGTGGTGCGGTTGCTGATCCCAACCGTGGGGTGATTTTATTCGGGATCATCCAGTAAGGGATGGTTCCGGCCTTGTGTTGCAGGGGAGCGGGCGTACTCCTCGGTACTGTGATCTAGGCCACGTACTGTGACAGGTGGTACCCCAGTGCCTAGTCATTCGTTGGAAATCCATTCTCCCTACGTGCCTGTACGGTTTTGATTGTGCCCAACTATTGTTGAAATGTGAGATGCAAGCATTTCAGCTAGATTCTATTTTACTTTCTGTAGACACTATTATAATATCAGAGGATTTTGATATAAAGTGTTTTAGCTATCGTAAGGTAAAAACCCGACATGTTTATTTGTGGCGTGGTCTTACGAGATGCTTTTGTTTTCAAAGGATTTTGAAACTTTAATAATAAATTTGAGTGTGATTTTCTCACGCTGGTTTTCCAGACTGACTCGGGTGTTGTTTTATATGATGCTCGGGTCAGACCGAGATAAACAGGTTCAGGATATGATGCTGTGGAGCTCAGGAGATGAGCTGGATGGCGAGACGTATCTCTCGTACTTGTTTATATATATATTCCGCTGTGTATTCAGTTGTATGTTATGGCTGTTGATGTACTCTGATGTATACTCTGATGATATACTGTATAAAACAGATATAGTTTTGATTTGTGTAAAGATCTGTTAATATATATTATATTTTATGCCGCTGCGATGGTTAGATTCTGATGTTGTTTTTCTATTTTTCTTCCTCTACCTCTTCTTCTTAACTAAAATGGTTCGATTTTCCGGGTCTGGAAAGTCGGGACGTTACAGATTATAAATAAAAAAATGATATAAGAATAAATAAAATAAAATAATTTAAAAAATAATAAAAAAATATATAAATAAAATTAATAATAATAAAAATATAATAAATAATAAAATAATAAATTATAAAAAAAAATTAAAAAAAAAATAAAAAAAAAATAAAAAGAAATAAAATAAAAAATAAATAATAAAAATAAAATAAAGATAAGAAATAAAAAAAATAAAAAAATAAATATAAAAGTTTATTATAATTAAATTTTAAGTGATATGTAACACGACCTATCGTTACTCTGATACCACTGTAACGACCAACGACTTTCTCTCCACAGAAAGTCGTATCGCTAATAAGAAAGAAAGGGATAGAAAAGAGAAAAGAAGAGAAAGAAAGAACTAAACAATATCAGAATCTCACAGCGGAACGAAACAAAATATAATATATCACATAACTATTACATAGTCTTTACATAATCAGAGTTACACAACTTATACAACAAAAATTAATTAATTATGTTGTGATTAAGTAAATCATTGCTTATATAAGAATGGATGACATTGATTTGTCTTGAATGGATGTAATCTCAGAAATGAGATAAGATGTTGTGTGGTATGAATGCTTGGTTGCATTATGACGGTAATATAGATTATCTATTGAGATGTTGATATGGATTACCTATTTTGGGTATGAATCATTGTTTATTTGATAATGTGATTATCAATTGTGACTTGTGAATTATCTATCTGTATAGATAAGTTAAATTGTTTAAACCTTTAAACAACTTGGCCTTAAAAGATACGTTTTGGATTTCGATGAGACAGAGATCGGGTTTCCGTATACCGGTATTCCAGGTCTGGAGACCCGAATACCACATCGATCCAAATTAACGATAGGTCGTGAATCTCAAGTGAAGATGAAGATTTAGAGTGCAAGGGTTATTGTCGTTAACTCTGAGGGTGATTCCAAAACGAGTGTAACGAGATAATGCCTTTGGTTTCGTTCGAACCCGGAACGAACTTGTATGGATTGAATGCTTTCAGCACATCGTCAGGTGGACGATGAGCATTCTAAGTGATATGTTCTGGTTAAAGGTAATCGTAACCTCAAGCCTCATCAACCGGGAATGGCTAAAACAGGGGAGGTGCAGCAAGGCTTCGTGGGTAGCGCCCACTGAGAGCAAGATAGATCCCTGTCTAGAGGTCCCTTTCTATATTTCGGCTTAGTGGGTAGTTGGAACTGCAGCCAACTACGGGATTGTCTTGTTCGGGATTATCCAGTAAGGGATGGTTCCGGCTTTGTGTTGCAGGGGAGCGGGCGTACTCCTCGGTACGGTGATCTAGGCCACGTACTGTGACGGGCGGTACCCCAGTAGCCCTGCCATTGTATGGAATCCAAACTCCAATAAGTGCCGTACGTATTAGTTGTGCCCAACTATGTTGGAATGTGAGATGTAAGCATTTCAGCTATTTTTGTATTTTACTTGGAAACCCTAGACCCTATTATAATATAACTGGATTTCCTATCAAATGTTTTAGTTAGCGTAAGGTAAAAACTTACCCATGTTTATGTGTGGGGAGTCTAACGTGATACTTTTGTTTTCAAAGGTTTTCAAAGTTAAGCAATTTAAACCGTTTACTCACACCAGACCCATGTCTGACCCAAGTGTTTATTTTCTGTTTTATTAAACTCTTGGGTACTCAATATTGTATTGAGTAGTCGAGGGATTTGATTACATTTGTCAAATTCACACTTTAATCTACTTACACATGTATTTACATTGAACAAGTGTTAGGATAATAAAGCTTGTAAACATATCATTTTTATTTATTTCTAAAAGATTTTAAAAGCTTTTATTATTAATTTCCTAATTGATTAATACATTTCTTAATTTATAAATACTTTTCTAAACCTTAAGTAAATAAAATCTTTAAAAGGAAATAGAATATAAACCAATTATATTCTAATAAAATCATATATATTATATTTAATCCATTTTTAAATGAATATTCAAATGCTTTTGTATTTATTCCTATTAAATAAATACTCTTTCAAATTTCTATAAATAAATTTCTTTAAAAAAAAATATAAAACAAATCTTATTTCTAAATAAAACTTTATTCATATATTTTAAATTCAAATTATATTATTATATATTTTTTTATTTTAAGATATATATTCTTTAAATCCAATTCCAAGGTCAATCTTAAAAATCTAAATTTAAAATCAATTCAAATAAATATATATATTAAATTTAAACAAACACATTATTAATTGTAAATAATTATCCTATTTAAAATAAATTTAAATACACATATATAAACATTTAGACATCACTTATTAAATTTGTAATAATACTATTTAAAATCTATTTATAACTGTATTTAAAATTAACTTATTATTAAATTGTTTGAAAATAACAATTTTACCGATTTTAAATAATTAATTTTAAAAGATTATCACATTTTAAATTCCCTGAAATTCCGGGATATCACATTTAATCATCTCTTAAAGTTAGGATTTTTAAAATCAAAATCATAATTTTTAGTAAAGTATTGAATGTGATATCCCGGAATTTCAGGGAATTTAAAATGTGATAATCTTTTAAAATTAATTATTTAAAATCGGTAAAATTATTATTTTCAAACAATTTAATAATAAGTTAATTTTAAATATAGTTATAAATAGATTTTAAATAGTATTATTACAAATTTAATAAGTGATGTCTAAATGTTTATATATGTGTATTTAAATTTATTTTAAATAGGATAATTATTTACAATTAATAATGTGTTTGTTTAAATTTAATATATATATTTATTTGAATTGATTTTAAATTTAGATTTTTAAGATTGACCTTGGAATTGGATTTAAAGAATATATATCTTAAAATAAAAAATATATAATAATATAATTTGAATTTAAAATATATGAATAAAGTTTTATTTAGAAATAAGATTTGTTTTATATTTTTTTTTAAAGAAATTTATTTATAGAAATTTGAAAGAGTATTTATTTAATAGGAATAAATACAAAAGCATTTGAATATTCATTTAAAAATGGATTAAATATAATATATATGATTTTATTAGAATATAATTGGTTTATATTCTATTTCCTTTTAAAGATTTTATTTACTTAAGGTTTAGAAAAGTATTTATAAATTAAGAAATGTATTAATCAATTAGGAAATTAATAATAAAAGCTTTTAAAATCTTTTAGAAATAAATAAAAATGATATCTGTAACGACCACGACTTTCTCTCCACAGAAAGTCGTATCATTAATAAGAAAGAAAGGGGTAGAAAAGAGAAAAGAAGAGAAAGAAAGAATAACAACACATCAGAATCTCACAGCGGAACGAAACAAAATATATTATATCACATAAATATTACATAGTATCATATACAACACTTATCAGAGTTACACAGATTACACATCATATACTAGACAGTTATAAACATCTGTCTAAACATTTCAACTCAAATACAAGACAAGACACTATCACAGATATCAACACAGCGGAATACTATATCTACGAACGCCGAAGCCTCCTGCTCCATTGCTCCTCCAGAATATTCGTCAAAGCTAAACCTGAATCCCTTGGCTACTCATAAAAATTTGAGTACCCAAGAGTTTATAAAACAGAAATAAACACTTGGGTCAGACATGGGTCTGGTGTGAGTAACAGGTTAAACTTGCTTAACTTCAAAACCTTTAGAAAGAAAAGGTATCACGTAAGACTCCCCACAAATAAACATGGGTAAGTTTTTACCTTACGCTAACAAAAACATTTGATAGGAAATCTGATTTTATTATAATAGGGTCTAGGGTTTTCAAGTAAAATATAGAAATAGCTGAAATGCTTACATCTCACATTCCAACATAGTTGGGCACATCTAATACGTACGGCACTTATTGGAGTTTGGATTCCATACAATGGCAGGGCTACTGGGGTACCGCCCGTCACAGTACGTGGCCTAGATCACCGTACCGAGGAGTACGCCCGCTCCTCTGCAACACAAAGCCGGAACCATCCCTTACTGGATAATCCCGAACAAGATAATCCCGTAGTTGGCGCGACCAACCACACACTAAGCCGAATAAAAGAAAAGGGACCTCTAGACAGGGATCTATCTTGCTCTCAGTGGGTGCTACCCACGAAACCTTGCTGCACCTCCCCTGTTTTAGCCATTCCCGGTTGATGAGGCTTGAGGTTACGATTACCTTTAATCAGAACATATCACTTAGAATGCTCATCGTCCGCCTGACGATGTGCTGAAAGCATTCAATCCATACAAGTTCGTTCCGGGTTCGAACGAAACCGAAGGCATTATCTCGTTACACTCGTTTTGGAATCACCCTCAGAGTTAACGACAATAACCCTTGCACTCTGAATCTTCATCTTCACTTGAGATTCACGACCTATCGTAAATTTGGATCGATGTGGTATTCGGGTCTCCAGACCTGGAATCCCGGTATACGGAAACCCGATCCCGGTCTCATCGAAATCCAAAACGTATCTTTTAAGGGCCAAGTTGTTTAAAGGTTTAAACATTTAAACTTATTCAGGATGATATAAACAGATAGATAAATCATATTATCACAATTGATAATTTATATCAACATTCATTTCACAAAGCAGCATATATCATATATATATCAGAGATATTCAAATCATCCAATATCAACCAATCACCCAATATCAAACATCCAGTATTAATCAATTATCTAAACAGAATTGATTAACTCTAATCAATTTAATTAACCTTTAATTAAATTAATTACTATCCTTTAATTACTTGGATTATCTTTGTGACGCCCCACCTCTATACCCACGCTAACCAAGAACACTACGATGTAGTGCTGTCAATTAGCGCGGAGAATAAGGCTGTGGAGGAGCGACCATCCATGTAACTTCTTTGTGCGAGCATCGATACGTCAGATAGGATAGAATGCTTATCTTTTAAGGAGGAAATCCGACATACCGATACAAACACAAAGCTATCACACGGTGGCTATATATAATCTTCGGGAACAAACATAGAAATAATCATAACATAAATCAGTCACAGACATCCATATCACAAAGGCGGAAGAAGATATGAATAAATATATATATCACATGAAAGTGTACATCAGAGTAGTGGTCGGAAAGATCCCCGATAATACAAAAGAATAGCATCACGTGCTATACAAAAGAATAAGTACACAACATAGAGTCTATATCTCAAAGGTGTACATCCAAAAACTACTAATCTAGGTAGTTAGCCAAAAGTCAGAATAATCCTGAAGAGATAGTCAAGCAGAAGCACCTGTAACATCTCGGTCTGACCCGAGTATTATTTATAAGAAAATAATAAACGGATCAGTCTAACTATAAATATCAGATGATATGGTATACAGTAAAAGGCATGACATGAGCATGTAATAACCATAGCGACATACTACTATAAGTACGTAAATGATAATCAACAAAAGATTTATCAATATCACAAGAATCTTCTCAAAGATAAAATAGGGTATCATACCCTAAACTTGTATTCATAACAAGTCAATAACACATGAATTCACCAATGCACAAAAACTGATATCATATCAATGAAAATCATGAAAATTGGTGAAGCACAAAATTCCAGAAATCATCATCAGAAATCCAGAAAACACATAAAGGGGGGGAGGCCTAACACATGAATGGGAGCATTAAAACTCACCTACGCGTAAACACATGACGAGAAGCTATCTCATGGAAGCTATCCATTAAATTTTTACACAAGAATGGCCCGAAGACCGTAGGGTGCTACCCTAGAAATGTGATGCCGAAACATCACATGATCGGGGTATAGTCTCCCACGTAGACAAAGAGACATCGCTCAATCGCTAGTCTAAATCACAAAAATGATCGTCATGATCATAAGGAAGTGTCAATCACACCAAGCTAGTAAATATATGAGTTTAGCTTCATGTCCCATAACCACTTGCTTAACTTAAATATTTACGAACAAGCTGTAAATCTTCACTAGGAAATTGTCACAAAAAGGGTTCAATCGAACAAGTCCAAGAGCTAACCGACGAAGTGAACGCAAGTGTTTCATACCACCCGTTTTACTAAGTCGTTTAAGTCGATTTCTCATTCGAGTGAAGTAAAGGCTTGTATATACTAGTAGATTGAAAATCGGTTTGAGAAAACGAACTTTTGATATTTAAAATAGTGTTGAAATCGCTTTGATGAAAGAGTTTTGATATTTACTATTAGTATTGAAACCTTCATATATCTTTAAAATGACAAGTCATAAAACGATTGTAGAAACAAATCAATTCACGTTCGAAGACGTGAGTGAAGTCCAAAGGAGTCAATCCCAAAACCATCAAAGTAGAAATTCTGATAAATGCTTTGTCAGATAAGATTGCCTACGCAGAGTAATACGGGGTTCGACCTGCTCGGTCAGGTCGCGGGGGTCCAGGGGGCAGCGCCCACGGCGGGGTGCGGGGCAGCGCCCCGTCACGGTACGACCTAGTGAAGGCAAGCGGTCTCGAGAAGCCAAACCGGTCAAATGACCAAGTACTAACTCGCGAACGACCTAGGGGAAAAATAGGTCAAACGACCAAGTACTAACTCGCGAACGACTTACGACTTAAGGGAGGCAAGCGACTTACGACTTAAGGGATAAGGTCATACGACCTAAGTGGAGAATGCCACGCGACTTAGCAGAAGAACAGGTCGAACGACCTAAGGGAAAAACAGGTCAAACGACCAAGTACTAACTCGCGAACGACTTACGACTTAAGCCTTGAACGACTTAGTGGAACGAACGACTTAGTGAAGTTAGGTCGGGGACGACCTACGACTTAAGGTCATACGACTTAACAGTTGCGAGCTAGCGGAGTTGGCATGGCCTAGCGACTTAAGAGTCATACGAGCTACGACTTAACGATTTAAAAGCCAACGACCTAGGACTTAAGAGCCATGCGAGCTACGAGCTAACTGCAAACGACTTAAGGCCAAACGACCTACGACTTAACTCGAGGCGAACGAGCTAACTACAAACGACTTAAGCCTTTAACTCGTGAACGACTCATGCTTTTAACTCGTGAACGACTCATGTCTTTAACTCGTGAACGACTCATGCTTTTAACTCGTGAACGAATCAAGCCAGGCGAACAGAAATGCACGCGCGCGACTTAAGCCCTTAACTCGTGAACGACTCACGACTTAGGCTTAACTCGTGGACGACTCAGCGAAGGCCAGAAACGACTTAAGGCCAGAAAAATCACCAAAACGCTGAAAATTGAAGTTTTTCGCCAATCCAATCCAAACCAAATGCAAATGTTGATGCAAATACAATAGGGGATCATTCCCAACAGTCCAAGATAGATATAGGCAAGATGTGAGATCAAAAATCTCACCTTTTCACGGAATTTGATGAAGATGAAGCTCGGGGGCAAAGCAAAGATCAACCACAAGCTTGAATCAATGTCTTCACTTTGAATTTGGAGTTAGATGTTGAATTTGCTAAAGAATTTGAGCTTGGAATTTTAATTTCCTACTCCCTCCACCATTGTTGCTAAAGCTTCAAAGTTGATGAAGTGATGAAGAGAAGGAAGGGGTTGGGCTGAGGTAGAAGAGGTGCAGCCCAAACCAAAAGCTCAACACAAAAAAGTGATGAAAATTTCACTATCTCCAAACATATCGAAGTTTACACTCAAAAAGATCGCAAACGTCATTTTGAACTCAATGGGGGTGGTCTCGAGTCCTAATTTGACCGTATGCAAAAAGTAGCTTTTCGGTCTAACATCCGACTAACGATAAAATATTTAAATATAAAATCGATAGATATGCGGGTTGTTACAGACTCCCCTTCTTAAAGAAATTGCGTCCTCGCAATATATATGGTGGAAATAAAAAGTAACAACCAAAATGCATATTAACACAAAAGAAATTGGAATTAAAAAGTTTACCTCAAAGAGCATGAGAAAGTAATTCCGGATGTGTACGCTCGATGAATTCTCTAGTTTCCCAAGAGCAATCCTTAGGATATGAGGACCATTGAACTTTAACAAGCGGAACATCTTTATTTCGAAGCCGTTTGATCTCCGAAGCAATAATTCGAACAGGATGCTGCTCATAAGTTAAATTAGGTCAAACTTCAATCTCTTCCACAACACCGGGCTCAAGAGTAGAATCGGAATCCCGAAGGCACTTCCGTAATTGAGAAACGTGAAACACGTCATGCATAGCAAAAAAACTGAGCCGGTAATGAAAGGCGGTAAGCCATGGAACCAATACGCTCGGTGATAGGAAATGGCCCAATATATCGAGGCGCTAACTTTCCCGATCGACTGAAACGTACAACACCCTTCATTGGTGAAACACGAATAAATACAAGATCACCAACAGAAAATTCTAATTTCCTTCTTCGGTTGTCGGCATAGGATTTTTGTCTACTCTGGGCTTCTTTCATCCTATGTCGAATAAGTTCAATCTTTTCTGTGGAATCTCGAATAAAGTCTGGTCCTAAAACCAGTTTCTCACCGGCCTCAAGCCAACAAGAAGGAGATCGGCATGGCCTTCCGTAGAATGCCTCGAAAGGTGCCATACCAATACAAGGTTGGAAGTTATTATTGGAAGAAAACTAAACAAGAGAAATATAATTTTCCCAACTTCCACCAAAATCAAGGACACATGCACAAAAGAAGATCTTCAAGAGTTTGATTCACACGCTTGGTTGTCCATCGGATTGAGGACGATAAGCGGTGCTAAAATTAAGCTTTGTTCCCAAAGCTTTTGGAAGACCTTACAAAATCCATCAGCAAAATAATGGATCACGATTGCTAACAACAGAAGTAGGAACTCCATGAAATTTAACTAAACACAGGGTTTAGTGAAAAGAGATACGGTCTGATTGGACCGAACGGGAAGAAAACGGGTAGATTTGTAAGTCTATCTACAATTACCCATAAACTGTCATGACCCGAACGAGAACGGAGAAGTCCGTCAACAAAGATCATGGAAATTTGATCCCTCTCCTTAATTGGAATGTCCAAGGTTGCAATAACCCACTGGGCCTTTGATGCTTGGCCTTTATGAGTTGGTAAGCCATGCAACGCTTAGTGAAGTTAGCAATATCAAATTTCGTTCCATCCCAATAATAAAGTCGCTACTACTACCGGGATGAAAGGAAAACTTAGAACGACGAGAATCTTCTAAAGTGTTTTTAAGAAGATCGCAAATGTTTGGCACAATAAGTCTACCAAACACTCAAATGCCACCACGAGCATCGACTTCGAAATCTTTCAAACCAACAACCTTATTTTGATCCCTACAACTTTGGCCAAGAAAAGCCAATTTGGGATTTTACTTTAGAGTTTCAAGGATGCGGTCTAAAAGAGAAGATTGAGCCTCAGGGCTACATAAAACAAGAGATGAACATGAATTGAAATTCACGATCTCGAATCTCACAAGAGGAGGAAATCTCGAGATCATTCCATTTGGATATCATCAAAGAAATAACTGCATGTTGCTTAAGACTAAAGACCTCGGCAGCACGATTCTCCCATCCGGGAGTAAACAAAGAATTTCAAGATCATAAGATGCAAGGAACTCGAGCCAACACTATTGAAGCAAATTATGTTCCTTATAAGGAAATAAACATCTCAAAGATTTATGGTCGGAGTAGGGAACGAACTTCTTCCCCAAAATAATGATGCCAAACTCTAAAAGAGAAAACAATAGCCGCGAGCACTAGATCATGAGTGGCATACCCAGTCTCGATCGGCTTTAATGATTTAGAAGCACAAGTGATAGCACGTTCTATTTTGCAAGAGAACGGCATCCAAACCAATACGATTAGCATTCGTACAAAGGATAAAGTCTTGGTTCCCTTCGGGAATCACAAGAATAAGAGTATCGGAAAAGAGTTCTTTAAAATAATCTTCTTTTTCCGAAAAGTTAAAACTTACAAAATTACATTTATCTCTATGTAATAATCTTTCTAGAAAAATTTACATTTTTACAAGTCAATATATTGTGTCTGACTGTCTCATCAAAGCGTTTAGGAAATTCCTATCGATAACGTTGATCAAGCGCATCGACCAGAACTCTTAAAGCACTTAATGGGCAATACAATCACCAAATCATCTTCTATATGATAACCATGTTTTCTTAAAAACCTTTAAGAATATTCTTTGCTCGTTTGAGAGCAAAAATCAATTATACTTATAAATAAATCTTATGAAAAAGATTTGCAAAATTTTAAATTGTTAATTCCATTCAAAAAAATCAATATACACAAGAATGGAGTCATCGAGATATTCATAGAATATTCGATTCATAAAATGGATGAAATAAGCTAGACAAACTGAATGACATAATAAGTCATTCACAAGAAGCATACGAGTGCGGAATGTGGTAAGGGAAATGCTTACACCCGCAACTCCTAGCAAATGAAATCGGTGGCAAGGTCGAGCTAAAAAAGACCTTAAATCCACACAAAAGATTGCTTAGGTGATAATCCTAAAACAAACTCAAAAATACCGGAAAATTCTCAAACTACATGAATGAGAGAAATAACACTTCCTCATCATGTGAGCTTAAAGAATAAAATGATGCCATCAAATTGGAATCAAAATCACAAAGGAAAAACAGAAATCTGCTTAACAGATTGAAAATGTCGAAGATGAATAGTCCACACGGGACAAGGGATGTGGCTTCATAATAATTAAGCCAATCCTGACAAAAGTCAATTCCGAGGCACAAGTAAAAATTGGCTCGGAAAGAAAAATCACGTAAAATAATCTTGACATAAAATAAAAAGCAAATTGAGTGTTGCGGATCCACCAACCGGATTCGCAATCCTCAAAGAAGTCAACAAGCCCAAAAATGTTTTAAAGAAAAAGAACACAAGTTCTTTTGATATAAAAATAATGAGATGAAACCCATATAAAAAAAAAAAGAACTCAAACAAGATAATCACAAAATAGATATTATCAAGGTTAGAATGGATACCTTGACCAAGAGAAGTGTCACTAGGGGCTTGAACAACATTTAGCTTTCCCTCTCTCTTGTTCGGAAGTTTGGGGCAAGTAGATAAGTAATGGCCCGAACCTTTGCAATAGCGGCAATAAAGGGGTTTCGGGCACTTAATTACATAGTGGTCCGTGGAACCACAGTTGTAGCATCGTTTATGACTAGCGGTTGGAGTCTCAACTACCGGCGTTTCTGGTTCCATCTTCTTCTTGCTTAGAAGCATGGGGCAGACAGAAATATGATGACTTGAATTTTTGCAATAACGACAAAAGAGTGGTTCCGGACACTCCTTTGCGTAGTGGTACTTAGATTTACAATTGTAGCATCCTCTACAAAAAGAGTTTGGAGTCTTTGCTACCAAAGTAGATTGCCTCAATTTCTTATCGGGACAAGGGCTTTTGAACTTAATATGCCTCTTCTTAGAAATCCCAATATCACTATCAATTCCTTTACCACCCTTTTCATGTCGAAGAGTGATATCCACAAGCTGGTTGAAAGGAACTTCAAGTTTCAAAGGTAAAACCATTTCGGGGTTCTTACCCAAAGCACAGATAAACCTTTGATTCTGAGCAAGATCCAAAAGTTGTTGGGCAGACATGAATACGCCATCCAGAGAAGGACTACTGGACTGACCAGCGCTAGGACTGCCAGAACTAACCATCTCTTCTTCTTTAAGAAAGAAAGAAAGAAGAAGAAAAAGGTTATTCTCAGAATGAATATCAAGCAATCTTGATAGATAAAACAAGGAATCATAAAAGAAAATAGGATGAATCGGTACGAAGACTCGAATTAATCCTAAGGTACAACTCCTAAGAAGGACTTAGGACGATGATCCTTGTTAAGTTATTCTACGTTGTTCCGAAGTCTGGCTCTGATACCAAGCTGTGACGCCCCACCTCTATACCCACGCTAACCAAGAACACTACGATGTAGTGCTGTCAATTAGCGCGGAGAATAAGGCTGTGGAGGAGCGACCATCCATGTAACTTCTTTGTGCGAGCATCGATACGTCAGATAGGATAGAATGCTTATCTTTTAAGGAGGAAATCCGACATACCGATACAAACACAAAGCTATCACACGGTGGCTATATATAATCTTCGGGAACAAACATAGAAATAATCATAACATAAATCAGTCACAGACATCCATATCACAAAGGCGGAAGAAGATATGAATAAATATATATATCACATGAAAGTGTACATCAGAGTAGTGGTCGGAAAGATCCCCGATAATACAAAAGAATAGCATCACGTGCTATACAAAAGAATAAGTACACAACATAGAGTCTATATCTCAAAGGTGTACATCCAAAAACTACTAATCTAGGTAGTTAGCCAAAAGTCAGAATAATCCTGAAGAGATAGTCAAGCAGAAGCACCTGTAACATCTCGGTCTGACCCGAGTATTATTTATAAGAAAATAATAAACGGATCAGTCTAACTATAAATATCAGATGATATGGTATACAGTAAAAGGCATGACATGAGCATGTAATAACCATAGCGACATACTACTATAAGTACGTAAATGATAATCAACAAAAGATTTATCAATATCACAAGAATCTTCTCAAAGATAAAATAGGGTATCATACCCTAAACTTGTATTCATAACAAGTCAATAACACATGAATTCACCAATGCACAAAAACTGATATCATATCAATGAAAATCATGAAAATTGGTGAAGCACAAAATTCCAGAAATCATCATCAGAAATCCAGAAAACACATAAAGGGGGGGAGGCCTAACACATGAATGGGAGCATTAAAACTCACCTACGCGTAAACACATGACGAGAAGCTATCTCATGGAAGCTATCCATTAAATTTTTACACAAGAATGGCCCGAAGACCGTAGGGTGCTACCCTAGAAATGTGATGCCGAAACATCACATGATCGGGGTATAGTCTCCCACGTAGACAAAGAGACATCGCTCAATCGCTAGTCTAAATCACAAAAATGATCGTCATGATCATAAGGAAGTGTCAATCACACCAAGCTAGTAAATATATGAGTTTAGCTTCATGTCCCATAACCACTTGCTTAACTTAAATATTTACGAACAAGCTGTAAATCTTCACTAGGAAATTGTCACAAAAAGGGTTCAATCGAACAAGTCCAAGAGCTAACCGACGAAGTGAACGCAAGTGTTTCATACCACCCGTTTTACTAAGTCGTTTAAGTCGATTTCTCATTCGAGTGAAGTAAAGGCTTGTATATACTAGTAGATTGAAAATCGGTTTGAGAAAACGAACTTTTGATATTTAAAATAGTGTTGAAATCGCTTTGATGAAAGAGTTTTGATATTTACTATTAGTATTGAAACCTTCATATATCTTTAAAATGACAAGTCATAAAACGATTGTAGAAACAAATCAATTCACGTTCGAAGACGTGAGTGAAGTCCAAAGGAGTCAATCCCAAAACCATCAAAGTAGAAATTCTGATAAATGCTTTGTCAGATAAGATTGCCTACGCAGAGTAATACGGGGTTCGACCTGCTCGGTCAGGTCGCGGGGGTCCAGGGGGCAGCGCCCACGGCGGGGTGCGGGGCAGCGCCCCGTCACGGTACGACCTAGTGAAGGCAAGCGGTCTCGAGAAGCCAAACCGGTCAAATGACCAAGTACTAACTCGCGAACGACCTAGGGGAAAAATAGGTCAAACGACCAAGTACTAACTCGCGAACGACTTACGACTTAAGGGAGGCAAGCGACTTACGACTTAAGGGATAAGGTCATACGACCTAAGTGGAGAATGCCACGCGACTTAGCAGAAGAACAGGTCGAACGACCTAAGGGAAAAACAGGTCAAACGACCAAGTACTAACTCGCGAACGACTTACGACTTAAGCCTTGAACGACTTAGTGGAACGAACGACTTAGTGAAGTTAGGTCGGGGACGACCTACGACTTAAGGTCATACGACTTAACAGTTGCGAGCTAGCGGAGTTGGCATGGCCTAGCGACTTAAGAGTCATACGAGCTACGACTTAACGATTTAAAAGCCAACGACCTAGGACTTAAGAGCCATGCGAGCTACGAGCTAACTGCAAACGACTTAAGGCCAAACGACCTACGACTTAACTCGAGGCGAACGAGCTAACTACAAACGACTTAAGCCTTTAACTCGTGAACGACTCATGCTTTTAACTCGTGAACGACTCATGTCTTTAACTCGTGAACGACTCATGCTTTTAACTCGTGAACGAATCAAGCCAGGCGAACAGAAATGCACGCGCGCGACTTAAGCCCTTAACTCGTGAACGACTCACGACTTAGGCTTAACTCGTGGACGACTCAGCGAAGGCCAGAAACGACTTAAGGCCAGAAAAATCACCAAAACGCTGAAAATTGAAGTTTTTCGCCAATCCAATCCAAACCAAATGCAAATGTTGATGCAAATACAATAGGGGATCATTCCCAACAGTCCAAGATAGATATAGGCAAGATGTGAGATCAAAAATCTCACCTTTTCACGGAATTTGATGAAGATGAAGCTCGAGGGCAAAGCAAAGATCAACCACAAGCTTGAATCAATGTCTTCACTTTGAATTTGGAGTTAGATGTTGAATTTGCTAAAGAATTTGAGCTTGGAATTTTAATTTCCTACTCCCTCCACCATTGTTGCTAAAGCTTCAAAGTTGATGAAGTGATGAAGAGAAGGAAGGGGTTGGGCTGAGGTAGAAGAGGTGCAGCCCAAACCAAAAGCTCAACACAAAAAAGTGATGAAAATTTCACTATCTCCAAACATATCGAAGTTTACACTCAAAAAGATCGCAAACGTCATTTTGAACTCAATGGGGGTGGTCTCGAGTCCTAATTTGACCGTATGCAAAAAGTAGCTTTTCGGTCTAACATCCGACTAACGATAAAATATTTAAATATAAAATCGATAGATATGCGGGTTGTTACAATCTTAATCCTGCTTATTATCATTAATTAATTACAAATTAATTAATTAAACATCTTAATGATCTTCCTTATTTAATCTTCCTTGATTAATTTTACTTTAATTACATTCAAGTAATTATCCTTAACCATATTCAGTAATTAACATTTAATTACTATCATTAATTACAATAATTAATGAACCTTCATTAATCAATTAACTAGAATTAATTTTATTAATCCTCAATTAATTACAATTAATTAATCATACTTAATTTAATTACTTTTATTAATCAACCTTGATTAATTCATTAAATAATTCTTATTAATTAATTAACCTTTTAATTAATTAAATAATTAATTTTAATCAACCACTTCATTCATTAATCAGTCTTAATTAATCATAATCAGTAATTAACAATTTGTAATTACTTATCTTAATTAATTACTTCTTAATTATTTATATTAACCTTGATTAATTAATCTAATTAATTATTCTTTAATTACTTCATTAAGTAATTATTAATCAATTTTATTAACAAATAATCCTTAATTAATTACTTTATTAATTAATTACTTTTAAATTAATTGCACTTAGTAATTAATCTTAAATTAAACATATTAAATTAATCACATTATTAATTAACCTAAATCCTTTAATTAATTTCTCTTAATTAATTAACTTCAAATCCATTATATTAATTAATCCTTTAATTAATACCACCAAACGATTAACCCTTAATCAATTTATATTTAATTGCTTTCATAAGTAATTATCCACTAATTACCTTCATAAGCAATTTCTCTTAAATTAATTACATTGGTTAATTATCCATTAATTACCTCACTAAATAATTTCACTTAATAAAACATAAGTTATTAAGGGTATGTTTAAATATAATTAAGTTTTAAAAGGGATGAGGTTTTGTTAAATTTATTAAACAAGATTTATCAAAATTCCAAGGATTTTAAATGTTAAAAATTTATGTTAATTTGTTTATTCAAATAAATCTTAAGATAGCACGTGTGACGACCCGGCTTTCCACTCCCGGAAAATCGCATCGACAGAAAGAAAGAAAGGGGTGAGAAATAGAAAAGAGAAGAAGAGAAAAGAAAACAACAACAGATACTCACAGCGGAAACGAAACGAAATATAATATATCACATAAATATTACATAGTATCATATACATCCTCTATCAGAGTTACACAGATTACACATCACATACTAGACAGTTATAAACATCTGTCTAGTTATTACATCTCAACACAATACAGATCAATACAAAGATCAACACAGCGGAAAACTACTATCTATATCTACAACGCCGAAGCCTCCTGCTCCATTGCTCCTCCAGATTACTCGTCAAAGCTAAACCTGAATCCCTTGGCTACTCGTAAAAATTTGAGTACCCAAGAGTTTATAAAACAGAAATAAACAACTTGGGTCAGACATGGGTCTGGTGTGAGTAACAGGTTAAACTTGTTTAACTTCAAAACCTTTTGAAAGAAAAGGTATCACGTAAGACTCCCCACAAATAAACATGGGTAAGTTTTTACCTTACGCTAACCAAAACATTTGATAGGAAATTCGATTGTATTATAATAGGTCTAGGGTTTTCAAATAAATATGAAATAGCTGGAATGCTTACATCTCACGTTCCAACATAGTTGGGCACAACTAAAACGTACGGCACTTATTGGAGTTTGGATTCCATCAATGGCAGGGCTACCGGGGTACCGCCCGTCACAGTACGTGGCCTAGATCACCGTACCGAGGATCACTCCCAATCCCCTGCAACACAAGGTCAGAACATCCCTTACTGGATAATTCCCGCACAAGATACCCCACGGTTGTCATGACCAACCGCACACACTAAGTCGAAAATAGAAAGGGACATCTAGATAGAGGTCATCTTGTCCTACTTGGGTGCTACCCACTAACCTTGCTGCACCTCCCCTGTTTTAGCCATTCCCGGTTTGTGAGGCTTGAGGTCACGATTACCTTTTAAAAGAACACATCTATCTTAGAATGCTCATCGTCCACCTGACGATGTGCTGAAAGCATTCAATCCATACAAGTTCGTTCCGGGTTCGAACGAAACCGAAGGCATTATCTCGTTACACTCGTATTGGAATCACCCTCAGAGTTAACGACAATAACCCTTGCACTCTAAATCTTTATCTCGAATCTGAAAGTACTATCTCCGTCAACTCATTACGGAATCACCCACAGAGTTATACTGACAAAGAATCGTTCTTACACCTCGAGTCTTCACTTGCTCCATTTGGATTTCACGACCTAACTTAAATTTGGATCGATGTGGTATTCGGGTCTCCAGACCTGGAAATCCGGTATACGGAAACCCGATCCCGGTCTCATCGAAATCCAAAACGTATCTTTTAAGGCCAAGTTGTTTTAAAGGTTAAAACAATTCAATTCAATTATCTTTATACACATAGGAAGATAATTCACAACATTACAATAGATAATCAACATTATCAGATAATCCATATTATCATCACAATTCAACTAAACATCCATATCACACAGCATATATCTCATCAGAGATATCAATCAATGCAAAGCATTCAATATTATCACTCATTCATAAGTAATGATTTACACTATCTCTAATTAATTTAAATTGAATTAAATTAATTACTTCATTTTATAAATCCTTCTTACTTACCCATTAATTAATTACAAATTAATTAATTATCCTCTAATTACCTTTTTCAATTAATCATCTTTGATTAATTATCTTTTAATTACCTTCAAGTAATTTATCCTTAATTAATTACTCAAATTAATTATCCTTAACCACTTATAGTAATTAACCTTTAATTACATCATTAATTCATTAACTATAATTAATTAAATTAATCACTATAATTAATTATATTAAACCTTAATTAATTACATTAATTAATCACTTCATTTATTAATTATACTTAATTAATCAATCTTAATTACATCATTAATTATATTAATTAATGATCCTTAATTACAACTTAATTATTAATTACTTTAATTAAATTAATTACATTAAGTTATTAACTTTAAATTAAACAACATTTATTAATCACCTTGATTAATCTTCAATCAGTAATTAACTACCCTTAATTACTTTCATTTACTAAATTAATTACTCCTTAATTAATTCCTTAATTAATCCCTTGATTAATTATTCAAAGTAATTAACTCAAATTACTTCTATTAATAAAATCATTTATTCAACTAATTACTTCCAGTAATTATCTTATTATTTACTTCCCTAAATAATCTTACCTTAATAATTACATTAAGTAATTATTATCAAATCATCTCTTGATTATTCTAAATTAATTAAACTTAATTAATTAACTTAACAAATCAAATTAACTTCAATTAATTACAATAAGTAATTAATTCTTAATTACTTCCATTAAGAAATTACATTTTAAACAAATTCTATAATTGATTATCTTCAAATTAATTAATCTAATTAACTATTAAAATTAATCCTATTAATTAATTATTAAATAATCCATAGTTAATGACTTCATTAACTATTATTTAATTACTTTCCTTAAGTAATTAACTTATATTAATTATTATTAATTCTAAATTAATAAATCTTAATAACCAATTAATCAATCTCTAATTATTTAATTAATTAAGTGTTAACCATAACTTAATTAATATTTAATTACTTATTAATTAATTCCTAACCATTAATTAATACTCTAATTTATAATCCTTAATTACAAATTAATTATTCCTAATTAATTTATCTTAATCATTAATTAAAAATCAAATCCTATTTAATTAATGAATCTTAATTACAAGTTAATTATTCTAAAAATAATTAATCTTAAACCTTTAAGATTGAACCTTTAATTACCTTTAAGTAATTATTTATTTCATTAATTTATTAGATAAATTAATTATCCATTTAATTACTCTAATAATTAAATGCATACAAATCATTAACTTATAATTAAACTTCAACAAGTTTTAAAATCAATTTAAAACCTTTAAATGATAAATAATATTTTTCTTATAAAAGAAATTTTACAAGATTTAAACAAGTCCCCTTTTAAATTCAAAACATTTAAATTTTAACAAACATTTAAACTTATTAAAACATTTGAATTTATAAAACTTATCTATCTTAAATCTAAGGTTCGAAACCAAACTTGAATCCATATATTACAACTTTGATTTCAATTCCTGTTATAATATTTATTCACAAATTTAAGTTCAATTTAAATTTAAAAAAAATAGGTTTTTAAAACCTGGTAACAACTAAAAGTACTCGGGTTGTTCAGGTGCTGTAACGACCCGACTTCCTATGCCCATAGAAAGTCGTATCGCTAATAAGAAAGAAAGGGGTAGAAAATAGAAAAGAAGAGAAGAAAGAAAGAAACAACAACAACGATCTCACAGCGGAACGAATAAATTATATTAATAACATAAACTATTACATAGTATACATATACAACACTTATCAGAGTTACACTGATTACACATCATATACTAGACAGTTATAATCATCTGTCTAGTTATTACATCTCAATCCAATACAGAGATCAATACAAAATCAACACAGCGGAAACTACTATCTATCTACAACGCCGAAGCCTCCTGCTCCATTGCTCCTCCACAATTCGTCAAGGCTAACCTGAATTCCCTTGGCTACTCGTAAAAATTTGAGTACCCAAGAGTTTATAAAACAGAAATAAACAACTTGGGTCAGACATGGGTCTGGTGTGAGTAACAGGTTAAACTTGTTTAACTTCAAAAACCTTTTGAAAGAAAAAGGTATCACGTAAGACTCCCCACAAATAAACATGGGTAAGTTTTTACCTTACGCTAACCAAAACATTTGATAGGAAATTCGATTGTATTATAATAGGGTCTAGGGTTTTCAAATAAATATGAAATAGCTGAAATTGTTACATTATTAAATTCCAGCATACTAGCCACAAAGTGGGTTATACAATCAAGTCCGTTGGCACTTATT
This sequence comes from Allium fistulosum, assembly GCA_030737815.1. NCBI lineage: Eukaryota > Viridiplantae > Streptophyta > Magnoliopsida > Asparagales > Amaryllidaceae > Allium > Allium fistulosum. The sequence continues at coordinate 942,882,719 of CM060905.1, read as the reverse complement.
GGATTTTGGATTCCATACAATGGCAGGGCTACCGGGGTACCGCCCATCACAGTACGTGGCCTAGATCACCGTACCGAGGATCACTCCCAATCCCCTGCAACACAAGGTCGGAACATCCCTTACTGGATAATTCCCGCACAAGATACCTCACGGTTGGGATCAGCAACCGCACCTGTGACGCCCCACCTCTATACCCACGCTAACCAAGAACACTACGATGTAGTGCTGTCAATTAGCGCGGAGAATAAGGCTGTGGAGGAGCGACCATCCATGTAACTTCTTTGTGCGAGCACCGATACGTCAGATAGAATAGAATGCATATCTTTTAAGGAGGAAATCCGACATACCGATACAAACACAAAGCTATCACACGGTGGCTATATATAACCTTCGGAAAACAAACATAGAAATAATCATAACATAAATCAGTCACAGACATCCATATCACAAAGGCGGAAGAAGATATGAATAAATATATAACACATGAAAGTGTACATCAGAGTAGTGGTCAGAAAGGTCCACGATAATACAAAAGAATAGCATCACGTGCTATACAAAAGAATAAGTACACAACATAGAGTCTAGATCTCAAAGGGGTACATCCAAAAACTACTAATCTAAGTAGTTAGCCAAAAGTCAGAAATATCCTGAAGAGAAGTCAAGCAGAAGCACCTGTAACATCTCGGTCTGACCCGAGTATTATTTATAAGAAAATAATAAACGGATCAGTCTAACTATAAATATCAGATGATATGGTATACAGTAAAAGGCATGACATGAACATGTAATAACCATAGCGACATACTACTATAAGTATGTAAATGATAATCAACAAAAGATTAATCAATATCACAAGAATCTTCTCAAAGATAAAATAGGGTATCATACCCTAAACTTGCATTCATAACAAGTCAATAACACATGAATTCACCAATGCACAAAAACTGATATCATATCAATGAAAATCATGAAAATTGGTGAAGCACAAAATTCCAGAAATCATCATCAGAAATCCAGAAGACACATAAAAGGGGGGGAGGCCTAACACATGAATGGGAGCATGAAAACTCACCTACGCGTAAACACATGACGAGAAGTTATCTCATGGAAGCTATCCATTAAATTTTCACACAGGAATGGCCCGAAGACCGTAGGAAATGTGATGGCGAAACATCACATGATCGGGGTATAGTCTCCCACGTAGACAAAGAGACATCGCTCAATCGCTAGTCTAAATCACAAAAATGATCGTCATGATCATAAGGAAGTGTCAATCACACCAAGCTAGTAAATATATGAGTTTAGCTTCATGTCCCATAACCACTTGCTTAACTTAAATATTTACGAACAAGCTGTAAATCTTCACTAGGAAATTGTCACAAAAAGGGTTCAATCGAACAAGTCCAAGAGCTAACCGATGAAGTGAACGCAAGCGTTTCATACCACCCGTTTTACTAAGTCGTTTAAGTCGATTTCTCATTCGAGTGAAGTAAAGGCTTGTATATACTAGTAGATTAAAAATCGGTTTGAGAAAACGAACTTTTGATATTTAAAATAGGGTTGAAATCGCTTTGATGAAAGAGTTTTGATATTTACTATTAGTATTGAAACCTTCATATATCTTTAAAGTGACAAGTCATAAAACGATTGTAGAAACAAATCAATTCACGTTCGAAGACGTGAGTAAAGTCCAAAGAAGTCAATCCCAAAACCATCAAAGTAGAAATTCTGATAAATGTTTTTCAGAAGAGATTGCCTACGCAGAGTAATACGGGGTTCGACCTGCTCGGTCAGGTCGCGGGGGTCCAGGGGGCAGCGCCCACGGCGGGGTGCGGGGCAGCGCCCCGTCACGGTACGACCTAGTGAAGGCAAGCGGTCTCGAGAAGCCAAACCGGTCAAATGACCAAGTACTAACTCGCGAACGACCTAGGGGAAAAATAGGTCAAACGACCAAGTACTAACTCGCGAACGACTTACGACTTAAGGGAGGCAAGCGACTTACGACTTAAGGGATAAGGTCATACGACCTAAGTGGAGAATGCCACGCGACTTAGCAGAAGAACAGGTCGAACGACCTAGGGGAAAAACAGGTCAAACGACCAAGTACTAACTCGCGAACGACTTAACGACTTAATCTTCTATTCGAGCTACGAGCTAAGGCTGGAACGACCTACTGGAGTTAGGTCGGGGACGACCTACGACTTAACGGTTTAAAAGCCAACGACCTAGGACTTAAGAGCCATACGAGCTACGACTTAAGCTCAAATACGAGCTACGACTTATCACTTAACTCGTGAAAGACCTAGCGAAGGCAGAACACCCAGAACGACTTAACACTTTAACTCGTGAACGACTCAGGCCTTTAACTCGTGAACGACTCAGGCCTTTAACTCGTGAACGACTCAAGCCAGGCGAACAGAAATGCACGCGCGCGACTTAAGCCCTTAACTCGTGAACGACTCACGACTTAGGCTTAACTCGTGGACGACTCAGCGAAGGCCAGAAACGACTTAAGGCCAGAAAAATCACCAAAACGCTGAAAATTGAAGTTTTTCGCCAATCCAATCCAAACCAAATGCAAATGTTGATGCAAATACAATAGGGGATCATTCCCAACAGTCCAAGATAGATATAGGCAAGATGTGAGATCAAAAATCTCACCTTTTCCACGAAATTGATGAAGATGAAGATTGAAAGCAAGGAGAAGCAACCCAAAGCTTGAATCCACAATCTTCTACTTGAATTTGATGTTGAATCTCGGATTTGCAATAGAATTTGAGTTGGGAGTTTTAATTTCTCTTTCCCACCACCATTTTTGACAAAGCTTGAAGTGTTTTGATAGAGTGAGGAAGATGGTTGGGCTGAACTAAAGGGGTGCAGTCCAAACCAAAGTCAAAGGCGGGAAAAAATGTTGAAAATTTCACTATCTCCAAACATATCGATGTTTACACTCAAAAAGATCGCAAACGTCATTTTGAACTCAATGGGGGTGGTCTCGAGTCCTAATTTGACCGTATGCAAAAAGTAGCTTTTCGGACTAACATCCGACTAACGATAAAATATTTAAATAAAATATTTAAATATTGAATCGATAGATATGCGGGTTGTTACAGAACCACTAAGTCGAAAATAGAAAGGGACATCTAGACAGAGGTAACCTTGTCCTACTTGGGTGCTACCCACTAACCTTGCTGCACCTCCCCTGTTTTAGCCATTCCCGGTTTGTGAGGCTTGAGGTCACGATTACCTTAGAAAAGAACACATCACTTAGAATGCTCATCGTCCACCTGACGATGTTCTGAAAGCATTCAATCCATACAAGTTCGTTCCGGGTTCGAACGAAACCGAAGGCATTATCTCGTTACACTCGTTTTGGAATCACCCTCAGAGTTAACGACAATAACCCTTGCACTCTGAATCTTCATCTTCACTTGATTCACGACCTATCGTTAATTTGGATCGATGTGGTATTCGGGTCTCCAGACCTGGAAATCCGGTATACGGAAACCCGATCCCGGTCTCATCGAAATCCAAAGCGTATCTTTTAAGGCCAAGTTGTTTTAAAGTTAAAACAATTCAATTCTTTATCTATATACACACAGATAGATAATTTACAATAGATAATCCATATTATCATCCAACAGATAATTCATATTATCATTTCAATCCAACCAAACATCTATATCATAGATCAGCACATCTCTTATCAGAGATATCAACAATGCAAAGCATTCAATATCATTCATCCATTCTTAAGTAATGATTTATCATCTCTAATTAATTTAAAGTGAATTAAATTAATTACTTCATCCTATAAATCCTGCTTGCTTAATTATTAATTAAACCAATTAATTAATCATACTCTAAGTATCCATCTTAATTAATCATTCTTGATTAATTAACCTTAAATTACTTTAAGTAATTAATCCTTAATTAATTTCACAAATTAATTATCTTAAACCATTAAAGTAATTAATTAAATGTAACGACCCGCCTTCCTATACCCAGGAAGACGCATCATTATGAAGAAAGAAAGGGATAGAAGAAGAAAAGAAAAGAAGAAAGAACAACAACACATCAGAAATCTCACAGCGGAACGAGCAATATGTTATATCACATAAGATATTACATAGTATCATATACATCAGAGTACACAACTTATACATCACAGAATAGACAGTTATAAACTTCTGTCTACTATACAACACAAGTACATCAGTACAATACATCATACACAGCGGAAACTCTATATATCTACACGCTGAAGCCTCCTGCTCCATTGCTCCTCCAGATAACTCGTCAAAGCAAACCTGAATCCCTCGACTACTCAATACAATATTGAGTACCCAAGAGTTTAATAAAACAGAAAATAAACACTTGGGTCAGACATGGGTCTGGTGTGAGTAAACGGTTTAAATTGCTTAACTTTGAAAACCTTTGGAAACAAAAGTATCACGTAAGACTCCCCACACATAAACATGGGTAAGTTTTTACCTTACGCTAACTAAAACATTTGATAGGAAATCCAGTTATATTATAATAGGGTCTAGGGTTTCCAAGTAAAATACAGAAATAGCTGAAATGCTTACATCTCACATTTCAACATAGTTGGGCACAACTAATACGTACGGCACTTATTGGAGTTTGGATTCCATACAATGGCAGGGCTACTGGGGTACCGCCCGTCACAGTACGTGGCCTAGATCACCGTACCGAGGAGTACGCCCGCTCCCCTGCAACACAAAGCCGGAACCATCCCTTACTGGATAATCCCGAACAAGACAATCCCGTAGTTGGCTGCAGTTCCAACTACCCACTAAGTCGAAATATAGAAAGGGACCTCTAGACAGGGATCTATCTTGCTCTCAGTGGGCGCTACCCACGAAGCCTTGCTGCACCTCCCCTGTTTTAGCCATTCCCGGTTGATGAGGCTTGAGGTTACGATTACCTTTAATCAGAACATATCACTTAGAATGCTCATCGTCCACCTGACGATGTGCTGAAAGCATTCAATCCATACAAGTTCGTTCCGGGTTCGAACGAAACCGAAGGCATTATCTCGTTACACTCGTTTTGGAATCACCCTCAGAGTTAATGACAATAACCCTTGCACTCTAAATCTTCATCTTCACTTGAGATTCACGACCTATCGTTAATTTGGATCAATGTGGTATTCGGGTCTCCAGACCTGGAATACCGGTATACGGAAACCCGATCCCGGTCTCATCGAAATCCAAAACGTATCTTTTAAGGCCAAGTTGTTTAAAGGTTTAAACAATTTAACTTAACTATATTCATACAGATAGATAATTCACAATCCACAATTTATAATCACATTATCAATTAAACAGATGATTCATAACCGATAGGTAATCCATATCAACATCACAATAGTTAATCTATATTACCATCATAATGCAACCAAGCATTCATACTACACAACATCTTATCTCATTTCTGAGATACATTCATTCAAGACAAATCAATGTCATCCATTCTTATACTTAAGAAAATTCTTATTTTAATTGATTACTAAATCTTAACTATTAAACCTTACTTAAATTAAAATATAAGATTTAGAAATCAATAAATCATTAAACACATTTTAAATTAAACCTTTAAATCTTTAAAACTTTTCCCAAGTTATTAAATATAATTAAATACAAATTTATTTCAAAATCTACTTATTTTATTTTGAAACTTAATATTATAAAATATATAATCTTGTTTAAATTTTTGATTTAACACAGAAAATATTACAAAACAAAATTTCTTTTGATTTAAAAACAAAACGTTTCTTTTAAAAATCTTTAATGTTTGCTCTAAAAACCAAACCCGAGTAAAACGTTCAGAAACTCGAAGCACTCTCGAGACACTCCACGTTCTTTTCTTCTTCGAGTCAAACTCGAAAAATCCCAGAAGTAAACCCGAGACCTGCTTTCTTTCCCAATCCAAATTTCCAGATGCACGCGAACGTTCTCGTGCACGTGCACACACCCACTGGTCGTCGACGATCTTCGCCCTGGACTCCGGCAACTCGACTTCGACCATAGCATCACGTACGACCACCCTGACTTCCATGATTCGAATTAATTACTTAAGAATTAATTTCTAACTTTGCTTAACCAATCATTAATTAATTACACCTTTAATTAATTAATTACTCATTAAATATTAATCATCCTTGATTAATTATTCATTAATTACATAAAGTAATTATCCTTTAATTAATTTTACAAATTAATTATTCTTATTTATTAACAGTAATTAACCTTTAATTACTTTTATTAATTACATTAATTAATAATCCTTAATTAATTATTTCCATAAATTAATTAACTAAAATTAATTATATTAATTAATTAAACTTTAATTAATCATCTCTATTAATCCACCTTAATTAATCATAAACAATAATTATCATCATGTAATTACTTACCTTAATTAATTATCTTCTTAATTAATTATATTAATCCATTGATTAATTACACCAAATAATAAATCCTTAATTACTTTTACAAAGTAATCATACTTCAATTATTTCTCACTAAATAATTCCCTTTTATTAATTACATCCTGTAATTATACATTAATAACTTACAATAAGTAAATACACTTATCAATCTTATTAAGTATTCATACTTAATCCTTTATCAAGTGATTATCTTTAATTAATCCACAAATTAATTAACTTAATTCAATCACATTCATTTCACTAATTATTCTTGAGTAATTCATTCTTAATTACTCTTTAAACAATTTAATTAATCATTAATTATAGATTAATTATTCTCTTAATTATTAATTAATAAACCTTAATTATCAATTAATAAAACTTAATAACAGTTTATTATCCTTTAATTATTAGTTAATTAATCCTTAATAAATCTATATAGATTAATTATCTCTTTAATTATTAATTAATAAAACCTAATTATTAATTAATAAACTTAATTAATCAACCTCTAATTACTAAATTAATTAATCTCTAATCATTAAATTAATCTCTAATTTAATTAACTATAACTCTCAATTAACTTTAATTAATCCTTGATCATTAATTAAGTAAACTAATTAATTACTTTTAATTAATTTCTCAATTTAATTATCCCTGCCTTAATTAACTTAAAGATAAATCTTTATCTTAATAATTACTTAATCATGATTAACACATATTTTCAAAACATCCAATTCTTTAAAATTAACTCTTAAATACATCTTAAAATTAAGTTTAAAATAACTTAAGATTTAACTTTAACCAATTCAAGTTAAACAAATTATATCACTTTAATTACCCTTATTTTTAAACCTGTTAAATAATTCATTTTATAAACATATTCCTTAAATAAATTTTAAGAACATTTTAAAAGAGGTTTAGATAAGTTTTAAACAGGGAATCGTTTTTAAATTTCAACTGTTATTTATAAAAACTTTAAACAGGCTTAACATCTTTCTCTCCCGATCCTTGCTTCGAGTCATCCACCATCCTACTCGAGAGTGTCTCGAGTTCCCTCCCCATCATCTTCTTCTTCTCTCAATTCTTATATAAAACTAAAACTGCCAGTTCCTAACCTCACGAACACGAGCAAGTACTCGAGTTTTTACCCAAAATCCCCGACATCCCTTCGAGTCGCACGAACCCAGACTCCCCTGACACACTATCATCGTTGTGCACGTGCACAACTATCTGGCCACCCTCCGATGAACTTCACCACCTCCGGCAAGTCGTAAAACCACTCGACAATCGATTACAAACCTTCAATCGATAGTATCTAGTTTAAATCGAATTCGAGTGTTCCACTCGAAACAGATATTCGACAACGTCAGAAAGCAACGCCACGCCTCCTCGTCTCCGACCATCATATCACCTGGAACTCCGGCCACGAGTTACTGACACACCACGCATCATTCCCCTAAAATTTTATACGACTCGATGCGATTTTGAAGATGCAGTAGTCAGAATTCCCAAGTTCAACAAAACTAGGGTTAAAATTAAAATCAAGCAATTTCAATTATCAAAGAGATTTATAAATTCAACAACCATTTTTACTAAACTCTCCAATGCTTCACCTAGCTCCATCAAAAATCTCGAGCAACCCAGATGCCCAGGTCATCAGATAATGACCAAAAACCAAATTCTAGCAATATCCCAAATACACATTCAATACTTTACTAAAAATTATGATTTTGATTTTAAAAATCCTAACTTTAAGAGATGATTAAAGATGTATATTTGAATCAATACAAGTTGACATTTGATTTTGATCATATAATTAAGATTTACTGTATTATCTTGATTCCAGTAAATTTCCAACTAAAAATACTCGAACTTATCACTATAACTAGATGATGTTTAAACTAACATAACTTGTTTGTATATCACAGCCTATCAGAGTTTAAATGAAGAGATTTTGAATTTTTCTCTTTGTTTAAAAACTCTGTAAAATAAGAACAGGGTATAATTTGTACACAAACATGCACACTTAACTGCTTCATATTTATAAACATGCAAGCCTAATTTCCATTTATACAAACAATTATTACAACATTATTTCATACATCCATCACATGTAACAAATTAAACAGGTTAAAGTTTGTTTACTCACTTTAAATAACAGAGAAGCCAATATTTATACATTCTGGAAAAACAAGTAAGTTTTTATATATATATCCAGATAAATAAGCATGAAAATCATATCATAACTTTATCACCCTAAATCATCTCATCAAAAAAGCATTTTTAAGAAGATCACAGCAATTTAAAGTTTCCAGTTTCAAAGCATTTCAGAGATCAAAAGCAAAATTCTTTCCAGTTCAATCGAGCATTTCAGTCCAGAATTCGTCAAGACTAACCTGAATTCCCTTGACTACTCATACAAATTTGAGTACCCAAGAGTTTAATAAAACAGAAAATAAACACTTGGGTCAGACATGGGTCTGGTGTGAGTAAACGGTTAGATTGCTTAACTTTGAAAACTTTTGAAAACAAAAGTATCACGTAAGACTCCCCACAAATAAACATGGGTAAGTTTTTACCTTACGCTAACTAAAACGTTTGATAGGAAATCTGATTGTATTATAATAGGGTCTAGGGTTTTCAAGTAAAATACAGAAATAGCTGAAATGCTTACATCTCACATTCCAACATAGTTGGGCACAACTAATACGTACGGCACTTATTGGAGTTTGGATTCCATATAATGGCAGGGCTACTGGGGTACCGCCCGTCACAGTACGTGGCCTAGATCACCGTACCAAGGAGTACGCCCGCTCCCCTGCAACACAAAGCCGGAACCATCCCTTACTGGATAATCCCGAACAAGATAACCCCGTAGTTAGCGCGACCAACCACACACTAAGCCGAAAAGAAGAGGGACCTCTAGACAGGGATCTATCTTGCTCTCAGTGGGTGCTACCCACGAAGCTTTGCTGCACCTCCCCTGTTTTAGCCATTCCCGGTTGATGAGGCTTGAGGTTACGATTACCTTTAATCAGAACATATCACTTAGAATGCTCATCGTCCGCCTGACGATGTGTTGAAAGCATTCAATCCATACAAGTTCGTTCCGGGTTCGAACGAAACCGAAGGCATTATCTCGTTACACTCGTTTTGGAATCACCCTCAGAGTTAACGACAATAACCCTTGCACTCTAAATCTTCATCTTCACTTGAGATTCACGACCTATCGTTAATTTGGATCGATGTGGTATTCGGGTCTCCAGACCTGGAATACCGGTATACGGAAACCCGATCCCGGTCTCATCGAAATCCAAAACGTATCTTTTAAGGGCCAAGTTGTTTTAAGGTTAAAACAATTCAATTTTTATCTATATACACAAAGATAGATAATTCAATATTATCATCCCAAACAGATAATTCACATTATCATTATAATTCAACCAAACATCCATATCATATATCAATCATATCTCATCAGAGATATCAAACAATGAAATACATTCAATCTCATTCATCCATCCTTAAGCAATGATTTATATCATCTAATTAATTTAAAGTGAATTAAACTAATTACTTCATTCTATAAATCCTGCTTACTTAATTATTAATTAAACCAATTAATTAATCATTACTCTAAGTATCCATCTTAATTAATCATTCCTGATTAATAATCCTTTAATTACTTTAAGTAATTAATTCTTAATTAATTTCACAAATTAATTAACTTAAACCATTACAGTAATTAATCTTTAATTACATCATTAATTAATTAACTATATTTAATTACATTAATCCTTAATTAATTACAATTAATTAATCACTTTATTTATTAATTATTACTTAATTAATCAATCTTAATTACAATTAATTAATTATCATTCTATTAATTAATCTTACTTAATCAACTCTTAATTACATCATTAATTAATTATAAACTAATGATTTCTAATTACATCTTTAATTATTCTATTAATTACATTAAGTAATTATTCTTAATTAAACCACAATTATTAATCACCTTTGATTAATCTAATCCAGTAATTAACTTCCCTTAATTACTTTTCTTAATTAATTACATTTTAATTAATTATCTTAACAATTAATTAATTACATTATTAATTAACCTTAATTAAACCACAATTATTAATCATCTTTGATTAATCTAATCCTTTAATTAATTTAATTTAATAAATTATTAAATTAATAACAAGTGATTAACTCATAATCATTTCCATTAAATAAAATAATTATCCTCTAATTACTTTATTAAATAATTCCCCTTTTACTTAATTACATTCAGTAATTATTCCTTAATTACTTCATCAAGTAATTATACTTAATTAATTATAAGTAATTATCTTTAATAATTACTAATTATTTACTTAGTTAATTATTTAACTAATTATTTAAATAAATGAACTAATTTCTTTATCCTTATATTTAAAAGATCTTAATTAAGAAAATCATTATCTTAATTAAATTATTATCTATTCTTAATTCATTTTAATAAATGAATTATCCTTATTAATTTTACATATTAATTTCCTTTAATAAATCAAAATCTCTTTACTATAATTGATTTACTAAAATCCTTATTATTTAAACTTTATTTAAAATAAATACTTTAGAATCAATTATAATCTACACATCTAATTTAACTTCTAAAATCTTTTGAACTTTAAAAGTTTATTTAATAAATTTTAATACAAAGATCATTTTGGAAATCTATGTTTCTATCTTTTAAAAACTTATTTATTAAATATATAAAACTTACTAAAATACTTATTCTTTGAAACAATTTATTTCTGTAATCCTAAAACTTGTTTAACTTTGTTTTAAAAACTTAGAAACATTTCAAAAACAAATTTCTTTTGTTTAAAACTTTTTAAAACTTCCTGTACAATTCTTTAAAACCCGCTCCTACCAAAACCCGAGAAAATCCTTAGAATTCTCGAAGTAATTCTCGAGTCACTCAACTAAGCTTCCTGCTTCGAGTCTTTCACGATGGCAACGCGACTTCAAACCCGAGTCACTCTCGTCTTCCTCCATTCTTCAATTTCCAGTGCACACGAACAAGCTCGTGCACGTGCACGCCACGTCTGAACGTCGATGATCTCCGTTCTGGCCTCCGGCAAGTCAGACTCCATCATGCTATCACGATCGACCATCAAAATCTATTCGATTCGTACGAGATTCAAATTCGACTCGAATAACCCATCAGCCTAAAAACGAACATCACCAGAACCACTCGCCTCCGATGATCCCTGACCGAAACACCACGCCATCTTCACCATAGCTCTGTCACGTCTCCCAGCATCTCCAGATCACCATGCGATCGACTCCGGTCGCTTCTCATCGTCGCGAAATTCCTCTGAATACTGACGACAAACTCAGGGTGTTAAACCCTACTTCGACAATCTCTGGCCATCACGGCCATTGAAAAATCACCACGACAATTTTCCTGCACTCGTAGACCACTCAACCATCTCTGGCTCGAATATCATCCCCTCCTTCGCCGCCGATCGACCATAGTTGACCAATACATCACAAACGTTCAACTCGAAAAAACCCACTAATTTCCAAACTAAAAATCATGATGTACATATTAAAAATCATGATTTTCTATCACTACTTCAACCATGAAATCAAATCTCAAAATTTAATTTATAAAATTTTGACCCAAATTTAATTTTACTGTAAATTTGAAAATTTCGAGCTAATTATTCCATTTAAATTCCTGTAATTATTTTTAGGAGTGATGTTACATGATTTCAAACATCTTTCGTTTACAAATCATAAACCAATTATGATTCAATGATGAGATATTGGATTTCCTAAGAAATCAAAACAACAGAGCCTATATTTGTATACATACAGGCATTACACAGGCATCAAACATTCATATTCATACATGCATTCATTTTAATCCAAGCATTTCAGGTAACAGCATGATTTTCATTCACAACATCAAAATGAAATCCAGGATTAAACTGTTTTTAAAATAGGTTTACTCACCAGAAATTATAAAACAGAGAACAGAGAACAGATTTTTGTCCCAGGCTTGTTCCAGACTGATATTGATTTTGAACTTGCATTTCTATTTGCTTTGTTGAATTTAAACTTGCTGTAAAGACCCGCAAATCCGTCTTCCGAAAACCCGACACTGCTACGTCCACTGTAGCAATTGCCGAACAATCGGATGGCGAAAACGCGAAACTTTAATATTTAAAAGAAGAGGAGGAAGAGAAGATAGAAGAAAAAGAGAAAAGAAAGAAGAATAACAGAACAACAACAGAGAACAGAAACAGAACAATATCAGAATCTTACACATCGCAGCGGAACAATATACAATAGATAATTACTAGTCTTTTAAAACAAAGAACTATATCATTTTATACATACATCAATCGTCAGAGTCAATATACAACTCAGTACAACAATGGACAGTTATATAAACTTGTCCTCATACAGAATACACAGCGGAATAAATACTATCAGATACAAATACTACGTCTCGTCATCCAGCTTATCTCCAAAGCTCCAGAATATCCAGATAACCTAATAATCTAACTCTAGACTGCCCGTGTGGAAATTTGTGGGCACCCAGAGTTTAGAAGGGAAACAATAAACTCCGAGTCAGTCATGGTGACTGGTGTGAGATCGTAAAACAGTTTAACTTTTAAAAATAAATAGCAGAGAATTTTAAAGTCAATTCGAAATGCTTTTGGAAAATGAAACTACCATAAGACCTCCCGCCACACACACAATGCAAACGCAGACTTGGAGGAGATTTCTTCTTATGATAGTCAAAGATGCTTACTACGCAAAAATCAAATTCTTTTTGATATTATTATTAGTGCATAGTGTAGAAAAACATTTCGAAAGTAGAATATAAATCTTAGCCAGCATAGGTACCATTATAGTATGCTTGCTATAGCTACCATATTAAATGGCAGGTTCTACAACTAAAACCGTACAAGTCACGTATTGTTTCTTTGGATTTCCAACAAATGGTCAGGCTAAGGAACTTCCTATCCACGATGGGTACGTCCCTGGAATAGACGACCCGAGAATCTAACGTTACGGTTAGATCTCTGCCAACACAAGGCCGGGTTACCTCTGCAAAAATAGGTAACTACTGACACGCGTATGCCATCCCCCGATCGTCACCGATCTTCCCGAGGATCCCCGATTTCCAACAAACCACAAAGTAATAATAACTGTGCAGCAACCACAGAGGTTAAGTATCTGGGCTCCATACCATGATACCACCTTTATCCAGAAGGAATGACATACACTAAGGGGCGCTACTCCCTAGAACCTTGCTGCATTCGTCCTGTTTCGACCATTTCCGGGGTGTGAGGCTCGACGAAGTCTCGTCCACAAAGCTACGCTTTCTATAAAAAGCCCTGCTTCGGGTCCAACAAAATGATCAACCTATGATCACAAAGATATAAGATCAAACAAATGATCATATCGCAAATGATCAAACACTGATCATTTCACAGCAACACTCAGTATGCCACGTTACCAAATTGGGATATATCGCTGATTAATTTCAACTACATAACCTCTGAGCTCGTACGTCTCAGAGAAGGGTGTTAAGCTAAGAGAATAAATTCTCCGCCACCAACAGAAATGTATTTGAAAGAAATCAGCTTTATATCTCAAATTGTAACGTCAGACACACAATCCATACAAGTCTGTTCCGGGATCGAACAGAACCGAAGGCACTTCTCACGAAGCCCTTGCATTTCCGGATAATTTTCTAATCACGTCAGGACTTCCCGTCACTAAGGGTGATAAAACCTCTAAATCGAAGATCAGTCGATGTAGAGTAACTCGACGGTAATCCTTCCGTTTTCAAAAATATCCGGTCTTCAACACCGGTCTTCGAATGCAATTCATATCGACGTATCACATATTCGGAATGGGTTATACGACCCCATGGTCCTTTCCCGGCTAACCCGAATAGTGAGCGTTTATTTAAAAATAAGTGTGGCATTCAAATTCATCCAATCACAACAAATACCTATCTAAAGGTAATTATTGATAGTCGGTTATTTAACTATCAATAAAGATGCGCAACATCATCAGATTCCAAATAATTTTCCAAATTATTTCATCTCCAAAAGTATCTTTACTAAATATATTATTTCCACACTTAACCATTTGAAAATAATTTCAAATCAATTTCCACATTTCAATTTTATCTTTGAAGATAAAATCTCAAAACAGTTCATTTCATATTGGAAAAGCAATTCCATACTTATTTAAAAATAAGTATTTCACAAATCTATTTATTTTCAACACTTAGAAAATATTCGATATACTTAAATCAAAATTAAGTATATATTTCATTCTTTAAGGAAATCATCTATTATAACAACATTTATTTGAGTCAAAACGAGTGTTACGTAAAACATCATTACGACGACTCAAAAATCACTAGTATAGGGATTCGGATTTAGATAGATATATAAATCCCAATACTACATCAAAACATTTTCTTTCGGAAATCATTTACTATAACAACAGTGTTATAGTCCACCATTTCCTTCTACTTCTCGAAAACGTCTATTTCAACAATAAATGTTGAAATCTATGCTTTCGATTCATAACACATTTTAAAACACCTTTAAAATATTTAACTTCATTTTTAAAATATTACTTCTTCAAAAATGAATCCATTTTACTTAACAATATATTCACTGTCCAAAATCGTGAATATATCTTCTTTAAAAATCTTCTATATTTAATTTCTCAAATCCCATTGATTTTGAATTTATAAAACAACGTTTATAAATTCTATTTCTATTTTATAACAACTTCGATTTAATAAATCTCCTTTTATTTACAAATTCGATCAATATTCCATTTAAAGGAAAAAAATCAAATTTATAAGTTAATCTCTTATAAATCTTTTATGCTACCGTTTCATCCATTTTATAACTTCATACTTTATAAATCTATAAAATTCATATCTTTCACAATTTATAATTCTATAAATCTCATGTCTTTACAATTTATAATTCAATAAATCTCTAACACCTATAAACACTCGTTTTAAAATTCCAACACTTTAAATTGATAAATATCAATTCTGTACATCCTTTATATACATCATTTTTAGTAATTCAAAAGAAATCCAAACTTAAACTATTTTATAAATTACTTGGCTATTTATTTCAAAATCACTTTTCAGTTGTATTTCACAATTTAAAATTTTCATAACTTTAAATTTATAACATGTATTTATTTAAAGTAAACCAATTCAAAGATTCAAATAAAACGTATACTTTCAAATAATCACTTTTAAAATCTCTTCTTAAAATTAAATTCGTTATTTTTAAACTTCAAAATTTGAATCCGATGATGCAACAGCATCAATTGGTCAATCACAACAACAACATCATATATCAACATATGATAACAGAATATACATCAATCCTGTAAATAAATAACTACTAGTGAGGAATCCAGTTGGATCCCTCCAACCTGTTTCCCTGCATCCAAAGACGTTAGCACAATACCAATTCCGCTCCAGTACGGAATTATCGCGGTATATAGGTTTTTATAAATCCGCTTACTAACGGCGCAATAGGGTCTCATCCGCTATACGAGGCGGGAAATCATCAATCCAATATATACATATGCCAATATGTATATACTGCTATATATATAGATATATCCTATCATATCTAATACAAACAGCAATCATAGCAATCAAACAATAACTGTAAACATTCCACATTCTATTCGAGTGAGAAAAATCTCACCTTAGCTTTTAATTTGCAATCCCATTTTCCAATTTGATCATTTCTTCACGGTTTAACCTTGTATAACAATTTATACAATATATCAATATTTGAATTAAATCGAACACTTAAATTATTGTTCTATTTATCTACTTAACCAATTTCTCCTTTAATAATCGTTTTCTCCTTTTTTTATAAACATTCCCATTTAACAATTTAAATTCCCAAAAATTTATCTTAAACAAATTTTCCTTTAATAATTAAATTAACTTACCTTTAAATGATATTTATCCAAATATTATAAAATTTCTTTTTCTTACCAAAAATTATATTTTTAACAAATTTTCTTTTATAACCTTTAGAAATCAAAATAATTACCAAGGTTAACTAAACAATTTAATTACTGTTCAATAGTTTTAATCTTTTAACTAACTTTCTTTTTAACAAATTCTAAAATTGTTAAATACATTGATTAAGCAATTTAAACACCTCAATGTATTAAATTAAAATTTTACATTTTCTGAAGAAAATTAACTACTTCAATACATATAAAATCTGTATTTAATTTCTTTGCTATAATCATAAACTTTTAAATTAAAATAACAAATAGTTTTATACCTTACTGCAGTCAGACATCGCCACAAGATGCCGCCCCTTGCTTGCTCGAGCTGCCAACGTTGGCTGCATTCGCGAGCACGCCACCGTACGCGATGCCTTCGCGTTCCCAACCTCGCAATCGCCAGCGACCTGCCATCATCGCGACCTCGCTCGCGACATTGCCCAAAACGCCATGCTCGATCGAATATCCCCCAAATCGAGTTGCCACTTCATCGTCGTCGTGCCCTAGCTCGCGCTCGCCCACGCGACATCGCTCGCGTCCCAGACGCCATCGCACCACCATCCATCGTGACCTGGAGCACGCGCGCTTCCATCCAACCATCGCGTCTCCCCAGCTCGAACTCGAGTTCGCCGTTCGAAATCGACCCCCTTTGTTTTGTTTAGTTTGGTTTGGAAGCTTTTGAACAGGTGAGGGAGAGACGCGATTTTTCGTTCGTTCGAACTGTAAGGGGAAAGAGGAGCTTCGTTTTCGTTTTAATTTAAAGAAGGCAGTGGCCATTTTCGTTTCTCGTTTTGATTTTTTGAAGAGGGAAGGGACGAGATACCTAAAATTGAACGAAGTATGGTTACGTGAGGGGTTGCACGACTTCGTGATTCTCGGCGTGTTCAAAGGCGTGTTTACAGGGGAAAAGTAGCTGATGTGTTGACTAAATTTAAATATTAAAATGAATTTGAATTTGATTTTATTTCGACGCGTTTGCATATCGTACGGTCACACGACAACTCCGTTCAATACGAAATTTGAAATCCAGTAATAACCAACTATTACGGACCCAATGGAACTGGTTTCGTCGAATTCCGAGACTGTTTGAAAATTGACTATTTTTAAATATCAATTCGAACTATAAAATTTCAAAACCGAACAAATCATTTTCAAACTCTATTCCGAAGCTTCGATTATCTTCAGAAATATAAATACGAATTTTAAAAGCTTTCGAAATATTTTTCTTCAACTTACAACTGAATATTCAAATTTAATTCAACTTACAATAGATTAAATTTTATAATTAAATCGTCAAAATTCAAAGTTATTTCGGGGATTCAAATTAAATCGTCATTCAAATATTTAAAATTAATTAAATATTCTCAATTTAATTTGTTCAAAATTCTGGGTCGTTACAAACTTCCCTCCTTAAAAGAATTTCGTCCTCGAAATTACAAGTTAGGAAAAAATGGTCCTTAACTCGTCTACTATTTTTTTTCAATCTAAATAGTTTTATCAATTCTTCAAAACAAATCTTCTACTAAAGATTCGTTATTACTTCAACTAGTTTTTCAACTTCAATTACAGGTTTCAAACAACATTGTTTACTTCTCAATTCAAATTCAAGTTTAAATTCAAATTTAAACTTCCAAATTTTCTCAAAAATTTTCTAACACCCTAAATTTTCGAAAAATTTCGCCAGCGTCTCCTTTGCGCGGCTAATACGGCACGACTACAAAACGTCCCTACGGACTCTCAGATTTCAAAAAGAAAAAGAAAAAGCCAAGCGGCTAGAGAGAAATCATCAAAAACTCATATTATAATTCAAATACGTACCTTTTGTCGAGCAATTCAAATTATCTGTGAAATCAAATTCAATTCCCTTTATACCTGTATATCTACTAGCCATAATATCTAGTTATAACATCCAACTATTTTGCAAATTTTATTACAACTTCTAATATCAACTTCTTATACCATTTCTAGTTTACTATAGAAGTTATATCCATTATTATTCAATTTCACATTCCACATTCATTTGAATTTAATCTACACTTTCAATCTAATTTAGATTCAGTTTACTTCTGAATATTGCATTTCATCAATTATCTTTAGTTCACTTCAAACAAATCTTAAAGCTTCATTTTATTTCACACAATTCAAATTTGTTTTCAATATCCAGTTTTACTTACTTACAAATTTAAAATGAATTTTAACATTCAACTTCATTTCCTTGCACTTACGATATCAAATTTTTTTATTTACTCATTCACTAATTCATTCGTTTTCATTTTGAATCTCATTTCTATCAGATTTCAAATATTTCATAAGTTATCAACTCATTTACATCTTGATTTATACAAATCGCTTCTACATTCATATTACTAATTCCATTCCACTAATAAATTTTAATTTCGATCATTTTCTTGGAATCCCGTTCCAAGTTATAAATTCGTTCACAATTTATATTTACACTTTTAATTCATATGTGAATTCATTTCCTTATGCTTCCAATTCATATTTAAAATTTCATTCGTTAAATGGATTTTTATTTAAACTTTAAACTTTACAAGTTATCAATTTCATAATATTTCATAAATATTTTTATATAGTATTCCAGAGTCTTACCATCATTTCAAAGCCATTTTTGAAGACAATTCAAATCATTCTTTGAATTTCAAAAACAAAAATCCAAATTTCCAATCAACTTCCATTTAAAACAATTTGGCAGCAATTCCTCTTCTGGAAACCCGAAAATGAACACCGGTGATGCCATGGTCATCATCGGAATTATTTTCCAGCGACCGAAAAGAGTTTAGAGCTTTTCATTTCTTTCAAAATACTTTTCAAAACCTTTGAAATTCATTTTCCAATCAAAAAAAGATTTAAACTTCTCGAATCTCCAAAATTTCAAATTCTTTTCAACACATTTCCAAAAACTTCTCTGGAATTCCGTTTTAAATTACAATTCACATTTATAATTCACATTCTCAAATTCTACTGGTATATGAATTCATTTCTTAAATTTGGAGTTATAATTCCAATTTCTCATTTAATTTCAATGATAATAGTTTAATGTTATCATTTCTAGCAACCATGCAACCATATACTATAGTAATTCATAGAAAATTAATTCCTTTATATACAAAAATAGTTTTGGGCAAAATTATCTCATTTACCCTATTTAAAACAATACTGTGCCGAATTGTTCTATTCGAGTGTTTAGAGATCCCTATCAATGATCGTTAATTACTCGTATTGACCAGAATCCATATACCACTCAATAAACCAATCATCACAATATAAAACAATTTTTTTATATTCACTAACAAATACGCGCTCATATCTATTATTACACTCAACTCATTCTAGAGTACTACTGACTCTATCTCTAATGAGTAACACCCAACAGAGCAGGGTTGTCGCTTAACCATATGCTCTGATACCAACTGTAAAGACCCGCAAATCCGTCTTCCGAAAACCCGACACTGCTACGTCCACTGTAGCAATTGCCGAACAATCGGATGGCGAAAACGCGAAACTTTAATATTTAAAAGAAGAGGAGGAAGAGAAGATAGAAGAAAAAGAGAAAAGAAAGAAGAATAACAGAACAACAACAGAGAACAGAAACAGAACAATATCAGAATCTTACACATCGCAGCGGAACAATATACAATAGATAATTACTAGTCTTTTAAAACAAAGAACTATATCATTTTATACATACATCAATCGTCAGAGTCAATATACAACTCAGTACAACAATGGACAGTTATATAAACTTGTCCTCATACAGAATACACAGCGGAATAAATACTATCAGATACAAATACTACGTCTCGTCATCCAGCTTATCTCCAAAGCTCCAGAATATCCAGATAACCTAATAATCTAACTCTAGACTGCCCATGTGGAAATTTGTGGGCACCCAGAGTTTAGAAGGGAAACAATAAACTCCGAGTCAGTCATGGTGACTGGTGTGAGATCGTAAAACAGTTTAACTTTTAAAAATAAATAGCAGAGAATTTTAAAGTCAATTCGAAATGCTTTTGGAAAATGAAACTACCATAAGACCTCCCGCCACACACACAATGCAAACGCAGACTTGGAGGAGATTTCTTCTTATGATAGTCAAAGATGCTTACTACGCAAAAATCAAATTCTTTTTGATATTATTATTAGTGCATAGTGTAGAAAAACATTTCGAAAGTAGAATATAAATCTTAGCCAGCATAGGTACCATTATAGTATGCTTGCTATAGCTACCATATTAAATGGCAGGTTCTACAACTAAAACCGTACAAGTCACGTATTGTTTCTTTGGATTTCCAACAAATGGTCAGGCTAAGGAACTTCCTATCCACGATGGGTACGTCCCTGGAATAGACGACCCGAGAATCTAACGTTACGGTTAGATCTCTGCCAACACAAGGCCGGGTTACCTCTGCAAAAATAGGTAACTACTGACACGCGTATGCCATCCCCCGATCGTCACCGATCTTCCCGAGGATCCCCGATTTCCAACAAACCACAAAGTAATAATAACTGTGCAGCAACCACAGAGGTTAAGTATCTGGGCTCCATACCATGATACCACCTTTATCCAGAAGGAATGACATACACTAAGGGGCGCTACTCCCTAGAACCTTGCTGCATTCGTCCTGTTTCGACCATTTCCGGGGTGTGAGGCTCGACGAAGTCTCGTCCACAAAGCTACGCTTTCTATAAAAAGCCCTGCTTCGGGTCCAACAAAATGATCAACCTATGATCACAAAGATATAAGATCAAACAAATGATCATATCGCAAATGATCAAACACTGATCATTTCACAGCAACACTCAGTATGCCACGTTACCAAATTGGGATATATCGCTGATTAATTTCAACTACATAACCTCTGAGCTCGTACGTCTCAGAGAAGGGTGTTAAGCTAAGAGAATAAATTCTCCGCCACCAACAGAAATGTATTTGAAAGAAATCAGCTTTATATCTCAAATTGTAACGTCAGACACACAATCCATACAAGTCTGTTCCGGGATCAAACAGAACCGAAGGCACTTCTCACGAAGCCCTTGCATTTCCGGATAATTTTCTAATCACGTCAGGACTTCCCGTCACTAAGGGTGATAAAACCTCTAAATCAAAGATCAGTCGATGTAGAGTAACTCGACGGTAATCCTTCCGTTTTCAAAAATATCCGGTCTTCAACACCGGTCTTCGAATGCAATTCATATCGACGTATCACATATTCGGAATGGGTTATACGACCCCATGGTCCTTTCCCGGCTAACCCAAATAGTGAGCGTTTATTTAAAAATAAGTGTGGCATTCAAATTCATCCAATCACAACAAATACCTATCTAAAGGTAATTATTGATAGTCGGTTATTTAACTATCAATAAAGATGCGCAACATCATCAGATTCCAAATAATTTTCCAAATTATTTCATCTCCAAAAGTATCTTTACTAAATATATTATTTCCACACTTAACCATTTGAAAATAATTTCAAATCAATTTCCACATTTCAATTTTATCTTTGAAGATAAAATCTCAAAACAGTTCATTTCATATTGGAAAAGCAATTCCATACTTATTTAAAAATAAGTATTTCACAAATCTATTTATTTTCAACACTTAGAAAATATTCGATATACTTAAATCAAAATTAAGTATATATTTCATTCTTTAAGGAAATCATCTATTATAACAACATTTATTTGAGTCAAAACGAGTGTTACGTAAAACATCGTTACGACGACTCAAAAATCACTAGTATAGGGATTCGGATTTAGATAGATATATAAATCCCAATACTACATCAAAACATTTTCTTTCGGAAATCATTTACTATAACAACAGTGTTATAGTCCACCATTTCCTTCTACTTCTCGAAAACGTCTATTTCAACAATAAATGTTGAAATCTATGCTTTCGATTCATAACACATTTTAAAACACCTTTAAAATATTTAACTTCATTTTTAAAATATTACTTCTTCAAAAATGAATCCATTTTACTTAACAATATATTCACTGTCCAAAATCGTGAATATATCTTCTTTAAAAATCTTCTATATTTAATTTCTCAAATCCCATTGATTTCGAATTTATAAAACAACGTTTATAAATTCTATTTCTATTTTATAACAACTTCGATTTAATAAATCTCCTTTTATTTACAAATTCGATCAATATTCCATTTAAAGGAAAAAAATCAAATTTATAAGTTAATCTCTTATAAATCTTTTATGCTACCGTTTCATCCATTTTATAACTTCATACTTTATAAATCTATAAAATTCATATCTTTCACAATTTATAATTCTATAAATCTCATGTCTTTACAATTTATAATTCAATAAATCTCTAACACCTATAAACACTCGTTTTAAAATTCCAACACTTTAAATTGATAAATATCAATTCTGTACATCCTTTATATACATCATTTTTAGTAATTCAAAAGAAATCCAAACTTAAACTATTTTATAAATTACTTGGCTATTTATTTCAAAATCACTTTTCAGTTGTATTTCACAATTTAAAATTTTCATAACTTTAAATTTATAACATGTATTTATTTAAAGTAAACCAATTCAAAGATTCAAATAAAACGTATACTTTCAAATAATCACTTTTAAAATCTCTTCTTAAAATTAAATTCGTTATTTTTAAACTTCAAAATTTGAATCCGATGATGCAACAGCATCAATTGGTCAATCACAACAACAACATCATATATCAACATATGATAACAGAATATACATCAATCCTGTAAATAAATAACTACTAGTGAGGAATCCAGTTGGATCCCTCCAACCTGTTTCCCTGCATCCAAAGACGTTAGCACAATACCAATTCCGCTCCAGTACGGAATTATCGCGGTATATAGGTTTTTATAAATCCGCTTACTAACGGCGCAATAGGGTCTCATCCGCTATACGAGGCGGGAAATCATCAATCCAATATATACATATGCCAATATGTATATACTGCTATATATATAGATATATCCTATCATATCTAATACAAACAGCAATCATAGCAATCAAACAATAACTGTAAACATTCCACATTCTATTCGAGTGAGAAAAATCTCACCTTAGCTTTTAATTTGCAATCCCATTTTCCAATTTGATCATTTCTTCACGGTTTAACCTTGTATAACAATTTATACAATATATCAATATTTGAATTAAATCGAACACTTAAATTATTGTTCTATTTATCTACTTAACCAATTTCTCCTTTAATAATCGTTTTCTCCTTTTTTTATAAACATTCCCATTTAACAATTTAAATTCCCAAAAATTTATCTTAAACAAATTTTCCTTTAATAATTAAATTAACTTACCTTTAAATGATATTTATCCAAATATTATAAAATTTCTTTTTCTTACCAAAAATTATATTTTTAACAAATTTTCTTTTATAACCTTTAGAAATCAAAATAATTACCAAGGTTAACTAAACAATTTAATTACTGTTCAATAGTTTTAATCTTTTAACTAACTTTCTTTTTAACAAATTCTAAAATTGTTAAATACATTGATTAAGCAATTTAAACACCTCAATGTATTAAATTAAAATTTTACATTTTCTGAAGAAAATTAACTACTTCAATACATATAAAATCTGTATTTAATTTCTTTGCTATAATCATAAACTTTTAAATTAAAATAACAAATAGTTTTATACCTTACTGCAGTCAGACATCGCCACAAGATGCCGCCCCTTGCTTGCTCGAGCTGCCAACGTTGGCTGCATTCGCGAGCACGCCACCGTACGCGATGCCTTCGCGTTCCCAACCTCGCAATCGCCAGCGACCTGCCATCATCGCGACCTCGCTCGCGACATTGCCCAAAACGCCATGCTCGATCGAATATCCCCCAAATCGAGTTGCCACTTCATCGTCGTCGTGCCCTAGCTCGCGCTCGCCCACGCGACATCGCTCGCGTCCCAGACGCCATCGCACCACCATCCATCGTGACCTGGAGCACGCGCGCTTCCATCCAACCATCGCGTCTCCCCAGCTCGAACTCGAGTTCGCCGTTCGAAATCGACCCCCTTTGTTTTGTTTAGTTTGGTTTGGAAGCTTTTGAACAGGTGAGGGAGAGACGCGATTTTTCGTTCGTTCGAACTGTAAGGGGAAAGAGGAGCTTCGTTTTCGTTTTAATTTAAAGAAGGCAGTGGCCATTTTCGTTTCTCGTTTTGATTTTTTGAAGAGGGAAGGGACGAGATACCTAAAATTGAACGAAGTATGGTTACGTGAGGGGTTGCACGACTTCGTGATTCTCGGCGTGTTCAAAGGCGTGTTTACAGGGGAAAAGTAGCTGATGTGTTGACTAAATTTAAATATTAAAATGAATTTGAATTTGATTTTATTTCGACGCGTTTGCATATCGTACGGTCACACGACAACTCCGTTCAATACGAAATTTGAAATCCAGTAATAACCAACTATTACGGACCCAATGGAACTGGTTTCGTCGAATTCCGAGACTGTTTGAAAATTGACTATTTTTAAATATCAATTCGAACTATAAAATTTCAAAACCGAACAAATCATTTTCAAACTCTATTCCGAAGCTTCGATTATCTTCAGAAATATAAATACGAATTTTAAAAGCTTTCGAAATATTTTTCTTCAACTTACAACTGAATATTCAAATTTAATTCAACTTACAATAGATTAAATTTTATAATTAAATCGTCAAAATTCAAAGTTATTTCGGGGATTCAAATTAAATCGTCATTCAAATATTTAAAATTAATTAAATATTCTCAATTTAATTTGTTCAAAATTCTGGGTCGTTACACTTGCTGTTGATCTTTGAAACTGATTTGTATTTGAGAAAATTTGAAACTGATGTTGCCTTTGATCTCCTTTTGCTTTGCATGTTCAGATTTACATTTCTTTTGAATTTGATTTCCAGGTTTTCTTTTTCTCTTAGCATTTTGATTTCCAGACTTTTATTTGATTTTTAAATTCGAACTTAGTTTTTTAGTTGAGAAAAGAATAGTTTCAGCTGATAGTAAAAATATTTCTTCTTTTAAATTTTGATTTATTTATTTTTAATTATTAAGAAGAATGTTGACATTTGTCCTCCTAAGAGTTAATTAACTTACACCTAAACACTCCAAGCTTCCATATGTTTACAAGTGTTTTAAATGCTTTCTTATTGATTTACAAGTGTTAATTCCTTTTTATTTTGATTTATTTAAATCCTACATGTATATTTAAAAATATCTATATGTATAAAAATGTATTTATCCTTTTATAAATAAGCTTTAAGATTTCTATATAAATATACAAATGTGAAAAACTATTATTTATAATAACTTATACTTTGATCAATATAAATATAACATATTCATATATGCTTGAGAAATTGAGTTTAACTCTCTATATATTTTTACAAAAACCATTTTGACTTATATTTGAATATTAAAAGAGAAAAGATTATTAAAACAAATAAACTTCTTAATTTAAACCTTATTTAAACTTAAGCTTACATATATATTTTTAATAAATAAGAAATTACACTTGTTATTTAAATCTCAATTATCATTTCCAAAAGTACTAAGTCAAATTACAAATTTCCAAATTACAAATTATATATATATATATTAAAGTTTGAAAATACCTTTTTAAATTCAAATCCAATATTCTTTCCATTTCAATATATACAAATATATATTCTAAATGGAAAATATTTTTTTAACATTAGTTTTGATAATTATCATATTGAAATTTTAATACATAACTTCAAATAACAATATATATATATTCATTATAAATAGAAAACATTTATATAAGTTTTAAAAGATAAATCTTACCAATTTTAAATTTATTAGAAAAGATAATAATAAATATTGCCAATTTAAAATATTATTAACCTTTTAAAATGAATTAAACTTGTCAATTTATAAAATAAATCAACTAATCAATTTAGTTATTAATAAAGATTATTAAATTGATATTGCCAAATTTCCGGGATATCACAGAATTTGATTAAATGTAATAGTTAAATAATTACTAAATAATTAAATGTAACGACCAGATTATTTGATTATTTAGGGAAGTCAGATTGATATTCCCTAATATTTAAGTAAATTACTTATTTGAAGTTTGGGATTTATATACTAATTAATAATTTATATAATTAATTATTATCTAAATAATTAATTAATTAAATATTTATATTTAGATAATAATTAATAATTAGTTAAATATAAATAAGTATATGTATTATTACTTATAACTTCATAATTTTTAGACATAATGTAATCAAATTCTATAATTGATTATTTAGATAATAATTAGTTAAATATAAATTATCACATAATCCTTAATTACAGAATTCTGTGATATAAGTTAAATGCTGTGATATTCTAATTGGATGTCAGAAATTTGATTATTTCCCGGATATTTAAGTTAAATGAATTTGTTTAAAGATAATCTAATAGGATTCGCCCTCAGATATAATATTTAATTATTCAGATAAATATACCAAATGTTAATTGGATAATTAATTCCTATTTAATATAATTGTTCAAGTGATTTATATATATGTGATTAACTTAAATCAAAGTTAGTTTGGGTCGTAAAAATCTGAAGCTTTGAAGTTTGGAGAAGAAGCATTGAACTCGGGGATGATCTCGAGTAGGGTTCGCGTAGGACTCGTAGCAGGTGAGAACGAGATTTCTCGTGTGTTGGCTCGGGTATTTTTGTATTTGACTCGGGTTTGGCCTAAGGAGATTTCTAATCTATTTTAAAGCAAATTTTTTTTTTTAAATTAAATGTTTAAGAAGAAACCTGGTTTTCATTTCTCAGTTCAATTCTTTTCTTTCTTCCTCTAAAACCAAAGATAAATCAAAAACTTGAAACCAAAATCAAAAAGGATTTCAAACCTGGAATTCAAATCTACAAACAAATAGAAGATCAAGCAACTAAATTAGATTCAACTTTAACCTGGAAACTGTTTTCAAATCAAAGAAATCAAAGGCAAATGCAACATCAGTTTTTCAATCTTCAACCTGAAACTTGATATTCAACCTGCTATTCAAATAAAGCTCAACATCAGTTTGTAAGCATGCAAAGATTTTCATCAACAAAACACTTCAGATATTCAAAGCCTGGAATGAATCAAAACCTGTTCTGTGCTCTGCTTTGTTCTCTGTTTTAACAAGTGAGTAAATTTCTTTTTAAAACAGTTTTAATTTGCGATTACATGGATGCATGGGATAAAGTTGTATAGAAAAATTATAATATGGTTTGCATTGATTTATTTTATCTGGAATATGTGATGAATTTGCTTTGTTTATATATGTGTATATCTGAATATATGCAAGATTGTCTCTGTTACTTCCTTATACTTGATTTACCTTTAAAAAAAAAATCATATTTGCTCTTGAAAATCAGAATTAAGTTCTGATCTATGAATGAAAAATAATTATTATAGCATAATGTTAATTCTAAAAATAGTTTTAGGATTTTATAATTAGAAATTATTTAAAAAATAGGATTTTACAGTAAATATCAATTATATGTCAAAAATCAATATTCATAATTTTGTGATTTGATTTCAGAAACAAGTTACTAATAAGAAATGATGAATTTTGATATTAAAATCTGGATTTTTAAGTTTGTATTCGTCGAGAGATTATGAGTTGATCGATTTTGGGTTTATCAGCAATTGCCGATGATCGTGGACGATGTGAAGCTCAGGGTTGTTGTCGATGATGGCTTTAGGAACGATGATCTCTGGAAAAATAGTGAGAGGATTTTTAGATGGCTGTGGTGGTCGGGGGACGATGAACTAGGGTTCCAGAGACAGTTTGGAACGATGCTGACAGGGGGCTCTCGCGATGGCCATGGTGGACTGGAGATGATCGCGTGAGGGAATTCAGAAGCGGGGCGATGTGGTGATGCTCTGGGATGAATGTCGTGGTTCCAGTCGTTCTGATCGTCGACGGCGAGATGATTTTGTCGAGTACGTTCGTTACAGTTTTTGAACGAGGAGGCTCGATTTCGACTCGTGTGACATTTGTACGATCTGGGTTCTTGGTTGTTCTCGCGTGCGATCGTGGGATGATCAACGATGGTCGCGACGATCTATGGTGGCCGGCGACGTTAGTGCACGTGCACGTGTGCACGTTTGGGATATCTGGGTACGATCGTGTTTGGGGAAGAAGAGTGCGACTCGGTGCAGTTTCGTGCAAATTGGAGTTACGACTCGAAGTAGACGAGCGTGGGGATCGACTCGGGGAAGACTCGTGTTTTTGGTGGGGTTTACTCGGGTTGTTCTGGGTTTTAAAACTGGAAGCTTGATTTTAATTGTTTTCGAGTTCAAAGCAAAGTAAACAAGTTTATGTTATGAAAATAATCTTGTTTTCAAAGATAAATGTTTAACAAGTTTTAAAATATAATTAAGTAAATAAGTTTTAAAGAATATGATAATCAAGTTTCAAAGATGAATATTTGGTTAATTTAATTAAACATGTTTGTTTAAATGTATATAAAATTATGGGTTTAAATTGTTTTGTTTAAAGGTAAAATTTTATTCAAATATAAAATTATTTCTAAATGTTTAAATGGAGTTTAATGATAGAAATTAATATGTAATTTAAATGAAAAGTTTATCTTTAAAGAGTGAATTTTATTAAGGATAATTAATAAATAAATTGAATTAAAGCTTAATTACTATTTGTAATTAAGAATAATTACTTAATGAAGTAATTAGTGAAAATGAATGTAATTAAGAAATAAATTAATTTAAGATTAAGTGATGATTAATTAAGTAATTAATTAATGTAATTAATTTTAGGTTAATTAATTAGTCTAATTAATTAAAGATAATCACTTGTGATTAATTTAGTATAATTACTTAGTGAAGTAATAAATGGGTAATTACTGAATGTAATTAAATTAAGAAGAATTACTTATGGAAGTAATTAAATGTAATTGATTAAGGTAAATCACTTGATGTTATTAATTAAAAGATTAATTAATATAATTGATTTGAAGTTAATTAATTAAAGAGTAATTAATTAATTAAAGGATTAAGGTTAATTAATAATGTGATTAATTACTAGTTAAGGTAATTAATTAAAAGAGAGTAATTAATTAAGGATCATTAATTAAATAAATGATGTAATTAAGGGTTGATTAATTAAGATTAATTAATCAATAATAAGTGATTAAAGAATAATTAATTAAGAAGTTAATTAATTTAGATAAGTAATTACAAATTGTTAATTACTATTTATGATTAATGAGATAATTAATTACAAGTTAATTATTTAATCTAATTAAAAGGTTAATAAATTAATAAGGATTATTTAATTAATGAATTAATCAAGTTTGATTAATAAAAGTAATTAATTTAAGTATGATTAATTAATTGTAATTAATTGAAGATTAATATAATTAATTATAGTTAATTAATTAATAAAGGATCATTAATTATTGTAATTAAATGATAGTAATTAAAGGTTAATTACTGTATATGGTTAAGGATAATTACTTGAATGTAATTAAAGTATAATTAATCAAAGGAGATTAATTAAGGAAGATCATTTAGATGTTTAATTAATTAATTTGTAATTAATTATAATATAGGGTTAATAATTGTTGCTTATGGATGATTGTTAGTATAGAATATCTAAATTGGATGATATGCTGTGATA
This sequence comes from Allium fistulosum, assembly GCA_030737815.1. Taxonomy (NCBI): domain Eukaryota; kingdom Viridiplantae; phylum Streptophyta; class Magnoliopsida; order Asparagales; family Amaryllidaceae; genus Allium; species Allium fistulosum. Next base: position 942,852,484 of record CM060905.1, on the reverse strand, counting down.
TTCTTTGATATGACATTGATATATCTATGATAAATGTGTGATATTTATCTGTTAAATGTTGTGTAAATTCAAAGTATTGAATTGAATTAAATTGTTTAAACCTTAAAACAACTTGGCCCTTAAAAGATACGTTTTGGATTTCGATGAGACCGGGATCGGGTTTCCGTATACCGGGATTCCAGGTCTGGAGACCCGAATACCACATCGATCCAAATTTACGATAGGTCGTGAATCTCAAGTGAAGATGAAGATTCAGAGTGCAAGGGTTATTGTCGTTAACTCTGAGGGTGATTCCAAAACGAGTGTAACGAGATAATGCCTTCGGTTTCGTTCGAACCCGGAACGAACTTGTATGGATTGAATGCTTTCAGCACATCGTCAGGCGGACGATGAGCATTCTAAGTGATATGTTCTGATTAAAGGTAATCGTAACCTCAAGCCTCATCAACCGGGAATGGCTAAAACAGGGGAGGTGCAGCAAGGTTTCGTGGGTAGCACCCATTGAGAGCAAGATAGATCCCTGTCTAGAGGTCCCTTTTCTTTTATTCGGCTTAGTGTGTGGTTGGTCGCGCCAACTACGGGATTATCTTGTTCAGGATTATCCAGTAAGGGATGGTTCCGGCTTTGTGTTGCAGAGGAGCGGGCGTACTCCTCGGTACGGTGATCTAGGCCACGTACTGTGACGGGCGGTACCCCAGTTGTAACATCCCGAAAATTTTCGACTTTCGAAAATTCAACATCGATACTCACTTTATCGACTGCTGAGCCATCGAATGCCGGAAACCCGGAAAGTTATGGTTTTAAGAAAGAAGAAAAAGGTAGAAGAAGAAGATAGAAGAAAAAGAAAGAAGAACAACAACAGAACAAGAGCAGAAACAGAAAACAATATCAGAATCTCACATATCGCAGCGGAACAATATATAATAGATAAATGAATATCATTTACAACAAAAGAATTTTATCTGTTATTACATTACATCACATCATATCATCAGAGTCAATAAACAACAATGGACAGTTATATAAACTTGTCCTCATACAGAATACACAGCGGAATAAATACTATCAGATACAAATACTACGTCTCGTCATCCAGCTTATCTCCAAGCTCCAGAATATCCAGAATATCCTGATAATCTAACTCTAGACTGCCCGTGTGGAAATTGGTGGGCACCCAGAGTTTAGAAGGGAAACAATAAACTCCGAGTCAGTCATGGTGACTGGTGTGAGATCGTAAAACAGTTATTCTTTCACAAAGAAAATAAAACAAATTCGCAATGCTTTTGGAAAATGAAACTACCATAAGACCTCCCACCACACACACAATGCAAACGCAGAATTGGATGAGATTTCTTCTTATGATAGTCAAAGATGCTTACTACGCAAAATCAAATTCTTTTTGATATTATTATTAGTGCATAGTGTAGAAAACATTTCGAAAGTATAATATTAATCTTAGCCAACATACGACCAGTATCGTATGCCTACTATAGCTACCATCTAAACAGTGGTGACCACCGTACGTAAATGGCAGGTTCTACAACTAATACCGTACAAAGTTCGTATTGGAGTTTGGATTTCCAACAAATGGTCAGGCTAAGGAACTTCCTATCCACGATGGGTACGTCCCTGGAATAGACGACCCGAGAACCTAACCGGATCTCTGCCAACACAAGGCCGGGTTACCTCTGCAAAAATAGGTAACTACTGACACGCGTATGCCATCCCCCGATCGTAACCGATCTTCCCGAGGATCCCCGATTTCCAACAAACCACATAGATAATAATGCAGCAACCACATAGGTTAAGTATCTGGGCTCCATACCATGATACCACCTCTATCCAGAAGGAATGACATACACTAAGGGGCGCTACTCCCTAGAACCTTGCTGCATTCTTCCTGTTTCGACCATTTTCGGGGTGTGAGGCTCGACGAAGTCTCGTCCACAAAGCTACGCTTTCTCAAAAAGCCCTGCTTCGGGTCAAACAAAATGATCAACCTATGATCACAAAGATATAAGATCAAACAAATGATCATATCACAAATGATCAAACACTGATCATTTCACAGCAACACTCAGTATGCCACGTTACCAAATTGGGATATATCGCTGATAAATTTCAACTACATAACCTCTGAGCTCGTACGTCTCAGAGAAGGGTGTTAAGCTAAGAGAATAAATTCTCCACCACCAACAGAAATGTATTTGAAAGAAATCAGCTTTATATCTCAAATTGTAACGTCAGACACACAATCCATACAAGTCTGTTCCGGGATCGAACGGAACCGAAGGCACTTCTCACGAAGCCCTTGCATTTCCGGATAATTTCTAATCACGTCCGGACTTCCCGTCACTAAGGGTGATAAAACCTCTAAACCGGAGATCAGCCGATGTAGAGTAACTCGACGGTAATCCTTCCGTTTTCAAAAATATCCGGTCTTCAACACCGGTCTTCAAATGCGATTCATAACGACGTATCACATATTCGGAATGGGTTATACGACCCCATGGTCCTTTCCCGGCTAACCCGAATAGTGAGCGTTTATTTAAAAATAAGTGTGGCATTCAAATTCATCCAATTCACAACAAATACCTATCTAAAGGTAATTATTGATAGTCGGTTATTTAACTATCAATAAAGATGCGCAACATCATCAGATTCCAAATAATTTTCCAAATTATTTATTCTTTAAAAATATCTTTTACTAGATATAAAACTCCCACCCTTTAACCATTTGAAAACAAATTTCAAATATTCACATTTCATTTTATCTTTGAAGATAAAATCTCAAAACAGTTTATTTCATATTGGAAAAGTATTTCCATACTTATTAAATAATAAGTAATTCACAAATCTATTTATTTTCAACATTTGAAAATATTCAATATACTTAAATCAAATTAAGTATATATTTCATTCTTTTAAGGAAAATATTCTTTTACACCTTTATTTGAGTCAAAACGAATGTTGCGTAAAACATCGTTACGACGACTCAAAAATCACTAGTATAGGGATTCAGATTTTAAGATAGGTATATAAATCCCAATACTACATCAAAACATTTCCTTTCGGAAATCATTTACTATAACAACAGTGTTATAGTCCACCATTCCCTTAAATTTCTCGAAAACGTCTATTTCAACAATAAATGTTGAAATCTATGCTTTCGATTCATAACACATTTTAAAACACCTTTAAAATGTTTAACTTCATTTTAAAATATTACTTCTCCAAAACAGTATCCATTTTACTTAACAATATATTCACTGTCCAAAATCGTGAATATACTTCACTAACCACATTTCAATATTTTCTACCCATCTTTATTTCAATAATTATCCACTATCCAAAATCGCGGATATATCTCCTTTATTAAACTTCTATGTTTAACCTATCAATTTCAATTGGTTTTGGATTTATAAAACAATGTTTATAAATTTCACCTTTTATATTTTATAACAACTTCGATTTGTAAATCTCCTTTATTAACAAATTCGATCAATATTTCATTTGTAGGCAAAAATCCAATTTATAAGTTAATTCCTTATAAATCTTCTATTCTACAATTTCATTCATTTTAACTTCACAATTTATACATCTATAAATTTCATATCTTCACAATTTTAAAATTTTATAAGATTCATATCTTCACTTATAAAAACTCGTTTTAAAATTCCAAAATTTTTAATTGATAAATATATCAATTTTTCTATACATCTTTTATAATACTTTAAAAATCTCAATTTAACCCATTTTACAGTTAAATCAACTTTCATTTCAAAAATCACACTTTGGTTATATTTCACCAAAAATCTTAACTCTTATAACTTTAAAATTCTAGACGTTTATTTTTCTGAAATAAATCAATTCAAAAATTCGATAAACGTCTACTTTTCAAAAATCACTTTAAAATCTTTTTAAAATAAAAGTCGTTATTTTTTTACATTTCAAAACTGAATCCGATGATGCAACAACACCAATCAGTCCATCACAACAGTCAAATATCATATATCATCATATGATAACAGAATATATCACAATATCTGAAAATAAATAACTACTGGTGAGGAATCCAGTTGGATCCCTCCAACCTGTTTCCCTGCATCCAAAGACGTTAGCACAATACCAATTCCGCTCCAGTACGGAATTATCGCGGTATATGGGTTTTTTATAAATCCGCTTACTAACGGCGCAATAGGGTCTCATCCGCTATACGAGGCGGGAAATCATCAATCCAATATATACATATGCCAATATGTATATATTGCTACATATATATAGATATATCCTATCATATCTAATATCACATCCAATAGCAATCATATCAGTCAAATTAATAACTGTAAAAGAAAATCCACTTTCATTTGAGTGAGAAGATCTCAAACTGTAAAAGAAAATCCACTTTCATTTGAGTGAGAAGATCTCACCTTGATTTTAATTCTGATTCCAGCGTTTATTTCGAATAAAATTAAACGCGCGTTTAATTTTACCCGAAATTTTCACTGACTCCAATCAACTCCAAACCAGCTCCATTGCGTAGTGCTTGACAAAACGAACCCAACGCAATTCGTTTCGTCCAAAACGGACCTCGTATGAAGAAGTTACATCATTTTAAAGTTACACGAATTTATATAAAACAATTTCAGCTTTAATTTTCTTTTACAAACCCAGATTCAATCGTGGCCACTGATTTCCACTCCCCAGATCTGGCCCGCTCCTTCTACCTTCTCCCTCCTTCCCATTCACGTTCATTCCCAGTGCAATACACGTACACAAAACCCATTGCTTCAAAACTAGGGTTGATCGCTGCTTCCTCCACGTCGCTCGAAATTCCATCACTCCACCACCACGCTGAAGGCCATCACCAGGGCTACACACTCCTACAACCACCCTGAGCTCGGCCCCTCCTAGACCTGGGAATTCGTGCATGAAAACAGCCCATTCACGAGCAGATTTTGGCCTCCACACGACTCCGTTTCAGATCTCCACCGTTGAGAACGTAGATCTCATGTAGCTCTACATTTTTGTAGTTGATAATTTCTTCTAATTGTTAGTGGATTGGAAGATAATTGGAGGAGAAGATTAGAGATTTCTGGCCATTGAAATATTAGGGCCGGCTCAAGGAGGAAGGAGGGTTTCTTTTGCAAATGAAAAAGTTGAGGTGCTTTTATAGAAAACGTCTCAAAACACTATTCACCCCGGATTTTCCAAACTCCAAATCGAGCGTGCCGACCGACGTTCCTAAGGTTTACCCCGCGTTCCGAACACAATGGAATAGGTTTCGAAAGCTAATTCGATCGTCTGTGCGAGATATGGCGATAAACGATAAATTTAAATTAAACCGATTTAAATCGATTTCGAGGCGTTTTAATTTGTACCGGACAAACGGTAAATCCAAAAATTACGAAATTTGAAATCTTACAATAATATCACATTACGGATCCGATGAAACTGGTTTCGTCGAAATCCGAGACCGTTTGAAAAATGACTATTTTAACTCGACGATTTAAAATTAAAACGATATCGATGCGTTTCGAGTTGCCACGGTCAAATGATAACTTCGATTGATACGAAAATTGAAATCCGATAATAACTAACTATTACGGATCCAATGGAACTGGTTTCGTTCAATTCTGAGACTGTTCGAAAATTGGCTATTTTTACAGTCGATAATTAAATATTAAAATATTCAATTTTCACAGATTAATTCCAAATTCAATTTTAAGAGTTCTAAAATATTTCTATAACTCCAGTATGATTTAATATAACTTTATAAATCATTTCCAGCACATTAAACCCATATTTCAATTATTTCTGGAATTTCAATTATTAATTTATCGGTTTAATTATCAAATTAAATCCAATATCCGAAAAATAAATCATTCGACTTCTAAATTCCATTTATAAATATTTAAAATCAATTAAATATTCGAATTTTAATTATCAAAAATTCTGGGTCGTTACACCAGTAGCCCTGCCATTGTATGGAATCCAATTTCCAATAAGTGCCGTACGTATTAGTTGTGCCCAACTATGTTGGAACGTGAGATGTAAGCATTCCAGCTATTTCTGTATTTTACTTGGAAACCCTAGACCCTATTATAATATAACTGGATTTCCTATCAAATGTTTTGGTTAGCGTAAGGTAAAAACTTACCCATGTTTATTTGTGGGGAGTCTTACGTAATTACTTAAGAATTAATTTCTAACTTTGCTTAACCAATCATTAATTAATTACACCTTTAATTAATTAATTACTCATTAAATATTAATCATCCTTGATTAATTATTCATTAATTACATAAAGTAATTATCCTTTAATTAATTTTACAAATTAATTATTCTTAACCATTAACAGTAATTAACCTTTAATTACTCTTATTAATTACATTAATTAATAATCCTCAATTAATTACTTCCATTAATAAATTAACTATAATTAATTATATTGACCCTTAATTAATTACATTAATAAATTAAACATTAATTAATCACCTTAATTAATCATATACAGTAATTATCATCCTATAATTACTTTCCTTAATTAATTAACTTCTTAATTAATTACTTTAATGTTTTATCTTAAGATTAATTAAGATTTTTAAATGAGTTGAAATTAATTAATTTAATTAAGAAATTAAGATTAATTAATTTATTTAATTAATTATTGATAATAATTAATCAATAATAAGTGATTAAAGTAATTAATTAATTGTAATTAATTAAGTATTAATGTAATTAAATATAGTTAATTAATTAATGAAGTAATTAAAGATTAATTACTGAAATGGTTTAAGATAATTAATTTATGAAATTAATTAAGTATTAATTACTTAAAGTAATAAAAGGGAAATTAATCAGGAATGATTAATTAAGATGGATACTTAGAGTAATGATTAATTAATTGGTTTAATTAATAATTAAGTAAGCAGGATTTATAGGATGAAGTAATTAATTTAATTCACTTTAAATTAATTAGAGATGGTAAATCATTACTTAAGAATGGATGAATGATATTGAATGCTTTACATTGTTGATATCTCTGATAAGAGATGTGCTGATCTATGATATAGATGTTTGGTTGGATTGAAATGATAATATGAATTATCTGTTTGGATGATAATATGGATTATCTATTGTAAATTATCTATCTTTGTGTATATAGATAAGAATTGAATTGTTTTAACCTTAAAACAACTTGGCCCTTAAAAGATACGTTTTGGATTTCGATGAGACCGGGATCGGGTTTCCGTATACCGGGATTCCAGGTCTGGAGACCCGAATACCACATCGATCCAAATTTACGATAGGTCGTGAATCTCAAGTGAAGATGAAGATTCAGAGTGCAAGGGTTATTGTCGTTAACTCTGAGGGTGATTCCAAAACGAGTGTAACGAGATAATGCCTTCGGTTTCGTTCGAACCCGTAACGAACTTGTATGGATTGAATGCTTTCAGCACATCGTCAGGCGGACGATGAGCATTCTAAGTGATATGTTCTAATTAAAGGTAATCGTAACCTCAAGCCTCATCAACCGGGAATGGCTAAAACAGGGGAGGTGCAGCAAGGTTTCGTGGGTAGCACCCACTGAGAGCAAGATAGATCCCTGTCTAGAGGTCCCTTTTCTTTTATTCGGCTTAGTGTGTGGTTGGTCGCGCCAACTACGGGATTATCTTGTTCGGGATTATCCAGTAAGGGATGGTTCCGGCTTTGTGTTGCAGAGGAGCGGGCGTACTCCTCGGTACGGTGATCTAGGCCACGTACTGTGACGGGCGGTACCCTAGTAGCCCTGCCATTGTATGGAATCCAAACTCCAATAAGTGCCGTACGTATTAGATGTGCCCAACTATGTTGGAATGTGAGATGTAAGCATTTCAGCTATTTCTATATTTTACTTGAAAACCCTAGACCCTATTATAATAAAATCAGATTTCCTATCAAATGTTTTGGTTAGCGTAAGGTAAAAACTTACCCATGTTTATTTGTGGGGAGTCTTACGTGATACCTTTTCTTTCTAAAGGTTTTGAAGTTAAGCAAGTTTAACCTGTTACTCACACCAGACCCATGTCTGACCCAAGTGTTTATTTCTGTTTTATAAACTCTTGGGTACTCAAATTTTTACGAGTAGCCAAGGGGTTCAGGTTTAGCTTTGACGAATATTCTGGAGGAGCAATGGAGCAGGAGGCTTCGGCGTTCGTAGATATAGTATTCCGCTGTGTTGATATCTGTGATAGTGTCTTGTCTTGTATTTGAGTTGAAATGTTTAGACAGATGTTTATAACTGTCTAGTATATGATGTGTAATCTGTGTAACTCTGATAAGTGTTGTATATGATACTATGTAATATTTATGTGATATAATATATTTTGTTTCGTTCCGCTGTGAGATTCTGATGTGTTGTTATTCTTTCTTTCTCTTCTTTTCTCTTTTCTACCCCTTTCTTTCTTATTAATGATACGACTTTCTGTGGAGAGAAAGTCGTGGTCGTTACAGTAATTAATTTAATTAATCCATATTTATTAATTAAAATGTAATTAAGGATCATTAATTAATATAATTAATGATGTTAGTTGAATTGTATGGATTATTTGATAATGTTGATTATCTGTTATCTTCCTTTGTGTATAAAGATAATGAATTGAAATTGTTTTAACCTTTAAAACAACTTGGCCTTAAAAGATACGCTTTGGATTTCGATGAGACCGGGATCGGGTTTCCGTATACCGGATTTCCAGGTCTGGAGACCCGAATACCACATCGATCCAAATTAACGATAGGTCGTGAATCAAGTGAAGATGAAGATTTAGAGTGCAAGGGTTATTGTCGTTAACTCTGAGGGTGATTCCAAAACGAGTGTAACGAGATAATGCCTTCGGTTTCGTTCGAACCCGGAACGAACTTGTATGGATTGAATGCTTTCAGCACATCGTCAGGCGGACGATGAGCATTCTAAGTGATATGTTCTGATTAAAGGTAATCGTAACCTCAAGCCTCATCAACTGGGAATGGCTAAAACAGGGGAGGTGCAGCAAGGCTTCGTGGGTAGCACCCACTGAGAGCAAGATAGATCCCTGTCTAGAGGTCCCTTTTCTTTTATTCGGCTTAGTGTGTGGTTGGTCGCGCCAACTACGGGATTATCTTGTTCGGGATTATCCAGTAAGGGATGGTTCCGGCTTTGTGTTGCAGGGGAGCGGGCGTACTCCTCGGTACGGTGATCTAGGCCACGTACTGTGACGGGCGGTACCCCAGTAGCCCTGCCATTGTATGGAATCCAAACTCCAATAAGTGCCGTACGTATTAGTTGTGCCCAACTATGTTGGAATGTGAGATGTAAGCATTTCAGCTATTTCTGTATTTTACTTGAAAACCCTAGACCCTATTATAATACAATCGGATTTCCTATCAAATGTTTTAGTTAGCGTAAGGTAAAAACTTACCCATGTTTATTTGTGGGGAGTCTTACGTGATACTTTTGTTTTCAAAGGTTTTCAAAGTTAAGCAATCTAACCGTTTACTCACACCAGACCCATGTCTGACCCAAGTGTTTATTTTCTGTTTTATTAAACTCTTGGGTACTCAATATTGTATTGAGTAGTCAAGGGATTCAGGATAGTCTTGACGAATTCTGGAGGAGCTGTGAAGCAGGAGGCTTCAGCGAGTAGATATATAGAGTTTCCGCTGTGTTTGTATTAGTCTGTATTGTACTGATGTACTTGTGTTGTATAATAGACAGAAGTTTATAACTGTCTATTCTGTGATGTATAAGTTGTGTAACTCTGATGTAATATGATACTATGTAATATTTTATGTGATATATTATATTTTATTCGTTCCGCTGTGAGATTCTGATGTGTTGTTCTTTCTTCTTTTCTATCTTTTCTTCTTCTATCCCTTTCTTTCTTAATTCATGATACGTCTTTCTGGTGGTAGAAAGCCGGGTCGTGACACACCAGTTTATGCAGAGAACAGAGACAGAGAACAGTAAATAGATTTGTTCCAGGCTTGCATATTCCAGACTGCTATTTGTTTTGAACTTCTTTTCAATTTGCTTTGATGATCTAATCTTTGAGTTGCTTGATTTCAGGTTATTTGTAATAGGTTCTTATTTCAAAAATTTATAAATTGCAGTGAAAATAAAAGAATGGGTTAAAATCGATTTTGTCAATTTTAATCTTTGATTATATAATCTGGTTCGTGAGGCAAAATCATGAATTTTAGTATTGAAATTGAGATTTTTAGTTTGGAATTCGATGAGATAAACAGTGTTGATCGATTTTGGGTATTTTGGCTACCGACGGCGATCGAAGCCGATCTGGAGTTCGGGGTTTGAGCTGGTGGTGGTGGGGATGTCGAGGCACTTGGGAAAATCACTCGAGAATTTATAGTTAGGTGTGGTGATCGGAATTGATCAAGTTAGGGCTTCGTTTCTGTTTTTGGTCGACGAAGGTCATATGGGTTTCGCGGCATCGAGAGGTTACCGGAGTCGACCGCACATGGTTCTGGAGGCACTGGGGAGTGAAGCGAAGCTAGGGTTGTGATGGCGAGGTTTATCGTGGCATAGATCATCGGAGAGGTGAGTTTTCTGGTGACGTTCGTTCCCAGGCTGTTGGGTTTAGGGGTCGATTCGTTGTTCGATCGAATGGAGGTTTTCTGGGTTGTCGATGTTGTTGCCGCGGTCGAGAGCGATGTATTGGAGACCGGAGTGAGGATCGTCGGTGGCCAGGGGCGTCGTGCACGTGCACGTGTACATTTGTGTGCATCTGGAAATGAGTTGGGAAAGAAGAGAACAGGAGCTCGGGTTTTCGTTCGGGGATGGTCGAGTTCTACTCGAAGCAAGAAGGGTGGGATCGGGTTTCATGTTTGCTTCAGTTCTTAGGGGTTTGCTCAGGTTTAAGTTGTTTAAATGGAACAGCAATGTTTAAGTTTTTTTTTACAAGAAGATTTATTTTATAAATAATTCAAGTTTTTCCCAAAGATAAACAAGTTTTATGTTATGGAAATAAATTGTTTTCAAAGAATAAATATTTTAACAAGTTTTAAATATTTAAATAGATAAGTTTTTAAAAGGGTAAATAAATAGATTTTCAAATGTTTATTTGTATTAAAGTTAATTTAATAACTATGGAAGTTTAAAGATTTTAGAAGTCGAGAAGGAGTTTAAATTGTTTTAATTATAATTGATTTCTAAAATGTTTTATTTTAAATAAAGTTTAAATGATAAGGTTTTAAATAAATCAATTATAATAAAGAATTTATCTTAAGTAATTAAGAGATTTAATTAATTAAAGATAATTATTAGGGGAAGATAATTAAATTGTTGGTCAATTTAACTTATTTAATTAAGATAATGATTTTCTTAAATAAAGTCTTTAAGTATAAATAGTTAAGAAATTATTTAATTAAATTTAAATAATTAGTTAAATAATTAACTAAGTAATTAATTAGTGATTAATTAAAGATAATCACTTATAAATTAATTAAGTGTAATTACTGAATGAAGTAATTAAGGAATAATTACTGAATATAATTAAGTAAAAGGAAATTATTTAATAAGTAATTAGAGGATAATTATTTTATTAAATAGGAAATGATTAAGAATTAATCACCTAGTGTTATTAAGTAAATAATTTATTAAATTAAATTAATTAAAGGATCAAGGATAATTAATAAGGTAATTAATTAAAAGTAATTAATTAAGGAAAGTAATTAAGGGAAGTTAATTACTGGATTAGATTAATCAAAGGTAATTAATAATTATGGATTAATTAAGAATAATTACTTAATGTAATTAATAAAATAATTAAAGATGTAATTAGGAATCATTAGTTTATAATTAATTAATGATATGATTAAGAGTTGATTAATTTAGATTAATTAATCAAATGATAAGTGATTAATTGTAATTAATTAGGGATTAATGTAATTAATTATAATTAATTAATTAATGAAGTAATTAAAGGTTAATTACTGTATTTGATTAAGGATAATTAATTTGTGAAATTAATTAAAGTTAATTACTTAAATGTAATTAAAGTATAATTAATCAAGGTGATTAATTAGGTGGATAGGTAGAGAAAGATTAATTAATTTATTTGTAATTAATTAATGATTATATAAGTAAGGTTTATAATGAAGTAATTAATTTAATTTATTTTAAATTAATTAAGAGATGAAGTAATTAATTTAATTCACTTTAAATTAATTAAAGATAGAGATAGTTAATTTAATTCATTTTAAATTAATTATGTTGTGATTAAGTAAATCATTGCTTATATAAGAATGGATGACATTGATTGTCTTGAATGGATGTAATCTCAGAAATGAGATAAGAAATGTTGTGTAGTATGAATGCTTGGTTGCATTATGATGGTAATATAGATTAACTATTGTGATGTTGATATGGATTACCTATTTGGTTATGAATCATTTGTTTATTTGATAATGTGATTATCAATTGTGATTTGTGAATTTTTCTAGCTCTATGAATATAGATAAGTTAAATTGTTTAAACCTTTAAACAACTTGGCCTTAAAAGATACGTTTTGGATTTCGATGAGACCGGGATCGGGTTTCCGTATACCGGAATTCCAGGTCTGGAGACCCGAATACCACATCGATCCAAATTAACGATAGGTCGTGAATCTCAAGTGAAGATGAAGATTTAGAGTGCAAGGGTTATTGTCGTTAACTCTGAGGGTGATTCCAAAACGAGTGTAACGAGATAATGCCTTCGGTTTCGTTCAAACCCGGAACGAACTTGTATGGATTGAATGCTTTCAGCACATCGTCAGGCGGACGATGAGCATTCTAAGTGATATGTTCTGATTAAAGGTAATCGTAACCTCAAGCCTCATCAACCGGGAATGGCTAAAACAGGGGAGGTGCAGCAAGGTTTCGTGGGTAGCACCCACTGAGAGCAAGATAGATCCCTGTCTAGAGGTCCCTTTTCTTTTATTCGGCTTAGTGTGTGGTTGGTCGCGCCAACTACGGGATTGTCTTGTTCGGGATTATCCAGTAAGGGATGGTTCCGGCTTTGTGTTGCAGGGGAGCGGGCGTACTCCTCGGTACGGTGATCTAGGCCACGTACTATGACGGGCGGTACCCCAGTAGCCCTGCCATTGTATGGAATCCAAACTCCAATAAGTGCCGTACGTATTAGTTGTGCCCAACTATGTTGGAATGTGAGATGTAAGCATTTCAGCTATTTCTGTATTTTACTTGAAAACTGTAACGACCCAGAATTTTTGATAATTAAAATTCGAATATTTAATTGATTTTAAATATTAATAAATGGAATTTAGAAGTCGAATAATTTATTATTCGAATATTGGATTTAATTTGGTCAATCAAATCGATAAATTAAATAGTGAAATTCCAGAGATAATTGAAAATCGAGTTTAAAGTGATTGAACATGATTTGGGAAATTTTATTTTATCCTACTGGAGTTATAGAAAGGTTATAGAACTTTTAAAATCGAATTTAGAGTTAATCTGTGAAAATTGAATATTTTAATATTTAATTATCGACTGTAAAAATAGCCAATTTTCGGACAGTCTCAGAATTGAACGAGACCAGTTCCATTGGATCCGTAATAGTTAGTTATTATCGGATTTCAATTTTCGTAGCAATCGGAGTTGTCGTTTGACCGTGGCAGCTTCAAACGCATCGATATCATTTTAATTTTAAATCGTCGAGTAAAAATAGTCATTTTCCAAACGGTCTCGGATTTCGACGAAACCAGTTTCATCGGATCCGTAATGTGAAATTATGGCATGGTTTCAAATTTCGTAATTTTTGGATTTACCGTTTGTCCGGTACAAATTAAAACGCCTCGAAATCGATTTAAATCGGTTTAATTTAAATTGATCGTTTTTTGTCATATCTCACACAGACGATCGAATTAGCTTCCGAAACCTGTTCCATTGCGTTCAGAACGCGGGATAAACCCCAGGAACGCCAGTTACCGCGCGTAAATCTGAGTCCGGAAAATCGGAATGAATAGTGTTCGATATTTGCTATAAATAGACGATTTATCACAAAATAAAAGAAAAAAAATTATTATCAGCTAGGGTTTCATCATGTCGTGGCCGCCATTTCTGAAATCGAAGGCCAGGAATACTCCTCCTTCCTTCCCCAATTACTCCCAATCCACACGTTTTTAGCAAAGATTGTCAACTAATAAATTGTAAAGATTCGTGAGAGCTTGGAATACGTACGGTTGCGATCTTGTTTCGTTGACCATAGGGGGAGATAGTGGGCTGTGTAGGGGGCTGCGTTCGCTGCTACTTGCGCACGTCTTTTCGAATGCTACAGGGAGCCGAGCTCGACGTGGTTGCAGCTGAGAGTGGGGTAGGGGGTTAGCTTCGATATGGCGCCGGTATGATGAAGTTTCGTCGAAGGATGAAGGGGTGGAGGTCGGTCAAAGTTTGAGAGGGATGGGTTCAAAGTCGAACGTGTTTACCTGGTAGGAGCGAACGGGGGGGAAGAAAAGGGGGACGGTCTGGATGGCTTCGTTCAAAGTGAACGGTGATAGTGAGATGTAGGGCTTTGAAATTTAAATGTAAATTGTGAAATTTTTTATTTATTTATTAAATCGTATAAACTTTAAATCACTGTAATTTGATCATACGAGGTCGGAAAATTACAAAACAAAATGCGTTGGAATCGTCTTGACGAGCTTTACGCAATGCAACTGGATTGGAAGCGATCGGGGTCAGTGGAAATTTTGAGTGAAATTAAACGTCTGTTTAATTTTATTCGAAATAAACGCTATAAATTGCTATCAGAAAATCACGGTGAGATCTTCTCACTCAAAATTTAAAGTGTAATTTACAGTTATTTATTGATTGACTGTTTGGATGTGGTATTAGATATGATAGGATATATATATATATATATAGCAGTATATACATATTGACATATGTATATATTGGATTGATGATTTCCCGCCTCGTATAGCGGATGAGACCCTATTGCGCCGTTAGTAAGCGGATTTATAAAAACCTATATACCGCGATAATTCCGTACTGGAGCGGAATTGGTATTGTGCTAACATCTGTGGATGCAGGGAAACAGGTTGGAGGGATCCGACTGGATTCCTCACCGTATTGATTATTTACAGATATTTTGACATATTCTGTTATCATATGATGATATATGATATTTGACTGTTGTGATGGACTGATTGGTGTTGTTGCATCATCGGATTCAGTTTTGAAATGTAAAAATAACGACTTTTAATTTAAAAGGATTTTTAAAGTGATTTGTAGAAATATACGTTTTATTGAAATTTTTGAATTGGTTTATTTTAAATAAATAAATGTTAAAATTTTAAATGTTAGTAAAATTGTGATTTTTGTGAAATACGACAAAAATGTTATTTTTTTGAAATAAACAATTGATAAGGATTATGAAATAGTTTAAATTGGAATTGTTGAAGTATTTTAAACAATTCATATAAAAAGATTTATAAGAATTGATATTTTTATAAATTAAAAATATTGGAATTTTGAAATGAGTTTTATTAAGTGTTTAAGTCAAATAAAATGGATTCCATAAGTGGATAGAAATTTATAGATTTATAAATTGTGAAATTATTAAATGAATAGGTTTTGTAAAACAAAAAGATTTATAAGCAATTATCTTATAAATCGGATTTTGACATTTAGATGAGAAATGAATAAGATGTTGTAAATAAATGAATTATAAGTTCTTAACTTATAATATAGACTTCCGGTATAAAATTGAGATATATAAGTTGAATTGGATAACTTAGAAATCGAAGTTTTAAAAATAGAAATGGGATTTATAAACATTGTTTTATAAATAAAAAAAAATCAATAGAGTTTGATAAATTAACATTGAAGTTATTAAAGGAGATATATTCGTGATTTTGGACAGCGAATTATCCTTTAAGTTAAATGTGTAGGAATTGTTAAAATTGGGATAGTGATTATATTCACGATTTTGGACAGTGAATATATATTATTGAATAAAATCAATATATTTTGGAAAAAGGAATATCGTTAAATGAAGTTGTTTTAAAAGATGTTTTAAAAACGTGTTAAGTATCGAATACATAGATTTCAACAGTTCTTGTTGAAATAGACGTTTCGAGAAGTAGAAGGAAATGGTGGACTATAACACTGTTGTTATAGTAAATGATTTCCAAAAGGAAATGTTTTGATGTAGTATTGGGATTCATATATCTATCTAAATTCCGAATCCCTATACTAGTGATTTCGAGTCGTCGTAACGATGTTTTACGCAACATTCGTTTTGACTCAAATAGATGTTAAAATTTATGATTTCCTTAAAGAATGAAATGTATACTTAATTTGATTTAAGTATATCGATGTATACCTAATTTGATTTAAGTATATCGAATATTTTCAAATGTTGAAAATAAAAGATTTGTGAAACACTTATTATTAAATAAGTATGGAATGTTTTCCCAATATGAAACGAACTGTTTTGAGATTTTATCTTTTAAAGATAAATTGAAAAGTGAATATTTGAAAATTTGTTTTCAAATGGTAAAGTGTGGAAATTTTTATATCTAGTAAAGATATTTTTGGAAGATGAAATAATTTGGAAAATTATTTGGAATCTGATGATGTTGCGCATCTTTATTGATAGTTAAATAACCGACTATCAATAATTACCTTTAGATAGGTATTTGTTGTGAATTTGGATGAATTTGAATGCCACACTTATCTTTGAATAAACGCTCACTATTCGGGTTAACCGGGAAAGGACCATGGGGTCGTATAACCCATTCCGAATATGTGATACGTCGTTATGAATCGCATTTGAAGACCGGTGTTGAAGACCGGATATTTTTGAAAACGGAAGGATTACCGTCGAGTTACTCTACATCGACTGATCTTCGATTTAGAGGTTTTATCACCCTTAGTGACGGGAAGTCCTGACGTGATTGAAAATTATCCGGATTTGCAAGGGCTTCGTGAGAAGTGCCTTCGGTTCTGTTCGATCCCGGAACAGACTTGTATGGATTGTGTGTCTGACGTTACAATTTGAGATATAAAGCTGATTTCTTTCAAATACATATCTGTTGGTGGCGGAGAATTTATTCTCTTAGCTTAACACCCTTCTCTGAGACGTACGAGCTCAGAGGTTATGTAGTTGAAATTTATCAGCGATATATCCCAATTTGGTAACGTGGCATACTGAGTGTTGCTGTGAAATGATCAGTGTTTGATCATTTGTGATATGATCATTTGTTTGATCTTATATCTTTGTGATCATAGGTTGATCATTTTGTTTGACCCGAAGCAGGGCTTTTTAAGAAAGCGTAGCTTTGTGGACGAGACTTCATCGAGCCTCACACCCCGGAAATGGTCGAAACAGGAAGAATGCAGCAAGGTTCTAGGGAGTAGCGCCCCTTAGTGTATGTCATTCCTTCTGGATAAAGGTGGTATCATGGTATGGAGCCCAGATACTTAACCTCTGTGGTTACTGCATTATTATTATCTATGTGGTTTGTTGGAATCGGGGATCCTCGGGAAGATCGGTGACGATCGGGGGATGGCATACGCGTGTCAGTAGTTACCTATTTTTGCAGAGGTAACCCGGCCTTGTGTTGGCAGAGATCCGGTTAGGTTCTCGGGTCGTCTATTCCAGGGACGTACCCATCGTGGATAGGAAGTTCCTTAGCCTGACCATTTGTTGGAAATCCAAAGAAACAATACGAGCCTTGTACGGTTTTAGTTGTAGAACCTATCATTCACTTATGGTGGCGCCCCACTGTTTGGATGGTAGCTATAGTAGGCATAGTTCGAAATGTCTATGCTGGCTAAGATTAATATTATACTTTCGAAATGATTTCTACACTATGCACTAATAATAATATCAAAAATGATTTGATTTTGCGTAGTAAGCATCTTTGACTATCATAAGAAGAAATCTCCTCCAATTCTGCGTTTGCATTGTGTGTGTGGTGGGAGGTCTTATGGTAGTTTCATTTTCCAAAAGCATTGCGAATTGACATTAAAGTTTTCCTGTTGTTTATTTTAAAGAATAACTGTTTTACGATCTCACACCAGTCACCATGACTGACTCGGAGTTTATTGTTCCCTTCTAAACTCTGGGTGCCCACCAATTTCCACACGGGCAGCCTAGAGTTATATTATCAGGATATTCTGGATATTCTGGAGCTTTGGAGATAAGCTGGATGACGAGACGTAGTATTTGTACCTGATATATTTATTCCGCTGTGTATTCTGTATGAGGACAAGTTAATATAACTGTCCATTGTTGTTTATTGACTCTGATGATATGATGTGATGTAATGTAATAACAGATATAATTCTTTTGTTTTTAAATGATATTCATTTATCTATTATATATTGTTCCGCTGCGATATGTGAGATTCTGATATTGTTTTCTGTTTCTGCTCTTGTTCTGTTGTTGTTCTTCTTTCTTTTTCTTCTATCTTCTTCTTCTACTTTTTTTTCTTCTTTCTTAAAACCATAACTTTTCGGGTTTCCGGCATTCGATTTCTCGACAGTCGATAAAGTGAGTATCGATGTTGAATTTTCGAAAGTCGAAAATTTTCGGGATGTTACAAAAACCCTAGACCTTATTATAATACAATCGGATTTCCTATCAAATGTTTTAGTTAGCGTAAGGTAAAAACTTACCCATGTTTATTTGTGGGGAGTCTTACGTGATACTTTTGTTTTCAAAGGTTTTCAAAGTTAAGCAATCTAACCGTTTACTCACACCAGACCCATGTCTGACCCAAGTGTTTATTTTCTGTTTTATTAAACTCTTGGGTACTCAATATTGTATTGAGTAGTCAAGGGATTCAGGATAGTCTTGACGAATTCTGGAGGAGCTGTGAAGCAGGAGGCTTCAGCGAGTAGATATATAGAGTTTCCGCTGTGTTTGTATTAGTCTGTATTGTACTGATGTACTTGTGTTGTATAATAGACAGAAGTTTATAACTGTCTATTCTGTGATGTATAAGTTGTGTAACTCTGATGTAATATGATACTATGTAATATTTTATGTGATATATTATATTTTATTCGTTCCGCTGTGAGATTCTGATGTGTTGTTCTTTCTTCTTTTCTATCTCCTTAGGCCAAACCCGGATATTTAAGTTAATATCACAGAATTTAACTTATTATCACAGAATTTAACTTATATCCTGAATATTAAGAAATTTGTCTACATTTGAGATTGAGTTAGAAAAAATCCTTAATGAAGTAATTTAATTCAATTCAATACATGTTTATTAACTATTTATCTGAATAGTCCTAGATCTTAAGTAAGTAAGTATTTGTTAGTGAATATAAAATGGTTTTATATTGTGTTGGTTGATTTATTGAGTGGCATATGAACCTTCGTCGGCACAGTCTGGACAACTGTATCGAAGGGGTTTCTAAACACTTGAATAGAACAGTTCGACACAATATTGTTTTAAATAGGGTGAATGAAATAATTTTGCCCAAATTATTTTTATATATAAAAGGATAACTTTTGTAAATTTTATATTTGGTTGCTTGGTTGTTAGAAAGTGATGATATTAAATTATTATCATCATTGTGTAAAAATTGAATCAGAAATTGGAAAAAGTATAACCAAAGATGAAAGAATAAATTTATATAACAAAATGGAATTTGAAATATAGACTATAAATGAAATTTATAAATTGGGATAAACTTTATATACAAATGTGAATTACAAATGTGATTTATAATCAAATGAGATAAATTCATAAACAAATGAAATTTGTAAATGTAAATGGTAAAAGTGACTTATAACTTGAAATAAAATGTGATAGAATTCCAGAGTAATGTTTGGATATAAAGTTGAATAGATTTTGAATTTGAAGTTTTGGGAAAGGTTTAAATTCCTTTGGATTTAAAAATAGTTTTTAAAGGTTTTGGGGAAATAATGGTGATATTATTTCATGAATATTTTTGAAAATGATTTGAAATCTGGTGGGATTTGGGATTTAAAAATGTTTGAAATGTTTCAAAGTGATAAAAGCATTAAATTCTCTTTCGGTCGCTGGAAAATAATTTCGGTGATGACTGCAGCATCATCGATGTCTATTTTCGAGTTTCCAAAGAGAAATTGCTACCAAACTGTTTTAAATTGGAAATGATTGTGAACTGGGTTGGTTTTGAAATTCAAAGGGAAAATTGTTTGGTAAAAGCAGATTTGTTTTGGAAATTTGGATTTGATGTGATATACCAGATGTGTATGAGTTATTTATGGATTCAAAATGGTTTTGAAATAAAACCGGGCAATTAAATTCTGGGAATTCTATTTAAAATATAAATGTGGAAATTTAAAATGAATCAACAATATAAAGTATAGAATGAAGTTGATTGAAATAAGAAGGGAATGAAAGTTAAATTCTGGGATTATAATTATGAGATGGAAATAACTCAATGAGTAATATAAGTTGGTAGATAAAAGAGTTAGAGAACTTGAAGGTGAATGAATTGTAAAACTTGTATAAAATTGTATCCTAGAATTAAAATTTAATTCGAGTATATGAAGGTGAATAAAATATATTTGAATTTAACTTAAGATAAGTTAAATAAAAATTGAGATTTGGAATTGAATTAAATGTAAGTAAGTTGAAGTCGAATTGAATTGGATATAAAGGTAATGTAAAATGCTTATAATTGTGTAAAGAAATTCATATTCTTAAGTTCTTAAGTGTAATAATTTGGAATTTGAGTATAAAGATGAAAATGGACTTAAATGAATAGTCATAGATCTTTAGCAAGTAAGTTAAAACTTATGAATAAAAATGAAATTGTAAATCATAAATGGGAATCCATTACTCTGAACCATTAAGAGTTATAATTTGAAATTGTAATTATCAAATGGAAACGACTAAGATGAGCAATCTTAATAAATCCAAACTTGAATTATAAAATAAATTGAACTTAAGATAATTAAGTAAAATGATATTTGGAATTAAAAAGCAAGTATTTAATTTTAACCAGCGGGGGAACTAATGAGATAATAAATTTGTTAATGAAATTAAATTGTGAGTAAATGAAATTGGGTTAAAATAGTGATGGTTTGAATTGCGAATGAAATCCAAATAAGTGAAAATAAATTGGAAATGACCTGGTTATTAATAAAATAATTCCAGATGAATTGAGTATGGAAATTAAAATTCATAATGATTGAGTGAATGAACCACTTATATTAAATAAATAAATGGATGGAATTTGATTAAATAAGAATCAAATGAAAGATGGAAAAAAAACTTTAAAGGGTTGGTTAAATGGAAAATAAACTTAAGTTATTGACTTAAGTAAATGTTGAATGAAACTGAACTCAACAGAGGAGTGGTTTAAATAAGTTGAGAAATAGTTATTGAATGAATTAACTTGGATTGTTTTCGAGCTAAATAAAATTCAATTTTTGGAAGTTGAAGATGAATTGAATTTAAAGAAAAAAATTGGAAATGAAGTGGTAAATTGAAGTAAATTGAAATTCATATGAAATTGGAATTCGATTTGAATATATACACTTCAGTGGTGAAGTAGTAAATAAATATAAGAAAAATTTATATTGAACTTAAGAATTGAAGAATGAAATTCTTAAGGAAATTGGTATTGGAAATATACTTAGTAATTTTGGAATGGAAATATATATATACTAAGTGAATAGTTGAATGAAGACTAAAACTGAAGTTGTGAAATGGATGATTGTGGATAAGTGAATAACAATCAAAATGAATGTGAATAAAGGAAAATTGATATAGCTGGTAATCAATTGGAATTTATACGTAAGATGTACGTATATTTTTTTATTCGCATAGCTATTTGGTCCAGATGTCGAACACAGAATTTCGAGATAGTTTTATCGATCCAAATTAGGATTTTTCACTCGATTTTCAACGGCGAGCCTGGATATGGATTGTTGATTGATTCTGGATATTCTCTATCATAGTTGGTGGCTATGCAAGGAGAATGACGGTTTCTGATCAAGAAACCAAATCTGAGTCCGCACTAGGAAGTCGGGTGGACGATACTAGTTCGGAAGTGGAATTGTGTGATCGATTGAGCGATCGAATGTGATATTGCGTACGGATGATATATGTGCATCGTATGGGCTTAAGTAAAGCAAATATTAAAAATTTGTAAAGAAAAGTATAAAATGACTTTGGGATTGTGATTGAATATTATTGCTTAGTAGGATATACAGGTGTATAAAAGCAATGGATAAATTGGGATTTTTGATTTTAGAAGATAAAATTTAATGGCCCGACAAAAAGGTATGTATTTGAATTTCTATATGAAATTTTGATTGGGTTTTGGATCCAGCCACTTGGCTTTTTGTTTTCTTTTGAGATTGGGAGGCCGTAGAGCCATTTTGTAGTAGTACCGAGCTAGCCGCGCAAAGGAGACGCTGGCGAAATTTTTCGGAAATTTAGGGAGTTAGAAAAATTTTGGAAAATTTTGATAATTCAAAATTTGAATTCAAATTTAAATTTGAATTGATAAGTAAGTGATATTGTTTGGGAAACTTATAGCTAAGTTGAAAGATTAGGAAAATGGTTAGTGTGTTTGTGATAAAAAGATTTGTTTGGCAAGTTGTTAGAACTTATTTGAATTTGGAAATAGTTAACGGGGATTGAATCATTCTTCCTAACTAGTAATTTCGGGGACGAAATTCTTTTAAGGGGGGAGGAATGTGACGACCCGGAATTTTTGTATATTTGAAATGGGAATATTTAATTTATTTTAAATATTCGAAGGTTAAATTTTAACTTTAATTTTAAATATACAGTATTTATTGGATAATTTAATTTTTTTGAATTAGACAATTGAATATAGGGTAAAATAGAGAATCCGGAGTTTTGAGCTTGTTAAAAATAATTTGAAAGCTTGTAAAATTTATATTGATAATATGAAAGATAATAAAAGTGATAGAATATAATTTAAAGATGTTTGTTCAGTTTTAAAAATTTTTGGCTACGATTTTGAGTCGATTTAAATTTTGAAATTTTAAAATAAGGTATGGTGTTTGACTAGTCAACATTTCTTTCCATATCTAGACTACGAGCCTTCTGGATCACGCTGTCTGTCCACACGTTGAAACATCTGTACACGCGTCTTCCTTATTGAAAATGATAACAAAGATAAAAATAGGCTTGGATTACTTCTGTAAGTAAAAACGTTCTTCCCCTTTTCATTTCAATTTCCTAATACCAGCCCTTAATTATATGGCCGATCCTTAAAAAAAAAAAAGAACACGAACGAGCAGCCTCTCCTCCTCAATTCGACAGTTAATTCAAATCGTTCAAGATTGAATCGAACTCCAGGCGAGTCAATAAATGGCGGCAACAATCTCGGGCTCGACGTCGCGATGGGTGGACGGTGATGAGGGTTCGCGAACGACAATTAAGGGGAGGCGCAGTCGCATGGAACCTGGAAGCTCGCAGTTAGGTAGGCGAGATGTCGCGAGCGAGCGATGGTGGTGATCGATGATGGGAAGGAAGGATTTTGCATGCTCGCGAGGGCGCGCGATGATGTCGTTCGACAACTGGATAGGGGCAAGGTCTGTTTCGCGAGTTCAGATTAAGGAGGCTGTCTTTGGCGATGTCGCAGTCAATAGGAGATGTTCTTTCGTTCGAATAGGTTAAAACTGAGGGAAACAAGTTGAGTTGGAAGCGGAGGCGAAGTGACGATAGCGTCGTGGTGGCCGGCCAGGGGTATCCGCATGCGAATCAGGTCGCGGTGGGGTGGCATGTCGTCGCCGGTAGCTAGGCTTCTCGGTTGCGATTGAGGGTAGTAGACCGATGAACAGTAGAGGCTGTGAGGTATTCTTTTGTTTTTGAAATTTAATTTTGAATTTAATAAATTCCTGTTGCAATTTAAATTATATACAGAGAGATATCTACAATAGGATATATATAGAAACCCATTTTGTTTAATCATTCATTAAATTTATTTCAGTCACCAAATTTTTTATAAAAGGAAAATGAATATATACATACCTGTTTTAATTTGCTTGTTATTTTAATAATGGATTTGGTAGAAAAATAGTTTAACTAACCTATTTAAATTAGTTACTAAGAGATATGAAAGGGAAAATTAGTTTAAAAGTTTAAATCATTTGTCAAATTGAATCATGAGTTAAAATTAAAACTGTTAAACGGTAATTAATTGTTTGATTTGTACGAATATTAATAAATCGTATAAATTGTTTATTCAAGGTCCAAATCTGGAGTGAACAAGTCGAGATGGGATCAGATTTCATATTAAAAATAAAAGGTGAGTTAATCTCACTCAGTTAGATTTAAATTTAAATGGTTAAATTTAAATAATTGATTGGATGATTGCATTGATTGATGTGCTATACTAAATATAGTAGTATATATCAATATATATATATATTGGCATATGTATATATTGGAGTTGTTGATATTCCCGCATTTATATAGCGGATGAGACCCTATGCGCCGCATAATAGCGGATGATATTTTATAAACCCATATACCGCGATATTCCACCTTGAAGTGGAATTGGTATTGTGCTAACGTCTGTGGATGCAGGGAAACAGGTTGGAGGGATCCAACTGGATTCCTCAAAATATTTAATTTTTGTTTAAATATTCTGTGATATGATTGTTGTTATCCTGTGATAATTTATATTGGATAATCTGGTTGGATTGAATTTCCCAGTATAATGAGTTATCAAAAGCAATTGAATTGGATTTTTGGAAAAATATAAAAGAGTAAAATTAAGTTAAGTAATTCTAGTGAATTCGAATAAATTAAATATGGAAAAGAGGAATTTTGAATAAATAGAGAAATGTTGAATTTAAAGAAGACTTATGTGATGTTATTTAAAGGGATAAAAATTTATTTTAATTCAATGTTTAAATGTAATTAAAAAGAAAGAAGGAATTTGGGAAATCTGAAACTTGTGTTTCGGTTTAAAGACTTTAAATCATAATGAGAAATAAAATCTGGAAGTTAATGAATTTGGAAATAAATGGATTAAGTAAGGAAATTTATTTCAAAGTAAAATAAATTGGAAAATCAATTGTAAATTGATTTAAATATTTTGGGATTTGAAATTTAAGAGAAATGAGATTTTGGAGATATAAACTGGGTTTATAAAGTGAAAGGGAATATCAGAGGATATTTGAAATATAAATTCAAGATGGGAATTTATAAAAGGATATGAATTGGTTTAAAAATAAATGTTGATTTATTTTTAAAAGATGGAAATGAGAAGTGTATTTCTCTGGATAGCCAAGTACGTTTTCAAAGAAATTTTTATATAAGTTAAAAGTTCTAATTGTGTTTTTAAAAGCGTGTTTTAGAAAATTGATTATTCTAAATGATAAAGCCTAAAGTAGTATTTTCAAAAATCTATTATTGTAGTAATTATATAAAAGTGATTTGGTATTATATTTTAAAAAAAGAGAAATTTAGTTTATATTTGTAAAGTGGTTTCATTTTAAATATTTCTTAAGTATATATTTTGTTAAGGTATTAAAGTAGTTTTTTTTTTAAATTTCAATATTATTAAGTATATTTATAGTAAAGTGTTTTAAGATTATTTTAAAATCTAAGTGTTTTGTACTTGGTGTTTCAGAGGAAATAAATATTTGGAAATGTATTCCGAAAGCAGAAACTGTTTTGAAATTGTTTCAAATGAGTTTTGAAAATTTGGAAATATATATATCTTGGAAAGATATTTGGGCAAATAAATAATGTGGGAAATTATTTATTGTGTGATGGTTGCTTGTGGATGTTAATTGATAGTTAAATAACCGACTATCAATATTGGCCAAATGCGCTGATCGTTTCGAAGAGACCGGGATCGGGTTTCTGTATACCGGGATTCTAGGTCTGGAGACTCGAATACCACTTCGATCCGGTTTGTACGTTTCGTGTAACGATTTCGGAGTCGAAGATGGAGCTGTGAAGTGCAAGGGCTAGTCGCTACTAATCCTGAGGATATTTCCAAAATGGATGTAGTAGGAATAGTGCCTTCGGTTCCGTTCGAACCCGGGACGGACTTGTATGGACGAATGCTTTCGTGACATCGTCAGGTGGGCGATGGGCATTCTAAGGGATATGTTCTGAAAAGGTATCGTTTAGCCTCGAACCTCATCAACCGGGAATGACTGAAAATCAGGGGTTATGCAGCAAGGCTTCGTGGGTAGCTCCCACTGGAGGGTAAGGTCATCCCTGTCTAGATGTCCCTTTTTATTTCGGCTTAGTGGTGCGGTTGCTGATCCCAACCGTGGGGTGATTTTATTCGGGATCATCCAGTAAGGGATGGTTCCGGCCTTGTGTTGCAGGGGAGCGGGCGTACTCCTCGGTACTGTGATCTAGGCCACGTACTGTGACAGGTGGTACCCCAGTGCCTAGTCATTCGTTGGAAATCCATTCTTCCTACGTGCCTTGTACGGTTTTGATTGTGCCCAACTATTGTTGAAATGTGAGATGCAAGCATTTCAGCTAGATTATATTTTATTTTCTGTAGACACTATTATAATATCAGAGGATTTTGATATAAAGTGTTTTAGCTATCGTAAGGTAAAAACCCGACATGTTTATTTGTGGCGTGGTCTTACGAGATGCTTTTGTTTTCAAAGGATTTTGAAACTTTAATAATCAATTTGAGTGTGATTTTCTCACGCTAGTTTTCCAGACTGACTCGGGTATTGTTTTATATGATGCTCGGGTCAGACCGAGATAAACAGGTTCAGGATATGATGCTGTGGAGCTCAGGAGACGAGCTGGATGCCGATACGTACTCCCGTATTTGCTATTATTTTTCCGCTGTGTATTCAGTTGTGTGTTATGGATGTTGATGTACTCTGATGATGTATTCTGATGATGTATTGTATAAACAGATATAGTTTTTGATTTGTGTAAAGATCTGTTGATATATATTATATTTTATTCCGCTGCGATGGTTAGATTCTGATGTTGTTTTCTCTTTTCTTCTTCTACCTCTTCTTCTTTTAGCACAAATGGTCCGGTTTTTCGTGTATGAAAAACCCGGGTCGTTACAGCCTGTAACGGCCCGGCTTTCTATGCCCAGAAAGACGTATCGTGAATTAAGAAAGAAAGGGATAGAAGAAGAAAAGAAAGAAAAGAAGAAAGAACAACAACATCAGAAACTCACAGCGGAACGAATGAAATATAATATATCATATAAAATATTACATAGTATCATATACATCAGAGTTACACAACTTATACAACACATATTAGACAGTTATAAACATCTGTCTAATTCATACAACTCAAGTATCACAGATACAGACACAACATATACACAGCGGAATCATCATATATCTACACGGTGAAGCCTCCTGCTCCAAATCTCCTCCAGAATTCGTCAAAGCTAACCTGAATCCCTCGACTACTCAATACAATAATGTCTGACCCAAGTGTTTATTTTCTGTTTTATTAAACTCTTGGGTACTCGATATTATACTTAATTATCTTAATCCTTAATTAATTACAATTAATTAATTACTTTAATCACTTATTATTGAAGTAATTAAAGATTAATTACTGAATGGTTTAAGATAATTAATTTGTGAAATTAATTAAGTATTAATTACTTAAAGTAATTAAAGGATTATTAATCAGGAATGATTAATTAAGATGGATACTTAGAGTAATGATTAATTAATTGGTTTAATTAATAATTAAGTAAGCAGGATTTATAGAATAAAGTAATTAGTTTAATTCACTTTAAATTAATTAGATGATATAAATCATTGCTTAAGGATGGATGAATGAGATTGAATGTATTTCATTGTTTGATATCTCTGATGAGATATGATTGATATATGATATGGATGTTTGGTTGAATTATAATGATAATGTGAATTATCTGTTTGGGATGATAATGTAGATTATCTATTGAATTATCTATCTTTGTGTATATAGATAAGAATTGAATTGTTTTAACCTTAAAACAACTTGGCCCTTAAAAGATACGTTTTGGATTTCGATGAGACCGGGATCGGGTTTCCGTATACCGGAATTCCAGGTCTGGAGACCCGAATACCACATCGATCCAAATTAACGATAGGTCGTGAATCTCAAGTGAAGATGAAGATTTAGAGTGCAAGGGTTATTGTCGTTAACTCTGAGGGTGATTCCAAAACGAGTGTAACGAGATAATGCCTTCGGTTTCGTTCGAACCCGGAACGAACTTGTATGGATTGAATGCTTTCAGCACATCGTCAGGCGGACGATGAGCATTCTAAGTGATATGTTCTGATTAAAGGTAATCGTAACCTCAAGCCTCATCAACCGGGAATGGCTAAAACAGGGGAGGTGCAGCAAGGTTTCGTGGGTAGCACCCACTGAGAGCAAGATAGATCCCTGTCTAGAGGTCCCTTTTCTTTTTATTCGGCTTAGTGTGTGGTTGGTCGCGCCAACTACGGGGTTATCTTGTTCGGAATTATCCAGTAAGGGATGGTTCCGGCTTTGTGTTGCAGGGGAGCGGGCGTACTCCTCGGTACGGTGATCTAGGCCACGTACTGTGATGGGCGGTACCCCAGTAGCCCTGCCATTGTATGGAATCCAAACTCCAATAAGTGCCGTACATATTAGATGTACCCAACTATGTTGGAATGTGAGATGTAAGCATTTCAGCTATTTCTATATTTTACTTGAAAACCCTAGACCCTATTATAATAAAATCAGATTTCCTATCAAATGTTTTGGTTAGCGTAAGGTAAAAACTTACCCATGTTTATTTGTGGGGAGTCTTACGTGATACCTTTTCTTTCAAAAGGTTTTGAAGTTAAATAAGTTTAACCTGTTACTCACACCAGACCCATGTCTGACCCAAGTTAATTACTGTAATGGTTTAAGATAATTAATTTGTGAAATTAATTAAGGATTAATTACTTAAAGTAATTAAAGGATAATTAATCAGGAATGATTAATTAATTGGTTTAATTAATAATTAAGTAAGCAGGATTTATAGAATGAAGTAATTAGTTTAATTCACTTTAAATTAATTAGAGATGATATAAATCATTACTTATGAATGGGTGTTAGTATTGGATACTTGACTTTGATTGATATCTCTGATGAGATATATGCTGTGTGATATGGATGTTAGTTGAATTGTATGGATTATCTGATAATGTTGATTATCTGTTGGGAATTATCTTTCTTTGTGTATAAAGATAATGAATTAAATTGTTTTAACCTTTAAAACAACTTGGCCTTAAAAGATACGCTTTGGATTTCGATGAGACCGGGATCGGGTTTCCGTATACCGGAATTCCAGGTCTGGAGACCCGAATACCACATCGATCCAAATTAACGATATGTCGTGAATCTCAAGTGAAGATGAAGTTTCAGAGTGCAAGGGTTATTGTCGTTAACTCTGAGGGTGATTCCAAAACGAGTGTAACGAGATAATGCCTTCGGTTTCGTTCGAACCCGGAACGAACTTGTATGGATTGAATGCTTTCAGCACATCGTCAGGCGGACGATGAGCATTCTAAGTGATATGTTCTGATTAAAGGTAATCGTAACCTCAAGCCTCATCAACCGGGAATGGCTAAAACAGGGGAGGTGCAGCAAGGCTTCGTGGGTAGCACCCACTGAGAGCAAGATAGATCCCTGTCTAGAGGTCCCTTTTCTTTTATTCGGCTTAGTGTGTGGTTGGTCGCGCCAACTACGGGATTGTCTTGTTCGGAATTATCCAGTAAGGGATGGTTCCGGCTTTGTGTTGCAGGGGAGCGGGCGTACTCCTCGGTACGGTGATCTAGGCCACGTACTGTGACGGGCGGTACCCCGGTAGCCCGGCCATTGTATGGAATCCAAACTCCAATAAGTGCCGTACGTATTAGTTGTGCCCAACTATGTTGGAATGTGAGATGTAAGCATTTCAGCTATTTCTGTATTATACTTGAAAACCCTAGACCCTATTATAATATAACTGGATTTCCTATCAAATGTTTTGGTTATCGTAAGGTAAAAACTTTTCCGTGTTTATGTGCGGGAAGTCTTACGAGATACCTTTTCTTTTCAAATGGTTTTCAAAGTTAAGCAACCCTTGATTAATTTCAAAGTAATTTAATCCCAATTTCTTTCATCCTTAAATCATCTTTCATTAATTACTTCCAGTAATTATCATTAATTATTTTACTAAAGAATTATACTCCACTAATTACATTAAGTTTAATTAATTTAAACACTTGATGATATGATAAATAATTAATTTAAACAAACACATTATTAATACTAAATAATTATCCTATTTAAAATAAATTTAAATACACATATATAAATATATATATATATATATATATATATTTGAGTTGATTTTAAAGTTGGATTTTAAAAAGTGAAATTGAATTTAAATTTGGATTTTTAAATTGACTTTGAAATTTAAATTAAAAGGAAATATCTACTGTCACGACCCGGCTTTCTACCACCAGAAAGACGTATCGTGAATTAAGAAAGAAAGGGATAGAAGAAGAAAAGATAGAAAAGAAGAAAGAACAACACATCAGAATCTCACAGCGGAACGAATAAATTATATTAATAACATAAACTATTACATAGTATACAACAATTTACAGAGTTACACAGCATATACATCACTTACTAGACAGTTATAAACATCTGTCTAGACATTACAACTCAAATACAAGACAAGACACTATCACAGATATCAACACAGCGGAATACTATATCTACGAACGCCGAAGCCTCCTGCTCCATTGCTCCTCCAGAATATTCGTCAAAGCTAAACCTGAATCCCTTGGCTACTCGTAAAAATTTGAGTACCCAAGAGTTTATAAAACAGAAATAAACACTTGGGTCAGACATGGGTCTGGTGTGAGTAAACGGTTTAAATTGCTTAACTTTGAAAACCTTTGAAAACAAAAGTATCACGTAAGACTCCCCACACATAAACATGGGTAAGTTTTTACCTTACGCTAACTAAAACATTTGATAGGAAATCCAGTTATATTATAATAGGGTCTAGGGTTTCCAAGTAAAATACAGAAATAGCTGAAATGCTTACATCTCACATTCCAACATAGTTGGGCACAACTAATACGTACGGCACTTATTGGAGTTTGGATTCCATACAATGGCAGGGCTACTGGGGTACCGCCCGTCACCGTACGTGGCCTAGATCACCGTACCGAGGAGTACGCCCGCTCCCCTGCAACACAAAGCCGGAACCATCCCTTACTGGATAATTCCGAACAAGATAACCCCGTAGTTGGCGCGACCAACCACACACTAAGCCGAATAAAAAGAAAAGGGACCTCTAGACAGGGATCTATCTTGCTCTCAGTGGGTGCTACCCACGAAGCCTTGCTGCACCTCCCCTGTTTTAGCCATTCCCGGTTGATGAGGCTTGAGGTTACGATTACCTTTAATCAGGACATATCACTTAGAATGCTCATCGTCCGCCTGACGATGTGCTGAAAGCATTCAATCCATACAAGTTCGTTCCGGGTTCGAACGAAACCGAAGGCATTATCTCGTTACACTCGTTTTGGAATCACCCTCAGAGTTAACGACAATAACCCTTGCACTCTAAATCTTCATCTTCACTTGAGATTCACAACCTATCGTTAATTTGGATCGATGTGGTATTCGGGTCTCCAGACCTGGAATTCCGGTATACGGAAACCCGATCCCGGTCTCATCGAAATCCAAAACGTA
Source organism: Allium fistulosum (assembly GCA_030737815.1). Classification (NCBI taxonomy): domain Eukaryota; kingdom Viridiplantae; phylum Streptophyta; class Magnoliopsida; order Asparagales; family Amaryllidaceae; genus Allium; species Allium fistulosum. Next base: position 942,820,784 of record CM060905.1, on the reverse strand, counting down.
TCTTTTAAGGGCCAAGTTGTTTTAAGGTTAAAACAATTCAATTCTTATCTATATACACAAAGATAGATAATTCAATAGATAATCTACATTATCATCCCAAACAGATAATTCACATTATCATTATAATTCAACCAAACATCCATATCATATATCAATCATATCTCATCAGAGATATCAAACAATGAAATACATTCAATCTCATTCATCCATCCTTAAGCAATGATTTATATCATCTAATTAATTTAAAGTGAATTAAACTAATTACTTTATTCTATAAATCCTGCTTACTTAATTATTAATTAAACCAATTAATTAATCATTACTCTAAGTATCCATCTTAATTAATCATTCCTGATTAATAATCCTTTAATTACTTTAAGTAATTAATACTTAATTAATTTCACAAATTAATTATCTTAAACCATGAAGTAATTAATCTGTAACGACCACGACTTTCTCTCCATAGAAAGTCGTATCGCTAATAAGAAAGAAAGGGATAGAAAAGAGAAAAGAAGAGAAAGAAAGAACTAAACAATATCAGAATCTCACAGCGGAACGAAACAAAATATAATATATCACATAACTATTACATAGTATCATATACAACACTTATCAGAGTTACACAGATTACATCTCATATACTAGACAGTTATAAACATCTGTCTAGTTATTACATCTCAATACAAAACAAAGATCTAAACAAGATCAACACAATGGAAACTACTATCTATATCTACAACGCTGAAGCCTCCTGCTCCATTGCTCCTCCACAATTCGTCAAGGCTAACCTGAATCCCTTGGCTACTCGTAAAAATTTGAGTACCCAAGAGTTTATAAAACAGAAATAAACAACTTGGGTCAGACATGGGTCTGGTGTGAGTAACAGGTTAAACTTGTTTAACTTCAAAACCTTTTGAAAGAAAAGGTATCACGTAAGACTTCCCACAAATAAACATGGGTAAGTTTTTACCTTACGCTAACCAAAACATTTGATAGGAAATTCGATTGTATTATAATAGGGTCTAGGGTTTTCAAGTAAAATACAGAAATAGCTGAAATGCTTACATCTCACATTCCAACATAGTTGGGCACAACTAATACGTACGACACTTATTGGAGTTTGGATTCCATACAATGGCAGGGCTACTGGGGTACCGCCCGTCACAGTACGTGGCCTAGATCACCGTACCGAGGATCACTCCCAATCCCCTGCAACACAAGGTCGGAACATCCCTTACTGGATAATTCCCGCACAAGATACCTCACGGTTGGGATCAGCAACCGCACCACTAAGTCGAAATAGAAAGGGACATCTAGACAGAGGTAACCTTGTCCTACTTGGGTGCTACCCACTAACCTTGCTGCACCTCCCCTGTTTTAGCCATTCCCGGTTTGTGAGGCTTGAGGTTACGATTACCTTTAATCAGAACATATAACTTAGAATGCTCATCGTCCGCTTGACGATGTGCTGAAAGCATTCAATCCATACAAGTTCGTTCCGGGTTCGAACGAAACCGAAGGCATTATCTCGTTACACTCGTTTTGGAATCACCCTCAGAGTTAACGACAATAACCCTTGCACTCTGAATCTTCATCTTCACTTGATTCACGACCTATCGTTAATTTGGATCGATGTGGTATTCGGGTCTCCAGACCTGGAAATCCGGTATACGGAAACCCGATCCCGGTCTCATCGAAATCCAAAACGTATCTTTTAAGGGCCAAGTTGTTTTAAGGTTAAAACAATTCAATTCTTATCTATACTACACACAGATAGATAATTTACAATAGATAATCCATATTATCATCCAAACAGATAATTCATATTATCATTTCAATCCAACCAAACATCTATATCATAGATCAGCACATCTCTTATCAGAGATATCAACAATGCAAAGCATTCAATATCATCCATTCATAAGCAATGATTTATTAATCACCATTTATAGTTAATTTAAAATGAATTAAATTAAATACTTCATCTCTAATTAATTTAAAGTAAATTAAATTAATTACTTCCATCATTAACAATCTTGCTTAAATCACTATTAATTAATTATCAATTAATTAATCCACTCTTATCCAAATATTCATTTTAATTAATCATCCTTGATTAATTACATTTAATTACATTCAAGTAATTAGCATTTAAATTAATTTCACAAATTAATTATTCTTAACCACTTATAGTAATTATCCTTTAATTACTTCGTTAATTAATTAATTATAATTAATTACATTACTCCTTAATTAATTACATTAATTAATCTCTTCATTTATTAATTATTCCTTAATTAATTTCTTAATTAATCCCTTGTTTAATTCCATTAAGCAATTAACTACCCTTAATTACTCCATTAATTACATCAGTAATTATCCATTAATTACTTTCCTAAGTAATTATACTTCATTAAATTACATTAAGTAATTATACTTCACAAATCATTAAGTGATTATCTTAAATTAATTAAACTTAATTAATTAACTTAACTAACCAAATTAAACTCAATTAATTACAATGAGTAATTAATTCTTAATTACTTCCATTAAGTAATTATATTTAAACAATTTTCACAAATGATTATCTTTAAATTAATTAATCTAATTAATTAATAAAATTAATCACATTAATTGATTACTTATTTAATCCCAAGTTAATGATCTACATTAATTATTAACTATTATTTAATAATTAAACATTAATTAACCATTAGTAATTTCAAATTAATTAATTCTAATTACTAATAAATTAATCCCTAATTACTTAATTAATTAATTAAGTACCTAACAACAACTTATTCATCCTTAATTACTTAATTAATTTTCCTAACCATTAATTAATAATCTTAACCTATCTAATTAATGATCCTAAATTTTCAAATTAATTAACCTTTAATTAATTAAATAATCTACCTTTACTTAATTACATCTAGTAATTATTCCTTAATTACTTCATCAAGTAATTATACTAAATTAATTTATAAATGATTATCTCTAATTAATTATTAATTAATTAATTTAACTTAATCATTTAAATTTAATTAAATGATTCTTAACTTACTATATTAAAGGTTCTTAATTAAGAAACTATTATCTTAATTAAATCAATTATTTACCAATAACACTTGATAATTAAAATAATTTAATTATCTAAATTTCCTTTTCAAATTTAATTATCTTAAATTAAATCAACATTCTAAATACTTAAGAAAATTCTTATTTTAATTGATTACTAAATCTTAACCATTAAACCTTACTTAAATTAAAATATAAGATTTAGAAATCAATAAATCATTAAACACATTTTAAATTAAACCTTTAAATCTTTAAAACTTTTCCCAAGTTATTAAATATAATTAAATACAAATTTATTTCAAAATCTACTTATTTTATTTTGAAACTTAATATTATAAAATATATAATCTTGTTTAAATTTTTGATTTAACACAAAAAATATTACAAAACAAAATTTCTTTTGATTTAAAAACAAAACGTTTCTTTTAAAAATCTTTAATGTTTGCTCTAAAAACCAAACCCGAGTAAAACGTTCAGAAACTCGAAGCACTCTCGAGACACTCCACGTTCTTTTCTTCTTCGAGTCAAACTCGAAAAATCCCCGAAGTAAACCCGAGACCTGCTTTCTTTCCCAATCCCGTATCTCCAGATGCACGCCAACGTGCACGTTAACGTGCACACCCACGATGATCGGCGGCGATCTCTACGATAGCCTCCGACACATCACCTATGACCACGGCAACCTCACGCGATCCCCAGCTGCCACGCTTCACGCAAGAAACAAAATTTAGACATCGAACCCATCAGTTCGAAACCCACATCGTCAGAAAATTCGACCACCACGGCAAACCAAGCTTCGAGAAAATCTACCGTCTCCACCCTAGCTTCCTCACGTTCCTCTGAACCTATCCCAACCATCGCGATCGCCTCCGGTTGTCCTTCGTTGCCGCGAAACCAAGATGAACGTCACGAGAAAAACAGGGTCTTAAACCCTAACTTGATCAATTGCGACCAACTCACTCTCCAATAAATTCACGAAAGATTTTTCCCAAGCTCACTACCTCCCCCTCCACCTTCGAGTTCACCCACGGCACTTCGATCGTCGCCGTTCACCGTGAATTGGCCATAATGCCAAAAACAATCAAACCCCAAATTCTCTCGAAATACTAATCTAAAAATATTAATTTAACCATTAAAAATCTTGATTTTCTATCACTATTCCAATCATGTAATCAAAACTAAGAATTGGATTTATAAAATTTTGACCCAATTCGAATTTTACTGTAAATTAGAAACTTTCGAGCTAATTACCTAAATTAAATACCTGTAATTATTTTTAAAAGTGATGTTAACTGATTTCAAACATCTTTCGTTTTTAAATCCTAAGTTATTAGAGATCAAGTGATGAGATACATATTTTAAAAAGAAAATCAAAACTGTCATCACTTTACAGAGACTAAGTTATCAACATACAAGCATTCAATTATAACTATACAGGCATTCAACACTCCTATACAACATGCATACAATTTCATCAACATTTCAGATAATAAAACATCACATGGTAAAAACTTAAATCTGTTTTTAAGATAAAATTTACTCACTTGTCATTTTTAAACAGAGAATAGATAACATGATCTGTTTCCAGGCTTTGCATGTTTGGTTTTTGAATTTCTTTTGCTTTGTTGGATTTGAATCTTGTTGTTTGATCTTTGATTACTTGCTTGATTTCCTTTTTCTGAACTTCAAGTTGTTTGAAGATTTTAAACTGCTATTTGAATTGCCTCCATCTTCTTTTGATTTTGAATTTCCAGATTTACTTCTTTTGCTTTGAATTTTAGTTTCCAGGTTTTCATTCTTCTTTGATTTCCAGTTTTCCATTTTTCTTTTGATTCGAAATTTTTTTTAGTTAAGAAAGAAGTGAAGAAAGTTTAGAGCTGAAGAAAATAACTCCTCTTTATTTTACAATTAAATTTTGAAACTTAATTATTATGAGAATTTGACATTTGTCCCAAAGATGTTTTAGTTAACTTACACCTATGCTCCTAAGTTTACAAATGTCTTAACATATATTTAAAAAGTTAACAAGTGTAATTTAAGGATTGTTTTTTTAAGTGTTAGATTTATATTTACAAATGTTGTTATCTTATTTAAACTTATTTAAACTATAAGCATGTAATATGTATATGTATGTAATGTTTACATGGTTATAAAATGTTTTTATCTTATATAAATAAGCTTTTAGTTTTCATATAAATGTAAAAGTGATTTCATATGAACACTTACTTATAATTTTGATCAAATCAAATGTTTATAAAATTTGAGAAATTGATTTTAACTTAATTTATCTTCTTATGTAAAATTTTAAAACAATTTATCTTATGATAAAATTAAAATGAAAGATCATTAAACAAATGAACTTTTGATTCTAAATCTCAAATATCATTTTTAAAAGTATTAAACCAAATTAAAAATTTCCAAATTACAAATTATTTATTTATATATATATATATTAAAGTTTGAAAATACTTTATTAAATTCAAATCCAATATTCTTTCCATTCCAATATATACAAATATATATATTCTAAATGGAATTTATTTTTAACATTAGTTTGATAATTATTATATTGAATTTTATAACATAACTCCAAATCACAATATATATATATATACATATATTATAATTTGAAAACATATTCTTTAATTAAATTAAAGATTTCTTATTTATAATATATATACCAATATATATATATACCTTATAAATATAAACATTATATAAGTTTTAGAAAGATAAATCTTCCCAATTTTAAATTGTTAGAAAAGATATTAATAAATATTGCCAATTAAATATTATTAACCTTTAAAATGAATAAACTTGTCAATTAAAATGTTATTAACCTTTTAAAATGAATAAACTTGTCAATTTATAAAATAAATCAACAAATCAATTTAATTATTTATAAAGGTTATTAAATTGATATTGCCAAAATTCCGGAATATCACATTCCTTCCCCCTTAAAATAATTTCGTCCCCGAAATTTAAAAGCAAAGATAATTTAATAACCCAGCAAAATTTTAATTTTAATTTCAAACAGCAACCATACATATCAATCATATTCTAACAATCATAGCAAACAATTTAGTCAAACAAATTTAACTATCCAGACAAATTCTGGATAGAATTTCCTCGAGTTTCCCCAAGTATATATATATATATACTGGGATACTTGTCTACAGGATCTTAACTAACTATCTACAATAATCTAGAACTCCTTCCCATCTAGATTACAAATCTGACCAAAATATCAGACTAAACTCAAAACCATCTCAACTACCAAATCCTTCTGAACTGCTGATCCCACAACCAATGACAGATCAAACACGTATTCCCTCAGAGATACGTGAAATAAAATGAATTCCAGTTATCCGAACTGGCCATTTAATCCTATAGATCAAAGAACTAATCCTCTTGAGAACACAGGAAAAATCTCATAATACTTCCGGAGCTTGCTCTCCAGTCTTATCAAATCTTATATCTCCTTTGATCGGATAAAACTTAAACAATATCCAGATTTCAACTTCAAATTCCAAATTCCATCCATTCTTAACTGCATAACTCCTTTGACGATCCTGAGTCACTTCATCCTTCCTGATCAGCTTAACTCTTGCTGATGCCTCTTGAAATAATCTAGACCAACATCAAATCAATTTCTTGATCCTACTCAACAAAATGGTTCCCCAAAAATCACCGAAATCCAGAACACAACTCTACTCCACAACATTAGAGCATTTCGAACTACTTCTCCTTTCTGGAATATCCAAACAGTTGCACTTGACAATCTTATCTCCAAATCCTGAATATTCCTTCAAGCTTAGAGATACACTTGAATTTCCTATAGAAATCCTCTACTCCAAGAAAATCACAACTCCCGGTTGTTCCCACCCTAGAATAGCTGCTATCTTGCTTTCGCTGCACAACTCTGATCTTGAACAGATGAGAATGCCGTCGGAGAAACTCGAGCACAAACTTGATCATCCACAGTTCACCATACCATAAAATCTTAGCGACTCCATTCCATTTGGTCAAAACATCCTAGCAGAATCCCCTCTAGAAAATTAGAACTGATCAATCCCTCTCCAAAGAATCCTGAGCTGCTTCACCAAATTCTTCTCTAGGAGACATCCTTCTACAAAGCTGAATCACAGGTAACTCCACGAATCAAATCGATACAGAATCTCAATCTCCAATAACCCAAGAGAACACTCAAACAATCGCAAGTCACTTTTGCGATCAGCCCGGCCTAATTTCCAAAGATAACTGTTCTCTCTTCACTAATCAGAACAGCTTACACTTAACCATCCAATTCATCGAAGAAATGGATTCACTCTGTTGCTTCTGGACTTTACCTTCAGAAAAACTGCTCAGCCAGAAACTTCCTGAAGTTACCAAAATACCATCACTCTCTTCAGCTCATCCAATAGATCTACTCTATTCATCCAACTTCAAAGATAAACTCTAAACCATAACTGGTTTCCTTCAGAGATCGGTGAAATCTTTACACCACAACAAAGTTCACTCGAGACAGTATTGGGTCTACAGTCTCGTTAGATACCCTTCCAACCTCAACACTCAAATTCTAACTATTGGTAGTCGTGTTACTCCTACTACCACCTTATCTACCTTTATAACTTATATTGGAAAACCCGAACAGGTAACCCAACAAATAGGTAGAAATATATATATTTAAAATGATACTTTTTATATAGAAATTATTTCTGGGTAAAATTATTTCATTTACCTCTTTAAAACAATATTGTGTCCGTTGGCCTGGTTCAAGTGTTTAGAGATCCCTATCAATAACGTTAGCTACTCGTATTGACCAGAATCCATATACCACTCAACCGATCAATTAACACAATATAAAACCATTTTATATAACTAACAAATACGCGCTCTCATATATATATATATACACTCGGACTCAAACAGGTTGCTACAGATCCTATTTCTAATGAACAATCCTTCCGAACCTAGGTATTCACTCAACCTAGTGTTCTGATATTCACTTAACCAAAAGCTTAGGCATTCGCTCAACCTATGCTCTGATAATTAATGTATAAATTTTTAAATATTCTTTTATAACCTATCACGCTGTAATATCTACTATGTCTGACGATATTAACTTAATTTATTACAAATCATTAAGGAATTACACTTAAATTTCTTAATTAACTAACATCCTTTATGAGCTTTATGATATAACTGGATTTCCTATACTATGTAATATGATACCAAATGTGACGACCCGCCACTCATTCTCTTATTAATACCTTAATTACTTATACTTATAATTAATTAATTTACCTTATAATTAATTAATTAATTAAATGGGATAACCAATAATTAATATTCTATAAACCTGTATAAACAACCCAAACTAACTGCAGATCTTTATGAGCTACATTACAGCGTGATAGGGGGTTCTCGCTTTGCGTTAGGTGGCGAACGGGAGACTGTTACCCCTACATGTCCCCGGGGGTAGTATAAGGCCTTTTGGGGTTGGTTGCGACTCGAGAGGGTGGCCGTAAAAGCAAACCCGAGGTATCACTGTGAGCCACAGCAGGGCTGGGATGGTTGAAAAGCCTACCGGTCGTGAACCGTTGCTGAAGGTTGAAAAGCCTAGGACGTCACACATGGTATCAGAGCTTAGGCTAGCGATAACCTTGGCTCTGTTGGGAATTTTGAGAGTACTAATAGATATGAGCGCGTATTTGTTAGTGAATATAAAATGGTTTTATATTGTGTTGGTTGATTTATTGAGTGGCATATGAACCTTCGTCGGCACAGTCTGGACAACTGTATCGAAGGGGTTTCTAAACACTTGAATAGAACAGTTCGACACAGTATGGTTTTAAATAGGGTGAATGAAATAATTTTGCCCAAATTATTTTTGTATATAAAGGAATAACTTTGTAAATTATTATAGTATTTGGTTGCTTGGTTGTTAGGAAGTGATAATATTAAATTATTACCACTATTGTGTAGAAATTGAACAAGTAATTGAATTATAACCAAAGTTGAGAAATAATTTATATAATAAGTGGAATTTGAGAATGTAGTTTATAAGTGGAAATAAACTCCATATACAAATGAAATTTGTAAATGTAAATGGTAAAAGTGACTTATAACTTGAAATAAAATGTGATAGAATTCCAGAGTAATGTTTGGATATAAAAAAATTGGATGGATTTTGAATTTGAAGTTTTGGGAAAGATTTAAATTCCTTTGGATTTAAAATAGTTTTTAAAGGTTTTGGGGAAATAATAGTGATATTATTTCATGAATATTTTTGAAATTGAATTGAAATCTGGTGGGATTTGGGATTTAAAAATGTTTGAAATGTTTAGAGTGATAAAAGCATTAAATTCTCTTTTGGTTGCTGGAAAATAATTTCGGTGATGACTGCAGCATCATCGATGTCTATTTTCGAGTTTCCAAAGAGAAATTGCTACCAAACTGTTTTAAATTGGAAATGATTGTGAATTGGGTTGGTTTTGAAATTCAAAGGGAAAATTGTTTGGTAAAAGCAGATTATTTTGGAAATTGGGGTTTGATGTGATATACCAAGATGTGTATGAGTTATTTATGGATTCAAAATGGTTTTTGAAATAAAACCGGGCAATTGGAGTCTGGGAATTCTATTTAAAATATAAATGTGGGAATTTAAATGAATCAACAATATAAAGTATAGAATGAAGTTGATTGAAATAAGAAGGGAATGAAAGTTTAATTCTAGGATTATAATTATGAGATGAAATTAACTAAATGAGTAATATAAGTTGGTAGATAAAAGAGTTAGAGAACTTGAAGGTGAATGAATTGTAAAACTTGTATAAACTTGTATCCTAGAATTAAAATTTAATTCGAGTATATGAAGGTGAATAAAAAAATATTTGAATTTAACTTAAGATAAGTTAAATAAAAATTGAGATTTGGAATTGAATTAAATGTAAGTAAGTTGAAGTCGAATTGAATTGGATATAAAGGTAATGTAAAATGCTTATAATTGTGTAAAGAAATTCATATTCTTAAGTTCTTAAGTGTAATAATTTGGAATTTGAGTATAAAGATGAAAATGGACTTAAATGAATAGTCATAGATCTTTAGCATGTAAGTTAAAACTTATGAATAAAAATGAAATTGTAAATCATAAATGGGAATCCATTACTCTGAACCATTAAGAGTTATAATTTGAAATTGCAATTATCAAATGGAAACGACTAAGATGAGTAATCTTAATTTTTAAATAAATCCAAACTTGAATTATAAAATAAATTGAACTTAAGATAATTAAGTGAAGTGATATTTAGAATTAAAAAGCAAGTATTTAATTTTAACCAGCGGAGGAACTAATTAGATAATAAATTAGTTAATGAAATTAAATTGTGAGTAAATGAAATTGGGTTAAAATAGTGATGGTTTGAATTGCGAATGAAATCCAAATAAGTGAAAATAAATTGAAATTGACCTGGTTATTAATAGAATAATTCCAGATGAATTGAGTATGGAAATTAAAATTCATAATGATTGAGTGAATGAACCAATTATATTAAATAAATAAATGGATGGAATTTGATTAAATAAGAATCAAATGAAAGATGGAAATAAAACTTTAAAGGGTTGGTTAAATGGAAAATAAACTTAAGTTATTGACTTAAGTAAATGTGGAATGGAAACTGAACTCAAACAGAGGAGTGGTTTAAATAAGTTGAGAAATAGTTATTGAATGAATTAACTTGGATTGTTTTCGAGCTAAATAAAATTCAATTTTTGGAAGTTGGAGATGAATTGAATTTAAGGAAAAAAATTGGAAATGAAGTAGTAAATTGAAGTTGGAATTCATATGAAATGGGAGTTCAATTTGAATATATACACTTCGGTGGTGAAGTAGTAAATAAGTATAAGAAAATTTATATGAACTTAAGAATTGAAGAATGAAATTCTTAAGAAAATTTGTATTGGAGGTATACTTAGTAATTTTGGAATGGAAAAATAAAAAAATATATATACTAAGTGAATAGTTGAATGAAGACTAAAACTGAAGTTGTGAAATGGAATAGTTGTGAATAAGGGGATAACAATCAAAATGAATGTGAATAAAAGAGAATTGATATAATTGGTAATCAATTGGAATTTATACGTAAGATGTACGTATATTATTTTTTATTTGCATAGCTATTTGGTCCAGATGTCGAACACAGAATTTCGAGATAATTTTATCGATCCGAATTAGGATTTTTCACTCGATTTTCGACGGCGAACCTGGATATGGATTGTTGATTGATTCTGGAAATTCTCTATCATAGTTTGTGGCTATGCAAGGAGAATGACGGTTTCTGATCAAGAAACCAGATCTGAGTCCGCACTAGGAAGTCGGGTGGACAATACTAGTTCGGAAGTGGAATTGTGTGATCGATTGAGCGATCGAATGTGATATTGCGTACGGATGATATATGTGCATCGTACGGGCTTAAGTAAAGCAAATATTGGAAATTTGTAAAGGAAAGTATATAATGACTTTGGAATTGTGATTGAATATTATTAGTAGGATATACAGGTGTATAAAAGCAATGGATAATTGGGATTTTTGATTTTAGAAGATAAAATTTAATGGCCCGACAAAAAGGTATGTATTTGAAATTCTATATGAAATTTGATTGGGTTTTGGATCCAGCCACTTGGCTTTTTGTTTTCTTTTTGAGATTGGGAGGCCGTAGAGCCATTTTGTAGTAGTACCGAGCTAGCCGCGCAAAGGAGACGCTGGCGAAATTTTTCGGAAATTTAGGGAGTTAGAAAAATTTTGAAAAATTTTAATAATTCAAAATTTGAATTCAAATTTAAATTTGAATGGATAAGTAGGTGGTATGGGTTGAACTTATGAATAAGTTTGGGAAGTTAAAAGATGATTAGTGTATCATTAATAAAAGATTGTTTGGGTATTGTTAAAACTGTTTGAACTTGGGAAATAGTAATGGGTATTGGATCATTCTTCCTAACTAGTAATTTCGGGGACGAAATTCTTTTAAGGGGGGAGGAATGTGACGACCCGGAATTTTTGTATATTTGAAATGTGAATATTTAATTTATTTTAAATATTCGAAGGTTAAATTTTAACTTTAATTTCAATTATACAATATTTATTTGGATAATTAATTATTAAAAATTTAATTATCGGGATTGGGTAAAATATTGAATCTTGATTTTAAGCCTGTTAAAAATAGTTCAAAGGTTCAGAAAATTTATATTGTTAATACTGAAGATGATAGAACTTTTAAAATGGAATTTTAAAAGAGTTTTGTTCAGTTTTAAAAATATATCGTTGAAATTAAATTTAAAAATAGCCGTCCGAGGCACAGTCTCGGAATTCAGCGAAACCAGTTCCATTGGATCCGTAATATTGTATTATTATCGGATTTTAAATTTCGGAGCGTTTGGAGTTGTTGTGTAAGCATACGGTATATAAACGTATGGAAATTCAGAGCATGTGTCTTTCCTGGCAACGTTCTCTTCTTGCCTAAGTAATTAGATGTAAATACGTATATAAATTAAACACGTGTTCAACTGGTAGAACACGCGTCCCCTTTTCAATTATTCATAGCAGATCGAACGAAGCAAAGCCAGAAGAAAAAAAAAAGAGGATCGCATTCCTTTCCTCTTCCTTCCTCTGTTTGTAACGAAAGGGGCAGAACGAAGAAATCAAATTAAAACTTCTCCTTTGAAAAAGAAAATAAAAAGTCGCGATGCTTTATTCGTATGTAAATCAATCCACAGAACGATGGTCGAACGCTTCGCAAACAAATCTGAAGAATTGGATATCCTTATTAGCCGCGAGTTTCCCTTTTCGTTTTCCTCGTTCAAAATAGGATCGAACGAGATTTCGAAATCAAAGGGTAGTTCAACCCCTCCAGTTTTGTCACGAGATCTATCGAAATAGCTCGCGATTTCAGGCGCGGAAATCAGAAGGGGAAGGTGATCAGATGAGGGACGGAATCGCAGTTCTGGGTGGCTCGGCTAGGGCTTTGGGCCCGCGATGGTTGGCACCGATGAGGTCGGGTAGGCGTTACGAAGCTGGAAGTCGAAGGAGGGCGATCAATTCATTGGATCTGGAACTCTCGCGCGTGTAAGTGAAGGCAGCGACTTCGAGTTTTGTCGATTCGTGGGCGTGATGTGGTTAGTGACGCGCAAGGGTTATCTAGTCGAGGTGGCAGACGGGTGGCCTGGAGTGAAGCTTCGGTGAAAGGTCGCGGCTGGTTTCATTCTGAGCTTGGTATCGTGTGAAGCTCGCTGTTTTCGTCCCCGATCCGTATTGAGGTATTTGATTTTCTGATTCTTTAATTTAAATTAATCTAAATGCTTAATTATATCTACACTTGTAATCTGGTGATAATTAGTATTAATTCAAATTTACAGCAGGGTAAAAGATTTTGAATAAATTTTATTGTTTTGGAATGCTAGGGTTACAACCCATTTTTGGAATGTTAATTAATTTATTAAATCTATTGATTTATAAAAGGATAAGCAGAAGTATTATAGATTTGGGAAACATAGAAAAAGAAAATAATAAAGACCTTATTTAAGTAATGAATTTGTTTACTTAACTTATTTAATCATTCTAGAAATGGTTAATGGAAAATTAGTTTGAACTTAAGTGTTAGTTAATTAAATTTATATAAATGAATATTCGGTTTATTCGAATATTAATAAAATCATATAAATATGTATTCAAGGTCTGGCATCGTGAAGAGGACTATTGATTTGGGTTGAATTGCAAAATAGAAGAGGCAAAAGGTGAGTTAATCTCACTCAGTTGAATTTAAATTTAAATGGTTAAATTTAAATAATTGATTGGATGATTGCATTGATTGATGTGCTATATATATATATATAGTAGTATATAGCAATATATACATATTGGCATATGTATATATTGGAGTTGATATTCCCGCATTTATATAGCGGATGAGACCTTATGCGCCGCATAATAACGGATGATTTTATAAAACCCATATACCGCGATATTCCACCTCGAAGTGGAATTGGTATTGTGCTAACGTCTGTGGATGCAGGGAAACAGGTTGGAGGGATCCAACTGGATTCCTCAAAATATTTAATTTTTGTTTAAATATTCTGTGATATGATTGTTGTTATCCTGTGATAATTTATATTGGATAATCTGGTTGGATTGAATTTCCCAGTATAATGAGTTATCAAAAGCAATTGAATTGGATTTTTGGAAAAATATAAAAGAGTAAAATTAAGTTAAGTAATTCTAGTGAATTCGAATAAATTAAATATGGAAAAGAGGAATTTTGAATAAATAGAGAAATGTTGAATTTAAAGAAGACTTATGTGATGTTATTTAAAGGGATAAAAATTTATTTTAATTCAATGTTTAAATGTAATTAAAAAGAAAGAAGGAATTTGGGAAATCTGAAACTTGTGTTTCGGTTTAAAGACTTTAAATCATAATGAGAAATAAAATCTGGAAGTTAATGAATTTGGAAATAAATGGATTAAGTAAGGAAATTTATTTCAAAGTAAAATAAATTGGAAAATCAATTGTAAATTGATTTAAATATTTTGGGATTTGAAATTTAAGAGAAATGAGATTTTGGAGATATAAACTGGGTTTATAAAGTGAAAGGGAATATCAGAGGATATTTGAAATATAAATTCAAGATGGGAATTTATAAAAGGATATGAATTGGTTTAAAAATAAATGTTGATTTATTTTTAAAAGATGGAAATGAGAAGTGTATTTCTCTGGATAGCCAAGTACGTTTTCAAAGAAATTTTTATATAAGTTAAAAGTTCTAATTGTGTTTTTAAAAGCGTGTTTTAGAAAATTGATTATTCTAAATGATAAAGCCTAAAGTAGTATTTTCAAAAATCTATTATTGTAGTAATTATATAAAAGTGATTTGGTATTATATTTTAAAAAAAGAGAAATTTAGTTTATATTTGTAAAGTGGTTTCATTTTAAATATTTCTTAAGTATATATTTTGTTAAGGTATTAAAGTAGTTTTTTTTTAAATTTCAATATTATTAAGTATATTTATAGTAAAGTGTTTTAAGATTATTTTAAAATCTAAGTGTTTTGTACTTGGTGTTTCAGAGGAAATAAATATTTGGAAATGTATTCCGAAAGCAGAAACTGTTTTGAAATTGTTTCAAATGAGTTTTGAAAATTTGGAAATATATATATCTTGGAAAGATATTTGGGCAAATAAATAATGTGGGAAATTATTTATTGTGTGATGGTTGCTTGTGGATGTTAATTGATAGTTAAATAACCGACTATCAATATTGGCCAAATGCGCTGATCGTTTCGAAGAGACCGGGATCGGGTTTCCGTATACCGGGATTCTAGGTCTGGAGACTCGAATACCACTTCGATCCGGTTTGTACGTTTCGTGTAACGATTTCGGAGTCGAAGATGGAGCTGTGAAGTGCAAGGGCTAGTCGCTACTAATCCTGAGGATATTTCCAAAATGGATGTAGTAGGAATAGTGCCTTCGGTTCCGTTCGAACCCGGGACGGACTTGTATGGACGAATGCTTTCGTGACATCGTCAGGTGGGCGATGGGCATTCTAAGGGATATGTTCTGAAAAGGTATCGTTTAGCCTCGAACCTCATCAACCGGGAATGACTGAAAATCAGGGGTTATGCAGCAAGGCTTCGTGGGTAGCTCCCACTGGAGGGTAAGGTCATCCCTGTCTAGATGTCCCTTTTTATTTCGGCTTAGTGGTGCGGTTGTTGATCCCAACCGTGGGGTGATTTTATTCGGGATCATCCAGTAAGGGATGGTTCCGGCCTTGTGTTGCAGGGGAGCGGGCGTACTCCTCGGTACGGTGATCTAGGCCACGTACTGTGATAGGTGGTACCCCAGTGCCTAGTCATTCGTTGGAAATCCATTCTTCCTACGTGCCTTGTACGGTTTTGATTGTGCCCAACTATTGTTGAAATGTGAGATGCAAGCATTTCAGCTAGATTATATTTTATTTTCTGTAGACACTATTATAATATCAGAGGATTTTGATATAAAGTGTTTTAGCTATCGTAAGGTAAAAACCCGACATGTTTATTTGTGGCGTGGTCTTACGAGATGCTTTTGTTTTCAAAGGATTTTGAAACTTTAATAATCAATTTGAGTGTGATTTTCTCACGCTGGTTTTCCAGACTGACTCGGGTATTGTTTTATATGATGCTCGGGTCAGACCGAGATAAACAGGTTCAGGATATGATGCTGTGGAGCTCAGGAGATGAGCTGTGTCACGAACGGAATTTTCGACTTTCGAAAATTCGAGATCGATACTCACTTTATCGACCGCCGAGCAATCGAGTGCTGGAAACTCCAATAGTGAGGGTTTTAGAAAGAAGAAGTAGAAGAAAAAGAGAAGAAAGAAAGAAGAACAAGAGAAGAACAACACAGAACAACATCAGAACAGAAAACAATATCAGAACAGAAAACAATATCAGAATCTTACACATCGCAGCGGAACAATATATAATAGATAAATCAGTAATCTTTAAAACAAAGAATTTTATCAGTTTTTATACATACATCAATCAGAGTCAATATACAACAATGGACAGTTTTATAAACTCGTCCTCATACAGAATACACAGCGGAATAAATACTATCAGATACAAATACTACGTCTCGCCATCCATCTTATCTCCAAAGCTCCAGAATATCCAGAATATCCTGATAATCTAACTCTAGACTGCCCGTGTGGAAATTGGTGGGCACCCAGAGTTTAGAAGGGAAACAATAAACTCCGAGTCAGTCATGGTGACTGGTGTGAGATCGTAAAACAGTTATTCTTTAAAATAAACAACGGAAAACTTTAAAGTCAATTCGCAATGCTTTTGGAAAATGTAACTACCATAAGACCTCCCACCACACACACAATGCAAACGCAGACTTGGAGGAGATTTCTTCTTATGATAGTCAAAGATGCTTACTACGAAAAAATCAAAATTCTTTTTGATATTATTATTAGTGCATAGTGGAAAACATTTCGAAAGTAGAATATAAATCTTAGCCAGCATAGGTACCATTATATTATGCCTGCTATAGCTGCCTCCTGAGGAGACAGGTTATACAATTGAAATCGTAAAGGCTCGTATTGTTTCTTTGGATTTCCACCAAATGGTCAGGCTAAGGAACTTCCTATCCACGATGGGTACGTCCCTGGAATAGACGACCCGAGAAATAACCTAACATTACGGTTAGATCTCTGCCAACACAAGGCCGGGTTACCTCTGCAAAAGTAGGTAACTACTGACACGCGTATGCCATCCCCCGATCGTCACCGATCTTCCCGAGGATCCCCGATTTCCAACAAACCACATAGATAATAATAAATGCAGTAACCACAGAGGTTAAGTATCTGGGCTCCATACCATGATACCACCTTTATCCAGAAGGAATGACATACACTAAGGGGCGCTACTCCCTAGAACCTTGCCGCATTCGTCCTGTTTCGACCATTTCCGGGGTGTGAGGCTCGATGAAGTCTCGTCCACAAAGCTACGCTTTCTCAAAAAGCCCTGCTTCGGGTCAAACAAAAATGATCAACCTATGATCACCAAGATATAAGATCAAACAAATGATCATATCACAAATGATCAAACACTGATCATTTCACAGCAACACTCAGTATGCCACGTTACCAAATTGGGATATATCGCTGATAAATTTCAACTACATAACCTCTGAGCTCGTACGTCTCAGAGAAGGGTGTTAAGCTAAGAGAATAAATTCTCTGCCACCAACAGAAATGTATTTGAAAGAAATCAGCTTTATATCTCAAAGTGTAACGTCAGACACACAATCCATATAAGTCTGTTCCGGGATCGAACAGAACCGAAGGCACTTCTCACGAAGCCCTTGCATTTCCGGATAATTTTCAATCACGTCAGGACTTCCCGTCACTAAGGGTGATAAAACCTCTAAATCGAAGATCAGTCGATGTAGAGTAACTCGACGGTAATCCTTCCGTTTTCAAAAATATCCGGTCTTCAACACCGGTCTTCAAATGCGATTCATAACGACGTATCACATATTCGGAATGGGTTATACGACCCCATGGTCCTTTCCCGGTTAACCCGAATAGTGAGCGATTATTCAAAAATAAGTGTGGCATTCAAATTCATCCAATTCACAACAAATACCTATTTAAGGTAATTATTGACAGTCGGTTATTTAACTATCAATAAAGATGCGCGACATCATCAGATTCCAAATAATTTATCCAAATTATTTATTCTTCAAAAAAAATATCTTACTAGATATATAATTTCCACACTTCAAAAATAAATCAACGTTTATTTTTAAAACGAATTCCCATTTCTTTATAAATTCCATATTGAATTTATATTTCAAAATATCTTCTGATATACGATTTTCAAATCGATTTTCAATATTCAATTTCAATTTATCTTTTACAAAGATAAATTCTCAAAACATTTCATTTCATTTTTGGAAAAGCAATTCCATACTTATTTAATAATAAGTATTTCACAAATCTATTTATTTTCAACACTTGGAAAATATTCGATATACTTAAATCAAATTAAGTATAATTTCATTCTTTAAGGAAAATATTCTTTTAACACATTTATTTGGGTCAAAACGAATGTTACGTAAAACATCGTTACGACGACCCAAAATCGCTAGTATAGGGATTAAAAAATTTAGATAGATAGGTAAATCCCAATACTATATAAAACATTTCCTTTCGGAAACCATTTACCATAACAACAGTGTTATAGTCCACCATTTCCTTAAATTTCTCGAAAATGTCTATTTCAACAAGAACTGTTGAAATCTATGCTTTCAATTCATAATACATTTTAAAACATCTTTAAAATGTTTAACTTCATTTTTTTATATCACTTCTTCAAAAATAAATCCATTTTACTCAATAATATATTCACTGTCCAAAATCGTGAATATACTCCACTTAACCAAATTTCAATTTTTTCTACACATTTATTTCAAAGATAATTCGCTATCCAAAATCGCGAATATATCTTCTTTACAAATCTTCTATATTTAATTTATCAAATTCAATCTATTTCGAATTTATAAACACGTTTATAAATTCTATTTCCATTTTAATAACAGCTTCGACTTATAAACCTTCTTTTATCAACTTCTATATTTAACTTATCAAAATAAGTGACTTTGGGTTTATAAACAACTTTTAAATTTTTTTTAATTCTATTTATAAAAACTTCAATACCAAATCAATTTCAATATTGATTTCTAATTTATTTATCACTACTAAGTGAATTCCTTATTTTTCTCAAATTATTCAATATTCGGTTTTAAAATGGATTCTTCAAATTGAAATCATTTTACATTGATTTCATCACTTATTTCAATTTACCAATTAAATTTCTATTGGATTTCCAACTTATATTCTTTTAAATAAATTCCTTTTTAAGGAAATAAATTTCAATCTTTTCTTTCAATCTATTTTAAAAATCCAAATTTTAAATTAAATTCTTCAATTTATAATCACTATTTTACGAAATCCATTTATTTAACATTTTCACTTTATTCTGGAATTTATTCAATACGATTATAAAAATTTACTTTTTATACTTTAAAATTCCTTTCTTCAAAAATTTTTCAATTTCAAAAATTGATTCACTTAGAAATTTTCTACTTGAATTTCAAAAATTCAATTTCGTTTATCTTTGGAGTCCAATGATGTCAAAACATTCATTCAGCTAAATTTTAGCTTTCAAACAATTTCCAGGCATCAATATGATCAATATAGTCATTCACAGATTATCACATCACAGTAGAAATAAATTCAATCAATGTGAGGGGTCCAGTTGGATCCCTCCAACCTGTTTCCCTGCATCCAAAGATGTTAGCACAATACCAATTCCGCTCCAGTACGGAATTATCGCGGTATATAGGTTTTTTTATAAATCCGCTTACTAACGGCGCAATAGGGTCTCATCCGCTATACGAGGCGGGAAATCAATCAATCCAATATATACATATGCCAATATGTATATACTGCTATATATATAGATATATCCTATTATATCTAATAGCACATCCAATCATCAAACAAATCAATAACTGTAAAATCCACTTTTCAATCGAGTGAGAAAAATCTCACCTTAGCATTTAAATTTGCCATCCATTTCCATTTCAGTTTTGTTATCTCGATTTTAACCTGGTATAAACAATTTATACAATCTTATCAATATTTGAACTAGACGAACAATTAATTTCCCATTTTAAATAGATTGAGTTAACTAATTATTAAATTATTTCATTTAACTAACAATCTTATTCAAACTGGTAATTTAAACAAATTTTCCCTTTGTATTTTTATTAACTAATGGTTTAATTCATTTAACCTTACTGAAAACAATTCTCTGCATATTCATATTAAATAAAATTCTAACTTCTTATTGTAAAAATCATTTTCTAATATCTGTTTACATTTTAAAATTTCTTTTCTGTAAATCATCATTTCGTTTACTGTATAAATTTTAAAACATCCTTAACTTCAAACATTTAAAATCCTATTTCAAACCTATATACGTATTATTTAAATTAAATTAAATCAAACACAGATAATATAAACTGCTACCTTCACTATACTATTTTTTTTTTCTCTGTATACTTATATATTCATCTTTAGTAAATTCTGATAAGTAAAATGAAAAATCAAAACTTTTATACTCATATTCTTTCAATTTACACATAAATATATATGTGTATCGAATCGAAACAGAATTTACCTTACTGCAATTATCGAACGAGCTCGAACCAACCCTAGAAGCCGCGACTTCACATTGTCGCCGACCCCACTCTTCTCGCCTGCTCGAGAGTGCCACGCGCCTTGCCCATCTTTGCCTTCCTCGCTGCCTTCGTCGTCGCACTCCAGTCGAGCCACGCCTTAAGGCTCGCGATGCTCCACGCGCGCGCGCGATCGTCACTCGAACCCAGTCGCGACTGTCCCCACTCGAACGCCACCTCGACCTGACAGCGCCGCTAACTCATCGAGAAACCCCAATTTGAAGTCGAAGTCGCCGCCGCCTTCAATCATTGCCCCACCGCCACCAATCGCGTGCGCCGCGAGTGCCTAAGGCCTTCACTCGCGAATCATTCGCGTCCTCCTCCCTCTCTCCTGGCCGCGAGACTTCGATCGTCGCTGTCGCCGCTTCGATTTGATTTGGAACGAGAGAGGGGTAGAGCGGCCATTTTTGTTGTGGGTTTGATTTTCTTTTCGTTCTGTGAATTAAAGAGGAGTACGAAGGTATTTGAAAAATGAACTGAGGTATGGTTTGCACGATGATTTCGTGATTCTCGGCGTGGATGAAGGCGTAATCTTAGGGGAGATAACGTGTGATGTTAACTGATATTTTTACCAAATTTAAATTTAAAATTTAAATTGAATACGACTCTATTTCGACGCGTTTAAATTATCACGTGCTCTCTTATCACACCGAAAAATACGAAACTTGGAATCCGATAATAATTCGATATTATGGACCCAACGGCACTAGTTTCGTTGAATTCCGAGACAGTCTGAAAATTGACTATTTTAAATATCGATTCGAACAATTAAATTCAAAACTGAACAAAACAGTTTCAAATTAAATTCTGAAGCTTCTATCATCTTCAGTATTATAAATACGAATTTTAGAAACTTTCGAAATATTTTTCTTCAACTGTAAATTGAAGATTTAAATTTTTATTCAACTTAAATCGATTAAATTTTATAATTAAATCGCCAAATCTCAAAGTTATATCGGGGATTCAAATTAAATTATCGTTCAAATATTTAAAATTAATTAAATATTCTCAATTTAATTTGTTCAAAATTCTGGGTCGTTACAAGCTGGATGGCGAGACGTATCTCTCGTACTTGTTTATATATATATTCCGCTGTGTATTCAGTTGTATGTTATGGCTGTTGATGTACTCTGATGTATACTCTGATGATATATTGTATAAAACAGATATAGTTTTGATTTGTGTAAAGATCTGTTAATATATATTATATTTTATGCCGCTGCGATGGTTAGATTCTGATGTTGTTTTTCTATTTTTCTTCTTCTACCTCTTCTTCTTAACTAAAATGGTTCGATTTTCCGGGTCTGGAAAGTCGGGTCGTAACGACCCGCCTTCCTATGCCCAGGAAAACGCATCGTTATGAAGAAAGAAAGGGATAGAAGAAGAAAAGAAAAGAAGAAAGAACAACAACACATCAGAAATCTCACAGCGGAACGAGAAATATATTATATCACATAAGATATTACATAGTATCATATACATCAGAGTACACAATTTATACATCACAGAATAGACAGTTATAAACTTCTGTCTATTATACAACACAAGTACATCAGTACAATACAGACTAATACAAACACAGCGGAAACTCTATATATCTACTCGCTGAAGCCTCCTGCTTCACAGCTCCTCCAGAATTCGTCAAGATTATCCTGAATCCCTTGACTACTCAATACAATATTGAGTACCCAAGAGTTTAATAAAACAGAAAATAAACACTTGGGTCAGACATGGGTCTGGTGTGAGTAAACGGTTAGATTGCTTAACTTTGAAAACCTTTGAAAACAAAAGTATCACGTAAGACTTCCCACAAATAAACATGGGTAAGTTTTTACCTTACGCAAACTAAAACATTTGATAGCAAATCCGATTGTATTATAATAGGGTCTAGGGTTTTCAAGTAAAATACAGAAATAGCTGAAATGCTTACATCTCACATTCCAACATAGTTGGCACAACTAATACGTACGGCACTTATTGGAGTTTGGATTCCATACAATGGCAGGGCTACTGGGGTACCGCCCGTCACAGTACGTGGCCTAGATCACCGTACCGAGGAGTACGCCCGCTCCCCTGCAACACAAAGCCGGAACCATCCCTTACTGGATAATCCCGAACAAGACAATCCCGTAGTTGGCGCGACCAACCACACACTAAGCCGAATAAAAGAAAAGGGACCTCTAGACAGGGATCTATCTTGCTCTCAGTGGGTGCTACCCACGAAACCTTGCTGCACCTCCCCTGTTTTAGCCATTCCCGGTTGATGAGGCTTGAGGTTACGATTACCTTTAATCAGAACATATCACTTAGAATGCTCATCGTCCGCCTGACGATGTGCTGAAAGCATTCGATCCATATAAGTTCGTTTCGGGTTCGAACGAAACCGAAGGCATTATCTCGTTACACTCGTTTTGGAATCACCCTCAGAGTTAACGACAATAACCCTTGCACTCTAAATCTTCATCTTCACTTGAGATTCACGACCTATCGTTAATTTGGATCGATGTGGTATTCGGGTCTCCAGACCTGGAATTCCGGTATACGGAAACCCGATCCCGGTCTCATCGAAATCCAAAACGTATCTTTTAAGGCCAAGTTGTTTAAAGGTTTAAACAATTTAACTTATCTATATTCATACAGATAGATAATTCATAATTCACAATTGATAATCACATTACCAATGAAAACAGATGATTCATAACCAATATGTAATCTATATCAACATCACAATAGTTAATCTATAATACCATCATAATACAACCAAGCATTCATACCATACAACATTACTTATCTCATTTCTGAGATTACATCCATTCAGGACAATCAATGTCATCCATTCTTATATAAGCAATGATTTACTTAATCATAACATAATTAATTTAAAATGAATTAAATTAACTATCTCTATCTTTAATTAATTTAAAGTGAATTAAATTAATTACTTCATCTCTTAATTAATTTAAAATAAATTAAATTAATTACTTCATCATAAATCTTACTTATATAATCATTAATTAATTACCAATAAATTAATTAATCTTTCTCTAATTATCCACTTTAATTAATCACCTTGATCAATCATTCTTTAATTACATTTAAGTAATTATCTTTAATTAATTTCACAAATTAATTATTCTTAATCAAATACAGTAATTAACCTTTAATTACTTCATTAATTAATTAATTATAATCAATTACTTTAATCCTTAATTAATTACAATTAATTACTTATCATTTGATTAAGAAATCTTAATATCAACTCTTAATTACATCATTAATTAATTATAAACTAATGATTTCTAATTACATCTTTAATTATTTATTTATTTAAATTAATTACATTTAAGTAATTAATCTTAATTAAACCACAATTATTAATCACCTTTGATTAATCTTAATTAGTAATTAACTTCCCTTAATTATTTTCATTAATTAATTACTTTTTAATTAATTATCTTAACCAACAATTAATTACCTTAATCCATTAATTAACTTTATTAACTAAATTATTTAATTAATAACACTAGGTAATTAACTCTTAATCATTTCCATTTAATTACTTTCATAAAATAATTATCCTCTAATTACTTTATTGAATAACTTCCTTTTTTACTTAATTACATCAAGTAATTATTTCTTAATTATCTTATCAAGTAATTACACTTAATTAATTTTTTAAGTAATTATCTTTAATTAACCACTAATTAATTACAGTGGTATCAGAGCATAGGTTGAGCGAATGCCTAAGCTTTTGGTTAAGTGAATATCAGAACACTAGGTTGAGTGAATACCTAGGTTCAGAGGGATTGTTCATTAGCGATAGGATCTATAGCAACCTGTTTGAGTCTGAGTGTATATATATTCGAGAGCGTGTATTTGTTAGTTATATAAAATGGTTTTATATTGTGTTAATTGATTGGTTGAGTGGTATATGGATTCTGGTCAATACGAGTAGCTAACGTTATTGATAGGGATCTCTAAACACTTGGACCAGGCCAACAGACACAATATTGTTTTAAAAGGGTAGATGAAATAATTTTACCCATATATAATTTCTATATAAAAAAGTATCATTTTAAATGTATATGGTATTTGTAATGATTGGTTGAGATGATAATAATTTATCATCTAGGATTAGGAGTCTGAGTGTTGAGGTTGGAAGTGTATTTGTCGAGACTGTAGACCTAATACCGTCTCGAGTAAGTTTTGCTGTGATATGAGGATTTTTCAATCTCTGAAGAAAACCTGTTATGGTTCGGAGTTTATCTTTGAGGTTGGATGAGTAGAGTTGGATCTGTCGGTTAGGCAGAAGCGAGTGATGGTATCTTGATACCTCAGGAAGAAGTAGCTGTGTGATGAGATGTAGTGACTATGGATGTTTCCGAAAATGTTTTCTTTGGAACGAGTTTAAGGAAGTGTGTATGTTTCAGTATTGTGGCTGAGTTCCGCATGGTGTTTCTGTTCGGTTTGAGGTCCGAGTTTCTCGAAGAGCTTTGGATAAGGAAGTCTTTGGCATATGTGGCAGCGTTGCAGCTCGGAAGTGTTCTGTGTGCCAGCAAGGAGGTCTTTGGCTAAGCATTTTCCTAGAGGTGAAGTTCAGAAGCAGCAGAGTAGATCCATTTCTTCGATGGATTGGATAGTTAAGTATGAACTGTTCTGATTGGTAAAGAGAGAACAGTTTTCTTTGGAATTAGGATGAGTTGATCGCAAAAGTGACTTGCGATAGTCTGAGTATTTTCTTGGGTTATCTGAGATTTTCTGGGAGATGTGTTGTCCAGTCTGTGCTCGTGTTCTTCATCAGCATTTTCTTCTGCTCCAGATCAGAGTTGTGCAGCAGAAGCAGTTTGGCGAGTGCTCCTGTTTGTCCTTTCTGGATTGAAGGAGTAAGTTTAGTCTTCTGTTATTTGAGGAGTAGAGTTTGTTCTTGATTGTTGGTTGATCTTGAGGAAGATCATTGTATTGGGTTGTTTTTGGTCCTGTTTGTTTCGAGAAGCATCGGCGAAGGTTGAGTTGATCAGGAAGGATTTGTAGGAAGCCAGGATCGTCTGAAGAATTTTGTGGATAAAAGACAAAGGAATTTGAAATTCGAAGTTGGAGACTTCGTTGTTGTGAAGTTTTTCTCTGGTTAAAGGGAGCTATAAGATTGGGTAAGTCTGGGAAGTTAGCTCCGAGTTATTTTGGAACTTTTCTGTGATCTAATTTGGATAAGTACTTTGATCTACAAGGTTGAATTGTCAGTTTGGATAACTGGAATTCAATGTATTTTACGTATCTCTGAGGGAGTACGTATTTGATCTATCTCTGGTTTTGAAACCAGCAGTTCTGGAGGTATTGGTTGTTGAGTCAGACTCGTCTGTAGTCTGATATCTTGTTTAGTTCTATAGATCTAGATGAGTAAGGGATCTATAGCTTAGTAGTTTAGATTGTTTGTAGAGCGAGTATCCTGGTATATATATATACTTGGGGAAACTCGAGGTATTTTATCTAAAATTTTGTTTGTTTAGATAAAATTGTTTGTTTGGATGAATGGTTGTTTGATTGATAATATATGGCTGTTAAGTATAATTGAATTGTTTTAAAATTGGTTGAAATAAATATAAAAATCTTTGGATTATCTTTTGTTTTAAATTTCGAGGACGAAATTCTTTTAAGGGGGAAGGAATGTGATATCCCGGGATTTCGAGAAGTTTAAAATGTGATAATCTCTTAATTTAAATTATTTTAAATTGATAAATTTGTTATTTTCAAATATTTTATAACCAAATAATAATAATATGATGTTTTAATTATAGTATAGATTGATTATAATAAGAATAATAATTTAAATTGTATTATTTTATAAATTTGATTTTTAAATAGATTTATCATTTCCAAAATTAATAAGTATTGTTTAAATATGTATATATATGTCTTGAGTTGTTTTTAAATGAAATATATCAATTTCAAACTTAATAAAATGTTTATTTAAAAATATAAATGTTGAGTTGATTTTTAAATTGGATTTTAAAAGTCAAATTTGAATTTGAATCTGGATTTAAATTTGAATCTTTAAAGATAAATATTTTAATATATTTGGTTATAAAATATATGAACAAGGCTTTTATTTAAAATAAGATTTGTTTTACAATATTTTCTTTAAAAGGAATTTTATTCATATAAATTTAGAAAGTGTTTATTTAATAGTACATAAATACAAAAGATATGTTTACACTTAAAAATGAATTAAAAATATTGTATATAATTTTATTAGGATATAAATGAGTTTTATTGTATTTCTTTTAAAGGTTTTATTTATTTATAATATAGAAAAGCATTTATTTAAAAAGATATGTATTTATCTATTTAGGAAATACATATAAAAGCTTTTAAAATCTTTTTAAAAATAATATGAAATTATATAATGACAAGTGTTAATAAATTAAGTCATGTTAGTAATATGTGTAAGTTAATTAAACAATGTTTGTGACAAGTGTCAATTTTATTTTCATTTTTTTCTTTGATTTTTAAATAAACCATAAATTAAGTTATATAAGCATACCTCTCCAATTTCTTTTTCTTTTCTTATCTTTTCATTTGCAAAAACAAAGACAAAACCAAAATCAGAAAATATACCAAACCGAAATCATCTTCAAATCAAAACTGAAATTCATCTCAAACCTGAATTCATCTTCAAAAGTTAAATTCTCAAATAATCAACCTGAAAATCATTTCCAATTCAAAAGAAAACCCTGTCACATTCTTCAAATTTCAGATCAGATGCAAATCTATAACTTTCTCAAATACAAGATTAAAAGCTTGTAAATTCTTCTTATTTTTAGCCTGCAAACACTCCTCAAAAACAATCTGTAATCTTCAAAAGTTCAAATGCCTGAAAACCACCAAAGATTTGAAACCATTTGTTCTTGCAAACCTGTAACCATTTTCCTGTTTCAAAATTCAAGTCCGTAGTCATTTCCAAGGATGCATGCAATATAACCTGAGGCAACAACAAGTTTTCAAGAGCTTTTCAGTTTCAAAAGCAAGTGTTTTCAGTTTTCAAAACAAGCAGATGAATTCAAAGCAATTTCAGTTTTTCAAAGCTTATAGTCTATCACTTCTCTGTTCATCTCTAAAAAGGTGAGTAAACCTTTAAATTAAAACTTAAAGTATCTAATATTATTGCATGTGAATTAATGTGTGGTAATTGCTTTGCATGTCTAGAATTATGTATGCTCTGGTATATTTAAGAAATGTGTATATCTGTTAATTTTAAACATCTAAGTTTTAGTTAAATACTCTGCCTTTTAACTGTGAACAGGAAACCCCTTTAAATTTGATACAGATAATATATGTTGGAAATAATTTGGAATGTATGTTTGAAATATATTATGCATGTCTGTTTTAAATACATGTATATATGAATTATTGAAACCATGTGTACATGTTTGTGGTTTGAGTATATCTCTGTTTAGTTTTTAGAGTTTGAAGTTTTGATCGAAAAATCAAAATCATTTCATAAATTCTCTGTTAGGCTTTAGGATTCAAATAGGATTTGTTTGTTAAATCCTAATCTAAGTTCTGGAATTAAAATTAAGTAAGGATAATTTAAACATCACTTGGAAAAGAAAGTGACAGTAGGAATTTTAATAAATGTTAAAATTCAAACTATATAATCTTGTGATTTTCTTTTATAATCTAAATACTTATCTTAGATAATGATTTTTAAGAGTTAAATCAAAAGTTTTAAGTTGATATTGAATGAGGAATTCAAGATTTATAAAATAGTGGGTTTTTGGTCTTCCCTGTCGATCTAGGAAGTTTGGGTGGCCGGTATCTTTTCTGGTGATGGAGTGTTGATCGTAGTTGCAGGGAAAAATGGTAGTTGGTGGATTAAAGCTGTAACGACCCGGAATTTCGAACGAATTAAATTGAGAATATTTAATTAATTTTAAATATTTGAACGATGATTTAATTTGAATCCCCGATATAACTCTGATTTTGGCGATTAAATTTTAAAATTTAATCTATTGAACGGGATAAAAATTTTTATCTTCAGTTCAGAGCCGACTAAAAATATTTCAAAGGCTTAGGAAATTTATATTGATAATACTGAAGACAATGAAAGCTTCAGAAATTGATTTGGAAACAATCTGTTCAGTTTTGAAATTAAATCGTTTGAATTGAATTTGAAAAATAGCGTTCCGGGGCACAGTCTCGGAATTCGACGAAACCAGTTCCATTGGGTCCGTAATATTGTATTATTACTGGATTTCCAATTTCGTATTTTTCGGAGTCAATACGTGATCGTACGGCGTGTAAACGCATTAAAAATCTTTATCGAATTAAATTAAAATTTATATTTTAATTGGTCAAATATCAGCCACGTTCTCTTCCATTTAACACGCCTAAAATCACGCTTAAAAACACGATACCAAATCGTGCACCCATACCCCGTTTGATTTTAAGAACCTCGTTCCATCCCTCTTTCTCAAAATCAATTCACATTCAAGAAGAAAAAAAAGAAAAAAACGAATAATGGCAGCCGGTTTCTCTTCGCAAACCAAATCGAGATCGAGGTAGCACGCGCGCCTTCGCGTTGTCGAGGAGATGGTTTCAAGAACGTTGTCTGAGTATCGTTGGTGGCGCGAGTGATTTCGAGGATCGCGGAGGCTAACCGCGAGGCTAGGAAGGGCGGCGCGCATGCTCGAGGGGGTCCGTGGTCTCGGGAGTCGCGATGGTGGTGGTTGGGTACAGGCGTTTGAATCGTGATAGATAGGGCAGTGGTGGCATGGTCGCGATCTGGGTCGAAGGGGGTTGCCGCGATTCGCTGTTAGGGTGAACTCGAGCTCGAAGATGATGTTGCGAGTTAGTCGCGGCGATCTCGAGGCAAAGGCTGGAGGGTAGTTCGCGAGCGACGATGTGGATGTGGCTGCGTGATTCGTGGCATTGAGGGGCAGTCGCGCGTGCGATGCCAAGTGGTTCGACCTCTGATTGAGGTATTTTTGTTTTCTGAAGTTATTTGCAAATGGTTTTGTTTTTAGGATATACATTATATGTTTTAGGATATAATAAATAAACAAGGAGAATATATATATATACCTATCTATTCTAATTTAAAAGAAGATATTGTAAGAACAGGTATAGCTTTGATTTTGGAAATATAAAGGTGGAGTTTTATTAACTGTTTTAAAATTCTAGTTACAGTAAGGTATATAAATACATACAGGCAGTTTTCTTTTACTTTTCAACTTATTAAATATTTATATATATATAAAAAAAACAGGAATTATTTATGTAGTTGAGTTTGAAAGGATAAATAAATACGAACTTGGAATATTGACAGTTATATATATGTAGAAATTTAAAAACGTTAGAAGCTTATATAAATGTTTTGAATTGTAAAGATCAATTGAAAATATAATTTAACAGTAAAGAAAAAATATTAGTTAGGGAAGTTTACTTGTGTGTTTAAATAAAGATTTATTTAAATTAAGTTTATAAAATGGAAATCAAATTATTTAACTTATGAAATTTTGGTAACTAGAAAATATTGTTAAAAGAGATTGGTCAAAACTTTAAAAGTATTTATTTACAATAAAAATAAATTACGGATGAATTAAATTATCAATTGAAATTTAATTAGTAAATTGATGTGAATATTAATAATCTGTATAAAAATTGTTTATACAAGGTCGAAATCTTGAAGAAATGACTGGAATGGAAATTGGGTTGCAAATAAATGCTAAGGTGAGATTTTCTCACTCAATTGGAAAGTGGAATTTTCAGTTATTGATTGATTGCTGTTTGTATTAGATATGATAGGATATATCTATATATATAGCAGTATATACATATTGGCATATGTATATATTGGATTGATGATTTCCCGCCTCGTATAGCGGATGAGACCCTATTGCGCCGTTAGTAAGCGGATTTATAAAAACCTATATACCGCGATAATTCCGTACTGGAGCGGAATTGGTATTGTGCTGACATCTTTGGATGCAGGGAAACAGGTTGGAGGGATCCAACTGGACCCCTCACATTGATTGAATTTATTTCTATTGTGATATGAATCTGTGAATGATTATAGTGATGCTATTAATCATATTGATATCTGGAAATTGTTTGAAAACTAAAATTCAGCTGAATGGATGTTTTGACATCATTGGATTCCAAAGATAAACGAAATTGAAATTTTGAGATTCAAGTAGAAAATTTCTAAGTGAATCAATTTTTGAAATTGAAGAAATTTGGAAGAAAAGAATTTAAAAGTATAAAAGCTGTTTTTATAATCTTATCGAATTTATTTCCAGAATAAAGTGAAAATGTTAAATAAATGAATTTCGTATAATAGTGATTTTAAATTGAAAAAATTAATTTAAAATCTGGATTTTTAAATAGACTGAAAGAAACAATTGAAATATATTTTCTTTGAAAGGAATTTATTTAAAAGGAGATAAGTTGGAAATCCAATTAGAAATTTAATTGGTAAGTTGAAACGATTTGGGAAATCAATGTAAAATGGTTTCAATTTAAAGAATCCATTTAAAAACAGGATGTTGAGTAATTTGAGAAAAATAAGGAATTTATTTTAGTAGTGATAAATAAAATTAGAAATCAATCTGTAATTGATTTAATATTGGAAATGAATTTTTGAGAAATTAGTATGGGATCTTTTATTTAACGTTGAAAATAAATTCAGAAATCAATATTGAAATTGAATTGATATTGAAGTTTTTATAAATAGAATTGAAATTTATAAAAGTTGTGTATAAACCCAAAGTCACCTATTTTGATAAGTTAAATATAGAAGTTGATAAAAGAAGGTTTATAAGCCGAAGTTGTTATTAAAAAGAGAAATAGAATTTATAAACGTGCTTATAAATTCGAAAATAGATTGAATGTGATAAATTTAATATAGAAGATTATTTAAGAAGATATATTCACGATTTTGAATAGCGAATTTTTATTGAAATAAAAATGTGTAGGAATGATTGAAATGGGGTTAAGTAAATTTTATTCACGATTTTGGACAGTGAATATATTGTTAAGTAAAATGGATTCATTTTTGAAGAAGTGATATTTTAAAAATGAAGTTAAACATTTTAAAGATGTTTTAAAATGTATTGTGAATCGAAAGCATAGATTTCAACAGTTCTTGTTGAAATAGGCGTTTTCGAGAAATAAGGAAATGGTGGACTATAACACTGTTGTTATAGTAAATGATTTCCGAAAGGAAATGTTTTTATCTAGTATTGGGATTTACCTATCTATATTAATTTCGAATCCCTATACTAGTGATTTTTGAGTCGTCGTAACGATGTTTTACGTAACATTCATTTTTGACTCAAATTGATGTTGTTATAGAAAATAGATTTCTTTAAAGAATGGATGTATACTTAATTTGATTTTAAGTATATCGAATATTTTCAAATGTTGAAAATAAATGGATTTGTGAATTACTGACTTAGTTTTAAATAAGTATGGGAATGTTTTCCAAAACAAAATGAAATGTTTTTTTGAGAATTTATCTTCTTAAAGATAAATCAAAATTTAATATTGAAATCGATTTGAAAAATCGAATATCGGTAGATATTCGATAAGTATAAATTCACTATGGAATTTATAAAAAGAAATGGGGATTCGTTTTAAAAATAAATATTGATTTATTTTGAAGTGTGGAAATTATATATCTAGTAAAGATATTTTTGGAAGATGAAATAATTTGGAAAATTATTTGGAATCTGATGATGTTGCGCGTCTTTATTGATAGTTAAATAACCGACTATCAATAATTACCTTTAGATAGGTATTTGTTGTGAATTGGATGAATTTGAATGCCACACTTATTTTTAAATAAGCGCTCACTATTCGGGTTAGTCGGGAAAGGACCATGGGGTCGTATAACCCATTCCGAATATGTGATACGTCGTTATGAATTGCATTTGAAGACCGGTGTTGAAGACCGGATATTTTTGAAAACGGAAGGATTACCGTCGAGTTACTCTACATCGACTGATCTTCGATTTAGAGGTTTTTTATCACCCTTAGTGACGGGAAGTCCTGACGTGATTGAAAATTATCCGGAATTGCAAGGGCTTCGTGAGAAGTGCCTTCGGTTCTGTTCGATCCCGGAACAGACTTGTATGGATTGTGTGTCTGACGTTACAATTTGAGATATAAAGCTGATTTCTTTCAAATACATTTCTGTTGGTGGCGGAGAATTTATTCTCTTAGCTTAACACCCTTCTCTGAGACGTACGAGCTCAGAGGTTATGTAGTTGAAATTCATCAGCGATATATCCCAATTTGGTAACGTGGCATACTGAGTGTTGCTGTGAAATGATCGGTGTTTGATCATTTGTGATATGATCATTTATTTGATCTTATATCTTTGTGATCATAGGTTGATCATTTTGTTTGACCCGAAGCAGGGCTTTTTGAGAAAGCGTAGCTTTGTGGACGAGACTTCGTCGAGCCTCACACCCCGGAAATGGTCGAAACAGGACGAATGCAGCAAGGTTCTAGGGAGTAGCGCCCCTTAGTGTATGTCATTCCTTCTGGATAAAGGTGGTATCATGGTATGGAGCCCAGATACTTAACCTCTGTGGTTACTGCATTATTTTTTCTATGTGGTTTGTTGCGAATCGGGGATCCTCGGGAAGATCGGTGACGATCGGGGGATGGCATACGCGTGTCAGTAGTTACCTATTTTTGCAGAGGTAACCCGGCCTTGTGTTGGCAGAGATCCGGTTAGGTTCTCGGGTCGTCTATTCCAGGGACGTACCCATCGTGGATAGGAAGTTCCTTAGCCTGACCATTTGTTGGAAATCCAAAGAAACAATACGAGCCTTTACGATTTCAATTGTATAACCTGTCTCCTCAGGAGGCAGCTATAGCAGGCATAATATAATGGTACCTATGCTGGCTAAGATTTATATTCTACTTTCGAAATGTTTTCCACTATGCACTAATAATAATATCAAAAAGAATTTGATTTTTGCGTAGTAAGCATCTTTGACTAACATAAGAAGAAATCTCCTCCAAGTCTGCGTTTGCATTGTGTGTGTGGTGGGAGGTCTTATGGTAGTTTCATTTTCCAAAGGCATTGCGAATTGACTTTAAAAATATTCCTGTTGTTTATTTTAAAGAATAACTGTTTTACGATCTCACACCAGTCACCATGACTGACTCGGAGTTTATTGTTCCCTTCTAAACTCTGGGTGCCCACAAATTTCCACACGGGCAGCCTAGAGTTATATTATCAGGATATTCTGGATATTCTGGAGCTTTGGAGATAAGCTGGATGACGAGACGTAGTATTTGTATCAAATAGTATTTATTCCGCTGTGTATTCTGTATGAGGACAAGTTATATAACTGTCCATTGTTGTACTGAGTTGTATATTGACTCTGATGATTGATGTATGTATAAACTGATATAGTTCTTTGTTTTAAAAGACTAGTGATTATCTATTATATATTGTTCCGCTGCGATGTGTAAAATTCTGATACTGTTTCCTGTTCTGATGTTGTTTTTTTCTTTCTTTTTCTTCTATCTTCTTCTTCTACCTTTTCTTCTTTCTTAAAACCATAACTTTTCGGGTTTCCGGCATTCGATGGCTCAGCAGTCGATAAAGTGAGTATCGATGTTGAATTTTCGAAAGTCGAAAATTTCGGGATGTGACAAAGTGGTATCAGAGCATATGGTTAAGCGACAACCCTGCTCTGTTGGGTGTTACTCATTAGAGATAGAGTCAGCAGTGCTCTAGAATGAGTTTGAGTGTAATAATAGATATGAGCGCGTATTTGTTATTGAATATAAAATTGTTTTGTATTGTGATGATTGATTTATTGAGTGGTATATGGATTCTGGTCAATACGAGTAATTAACGATCATTGATAGGGATCTCTAAACACTCGAATAGAACAATTCGGCACAGTATTGTTTTAAATAGGGTAAATGAGATAATTTTGCCCAAAACTATTTTCGTATAGAAAAGAAATGATTTTCTATGAATCACTATAGTATATGGATGTTTGGTTGTTAGGAAAGTGATGATATTGAAATGTTATCATTACTATTGAAACTGAATAAGAAACTGAAATCGAAACTCCAAAGTTAAGGAATTAATTCACATACGAATGAAATTTAAGAATGTAAATTATAAATGTGAATTGTAATTTGAAACGGAATTCCAGAGAAGTATTTGGAAATGTTTTTGAAAATTTTGGAGATTTGGAAGTTTAAATCATTTTTGATTTGAAAATGAATTTCAAAGGTTTTGAAAAGTATTTTTGAAGAGATGAAAAGCTCTAAACTCTTTTCGGTCGCTGGAAAATAATCCTGATGATGATGGCCACATCATTAGAATTCATTTTCGGGTTTCCAAAAGAGAAATTGCTGCCAAATTGTTTTAAATAAAAGTTGTTTGAAAAATTTAGATTTTGTTTTGGAAATTCAAAAGGGTAATTTGAATTGTTTTCAAATGGTTTTGAAAAAGTGGAAACGCCTCTGGAATCCTATTTAAAATACTTACGAAATATTAATAAGTTAATAACTTATAGAATATTTGAATTTTGATTAGAATGAAATTCAAAGTGAAAACGAATGAATTAGAGAATGAATGAATAAACTGCGATTGCAAGTGCTAGAAAATGAAATTGAAAGTTGAAAATTCATTTCGAATTCGTAAGCAAATGAATTGAATTGAATAATGAAAATTTAAAGGTGGATTAAAAATTCATATGTTATTGGAAATTCAGTTTAAGATAAGTGGTTATAAACCAAAATAGTGAATTGAATTCGAATGAGAAATTGAAATGTGAAATGTAATTCAAATGAAATTCGAAATGAAAAAAATTGAATGGATATGAATTCATTTTGTTTAAAAACGAATGTAACTTCAATAGTGAACTAAAAATGGTATAAGCAGTTTGTATTGAAATTTTTGTAGTGAAATTTGCAAAATGTTTGAATGTGTAACTAGATATAATGGCTAGTAGATATACAGGTGTAAAGGAATTGGGATTTTAATTTAGAAGAGAATTTGAATTGCTCGACAAAAGGTACGTATTTGAGTTTTAATATGAGTTTTTGATGATTTCTCTCTAGCCGCTTGGCTTTTTCTTTTTCTTTTTGAAATCTGAGAGTCCGTAGGGACGTTTTGTAGTCGTGCCGTATTAGCCGCGCAAAGGAGACGCTGGCGAAATTTTTCGGAAATTTAGGGCGTTAGAAAATTTTTGAGAAATTTTGAAAGTTTAAAATTTGAATTTAAACTCGAATTTGAATTTTGAAGTAAACGATATTGTTTGAAAACTATGAAAGGTTTGGAAAGTTAGTTGAATTAATAACGAATCTTTAGTAGAAAGATTTGTTTTGATAAATTGATAAAACTATTGAATGTTGAAAAATAGTAGACGAGTTAAGGACCATTTTTCCTAACTTGTAATTTCGAGGACGAAATTCTTTTAAGGAGGGAAGTCTGTAACGACCCGGAATTTCGAACGAATTAAATTGAGAATATTTAATTAATTTTAAATATTTGAACGATGATTTAATTTGAATCCCCGATATAACTCTGATTTTGGCGATTAAATTTTAAAATTTAATCTATTGAACGGGATAAAATTTTTTATCTTCAGTTTAGAGCCGACTAAAAATATTTCAAAGGCTTAGGAAATTTATATTGATAATACTGAAGACAATGAAAGCTTCAGAAATTGATTTGGAAACAATCTGTTCAGTTTTGAAATTAAATCGTTTGAATTGAATTTGAAAAATAGCGTTCCGGGGCACAGTCTCGGAATTCGACGAAACCAGTTCCATTGGGTCCGTAATATTGTATTATTACTGGATTTCCAATTTCGTATTTTTCGGAGTCAATACGTGATCGTACGGCGTGTAAACGCATTAAAAATCTTTATCGAATTAAATTAAAATTTATATTTTAATTGGTCAAATATCAGCCACGTTCTCTTCCATTTAACACGCCTAAAATCACGCTTAAAAACACGATACCAAATCGTGCACCCATACCCCGTTTGATTTTAAGAACCTCGTTCCATCCCTCTTTCTCAAAATCAATTCACATTCAAGAAGAAAAAAAAGAAAAAAACGAATAATGGCAGCCGGTTTCTCTTCGCAAACCAAATCGAGATCGAGGTAGCACGCGCGCCTTCGCGTTGTCGAGGAGATGGTTTCAAGAACGTTGTCTGAGTATCGTTGGTGGCGCGAGTGATTTCGAGGATCGCGGAGGCTAACCGCGAGGCTAGGAAGGGCGGCGCGCATGCTCGAGGGGGTCCGTGGTCTCGGGAGTCGCGATGGTGGTGGTTGGGTACAGGCATTTGAATCGTGATAGATAGGGCAGTGGTGGCATGGTCGCGATCTGGGTCGAAGGGGGTTGCCGCGATTCGCTGTTAGGGTGAACTCGAGCTCGAAGATGATGTTGCGAGTTAGTCGCGGCGATCTCGAGGCAAAGGCTGGAGGGTAGTTCGCGAGCGACGATGTGGATGTGGCTGCGTGATTCGTGGCATTGAGGGGCAGTCGCGCGTGCGATGCCAAGTGGTTCGACCTCTGATTGAGGTATTTTTGTTTTCTGAAGTTATTTGCAAATTGTTTTGTTTTTAGGATATACATTATATGTTTTAGGATATAATAAATAAACAAGGAGAATATATATATATACCTATCTATTCTAATTTAAAAGAAGATATTGTAAGAACAGGTATAGCTTTGATTTTGGAAATATAAAGGTGGAGTTTTATTAACTGTTTTAAAATTCTAGTTACAGTAAGGTATATAAATACATACAGGCAGTTTTCTTTTACTTTTCAACTTATTAAATATTTATATATATAAAAAAAAAACAGGAATTATTTATGTAGTTGAGTTTGAAAGGATAAATAAATACGAACTTGGAATATTGACAGTTATATATATGTAGAAATTTAAAAACGTTAGAAGCTTATATAAATGTTTTGAATTGTAAAGATCAATTGAAAATATAATTTAACAGTAAAGAAAAAATATTAGTTAGGGAAGTTTACTTGTGTGTTTAAATAAAGATTTATTTAAATTAAGTTTATAAAATGGAAATCAAATTATTTAACTTATGAAATTTTGGTAACTAGAAAATATTGTTAAAAGAGATTGGTCAAAACTTTAAAAGTATTTATTTACAATAAAAATAAATTACGGATGAATTAAATTATCAATTGAAATTTAATTAGTAAATTGATGTGAATATTAATAATCTGTATAAAAATTGTTTATACAAGGTCGAAATCTTGAAGAAATGACTGGAATGGAAATTGGGTTGCAAATAAATGCTAAGGTGAGATTTTCTCACTCAATTGGAAAGTGGAATTTTCAGTTATTGATTGATTGCTGTTTGTATTAGATATGATAGGATATATCTATATATATAGCAGTATATACATATTGGCATATGTATATATTGGATTGATGATTTCCCGCCTCGTATAGCGGATGAGACCCTATTGCGCCGTTAGTAAGCGGATTTATAAAAACCTATATACCGCGATAATTCCGTACTGGAGCGGAATTGGTATTGTGCTGACATCTTTGGATGCAAGGAAACAGGTTGGAGGGATCCAACTGGACCCCTCACATTGATTGAATTTATTTCTATTGTGATATGAATCTGTGAATGATTATAGTGATGCTATTAATCATATTGATATCTGGAAATTGTTTGAAAACTAAAATTCAGCTGAATGGATGTTTTGACATCATTGGATTCCAAAGATAAACGAAATTGAAATTTTGAGATTCAAGTAGAAAATTTCTAAGTGAATCAATTTTTGAAATTGAAGAAATTTGGAAGAAAAGAATTTAAAAGTATAAAAGCTGTTTTTATAATCTTATCGAATTTATTTCCAGAATAAAGTGAAAATGTTAAATAAATGAATTTCGTATAATAGTGATTTTAAATTGAAAAAATTAATTTAAAATCTGGATTTTTAAATAGACTGAAAGAAACAATTGAAATATATTTTCTTTGAAAGGAATTTATTTAAAAGGAGATAAGTTGGAAATCCAATTAGAAATTTAATTGGTAAGTTGAAACGATTTGGGAAATCAATGTAAAATGGTTTCAATTTAAAGAATCCATTTAAAAACAGGATGTTGAGTAATTTGAGAAAAATAAGGAATTTATTTTAGTAGTGATAAATAAAATTAGAAATCAATCTGTAATTGATTTAATATTGGAAATGAATTTTTGAGAAATTAGTATGGGATCTTTTATTTAACGTTGAAAATAAATTCAGAAATCAATATTGAAATTGAATTGATATTGAAGTTTTTATAAATAGAATTGAAATTTATAAAAGTTGTGTATAAACCCAAAGTCACCTATTTTGATAAGTTAAATATAGAAGTTGATAAAAGAAGGTTTATAAGCCGAAGTTGTTATTAAAAAGAGAAATAGAATTTATAAACGTGCTTATAAATTCGAAAATAGATTGAATGTGATAAATTTAATATAGAAGATTATTTAAGAAGATATATTCACGATTTTGAATAGCGAATTTTTATTGAAATAAAAATGTGTAGGAATGATTGAAATGGGGTTAAGTAAATTTTATTCACGATTTTGGACAGTGAATATATTGTTAAGTAAAATGGATTCATTTTTGAAGAAGTGATATTTTAAAAATGAAGTTAAACATTTTAAAGATGTTTTAAAATGTATTGTGAATCGAAAGCATAGATTTCAACAGTTCTTGTTGAAATAGGCGTTTTCGAGAAATAAGGAAATGGTGGACTATAACACTGTTGTTATAGTAAATGATTTCCGAAAGGAAATGTTTTTATCTAGTATTGGGATTTACCTATCTATATTAATTTCGAATCCCTATACTAGTGATTTTTGAGTCGTCGTAACGATGTTTTACGTAACATTCATTTTTGACTCAAATTGATGTTGTTATAGAAAATAGATTTCTTTAAAGAATGGATGTATACTTAATTTGATTTTAAGTATATCGAATATTTTCAAATGTTGAAAATAAATGGATTTGTGAATTACTGACTTAGTTTTAAATAAGTATGGGAATGTTTTCCAAAACAAAATGAAATGTTTTTTTGAGAATTTATCTTCTTAAAGATAAATCAAAATTTAATATTGAAATCGATTTGAAAAATCGAATATCGGTAGATATTCGATAAGTATAAATTCACTATGGAATTTATAAAAAGAAATGGGGATTCGTTTTAAAAATAAATATTGATTTATTTTGAAGTGTGGAAATTATATATCTAGTAAAGATATTTTTGGAAGATGAAATAATTTGGAAAATTATTTGGAATCTGATGATGTTGCGCGTCTTTATTGATAGTTAAATAACCGACTATCAATAATTACCTTTAGATAGGTATTTGTTGTGAATTGGATGAATTTGAATGCCACACTTATTTTTAAATAAGCGCTCACTATTCGGGTTAGTCGGGAAAGGACCATGGGGTCGTATAACCCATTCCGAATATGTGATACGTCGTTATGAATTGCATTTGAAGACCGGTGTTGAAGACCGGATATTTTTGAAAACGGAAGGATTACCGTCGAGTTACTCTACATCGACTGATCTTCGATTTAGAGGTTTTTTATCACCCTTAGTGACGGGAAGTCCTGACGTGATTGAAAATTATCCGGAATTGCAAGGGCTTCGTGAGAAGTGCCTTCGGT
This sequence comes from Allium fistulosum, assembly GCA_030737815.1. NCBI lineage: Eukaryota > Viridiplantae > Streptophyta > Magnoliopsida > Asparagales > Amaryllidaceae > Allium > Allium fistulosum. The sequence goes on along the minus strand of CM060905.1, from coordinate 942,780,169 downwards.
TCTGTTCGATCCCGGAACAGACTTGTATGGATTGTGTGTCTGACGTTACAATTTGAGATATAAAGCTGATTTCTTTCAAATACATTTCTGTTGGTGGCGGAGAATTTATTCTCTTAGCTTAACACCCTTCTCTGAGACGTACGAGCTCAGAGGTTATGTAGTTGAAATTCATCAGCGATATATCCCAATTTGGTAACGTGGCATACTGAGTGTTGCTGTGAAATGATTGGTGTTTGATCATTTGTGATATGATCATTTATTTGATCTTATATCTTTGTGATCATAGGTTGATCATTTTGTTTGACCCGAAGCAGGGCTTTTTGAGAAAGCGTAGCTTTGTGGACGAGACTTCGTCGAGCCTCACACCCCGGAAATGGTCGAAACAGGACGAATGCAGCAAGGTTCTAGGGAGTAGCGCCCCTTAGTGTATGTCATTCCTTCTGGATAAAGGTGGTATCATGGTATGGAGCCCAGATACTTAACCTCTGTGGTTACTGCATTATTTTTTCTATGTGGTTTGTTGCGAATCGGGGATCCTCGGGAAGATCGGTGACGATCGGGGGATGGCATACGCGTGTCAGTAGTTACCTATTTTTGCAGAGGTAACCCGGCCTTGTGTTGGCAGAGATCCGGTTAGGTTCTCGGGTCGTCTATTCCAGGGACGTACCCATCGTGGATAGGAAGTTCCTTAGCCTGACCATTTGTTGGAAATCCAAAGAAACAATACGAGCCTTTACGATTTCAATTGTATAACCTGTCTCCTCAGGAGGCAGCTATAGCAGGCATAATATAATGGTACCTATGCTGGCTAAGATTTATATTCTACTTTCGAAATGTTTTCCACTATGCACTAATAATAATATCAAAAAGAATTTGATTTTTGCGTAGTAAGCATCTTTGACTAACATAAGAAGAAATCTCCTCCAAGTCTGCGTTTGCATTGTGTGTGTGGTGGGAGGTCTTATGGTAGTTTCATTTTCCAAAGGCATTGCGAATTGACTTTAAAAATATTCCTGTTGTTTATTTTAAAGAATAACTGTTTTACGATCTCACACCAGTCACCATGACTGACTCGGAGTTTATTGTTCCCTTCTAAACTCTGGGTGTCCACAAATTTCCACACGGGCAGCCTAGAGTTATATTATCAGGATATTCTGGATATTCTGGAGCTTTGGAGATAAGCTGGATGACGAGACGTAGTATTTGTATCAAATAGTATTTATTCCGCTGTGTATTCTGTATGAGGACAAGTTATATAACTGTCCATTGTTGTACTGAGTTGTATATTGACTCTGATGATTGATGTATGTATAAACTGATATAGTTCTTTGTTTTAAAAGACTAGTGATTATCTATTATATATTGTTCCGCTGCGATGTGTAAAATTCTGATACTGTTTCCTGTTCTGATGTTGTTTTTTTCTTTCTTTTTCTTCTATCTTCTTCTTCTACCTTTTCTTCTTTCTTAAAACCATAACTTTTCGGGTTTCCGGCATTCGATGGCTCAGCAGTCGATAAAGTGAGTATCGATGTTGAATTTTCGAAAGTCGAAAATTTCGGGATGTGACAAAAGCTTTGGGGCGATTGTGATTTTGAATCAAATATTTTAACCCTAGTTTTCACTGTTGATCAGCAAATTGATCACCGCAACCCCTATAAGCAATCGAGTTCTTCCAGATTTGAGTGGATGATAGATGGGGTGTGGAGGAAGTAGTGACCGGAGGCATAGATTCTCTGATGATCAGAATTTGGAGTTTGTGGCGATTACAGATTCGACAACTGTTCCAGTTTTTGAGCTCGAGTGCTCGATTTCGTTTTCGAGTTTGATTTGATGATCGGAGTTGTCGTGATGGTTGAGAGGAAGGTGGGCGACTCGTCGATGGCCAGAGAAGTGATTGGAGATGGTTGATCGTAGTGTGCACGTGCACGATCGTTAGTGTGTATCAGTGGTTTAGAGTTGGGGAAGATGGAGTTCTTGAATTCGTACTCGAGGAGGAACTCGAGCAAATTAGGCTGTGGCTCGAGTTTTCGCTGGGTCGTTTGCAAGTATGCGAGTGTAAACTGTTAATAGTTTTAACAGTTTAAAAACTTAAAACAAACAGTTTAAAATATCTCGGGGAGGACTCGTGGAGTTGAGGCTTTGGTTAGGGTTTGCCTTCGGGTTGTTTGAGAGTTAAGTGAGAACCAGTTTTAATAGATCAAAGTTTTTATAAATCAAACTCTGTTAAAAAAAAGAAGAAGATGTATTTGTTTTGTTCAAGTATATATGAGTTAAAACCAAAGTAAGATGTTTAAATCAGTTTTTAAATTTAAATAAAGGTAAGATTTGAAATTTAAAATAATCAAGTTAAACAATTGTTTTGAAAATTCTTTTCTTTAAATGTTTTGACTAGATTTAATTTGTATAGTTGTTAACTTAAATAATATTAAGTTAAATTTTAAGTTATTTTCAAACTTAATTTGAAAATAAGGTTAATTAATAAGGAAAAGATTCATTTTAAAACTTAATTTAAGTTTGATAATAATGGAATAAATAAAGAGTGATTTATTAAATTAAATTAGTTAATGGTTGAGGATGAGTAAATTAACAATTAGTTTTCAAATGATTTAGTAACTTGTAATTAAGGATTGTTAATTTATAATTTAAGATAAATAATTAATGATTATTTATTTTATTTTAAACTTAATTAATGATTTAATTAAGTAAATTTAATTACTAAGATCAAATGTTTTAATGATAATGTTTTATCTTAAGATAATTAAGATTTTTAATGAGTTGAAATTAATTAAGTTTAATTAATTTATTTAATTAATAAGGATTAATTAAATGATTAAAGGTTAATTAAACTAGTAACTAAGGAGTACTTAATAAAGTTTTATTAAGTAATAATTAAGTTTTCTTAATTAATAATTAAGAAATTATTTATCTATAATTAAAGTTAAATAAGAATTTATTTAACTGTTATTAAGGGTTAATTAATTATCATTTAAAGATTGATTAATTTGTAATTAAGGATTAATTAAAAGATTAATTAATTGGTTTAAAGAGTAATTAAGGATGAATTACTCAAGGGTAATTAATGAAATGAATGTGATTGATTTAAGTTAATTAATTTATAGATTAATTAAAGATAATCATTTGATAAGGAATTAAGTATGAATACTTAATAAGATTAATAAGTGTAATTACTGTAAGTAATTAATGTATAATTACAAGATGTAATTAATTAAAGGATTATTATAATTAATTAAGGAGTAATGTAATTAAGTATAGTTAATTAATAAATGAAGTAATTAAAGATTAATTACTGAATGGTTTAAGATAATTAATTTGTGAATTAATTAAGTATTAATTACTTAAAGTAATTAAAGGATTATTAATCAGGAATGATTAATTAAGATGGATACTTAGAGTAATGATTAATTAATTGGTTTAATTAATAATTAAGTAAGCAGGATTTATAGAATGAAGTAATTAGTTTAATTCACTTTAAATTAATTAGATGATATAAATCATTGCTTAAGGATGGATGAATGAGATTGAATGTATTTCATTGTTTGATATCTCTGATGAGATATGATTGATATATGATAATGGATGTTTATATAAGAGTTTGTTATGAAATATTTGTGTATATTGATGTTCATGCTTCTCTGTTATTTTCCTGTGAGTAAACACCTTTTTAAAGACTAAATATGTTGTTATTCTTTGATGCATGTGCTAGATTCATAAAGTAATGTTGTAAATATGACTTGCATGACTGTTTTTAACTGGAATATAGTTTGAATTACCCTGTAGGTTGGTGTGCATGTTTGTGAATATGGACATATATAAGCCTCTAATGTGTAAACAGACTCAAGATCATCATATAAAAATTTATATCTTTCAAACAAACAAATTTTAATCTAAGATCTTTAAAGTAAAAAAGGTTTGTAACATGGTAACATTAATTTTAAAAATAGTTTCAAGATTTTACATTTGGTAAATATTTCAAAATAAAGAAATACAGAGATGAACTAAATATGGGTCGAAAATCAATGAACTAAATTTCATGTTTGAATTCCAAAATTAGGTTCGTGTTAACAAATGTTGATTTTTGAAAGAAATTTCACAATTTTTAAGCGTGAGAAGATCGAGATTTCTCGAGATGATCGTTTTATGGTTTTTCGACGAATTCGGTTGATCGGCATGGTGGTGTTCGTCGTGGTCGTGGTCAAGGCTAGGCTGAGGGTTGACGATCACAGGAAAAATAGGGAGCCAATTTTTAGATGGCTGTGGCGACTAGATGGCGTCGAACTAGGGTTCGAATGATAAGTTTGGACAGAGTTGCTTCGCGATGTCGTGCATCGCCGTTGGATAGTCTGAGGCAATCGCAATGGTGGGAAACGTCGCGTGGGTATGAGGTGCAGCAAGGTTTCGTGGGTAGCACCCACTGAGAGTAAGATAGATCCCTGTCTAGAGGTCCCTTTTTCTTTTATTCGGCTTAGTGTGTGGTTGGTCGCGCCAACTACGGGATTATCTTGTTCGGGATTATCCAGTAAGGGATGGTTCCGGCTTTGTGTTGCAGGGGAGCGGGCGTACTCCTCGGTACGGTGATCTAGGCCACGTACTGTGACGGGCGGTACCCCAGTAGCCTTGCCATTGTATGGAATCCAAACTCCAATAAGTGCCGTACGTATTAGATGTGCCCAACTATGTTGGAATGTGAGATTCTGATATTGTTTAGTTCTTTCTTTCTCTTCTTTTCTCTTTTCTATCCCTTTCTTTCTTATTAGCGATACGACTTTCTGTGGAGAGAAAGTCGTGGTCGTTACAGTATACCACGTGTGACGACCCGACTTTCCACTCCCGGAAAATCGCATCGACAGAAAGAAAGAAAGGGGTGAGAAATAGAAAAGAGAAGAAGAGAAAAGAAAACAACAACAGATACTCATAGCGGAAACGAAACGAAATATAATATATCACATAAATATTACATAGTATCATATACATCATCTATCAGAGTTACACAGATTACACATCACATACTAGACAGTTATAAACATCTGTCTAGTTATTACATCTCAACACAATACAGATCAATACAAAGATCAACACAACGGAAAACTACTATCTATATCTACAACGCCGAAGCCTCCTGCTCCATTGCTCCTCCAGATTACTCGTTAAATCTAAACCTGAATCCCTTGGCTACTCGTAAAAATTTGAGTACCCAAGAGTTTATAAAACAGAAATAAACAACTTGGGTCAGACATGGGTCTGGTGTGAGTAACAGGTTAAACTTGTTTAACTTCAAAACCTTTTGAAAGAAAAGGTATCACGTAAGACTCCCCACCAATAAATATGGGTAAGTTTTTACCTTACGCTAACCAAAACATTTGATAGGAAATTCGATTGTATTATAATAGGTCTAGGGTTTTCAAATAAATATGAAATAGCTGGAATGCTTACATCTCACGTTCCAACATAGTTGGGCACAACTAAAACGTACGGCACTTATTGGAGTTTGGATTCCATCAATGGCAGGGCTACCGGGGTACCGCCCGTCACAGTAGGTGGCCTAGATCACCGTACCGAGGATCACTCCCAATCCCCTGCAACACAAGGCCGGAACATCCCTTACTGGATAATTCCCGCACAAGATACCTCACGGTTGTCATGACCAACCGCACACACTAAGTCGAAAATAGAAAGGGACATCTAGACAGAGGTCATCTTGTCCTACTTGGGTGCTACCCACTAACCTTGCTGCACCTCCCCTGTTTTAGCCATTCCCGGTTTGTGAGGCTTGAGGTCACGATTACCTTTTAAAAGAACACATCTATCTTAGAATGCTCATCGTCCATAAATACATATGTATAACTTAAATAAATTAATTAAAACAAGAGTAACACTTGTTAGCATATTAAGGAGGTCTAAAGACATTTGTAAATTTGTATGCATAGGTGTAAGCTAGATAATATACTTAAAAGACAAGTGGCTTTATCTTGTTTTCTTTTTGATAATTAAAGTTTTAAAATTTTAAAAATGGAAGAAAGATCTGCAATTTTCTTTCTTCAGCTCTAAACTATCTTCACTTCTTTATTCTCTACTAAAAATAAATTCAAAGCTAAAATCAAAAGAAAAAGAAACCTGGAAATCGAAATTCAAAGAAAAGATAAAACTGGAAATGCAAATCAGAGAAATGAAAATCTGGAAATGCAAACTTGAAGAAGAAATTGCAAGCTAAAAGCAGTACCTCAACTCAAGGAAATTCATAGCAGCTAAGCAAATTCAAAGATCAACATCTAGATTCAAATTCAACTAAAGAAAAGAAGTTCAAAACCAAATAACAAGCCAGGAAACAGAATATATTCTCTGTTCTCTGATATAAACTGGTGAGTAATCATATTTTTAAAAACAGTTGTGATTCTGAAATTCAACTTTAATATGTATGAAACTTTGGTTGCTTGTCTGAATACCTGAATTAAATGATGCATGCACGTATACAAGTATTTATTTCCTGTGAATAACTAGTATATGTATGAATATAGGCTCTGGTGTGTTTATAGAGTTTGATTCCTTTTTAAAATCTATACCTCATCAATTAATCTCTGTTAGTTTATGATTTGTAAATAGAAATTGTTTGAATCCATACAATATCTCTACTAAAAATCATTGGAGGAATTTATATTCAGAATTGACCTCGAATTTTATAATATACAGTGAAATTGGTAATTTGGGTCAAAACTGATTAATTCAATTTTAAGATTAAAGTGTATGGTTGGATTTGTGATGGGAAATCACGAATTTTAGCATGTAAATCACGATTTTTAGTTTTGAAATGGTTGAGTATTGTCGAGATGAACGTTTGGGTTGTTTTGGTCGATTCCCATCGATCAACGTCGAACTGGAAGTCGTGGTTGGGTTTGAAGCTAGAGGGGATGATGGGGTTCATCGGAAAAATGGTATGGTAATTTATCATTGACCGTGATAGTCGGAGATCATTGGAATAGGGTTTAGTACTCTGTGTTTGTCGTGAGTGTTTAAACGAGTTTCGCGATTTCGTGACTTGACCAGAGGCAATCGCGAGGCGTGTGATGAGCGATGGTAGAGGAGGCGAAGCTATGGGGAAGATGGCGAGGTTCCTCGTGGCATGGATCATCAGAGGCGAATACTTTTCTGGTGATGTTGTTTCCAAGAAATGGGTTAGATAGCTCAATTCGATTTTCGTTCGAATCGAAGAGAAACTAGTGGTCGATCGTGATGTCGTGATGAAAGGCGAGTTGTCGAAGGCCAGGTCGGAGTTCGTCGTCGTCCAGCGTGTGTATGCACGTGCACGAGCACGTTGGCGTGCATCTGGAAATCTGGGTTTGGGGAAGAAAGCGTTGGCTCGGGTGTTCGTTCGAGAATTTGTGAGTTTTACTCGAAGCAGGGAAGTGGTAGGATGACGCGAGTGTTACTTCGAGATTCTTAGGGATTTACTCGGGTTTGAGTAGGAGCAGCCTTAACGATTTTAAAGGAAATGTTTTTTTTTATTTTTTTTAAAACAAAAGAAACTTTGTTGTTTAATGTTCTAAGTTTAAATAAAGATAAAACAAGATTTTAACTATTTAACTAAATTATTTTCTAAGAAAATTGTTTTAACAAGTTTAAAGTAATTTAAATAAATAAGTTTTAAAAGAAGAATAGGAAGATGGATTTTCAAAATGTTATTTGTCTTAGAATTTATTTAATAACTTAGAAAAGTTTTAAAGATTTAAAAGTCAAATTTGAATGTTTAAATTGTTTAATTATAATTGATTTCTAAAGTGTTTAATATAAATAAAGTTTAAAGATAAGGATTTGGTAATCAATTATAATAAGGATTTATCTTAAGTAATTAAGAGTTTGATTTATTAAAGATAATTAATATGTGAAGATAATTAAATTGTTGGTCAATTTAATTAATTTAATTAAGATAATGATTTTTCTTAATTAAGATCTTTAAGAATAAATAGTTAAGAAATTATTTAATTCAATTTAAATAATTAGTTAAATAAATTAACTAAGTAATTAATTAGTGATTAACTAAAGATAATCACTTATAAATTAATTAAATATAATTACTTGATGAAGTAATTAAGGAATAATTACTTAATGTAATTAATAAAATAATTAAAGGTGTAATTAGGGATCATTAGTTTATAATTAATGATTTAATTAAGAATTGATTAATTAAGATAAATTAATCAAATGATAGGTGATTAATTGAAATTAATTAAGAATTAAAGTAATTGATTATAATTATAATTAATTAATTAATGAAGTAATTAAAGGTTAATTACTGTATTAAATTAAGGATAATTAATTTGTGAAATTAATTAAAGATAATTACTTAAATGTAATTAAAATATAATTAATCAAGGTGATTAATTAAAGTGGATAATTAGAGAATGATTCATTAATTTATTCAATTAATGATTATATAAGTAAGATTTATAATGAAGTAATTAATTTAATTTATTTTAAATTAATTAAGAGATGAAGTAATTAATATAATTCACTTTAAATTAATTAAAGATAGAGATAGTTAATTTAATTCATTTTAAATTAATTATGTTGTGATTAAGTAAATCATTGCCTATATAAGAATGGATGACATTGATTGTCTTGAATGGATGTAATCTCAGAAATGAGATAAGAAATGTTGTGTAGTATGAATGCTTGGTTGCATTATGATGGTAATATAGATTAACTATTGTGATGTTGATATGGATTACCTATTTGGTTATAGATCATTTGTTTATTTGATAATGTTATTTATCTATCTGTTTATATCATTCAGAATATAAGTTTAAATGTTTAAACCTTTAAACAACTTGGCCTTAAAAGATACGTTTTGGATTTTGATGAGACCGGGATCGGGTTTCCGTATACCGGTATTCCAGGTCTGGAGACCCGAATACCACATCGATCCAAATTAACGATAGGTCGTGAATCTCAAGTGAAGATGAAGATTTAGAGTGCAAGGGTTATTGTCGTTAACTCTGAGGGTGATTCCAAAACGAGTGTAACGAGATAATGCCTTCGGTTTCGTTCGAACCCGGAACGAACTTGTATGGATTGAATGCTTTCAGCACATCGTTAGGCGGACGATGAGCATTCTAAGTGATATGTTCTGATTAAAGGTAATCGTAACCTCAAGCCTCATCAACCGGGAATGGCTAAAACAGGGAAGGTGCAGCAAGGTTTCGTGGGTAGCACCCACTGAGAGCAAGATAGATCCCTGTCTAGAGGTCCCTTTTCTTTTATTCGGCTTAGTGTGTGGTTGGTCGCGCCAACTACGGGATTGTCTTGTTCGGGATTATCCAGTAAGGGATGGTTCCGGCTTTGTGTTGCAGGGGAGCGGGCGTACTCCTCGGTACGGTGATCTAGGCCACGTACTGTGACGGGCGGTACCCCAGTAGCCCGGCCATTGTATGGAATCCAAACTCCAATAAGTGTCGTACGTATTAGTTGTGCCCAACTATGTTGAAATGTGAGATGTAAGCATTTCAGCTATTTCTATATTTTACTTGAAAACCCTAGACCCTATTATAATATAACTGGATTTCCTATCAAATGTTTTGGTTAGCGTAAGGTAAAAACTTACCCATGTTTATTTGTGGGGAGTCTTACGTGATACCTTTTCTTTCTAAAGGTTTTGAAGTTAAGCAATTTAAACCGTTTACTCACACCAGACCCATGTCTGACCCAAGTGTTTATTTTCTGTTTTATTAAACTCTTGGGTACTCAATATTGTATTGAGTAGTCGAGGGATTCAGGTTAGTCTTGACGAATACTGGAGGAGCTGAGGAGCAGGAGGCTTCAACGAGTAGATATATAGAGTTTCCGCTGTGTTTGTATTAGTCTGTATTGTACTGGTGTACTTGTGTTGTATAATAGACAGAAGTTTATAACTGTCTATTCTGTGATGTATAAATTGTGTACTCTGATGTATATGATACTATGTAATATCTTATGTGATAATATATTTCTCGTTCCGCTGTGACATTTTTGATGTGTTGATTGTTCTCTCTTCTTTTCTTTTCTTCTTCTATCCCTTTCTTTCTTCATAACGATGCGTCTTTCTGGGCAAAGAAAGTCGGGTCGTTACATTTGGATTTTTTTTAAAATAATGTTACAGCTGTGTATTCAGTTGTATGTTATGGCTGTTGATGTACTCTGATGTATACTCTGATGATATATTGTATAAAACAGATATAGTTTTGATTTGTGTAAAGATCTGTTAATATATATTATATTTTATGCCGCTGCGATGGTTAGATTCTGATGTTGTTTTTCTATTTTTCTTCTTCTACCTCTTCTTTTTACCCAAATGGTCCGGTTTTTCGTGTTAGAAAAACTCGGGTTGTGACAGTAGTCAAGAGATTCAGGATAATCTTGACGAATTCTGGAGGAGCTGTGAAGCAGGAGGCTTCAGCGAGTAGATATATAGAGTTTCCGCTGTGTTTGTATTAGTCTGTATTGTACTGGTGTACTTGTGTTGTATAATAGACAGAAGTTTATAACTGTCTATTCTGTGATGTATAAATTGTGTACTCTGATGTATATGATACTATGTAATATCTTATGTGATAATATATTTCTCGTTCCGCTGTGAGATTTCTGATGTGTTGTTGTTCTCTCTTCTTTTCTTTTCTTCTTCTATCCCTTTCTTTCTTCATAACGATGCGTCTTTTTGGGCAAAGAAAGTCGGGTCGTTACAGTGGGTTATGGGCCCACACGCTTCCGCTGCGCCTCCCCTGTTTTAGCCATTCCCGGTTGATGAGGCTTGAGGTTACGATTACCTTTAATCAGAACATATCACTTAGAATGCTCATCGTCCGCCTGACGATGTGCTGAAAGCATTCAATCCATACAAGTTCGTTCCGGGTTCGAACGAAACCGAAGGCATTATCTCGTTACACTCGTTTTGGAATCACCCTCAGAGTTAACGACAATAACCCTTGCACTCTAAATCTTCATCTTCACTTGAGATTCACGACCTATCGTTAATTTGGATCGATGTGGTATTCGGGTCTCCAGACCTGGAATACCGGTATACGGAAACCCGATCCCGGTCTCATCGAAATATAAAACGTATCTTTTAAGGCCAAGTTGTTTAAAGGTTTAAACATTTAACTTATATTCAGGATGATATAAACAGATAGATGAATTACATTATCACAATAGATAATTCATATCAAACATTCATCTCACAAAGCAGCATATCACATATATCAGAGATATCCAAATCATCCAATATCAACCAATCACCCAATATCCAATATCAATCAATCATCCATAAGCAGGTTTGATTATCTCCAAATCAATTTAATCAATCTTTAATTAAATTAATTTCTATTCTTTTAATCACTTGGATTATCTAAATCCTGTTTACTATCATTAATTAATTTCAAATTAATTAATAAATCATCTCTTAATGATCTTCCTTAATTAATCTCCTTTGATTAATTATCTTTAACTACATTCAAGTAATTACCCTAACCATATGCAGTAATTTACCTTTAATTATTTACCACGTGTGACGACCCGACTTTCCACTCCCGGAAAATCGCATCGACAAAAAGAAAGAAAGGGGTGAGAAATAGAAAAGAGAAGAAGAGAAAAGAAAACAACAACAGATACTCACAGCGGAAACGAAACGAAATATAATATATCACATAAATATTACATAGTATCATATACATCATCTATCAGAGTTACACAGATTACACATCACATACTAGACAGTTATAAACATCTGTCTAGTTATTACATCTCAACACAATACAGATTAATACAAAGATCAACACAACGGAAAACTACTATCTATATCTACAACGCCGAAGCCTCCTGCTCCATTGCTCCTCCAGATTACTCGTCAAAGCTAAACCTGAATCCCTTGGCTACTCGTAAAAATTTGAGTACCCAAGAGTTTATAAAACAGAAATAAACAACTTGGGTCAGACATGGGTCTGGTGTGAGTAACAGGTTAAACTTGTTTAACTTCAAAACCTTTTGAAAGAAAAGGTATCACGTAAGACTCCCCACCAATAAATATGGGTAAGTTTTTACCTTACGCTAACCAAAACATTTGATAGGAAATTCGATTGTATTATAATAGGTCTAGGGTTTTCAAATAAATATGAAATAGCTGGAATGCTTACATCTCACGTTCCAACATAGTTGGGCACAACTAAAACGTACGGCACTTATTGGAGTTTGGATTCCATCAATGGCAGGGCTACCGGGGTACCGCCCGTCACAGTACGTGGCCTAGATCACCGTACCGAGGATCACTCCCAATCCCCTGCAACACAAGGTCGGAACATCCCTTACTGGATAATTCCCGCACAAGATACCTCACGGTTGTCATGACCAACCGCACACACTAAGTCGAAAATAGAAAGGGACATCTAGACAGAGGTCATCTTGTCCTACTTGGGTGCTACCCACTAACCTTGCTGCACCTCCCCTGTTTTAGCCATTCCCGGTTTGTGAGGCTTGAGGTCACGATTACCTTTAAAAAGAACACATTTATCTTAGAATGCTCATCGTCCACCTGACGATGTGCTGAAAGCATTCAATCCATACAAGTTCGTTCCGGGTTCGAACGAAACCGAAGGCATTATCTCGTTACACTCGTATTGGAATCACCCTCAGAGTTAACGACAATAACCCTTGCACTCTAAATCTTTATCTCGAATCTGAAAGTACTATCTCCGTCAACTCATTACGGAATCACCCACAGAGTTATACTGACAAAGAATCGTTCTTACACCTCGAGTCTTCACTTGCTCCATTTGGATTTCACGACCTAACGTAAATTTGGATCGATGTGGTATTCGGGTCTCCAGACCTGGAAATCCGGTATACGGAAACCCGATCCCGGTCTCATCGAAATCCAAAACGTATCTTTTAAGGCCAAGTTGTTTTAAAGGTTAAAACAATTCAATTCAATTATCTTTATACACATAGGAAGATAATTCACAACATTACAATAGATAATCAACATTATCAGATAATCCATATTATCATCACAATTCAACTAAACATCCATATCACACAGCATATATCTCATCAGAGATATCAATCAATGCAAAGCATTCAATATTATCATCCATTCTTAAGTAATGATTTATACCATTTCTAATTAATTTAAAATGAATTAAATTAATTACTTCATTCTATAAATCCTGCTTACTTAATCATTAATTAATTACAAATTAATTAATTATCCTTTAATTAACCTTTAATTCCATTCAGGTAATTTATCTTTAATTAATTACTTAAATTAATTATCCTTAACCACTTATAGTAATTAACCTTTAATTACTTCATTAATTAATTAACTATAATATAATTAAATTAATCAACTATAATTAATTACATTAATCCTTAATTAATTACATTAATTAATTACTTCATTTATTAATTATTACTTAATTAATCAACTCTTAATTACATCATTAATTATATTAATTAATGATCCTTAATTACATTTTAATTATTAATTACTCTAATTAAATTAATTACATTAAGTAATTAACCTTTAATTAAAACACATTTATTAATCACTCTTGATTAATCTCATTCAGTAATTAACTACCTTTAATTACTTTTATTAACTAAATTAATTACTCCTTAATTAATTTCTTTTAATTAATCCCTTGATTAATTCACAAGTAATTAAACTCAAATTACTTCTATTAATAAAATCATTATTCACTTAATTACTTCCAGTAATTATTTATTACTAACTTCCCTAAATAATCACACCTTAACAATTACATTAAGTAATTTATTATTAAACCATCTCTTGATTATCCTAAATTAATTAAACTTAATTAATTAACTTAACTAAATCAAATTAACTCAATTAATTACAAATGAGTAATTAATTCCTTAATTACTTTTATTAAGTAATTACATTTAAACCATTTTCACAAATGATTATCTTTAAATCAATTTATCTAATTAATTATCAAAATTAATCACATTAATTATTTATTTAAGTAATCTCAAGTTAATGACCTTCATTAACTATTAACAACCCTTTAATTACTTTCCTTAAGTAATTAACTTAGATTAATTATTATTAATTTCAAATTAATAAATCTTAATAACCAATTTAAATAATCTAATTAATTAATGATCTACTTCAGAGCCTAGGTTGAGCGAATGCCTAAGCTTTTGGTTAAGTGAATATCAGAACACTAGGTTGAGTGAATACCTAGGTTCAGAAGGATTGTTCATTAGAGATAGGATCTGTAGCAACCTATTTGAGTCTGAGTATATCTATATATGAGAGCGCGTATTTGTTAGTTATATAAAATGGTTTTATATTGTGTTAATTGATCGGTTGGGTGGTATATGGATTCTGGTCAATACGAGTAGCTAACGTTATTGATAGGGATCTCTAAACACTTGGACCAGGCCAACGGACACAATATTGTTTTAAAAAGGTAGATGAAATAATTTTACCCAAATATAATTTCTATATAAAAAAAGTATCATTTTAAATGTATATGGTATTTGTAATGATTGGTTGAGATGATAATAATTTATCATCTAGGATTAGGAGTCTGAGTGTTGAGGTTGGAAGTGTATTTGTCGAGACTGTAAACCTAATACTGTAACAACCCGCATATTTATCGATTTTATATTTAAATATTTTATTGTTAGTCGGATGTTAGACCGAAAAGCTACTTTTTGCATACGGTCAAATTAGGACTCGAGACCACCCCCATTGAGTTCAAAATGACGTTTGCGATCTTTTTGAGTGTAAACTTCGATATGTTTGGAGATAGTGAAATTTTCGTCACTTTTTGTGTTGAGCTTTTGGTTTGGGCTGCACCTCTTCTACCTCAGCCCAACCCCTTCCTTCTCTTCATCACTTCATCAACTTTGAAGCTTTAGCAACAATGGTGGAGGGGGTAGGAAATTAAAATTCCAAGCTCAAATTCTTTAGCAAATTCAACATCTAACTCCAAATTCAAAGTGAAGACATTGATTCAAGCTTGTGGTTGATCTTTGCTTTGCCCCCGAGCTTCATCTTCATCAAATTCCGTGAAAAGGTGAGATTTTTGATCTCACATCTTGCCTATGATTGTCATTGGACTGTTGGGAATGATTCCCTATCACTCTAGCATCAACATTTGCATTTGGTTTGGATTGGATTGGTGAAAAACTCCAAAATTTAGTGATTTTGGTGAAAAAACTGCTACTAGGTCGTTCTGGCCATTTTTTAGCTCGTTCGGAGTTAGGTCACTCGTCCATAGGTCGTAGGTCGAATTCGCCCTTAAGTCGTAGGTCGTTGCCGACCTATAATCTCCAGGCAAAAGGCTTAAGTCGTTTGCAGTTAGCTCGTATCTGAGCTTAAGTCCTAGGTCGTATCGAACTTAAGTCGCTAGGTCGTACGCGAGTTAAGGCTTTAGGTCGCTGCATTGAAGAGTCACCGCCTTCTTAGGTCGCTCACGAGTTAAGGACTTAGGTCGTTCGCGAGTTAGCACTTAGGTCGTTCTGGCCATTTTTAGCTCGCTCGGAGTTAGGTCGCTAAGCCTTAGGTCGCGCGTTGAAAAGTCTCCTAGGGATAGGTCGTTCCAGCCTTAAGAATTCGCTCTGAATCACTAGGTCGCGCGGTGCTAAGTCATAGGTCGTTTCCGACCTATAATCTCCCAGGCAAATCTTAGGTCGGTTACGAGTTAAGTGTTAGGTCGTTCGCGAGTTAACTCCTTGAGTCGTTCAAAGCTTAAGTCGTTAGGTCGCGTGCCTTGCTAATTCGATAGGTCGCATGCCCAGTTAAGTCGTTAGGTCGCGTGCCTAGCCAAGTTGTTAGGTCGTAAGACCTTAAGTCGTGCACCTTTAAGTCGAAGCATTTTAGGTCGCTTCCCCTGGACCTCGTTAGGTCGTTCACTTTAGGTCGCGCACCCTCCTTAGGTCGCAAGACCTTAGGTCGCGAACCTGTTAGGTCGCACCATCCTTAGGTCGCGAACCAGTTAGGTCGCGCACCCTCCTTAGGTCGCAAGACCTTAGGTCGCGAACCTGTTAGGTCGCACCATCCTTAGGTCGCGAACCAGTTAGGTCGCGCACCCTCCTTAGGTCGCGAGTTTTAGGTCGAATACCTCTGTTAGGTCGCTCGCGAGTTAACCCTTAGGTCGCTCGACACTTCAGACAGTTAGGTCGTTCGCCTATCTTAGGTCGCGAACCCTGTTAGGTCGCGCATTCTCTTAGGTCGTGAACACTTAGGTCGCGCCTCACTGTTAGGTCGCGCACTTCGTTAGGTCGCTCGTATTTAGGTCGCAGACCTTAGGTCGCTCGCGAGTTAGCACTTGGTCGTTTGACCTGTTTTTCCCCTAGGTCGTTCGCGAGTTAGTACTTGGTCGTTTGACCGGGCAGGTCGAACCCCGTATTACTCTGCGTAGGCAATCTCATCTGAAAAACATTTATCAGAATTTCTACTTTGATGGTTTTGGGATTGACTTCATTGGACTTTACTCACGTCTTCGAACGTGAATTGATTTGTTTCTACAATCGTTTCATGACTTGTCACTTTAAAGATATATGAAGGTTTCAATACTAATAGTAAATATCAACACTCTTTCATCAAAGCGATTTCAACACTATTTTAAATATCAAAAGTTCGTTTTCTCAAACCGATTTTCAATCTACTTGTATATACAAGCCTTTACTTCACTCGAATGAGAAATCGACTTAAACGACTTAGTAAAATGAGTGGTATGAAACGCTTGCGTTCACTTTGTAACGACCCTGAATTTTCAACAATTTAAAACGAAGATATTTAATTAATTTTAAGTATTTGGATGATGATTTGAATTTGATTTCAAATTTTCAGAATAATTTGGCGATTTAAACTTTAAAATTTAATCTATTGAATGCTGAATAAAATTTAAATCTTCAATTTAAAGTTGAAGAAAATTATTTCGGAAGCTTTTAAAATTCTTATTGATAACACTGAAGATGATAGAAGCTTCAGAATTGAAGTTGAAATTGATTTGTTCAGTTTAGAAATTAAGTCGTTCGAATCGATATTTAAAAATAGCCGTCCGGGGCACAGTCTCGGAATTCGACGAAACCAGTTTCATTGGGTCCGGGATATTGAATTATTGTCGGGTTTCAATTTTCGTATTTTTCAAAGCTAATACGTAACTGTACGACACATAAACGCGTTGGGAATTTTCAAATTGAATTTAATTTAAAATTGGTAATTATATCAGTTAACGGCACCACGATCATTTCCCTTAACTCACGCCTAGATTCAAGCCGAGAATCACGAAATTTAATCGTGTACACCATGCCTCCTCTGATTTTAAACATTCCTCTCCCCCATTCCTCAGTTCGAATTCATTCAAATCAAAGGAAACGAAAATAAAATCGCCTCTCTCTCGTTCAAGACAAATAGATAGCCGAAGCCTCGTTTAGATAACGAAACCAATTCGTTCACGGCAGATTTCCTTCTTCGACTTCAAATCAAGCGCGCGGTGGGGCGGAGCTTTGGCGCTCGCTCACTCGTACACGCGAGGGAAGGTGATGGCGACTAGGAAAGCGAATCGCGAGGGCGAGGCAGCTCTCGATTCGAGTTCGAGCCCAGCAGGGAGGCGACAATCGTGGTCGCAAGTCAGAGGGGGGCGGCGTGAGGTTCGCGAGGTGTCGTTCGAGCTCGGTAGTGGCTCGAGGCAATGGAAGCTTCGATCGACGTCAGGGTGATAGGGTTTAGCGCTGTGATGGCGATCGGCGACTCGCGAGATACGGCGGCAGTGGCAATCTGGAAGTCGCGTGCGATGGTGCTCGCATCTGATTCGAACAGTGGAGGTTGGGTGAGAATTTTTGTTTATTTGAATTAGTATAGTTCAATTTAAATTGGTCATATTTGAGATTGAAGAAAAATGAAAATGAAATCTGCAGTCGAGGGTTACTGTAATAATTTTTATACAAACAGAAAGTTTATTTTAAGTTAAAAACTTTTAGTTTAATTCGTTATCGACAAAAATAAATATTACAGAACGGGTTAAACCTATATTAGTTATTAATTATATATTTATATATATATCTATATAGTTTGGAAAAAAATATACAAAACCACCATAAGATATATCTGTACAGTTTACATGTTTTATTTTAATATGGAAAAATATATAAAGTATATATATATATATATAGAAATGAAGTTATATAAAATTTGATTTTTGGTTTACTTTAAAAACGATTTATTAGGGTGGTTTATGTAGCCAATAAAAATTTATTTAATTTGTCATTTAAAGAAAATTTATATAAAGGGGATTTAGTTTGAAATTAAAAGGAGAAATTTGTTTATAATATAATTCTTTGTTTACAATAAAAACACGTGTTAATAAAATTTATTAAACGGAAATTTAATTTTTCAGTTGATTCGAATATTAATAAATGGTATAAAATGTTTATACTAGGTCAAAATCTGTAAAGAACGAGCTGGAATAAAAATGGATTGCAAATTAAAGCAAAGGTGAGATCTTCTCACTCAGATTTATAATTGAATTGCAGTTATTGATTGATTTGTTTGAATGTGCTATTAGATATGATAGGATATATCTATATATATAGCAGTATATACATATTGGCATATGTATATACTGGATTGTTGATTTCCCGCCTCGTATAGCGGATGAGACCCTATTGCGCCGTTAGTAAGCGGATTTATAAAAACCTATATACCGCGATAATTCCGTACTGGAGCGGAATTGGTATTGTGCTAACATCTGTGGATGCAGGGAAACAGGTTGGAGGGATCCAACTGGATTCCTCACAATAGTTATTTATGTACAGATATTGTGTTGTATTCTGTATCATATGTTGAGATATGATATTGACTGTTGTGATTGACTAATTGATGCGTTGCATCATCGGGTTCAATTTTTAAAGTTTAAAAATAAACGATTTTTACTTTAAAAGGGATTTTGAAGTGATTTTTGGAAAGTATACGATTTATTAAATTTTGGAATTTATTTATCTTAAATAAATGAATGTTATAAATTTAAAATTATGAAAATTTTAAATTGTGAAATATAACCAAAGTGTGACTTTTGAAATGAAAGTCGATTTAATTTTAGAATGGGTTAAATTGAGATTTTTAAAGTATTATAAAAGATGTACAGAAAAATTGATGTATTTATCAATTAAAATTTTTGGAATTTTAAAACGAGTTTTTATAAGTGAAGATATGAATCTTATAGAATTTTAAAATTGTGAAGATATGAAATTTATAGATGTATAAATTGTGAAGTTAAAATAAATGAAATTGTAGAATAGAAGATTTATAAGGAATTAACTTATAAATTGGATTTTTGCCTACAAATGAAATATTGATCGAATTTGTTAATAAAGGAGATTTACAAATCGAAGTTGTTATAAAATATAAAGGGTGAAATTTATAAACATTGTTTTATAAATTCAAAACCAATTGAAATTGATAGGTTAAACATAGAAGTTTAATAAAGGAGATATATCCGCGATTTTGGATAGTGGATAATTATTGAAATAAAAATGGGTAGAAAATATTGAAATGTGGTTAATAAAGTATATTCACGATTTTGGACAGTGAATATATTGTTAAGTAAAATGGATACTGTTTTGGGAAAGTGATAGTGAAAAATGAAGTTAAACATTTTAAAGGTGTTTTAAAATGTGTTATGAATCGAAAGCATAGATTTCAACATTTATTGTTGAAATAGACGTTTTCGAGAAATAAGGAAATGATGGACTATAACACTGTTGTTATAGTAAATGATTTCCGAAAGGAAATGTTTTGATGTAGTATTGGGATTTATATATCTATCTTAAAATTCGAATCCCTATACTAGTGATTTTGAGTCGTTCGTAACGATGTTTTACGTAACATTCGTTTTGACTCAAATAAATGTGTTGAAAGAATATTTTCCTTAAAGAATGAAAATATACTTAATTTTGATTTAAGTATATCGAATATTTTCTAAGTGTTGAAAATAAATAGATTGTGGAATACTTATTTTTAAATAAGTATGGAAATGCTTTTCCAATATGAAATGAACTGTTTTGAGATTTTATCTTCAAAGATAAAATGAAATGTGGAAATTGATTTGAAATTGTTTTCAAATGGTTAAGTGTGGAAATTTTATATCTTGTAAAGATATTTTTGAAGATAAAATAATTTGGAAAATTATTTGGAATCTGATGATTGATGTGTGTTATAAAATGATATAGTTCTTTGTTTAAAGATTATTCATTTATCTATTATATATTGTTCCGCTGCGATGTGTAAGATTCTGATATTGTCTCTGTTCTGTATCTGTTGTTGTTTCTTTCTTCTCTTTTTCTTCTATCTTCTTCTTCTTCTACCTTTTCTTTTTCTTAAAACCATAACTTTCCGGGTTTCCGGCATTTGATGGCTCAACAGTCGATAAAGTGAGTATCGATGTTGAATTTTCGAAAGTCGAAAATTTTCGGGACGTTACACACTTCGTCGGTTAGCTCTTGGACTTGTTCGATTGAACCCTTTTCGTGACAATTTCCTAGTGAAGATTTACAGCTTGTTCGTAAATATTTAAGTTAAGCAAGTGGTTATGGGACATGAAGCTAAACTCATATATTTACTAGCTTGGTGTGATTGACACTTCTCGCTGATCATGATGATCATTTTATGATTTAGACTAGCAATTGTGCGATGTCTCTTTGTCCATATGAAGGACTGTACTTCATTTTATTGAGCTTCGTCTCATTTCTTTGTGGGCTGGCAACCCAAGTACTTTTAATGTGTTTCGATTCATCTGATGTACCGTTTGTACTACATCGATGTCTCTGTCTTTCTGATTCATTGGACGTACCGTTTGCACTGCGTCAATGTTTGATTCATCTGATGTACCGTTTGTACTACATCGATGTCTTGGCTTTCTGATTCATTGGACGTACCGTTTGCACTACGTCAATGTTCTGAATTGTATTGTCTTTCTGATTCATTGGACGTACCGTTTGCACTGCGTCAATGTTCGATTCATCTGATGTACCGTTTGTACTACATCGATGTCTCTGTCTTTCCGATTCATTGGACGTACCGTTTGCACTGCGTCAATGTTTGATTCATCTGATGTACCGTTTGTACTACATCGATGTCTTGGCTTTCTGGTTCATTGGACGTACCGTTTGCACTGCGTCAATGTACCGGCATTCATGCTCCTGTTTGGGATTGGCCATCCTTTCCTTGTGATTTCTGGATTTCTAATTATTGATTTCTGGAAATTTATGTTTCACCAGCTTTTACCATTGATATTGATGAGTATGTCATTTTATTGTGGCTTGGTGAATTAAATTAAGAATATGACATTCTTTTCTCTGTTTTGAGATTATTGAGATATTGTATGACTTTTGTGGGATTTCTAATGTATACTTTTCATAGTATGACACCTTTTTGTTATCATACGTTCTATTATCATATCTCATATTCTATCTCATTTTATCTGATAATTATAGCTAGACTGATCCGTTTATTATTTTCTTCTTAAATAATACTCGGGTCAGACTGAGTTTTTACAGGTGCTTCATCATGACTTCTTATCTGGAGCCATCTTCTGACTTTTGGCTAACTACTCTAGTTTAGTAGGTTTTTGTTGTATGAATTTGTGATGAGACTCCTTGATGTATACGTATTCTATTGTCTTGCACTTGTATCTATTCTTTTGTGTTATTGTGGATCTTATTTGACCACTACTCTGATGTACACTTTTAGGTGTAATATTCATATCTTATTCCGCCTTTGTGATATGAATTGTCTGTGACTGATTTGTGTTATGTTTATTTCTATATTTGTTTCCGAAGATTATATATCGCCACCGTGTGATAGCTTTGTGTTTGTATCGGTATGTTGGATTTCCTCTTTAAAAGATATGCATTATATTCTATCTGACATATCGGTGCTCGCGCAAAGAAGTTACATGGATGGTCGCTCCTCAACAGCCTTATTCTCCGTGCTAATTGACAGCACTACATCGTAGTGTTCTTGGTTAGCGTGGGTATAGAGGTGGGGCGTTACAAATACCGTCTCGAGTGAACTTTGCAATTGTAAGGATTTCACAATCTCTGAAGAAAAACCTGTTAAGGTTCAGAGTTTATCTTTGGAGTTGGATGAGTAAAGTTGGATCTGTCGGTTGAACAGAAGTGAGTGATGGTACCTTGATACCTCAGGTAATAGTAGCTGTATGATGAGATACAGTGACGATGGATGTTCCTGAAGATGTTTTCTTTGGAACAAGATTAAGGAAGTGTGTATGCTTTGGTATTGTGGCTGAGTTCAGCATGGTGTTTCTGTTTGGTTTGGAGTTCGAGTTTCTCGAAGATCTTTGGAATAGGAAGTCCTTGGCATCAGTGTCAGCAGTGCAGCTCGGAGTATTCTGTGATGGCAGGAAGTTTTCTGGATGAGCAGTTTTTCTGAAGGTGAAGTTCAGAAGCAGCAGAGTGGATCCATTTCTTCGATAAATTGGATAAATAAGTGTAAGCTGTTCTGATTGGTAAAGAGAGAACAGTCTGTTTGGAATTAGGATGGGTTGATCGCAAAAGTGACTTGCGATTGCTGAGTGTTCTCTTGGGTTGTCAGAGTTTTTCTGGATGTCTTCAGAGAAGTCAGAAGTTTGTCCGCATCTGAAGATTAAGTTTCTTATCGATTTGGTTCCTAGAGAAGGATTTGGTGAAGTATCTTAGAATTTTATGGAGTATCTGTTTTTTCTCTTCTACTTCTAGTTTCTAGTTTCCTCTAGCCAAGGATAGCTGAAGACAGTACCCTTGACCGAGGACTCGTCTATTCTTTGAGAAGTTGGTTATGTCTTTAAGATAACCAATGTTTCCGCTTGTTTGTGGATCTAGTTTGTGCTCGAGTTCATCGACATTCTCATCTATTCCAGATCAGAGTGGTGTAGCGGAAGAAGTTTGGCAAGTGCTCCTGTTTGTCTTTTCCAGATAAGAGAAGTTAGTTCAGTCTACTAATGGTAGTAGAGTTTGTGTTTTGGATTTGGGTAGTTGATGAACTAAGAGATGAATCATTAACTAGAGGTTAATTAATGGAAATAATTAAAGGAATTTATTACTTAAGGTAATTAATTAAATAATTTTGATAAGTTTTAAATTAATTAATTAAGTTTAATTAATTTAAGATAATCACTTGGTAATTTGATAAGAATAATTACTTAAATGTAATTAATGAAGTGTAATTACTTAGTGTAAGTAATAAATGGATAATTACTAAATGTAATTAATTAAAAAGATTAATTACTTTATGGAAGTAATTAATGAAAGGTAATTAAGGATTAATTACATAGATAATTAACTAATGTGATTAATTAAAGTTAATTAATAAATAAGATTAATTAAGACTAATTAATTAATGTGATTAATTAAATGGAATGCAATTACTTAGTAAAGTAATTAATGGTAATTACTGGATGTAATTAATGGAAGATGATTTAAGAATGAAAGTAATTTGAGTTTAATTACTTTTTGTAATTAATCAAGGGATTAATTAAGGATAATTAATTAAGGAATAATTAATTTATATAATTAAGTAATTAAGGGAAGTTAATTATTGAATGAGATTAATCAAAGGTAATTTATAAATGTGACTAATTAAAGATTAATTATTAAATGTAATTAATTTAAATGGAGTAATTAATTAAAGAAGTAATTAAGAAATCATTAATTAAATATAGTTAATGATGTAATTAAAAGTTGATTAATTAAGACTAATTAATCAATAATAAGTAATTAAAAAGTAATTAATTAATGTAATTAATTAAGGATTAAAGTGATTAATTATAGTTAATTAGTTTATGAAGTAATTAAAGGTTAATTACTATAATGGTTAAGAATAATTAATTTGTGAAATTAATTAAAGACTAATTACTTGAATGTAATTAAAAGATAATTAATCAAGGATGATTAATTGAAATGAATAATTAGAGGATAATTAATTAATTGATTTATAATTAATTAATGGTTAAGTAAGTAGGATTTATAGAATGAAGTAATTAATTTAATTCAATTTAAATTAATTAGAGATGATATAAATCATTACTTATGGATGGATGATAATACTGAATGCTTTGCATTGATTGATATCTCTGATGAGATATATGCTGTATGATATGGATGTTAGTTGAATTGTATGGATTATCTGATAATGTGATTATCTGTTGTAAATTATCTGCCTTTGTGAATAAAGATAATAAATTAAATTGTTTTAACCTTTAAAACAACTTGGCCTTAAAAGATACGCTTTGGATTTCGATGAGACCGGGATCGGGTTTCCGTATACCGAATTTCCAGGTCTGGAGACCCGAATACCACATCGATCCAAATTAACGATAGGTCGTGAATCAAGTGAAGATGAAGATTCAGAGTGCAAGGGTTATTGTCGTTAACTCTGAGGGTGATTCCAAAACGAGTGTAACGAGATAATGCCTTCGGTTTTGTTCGAACCCGGAACGAACTTGTATGGATTGAATGCTTTCAGAACATCGTCAGGTGGACGATGAGCATTCTAAGTGATGTGTTCTTTTCTAAGGTAATCGTGACCTCAAGCCTCACAAACCGGGAATGGCTAAAACAGGGGAGGTGCAGCAAGGTTAGTGGGTAGCACCCAAGTAGGACAAGGTTACCTCTGTCTAGATGTCCCTTTCTATTTTCGACTTAGTGGTGCGGTTGCTGATCCCAACCGTGAGGTATCTTGTGCGGGAATTATCCAGTAAGGGATGTTCCGACCTTGTGTTGCAGGGGATTGGGAGTGATCCTCGGTACGGTGATCTAGGCCACGTACTGTGACGGGCGGTACCCCAGTAGCCCTGCCATTGTATGGAATCCAATCTCCAATAAGTGATAACGGATTTGATTGTATAACCCACTTTGTTGGCTAGTATGCTGGAATTTAATAATGTAACAATTTCAGCTATTTTTTATTTACTTGGAAACCCTAGACCTATTATAATATAACCGGATTTCCTATCAATGTTTTGGTTAGCGTAAGGTAAAAACTTTTCCATGTTTATGTGTGGGAAGTCTTACGTGATACCTTTGTTTTCAAAAGGTTTTGAAGTTAAGCAAGTTTAACCCGTTTACTCACACCAGACCCATGTCTGACCCAAGTGTTTATTTTCTGTTTTATAAACTCTTGGGTACTCAAATTTTTACGAGTAGCCAAGGGATTCAGGTTAGCTTTGACGAGTAATCTGGAGGAGTAATGGAGCAGGAGGCTTCAGCGTTGTAGATAGATAGTAGTTTCCGCTGTGTTATCTCTATGATAGTGTTTTGTATTGTATCGAGTTGTAATAACTAGACAGATGTTTATAACTGTCTAGTATGTGATGTATATGTTGTATAACTCTGATAAGTGTTGTATACTATGTAACAGTTTATGTTATTAATATAATTTATTCGTTCCGCTGTGTGAGATTCTAATGTTGTTTCTTTCTCTCTTCTCTTCTTTTCTATTTTCTACCCCTTTCTTTCTTATTGACGATACGTCATTCTGTAGAATGAGTGGCGGGTCGTTACAGATATATACTGATCTCTGTTGAATCCCTCTGGCTCAAGAACAACTTTTAAAAAAAATCCCTATCTTCTCAAAGAATCATTGTTTGGTTATGATCATTAAAAAGAAAATAATTATAACAATGTAAATTCATTTTTAAAAATAGTTTAAGGTAGAACTATTTAGTTAATATTTCAAAAAAATATGATTTTCCAGGTCTGGAGACCCGAATACCACATCGATCCAAATTAACGATAGGTCGTGAATCAAGTGAAGATGAAGATTCAGAGTGCAAGGGTTATTGTCGTTAACTCTGAGGGTGATTCCAAAACGAGTGTAACGAGATAACGCCTTCGGTTTCGTTCGAACCCGGAACGAACTTGTATGGATTGAATGCTTTCAGCACATCGTCAGGTGGACGATGAGCATTCTAAGTGATGTGTTCTTTTCTAAGGTAATCGTGACCTCAAGCCTCACAAACCGGGAATGGCTAAAACAGGGGAGGTGCAGCAAGGTTAGTGGGTAGCACCCAAGTAGGACAAGGTTACCTCTGTCTAGATGTCCCTTTCTATTTTCGACTTAGTGGTGCGGTTGCTGATCCCAACCGTGAGGTATCTTGTGCGGGAATTATCCAGTAAGGGATGTTCCGACCTTGTGTTGCAGGGGATTGGGAGTGATCCTCGGTACGGTGATCTAGGCCACGTACTGTGACGGGCGGTACCCCGGTAGCCCTGCCATTGTATGGAATCCAAACTCCAATAAGTGCCGTACGTATTAGTTGTGCCCAACTATGTTGAAATGTGAGATGTAAGCATTTCAGCTATTTCTATATTTTACTTGAAAACCCTAGACCCTATTATAATAAAATCAGATTTCCTATCAAATGTTTTGGTTAGCGTAAGGTAAAAACTTACCCATGTTTATTTGTGGGGAGTCTTACGTGATACCTTTTCTTTCTAAAGGTTTTGAAGTTAAGCAAGTTTAACCTGTTACTCACACCAGACCCATGTCTGACCCAAGTGTTTATTTCTGTTTTATAAACTCTTGGGTACTCAAATTTTTACGAGTAGCCAAGGGATTCAGGTTTAGCTTTGACGAATATTCTGGAGGAGCAATGGAGCAGGAGGCTTCGGCGTTCGTAGATATAGTAGTTCCGCTGTGTCTGTATCTCTGTAGTGTATTGAGTTGTAATGTCTAGACAGATGTTTATAACTGTCTAGTAAGTGATGTATATGCTGTGTAACTCTGTAAAGTGTTGTATACTATGTAATAGTTTATGTTATTAATATAATTTATTCGTTCCGCTGTGAGATCGTTGTTGTTGTTTCTTTCTTTCTTCTCTTCTTTTCTATTTTCTACCCCTTTCTTTCTTACCGTCGATGCGACGTTCCGGGAGTGGAAAGTCGGGTCGTCACACGTGCTCGTGCCAGTATAGTTTGGTTAGGGGAAACTCGAAGCTGTACGCGTGAATTTGGATTGAGGACTCGAAGTAGTTCTCGAGAAATTTGAAGGTGTGTCTCGGGTAAATGTTTCTATTCCAGGTTTTAAACAGACAAAGGTTTTTCCAGTTTCCAGAATTTAAAATAAATTCAAAAGCTAAGTTTAAAATAAAAGTAAAGTTTAAATAGTTTTAAAACTTTGTTAAAGTTAAACTTGTCTTCATTTTAAATCTTAAAATTAAAATGAAATTTAAATGTAAATTAATTAAAGGTAATTTGGGTTAAATACTTTATTAATGATATTTTAATCATTAATAAGAATAGAGTGTTATCCTAAAGATAATTAAGATTTAATGATATGGGATAAAATAAATTAGTAAGGTAATTAAAAGATAATTAATCAATTTAATTAATTTATGATTTGGATTTATAAATTAGTAATTAAAGGTTAAATTGATTAATTAGGACTTAATTAAATTAATTAAAGGGTAATTAATTTGAAATTAAGAATCATTAATTGATAAGTTAAGATTGTTAATTAATAGTTAGGAATAAATTATTTAAGTAATTAAGGATTAATTAAGTTATTGTTAGGTACTTAATTAATTAAGAAATGAAAGATTAATTTATTGGTAATTGGAATTAATTAAATTGTAATCAATAATGGTTAATTAAAGTTTAATTATTTAAGAAAAATAATTAAGAATAGTTAATATAGATCATTAACTAAGGTTTATTAAATAATTAATTAATATGATTAATTTTATTTATTAAATAGATTAATTAAGGTTAATCATTTGTGAATTGTTTTACTTAATGGAAGTAATTAGGAAATTAATTACTCATTGTAATTAATTGAGTTTGAATTGATTAGTTAAGTTAATTAATTAAGTTTAATTAATTTAAGATAATCATTTAATGATTTGTGAAGTAATTACTAAATGTAATTTAATGGGGTATAATTACTTAGGAAGTAATTAATGGATAATTACTGATGTAATTAATAAAGTAATTAAAGGTAGTTAATTACTTAATGGAATTAATCAAGGGATTAATTAAGAAATTAATTAAGGAATAATTAATTTATTTTAAGAAGTAATTAAGGGTAGTTAATTATTGAATATGATTAATCAATAGTGATTAATAAATTATGGTTTAATTAAAGATTAATTACTTAATGTAATTAAGTAATGATAAAATATAATTAAGGATCATTAATTAATAGAATTAATGATATAATTAAGAATTGATTAATTAAAGAATAATTAATAACTGAGTGATTAATTAATGTAATTAATTAAGGAATAATGTAATTAATTATAGTTAATTAATAAATAAAGTAATTAAAGGTTAATTACTATAATTAATTAAGAATAATTAATTTGTGAATTAATTTAATGTTAATTACTTGAATGTAATTAAATGTAATTAATCAAGGATGATTAATTAAAATGAATAATTGGATGGTGAATGATTAATTAATTGATAATTAATTAATAGTGACTTAAGTAAGATTGTTAATGATGGAAGTAATTAATTTAATTCATTTTAAATTAATTATAGATGGTAATTAATAAATCATGGCTTAAGGATATTGAATGATTCTGATTTACCTTGAATGGTTTCTTAGAGATGAGATAATTGATACTGTATGATTTGGATGCTTTGATTGCATAATGATGATGATATGGATTATCTGCTTTTGATAATGTCGATTATCTATTGTGAATTATCTATCTGTATGTAAATAGATAATAAAATTGAATTGTTTTAACTTTAAAACATCTTGGCCTTAAAAGATACATTTTGGATTTCGATGAGACCGGGATCGGGTTTCCGTATACCAGAATTCCAGGTTTGGAGACCCGAATACCACATCGATCCAAATTAACGATAGGTCGTGAATCAAGTGAAGATGAAGATTCAAAGTGCAAGGGTTATTGTCGTTAACTCTGAGGGTGATTCCAAAACGAGTGTAACGAGATAATGCCTTCGGTTTCGTTCGAACCCGGAACGAACTTGTATGGATTGAATGCTTTCAGCACATCGTCAGGTGGACGGTGAGCATTCTAAGATAGATGTGTTCTTTTTAAAAGGTAATCGTGACCTCAAGCCTCATAAACCGGGAATGGCTAAAACATGGGAGGTGCAGCAAGGTTAGTGGGTAGCACCCAAGTAGGACAAGGTTACCTCTGTCTAGATGTCCCTTTCTATTTCGACTTAGTGGTGCGGTTGCTGATCCCAACCGTGAGGTATCTTGTGCGGGAATTATCCAGTAAGGGATGTTCCGACCTTGTGTTGCAGGGGATTGGGAGTGATCCTCGGTACGGTGATCTAGGCCACGTACTGTGACGGGCGGTACCCCAGTAGCCCTGCCATTGTATGGAATCCAAACTCCAATAAGTGCCGTACGTATTAGTTGTGCCCAACTATGTTGGAATGTGAGATGTAAGCATTTCAGCTATTTCTATATTTTACTTGAAAACCCTAGACCCTATTATAATACAATCGAATTTCCTATCAAATGTTTTGGTTAGCGTAAGGTAAAAACTTACCCATGTTTATTTATGGGGAGTCTTACGTGATACCTTTTCTTTCAAAAGGTTTTGAAGTTAAACAAGTTTAACCTGTTACTCACACCAGACCCATGTCTGACCCAAGTTGTTTATTTCTGTTTTATAAACTCTTGGGTACTCAAATTTTTACGAGTAGCCAAGGGAATTCAGGTTAGCCTTGACGAATTGTGAAGGAGCAATGGAGCAGGAGGCTTCGGCGTTGTAGATAGGTAGTAGTTTCCGCTGTGTTGAACTTTGTTTAGATCTTTGTTTTGTATTGAGATGTAATAACTAGACAGATGTTTATAACTGTCTAGTATATGATGTGTAATCTGTGTAACTCTGATAGATGATGTATATGATACTATGTAATATTTATGTGATATAATATATTTTGTTCGTTTCCGCTGTGAGATTCTGATATTGTTTAGTTCTTTCTTTCTCTTCTTTTCTCTTTCTATCCCTTTCTTTCTTATTAGCGATACGACTTTCTATGGAGAGAAAGCCTAGGTCGTTACAGTGATACCAACTGTCATGACCCGACTTTCTAGCCACAGAAAGACGTATCATGAATTAAGAAAGAAAGGGATAGAAGAAGAAAAGAAAAGAAAGAAGAAAGAACAACAACATCAGATACTCACAGCGGAACGAATGAAATATAATATATCACATAAAATATTACATAGTATCATATACAACAGAGTTACACAACTATACATCTCATATTAGACAGTTATAAACATCTGTCTATCATACATCTCTATATATCAATACAATACAGACACAACTCTAACACAGCGGAAACCATAATATCTACACGTTGAAGTCACCTGCTCCAAATCTCCTCCAGCATTCGTCAAAGCTAACCTGAATCCCTCGACTACTCAATACAATATTGAGTACCCAAGAGTTTAATAAAACAAAAAATAAACACTTGGGTCAGACATGGGTCTGGTGTGAGTAAACGGTTTAAACTTGTTTAACTTTGAAAAACCTTTGAAAGAAAAGGTATCTCGTAAGACTTCCCGCATATAAACACGGAAATGTTTTTACCTTACGATAACCAAAACATTTGATAGGAAATCCGATTATATTATAATAGGGTCTAGGGTTTTCAAATAAAATACAGAAATAGCTGGAATGCTTACATCTCACGTTCCAACATAGTTGGGCACAACTAAATCGTACGGCACTTATTGGATTTTGGATTCCATACAATGGCAGGGCTACTGGGGTACCGCCCGTCACAGTACGTGGCCTAGATCACCGTACCGAGGAGTACGCCCGCTCCCCTGCAACATAAGGCCGGAACCATCCCTTACTGGATAATTCCCGCATAAGAAACCCCGCGGTTGTAGCTAGCAACCGCCCACAAAGCCGAAATAAAAGGGACTCTAGACAGAGGAATCTTATACTACTTGGGTGCTACCCACTAACCTTGCTGCACCTCCTTTGTTTTAGCCATTCCCGGTTGATGAGGCTTGAGGCTACGATTACCTTTAAATCAGAACACATCACTTAGAATGCTCACCGTCCTCCTGACGATGTTCTGAAAGCATTCAATCCATACAAGTTCGTTCAGGGTTCGAACGAAACCGAAGGCATTATCTCGTTACACTCATTTTGGAATCACCCTCAGAGTTAACGACAATAACCCTTGCACTCTGAATCTTCATCTTTACTTGAGATTCACGACTTATCGTTAATTTGGATCGATGTGGTTTTCGGACTTCCAAATCTGGAAACCCGATCCCGGTCTCATCGAAATCCAAAACGTATCTTTTAAGGCCAAGTTGTTTAAAGGTTTAAACATTTAAACTTATTCAGGATGATATAAATAGATAGATAAATCACATTATCACAATAGATAATTCATATCAACATTTATCTCACAAAGAAGCATATCACATATCATAGATATCATATCCAAATCATCCAGTATCAATCAATCACCCAATATCAATCAATCATCCATAAGCAGAATTGATTAACTCCAAATCAATTTAATTAACCTTTAATTAAATTAATTACTATCCTTTAATTACTTGGATTATCTTAATCCTGCTTATTATCATTAATTAATTACAAATTAATTAATTAAACATCTTAGTGATCTTCCTTAATTAATCTTCCTTGATTAATTATACTTTAATTAGATTCAAGTAATTATCCTTAACCATATTTAGTAATTAACATTTAATTACTGTCATTAATTACAATAATTAATGAACCTTCATTAATCAATTAACTATAATTAATTTTATTAATCCTCAATTAATTACAATTAATTAATCATACTTCAATTAATTACTTTTATTAATCACCCTTGATTAATTCATTAAATAATTCTTATTTATTAATTAACCTTTTAATTAATTAAATAATTAATTTTAATCAACCGCTTCATTCATTAATTAGTCTTAATTAATCATAATAAGTAATTAACAATTTGTAATTACTTTTCTTAATTAATTACTTCTTAATTATTTATATTAACCTTGATTAATTAATCTAATTAATTATTCTTTAATTACTTTATTTAGTAATTATTAATCAATTTCATTAACAAATAATCCTTAATTAATTACTTTATTAATTAATTACTTTTAAATTAATTACACTTCGTAATTAATCTTAAATTAAACACATTTAATTAATCACATTAATTAATTAATTAAAATAATTAAGAATTAACTCTTAATTACTTACATAAGTAATTATCTTCTAATTACTTCCATTAATAATCTTGATTACTTTCTTAATTAATTACTTAACAAATAAGTAATTCCATTACTAAATAATCCTTAATTCATTAATTAATTAACTACTCCAAAATTAATTAATCTCAACAATTATATTAATCAATTCCTAAGATTAATAACATCAAGTGATTACCCTTTTATCACTTTAACTAATTACCCCATGAGTAATTTTCCTATTAATTACTTCCATAAGTAATTTCATTGAATAATTAACCAATAATTACTTTATTAAGTAATTACACTTAATTAATCCATAATTAAGTGATTATTTAAAATTAAATAAATAATTAACAAAAGTATCACGTAAGACTCCCCACACATAAACATGGGTAAGTTTTTACCTTACGCTAACTAAAACATTTGATAGGAAATCCAGTTATATTATAATAGGGTCTAGGGTTTCCAAGTAAAATACAGAAATAGCTGAAATGCTTACATCTCACATTTCAACATAGTTGGGCACAACTAATACGTACGGCACTTATTGGAGTTTGGATTCCATACAATGGCAGGGCTACTGGGGTACCGCCCGTCACAGTACGTGGCCTAGATCACCGTACCGAGGAGTACGCCCGCTCCCCTGCAACACAAAGCCGGAACCATCCCTTACTGGATAATCCCGAACAAGATAATCCCGTAGTTGGCGCGACCAACCACACACTAAGCCGAAAAGAAGAGGGACCTCTAGACAGGGATCTATCTTGCTCTCAGTGGGTGCTACCCACGAAGCTTTGCTGCACCTCCCCTGTTTTAGCCATTCCCGGTTGATGAGGCTTGAGGTTACGATTACCTTTAATCAGAACATATCACTTAGAATACTCATCGTCCGCCTGACGATGTGCTGAAAGCATTCAATCCATACAAGTTCGTTCCGGGTTCGAATGAAACCGAAGGCATTATCTCGTTACACTCATTTTGGAATCACCCTCAGAGTTAACGACAATAACCCTTGCACTCTAAATCTTCATCTTCACTTGAGATTCACGACCTATCGTTAATTTGGATCGATGTGGTATTCGGGTCTCCAGACCTGGAATACCGGTATACGGAAACCCGATCCCGGTCTCATCGAAATCCAAAACGTATCTTTTAAGGCCAAGTTGTTTAAAGGTTTAAACATTTAACTTATATTCAGGATGATATAAACAGATAGATGAATTACATTATCACAATAGATAATTCATATCAAACATTCATCTCACAAAGCAGCATATCACATATATCAGAGATATCCAAATCATCCAATATCAACCAATCACCCAATATCCAATATCAATCAATCATCCATAAGCAGGTTTGATTATCTCCAAATCAATTTAATCAATCTTTAATTAAATTAATTTCTATTCTTTTAATCACTTGGATTATCTAAATCCTGTTTACTATCATTAATTAATTTCAAATTAATTAATAAATCATCTCTTAATGATCTTCCTTAATTAATCTCCTTTGATTAATTATCTTTAACTACATTCAAGTAATTACCCTAACCATATGCAGTAATTTACCTTTAATTACTTATCATTAAATAATTAATGATCTTTTATTTGCTTCCATTAATTAATTAATTATAATTATTTGCATTAATCCTTAATTAATTATAATTAATTAATCATACTTTAATTAATCATTTTTATTAATCAACCTTGATTAATTTATTAATTAAATAATCCTTATTAATTAATTAACCTTTTAATTAATTAATAATTAATTTTAATCAACCACTTCATTAATTAGTCTTAATTAATTATAAATAGTAATTAACAATTTTGCAATTACTTATCTTAAATAATTACTTCTTAATTAATTATATTAACCTTGATTAATTAATCTAATTAATCTTTAATTACTTCATTAAGTAATTATTAATCAATTTAAATTAATGGTTAAGTATAGTTAATCCTTTATAAATTATTTAAAATTGTCAAATTTGATATTTTCAAATAATAATTATAATACTTTGTTTTTATAAACATAAATAGATAAAATTGTTATTTAAATGGTAGTTATATATGCATATATATAACTTGATTTTAAATTGGATTTTTAAATTTAAATTGAATATGAAATTGGATTTATAATAGAAATTAAAAGAATAAACATTTTAAAATTATTTGGATAAGCTTTTAATTTTATATAATTTGTTTACTTACATTTTCTTCAAAAGAGAAATGCATATATACATTTAGGTAAGTATTTATAAATAGTAAACTAGTATAAAAGCTTTTATTTACATTTTAAAATAAATAAATATATGTATTAAATACTTAAAAGACAAATGTCATTATATTAAAGCCTAATATGACATGTGTTAAGTAATAAATATAACAATATGACAAATGTCAAGATTTTGTTTTTCTTTTAATTTTTAAAATTAATCATTTCAGCCTTTATAAATATATATCCTTTCTCCTCTCCATTTCTTTTCTATTCTTAAATTCTAAAGCTAAGAAACTTAAACAATTCTCTAAGCAAATCTGAAAACAATCTTCAGCCTGCAAAATTCTTCTTCAATCTGTAATTAACATCCCCTTCATTCCAAAATGCAAATCAATTTCCCTGTAACCTTTTCAAATCTGTAAACATCTTCCAAAATCAAAAGCCAAATCCTATAACCAATTCTCTAAAACAATCTGATCATCAAAACTCCTCAAACCAGAGATTTATCAAATCTAAAGCCTGTAATCTTCTTCAAAAATAAAACCTGGAAGTGCATTTTCAAAATTTAAAACCAAAGCCTGCAAGTTCTCTTCAACCTGAATCAAAGCCTGCATGTACTCTTCAAGACAGAGATAAGCAAATAGATCTGGAATCAAAAGCATGCAAGTTTTAAAATCAAAACAAAGATGCAACTAAAATTTTCAAGGCTGTTTTCAAAGAAATCAACAAAGCTTTTAAAACCAGAGGCTCTGTTCTTCCTCAAAACGGTGAGTAACAATCATTTTTAAAAAATATAAGTTTGAATATCTATTTGCATGTTGATTACTGAAATGAGAATGATTTGCATGTATATGTATTGGTGAATCTGCTGTGAGTAAATGAATGCATATGTATGTTTGATGTGTATCTGTTTCTTGTCTGTTCTTGTTCTTATAATTAAGAATTTGGTAAATAATACATCATCACTTGATTCGATATTTATTAGTATTTAAGATTAAAAACAAAAGTGGTTTATTTCATTTCAAATTTTAGTTTAGAATTTTTAATCAAGTCAAAATAATATTCATTGGCTCTGGAAACCATAAGTACTGGAATATTTATGCTAAGTCAAAATTTAAATTTAGTAAATTCATGTATTTAGGGTTATGAATCAAATCCCTAAACAAAATCATGATTTTTAAAAATAAAATCACAAATTCTAGTATTAGAATCAGAGAGCAGTTCAGAGTTGTCTGAAATATGCATTTTGGGTTATTTCCGTTGAT
Organism: Allium fistulosum; assembly: GCA_030737815.1. Lineage (NCBI taxonomy): Eukaryota > Viridiplantae > Streptophyta > Magnoliopsida > Asparagales > Amaryllidaceae > Allium > Allium fistulosum. The sequence goes on along the minus strand of CM060905.1, from coordinate 942,744,442 downwards.
CTAAATGATCGGAGGGATCGAATTTCCTTTTGGAGGTGGAGGAGTGATCAGTGATGATGGGAAAATTATCTGATGATGGTGCATTTCACCATGGAGATGGCGATGGAGGATTTTAGTCTGTAGCCCTAGTTTATCTGGGACGAATGTTTTGGATTGGTTCGACTTCTACAATTGATCGAGTGCAACAAGGATTTGGAGATGGGATGTTGGAGCGTTATCGAAGTTGTAGCCGGAGTTTCAACAACTCTAGTGATCGGAGGCAGGAGTACGCGAGATTTTCCAGGCCTTGTGGTGGTTCGAGACTTTTGTTCCAGGATGGGTTGAAGGTTCGATTTCGTTTTCAAGTTCGTATTGGTTCTTTTGTTGATCGATTTTGGACGTGAGTGTGATCGCCGATATGGAGAGATCAACGTTGATGGTCGGAGTGTCGTAGTTTGATCGTACACGTGCACGTGTGTACGTACGTCTGGGTTGGCTGTGTGTTTTGGGGAAGAAGGGCAACTCGAAGCGGTACTCGTGAATTTTGGGTGGAAGACTCGAAGTAGTTCTCGAGGTTTTGAAGGTGTGTCTCGGGTTAATTGTTGTGACAGGTTTTAACAGAAACCTGTTTGTCAGATTTTAAATTTTAAAATAAAATTTAAAAACTGATGTTTAAATCTAAAAGTAAAGTTTTAAATAAGTTTTAAATCTAGTTATTATCTGGAGTTTAATTTAAAATCTCAGTTTTCAAATAAGATAATGTTTTTAAAATTTGAATTGATTTAACAACTTTAAAAAGGATTAAGTAATTTGTATTTTAAAAATAAAGTTTTAAATTGAAGATAGGTTTCTAAATCTAGAGATTAATCTGGAATCAAAGTTAATATGCATTTAAATTTTGAAATAAAAAGAAGTTTTTAAATTTAAAGTGTTTTAAACAATGTAAAGAGTATTTTAAATTGATTTGAATTTAAAATGAATTTAGTTTTAAATTTATTTTAATTAAATAAATATTTCTTTAATATGTAATTTAAAAAGGATTTAAATAGTTTTAAAGCTTTGTTAAAGTTAAATTTGTCTTCATTTAAAATCTTAAATTTAAAATGAAATTTAAAAGTAAATATAAAGATAAATTGGTTTAAATACTTTATTAATGATATTTTAATCATTAATAAGAATAAAGTGTTATCTTAAAGGTAATTAAGATTTAATAATTTAGGATAAATTAAATTATTAAGGTAATTGAAAGATAATTAATCAATTTAATTAAATTATGATTTGGATTAATAAATTTAGTAATTAAGGGTTTAAATTGATTAATTAAGGTTTAATTAAATTAATTAAATGTTAATTAATTTGAAGTTAAGAATCATTAATTTGGAATTATTAATTTTTGGTTAGGAATAAATTAATCAAATAATTAAGGATAAATTAAGTTATAGTTAAGTACTTAATTAATCAAGTAATTAGAGATAAATTTATTGATAATTAGAATTAATTAAGTTGTAAATTAATAATGGTTAATTAATGTTTAATTATTTAAGGAAGATAATTAAAGAATAGTTAATGTAGATCATTAACTTGGATTTATTAAATAATCAATTTATGTGATTAATTGGATTAATTAATTAAGATAATCATTTGTGGAAATTGTTTAATTACTTAATGGAAAGTAATTAAGAGATTAATTACTCATTGTAATTAATTAAATTAGTTAAGTAAATTAATTAAGTTTAATTAATTTAAGATAATCACATATTGATTTGTGAAGTATAAATTACTTAATGTAATTTAATGAAGAATAATTACTTAGGAAAGTAATTAATGGATAATTATTGATGTAATTAGTGAAGTAATTAAGGGAAGTTAATTACTTAATAGAAATTAATCAAGGGATTAATTAAAGATAATTAATTAAGGAGTAATTAATTTATTTGATGAAGTAATGAAGGGTAGTTAATTACTAAATAAGATTAATCAAAGGTGATTAATAATTATGATTTAATTGAAGATTAATTACTTAATGTAATTAATTTAATTAGAGTAATAAAAATGTAATTAGGGATCATTAATTAATATAATTAATGATGTAATTAAGAATTGATTAATTAAGGAATAATTAATAAATGAAGTGATTAATTAATGTAATTAATTAAGGAGTAATATAATTAATTATAGTTAATTAATAAATGAAGTAATTAAAGATTAATTACTATAAGTGGTTAAGAGTAATTAATTTGTGAAATAAATTTAATGCCAATTATTTGAATGTAATTAAATGTTAATTAATCAAGGATGATTAATTAAATTGGATGATGATTGATTAATTGATTGATAATTAATTAATAGTGATTTAAGCAAGATTGTTAATGATGGAAGTAATTAATTTAATTTACTTTAAATTAATTAGAGATGAAGTATTTAATTTAATTCATTTTAAATTAACTATAAATGGTGATTAATAAATCATTGCTTATGAATGGATGATATTGAATGTTGTGCATTGTTGATATCTCTGATGAGATATATGCTGATCTATGATATGGATGTTTGGTTGAATTGTAATGATAATGTGAATTATCTGATAATGTAGATTATCTATTGAGTTATCTATCTGTGTGTATATAGATAAAGAATTGAATTGTTTTAACTTTAAAACAACTTGGCCTTAAAAGATACGTTTTGGATTTCGATGAGACCGGGATCGGGTTTCCAGATTTGGAATCCGAAAACCACATCGATCCAAATTAACGATAGGTCGTGAATCTCAAGTGAAGATGAAGATTCAGAGTGCAAGGGTTATTGTCGTTAACTCTGAGGGTGATTCCAAAACGAGTGTAACGAGATAATGCCTTCGGTTTCGTTCGAACCCGGAACGAACTTGTATGGATTGAATGCTTTCAGCACATCGTCAGGCGGACGATGAGCATTCTAAGTGATATGTTCTGATTAAAGGTAATCGTAACCTCAAGCCTCATCAACCGGGAATGGCTAAAACAGGGGAGGTGCAGCAAGGTTTCGTGGGTAGCACCCACTGAGAGCAAGATAGATCCCTGTCTAGAGGTCCCTTTTCTTTTATTCGGCTTAGTGTGTGGTTGGTCGCGCCAACTACGGGATTGTCTTGTTCGGAATTATCCAGTAAGGGATGGTTCCGGCTTTGTGTTGCAGGGGAGCGGGCGTACTCCTCGGTACGGTGATCTAGGCCACGTACTGTGACGGGCGGTACCCCAGTAGCCCTGCCATTGTATGGAACCCAAACTCCAATAAGTACCGTACATATTAGTTGTGCCCAACTATGTTGGAATGTGAGATGTAAGCATTTCAGCTATTTCTGTATTTTACTTGAAAACCCTAGACCCTATTATAATACAATCGGATTTCCTATCAAATGTTTTCGTTAGCGTAAGGTAAAAACTTACCCATGTTTATTTGTGGGGAGTCTTACGTGATACTTTTGTTTTCAAAGGTTTTCAAAGTTAAGCAATCTAACCGTTTACTCACACCAGACCCATGTCTGACCCAAGTGTTTATTTTCTGTTTTATTAAACTCTTGGGTACTCAAATTTTTACGAGTAGCCAAGGGATTCAGGTTAGCTTTGACGAATCTATGGAGGAGATATGGAGCAGGAGGCTTCAGCATTCGTAGATAGATAGTATTCCGCTGTGTTGGTTGATCTGAGTCTTTTGTTTGAATTGTATCTTGAGTTGTATAATAGACAGAAATTATAACTGTCTATTTTGTTGTATAAGTTGTGTAACTCTGATTATGTAAAGACTATGTAATAGTTATGTGATATATTATATTTTGTTTCGTTCCGCTGTGAGATTCTGATATTGTTTAGTTCTTTCTTTCTCTTCTTTTCTCTTTTCTATCCCTTTCTTTCTTATTAGCGATACGACTTTCTGTGGAGAGAAAGTCGTTGGTCGTTACAGATTTAAATTACATTTAAAATAATACAATTTTAGAAATCAATTATAATTAATTACATTTTAAACTCCTTCTCGACTTTCAAAATCTTTAAACTTCCAAGGTTATTAAATTAACTTTAATACAAAAAGCATTTTGAAAATCTATTTATTTATCTTTTAAAAACTTATCTATTTAAATATTAAAACTTGTTATAACATTTAAATTTTCAAAATCAATATCCTGTAATTCATATTCAAATCAAAGACAAAGCTTTTTAGCCACATTTGTAAATCTGGAATCAAAACAAAACCTGCAATTTCTTTTCTGGAAGCAAGAAAAAATCTGGAAAATTAGAGCATGCATGCAACTGCAATCTCTTCAAACTAAAGCTGGCAATTCAAGTTTTCAAAGCACATCGAATATTCAAGTTTAAAAGTTTTAAAGAGCAAAGGCATCTCAGTTTAAAAGCATTTAAAGGATTTTCAAAGCAGTTTCAAATTTAAGATCTGCTCTTCTTTAAATGGTGAGTAACCTTTTTTTTATAAAGCTTAAGTATTGAAATCTGGTTGCATGCTTATCTCTGGAAATAAAGTTTTGTCTATGAGTATATTTTCTTTAGAAAATCTCTGTGCATGTTTGTAGATAAATAGGTTGGTATGCATGTCTGTTATTTGCCCTGTTCTTCAATTTAAAATTAGTGAGTAACATTCATTTTAAACTAAAGTATATGATATCTGTTTATATATGGATTTCTGGAATGAAATATGTATTGAGTAGATATATATATGATTGAATTTTTATGTATATATATGGATGGATGCATGTTTGATTGTTGTATTGTTTCTGCCTGTTCTTAGTCAGTAGCTTAAGTTTTAATCAAAAACTCCTTATCCTTTATCTGATCTTTATTTAAAACTTAGGAATCAAACATTATTGTTTGTTTAAATCATGGGTTAGTGTTTAAAAGTCTATTAAGTTAAAGTAAAAAAAAAATTACTCTTTTTTTTATTATTATTATATTTATATTATATTTATTTTTTATATTATTTTAATATTTTTTTTATTTTTTTATTTTATTTATTTTATTATCTATTTTCTTTTTTTTATTATTATATTTTTTTTTATAATTTTTTTTTTATTTTTTTTATTTTTTTTATTAAAAAAATAAAAATAATGGTATCAGAGCGAGGTTGAGCGAATGCCTAAGCTTTTGGTTAAGTGAATATCAAAACGCTAGGTTGAGTGAATACAAAAAAATAAGAACGTATTTTTATTTTTTTGTATTCACTCAACCTAGCGTTTTGATATTCACTTAACCAAAAGCTTAGGCATTCGCTCAACCTCGCTCTGATACCATTATTTTTATTTTTTACGTGTGACGACCCGGCTTTCCACTCCCGGAAAATCGCATCGACAGAAAGAAAGAAAGGGGTGAGAAATAGAAAAGAGAAGAAGAGAAAAGAAAACAACAACAGATACTCACAGCGGAAACGAAACGAAATATAATATATCACATAAATATTACAAAGTATCATATACATCATCTATCAGAGTTACACAGATTACACATCACATACTAGACAGTTATAAACATCTGTCTAGTTATTACATCTCAACACAATACAGATCAATACAAAGATCAACACAGCGGAAAACTACTATCTATATCTACAACGCCGAAGCCTCCTGCTCCATTGCTCCTCCAGATTACTCGTCAAAGCTAAACCTGAATCCCTTGGCTACTCGTAAAAATTTGAGTACCCAAGAGTTTATAAAACAGAAATAAACAACTTGGGTCAGACATGGGTCTGGTGTGAGTAACAGGTTAAACTTGTTTAACTTCAAAACCCTTTTGAAAGAAAAGATATCACGTAAGACTCCCCACAAATAAACATGGGTAAGTTTTTACCTTACGCTAACCAAAACATTTGATAGGAAATTCGATTGTATTATAATAGGTCTAGGGTTTTCAAATAAATATGAAATAGCTGGAATGCTTACATCTCACGTTCCAACATAGTTGGGCACAACTAAAACGTACGGCACTTATTGGAGTTTGGATTCCATACAATGGCAGGGCTACTGGGGTACCGCCCGTCACAGTACGTGGCCTAGATCACCGTACCGAGGAGTACGCCCGCTCCCCTGCAACACAAAGCCGGAACCATCCCTTACTGGATAATCCCGAACAAGACAATCCCGTAGTTGGCGCGACCAACCACACACTAAGCCTAATAAAAGAAAAGGGACCTCTAGACAGGGATCTATCTTGCTCTCAGTGGGTGCTACCCACGAAACCTTGCTGCACCTCCCCTGTTTTAGCCATTCCCGGTTGATGAGGCTTGAGGTTACGATTACCTTTAATCAGAACATATCACTTAGAATGCTCATCGTCCGCCTGACGATGTGCTGAAAGCATTCAATCCATACAAGTTCGTTCCGGGTTCGAACGAAACCGAAGGCATTATCTCGTTACACTCGTTTTGGAATCACCCTCAGAGTTAACGACAATAACCCTTGCACTCTGAATCTTCATCTTCACTTGAGATTCACGACCTATCGTTAATTTGGATCGATGTGGTATTCGGGTCTCCAGACCTGGAAATCCGGTATACGGAAACCCGATCCCGGTCTCATCGAAATCCAAAACGTATCTTTTAAAGGCCAAGTTGTTTTAAAGTTAAAACAATTCAATTCTTATCTATATACACAAAGATAGATAATTCAATAGATAATCTACATTATCATCCCAAACAGATAATTCACATTATCATTATAATTCAACCAAACATCCATATCATATATCAATCATATCTCATCAGAGATATCAAACAATGAAATACATTCAATCTCATTCATCCATCCTTAAGCAATGATTTATATCATCTAATTAATTTAAAGTGAATTAAACTAATTACTTCATTCTATAAATCCTGCTTACTTAATTATTAATTAAACCAATTAATTAATCATTACTCTAAGTATCCATCTTAATTAATCATTCCTGATTAATAATCCTTTAATTACTTTAAGTAATTAATACTTAATTAATTTCACAAATTAATTATCTTAAACCATTCAGTAATTAATCTTTAATTACTTCATTAATTAATTAATTATACTTAATTATCTTAATCCTTAATTAATTACAATTAATTAATTACTTTAATCACTTATTATTTATTAATTAATCTTAATTAATCAATTCTTAATTACATCATTAATTTTATTAATTAATGATCCTTAATTACTCTTAATTAATTATCTTATTTAAATTAATTACATTTAATAATTAATTAGTCACATTTATTAATCACCTTTGATTAATCTCATTTAGTAATTAACTTCCCTTAATTACTCCACTTCATAAATTAATTACTCCTTAATTAATTATCCTTTAATTAATCCTTTGATTAATTATTCAAAAGTAATTAAACTCAAATTACTTTCATTATTAAAATCATCTTTAGTTAATTATATCCATTAATTAACTTTAATTACTTTCCTAAGTAATTATACTTCATTAATTACATTTAAGTAATTATATTTATCACATCTCTAAATGATTATCTTAAATTAATTTAATTAATTAATTTAACTTAATCAAAATTATTTAATTAATTACCTTAAGTAATTAATTACCTTAATTACTTCCATTAAGTAATTATACTTAACCAATTTATAAATGATTATCATTACTTAATAAAACAAATCACATTAATTAATTATTCAAAAATCTCTAATTAATGATCCCTCATTAATTATTAACCATTCTTTAATTACTTTCTTTAAGTAATTAATTTTAAATCAACTATTATTAATTACAACTTAATAAACTCTTAATTATCAATTAATTAATTTCTAATTACTAAATTAATTGCTAAATAAACCTTTAATCACTTGATTGATTAAATTCTCTAATCATTTATTAAAAATCTATACTTATCTAAACAAATGATTAATCCCAAATTAATTAACCTTAATTAATTAACTTATAACCTTAATTATTTAATTAATTAACACTAAATCATTAATTAATTAAATTATTAAATTATTCTTACTAATTTAATTTATTATAAATCATTTAAACCATAATTACTTTCTAAATTAAAGTATTAACCTTTAACTATTTTAACAAAAGACTTCAAACATTTACTTTAAAATCTTTCTTTAATTCATTTCAAAATTAAAGTTTTAAAATAATTATAATTTAACTTTAACCAAATTTAAATCAAATTTACAAAATCTTCTTAAATTCAATGTTAAGAAACACTTAACCTTATAAAAGAATTTTATAAGATTTTTAAACCAATTTATTTATTCAAACCTTTTTAAATTATACTTTTAAACATTTAAAGATGTTTAAACATTTTAATAAAAAATTTATTTATTCTGGAATACAATTTAAACTTGAATCCATACCTTCAAATTTGATTTAAAAGTGGATTTAAATCTTGCTTTCAAATTTTAAAATAAGTTAAAGTTTTTAAAAACAAACAGATTAAAAAGAAAACTGCAACAGGTAATTGACCCGAGCCAAAACATCAATTACCCGAGAAAAATAACAGAAAACCCGAGACTAACTTCGAGTTTCTTTCCTTTCCTTTTTAAACTTGTTATATTTAAATTTTTTTTAAAAACTGTTAAACCCACGCAAGTTTCCCCGAGTACGAACTCGAACCAGAACCCTATCTCCTCGAGCCTTACTTCGAGTTAACTCATCATCTACCTCGAGAACATCTTCCTCAAACTCTAAAAACTACTGATGCACGCAAATGTCATCGTGCACGTGCACGTTGCTCTGGACGTTGCTGCCACCTCGACGACGACGCTCTCAAGTCGACGATCGACCACCAACCCGAATACGACCATCAGAAATTCAACATCAACTCGATTTCGAAATCGAGTAACCCATCACCATTTCGAACCAGGAACCCAAAGCCTGGAAAACTCTCGAATCCAACTTTCTGACCACCGGAGCGCCTGACCTTCTAGCCATACCTTCGTCAACGTTCCTGCTTCCAATCCCCAGAGTCTGGTGGAACTCGGTCCACCAGAGACAACGTGATGGCCATTTCTCCAACCAAGTCAAAAACTAGGTCTACAGACTTAAATCTATCACTGTCACCACCACAACACCATGATCACCATCCTGGCAATTTCCCCGAACTCTACGATCGTTCTACTACCCCCAGATAAGCTCACGATCCCTCCGATCAACTAGATTATTAGAATTTACTCAAAATGTCAAATCTGTTCAAGTTCGAACTGCTCTTCCAATTCGATGCTAAAAATTATAATTTCACTTCTAAAATTCATGTTTTCAAATAATGATTCAGATCATATATCTGAATCAATAATTTAAGGAATTCGAATTTTAACAAAACTTGAGTTTTCCTGTTCTATTCTATTTTCCAGAGAAATCCTTATTTTATTCTAACTTAAACAAAAATTTAAACTCTAATATATGATAAAACAATCAATTTTTGTTTATAACTTGCATCATAATATTTACTAGATCTAGAGATACAGAGTTTTTAAATCAAAACTTAAATTTGAAAACTGAAAACAGAGATACACATAAGTATCAGACATGCACCCAATTTACATCCATATATACAAAATATACATTCATACCAAACATATTAAACAATCATGCAGGCATATTACATCATAGATTCAAGGATTTACAACATGCAAACAGATATACTTAAGTTTTTAAAAATGTAAGTTACTCACCTTTTTAAAAGTGAACAGAGCTTCCCAGGCTTTAAAATTTAAAACTGAAGCGCCTTTGAAACTTTAAAACCTTTTAAACTTGAATACTGGAATGCTAGCATTATAAATTTGCATGTAGAGATGCCTTGCTTCTTTGATTTAAAACTTGAATTGCTTGTTTATAGAATCTTGCATGCAGACTGGAATTTGATTCCAGATTACTTGCTTTCAGATTTGAAGAGAAAAACAGTCTTTGCCTTTGATTTTTGAATATGAATTACGGTTTGAAGAATTGCAGATTTGATGAAGAAGCATTTTAGAGGATTTATTACAGATTTTGGTTTGAGGAGTATATTGATTTCATGTTTTGTTTGAGGAGGATTTTAAGTTACAGATTTGTTTGTTGAGAAAAATGTTAAATTTGATTTTCTGGTTTGCTCTTAGAAGTGGAAAACGAATGTCATATTGTAACATCCCGAAAATTTTCGACTTTCGAAAATTCAACATCGATACTCACTTTATCGACTGCTGAGCCATCGAATGCCGGAAACCCGAAAAGTTATGGTTTTAAGAAAGAAGAAAAAGTAGAAGAAGAAGGAGATAGAAGAAAAAGAGAAGAAAGAAAGAAGAAGAACAACAGAAAACATCTGAACGACACCAATAGAAACACAGAACAGAGACAATATCAGAATCTCACATATCGCAGCGGAACAATATATATTAGATAAATGAATAATCTTTAAAACAAAGAACTATATCATTTTATACATACATCAATCAATCAGAGTCATATACAACCATGGACAGTTATATAACTTGTCCTCATACAGAATATACAGCGGAATAAATACTATCAGATACAAATACTACGTCTCGCCATCCAGCTTATCTCCAAAGCTCCAGAATATCCAGAATATCCTGATAATATAACTCTAGGCTGCCCGTGTGGAAATTGGTGGGCACCCAGAGTTTAGAAGGGAAACAATAAACTCCGAGTCAGTCATGGTGACTGGTGTGAGATCATAAAACAGTTATTCTTTAAAATAAACAACAGGAAAATTTTAAAGTCAATTCGAAATGCTTTTGGAAAATGAAACTACCATAAGACCTCCCGCCACACACACAATGCAAACGCAGACTTGGAGGAGATTTCTTCTTATGATAGTAAAAGATGCTTACTACGCGAAAATCAAATTCTTTTTGATATTATTATTAGTGCATAGTGTAGAAAACATTTCGAAAGTAGAATATAAATCTTAGCCAGCATAGGTACCATTATAGTATGCTTGCTATAGCTACCATATTAAATGGCAGGTTCTACAACTAAAACCGTACAAGTCACGTATTGTTTCTTTGGATTTCCAACAAATGGTCAGGCAAAGGAACTTCCTATCCACGATGGGTACGTCCCTGGAATAGACGACCCGAGAATCTAACGTTACGGTTAGATCTCTGCCAACACAAGGCCGGGTTACCTCTGCAAAAATAGGTAACTACTGACACGCGTATGCCATCCCCCGATCGTCACAGATCTTCCCGAGGATCCCCGATTCCAACAAACCACATAGATAATAATAATGCAGTAACCACAGAGGTTAAGTATCTGGGCTCCATACCATGATATCACCTTTATCCAGAAGGAATGACATACACTAAGGGGCGCTACTCCCTAGAACCTTGCTGCATTCGTCCTGTTTCGACCATTTCCGGGGTGTGAGGCTCGACGAAGTCTCGTCCACAAAGCTACGCTTTCTCAAAAAGCCCTGCTTCGGGTCAAACAAAAATGATCAACCTATGATCACAAAGATATAAGATCAAACAAATGATCATATCACAAATGATCAAACACTGATCATTTCACAGCAACACTCAGTATGTCACGTTACCAAATTGGGATATATCGCTGATAAATTTCAACTACATAACCTCTGGGCTCGTACGTCTCAGAGAAGGGTGTTAAGCTAAGAGAATAAATTCTCCGCCACCAACAGAAATGTATTTGAAAGAAATCAGCTTTATATCTCAAATTGTAACGTCAGACACACAATCCATACAAGTCTGTTCCGGGATCGAACAGAACCGAAGGCACTTCTCACGAAGCCCTTGCATTTCCGGATAAATTTCTAATCACGTCAGGACTTCCCGTCACTAAGGGTGATAAAACCTCTAAACCGAAGATCAGTCGGTGTAGAGTAACTCGACGGTAATCCTTCCGTTTTCAAAAATATCCGGTCTTCAACACCGGTCTTCAAATGCGATTCATAACGACGTATCACATATTCAGAATGGGTTATACGACCCCATGGTCCTTTCCCGGCTAACCCGAATAGTGAGCGTTTATTTAAAAACAAGTGTGGCATTCAAATTCATCCAATTCACAACAAATACCTATCTAAAGGTAATTATTGATAGTCGGTTATTTAACTATCAATAAAGATGCGCAACATCATCAGATTCCAAATAATTTCCCAAATTATTTTATCTACCAAAAATATCTTTATAAAATTTTCCACACTTACCCATTTGAAAACGATTTCAAATCAAATTTCCACACTTCAAAAATAAATCAATATTTATTTTTAAACAACTTCGCTTTCTTTTATAAATTCCGTATTGAATTTATACTTTCGAATATCTACTGACATTCGATTTTTAAATCGTTTTCAATATTCAATTTCAATTTATCTTTACAAGGATAAATTCTCAAAACGTTCATTTCACATTGGAAAAGCAATTCCATACTTATTTAAAAATAAGTATTTTCACAAGTCTATTTATTTTCAACATTTGAAAATATTCGATATACTTAAAATCAAAATTAAGTATATATCTCATTCTTTAAGGAAATCATTCTTAAATCACATTTATTTGAGTCAAAACGAATGTTGCGTAAAACATCGTTACGACGACTCGAAATCACTAGTATAGGGATTCGGAATTAAGATAGATATATAAATCCAATACTATATAAAATATTTCCTTTCGGAAATCATTTACTATAACAACAGTGTTATAGTCCACCATTTCCTTATTTTTCGAAAACGTCTATTTCAACAAGAACTGTTGAAATCTATGTTTTCGATATTTAACACATTTTTAAAACATCGTTAAAAACAATTTAACTTCATTTTTAAAATATCACTTCTTCAAAAATGAATCCATTTTATTCAATAATATATTCACTGTCCAAAATCGTGAATATATCTTCTTTAATAATCTTCCATATTTAATTTATCAAATTCAATCTATTTCGAATTTATAAACACGTCTATAAATTCTATTTCCATTTATAAAAACTACAATTTATAAATCTTCTTTATTAACTAGTTCAATTCATAACTCGATTTTTATACTAACGGTCCATCTTATAAGTTAATACTTATAATTCATTTATTTTCAAAAATCGTTCTTTTGAAACTTTACAATTGTAAAGTTCATCCCTTTATAAATCATTTTAACATCATTTCCATTTTTTAAATTCACATTCCCTTATTTCAATTGGATTCATTTTTCCAAATATTCACGTTTGAATCTAAAATCGGATTTCAAATTAATTTCTAATTCTACTTTAACTCCAAATCAATTACAAATTGATTTCTAAATTTATTTTCACTACTAAAATAAATTCTTATTCTTTTCAAATTATTCAATATCCTGTTTTTAAAGGGATTATTCAAATTGAAATCATTTTACATTGATTTCCCAAATTATTTCAATTTACCAATTAAATTCCTAATTGGATTTCCAACTTATCTCTTTTTAAATAAATTCCTTTTTAAAGAAACCAATTTCAATTGTTTCTTTCAATCTATTTTAAAATCCAAATTTTAAATTAAATTCTTCGAATTATAATCACTATTTTACGAAATCCATTTATTTAGCATTTTCACTTTATTCTGGAATTTATTCAATACGATTATACTTTAAAAATTCCTTTCTTCAAAATTTCTTCAATTTCTAAAATTGATTCACTTAGAAATTTCTACTTTGATTCCAAATTCCAATTTCGTTTATTTTTGGAATCCAATGATATCAAACATCCATTCAGCTAAATTTTTAGCTTTCAATCAATTTCCAGACATCGATATGATCAATAACATCAATATAATCATTCACAGATTCATACCACAATATAAATAAAATCAATCAATGTGAGGGGTCCAGTTGGATCCCTCCAACCTGTTTCCCTGCATCCAAAGACGTTAGCACAATACCAATTCCGCTCCAGTACGGAATTATCGCGGTATATAGGTTTTTATAAATCCGCTTACTAACGGCGCAATAGGGTCTCATCCGCTATACGAGGCGGGAAATCATCAATCCAATATATACATATGCCAATATGTATATACTGCTATATATATATATATCCTATCATATCTAATAGCACATTCAAACAAATCAATCAATAACTGCAATTCAACTATAAATCTGAGTGAGAAGATCTCACCTTAGCTTTTTATTTCGCAATCCATTATCATCCTGACTCGATTTTCTTGATTTATACCTTGTATAAATAACCATACAAATTTATTAATATTCGAATTAAATCGAACAATAAATTTTCATTTGGTAATTTCAATTCATCGGTGACTTCGTTTTAAACAGTTAATTTTAAATTTTAACTGATTTCCTTGAAAATCTTCTTATAACAAAAATGGTTAAATAAGTTAATTACCAAAATACATTTTTCTTAAAATAAACAGGTAAGTTCAAAATGTGTATGTATTTTATTTTATCATTTCTATTCTTTTGAAACTACATGGATAAAAATAATTTATAGATTCCAAATATCAAATTTTATACAAATTCCCCTTGTTTTAAGATTCCTATATTTCTAGAACTTAGATATATATCTTCTGTTTGTACATATATATTTATAGGATAATTAAACAAATAATTAAATTTTAAACTGTCTTTACAATTCAAAACATTTAAACTGCTGCATACGTAAATTATATATATTTATTTTTATATCATTTCTTTGTAATTTCTTATCCCAAATGACTTATATTTATTTTAAAAATCTAATCTTTATATTGTTTCAAAGTCCCATATTCATATATTTCCAAAAAGAGTTTTCTACTTTAAACTTGATATATATTTTAAATCCGTATATATATATATATTTTATTAAACCTATATATATATTTCCTTTAATCTGTATAAAAATATTTTTTTTATTTTTTTTCCATTCTCATCTATACGTATATAAAAATTATTAAATCAAATTCACATTTAAATAAAAATTCGAATACCTCACTGTCGAATTCGAGACCAATCGAAGCCTTAGCTATACATCACGAACTGCCTCCGTTCACCTCCGTTCACCGCTTGACCAACACCCCCTCGACTTCGCCTGAAAACCCTTCACGACCATCGCGACAAGCTTCCTCGACCACGTGCGTCACCGCTTGAAAATCGCGACACTGTGCTATGCGTGCCCAATCGCGAATTCCCTGACTCCTTCGAAGTGAAACCCCTAGTCGCCATCGCACGCGAGCGCCCTGGTCGCGAGCTCCACGTCGCGACATCGCGATTCCAGATTGTCACTGCCGCCGCTAGCTTCCCCTCCTTCGACGCTGCGCACGTGAACTCGACTTCACCAGAGAAGCCCTAAATCAAACTGCCTCGTGCTCGCCTTCTTCGATGCCAACTCCTTCTTCCAGTCGCGAAACCCACGTGCTCCATCGTACTTCGTAATGGCTTCGAGCCATAATTCTTCGATTGATTTTCGTTTGAAAATGAGGGAGGAGAGTTGCGGTTTCGAATAGGAAGAAGGAATGGGGAGACAGGGAGGGGTTAATGTGCGTTATTATTTTATTTTTCTCCGGTTGATTTTTGCGTGTAGGAAGGACACTATAGTGCCAGGGAAAAAGTTGTGATGGAGGAAGGAAGGCGGCTGATAGAAAATTTGACTAGACTAATATAAAATTTTAAATTTGAATTCGATATAAATTTCAGGCGTTTACTTACCGTACGATCACACAACAATCCCGATCACTACGAGATTTTAAATCCGATAATAATACAATATTACGGATCCAATGAAACTCGTTTCGTCGAATTCCGAGACTGTGTCTCGGACGACTATTTTTAAATATCGGTTCGAACAATAAAATTTCAAACTGAACACTTCGCTCCCAAATTCGATTCCTGAAGCTTCTGTTATCTTCAGAAATATAAATACGAAAATTAAAAGCTTTCGAAATATTTTTCTTCAGCTTAAAATTGTAGATTCAAATTTTTATTCAGCATTCAATCGATTAAATTTTAAAGTTTAATCGCAAATTTCAAAGTTATATCGGGGATTCAAATTAAATTATCGTTCAAATATTTAAAATTAATTAAATATCCTCAATTTAATTTGATCAAAATTCTGGATCGTTACAGACTTCCCTCCTTAAAAGAATTTCGTCCTCGAAATTACAAGTTAGAAAAAAAAAGGTCCTTAACTCGTCTACTATTTTTCAACATTCAATAGTTTTATCAATTCTTCAAAACAAATCTTTCTAGTAAAGATTCATTATCATTTCAACTAAATTCCAACTTCAACTCTAAGTTTCAAAACAACATTGTTTACTTCTAAATTCAAATTCGAGTTCAAATTCAAATTTAAACTTTCAAAATTCTCTCAAAAATTTTCTAACACCCTAAATTTTCGAAAAATTTCGCCAGCGTCTCCTTTGCGCGGCTAATACGGCACTACTACAAAACGTCCCTACGGACTCTCAGATTTCAAAAAGAAAAAGAAAAAGCCAAGCGGCTAGACCAGAAATCATTAAAAACTCATATTATAATTCAAATACGTACCTTTTGTCGAGCAATTCAAATTATCTGTGAAATCAATTTCAATTCCCTTTATACCTGTATATCTACTAGCCATAATATCTAGTTACATATATTCAAATCATTTTGCAAATTCTGTTACAAAATTTTCAATATAACTGCTTATACATTTTTACTTCACTGTTGAAGTTACATATATTTCCATTCAACTTTCATTTCAAATTTCCATTTGAATTCAACTTTATCTTCTATTCTGAATATTGAATTTATCAATTATCTTTAGTTCACTTCATTGGCAATTGATTCCATTCAATTTAATTTGCATTTCATATTTTCATTCGGTTTCAACTTCATTTACTACCAAATTCAAAAGAAGTTTAACATTCATTTTCATTTTCTGGCACTTGCAATCGCCAATTTATTCATTCATTCACTAATTCATTCGTTTTCACTTTGAATTTCATTCTAATCAAAATTCAAATATTCTATAAGTTATTAACTTATTAATATTTCGTAAGTATTTTAAATAGGATTCCAGAGTCGTTTCAACCTTTCAAAGCCATTTTGAAAACAATCCAAACTATCCTTTGAATTTCAAAGACCAAACCCAAATTTTTCAAACAACTTCCATTTAAAATAATTTGGCAGCAATTCCTCTTTTGGAAACCCGAAAATGAACACCAGTAATGCTGCAGTCATTACCGAAGTTATTTTCCAGCGACCGAAAAGAGTTTAGAGCTTTTCATTCCTCCAAAATACTTTTCAAAACCTTTGAAATTCATTTTCAAATCAAAAAAGATTTAAACTTCCAAATCTCCAAAATTTGCAGATTATTTTCAAAACATTTCCAATAACTTCTCTGGAATTCCGTTTTAAATTATAAGTCACAATTATAATTTATATTCTCAAATTTCATTTATATGTGAATTTATTTCTTAACTTTGGAGTTACGATTTCAATTTCTTTTTCAATTTCAGTGATGATAATTCACTATTATTACTTCCTAACATCCATGCAACCATATACTATAGTACTTTATAGAAAAACATTTCTTTTTTTTTTATACAAAAATAGTTTTGGGCAAAATTATCTCATTTACCCTATTTTAAAACAATACTGTGCCGAATTGTTCTATTCAAGTGTTTAGAAACCCCTTCGATCCAGTTGCGCAGACTGTGCCGACGAAGGTTCATATGCCACTCAATAAACCAATCATCACAATACAAACAATTTTATATTCACTAACAAATACGCCCTCTTATCTATTATTACACTCAACTCATTCTAGAGTACTGCTGACTCTATCTCTAATGAGTAACACCCAACAGAGCAGGGTTGTCGCTTAACCATATGCTCTGATACCAAATGTAACATCCCGAAAATTTTCGACTTTCGAAAATTCAACATCGATACTCACTTTATCGACTGCTGAGCCATCGAATGCCGGAAACCCGAAAAGTTATGGTTTTAAGAAAGAAGAAAAAGTAGAAGAAGAAGGAGTTAGAAGAAAAAGAGAAGAAAGAAAGAAGAAGAACAACAGAAAACATCTGAACGACACCAATAGAAACACAGAACAGAGACAATATCAGAATCTCACATATCGCAGCGGAACAATATATATTAGATAAATGAATAATCTTTAAAACAAAGAACTATATCATTTTATACATACATCAATCAATCAGAGTCATATACAACCATGGACAGTTATATAACTTGTCCTCATACAGAATATACAGCGGAATAAATACTATCAGATACAAATACTACGTCTCGCCATCCAGCTTATCTCCAAAGCTCCAGAATATCCAGAATATCCTGATAATATAACTCTAGGCTGCCCGTGTGGAAATTGGTGGGCACCCAGAGTTTAGAAGGGAAACAATAAACTCCGAGTCAGTCATGGTGACTGGTGTGAGATCGTAAAACAGTTATTCTTTAAAATAAACAACAGGAAAATTTTAAAGTCAATTCGAAATGCTTTTGGAAAATGAAACTACCATAAGACCTCCCGCCACACACACAATGCAAACGCAGACTTGGAGGAGATTTCTTCTTATGATAGTCAAAGATGCTTACTACGCGAAAATCAAATTCTTTTTGATATTATTATTAGTGCATAGTGTAGAAAACATTTCGAAAGTAGAATATAAATCTTAGCCAGCATAGGTACCATTATAGTATGCTTGCTATAGCTACCATATTAAATGGCAGGTTCTACAACTAAAACCGTACAAGTCACGTATTGTTTCTTTGGATTTCCAACAAATGGTCAGGCAAAGGAACTTCCTATCCACGATGGGTACGTCCCTGGAATAGACGACCCGAGAATCTAACGTTACGGTTAGATCTCTGCCAACACAAGGCCGGGTTACCTCTGCAAAAATAGGTAACTACTGACACGCGTATGCCATCCCCCGATCGTCACCGATCTTCCCGAGGATCCCCGATTCCAACAAACCACATAGATAATAATAATGCAGTAACCACAGAGGTTAAGTATCTGGGCTCCATACCATGATACCACCTTTATCCAGAAGGAATGACATACACTAAGGGGCGCTACTCCCTAGAACCTTGCTGCATTCGTCCTGTTTCGACCATTTCCGGGGTGTGAGGCTCGACGAAGTCTCGTCCACAAAGCTACGCTTTCTCAAAAAGCCCTGCTTCGGGTCAAACAAAAATGATCAACCTATGATCACAAAGATATAAGATCAAACAAATGATCATATCACAAATGATCAAACACTGATCATTTCACAGCAACACTCAGTATGTCACGTTACCAAATTGGGATATATCGCTGATAAATTTCAACTACATAACCTCTGAGCTCGTACGTCTCAGAGAAGGGTGTTAAGCTAAGAGAATAAATTCTCCGCCACCAACAGAAATGTATTTGAAAGAAATCAGCTTTATATCTCAAATTGTAACGTCAGACACACAATCCATACAAGTCTGTTCCGGGATCGAACAGAACCGAAGGCACTTCTCACGAAGCCCTTGCATTTCCGGATAAATTTCTAATCACGTCAGGACTTCCCGTCACTAAGGGTGATAAAACCTCTAAACCGAAGATCAGTCGGTGTAGAGTAACTCGACGGTAATCCTTCCGTTTTCAAAAATATCCGGTCTTCAACACCGGTCTTCAAATGCGATTCATAACGACGTATCACATATTCAGAATGGGTTATACGACCCCATGGTCCTTTCCCGGCTAACCCGAATAGTGAGCGTTTATTTAAAAACAAGTGTGGCATTCAAATTCATCCAATTCACAACAAATACCTATCTAAAGGTAATTATTGATAGTCGGTTATTTAACTATCAATAAAGATGCGCAACATCATCAGATTCCAAATAATTTCCCAAATTATTTTATCTACCAAAAATATCTTTATAAAATTTTCCACACTTACCCATTTGAAAACGATTTCAAATCAAATTTCCACACTTCAAAAATAAATCAATATTTATTTTTAAACAACTTCGCTTTCTTTTATAAATTCCGTATTGAATTTATACTTTCGAATATCTACTGACATTCGATTTTTAAATCGTTTTCAATATTCAATTTCAATTTATCTTTACAAGGATAAATTCTCAAAACGTTCATTTCACATTGGAAAAGCAATTCCATACTTATTTAAAAATAAGTATTTTCACAAGTCTATTTATTTTCAACATTTGAAAATATTCGATATACTTAAAATCAAAATTAAGTATATATCTCATTCTTTAAGGAAATCATTCTTAAATCACATTTATTTGAGTCAAAACGAATGTTGCGTAAAACATCGTTACGACGACTCGAAATCACTAGTATAGGGATTCGGAATTAAGATAGATATATAAATCCCAATACTATATAAAATATTTCCTTTCGGAAATCATTTACTATAACAACAGTGTTATAGTCCACCATTTCCTTATTTTTCGAAAACGTCTATTTCAACAAGAACTGTTGAAATCTATGTTTTCGATATTTAACACATTTTTAAAACATCGTTAAAAACAATTTAACTTCATTTTTAAAATATCACTTCTTCAAAAATGAATCCATTTTATTCAATAATATATTCACTGTCCAAAATCGTGAATATATCTTCTTTAATAATCTTCCATATTTAATTTATCAAATTCAATCTATTTCGAATTTATAAACACGTCTATAAATTCTATTTCCATTTATAAAAACTACAATTTATAAATCTTCTTTATTAACTAGTTCAATTCATAACTCGATTTTTATACTAACGGTCCATCTTATAAGTTAATACTTATAATTCATTTATTTTCAAAAATCGTTCTTTTGAAACTTTACAATTGTAAAGTTCATCCCTTTATAAATCATTTTAACATCATTTCCATTTTTTAAATTCACATTCCCTTATTTCAATTGGATTCATTTTTCCAAATATTCACGTTTGAATCTAAAATCGGATTTCAAATTAATTTCTAATTCTACTTTAACTCCAAATCAATTACAAATTGATTTCTAAATTTATTTTCACTACTAAAATAAATTCTTATTCTTTTCAAATTATTCAATATCCTGTTTTTAAAGGGATTATTCAAATTGAAATCATTTTACATTGATTTCCCAAATTATTTCAATTTACCAATTAAATTCCTAATTGGATTTCCAACTTATCTCTTTTTAAATAAATTCCTTTTTAAAGAAACCAATTTCAATTGTTTCTTTCAATCTATTTTAAAATCCAAATTTTAAATTAAATTCTTCGAATTATAATCACTATTTTACGAAATCCATTTATTTAGCATTTTCACTTTATTCTGGAATTTATTCAATACGATTATACTTTAAAAATTCCTTTCTTCAAAATTTCTTCAATTTCTAAAATTGATTCACTTAGAAATTTCTACTTTGATTCCAAATTCCAATTTCGTTTATTTTTGGAATCCAATGATATCAAACATCCATTCAGCTAAATTTTTAGCTTTCAATCAATTTCCAGACATCGATATGATCAATAACATCAATATAATCATTCACAGATTCATACCACAATATAAATAAAATCAATCAATGTGAGGGGTCCAGTTGGATCCCTCCAACCTGTTTCCCTGCATCCAAAGACGTTAGCACAATACCAATTCCGCTCCAGTACGGAATTATCGCGGTATATAGGTTTTTATAAATCCGCTTACTAACGGCGCAATAGGGTCTCATCCGCTATACGAGGCGGGAAATCATCAATCCAATATATACATATGCCAATATGTATATACTGCTATATATATATATATCCTATCATATCTAATAGCACATTCAAACAAATCAATCAATAACTGCAATTCAACTATAAATCTGAGTGAGAAGATCTCACCTTAGCTTTTTATTTCGCAATCCATTATCATCCTGACTCGATTTTCTTGATTTATACCTTGTATAAATAACCATACAAATTTATTAATATTCGAATTAAATCGAACAATAAATTTTCATTTGGTAATTTCAATTCATCGGTGACTTCGTTTTAAACAGTTAATTTTAAATTTTAACTGATTTCCTTGAAAATCTTCTTATAACAAAAATGGTTAAATAAGTTAATTACCAAAATACATTTTTCTTAAAATAAACAGGTAAGTTCAAAATGTGTATGTATTTTATTTTATCATTTCTATTCTTTTGAAACTACATGGATAAAAATAATTTATAGATTCCAAATATCAAATTTTATACAAATTCCCCTTGTTTTAAGATTCCTATATTTCTAGAACTTAGATATATATCTTCTGTTTGTACATATATATTTATAGGATAATTAAACAAATAATTAAATTTTAAACTGTCTTTACAATTCAAAACATTTAAACTGCTGCATACGTAAATTATATATATTTATTTTTATATCATTTCTTTGTAATTTCTTATCCCAAATGACTTATATTTATTTTAAAAATCTAATCTTTATATTGTTTCAAAGTCCCATATTCATATATTTCCAAAAAGAGTTTTCTACTTTAAACTTGATATATATTTTAAATCCGTATATATATATATATATATTTTATTAAACCTATATATATATTTCCTTTAATCTGTATAAAAATATTTTTTTTATTTTTTTTCCATTCTCATCTATACGTATATAAAAATTATTAAATCAAATTCACATTTAAATAAAAATTCGAATACCTCACTGTCGAATTCGAGACCAATCGAAGCCTTAGCTATACATCACGAACTGCCTCCGTTCACCTCCGTTCACCGCTTGACCAACACCCCCTCGACTTCGCCTGAAAACCCTTCACGACCATCGCGACAAGCTTCCTCGACCACGTGCGTCACCGCTTGAAAATCGCGACACTGTGCTATGCGTGCCCAATCGCGAATTCCCTGACTCCTTCGAAGTGAAACCCCTAGTCGCCATCGCACGCGAGCGCCCTGGTTGCGAGCTCCACGTCGCGACATCGCGATTCCAGATTGTCACTGCCGCCGCTAGCTTCCCCTCCTTCGACGCTGCGCACGTGAACTCGACTTCACCAGAGAAGCCCTAAATCAAACTGCCTCGTGCTCGCCTTCTTCGATGCCAACTCCTTCTTCCAGTCGCGAAACCCACGTGCTCCATCGTACTTCGTAATGGCTTCGAGCCATAATTCTTCGATTGATTTTCGTTTGAAAATGAGGGAGGAGAGTTGCGGTTTCGAATAGGAAGAAGGAATGGGGAGACAGGGAGGGGTTAATGTGCGTTATTATTTTATTTTTCTCCGGTTGATTTTTGCGTGTAGGAAGGACACTATAGTGCCAGGGAAAAAGTTGTGATGGAGGAAGGAAGGCGGCTGATAGAAAATTTGACTAGACTAATATAAAATTTTAAATTTGAATTCGATATAAATTTCAGGCGTTTACTTACCGTACGATCACACAACAATCCCGATCACTACGAGATTTTAAATCCGATAATAATACAATATTACGGATCCAATGAAACTCGTTTCGTCGAATTCCGAGACTGTGTCTCGGACGACTATTTTTAAATATCGGTTCGAACAATAAAATTTCAAACTGAACACTTCGCTCCCAAATTCGATTCCTGAAGCTTCTGTTATCTTCAGAAATATAAATACGAAAATTAAAAGCTTTCGAAATATTTTTCTTCAGCTTAAAATTGTAGATTCAAATTTTTATTCAGCATTCAATCGATTAAATTTTAAAGTTTAATCGCAAATTTCAAAGTTATATCGGGGATTCAAATTAAATTATCGTTCAAATATTTAAAATTAATTAAATATCCTCAATTTAATTTGATCAAAATTCTGGATCGTTACACATATTTTTGAAATGAAGACTAGAAAGAAAGAAGAAGGTGAAAACATGTTTTTATAAGTATAAATGATTTATTAAAAAGAAAAATTAGAACAAAATGACACTTGTCTTTCTTATATCTTAATTTCTTAACACATGTAATATTAAAGCCTTAGAAATTTACACATGTCTCTTTAATTTATTAGTATTTATTTTAAATGTAAAAATCCTTTTCTTAATTTATTAAACACTTATTACTTATTTATATATATATATAGATAATTTTTAAAAGAAATAAAAACCAATTATATATTTAAAAATCCAAATATTTAAATATTACCTCTTTTGAATTTCAAAATTAATTTACATTCAAATGCAAATTATATTTAAAAATCCAATTTAAAGTTAATTTTAAACAATACATTCAATTTGAAATAACAAATCCTATTTTACATTAAAATCTATTTATTTAAAAACAATACACTATTAATATTGTTTGAAAATAACTCATTTATCAATTTTAAAATAATTTATAAAAGAGATTATAAATTATCACTATTACTAATTGAATTAACATATCATATGCAAATTATATTTTAAACATATATACATTCTTAAATCATATTTATTAAGCAATATTTAAAAAGAAATAAAATAAATCTTATTATAATTCTTATTTTAAACCATATAGTTAAATAATTAACCAAGTAATTAATTAATGATTAATTAAAGATAATCACTTATAAATTAATTAAGTGTAATTACTTGATGAAGTAATTAAGGAATAATTACTGGATGTAATTAAATAAAGGTAAATTATTTAATAAAGTAATTAGAGGATAATTATTTTATGAAAGTAATTAAATGGAAATGATTAAGGGTTAATTACCTAGTGTTATTAATTTAATAATTTAGTTAATAAAGTTAATTAAAGGATTAAGGTTAATTAATAAGGTAATAAATTATTGGTTAAGGTAATTAATTAAAAAGTAATTAATTAAGGAAAGTAATTAAGGGAAGTTAATTACTGGATAAGATTAATCAAAGGTGATTAATAATTGTGATTTAATTAAGATTAATTATTTAATTAATTTAAATAAAATAAATAATTAAAGATGTAATTAGAGATCATTAGTTTATAATTAATGATGTAATTAAAAGTTAATTAATTAAGATTAATTAATCAAATAATAACTAATTAATTGTAATTAATTAAGGATTAAAGTAATTGATTATAATTAATTGATTAATGAAGTAATTAAAGGTTAATTACTGTATTTAATTAAGGATAATTAATTTGTGAATTAATTAAAGATAATTACTTAAATGTAATTAAAGTATAATTAATCAAGGTGATTAATTAAGTGGATAATTAGAGAAAGATTAATTAATTTATTTGTAATTAATTAATGATTATATAAGTAAGATTTATAATGAAGTAATTAATTTAATTAATTTTAAATTAATTAAGAGATGAAGTAATTAATTTAATTCACTTTAAATTAATTAAAGATAGAGATAGTTAATTTAATTCATTTTAAATTAATTATGTTGTGATTAAGTAAATCATTGCTTATATAAGAAGGAATGACATTGACTGTCTTGAATGGATGTAATCTCAGAAATGAGATAAGTAATGTTGTGTGGTATAAATGCTTGGTTGCATTATGATGGTAATATAGATTAACTATTGTGATGTTGATATGGATTACCTATTTGGTTATAGATCATTTGTTTATTGATAATGTGATTATCAATTGTGATTTGTGAATTATCTATCTGTATGAATATAGATAAGTTGAATTGTTTTAACCTTAAAACAACTTGGCCTTAAAAGATACGTTTTGGATTTCGATGAGACCGGGATCGGGTTTCCGTATACCGGTATTCCAGGTCTGGAGACCCGAATACCACATCGATCCAAATTAACGATAGGTCGTGAATCTCAAGTTAAGATGAAGATTTAGAGTGCAAGGGTTATTGTCGTTAACTCTGAGGGTGATTCCAAAACGAGTGTAACGAGATAATGCCTTCGGTTTCGTTCGAACCCGGAACGAACTTATATGGATTGAATGCTTTCAGCACATCGTCAGGCGGACGATGAGCATTCTAAGTGATATGTTCTGATTAAAGGTAATCATAACCTCAAGCCTCATCAACCGGGAATGGCTAAAACAGGGGAGGTGCAGCAAGGCTTCGTGGGTAGCACCCACTGAGAGCAAGATAGATCCCTGTCTAGAGGTCCCTTTTCTTTTATTCGGCTTAGTGTGTGGTTGGTCGCGCCAACTACGGGATTGTCTTGTTCGGGATTATCCAGTAAGGGATGGTTCCGGCTTTGTGTTGCAGGGGAGCAGGCGTACTCCTCGGTACGGTGATCTAGGCCACGTACTGTGACGGGCGGTACCCCAGTAGCCCTGCCATTGTATGGAATCCAAACTCCAATAAGTGCCGTACGTATTAGTTGTGCCCAACTATGTTGGAATGTGAGATGTAAGCATTTCAGCTATTTCTATATTTTACTTGAAAACCTAAACCCTATTATAATAAAATCAGATTTCCTATCAAATGTTTCGGTTAGCGTAAGGTAAAAACTTACCCATGTTTATGTGTGGGGAGTCTTACGTGATACTTTTGTTTTCAAAGGTTTTCAAAGTTAAGCAATTTAAACCGTTTACTCACACCAGACCCATGTCTGACCCAAGTGTTTATTTTCTGTTTTATTAAACTCTTGGGTACTCAATATTGTATTGAGTAGTCGAGGGATTCAGGTTTGCTTTGACGAGTTATCTGGAGGAGCAATGGAGCAGGAGGCTTCAGCGTGTAGATATATAGAGTTTCCGCTGTGTATGATGTATTGTACTGATGTACTTGTGTTGTATAGTAGACAGAAGTTTATAACTGTCTATTCTGTGATGTATAAGTTGTGTACTCTGATGTATATGATACTATGTAATATCTTATGTGATATAACATATTTCTCGTTCCGCTGTGAGATTTCTGATGTGTTGTTGTTCTTTCTTCTTTTCTTTTCTTCTTCTATCCCTTTCTTTCTTCATAATGATGCGTCTTCCTGGGCATAGGAAGGCGGGTCGTTACATTTGGTTTAAGATTAATTAAATAGAATAATTAATTTGTAATTAAGGATTATAAATTAGAATATTAATTAATGATTACTTTATTAATTAATTCTTAATCATTAATTAAAAATCAAATCCTACTTATAAATAAGATTCATTTATTAAATAGGATTTGATTTTTAATTAATGATTAAGAATTAATTAATAAAGTAATATATTTATAAAAGAAGTTTATTAAACCAATTTAAATCTTTATTAACAAAGATTATTAAATCAATTTAATTTTTTAAATAGATTATTAAATTGATTATTGCCCAAAATTTCCGGGATATCACATGTTAAAGTAAAATTATGTTTAAATCCTTTATCTAAAAATAATTATGTTTTATTATTTATGTAAATGTGAATTTAGTAATTTATGTTTTATTTATTTATATTTATATCCATTTATATGTTACTTATGTTTTACAAACTATTTTAGTTCAAAAGATATTTAAAAAGAAAGCTTATTTCAAACCATTTTAATTTAATTACTTTTTTAAAAATATTTAATTAGCTTTTAAAAGATAAACATTTACCAATTAAATTAATCCTATTAATCAATCCTTAATGATAATTAACTAACATCCTTTAAATAAATAGTTAAGTAATTCTAGTGAATTCGAATAAATTAAATATGGAAAAGAGGAATTTTGAATAAATAGAGAAATCAAAGGAACTAAAGAAAGTAAAGTTTGTAAATAAACTGTTATTTGAGATTTAAATTAAATAGTAAGTGAAACTAATCCAATATTCAAAACGGAAGCCAATTTGAGATTAAATGAAGTTGTAAGGCTAAGTAAATAGTAATGAAATTGTGTGATCGAGTGAGCGATCGAATTTGATATTGCGTACGGATGATATATATGCATCGTACGGGCTTAAGTAAAGCAAATAAACTTTGTTCGAGTATGTATAAATTAAATTTCCCAGGGTCGTCACATTTGGTACCAACTGTGACGACCCGGCTTTTTCTCCACAAAAAGTCGTATCATCAAGAAGAAAGAAAGGGATAGAAAAGAGATAAGATAGAGAAGAAAGAAAGAAACACATCAGAATCTAAACAGCGGAACGAATAAATTATATTGATCAAATAAGATATTACATTGTATCATATACATCAGAGATACACAGCTTATACAACACATACTAGACAGTTATAAACATCTGTCTAGTCATTACAACCCAAATACAACTCAACAAATGACTCATATAGACTAACACAGATAAATATCACACATTTATCACAGATATATCCAATATCATATCACAGAATATCATAGCATATCATTTAATAGATATCAACCAAATCAGATATTCTACACAAACAATCATCTATAAGCAAACTGTCACATCCTGAAATTTTCGACTTTCGAAAATTCGACATCGATACTCACTTTATCGACTGCCGAGAAATCGAACGCCGGAAACTTCAAAAGTGAGGGTTTTAGAAAGAAGAAAAAGTAGAAGAAGAAGAAGATAGAAGAAAAAGAGAAGAAAGAAAGAAGAAGAACAACAGAACAGCAACAGAAACAGAACAATATCAGAATCTCACATATCGCAGCGGAACAATATATAATAGATAAATGAATATCATTTAAAAACAAAAGAATTATATCTGTTATTACATTACATCACATCATATCATCAGAGTCAATAAACAACAATGGACAGTTATATAAACTTGTCCTCATACAGAATACACAGCGGAATAAATACAATCAGATACAAATACTACGTCTCGTCATCCAGCTTATCTCCAAGCTCCAGAATATCCAGAATATCCTGATAATCTAACTCTAGACTGCCCGTGTGGAAATTGGTGGGCACCCAGAGTTTAGAAGGGAAACAATAAACTCCGAGTCAGTCATGGTGACTGGTGTGAGATCGTAAAACAGTTATTCTTTAAAATAAACAACAGAAAAATTTTAAAGTCAATTCGCAATGCTTTTGGAAAATGAAACTACCATAAGACCTCCCACCACACACACAATGCAAACGCAGACTTGGAGGAGATTTCTTCTTATGATAGTCAAAGATGCTTACTACGCAAAAAATCAAATTCTTTTTGATATTATTATTAGTGCATAGTGGAAAATCATTTCGAAAGTAGAATATAAATCTTAGCCAGCATAGGTACCATTATATTATGCCCGCTATAGCTGCCTCCTGAGGAGACAGGTTATAAAATTGAAATCGTAAAGGCTCGTATTGTTTCTTTGGATTTCCAACAAATGGTCAGGCAAAGGAACTTCCTATCCACGATGGGTACGTCCCTGGAATAGACGACCCGAGAACCTAACCGGATCTCTGCCAACACAAGGCCGGGTTACCTCTGCAAAAATAGGTAACTACTGACACGCGTATGCCATCCCCCGATCGTCACCGATCTTCCCGAGGATCCCCGATTCGCAACAAACCACATAGATAATAATAATGCAGTAACCACAGAGGTTAAGTATCTGGGCTCCATACCATGATACCACCTTTATCCAAAAGGAATGACATACACTAAGGGGCGCTACTCCCTAGAACCTTGCCGCATTCTTCCTATTTCGACCATTTCCGGGGTGTGAGGCTCGACGAAGACTCGTCCACAAAGCTACGCTTTCTATAAAAAGCCCTGCTTCGGGTCAAACAAAATGATCAACCTATGATCACAAAGATATAAGATCAAACAAATGATCATGTCACAAATGATCAAACACTGATCATTTCACAGCAACACTCAGTATGCCACGTTACCAAATTGGGATATATCGCTGATAAATTTCAACTACATAACCTCTGAGCTCGTACGTCTCAGAGAAGGGTGTTAAGCTAAGAGAATAAATTCTCCGCCACCAACAGAAATGTATTTGAAAGAAATCAGCTTTATATCTCAAATTGTAACGTCAGATACACAATCCATACAAGTCTGTTCCGGGATCGAACAGAACCGAAGGCACTTCTCACGAAGCCCTTGCATTTCCGGATAATTTTCTAATCATGTCCGGACTTCCCGTCACTAAGGGTGATAAAAACCTCTAAATCGGAGATCAGCCGATGTAGAGTAACTCGACGGTAATCCTTCCGTTTTCAAAAATATCCGGTCTTCAACACCGGTCTTCAAATGAAATTCATAACGACGTATCACATATTCGGAATGGGTTATACGACCCCATGGTCCTTTCCCGGCTAACCCGAATAGTGAGCGCTTATTTAAAAAATAAGTGTGGCATTCAAATTCATCCAATTCACAACAAATACCATCTAAAGGTAATTATTGATAGTCGGTTATTTAACTATCAATAAAGATGCGCAACATTATCAGATTCCAAATAATTTTCCAAATTATTTCATCTTCCAAAATATCTTTTACTGGATATAAAATTTCCACACTTTAAAAATAAATCAACGTTTATTTTTCTAAACCGTTTCCATTTCTTTTTATAAATTCCATAGTGAATTTATATTTTCAAAATATCTACAGATATTCGATTCTCAAATCGATTTCAAATATTCAATTTCATTTTATCTTTAAGAAGATAAATTCTCAAAAACATTTCATTTCATTTTGGAAAGCATCCCATACTTATTTAATAATAAGTGTTTCACAAATCTTTTATTTTCAACATTTGAAAATACTCAATATACTTAAATCAAATTAAGTATATATTTCATTCTTTAAAGAAATCTATTTTCTATAACAACATCTATTTGAGTCAAAACGAATGTTACGTAAAACATCGTTACGACGACTCAAAATCACTAGTATAGGGATTCGAAATTAAAATAGATATATAAATCCCAATACTACATAAAAATATTTCCTTTCGGAAGTGTTATAGTCTACCCTTTCCTTATTTCTCGAAAACGTCTATTTCAACAATAAATGTTGAAATCTATGATTTCGATACTTAACACGTTTTAAAACATCTTTTAAAACAATTACTTTATTTTACAATATCGCTTTTCCAAAACTATCCATTTTACTTAACAATATATTCACTATCCAAAATCGTGAATATACTTTACTAATTACATTTCACTATTTTCTACACATTTTATTTCAACAAAAATTCGCTATCCAAAATCGCGAATATATCTTCTTTAAAAATCTTCTACATTAAATTTATCAAATTCTATCAATTTCGAATTTATAAAACAACGTTTATAAATTCTATTTCTATTTTCTAACGACTTCAATTTAATAAATCTCCTTTGTTCATAATTCGATAAATATTCCATCTAAAGGTAAAAATTCAATTTATAAGTTAATCTCTTATAAATCTTTTATTCTACAGTTTCATCCATTTTATAACTTCACAATTTATATCTATTAATTTCATTTACTTGTGAAATCTATTCATACTTCTTTTTAACACTTATAAAATACTCGTTTTATAATTCCAATATTTGATTTATAAAATATCAATTTTTATAAATCTTTTTATACAAATCGTTTTATAGTTATTCAAAAATCCCAACTTAACCCATTTTATAAATTTCTTAACTCTTTATTTCAAAGAAATTACTTTTTTGTTAAAATTCACAAAATCTTAACTTTTATAACTTTAAAGTTTTAACGTTTATCTATTTAAAGTAAATCAATTCAACAATTTAAATAAACGTATATTTTCAAAGATCACTTTTAAAATTTCACTTTTAAAATCAACATCGTTATTTTTAAATTTCAAAATTTGAATCCAATGATGCAACGCATCAATTAGTCCATCACAACATCAAACATCATATATCATCACATGATAACAGAATATATATCAACATCTGTAAATAAATAAATACAGTTGAGGAATCCAGTTGGATCCCTCCAACCTGTTTCCCTGCATCCAAAGACGTTAGCACAATACCAATTCCGCTCCAGTACGGAATTATCGCGGTATATAGGTTTTTATAAATCCGCTTACTAACGGCGCAATAGGGTCTCATCCGCTATACGAGGCGGGAAATCATCAATCCAATATATACATATGCCAATATGTATATATTGCTATATATATAGATATATCCTATCATATCTAATAGCACATTCAAACAGTCAAACAATCAATAACTGCAAAAATTCCACTTTTAAATCGAGTGAGAAAATCTCACCTTAGCTTTATAATTTGCAATCCAATTCCGTTTTGATCATTTCTTCATTCATAGACCTTGTATAAACAAATTTTATAAAGTTCATTAATATTCGAAATAAATCGAATAATCAATTTTCTTTAAAATTTTAATACCAATGATTTTATTTTAAACTCAAAAATTTTAAAATTTGAACTGATTCCCTTAAAAAAAATATTTCCGAGTTACTATTTTTAATTCAAAACATTTTGTGGCGCCCCACCTCTATACCCACGCTAACCAAGAACACTACGATGTAGTGCTGTCAATTAGCGCGGAGAATAAGGCTGTGGAGGAGCGACCATCCATGTAACTTCTTTGTGCGAGCACCGATACGTCAGATAGAATAGAATGCATATCTTTTAAGGAGGAAATCCGACATACCGATACAAACACAAAGCTATCACACGGTGGCTATATATAACCTTCGGAAAACAAACATAGAAATAATCATAACATAAATCAGTCACAGACATCCATATCACAAAGGCGGAAGAAGATATGAATAAATATATAACACATGAAAGTGTACATCAGAGTAGTGGTCAGAAAGGTCCACGATAATACAAAAGAATAGCATCACGTGCTATACAAAAGAATAAGTACACAACATAGAGTCTAGATCTCAAAGGGGTACATCCAAAAACTACTAATCTAAGTAGTTAGCCAAAAGTCAGAAATATCCTGAAGAGAAGTCAAGCAGAAGCACCTGTAACATCTCGGTCTGACCCGAGTATTATTTATAAGAAAATAATAAACGGATCAGTCTAACTATAAATATCAGATGATATGGCATACAGTAAAAGGCATGACATGAACATGTAATAACCATAGCGACATACTACTATAAGTATGTAAATGATAATCAACAAAAGATTAATCAATATCACAAGAATCTTCTCAAAGATAAAATAGGGTATCATACCCTAAACTTGTATTCATAACAAGTCAATAACACATGAATTCACCAATGCACAAAAACTGATATCATATCAATGAAAATCATGAAAATTGGTGAAGCACAAAATTCCAGAAATCATCATCAGAAATCCAGAAAACACATAAAAGGGGGGAAGGCCTAACACATGAATGGGAGCATGAAAACTCACCTACGCGTAAACACATGACGAGATGATATCTCATGGAAGCTATCCATTAAATTTTCACACAGGAATGGCCCGAAGACCGTAGGAAATGTGATGGCGAAACATCACATGATCGGGGTATAGTCTCCCACGTAGACAAAGAGACATCGCTCAATCGCTAGTCTAAATCACAAAAATGATCGTCATGATCATAAGGAAGTGTCAATCACACCAAGCTAGTAAATATATGAGTTTAGCTTCATGTCCCATAACCACTTGCTTAACTTAAATATTTACGAACAAGCTGTAAATCTTCACTAGGAAATTGTCACCAAAAAGGGCTCAATCGAACAAGTCCAAGAGCTAACCGACGAAGTGAACGCAAGCGTTTCATACCACTCGTTTTACTAAGTCGTTTAAGTCGATTTCTCATTCGAGTGAAGTAAAAGGCTTGTATATACTAGTAGATTGAAAATCGGTTTGAGAAAACGAACTTTTGATATTTAAAATAGTGTTGAAATCGCTTTGATGAAAGAGTTTTGATATTTACTATTAGTATTGAAACCTTCATATATCTTTAAAGTGACAAGTCATAAAACGATTGTAGAACAAATCAATTCACGTTCGAAGACGTGAGTAAAGTCCAAAGAAGTCAATCCCAAAACCATCAAAGTAGAAATTCTGATAAATGCTTTGTCAGATAAGATTGCCTACGCAGAGTAATTCGGGGTTCGACCTGCCCGGTCAGGTCGCGGGGGTCCAGGGGGCAGCGCCCCGTCACGGTACGACTTAGTGAAGGCAAGCGGTCTCGAGAAGCCAAACGACCTAAGGGAAGAATGCCACGCGACCTAGCAGAAGAACAGGTCAAACGACCAAGTACTAACTCGCGAACGACTCACGACTTAAGGGAGGAATGCCACACGACCTAGCAGATAACAGGTCATTCGACCTAAGGGTAAGGTCGGTGGCGACCTACGACTTAACAAAGTCGAGCAACCTACGACTTAACGAAGTCAAGCGACCTACGACTTAGGGTCAAGCGACCTAAGAGAAGCAGCGGGAATGTTAGGTCTGAGACGACCTACGACTTAAGGTCATACGACCTAACAGTTGCGAGCTAGCGGAGTTGGCATGGCCGAGCGACTTAAGAGAAGCAGCGACCTACGACTTAACGATTTAAAGCCAACGACCTAGGACTTAAGAGTCATACGACCTAGGACTTAAGGGAGGCAAGAGACTTACGACTTAAGGGAGGCAAGCGACTTACGACTTAAGGGATAAGGTCATACGACCTAAGTCTTGAACGACTTAACGACTTAAGCCTTTAACGACTTAACGACTTAAGCCAGGGCGAGCGAGCTAACTGCAAAACGACCTACGACTTAAGGCCTTTAACTCCTGAACGACTTATGCCATTAGCTCCTGAACGACTTATGCCTTTAGCTCCTGAACGACTCAAGCCAGTAACTCGCGAACGACTCAGCCTTTAACTCCTGAACGACTTAGCACACCCAGAACGACTTAACGCCTGGAACGACTTATGCTCCGTGTGGCTTTTCAACACGAACGACCTACGACTTAGGCTTAACTCGCGAACGACCTAGCGAAGGCAGAAACGACCTAAGTGCAGTTTTTTCACCAAAAACACTAGAATTTTGGGTTTTTCACCAATCCAATCCAAACCAAATGCAAATGCTGATGCTAAAATGATAGGGAACCATTCCCAACAGTCCAAGATAGATATAGGCAAGATGTGAGATCAAAAATCTCACCTTTTCACGGAATTTGATGAAGATGGAGATTGAAAGCAAGGAGAAGCAATCCAAAGCTTGAATCCACTATCTTCTACTTGAATTTGGAGTTGAATCTCGGATTTGCAATAGAATTGGAGTTTGGAGTTTTAATTTCCACTTCCCACCACCATTTTTGATGAAGCTTGAATGTTAAAACAAAGGGTGAATGAAGTGAGGAAGAGGGTTGGGCTGAACTAAGGAAGTGCAGTCCAAACCAAAGTCTCAAGCGGGAAAAGTGTCGAAAATTTCACTATCTCCAAACATATCGAAGTTTACACTCAAAAAGATCGCAAACGTCATTTTGAACTCAATGGGGGTGGTCTCGAGTCCTAATTTGACCGTATGCAAAAAGTAGCTTTTCGGACTAACATCCGACTAACGATAAAATATTTAAATATAAAATATTTAAATATAGAATTGATAGATATGCGGGTTGTTACACATTTAAACTGCTATTTCCACAATCTTGTTCACATACATATATATTAACTGTTTTAACTTCACAGAAATTTATTAAACTTCAACATTAATTTGTAAAAACTAAAGAATACCTCACTGCAACTTGAGTTCGAAATTATACTTCGTCGATGAAAACCGGCCATTCCCTTCGACTTCGACCCTACGCTTGTCGATCCTCCGCCATCAATTCGAACTCACCTGCTTCGCGACCACCACTTACCGACCCATCGTGACCATCGCGAGTGTACGCGCGCGCCCCACTGCCTCGACCAACCTCCCTTGAATTCACGACTAACCGCACCACGAAAACCCTAACCTTCACGTCTCGAGCCTTTGACAATTGGCGACTCCAGCCACTCACACAAGCACGCGAACGCCTCGCCTTTAAGCGCGAGTCTCTCTTCTAACCGCATCGAGGTCGACATTCCCTATCGAACTCGAGCGCCATTGTTGTTTTAATACTTCGGTTGCTTGAGTAATGAGGAGGAACGATTTAATTGTTTGCCTGGAAATCGAAACTGGAGGGGAAGAGAAAATATTCATTTGGCCATTTTTATTTCACTCGATTTTTTCTTCGTTTGAACGAGAGGAGTGTTTAAACTGAACAAGTATGGGTACCCCAATTTTTATCGTGATTTCTGGCGTATTTCTCGGCGTGTTTTAAGGCGTAAACACAGGGAAGACGACGTGTATATGTTTGACCAAATTTAAGTTTAAATTTAAATTCGAATTCGAATAAATTTCGATGCGTTTTTCTGTCGTGCGGTCACGTATTAACTCCGATAAATACGAAAATTGAAATCCGGTAATAATTCAATATTACGGACCCGATGGAACTGGTTTCGTCGAATTCCGAGACTGTTTGAAAATTGACTATTTTTAAATATCGATTCGAACGATATAATTTCCAACTGAACAATTCAATTTCAAATTCGTTTCTGAAGCTCCAATTATCTTCAGTATCATCAATATAAATATTAAAAGCTTTTCGAAATATTTTTCTTCAACTTTAAATTGAAGATTCAAATCTTTACCCAGTTTCAATAGATTAAATTATAAAATTTAATCGCCAAATTCTGAATTATATTCGGGATTCAAATTAAATCATCGTTCAAATATTTAAAATAAATTAAATATTTTCAATTTAATTCGTTCAAAATTCTGGGTCGTTACACAAACAATTATTAACCCTATATTATAATTAATTTAATTAACTTAAATTAAATTAATTACTTAAGAATTAATTTCTAACTTTGCTTAAACAATCATTAATTAATTACAAACCTTTAATTAATTAATTACTCATTAAATATTAATCATCCTTGATTAATTATTCATTAATTACATAAAGTAATTATCCTTTATTTAATTTTACAAATTAATTATTCTTATTCATTAACAGTAATTAACCTTTAATTACTTTTATTAATTACATTAATTAATGATCCTTAATTAATTACTTCCATTAATTAATTAATTATAATTAATTACATTGACCCTTAATTAATTACATTAATTAATTAAACTTTAATTTATCATTTCTATTAATCTACCTTAATTAATCATAACAGTAATTATCATCCTATAATTACTTACTCTAATTAATTAACTCCTTAATTAATTATATTAATCCATTGATTAATTACACCAAATAATAAATCCTTAATTACTTTTACAAAGTAATCATACTTCAATTATTTCTCACTAAATAATTCCCTTTTATTAATTACATCCTGTAATTATACATTAATAACTTACAATAAGTAAATACACTTATCAATCTTATTAAGTATTCATACTTAATCCTTTATCAAGTGATTATCTTTAATTAATCCACAAATTAATTAACTTAATTCAATCACATTCATTTCACTAATTATTCTTGAGTAATTCATTCTTAATTACTCTTTAAACAATTTAATTAATCATTAATTATAGATTAATTATTCTCTTAATTATTAATTAATAAACCTTAATTATCAATTAATAAAACTTAATAACAGTTTATTATCCTTTAATTATTAGTTAATTAATCCTTAATAAATCTTTATAGATTAATTATCTCTTTAATTATTAATTAATAAAACCTAATTATTAATTAATAAACTTAATTAATCAACCTCTAATTACTAAATTAATTAATCTCTAATCATTAAATTAATCTCTAATTTAATTAACTATAACTCTCAATTAACTTTAATTAATCCTTGATCAATAATTAAATTGAGAAATTAATTAAAAGTAATTAAATTGTGTGTTCGAATCCGGATCAAATAGCTATGCGAATAAAATAATATACGTACATCTTACGTATAAATTCCAATTGATTACCAGCTATATCAATTTTCCTTTATTCACATTCATTTTGATTGTTATCCCTTTATTCACAACTATCCTATTTCACAACTTCAGTTTTAGTCTTCATTCAACTATTCACTTAGTATATTTTTTTCCCATTCCAAAATTACTAAGTATATTTCCAATATCAATTTTCTTAAGAATTTCATTCTTCAATTCTTAAGTTCATATAAATTTTCTTATATTTATTTACTACTTCACCACTGAAGTGTATATATTCAAATCGAACTCCAATTTCATACGAATTCCAACTTACTTCAATTTACTACTTCATTTCAAATATAAATACTTATTCCACATTTCATTCAGATTTCCATTTCCAATTTTTCTTTCTTAAATTCAATTCATCTCCAACCTATGAATATTGAATTTTATTTAGCTCGAAAACAATCCAAGTTAATTCATTCAATAATTATTTCTCAACTTATTTAAACCACTCCTCTGTTGAGTTCAGTTTCCATTCAACATTTACTTAAGTCAATAACTTAAGTTTATTTTCCATTTAACCAACCCTTTAAAATTTTATTTCCATCTTTTCATTTGATTCTTATTTAATCAAATTCCATCCATTTATTTATTAAATCTAATTGGTTCATTCACTCAATCATTATGAATTTTATTTTCCATACTCAATTCATCTGGAATTATTTTATTAATAACCAGGCCATTTCCAATTTTTTTTCACTTATTTGGATTCATTTGCAATTTAAACCATCACTATGTTAATCCAATTTCATTAACTAATTTATTATCTCATTAGTTCCTTCGCTGGTTAAAATTAAATACTTGCTTTTTAATTCCAAATATCACTTCACTTAATTTTCTTAAGTTCAATATATTTTATAATTCAAGTTTGGATTTATTTGAACCATTAAGAGTTATAATTTGAAATTGTAATATGGAAGTTTAATGATGTAATTAAGAATTTAATAAAGATAAAGAATTTATCTTTAAAATTAGTTTTTTTTTATTTATTTTTTATTTTATTTTTTTTATTTTATTTTTTTTATTTTATTTTTTAATTTTTTAATTTTTTTATATTTTTTTTTATTTATTCTTTCTTTTTTTTTTCATTTTTTCATTTTTTTTATATTCATTAAATTTTTTTTATTTATTTTTTTTTATTTTACTTTTTATTATAATATTTTATTTTTTTTATTATTATTATTTTATTATATTATTTTTTTTTTATTTTTTTTTTATTATTTTCTTTATTTTTCTATTATATATTATTATTATTATTTTCTTTTTTTTTTATTTTTTATTATTTTTTTCATACATATTTACTAATTTACACATATGATTTTACATGTTAATATAGGGAGATGACAAATGTCAAGAATTTGTTTTTCTTTTAATTTTTAAATTTATCATTTTAGCCATTTTAAAATTAAATCTTTAATAAGATTATTTTAAAACACAAGCATATGTCAATCATATGCTAACAACTATAGCAACCAATTCGAGTCAAAACTATAAACATCTTCCTCAAAACAGAAATTTATCAAAGATATTAGCTTGTAAATCATTTGCAAAATCAAAACAAAAACCTAGGCATTCTTTCAATCTGAGACAAAATTGCAAGCAAACCCAAAATGGAATCAAAGCAGTCTCAACAAGTTTCAGTAGCATGAAAAGCTTCTGGGATTTAAAGCATTTCAGTTTCAAGTTTTAAAAAGATCAGAGCATTTTCCAGTTTTTAAAGTTCAAAAGTTATCAAAGGTTTTTCAAAATAGAGGCTCTGTTCTTCTGTAAACTGGTGAGTAAATTTTAATTTAAAAACAGTTCTTAACATGATTCTATAATTATTGTCAGTAATAAATGTAGTAGTAATTTAGTTCAAATGTTATATGGTTAGATATGAATGCATGCATATATTTATAGATGAGACTGTAGAAATAGATATGCAGGTGTATATGTTGTTCCTCTGTTCAACATTTTATAGTGAGTAGCAGTTTTAATCTATGATTTTATAGATGCATTTGTATACTGTAACGACCAAGACTTTCTCTCCATAGAAAGTCGTATCGCTAATAAGAAAGAAAAGGATAGAAAAGAGAAAAGAAGAGAAAGAAAGAACTAAACAATATCAGAATCTCACAGCGGAACGAAACAAAAATATAATATATCACATAACTATTACATAGTATCATATACATCATCTATCAGAGTTACACAGATTACACATCACATACTAGACAGTTAAAAACATCTGTCTAGTTATTACATCTCAATACAAAACAAAGATCTAAACAAGATCAACACAGCGGAAACTACTATCTATCTACAACGCCGAAGCATACACACTTCCTTAAACTTGTTCCAAAGAAAACATCTTCGGGAACATCCATATTCACTGCATCTCATCACACAGCTACTTCTTCCAGAAGATACCAAGATACCATCACTTACTTCTGCACAACTGATAGATTCAACTCTAGAAAATCTGCTCACCCGAGCTCAACCAATCTTACATTCCAATAATGGACTCCGAATCTTGAAAAGGATTTTCTTCAGAGATCCGAGACATCCAAAGCTTTTCTATTTACAATATATACAATTATATGGTTTTAAAATAATCAAGATAAATATTAATTGTTTAAATTTATTTTTAGCAAGCTATATTCAAAAATAAAACAAACCTTTTAGTTAATTAAAATGAATTTAGTTTTAAATTTATTTTAATTAAATAAATATTTCTTTAATATGTAATTTAAAAAGGATTTAAATAGTTTTAAAGCTTTGTTAAAGTTAAATTTGTCTTCATTTAAAATCTTAAATTTAAAATGAAATTTAAAAGTAAATATAAAGATAAATTGGTTTAAATACTTTTTTAATGATATTTTAATCATTAATAAGAATAAAGTGTTATCTTAAAGATAATTAAGATTTAATAATTTAGGATAAATTAAATTATTAAGGTAATTGAAAGATAATTAATCAATTTAATTAAATTATGATTTGGATTAATAAATTTAGTAATTAAGGGTTTAAATTGATTAATTAAGGTTTAATTAAATTAATTAAATGTTAATTAATTTGAAGTTAAGAATCATTAATTTGGAATTATTAATTTTTGATTAGGAATAAATTAATCAAATAATTAAGGATAAATTAAGTTATAGTTAAGTACTTAATTAATCAAGTAATTAGAGATAAATTTATTGATAATTAGAATTAATTAAGTTGTAAATTAATAATGGTTAATTAATGTTTAATTATTTAAGGAAGATAATTAAAGAATAGTTAATGTAGATCATTAACTTGGATTTATTAAATAATCAATTTATGTGATTAATTGGATTAATTAATTAAGATAATCATTTGTGGAAATTGTTTAATTACTTAATGGAAAGTAATTAAGAGATTAATTACTCATTGTAATTAATTGAATTAGTTAAGTAAATTAATTAAGTTTAATTAATTTATGATAATCACATATTGATTTGTGAAGTTAATTACTTAATAGAAATTAATCAAGGGATTAATTAAAGATAATTAATTAAGGAGTAATTAATTTATTTGATGAAGTAATGAAGGGTAGTTAATTACTAAATAAGATTAATCAAAGGTGATTAATAATTATGATTTAATTGAAGATTAATTACTTAATGTAATTAATTTAATTAGAGTAATAAAAATGTAATTAGGGATCATTAATTAATATAATTAATGATGTAATTAAGAATTGATTAATTAAGGAATAATTAATAAATGAAGTGATTAATTAATGTAATTAATTAAGGAGTAATATAATTAATTATAGTTAATTAATAAATGAAGTAATTAAAGATTAATTACTATAAGTGGTTAAGAGTAATTAATTTGTGAAATAAATTTAATGCTAATTATTTGAATGTAATTAAATGTTAATTAATCAAGGATGATTAATTAAATTGGATGACGATTGATTAATTGATTGATAATTAATTAATAGTGATTTAAGCAAGATTGTTAATGATGGAAGTAATTAATTTAATTTACTTTAAATTAATTAGAGATGAAGTATTTAATTTAATTCATTTTAAATTAACTATAAATGGTGATTAATAAATCATTGCTTATGAATGGATGATATTGAATGTTGTGCATTGTTGATATCTCTGATGAGATATATGCTGATCTATGATATGGATGATTGGTTGAATTGTAATGATAATGTGAATTATCTGATAATGTAGATTATCTATTGAGTTATCTATCTGTGTGTATATAGATAAAGAATTGAATGTTTTAACTTTAAAACAACTTGGCCTTAAAAGATACGTTTTGGATTTCGATGAGACCGGGATCAGGTTTCCAGATTTGGATATCCGAAAACCACATCGATCCAAATTAACGATAGGTCGCGAATCTCAAGTGAAGATGAAGATTCAGAGTGCAAGGGTTATTGTCGTTAACTCTGAGGGTGATTCCAAAATGAGTGTAATGAGATAATGCCTTCGGTTTCGTTCGAACC
The DNA here is from genome assembly GCA_030737815.1 of Allium fistulosum. Classification (NCBI taxonomy): domain Eukaryota; kingdom Viridiplantae; phylum Streptophyta; class Magnoliopsida; order Asparagales; family Amaryllidaceae; genus Allium; species Allium fistulosum. The sequence continues at coordinate 942,702,388 of CM060905.1, read as the reverse complement.
CGGAACGAACTTGTATGGATTGAATGCTTTCAGCACATCGTCAGGTGGACGATGAGCATTCTAAGGGATGTGTTCTGATTAAAGGTAATCGTGACCTCAAGCCTCATCAACCGGGAATGGCTAAAACAGGGGAGGTGCAGCAAGGCTTCGTGGGTAGCGCCCACTGAGAGCGAGATATATCCCTGTCTAGAAGTCCCTCTTATTATTCGGCTGTGTGGGCAGTTGGTTGCAAACAACTGCGGGATTGTCTTGTTCGGAATTATCCAGTAAGGGATGGTTCCGGCTTTGTGTTGCAGGGGATTGGGAGTGATCCTCGGTACGGTGATCTAGGCCACGTACTGTGACGGGCGGTACCCCGGTAGCCCTGCCATTGTATGGAATCCAAACTCCAATAAGTGCCGTACGTATTAGTTGTGCCCAACTATGTTGGAACGTGAGATGTAAGCATTCCAGCTATTTCTGTATTTTACTTGAAAACCCAAGACCCTATTATAATATAACTGGATTTCCTATCAAATGTTTTGGTTATCGTAAGGTAAAAACTTTTCCGTGTTTATGTGCGGGAAGTCTTACGAGATACCTTTTCTTTTCAAATGGTTTTCAAAGTTAAGCAACTTTAACCTGTTACTCACACCAGACCCATGTCTGACCCAAAGTGTTTATTTCTGTTTTATAAACTCTTGGGTACTCAAATTTTTACGAGTAGCCAAGGGATTCAGGTTTAGCTTTGACGAATATTCTGGAGGAGCAATGGAGCAGGAGGCTTCGGCGTTCGTAGATATAGTATTCCGCTGTGTAGATCTCTGTGATAGTGTTTGTATTGTATTTGAGTTGTAATGTTTAGACAGATGTTTATAACTGTCTAGTATGTGATGTATATGTTGTGTAACTCTGATAAGTGTTGTATATTATGTAATACTTTTGTTATTAATATAATTTATTCGTTCTGCTGTTGTAACGACCCCGAATTTCGAACAAATTAAATTGAAAATATTTAATTTATTTTTAAATATTTGAACGATAATTTAATTCGAATCCCGGATATAACTTTGAAACTGACAATTAAATTGTGAAATTTAATCGATTGAGAGTTGAATAAAAATTTAAATCTTCGATTTTAAGTCGAAGAAAAATATTTCGAAAGCTTTTAAAATTCGTATTGATAATACTGAAGATGATTAAAGCTTCAGAATTTAATTTTGAACTGTTTTGTTCAGTTTTGAAAATAATCGTTCGAACCGATATTTATAGAATAGTCATTTTTCAAACAGTCTCGGAATTCGACGAAACCAGTTCCATTGGGTCCGTAATATTGAATTATTACCGGATTTCAATTTTCGTATTTTTCAGAATTGAGATGTGTGCATACGATAAGAAAACGCGTTGAAGTTTTAAAACGAATTCAAATTTAAGTTTAAAATTTAAAATATTCAGTCAACCTCAGCTGCATTTTTCTTCACATCAGCACGATACTCCCCTTATCTCACGCCTTCGATCACGCAGAAGATCGTGCAAAAGCATACTCGTTCAAAGATAAACAAAGAAAAGCTCGTTCGAAATAAATGGCCGCTTCTCTGAAATCAAATTCATTTCCCTCTGTAAATTCACGAATCAAAAAAAAAAAATCGAACGAATTCCTTTATCCCTTCTCTACGTTTTGAACCCCAAATCTCACAACCGAAATCAAATCGAGAGAAATTTCTATTCCTCTTTTCACTTCAGCAGGGAGGCGACTTCCATCGCGCGCGTGGTATCATTGATCGAATTCGAATTCGACAGAGGTTGGTGGTGTTCGTGGTGAAGGCTGGAACGACGAGTGGAAGCTACGGTGGGGGATTCGATTTCGCGAATGACTCGGCAGCGCGTGCGCTCGCGAACGCGAGGAAAGGGGGCGAGTCGTTCGATCTGATGGAGGGTGTCTCGCGCGACAGCAAATCGTGGTGGGTTCTCGTTTGGGGAAACGAAGGTCACTGGCATCGACAGAAGCGCGTGCGCGCGAGGAATGGCAGCAAGCAAGGCGAAGGTGTCGTGAGGCGTTCGAATGGGGTAGAACGCGATCGTTTAAGGTGGAGTGTTTCGTGGCGATCGAGTTTAGGGCACGGGGATCTGGTGATGGTGTGCGAGCCTGGGTTCATGAATGTCTGTAAGGTATTCGAATTTAAATTTTTTTTAAAATAATTCTGGTTTAGTAAGAAATTAAAATATATGTATGTATTTGGATATGCTTACAGTAAAGGGTAGTATAATGTTGATATTGATATGAAAAATATATCGAGGAAAAATTTATATTTGGTTAGGAACATGTATATGAAGATAACAAAATATATAGCAATATATTTGTTAGTTAACTTGTTTAAAAATTTATTTTGGCCAGTAAAGGATTTTCAAAGAAAACTGGTTTGAAAAATAATTGTTCATTTAGAATTTAATCATTAGTTAAGATTAAATCATTTTCTAACTAAAAATTTTTATCATAGGAAATTTGATTTGAAATTAAATTATCAGTTAAAATAATTGTTAGTTAAATAAATTGTTAAAAAGGATTAATTTAAAATCAATTGTATTAAATTTGTTAAAAGAAAATTTGTTTAATTTAATTGTTTTAGAAATGGTTAGAGAATGTTAGTTTGAAACTGAAATGTTGGTTAAAAAAATTTATTTAAAGGAGAATTGGTTTAAATAAAACTATCAGTTAATTCGACTATTAAACAGAAATTAATTATTCGATTTAATTCGAATATTAATAGATTGTGTAAATTATTTATACAAGGTCGAATACAACAAAGAAAAATAAATCTGGATTTGGAATGGATGGCAAATTTAAAAGCTAAGGTGAGATCTTCTCACTCAGATTTATAATTGATTTGCAGTTATTGATTGATTTTGTTTGAATGTGCTATTAGATATGATAGGATATATCTATATATATAGCAGTATATACATATTGGCATATGTATATATTGGATTGATGATTTCCCGCCTCGTATAGCGGATGAGACCCTATTGCGCCGTTAGTAAGCGGATTTATAAAAACCTATATACCGCGATAATTCCGTACTGGAACGGAATTGGTATTGTGCTAACGTCTTTGGATGCAGGGAAACAGGTTGGAGGGATCCAACTGGACCCCTCACATTGATTGAATTTATTTATACTGTGATATGGATATGTGAATGATTATATTGATGTTATCGACCATATTGATGTCTGGAAAATTGTTGAAAGCTAAAATTTAGCTGAATGGATGTTTGATATCATTGGATTCCAAAAATAAACGAAATTGAATTTTTGGAAATAAAAATAGAAATTTCTAAGTGAATTTGATTTTAGAAATTTAATGAATTCGAAGAAAGGAATTTTAAAGTATAAAAAGTTAATTTTTATAATCTTATCGAATTTATTTCCAGAATAAAGTGAAAATGTTAAATAAATGAATTTCGCATAATCGTGAGTATAAATTGAAGAATTTAATTTAAGAATTTGGATTTTTAAATAGATTGAAAGAAACGATTGAGATTTATTTTCTTAAAAAGGAATTTATTTAAAAGAAGATAAGTTGGAAATCCGATTTGAAATTTACTTGGTAAATTGAAACGATTTGGGAAGTAAATGTAAAATGACTTCAATTTAAAGAATCCATTTAAAAACAGGATATTGAATAATTTGAAAAGAATAAGAATTTATTTTAGTAGTGAAAATAAATTTAGAAATCAATTTGTAATTGATTTGGAGTTAAAGTAGAATTAGAAATTAAGTTGAAATCTGAAATGACCCTCCTATTTCCACCCTAATTTCATAAGGTTTTTTTTTTCTTTTTTGCTATGAGATGATATATTGATATATCATTCATTACAAACATATTTTCCAAGGTCATTTTCTTTTTCCAATAACCAAAATATATCCAGGATCAAAATAACTTACCAATATAAATATATCAGTGCATATCTAATAATATACACATACATATGAAGATGTATGTGTTCTTCTTGTTTAAATTCAGAGTATATACTTTATATTTTTTTTTTGTTCAATAACATCCTGTTTGATTTAGAGATTTAGTAATTCAGATACATTATTGTATTCAGATTTTTGGCCATAAAATCCACTAAAATATGTACTTTAGTCTGTCATTAGGATCAAGAAATGATCAAGTAATATTCAGTAGTAAACAAGCTTTTAATGTTGATGATTGTGTTTAAAGTCTGGATAATATTAGATTCAGTAAAAAAGAAAGTGGATCCTAAGTGAACACAAGCAACATCTAGGCGTAATGGAAACGCGCCTAACTTATACGTAAAAGGTCACGAGTTCGAGTACCATGCAGGTCGGTTCAAACACAATTTTTGGTTTTCTTTTTTTTTTGAAAGGTTAGAAATCTGATACCTACCTATAATTGTACATATATGTTTAATTTTTGCCTATAACCCAACATACAAAACAATCCTTCTCACTTACTATTTTTGTATCCCATTCCTACAACTGTTTTAAGAATTTATGATCATATTTTTGCTCAAATATCAACATGTACACAGATGTACATGTACATGTCAATATTTCTGCTCATTTTCCAGAAAACTGGGTGAATCAATTGCTAAATGTACTAAGCTTTGAAATGCATTTTTATTTTCAGAATACAATCTATCATGATCAACCAATACTTCATTTAATTGAAGCTGGTTAACTCATGAATCCTGTATCTGCCACACTAGTTCAATTTCATTGCATTCTGTTTAAAGCTTTAGGAAAACATCTTACTCTTCTCAATTCAATTCAGAAATGAATTCAAACTTAATTACAAAGCATTTCAGTAAAAAGAAAATAAAATCCTGTTAAGTCTACTTCTTGCTAAATCCAGATTTTGTTCTAAAACTCAGTGCTCTGTTATATCTCAAGATTAACTATTACATAATATAGACTTTACAAAACAACAGCTCAACTACATATGCATATTTCTCTTCCAAACATCCATATCAGTAATTAAAATCATTTCCTTGTTTCCCACTCAGATTTTTCCTTTGAGATTTTAAACCTTAGTGCATAACAATATATTTAACATGATACAACTAGTTCATCTAACCATAATAGAATTCATTACATAACTGGAAATCTTAGAACATAAAATTTTTCCTGAATACATGCAGATATAATCGATTTAAACTCTTATTGAAACTAGCTAGCATGTTCATTCACTCCTCCATAAAAGCCATAACTTCATTTTTACTTAGTGCCTGGGTTACCTGAAAGAACATAAGTGGCTGCCTCATTTTAAAATGAGACACCCCAGATGTCATGAGCAAACAAGGGTCAGATCTATGATCTGGTATGAGTAACATCAATTCATTCATGATATTAAGCAATAGAGAATATAAGGGTACTAACTTGTTGATTCAACTAATATGCAATTCAGTTGTTTAAGCAATTTTCTGCAATCAATTATTTCAACATAGTATAATTATGTTGATTCAGGTATGATATATTCATTTATCATTCTTTCACTTGCATACATAGTCATGCAAACATAATTATCTATTTGCAACAATTTCACTTACTGGAATCATCTTGGTTCCATACCATTCAACCTAAGAAATATCCATATTCCTATTTCTTCATTTACAGGTTGTATAATTCAATTTAAATCCCTGCCTCATCTGCTATTAAGGAATCACTGGGACACATTGCAATGAACTAATTCACATCATTGCACAAAGATCTCAGGGCTTAAACAAACCATGTGCCAACTTGCATACTTCAAATATGACAAGCATTCCAGCAGCTTTCTTGGCCTTCCCTTCCCTAGTTTATTTACTAGTGTATTGTCTTAAATCCTATCATCAAATATGCTAAGTGAACATATCACTGCAAACATGGAAACATCCATAATTTCTTCTAGCATAATTCTCCTCAGAAATAATCAGACAGTTATTTCCTAAATGGGGTCAATATGTCTTGATCTTAGTAAAATATAAGAACATTTTCAACTGTAAAAGAGGCATGGCATGTTATATTGATCTGCAAGCCTTTATGATTGATTCAGATTCAAGATCTGGTTCAATCATAATTTTAGCTTGTGGGTTTCTTCTTTTTGATTTGATTAAGGGCTCAGCACTTAGAAAATTTCTTTTGCACCCTTAACATTCTTCTTTTCAAGCCTCAGCACTTATACCAAGTATAATGCAGCTCCATTCATTTTTTACAAAGTTTCCATGCCATAGATCTATAACAGTTGAGAGTATTCTCTATATAATTTTTAAGATCCTAAACTTTAACATTTATGAGTATAACTAAAACAGTATAATACTCATCCAAAGACAAATGTCTCAGCCAATCAAAGATCATCCAAAATCATCCATATTAAATCATATCAGATTTAAAATAAGACATCCAAAAAGCATTGATGAAATCATATACATCAAAACCAGAAATACATAAATAGCAATATATAAAGTGGCTGCCTCAACTCAGGTCTTAATGCCATGAACTCAGTGAGATTACTCACCTAAATGTTTAATCCAGAAAATTCTTGTTTGAGTGTTCTCTCCTTTCTTCCAATATTTTCCTTCTTTTCTTATTTTTGTGCAGCTCGGGGTAAAAATGATTCTACTGGCTAAACTGCCTATTTATAAGCATTTTTCCTCTAGGGTTTTGTTGAAACAGAATTCCATTTCTGTCCTGGCTAGCATCATGCATTTTTCATTCATAATACCCCGGCCATATTAACCAATTTAAAGGCTGCATTTTCTTTCTTTTACTTTTCAGAAAATGGCCACTCTCCTAGTCATGTTAAAAGTGTGACTATCCTATTTTTATTTTAATTATTTCTGAAAATCCCCTTTTGCTATTTTTGCCTATACAAGCTCATTAACTTGTATCACATTTCATGTCATTTTAATGTCATAGTTTTACTTGCTTATATATATATATATATACTTTTCAGTGTTTAAAAATATATATATTTGTACACATATCTTATCTAAGCTTATTTTAATTTCTCTTTAATTTCAGAAGCATATGCACCTATATGTATACAGGTTAATATACATAATTTTCTCTTCTGGGTTTTAAATAAAATTTGTTTACTGATTTAAAGTAAAGCCTACTTTTTCTTACTTTCTAAGATGATCCATATAATTTCAGAAATCAAACAACCATGTTGCCAAATCATGTTTGTATTGCCCTTTAATTCTTGTTTTAAATCCAAGAAATCTGGAGTTCTTCCTTGTGCCATTTCAGTGTGCACGTGCACACATATACCTGCACACTATTTATTCCTGAGACTTCACCATATTTAAATCTAAATATTTCAAAATTAAATCATTTTTCAAAAATGATTTTTCACAAAATTTTGGGGTATTACATTCACCCCTCCTTTTAGGAATTGTGTCCTCACAATTTTTCTAACATTTATAGTGAGCATCTTTTTCTTTTCTGAAAACTTATCAAACATATGCATAAGCAAACAAATTCAACCATATCAACCATGCATAACAAATAATTTTTCCAGAAAGAAAAAAAAAATTACCTTTTAATTTGCAAAAAGCTTAGGATAATCCATTCTAATCTTATCCTCTAACTCCCATGTGCAGTCATTAGGATCACTACTCCACTGGATCTTAACTAGTTTCAAGGTTTTGCTCCTTAATTTCTTTTCTTCCTTGGCTACAATCCCCACTGGTTCTTTTTCATAAACCAAGTCAGGATTTATTTGAATTTTGGTAGGCTCTTCCAAAATGTCTTCCTTATCATGTACCCATTTTCTAAGTTGGGACACATGAAAAACATTATGCATTGCTTTCATCTCCTCTGGTAGTTCTAATTTGTAAGCCAATGAACCAATTCTTTCCAGAATTTTATAGGGTCCAACATACCTTGGTGTAAGCTTACCTTGCCTGCCAAATCTCATGACTTTCTTCATAGGTGAAATCTTGATGAAAACAAAGTCTCCCACTTCATATTCCACTTGCTTTCTCTTCCTATCTGCAAATTTCTTTTGCCTATCTTGAGCTGCTGCTATTCTTTTTCTTATTAACCCAATTCTCTCTGTAGTTTCTTTAACATATTCAGGTCCAAGAACAGCCCTTTCTCCAGCCTCTACCCAGCATATAGGTGATAAACATGGCTTGCCATATAAGGCTTCAAATGGTGCCATCCCTATGGTGCTTTGGTAACTGTTATTGTATGTGAATTCAGCTAGATGGAGGTGGTCTTCCCAGTTGCCTCCAAAGTCCAGTGTACATGCTCTCAACAAATCCTCTAAGACTTTGTTCACCACCTCAGTTTGACCATCTGATTGTGGATGGTAGGCAGTGCTTAAGCACAATTCACTCCCCATAGCCTCTTGAAAACTTTTCCAAAACCTTGAGGTGAAGATGGTATCCCTATCACTCACAATGGTTTTAGGTATGCCATGCAACCTTACTACCTCTTTCATGAATATTTGAGCCAATTTTGGAGCATTTCTTTCTGCTCTAACTGGGATAAAATGTGCTACCTTAGTTAGCCTATCCACAATTACCCATATACTTGTGTTTCCCTTCTTAGATCTAGGCAGACCATCTATGAAATCCATAGATATATCCCCCCACTTCCACTGTGGTATGCTAAGGGGTTGCAATAGTCCTGATGGCCTTTGTGTCTCTGCCTTGACTTGTTGGCAAGTCATGCACCTTGCAACATATCTGGCCACATCTGACTTCATCCCCTTCCACCAAAGATTTCTTTTCAAATTTTGATACATCTTGGTGCTACCTGGGTGTATGGAGTACTTACTCCTATGGTACTCATTTAATATTTCCTCTTTCAATTCTATATTTTCTGGAACACATATCCTGTTTTTATTCCTCAAATACCCATTTTTATCAACTTGATAATTTATTACTTCCTCCCCTTTTGATATGAGCATTTTCTTTTCCCCCATGTTTAGGTCTTGTTCCTGCATTTGCCCAATCTTAAGAAGTAAATCCGATTGCAGAGATATCATACTTAATTTCCCTTTACCTTCACCTTCTTCAATGGGCATCATTTGTTCCTCACTACTTTCCTCAATTTCCAAATCAGTAAGTATAGACAAATCCCTAAACTCTTCCATCATCAACATGGCTACTTTGGCATGTTGTCTACTCAAGGCATCTGCAACTTTATTTGCCTTGCCTGGTGTATACAGTATATCTAGATCATAGGCAGCTAGGAACTCTACCCATCTATGTTGCCTCATGTTCAAATCTTTTTGTGAGAATAAATATTTCAGTGCCTTATGATCAGTGTACAAAATGAATTTGGCACCTAACAAATAATGTCTCCAAAGTTTCAAAGCATACACAACTGCTGCTAGTTCAAGATCATGGGTTGCATACCTGGTTTCATGTGGCTTTAATTGCCTAGATGCATAGGCTACCACCTGGTCTTGCTGCATCAACACAGCCCCCAACCCAGAGCCACTTGCATCAGTGTACACAACCAAATTTTCATTTCCTTCTGGCACTCTCAACACTGGTGCATTAATCAGAGCTTCCTTTATTTTGATAAAAGCTTGCTCACATTTTTCTGTCCATACAAAGGCTTGGTTCTTTCTAGTTAAATTGGTAAGTGGTGATGATATTTTTGAGAAATCTTTTATGAATCTCCTATAATATCCTGCCATCCCCATAAATGATCTAATCTACTTGATGGTGCTAGGCCTTTTCCATGCTTGGATTGCCACTACCTTGTTAGGGTTTACTGATATTCCTTTGGCAGAGATGACATGCCCAAGGAAATGCACTTCTTCTTTCCAAAAGGCACATTTTGAAAATTTTGCCTTTAAATCATTTTCCCTTAGTCTTGACAAAACTAAATGCAAATGATTTTTATGCTCTTCCACTGTCTTGGAATAAATCAAAATGTCATCAATAAAAATCAGTACAAATTTGTCTAGATAATCTCTAAATATTCTATTCATCAAATCAACAAAATATGAAGGAGCATTTGTCAAACCAAATGGCATAACCAAAAATTCATATAAGCCATATCTTGTGTTAAATGCAGTGTACTTAACACTTGAGTCTTCAACCTTCATTTGATGGAATCCTGATGCTAAGTCTAGCCTAGAAAATATTTTAGCTTCACTGAGTTGGTCAAAGAGATCATCTATTCTAGGCAATGGGTATTTATTCTTGATGGTTACTTTATTTAGCTCCCTGTAATCTATGCACATTCTCAAGGTACCATCATGTTTTCTTACAAACACTACTGGAGAACCCCAGCAGGAATTGCTTGGCCTTATAAATCCCTTGCCTTCTAATTCTTCCAACTGATTTTTCAATTCTTTCAGTTCACTTGGCCCCATTCTATAAGGTTTCTTAATTATTGGACTTGCTCCTGGAATGAGATTAATTTGGAACTCAACTGGTCTGTGGTGTGGAACACCCTTAACTTCCCCAAACACATCCAAGTATTCATTAACTATGGGAATTTCTTCAATGGTTAGTTCACTCAGATCTTTTTCTAAGTCAATTAAATGATATAGTTTTCCTTCCTTAGCTACCTCACATAAAACTGTGATTCTCTGGCCTCTAGAATTTTGCAATGATATGGTGGATGAGTCTAAATTAATTATGGCTTTAAATTGCCTTAACCAGTCTACCCCCAATATAACACCTATATTTGGGTAATTCAAAACATATAAATTGGAAATAAAAATATTTCCTCCTATGTTTAACTCCACATCCACACAAATCATATTTAAGACACTAGAACTCCCCAATGGACTGTGTATATGCAATGGGGTTTCAACTAATATGCAATTCAGTTTTAGCACTTTAACCAATTCATAAGAAATTAAGGAGTGAGTTGCCCCAGTATCATACACTACTGTTATGGGTATGGTACAAATAAGTAATGTACCTTCCACTTGGCTATGGTTTACAGTGTTACTTTCCACTGTGGCTTTGCCTTTTCCTTCCAAATTTGCCAATTTGCCTTGCTGTTTATACTCAGGACAATTCCTCTTCATATGTCCCTCTTTCCCACATAGATAGCATTTGAAAGCTCCTCCTTTCAACTCTGGACATTTTGGTTTGATATGCCCTTCTTTTCCACACTGATGGCACACAATTTTCTTCTTGTCTTCCTTAGCTTTGACATCTCCAGTGCTTTTGTTACTAGCCTCTTCTTTCTTCTTATCATAAGGGTGATACCTCCCCTTACCTTTCTTGTTATTATTGCTCTTAAAATTTCTGAACTTCTCCCTTTCCTTGTCATGCTGCTCCAACCTCAAAGCTAAGTCTATCACATGATCAAAAGTCTTGTCTGCATAAGGTAACATAGCTCTGCTAAGTCCTGGGTTTAGAACTTTTATGTACCTATCATTTTTAGATGCTTCATCTGCCACAAGCATTGCTCCATATGTGGAAAGTCCCTCAAACTTTTGAGTGTATTCTGTGACAGTCATGGTTCCTTGTCTAAGCCTAATGAATTCTTCTAGCAAGGTAGTCTTTGCTGATGCTGGTACAAACCTTGCCTCCAACATCTCTTTGAATTGATTCCAAGTGATTTCATTCTCATTCCTTCCTGCAATGATTACTTCCCACCAGCCTAAAGCTACTCCTTTCAGCTGTCTTGAAGCCACTTGCCTCTTTCTTTGATCATCAAGTTGCATGTCATTGAAAATTCTTTCCAATGTTCTCAACCATGTTTGAATTTCCATGATACTCTGTGACGCCCCACCTCTATACCCACGCTAGCCAAGAACACTACGGAGTAGTGCTGTCAACTAGCGCGAAGAATAAGGCTGTTGAGGAGCGACCATCTATGTAATTGCCTTGTGCGAGCACCGATGTGTCAGATAATAAAACATTGCATTTCATTTTTTTTTTGAGGAAACCCGACATTCCGATACAAACTCAAAGCTACTACACAGTGGCTATAATAGTTTAGGACAATAGATATAAAAATAACACAGATAACATAAATGCGGAATAAAGATGGAACGAAAAGTCTCATATATACAATAACTGATATCAGTTACAATACATTTGACACAATACAAATGATACAACTACAACTGTCGACTCAAGAAGTTATATATATACAAGTACATTATCGACTAATATACATGAATACATTATCATCTTAAAACAGACACCCTGACTACTACAACAGTACGAAGACCACTTCAAATGATATAAAAAGTCTTCATAGCTCTAGCAGCAACCCAAAGCTAAAAATCTACAACCTGTAAATACTCGGTCTGACCCGAGTATTACATTCAAAAGAAAATAATACCCGGATCAGTCTAATTCAAACCAGTTTATTAGTGCATATAGGCAGTAATAATCAATCTCAATATAGATGACAGTCACCGAAATCTCGTATATCCAACTCTCGGTACGAGAATTGGATAACGGCAGATGTAACACTAAACAGTGTTAATCCACAAAACAGAAATCCAAAGCAGTTTAAATAATTGAAATGTCAATGCAAAAATATCAATGCTAATTGGCTGCAGTACACGCTAACGTGTACTGCCTCGCCAATACAGCCTATGAATTACGCAACAGGTCGATGAATTAAAGATAAAAGAAATATCGATTAAAATCTGTCAATTCTGGGTGGCTGCAGTGCACGCACGCGTGCACTGCCTCGCCACCACCGAAAATAAAGTCACCACCACAATGAAACTGCAGTGGCAAACAGGTATAAGGACGAAGACAGGCTGCAACTAAACTGCAGAAAAGTCATCAACAGTTCAAGCATACGCAGCAATAGACACGAATTCGAGCACATCGTGAAGCAGAACCAAGTGCAGTTCAGCTGAGATGGACAACTCGAGAATAAACATTTACAAACTGTATCAGTAATCAATTGCCAACAAGAACAGATGAACATCAGTGCAGACAAGTATGAATTCGAACATGAAAAGGAGAACATCATTGCCAGTGCAACATGTAGAAGATGATGCAGTGAAGCATGTACAAGGGCAGTACATATGAACATCATAATACAAGTCTCACTGTCAATGCTACTGCTCAGCAGACAAATATCAAATAAACCTGAATCAAGACAGGGAACCGAAGGCAATGCAATATGTCAACACTGCAGGTAACAAGTGATACAGGTCGTGTATGAGGTTGAGTGAAACTGCTACAAATATGCACAGGTACAAGTTCGACATGGCATGGTTCAATGCAAATGACCAGACTCGAGCATACATACAAGACTGTGCCACCAGACCAGCTACAACAATGTAAGAACAGAATGAATGACTCAAATGTGCAACTGCAAATGACAGAAAAGATAACCAATGGGACAGGCAAAGGCAACAAGACCAGTGCAGATGATCAACCAAGTCCAACAACTCAAGTTCAAGTGAGTAAAGCATGTACACAGGGAAACAACTGAAACATGAACCAACTCAAGTTAGTTCAACATGCGAATGAAACTGTACATGAAGCATAACCACATTAACTCAAATAACAAGACTAGATGTGCAATACCATACAAGGCAATGCATCAGAAAACTCAAGTGAAGCTACAGTGTCAATAACAAGTGCAAGAGCTACAACTTCAACCAGCAAGACCATCAGCATGAAAACAATAACAAAAGCATGCAACATAGGTGAAACAGAGGTGAGTGCAAACATCAATAGCAGTGAAGATCAAGTTAAAGTGATGAAGCACTATTTCAACTGACTCAAGTACACTAGTGCACAAAAGTAACATTGGATATCTACATGAATGGTAACAAGTTCAAAGTCGAGTCACAACTGCAACCATGATCAAATGCATCAAAACTGAATGACAGACCAGACAATGGAACATCAGAGTACAAATGAAACAGTGCAACAGAGCATGTGCAAGATCAGTGAAGTAAACGAACACAAGAAATGAACAATGAAGCAGCGCAGTACAACAGAGATGTACAGATCAGAGAAGATGGTCAGAGACAAGAAGCCAAAGTCAGGTGACTGCGCAATGACACTGAAACCATATAAATACAAGGATGCAGTTATACAAAATTCTTTGACATCATCGGCAATTTTAAAATCAAGTTACGAAACCAAGTCAAAGTCATGTCGAGGAATCAAAGATCGACTACGAATCGAAGCCGAAGACAACAAAGAAATCAAACTGAATCAAACTCAAGTCAGAACTCAAGGTCACGACAACCCAGTAAATGAAATATACGAATTGGAACGAGTTAGAGATCAACACTAGCATTCATACAAAAACCAATGGTCGAATAATTCTAAATGTCAAATTCGAACGAACAACAGACGAACGAAAATAAGGGTATCGAACCCTATGAAAACAGAAATCTCATCGACAAACAGTTTCAGTTTACAACCGCAAGGCCAAAGTCGAAAAGAAATCAATACAAAACGACATGAATCATTGCAAGTAAAATGAATAGCCACCCAAACAATTGAATCACGAACGAAGATCAAAGCATTAGCCAAAATCACAGAGACGAAATCAACGTCGTCGAACTCAAACTCATAACAGTGATTAACCACGAGAACAAACATCTCAAAACAATCGAGCATAACAACAGAATGATACTCGAGAATGAATTAGAAGTGAGCAGAACTCACCTTTTTTCCCCGAAGCGAAAGGACGAGCTTGACCAAAAATCGAATCAGCCGAAGCAAGCTTCAACGAGACGAACGATCGAAGTCGCACGCGAGTTCACCAGAGCTTCAAAGATTGACAGAGCCGAAGCTCCTAATTTGCCAGTGGAACGAACAAGGACAAAGCCCCAATTTTGGAAGCGACGAGGCCGAAGCCCTAATTCCAGACGAGCCACCATTCTCACAAGCCAAAAGGAAGAAGGGCAGAAGATAATATTCAATAGGGGATCGGGTTGTCTTTTATCACGGCAAAGATCAAGCATGGGCCAAGATTTAAAAAAATTTATAAAGCCCGAATACTTTTAACCATGTTTATTAAACACTTTGGTGATATTTAAAACACGATTTGAATCCATTAGAACAACGAATTCGAACACGATAAAAATTTCATATTTAGGATTTTAAATACGAAAAGACGATGTCATATTTAAATAAAATATTTAAATATATTATCGTATAAATGCGGGTTGTTACAGACTTCCCTCCTTAAAGAAATTGCGTCCTCGCAATCATAAGGGATAAATGGAAAAAAGGGTAACAACCATAAGAGCATGGCAATGTCGAATGCATAAGCAAAGCAAATGTCAACAGGGAAGTATAGGAATTATGGAAGTATCAGATAAAAATCAAAAGGTTCGATTGCTTAAAATCAAAAGAATCAACAACGAGGGGATCAAGGAATCAAAATCAGACGACTATTAGAAACAAGAATCAATCGATTTCTAGCAATTGAAAGAAAAGGAATCAGAGCAGAAATCACGTACTGCACGAATTGAATGCGAGTAAATCAAATTACTCACTTGAATCGTCAGAGAAAAAGACGAAGCTCGAATCTCAAAATCGCAAATATTCAATCATCTAAAATGATAATCGAATTTTCACAAATATCTGATTATCAAAAACGATAATCAGAAACACAAATATTCGATTAATCAAATCGAAAAATATTTAATTATCTTAATACGATAATCAAATTTCACAAATATCTGATTATCAAAAACGATAATCAGAAACACAAATATTCGATTAATCAAATCGAAAAATATTTAATTATCTTAAACGATAATCAAATTTCACAAATATCTGATTATCAAAAACGATAATCAGAAACACAAATATTCGATTAATCAAATCGAAAAATATTTAATTATCTCAAATGATAATCAAATTTCACAAATATCTGATTATCAAAAACGATAATCAGAAACACAAATATTCGATTAATCAAATCGAAAAATATTTAATTATCTTAAACGATAATCAAATTTCACAAATATCTGATTATCAAAAACGATAATCAGAAACACAAATATTCGATTAATCAAATCGAAAAATATTTAATTATCTTAGACGATAATTAAATTTCACAAATATCTGATTATCAAAAACGATAATCAGAAACACAAATATTCGATTAATCAAATCGAAAAATATTTAATTATCTCAAATGATAATCAAATTTCACAAATATCTGATTATCAAAAACGATAATCAGAAACACAAATATTCGATTAATCAAATCGAAAAATATTTAATTATCTTAGACGATAATTAAATTTCACAAATATCTGATTATCAAAAACGATAATCAGAAACACAAATATTCGATTAATCAAATCGAAAAATATTTAATTATCTCAAATGATAATCAAATTTCACAAATATCTGATTATCAAAAACGATAATCAGAAACACAAATATTCGATTAATCAAATCGAAAAATATTTAATTATCTTAGACGATAATTAAATTTCACAAATATCTGATTATCAAAAACGATAATCAGAAACACAAATATTCGATTAATCAAATCGAAAAATATTTAATTATCTTAGACGATAATTAAATTTCACAAATATCTGATTATCAAAAACGATAATCAGAAACACAAATATTCGATTAATCAAATCGAAAAATATTTAATTATCTCAAATGATAATCAAATTTCACAAATATCTGATTATCAAAAACGATAATCAGAAACACAAATATTCGATTAATCAAATCGAAAAATATTTAATTATCTTAGACGATAATTAAATTTCACAAATATCTGATTATCAAAAACGATAATCAGAAACACAAATATTCGATTAATCAAATCGAAAAATATTTAATTATCTTAGACGATAATTAAATTTCACAAATATCTGATTATCAAAAACGATAATCAGAAACACAAATATTCAATTAACGAGTCCGGAATTAACCGAAGTAGTAAAAGTATGGTTTCATAGTCCGTACTTTTGCTAAATCGTTTAAATCTCTTTATCGTTTCCTTGAAAGTGCAGGATTGTGTGTTTTTTTTTTTTTTAAAATAACATTTCACATTCTCAAACGGACAAGTCCGGAATTAAGCGAATCGGTAAAAGAAAGGGGTCATAGTCCTCGATTTTTCTGAAACGTTTAAATCGCTTCCTCGTTCTTTTGAAAATGCAAACTGTAAGAATTTTGAAAACAATTTTAATTTATATTTTGAAACAACTTTTAAAAATAACGAATTTTGAAAATACGTGATTAAATTAGCAATATCAGTATTGCGGGAGAACCGCTTGTAAATTCATTTTAAAATTGACGGTTACCGAAGTTAACACGTCAAAGTCTCATTAAAATAACTGGCATCAAAGTATAATACCAAATGAATTTTCATTCATCAAAGATGTCACAAGAATCTTCTCAAAGATAGAAAGGGATATCATACCCTAAACTTGTATTCATAACAAGTCAATAACACATGAATTCACCAATACACAAAAATTGACAAAACTTGTCAATAGAAATCACGAAAATTGGTGAAGCACAAATTCTAGAAATCATCTCAAGAAATCCAGAAAACACATGAAGGGGGGGGGAGGCCTAGCATAAAATTGGGAGTATGAAAACTCCAAAACACCGGTATCACATGACGAGACGCTATCTCTTGGTGGCTAACCAATAAAGTTTCACACAGGAATGGTCCGAAGACCGTAGGGCGCTACCCTACAACAAAGCGGGGTATAGTCTCCCTCGCAGACAAAGAGACATCGCACAGTTGCTAGTCTAAATCATAAAAAGAAAAGGGGAAAGGCCTATCACAAAAATGGGAGTATGAAAACTCACCGACCGGTATCACATGACGAGACGCTATCTCATGGAAGCCATCCATTAAATTTTCACACAGGAATGGCCCGAAGACCGTAGGGCGCTACCCTACAACAAAGCGGGGTTTAGTCTCCCTCGCAGACAAAGAGACATCGCACAGTTGCTAGTCTGAATCATAAAAATCACACAAAGAGTATCCAGACAACCCTCAAAGCCCAAGAGATATGTGTGAGACGAAATCACACCGATGAGGCCTAGTCTAACCGTGCAATATGTGTGAGACGAAATCACACACTGGTGTCTAGACAATCCTCAAAGCCCAAGAGATATGTGTGAGACGAAATCACACCGATGAGGTCCAGTCTAAATCATAAAAATGATCGTCATGATCATAAAGAAGTGTCAATCACACCAAGCTAGTAAATATATGAGTTTAGCTTCATGTCCCATAACCACTTGCTTAACTTAAATATTTACGAACAAGCTGTAAATCTTCACTAGGAAATTGTCACAAAAAGGGTTCAATCGAACAAGTCCAAGAGCTAACCGACGAAGTAAACGCAAGCGTTTCATACCACTTGTTTTACTAGGCCGTTTAATTCAATTTCTCATACGAGTGAAATAAAGGCTTGTATATACTAATAGATTGGAAAACGATTTAGGAAAAAGAACTTTGTAGTAAAATAGTTTTGAAATCGTTTGGAAAAAGGGATTTTAATATTTACTACTAGTATAGAAAACCTTTATATTTTTAAAGTGACAAATCACAAAAATGATTGTAGAAACAATCAGTCACAAGAATTCACATACGAAGATGTGAATAGAATCCAAAGAATTCGATTCCAAATTTATCAAAGTAGGAATACCAAAAATTCCAGAAATAGAAGTTATCAAAATCAATAAAGGTGATAACAACTAATAAGAGAAGAAGAATCGATTATCAACTGGAAAAACAAAATATCAAGTTCTAAATCGCTGAGATTCAAACTAGATGTGAATGAGAAATCAAAATCACTCAATTTGCAACTGGTCCAGCTATTTTTCATCACAGTGTAACAGGTACACAATGACACTCATAGCATAGACAAAAGTGGAACAAAGTCCAAAAGTCAAAATGGCTTTAATTTGCCAATTTAAAACAAAATCAACATCGGCTAAATCAATTCAAAGCCGAAAACACAAGAATAAGCGTTAGGAATTCATACCTAACAGTCAAAAATAGTCATATGTAAAGATGAGAGATAAAACATCGACAAATAGTTGTAACACATGTTCCATCTAAGTTATGTTTTATAATTGTCCTAAACCCCAGGCTCCGATACCAAGCTGTGACGCCCCACCTCTATACCCACGCTAGCCAAGAACACTACGGAGTAGTGCTGTCAACTAGCGCGAAGAATAAGGCTGTTGAGGAGCGACCATCTATGTAATTGCCTTGTGCGAGCACCGATGTGTCAGATAATAAAACATTGCATTTCATTTTTTTTTTGAGGAAACCCGACATTCCGATACAAACTCAAAGCTACTACACAGTGGCTATAATAGTTTAGGACAATAGATATAAAAATAACACAGATAACATAAATGCGGAATAAAGATGGAACGAAAAGTCTCATATATACAATAACTGATATCAGTTACAATACATTTGACACAATACAAATGATACAACTACAACTGTCGACTCAAGAAGTTATATATATACAAGTACATTATCGACTAATATACATGAATACATTATCATCTTAAAACAGACACCCTGACTACTACAACAGTACGAAGACCACTTCAAATGATATAAAAAGTCTTCATAGCTCTAGCAGCAACCCAAAGCTAAAAATCTACAACCTGTAAATACTCGGTCTGACCCGAGTATTACATTCAAAAGAAAATAATACCCGGATCAGTCTAATTCAAACCAGTTTATTAGTGCATATAGGCAGTAATAATCAATCTCAATATAGATGACAGTCACCGAAATCTCGTATATCCAACTCTCGGTACGAGAATTGGATAACGGCAGATGTAACACTAAACAGTGTTAATCCACAAAACAGAAATCCAAAGCAGTTTAAATAATTGAAATGTCAATGCAAAAATATCAATGCTAATTGGCTGCAGTACACGCTAACGTGTACTGCCTCGCCAATACAGCCTATGAATTACGCAACAGGTCGATGAATTAAAGATAAAAGAAATATCGATTAAAATCTGTCAATTCTGGGTGGCTGCAGTGCACGCACGCGTGCACTGCCTCGCCACCACCGAAAATAAAGTCACCACCACAATGAAACTGCAGTGGCAAACAGGTATAAGGACGAAGACAGGCTGCAACTAAACTGCAGAAAAGTCATCAACAGTTCAAGCATACGCAGCAATAGACACGAATTCGAGCACATCGTGAAGCAGAACCAAGTGCAGTTCAGCTGAGATGGACAACTCGAGAATAAACATTTACAAACTGTATCAGTAATCAATTGCCAACAAGAACAGATGAACATCAGTGCAGACAAGTATGAATTCGAACATGAAAAGGAGAACATCATTGCCAGTGCAACATGTAGAAGATGATGCAGTGAAGCATGTACAAGGGCAGTACATATGAACATCATAATACAAGTCTCACTGTCAATGCTACTGCTCAGCAGACAAATATCAAATAAACCTGAATCAAGACAGGGAACCGAAGGCAATGCAATATGTCAACACTGCAGGTAACAAGTGATACAGGTCGTGTATGAGGTTGAGTGAAACTGCTACAAATATGCACAGGTACAAGTTCGACATGGCATGGTTCAATGCAAATGACCAGACTCGAGCATACATACAAGACTGTGCCACCAGACCAGCTACAACAATGTAAGAACAGAATGAATGACTCAAATGTGCAACTGCAAATGACAGAAAAGATAACCAATGGGACAGGCAAAGGCAACAAGACCAGTGCAGATGATCAACCAAGTCCAACAACTCAAGTTCAAGTGAGTAAAGCATGTACACAGGGAAACAACTGAAACATGAACCAACTCAAGTTAGTTCAACATGCGAATGAAACTGTACATGAAGCATAACCACATTAACTCAAATAACAAGACTAGATGTGCAATACCATACAAGGCAATGCATCAGAAAACTCAAGTGAAGCTACAGTGTCAATAACAAGTGCAAGAGCTACAACTTCAACCAGCAAGACCATCAGCATGAAAACAATAACAAAAGCATGCAACATAGGTGAAACAGAGGTGAGTGCAAACATCAATAGCAGTGAAGATCAAGTTAAAGTGATGAAGCACTATTTCAACTGACTCAAGTACACTAGTGCACAAAAGTAACATTGGATATCTACATGAATGGTAACAAGTTCAAAGTCGAGTCACAACTGCAACCATGATCAAATGCATCAAAACTGAATGACAGACCAGACAATGGAACATCAGAGTACAAATGAAACAGTGCAACAGAGCATGTGCAAGATCAGTGAAGTAAACGAACACAAGAAATGAACAATGAAGCAGCGCAGTACAACAGAGATGTACAGATCAGAGAAGATGGTCAGAGACAAGAAGCCAAAGTCAGGTGACTGCGCAATGACACTGAAACCATATAAATACAAGGATGCAGTTATACAAAATTCTTTGACATCATCGGCAATTTTAAAATCAAGTTACGAAACCAAGTCAAAGTCATGTCGAGGAATCAAAGATCGACTACGAATCGAAGCCGAAGACAACAAAGAAATCAAACTGAATCAAACTCAAGTCAGAACTCAAGGTCACGACAACCCAGTAAATGAAATATACGAATTGGAACGAGTTAGAGATCAACACTAGCATTCATACAAAAACCAATGGTCGAATAATTCTAAATGTCAAATTCGAACGAACAACAGACGAACGAAAATAAGGGTATCGAACCCTATGAAAACAGAAATCTCATCGACAAACAGTTTCAGTTTACAACCGCAAGGCCAAAGTCGAAAAGAAATCAATACAAAACGACATGAATCATTGCAAGTAAAATGAATAGCCACCCAAACAATTGAATCACGAACGAAGATCAAAGCATTAGCCAAAATCACAGAGACGAAATCAACGTCGTCGAACTCAAACTCATAACAGTGATTAACCACGAGAACAAACATCTCAAAACAATCGAGCATAACAACAGAATGATACTCGAGAATGAATTAGAAGTGAGCAGAACTCACCTTTTTTCCCCGAAGCGAAAGGACGAGCTTGACCAAAAATCGAATCAGCCGAAGCAAGCTTCAACGAGACGAACGATCGAAGTCGCACGCGAGTTCACCAGAGCTTCAAAGATTGACAGAGCCGAAGCTCCTAATTTGCCAGTGGAACGAACAAGGACAAAGCCCCAATTTTGGAAGCGACGAGGCCGAAGCCCTAATTCCAGACGAGCCACCATTCTCACAAGCCAAAAGGAAGAAGGGCAGAAGATAATATTCAATAGGGGATCGGGTTGTCTTTTATCACGGCAAAGATCAAGCATGGGCCAAGATTTAAAAAAATTTATAAAGCCCGAATACTTTTAACCATGTTTATTAAACACTTTGGTGATATTTAAAACACGATTTGAATCCATTAGAACAACGAATTCGAACACGATAAAAATTTCATATTTAGGATTTTAAATACGAAAAGACGATGTCATATTTAAATAAAATATTTAAATATATTATCGTATAAATGCGGGTTGTTACATACTCTCTGTCCCTTCAAAGCTTTTGCCTCCTAAATGAGTATATGTCTTAAGCAGTTTTGAGAGTTCTTCATAGGGATTTTCTTGCCTTTGTCCTGCCCCATCCCTAAATGCTCTCACCAAGTCTTGCAGATTGACCATTGGTGGTGCATGGGAAGATCCTGCTCCCTGATTTGGTGGTCTCCCTACCATAGTTTGCTAATAATAATTTACATAGCTGGTTAGTTTGATATTTAGTTCCTTTTAATTTTATTTTTCTATCTAAGAACTTGATCCTTACTTCTACTATGTTGAATAACATAGCTCTGATACCAACTGAAATGACCCTCCTATTTCCACCCTAATTTCATAAGGATTTTTTTTTTCTTTTTTGCTATGAGATGATATATTGATATATCATTCATTACAAACATATTTTCCAAGGATCAAAATAACTTACCAATATAAATATATCAGTGCATATCTAATAATATACACATACATATGAAGATGTATGTGTTCTTCTTGTTTAAATTCAGAGTATATACTTTATATTTTTTTTTGTTCAATAACATCCTGTTTGATTTAGAGATTTAGTAATTCAGATACATTATTGTATTCAGATTTTTGGCCATAAAATCCACTAAAATATGTACTTTAGTCTGTCATTAGGATCAAGAAATGATCAAGTAATATTCAGTAGTAAACAAGCTTTTAATGTTGATGATTGTGTTTAAAGTCTGGATAATATTAGATTCAGTATAAAAGAAAGTGGATCCTAAGTGAACACAAGCAACATCTAGGCGTAATGGAAACGCGCCTAACTTATACGCAAAAGGTCACGAGTTCGAGTACCATGCAGGTCGGTTCAAACACAATTTTTGGTTTTCTTTTTTTTTTGAAAGGTTAGAAATCTGATACCTACCTATAATTGTACATATATGTTTAATTTTTGCCTATAACCCAACATACAAAACAATCCTTCTCACTTACTATTTTTGTATCCCATTCCTACAACTGTTTTAAGAATTTATGATCATATTTTTGCTCAAATATCAACATGTACACAGATGTACATGTACATGTCAATATTTCTGCTCATTTTCCAGAAAACTGGGTGAATCAATTGCTAAATGTACTAAGCTTTGAAATGCATTTTTATTTTCAGAATACAATCTATCATGATCAACCAATACTTCATTTAATTGAAGCTGGTTAACTCATGAATCCTGTATCTGCCACACTAGTTCAATTTCATTGCATTCTGTTTAAAGCTTTAGGAAAACATCTTACTCTTCTCAATTCAATTCAGAAATGAATTCAAACTTAATTACAAAGCATTTCAGTAAAAAGAAAATAAAATCCTGTTAAGTCTACTTCTTGCTAAATCCAGATTTTGTTCTAAAACTCAGTGCTCTGTTATATCTCAAGATTAACTATTACATAATATAGACTTTACAAAACAACAGCTCAACTACATATGCATATTTCTCTTCCAAACATCCATATCAGTAATTAAAATCATTTCCTTGTTTCCCACTCAGATTTTTCCTTTGAGATTTTAAACCTTAGTGCATAACAATATATTTAACATGATACAACTAGTTCATCTAACCATAATAGAATTCATTACATAACTGGAAATCTTAGAACATAAAATTTTTCCTGAATACATGCTGATATAATCGATTTAAACTCTTATTGAAACTAGCTAGCATGTTCATTCACTCCTCCATAAAAGCCATAACTTCATTTTTACTTAGTGCCTGGGTTACCTGAAAGAACATAAGTGGCTGCCTCATTTTAAAATGAGACACCCCAGATGTCATGAGCAAACAAGGGTCAGATCTATGATCTGGTATGAGTAACATCAATTCATTCATGATATTAAGCAATAGAGAATATAAGGGTACTAACTTGTTGATTCAACTAATATGCAATTCAGTTGTTTAAGCAATTTTCTGCAATCAATTATTTCAACATAGTATAATTATGTTGATTCAGGTATGATATATTCATTTATCATTCTTTCACTTGCATACATAGTCATGCAAACATAATTATCTATTTGCAAAAATTTCACTTACTGGAATCATCTTGGTTCCATACCATTCAACCTAAGAAATATCCATATTCCTATTTCTTCATTTACAGGTTGTATAATTCAATTTAAATCCCTGCCTCATCTGCTATTAAGGAATCACTGGGACACATTGCAATGAACTAATTCACATCATTGCACAAAGATCTTAGGGCTTAAACAAACCATGTGCCAACTTGCATACTTCAAATATGACAAGCATTCCAGCAGCTTTCTTGGCCTTCCCTTCCCTAGTTTATTTACTAGTGTATTGTCTTAAATCCTATCATCAAATATGCTAAGTGAACATATCACTGCAAACATGGAAACATCCATAATTTCTTCTAGCATAATTCTCCTCAGAAATAATCAGACAGTTATTTCCTAAATGGGGTCAATATGTCTTGATCTTAGTAAAATATAAGAACATTTTCAACTGTAAAAGAGGCATGGCATGTTATATTGATCTGCAAGCCTTTATGATTGATTCAGATTCAAGATCTGGTTCAATCATAATTTTAGCTTGTGGGTTTCTTCTTTTTGATTTGATTAAGGGCTCAGCACTTAGAAAATTTCTATTGCACCCTTAACATTCTTCTTTTCAAGCCTCAGCACTTATACCAAGTATAATGCAGCTCCATTCATTTTTTACAAAGTTTCCATGCCATAGATCTATAACAGTTGAGAGTATTCTCTATATAATTTTTAAGATCCTAAACTTTAACATTTATGAGTATAACTAAAACAGTATAATACTCATCCAAAGACAAATGTCTCAGCCAATCAAAGATCATCCAAAATCATCCATATTAAATCATATCAGATTTAAAAT
This sequence comes from Allium fistulosum, assembly GCA_030737815.1. NCBI lineage: Eukaryota > Viridiplantae > Streptophyta > Magnoliopsida > Asparagales > Amaryllidaceae > Allium > Allium fistulosum. The sequence continues at coordinate 942,677,097 of CM060905.1, read as the reverse complement.
AAGACATCCAAAAAGCATTGATGAAATCATATACATCAAAACCAGAAATACATAAATAGCAATATATAAAGTGGCTGCCTCAACTCAGGTCTTAATGCCATGAACTCAGTGAGATTACTCACCTAAATGTTTAATCCAGAAAATTCTTGTTTGAGTGTTCTCTCCTTTCTTCCAATATTTTCCTTCTTTTCTTATTTTTGTGCAGCTCGGGGTAAAAATGATTCTACTGGCTAAACTGCCTATTTATAAGCATTTTTCCTCTAGGGTTTTGTTGAAACAGAATTCCATTTCTGTCCTGGCTAGCATCATGCATTTTTTATTCATAATACCCCGGCCATATTAACCAATTTAAAGGCTGCATTTTCTTTCTTTTACTTTTCAGAAAATGGCCACTCTCCTAGTCATGTTAAAAGTGTGACTATCCTATTTTTATTTTAATTATTTCTGAAAATCCCCTTTTGCTATTTTTGCCTATACAAGCTCATTAACTTGTATCACATTTCATGTCATTTTAATGTCATAGTTTTACTTGCTTATATATATATATATATATACTTTTCAGTGTTTAAAAATATATATATTTGTACACATATCTTATCTAAGCTTATTTTAATTTCTCTTTAATTTCAGAAGCATATGCACCTATATGTATACAGGTTAATATACATAATTTTCTCTTCTGGGTTTTAAATAAAATTTGTTTACTGATTTAAAGTAAAGCCTACTTTTTCTTACTTTCTAAGATGATCCATATAATTTCAGAAATCAAACAACCATGTTGCCAAATCATGTTTGTATTGCCCTTTAATTCTTGTTTTAAATCCAAGAAATCTGGAGTTCTTCCTTGTGCCATTTCAGTGTGCACGTGCACACATATACCTGCACACTATTTATTCCTGAGACTTCACCATATTTAAATCTAAATATTTCAAAATTAAATCATTTTTCAAAAATGATTTTTCACAAAATTTTGGGGTATTACAAAATCCGATTTTAGATTCAAAAGTGAATATTTGGAAAAATGAATCCAAATTGAAATAAGGGAATGTGAATTTAAAATGGAAATGATGTTAAAACGATTTATAAAGGGATGAACTTTACAATTGTAAAGTTTTAAAAGAATGATTTTTGAAAATAAATGAATTATAAGTATTAACTTATAAGGTGGACCGTTAGTATAAAAATTGAGTTACGAATTGAACTAGTTAATAAAGAAGATTTATAAATTGTAGTTTTTATAAATGGAAATAGAATTTATAGACGTGTTTATAAATTCGAAATAGATTGAATTTGATAAATTGAATATGGAAGATTATTAAAGAAGATATATTCACGATTTTGGACAGTGAATATATTATTGAATAAAACGGATTCATTTTTGAAGAAATGATATTTTAAAAATGAAGTTAAATTGTTTTTAACGATGTTTTAAAAATGTGTTGAATATCGAAAACATAGATTTCAACAGTTCTTGTTGAAATAGACGTTTTCGAGAAATTTAAGGAAATGATGGACTATAACACTGTTGTTATAGTAAATGATTTCTGAAAGGAAATGTTTTGATGTAGTATTGGGATTTATATATCTATTAAAATCCGAATCCATATACTAGTGATTTTGAGTCGTCGTAACGATGTTTTACGTAACATTCGTTTTGACTCAAATAAATGTGTTTAAAGAGAATGATTTCCTTAAAGATTGAGTATATACTTAATTTGATTTAAGTATATCGAATATTTTCAAATGTTGAAAATAAATAGATTTGTGAAATACTTGTTATTAAATAAGTATGGAAATGCTTTTTCCAATATGAAATAAACTGTTTTGAGATTTTATCTTCGAAGATAAAATGAAATGTGAATATTTGAAATTGTTTTCAAATGGTTAAGTGTGGAAATTTTATATCTTGTAAAGATATTTTTGAAGATAAAATAATTTGGAAAATTATTTGGAATCTGATGATGTTGCGCATCTTTATTGATAGTTAAATAACCGACTATCAATATTTACCTTTAGATAGGTATTTGTTGTGAATTGGATGAATTTGAATGCCACACTTATTTTTGAATAAACGCTCACTATTCGGGTTAACCGGGAAAGGACCATGGGGTCGTATAACCCATTCCGAATATGTGATACGTCGTTATGAATCGCATTTGAAGACCGGTGTTGAAGACCGGATATTTTTGAAAACGGAAGGATTACCGTCGAGTTACTCTACACCGACTGATCTTCGGTTTAGAGGTTTTATCACCCTTAGTGACGGGAAGTCCTGACGTGATTGAAAATTATCCGGATTTGCAAGGGCTTCGTGAGAAGTGCCTTCGGTTCTGTTCGATCCCGGAACAGACTTATATGGATTGTGTGTCTGACGTTACAATTTGAGATATAAAGCTGATTTCTTTCAAATACATTTCTGTTGGGGGCGGAGAATTTATTCTCTTAGCTTAACACCCTTCTCTGAGACGTACGAGCTCAGAGGTTATGTAGTTGAAATTTATCAGCGATATATCCCAATTTGGTAACGTGGCATACTGAGTGTTGCTGTGAAATGATCAGTGTTTGATCATTTGTGATATGATCATTTGTTTCATCTTATATCTTTGTGATCATAGGTTGATCATTTTGTTGACCCGAAGCAGGGCTTTTTGTAGAAAGCGTAGCTTTGTGGACGAGACTTCGTCGAGCCTCACACCCCGGAAATGGTCGAAACAGGAAGAATGCAGCAAGGTTCTAGGGAGTAGCGCCCCTTAGTGTATGTCATTCCTTCTGGATAAAGGTGGTATCATGGTATGGAGCCCAAATACTTAACCTCTGTGGTTACTGCATTATTATTATCTATGTGGTTTGTTGCGAATCGGGGATCCTCGGGAAGATCGGTGACGATCGGGGGATGGCATACGCATGTCAGTAGTTACCTATTTTTGCAGAGGTAACCCGGCCTTGTGTTGGCAGAGATCCGGTTAGGTTCTCGGGTCGTCTATTCCAGGGACGTACCCATCGTGGATAGGAAGTTCCTTAGCCTGACCATTTGTTGGAAATCCAAAGAAACAATACGTGACTTGTACGGTTTTAGTTGTATTACCTGCTATGGAATGTGGCGGTAACCTGCTATTGAACATAGTAGCTATAGTAGGCATACGATACTGGTCGTATGTTGGCTAAGATTAATATTATATTTTCGAAATGTTTTCTACACTATGCACTAATAATAATATCAAAAATGATTTGATTTTGCGTAGTAAGCATCTTTGACTATCATAAGAAGAAATCTCCTCCAATTCTGCGTTTGCATTGTGTGTGTGGCGGGAGGTCTTATGGTAGTTTCATTTTCCAAAAGCATTGCGAAATTTATTTTAAAAATTATCTTGTTGTTTTTAAAGATATAACTGTTTTACGATCTCACACCAGTCACCATGACTGACTCGGAGTTTATTGTTTCCCTTCTAAACTCTGGGTGCCCACCAATTTCCACACGGGCAGTCTAGAGTTAGATTATCAGGATATTCTGGATATTCTGGAGCTTTGGAGATAAGCTGGAGGACGAGACGTAGTAATTGTATCTGATAGTATTTATTCCGCTGTGTATTCTGTATGAGGACAAGTTATATAACTGTCCATTGTTGTATATTGACTCTGATTGATGTATGTATAAACTGATATAGCTCTTTGTTTTTAAAGACTAGTGTTTATTTATTATATATTGTTCCGCTGCGATGTGTAAGATTCTGATATTGTTTTCTGTTCTGATGTTTTTCTGTTGTTCTTCTCTTCTTTCTTCTACCTTCTTCTTCTTCTACTTTTTCTTCTTCTTAAAAACCCTCACTATTGGAGTTTCCGGCACTCGATTGCTCGGCAGTCGATAAAGTGAGTATCGATGTCGAATTTTCGAAAGTCGAAAATTTCGGTATGTGACAAAGTGGTATCAGAGCATATGGTTAAGCGACAACCCTGCTCTGTTGGGTGTTACTCATTAGAGATAGAGTCAGTAGTACTCTAGAATGAGTTGAGTGTAATTATAGATATGAGCGCGTATTTGTTAGTGAATATAAAAAAAAAATTGTTTTATATTGTGATGATTGGTTTATTGAGTGGTATATGAACCTTCGTCGGCACAGTCTTGCAAAACTGTATCGAAGGGGTTTCTAAACACTCGAATAGAACAATTCGGCACAGTATTGTTTTGAATAGGGTGAATGAGATAATTTTACCCAAAACTATTTTTGTATAGAAAAGAAACGATTTCTATGAATTACTATAGTATATGGTTGCATGGTTGCTAGAAATGATAACATTAAACTATTATCATTGAAATTAAATGAGAAATTGGAATTATAACTCCAAAGTTAAAATAAATTCACATACGAATGAAATTTAAGATGTAAATTATAAATGTGAATTGTAAATTGAAACGGAATTCCAGAGAAGTATTTGGAAATGTTTTGAAAAGAATCTGAAAATTTTGGAGATTTGAAAAGTTTAAATCCTTTTTGATTTGAAAATGAATTTCAAAGGTTTTGAAAAATGTTTTGAAGAGATGAAAAGCTCTAAACTCTTTTCGGTCGCTGGAAAATAACTTCGGTAATGACTGCAGCATCACTGATGTTCATTTTCGGGTTTCCGGAAGAGGAATTGCTGCCAAATTGTTTTAAATGGAAAGGGTTTGGAAAATTTGGGTTTTGTTTTGAAAATTCAAAAGGATAATTTGAATTGTTTTCAAGATGGTTTTGAAAAGGTTGAAAAGACTCTGGAATACCATATTTATGAAATGTAAATAAGTTGATAACTTATAAAACATTAGAAATCTGATTGGAATAAGATTCAAATTGGAAAGGAATAAATTTGAGAATGAATGAATAAATTTGCAAGTGAATCAATTAAATAAAATGAGATTGAAAAGTGATTCATTTCAAAATTGTAAGAAATAGATTGAATTGAATTTGATTTGTGAAAAATGAAGTGAAGTATTGAACTAAAATTAGTAAGTGAAGCTAATTGAATATAGACCGAATGAATAAGGTTTAACGAATTAAATTCAATAATTACAAAAGAAAAGTAAATTAAATTCGAATTGGAAATCCAGTTTAAATGAAAGTAGGTTTAACCGTAGGGTAAATTGAAAACAAATTTGGAAATGAGCAAAAGAATAAAACTGGAATTAAAACTGAATCCAAATTGAATTGAATGGTAAATTTAATTCAAATGAGAATTGAAAAATTGAATGAAATTGAATATGCAACTTCAATAGTAAGCTAAAAATGATATAAGCAGTTTGTATTGAAATTTTTGTAGTGAAATTTGCAAAATGTTTGAATGTATAACTAGATATTATGGCTAGTAGGATATACAGGTATAAAGGAATTGAATTTGATTTCACTGATAATTTGAATTGCTCGACAAAAGGTACGTATTTGAATTATAATATGAGTTTTTGATGATTTCTTGTCTAGCCGCTTGGCTTTTTCTTTTTCTTTTTGAAATCTGAGGGTCCGTAGGGACGTTTTGTAGTCGTACCGTATTAGCCGCGCAAAGGAGACGCTGGCGAAATTTTTCGGAAATTTAGGGCGTTAGAAAATTTTTGAGAAATTTTTAAAGTTTAAAATTTGAATTTAAACTCGAATTTGAATTTTGAAGTTAAACAATGTTGTTTTGAAACTTATAATTGAAGTTGGAAATTTAGTTGAATGATAACGAATCTTTAGTAGAAAGATTTGTTTTGAAGAATTGATAAAACTATTGAATATTGAAAGATAGTAGACGAGTTAAGGACATTTTTCCTAACTTGTAATTTCGAGGACGAAATTCTTTTAAGGGGGGAAGTCTGTAACGACCCCGAATTTCGAACAAATTAAATTGAAAATATTTAATTTATTTTTAAATATTTGAACGATAATTTAATTCGAATCCCGGATATAACTTTGAAACTGACAATTAAATTGTGAAATTTAATCGATTGAGAGTTGAATAAAAAATTAAATCTTCGATTTTAAGTCGAAGAAAAATATTTCGAAAGCTTTTAAAATTCGTATTGATAATACTGAAGATGATTAAAGCTTCAGAATTTAATTTTGAACTGTTTTGTTCAGTTTTGAAAATAATCGTTCGAACCGATATTTATAGAATAGTCATTTTTCAAACAGTCTCGGAATTCGACGAAACCAGTTCCATTGGGTCCGTAATATTGAATTATTACCGGATTTCAATTTTCGTATTTTTCAGAATTGAGATGTGTGCATACGATAAGAAAACGCGTTGAAGTTTTAAAACGAATTCAAATTTAAGTTTAAAATTTAAAATATTCAGTCAACCTCAGCTGCATTTTTCTTCACATCAGCACGATACTCCCCTTATCTCACGCCTTCGATCACGTAGAAGATCGTGCAAAAGCATACTCGTTCAAAGATAAACAAAGAAAAGCTCGTTCGAAATAAATGGCCGCTTCTCTGAAATCAAATTCATTTCCCTCTGTAAATTCACGAATCAAAAAAAAAAATCGAACGAATTCCTTTATCCCTTCTCTACGTTTTGAACCCCAAATCTCACAACCGAAATCAAATCGAGAGAAATTTCTATTCCTCTTTTCACTTCAGCAGGGAGGCGACTTCCATCGCGCGCGTGGTATCATTGATCGAATTCGAATTCGACAGAGGTTGGTGGTGTTCGTGGTGAAGGCTGGAACGACGAGTGGAAGCTACGGTGGGGGATTCGATTTCGCAAATGACTCGGCAGCGCGTGCGCTCGCGAACGCGAGGAAAGGGGGCGAGTCGTTCGATCTGATGGAGGGTGTCTCGCGCGACAGCAAATCGTGGTGGGTTCTCGTTTGGGGAAACGAAGGTCACTGGCATCGACAGAAGCGCGTGCGCACGAGGAATGGCAGCAAGCAAGGCGAAGGTGTCGTGAGGCGTTCGAATGGGGTAGAACGCGATCGTTTAAGGTGGAGTGTTTCGTGGCGATCGAGTTTAGGGCACGGGGATCTGGTGATGGTGTGCGAGCCTGGGTTCATGAATGTCTGTAAGGTATTCGAATTTAAATTTTTTTTTAAATAATTCTGGTTTAGTAAGAAATTAAAATATATGTATGTATTTGGATATGCTTACAGTAAAGGGTAGTATAATGTTGATATTGATATGAAAAATATATCGAGGAAAAATTTATATTTGGTTAGGAACATGTATATGAAGATAACAAAATATATAGCAATATATTTGTTAGTTAACTTGTTTAAAAATTTATTTTGGCCAGTAAAGGATTTTCAAAGAAAACTGGTTTGAAAAATAATTGTTCATTTAGAATTTAATCATTAGTTAAGATTAAATCATTTTCTAACTAAAAATTTTTATCATAGGAAATTTGATTTGAAATTAAATTATAAGTTAAAATAATTGTTAGTTAAATAAATTGTTAAAAAGGATTAATTTAAAATCAATTGTATTAAATTTGTTAAAAGAAAATTTGTTTAATTTAATTGTTTTAGAAATGGTTAGAGAATGTTAGTTTGAAACTGAAATGTTGGTTAAATAAATTTATTTAAAGGAGAATTGGTTTAAATAAAACTATCAGTTAATTCGACTATTAAACAGAAATTAATTATTCGATTTAATTCGAATATTAATAGATTGTGTAAATTATTTATACAAGGTCGAATACAACGAAGAAAAATAAATCTGGATTTGGAATGGATGGCAAATTTAAAAGCTAAGGTGAGATCTTCTCACTCAGATTTATAATTGATTTGCAGTTATTGATTGATTTTGTTTGAATGTGCTATTAGATATGATAGGATATATCTATATATATAGCAGTATATACATATTGGCATATGTATATATTGGATTGATGATTTCCCGCCTCGTATAGCGGATGAGACCCTATTGCGCCGTTAGTAAGCGGATTTATAAAAACCTATATACCGCGATAATTCCGTACTGGAACGGAATTGGTATTGTGCTAACGTCTTTGGATGCAGGGAAACAGGTTGGAGGGATCCAACTGGACCCCTCACATTGATTGAATTTATTTATACTGTGATATGGATATGTGAATGATTATATTGATGTTATCGACCATATTGATGTCTGGAAAATTGTTGAAAGCTAAAATTTAGCTGAATGGATGTTTGATATCATTGGATTCCAAAAATAAACGAAATTGAATTTTTGGAAATAAAAATAGAAATTTCTAAGTGAATTTGATTTTAGAAATTTAATGAATTCGAAGAAAGGAATTTTAAAGTATAAAAAGTTAATTTTTATAATCTTATCGAATTTATTTCCTGAATAAAGTGAAAATGTTAAATAAATGAATTTCGCATAATCGTGAGTATAAATTGAAGAATTTAATTTAAGAATTTGGATTTTTAAATAGATTGAAAGAAACGATTGAGATTTATTTTCTTAAAAAGGAATTTATTTAAAAGAAGATAAGTTGGAAATCCGATTTGAAATTTACTTGGTAAATTGAAACGATTTGGGAAGTAAATGTAAAATGACTTCAATTTAAAGAATCCATTTAAAAACAGGATATTGAATAATTTGAAAAGAATAAGAATTTATTTTAGTAGTGAAAATAAATTTAGAAATCAATTTGTAATTGATTTGGAGTTAAAGTAGAATTAGAAATTAAGTTGAAATCCGATTTTAGATTCAAAAGTGAATATTTGGAAAAATGAATCCAAATTGAAATAAGGGAATGTGAATTTAAAATGGAAATGATGTTAAAACGATTTATAAAGGGATGAACTTTACAATTGTAAAGTTTTAAAAGAATGATTTTTGAAAATAAATGAATTATAAGTATTAACTTATAAGGTGGACCGTTAGTATAAAAATTGAGTTACGAATTGAACTAGTTAATAAAGAAGATTTATAAATTGTAGTTTTTATAAATGGAAATAGAATTTATAGACGTGTTTATAAATTCGAAATAGATTGAATTTGATAAATTGAATATGGAAGATTATTAAAGAAGATATATTCACGATTTTGGACAGTGAATATATTATTGAATAAAACGGATTCATTTTTGAAGAAATGATATTTTAAAAATGAAGTTAAATTGTTTTTAACGATGTTTTAAAAATGTGTTGAATATCGAAAACATAGATTTCAACAGTTCTTGTTGAAATAGACGTTTTCGAGAAATTTAAGGAAATGATGGACTATAACACTGTTGTTATAGTAAATGATTTCCGAAAGGAAATGTTTTGATGTAGTATTGGGATTTATATATCTATTAAAATCCGAATCCATATACTAGTGATTTTGAGTCGTCGTAACGATGTTTTACGTAACATTCGTTTTGACTCAAATAAATGTGTTTAAAGAGAATGATTTCCTTAAAGATTGAGTATATACTTAATTTGATTTAAGTATATCGAATATTTTCAAATGTTGAAAATAAATAGATTTGTGAAATACTTGTTATTAAATAAGTATGGAAATGCTTTTTCCAATATGAAATAAACTGTTTTGAGATTTTATCTTCGAAGATAAAATGAAATGTGAATATTTGAAATTGTTTTCAAATGGTTAAGTGTGGAAATTTTATATCTTGTAAAGATATTTTTGAAGATAAAATAATTTGGAAAATTATTTGGAATCTGATGATGTTGCGCATCTTTATTGATAGTTAAATAACCGACTATCAATATTTACCTTTAGATAGGTATTTGTTGTGAATTGGATGAATTTGAATGCCACACTTATTTTTGAATAAACGCTCACTATTCGGGTTAACCGGGAAAGGACCATGGGGTCGTATAACCCATTCCGAATATGTGATACGTCGTTATGAATCGCATTTGAAGACCGGTGTTGAAGACCGGATATTTTTGAAAACGGAAGGATTACCGTCGAGTTACTCTACACCGACTGATCTTCGGTTTAGAGGTTTTATCACCCTTAGTGACGGGAAGTCCTGACGTGATTGAAAATTATCCGGATTTGCAAGGGCTTCGTGAGAAGTGCCTTCGGTTCTGTTCGATCCCGGAAAAGACTTATATGGATTGTGTGTCTGACGTTACAATTTGAGATATAAAGCTGATTTCTTTCAAATACATTTCTGTTGGTGGCGGAGAATTTATTCTCTTAGCTTAACACCCTTCTCTGAGACGTACGAGCTCAGAGGTTATGTAGTTGAAATTTATCAGCGATATATCCCAATTTGGTAACGTGGCATACTGAGTGTTGCTGTGAAATGATCAGTGTTTGATCATTTGTGATATGATCATTTGTTTGATCTTATATCTTTGTGATCATAGGTTGATCATTTTGTTGACCCGAAGCAGGGCTTTTTGTAGAAAGCGTAGCTTTGTGGACGAGACTTCGTCGAGCCTCACACCCCGGAAATGGTCGAAACAGGAAGAATGCAGCAAGGTTCTAGGGAGTAGCGCCCCTTAGTGTATGTCATTCCTTCTGGATAAAGGTGGTATCATGGTATGGAGCCCAAATACTTAACCTCTGTGGTTACTGCATTATTATTATCTATGTGGTTTGTTGCGAATCGGGGATCCTCGGGAAGATCGGTGACGATTGGGGGATGGCATACGCGTGTCAGTAGTTACCTATTTTTGCAGAGGTAACCCGGCCTTGTGTTGGCAGAGATCCGGTTAGGTTCTCGGGTCGTCTATTCCAGGGACGTACCCATCGTGGATAGGAAGTTCCTTAGCCTGACCATTTGTTGGAAATCCAAAGAAACAATACGTGACTTGTACGGTTTTAGTTGTATTACCTGCTATGGAATGTGGCGGTAACCTGCTATTGAACATAGTAGCTATAGTAGGCATACGATACTGGTCGTATGTTGGCTAAGATTAATATTATATTTTCGAAATGTTTTCTACACTATGCACTAATAATAATATCAAAAATGATTTGATTTTGCGTAGTAAGCATCTTTGACTATCATAAGAAGAAATCTCCTCCAATTCTGCGTTTGCATTGTGTGTGTGGCGGGAGGTCTTATGGTAGTTTCATTTTCCAAAAGCATTGCGAAATTTATTTTAAAAATTATCTTGTTGTTTTTAAAGATATAACTGTTTTACGATCTCACACCAGTCACCATGACTGACTCGGAGTTTATTGTTTCCCTTCTAAACTCTGGGTGCCCACCAATTTCCACACGGGCAGTCTAGAGTTAGATTATCAGGATATTCTGGATATTTTGGAGCTTTGGAGATAAGCTGGAGGACGAGACGTAGTAATTGTATCTGATAGTATTTATTCCGCTGTGTATTCTGTATGAGGACAAGTTATATAACTGTCCATTGTTGTATATTGACTCTGATTGATGTATGTATAAACTGATATAGCTCTTTGTTTTTAAAGACTAGTGTTTATTTATTATATATTGTTCCGCTGCGATGTGTAAGATTCTGATATTGTTTTCTGTTCTGATGTTTTTCTGTTGTTCTTCTCTTCTTTCTTCTACCTTCTTCTTCTTCTACTTTTTCTTCTTCTTAAAAACCCTCACTATTGGAGTTTCCGGCACTCGATTGCTCGGCAGTCGATAAAGTGAGTATCGATGTCGAATTTTCGAAAGTCGAAAATTTCGGTATGTGACAGCTGTTGAGATTCTGTTGTTGTTCTTCTTCTCTTTCTTTTCTACTTTCTCACCTCTTTCTTTTCTTCAAAACGATGCGTCTTCCTGGTCGTAGGATGGCGGGTCGTGACAGTGGTATCAGAGCCAGGTTTTATTTTTGAAGAAGATTACAGGCTTTAGATTTGATAAATCTCTGGTTTTAAAAGCTTTGTTGATTTCTTTGAAAACAGCCTTGAAAATTTTAGTTGCATCTTTGTTTTGATTTTAAAACTTGCATGCTTTTGATTCCAGATCTATTTGCTTATCTCTGTCTTGAAGAGTACATGCAGGCTTTGATTCAGGTTGAAGAGAACTAACATATCTACTATTCCCCGATACAGATACTGGGTTACTCGCTCTATTAAATCCAAACTGGTAATTCAATACCGAAGCCAAAACACATATCCTCACAAAAACTCAGAAAGATCCAATATACTCGGAGCTATCTTCCTAGTCTTACCCAAACTCAATTGCTTCCTTTACCGAAGAAATAACAACGAAGTCTCCAACTTCGAATTCCAAAATTCTCCATCTCTAATCCACAGAACTCTTCTGATGATTCTAGGCTGCTCTCACCTTTCCTGATCAGCTCAACCATTGTAATATCCCGGAAATTTTAACAATATCAATTTAATAATCTGTTAAATAATTAAATTGATATTGATGATCTTTGATAATAAGATTTGAATTTAATTTAATAATCTGATTAAATTAGTATTAATTGGTGATTTTATCTTTTAAAAGTTAATAAGATATTTTCTATTTGAATATATATATTTATTTATATATTGTAAATAGAAGCTTTGGGTAAATTGGGAATTTAGATTTAATTTAATTGAATTTGAATTTAATCTTTGAAATTCAAGAGAATAAATATTTAAATTGTTTGGATATTATAATATTTGTATAACTTTTATTTTAAAATATAATTTGTTTTTGTTTCTTTAAAAAGTAATATATATAGGTAAGTATTAATAAATAAGAAAAAGGATTTTTATTTACTTTTAAAATATATAAAACATAAAGGTATGTAAATTGTATATATAAAAACAATAAGCTAAAATGGAAACATTAAAGCTAAATTGAAGTTAACATAAAAACAAGTTAATAAATAAGAAATAATTTTAATAATAGAATAACATGTGTAAGGCTATTAAGAACATGCAAAACACTTGGAATCATTTTAACAACTTAAATTTACAAGTGGCATTGTCTTGTTTATTTTTGAAAACATTTATTCAAAATAGATAAGAGGAAACTTGGCAATTTCATTTTAATTCAAACTTTTCTTCTCTTCTAAAAACTGAAATTAGAAATCTAAAAGCCTCAAACCAGAGATCGAACTCAAAAAAATCAAATTCTCAGAAATAAACCTTGTATCCTATATCACCAACTTGAAATTTATTTTTCAACATCAAAAGCCTGCAAAATTCTTCTTCAATCTGTCATCCTCTGATCAAAACATGTAGACCAGTTTCAAATTCAAAACTGAGATCATCAAACATATCTTCTCTGTTTTGAAAGCCAACCTGTAACCAAAATCAAAAACTAAGGCCTGTCTGCATTTTTCAAAATCTGGAATCAATTCAAGAAGCTGTCTGCCTTCATTTGCAACCTGGAAGCCAGCATGCATATAATTTAAATCAAGTTTAAAGCCAGCAACTCAAGTTTAGAATCAAATCTAAAGAGGAATTCAAGTTTCCCTGTTTCAAGTCTAAAGTCTTCAAAAATTAAAGAACTGCCTCTGTTTAAATCAGGTGAGTAACATCACTATTTCTAAAGTTTAAATTTATAGATAAGTTGCATGTTAAATCTCTGTGACAAATATGTATTGCATGTATGTATAGTGGAATCTGCTGTGACAATATGATATATTGGTTGCTCTGTTCTTGTTTTGGTTGCCAGGCTTAAATTTCTATTCGAAATTTCTTATCTCTTGATCCAGTTTTATTTAGGACTTAATTTATAAACAAGAATTGTTAGATTTATCATATACTAATGTTTAAAAATTTAATTAAGTCAAAAATAAAGTTAAGTTTCTCTGTAAACTCTAAAACTGAAATGCATGTATAAAAGTGAAAATTCAAACTGGGTAATTCGTAAATCCAGGAGTATAAGTTGATTACTTATACTAAAACTCAATTTTTAAAACATAAATCATAATTTATAGTTTAGAAATAAAGGAGCAGTTTTGGTTTAAACTAAATATGAAGTTTTGGGTAACTCTGTTGGTCTCGATGGTTTGGAATGTTGTAGTTTTCAGTAATGATAGTGGGATTATCAGTGATGGTAGGAAAATTATCAGGAAGGTGTTTAATTCATTGAGAAGACAGCGGTGGTGAATTCTTTTCTGTAACCCTAGTTTCAACTAGGCTAAATGATTTGGTCGGCATGACTTCTATGATTGATCGAGTGTAGTGAGGTTTGGAGAAATGAAAGTATGGTCATTGACGAGATTATGGCCGGAGTTTCAACATTTCTAATGATCGGAGTTTCTGGGTCGTGGCGATTACAGGTTTGAAGATGATTCCAGGTTATTGTTCCAGGTGGGTTGAAGGCCTCGAATTTGATTTCGAGATTTGTATAGTGATCTGATGATCGAGGGATGGTGTGAAGATGGTTGCCGATGTGGGAAAGCCATCGTGGATGGTCGGAGGTGACTACGTCTCTGGTGCATGTGCACGGTGCACGGAAATTTGGGTTTTGGTGAAGTCTGGGTTTTAACAGGGGTAGGTCTCGCGTTTTTTCGAGGGAGACTCGAGTTTTTAGGGGATGCGACTCGAAGTATTTTGGTGGAGTGTCGAGTACATCAGTGTTGCCAGGTTTTCTAAAACCTGTCAGTTTAAAGTTTAAACTAAAATTAAATTTATAAAGAAATATTTAAACATGTTTTAAATTTAAGTTTAAATTGATTTAAGTTAAATTTGAATCTCAGTTCAAAATAAAATAAGTTTTTAACATTTAAATATTTGAACAACCTTAAATGTTTAAATAGCTAAATTTAAAAATAAAGTTTTAAATTGGAAGTAAGTTTAAATCTAAACTTAAAACTGGAATCAAATGTAAATCTGTATTTCAGAATTGAAATAAAAAGGAAGTTTTAAATGAAATTGTTTTAATAACTTAAATTGTTTAAATCTTGTAAAATTTCTTTTATAAGAAAAATATTATTTATTACTTAAAGGTTTTAAATTGATTTTAAAACTTGTTGAAGTTAAATTATAAGTTAATGATTTGTATGCATTTAATTACTAGGGAAATTAAATGGACAATTAATTTTTATCTAATAAATTAATAAAATAAATAATTACTTAAAGGTAATTAAAGGTTTAATCTTAAAGGTTTAAGATTAATTATTTTTAGAATAATTAACTTATAAATAAGATTCATTTATTAAATAGGATTTGATTTTTAATTAATGATTAAGAATTAATTAATAAAGTAATTAAATATTAATTAAGTTATGGTTAATACTTAATTAATTAAGTAATTAGAAATTAATAAATTGGTTATTTAGTTTATTAATTTGGAATTAATAATAATTAATCTAAGTTAATTACTTAAGAAAAGTAATTAAATAATTGTTAATGAAGGTCATTAACTATAGATTATTAAATAATTAATTAATAGGATTAATTTTGATAATTAATTAGTTTAATTAATTTAAGATAATCAATTATAGAATTTGTTTAAATGTAATTACTTAATGGAAGTAATTAAGAAATTAATTACTTATTGTAATTAATTGAAGTTAATTTGATTTAGTTAAGTTAATTAATTAAGTTTAATTAATTTACATTAATCAATGGATGATTTAATAATAATTACTTAATGCAATTATTAAGGTATGATTATTTAAGAAGTAAATAATAGATAATTACTTGAGGTAATTAATTGATTGGTTATGTATTAAGGAAAGTAATTTAAGTTTAATTACTTTGAATAATTAATCAAGGGATTAATTAAGAAATTAATTAAGGAGTAATTAATTTAGTTATTAAAAAGTAATTAAGGGTAGTTAATTACTGAATGAGGTTAATCAAAGGTGATTAATAAATGTGTTTTAATTAAAGGTTAATTACTTAATGTAATTAATTTAATTAGAGTAATTAATAATTAAGTTGTAATTAAGGATCATTAATTAATATAATTAATGATGTAATTGATTAATTAAGTATAATTAATAAATGAAGTGATTAATTAATGTAATTAATTAAGGTTTAATATAATTAATTATAGTGATTAAATTAATTAATTATAGTTAATTAATTAATGAAGTAATTAAAGGTTAATTACTATAAGTGGTTAAGGTTAATTAATTTGAGTAATTAATTAAAGATAAATTACTTGAAGGTAATTAAAAGATAATTAATCAAAGATGATTAATTGAAAAAGGTAATTAGAGGATAATTAATTAATTTGTAATTAATTAATGTTTAAGTAAGAAGGATTTATAAAATAAAAGTAATTAATTTAATTAACTTTAAATTAATTAGAGATGATATAGATCATTACTTATAGATGGATGATAATACTGAATGCTTTGCATTTGATTGATATCTCTGATGAGATATATGCTATGTGATATGGATGTTTAGTTGAATTGTGATAATATGGATTATCTGATGATATTGATAATGTTGATTATCTATTGTGAATTATCTTTCTAAGTGTATAAAGATAATTGAATTAAATTGTTTTAACCTTTAAAACAACTTGGCCTTAAAAGATACGTTTTGGATTTCGATGAGACCGGGATCGGGTTTCCGTATACCGGATTTCCAGGTCTGGAGACCCGAATACCACATCGATCCAAATTAACGATAGGTCGTGAATCAAGTGAAGATGAAGATTCAGAGTGCAAGAGTTATTGTCGTTAACTCTGAGGGTGATTCCAAAACGAGTGTAACGAGATAATGCCTTCGGTTTCGTTCGAACCCGGAACGAACTTGTATGGATTGAATGCTTTCAGCACATCATCAGGTGGACGATGAGCATTCTAAGATAGATGTGTTCTTTTCTAAGGTAATCGTGACCTCAAGCCTCACAAACCGGGAATGGCTAAAACAGGGGAGGTGCAGCAAGGTTAGTGGGTAGCACCCAAGTAGGACAAGATTACCTCTGTCTAGATGTCCCTTTCTATTTTCGACTTAGTGTGTGCGGTTGAATCATGACAACCGTGGGGTATCTTGTGCGGGAATTATCCAGTAAGGGATGTTCCGGCCTTGTGTTGCAGGGGATTGGGAGTGATCCTCGGTACGGTGATCTAGGCCACGTACTGTGACGGGCGGTACCCCGGTAGCCCTGCCATTGATGGAATCCAAACTCCAATAAGTGCCGTACGTTTTAGTTGTGCCCAACTATGTTGGAACGTGAGATGTAAGCATTCCAGCTATTTCATATTTATTTGAAAACCCTAGACCTATTATAATACAATCGAATTTCCTATCAAATGTTTTGGTTAGCGTAAGGTAAAAACTTACCCATATTTATTGGTGGGGAGTCTTACGTGATACCTTTTCTTTCAAAAGGTTTTGAAGTTAAACAAGTTTAACCTGTTACTCACACCAGACCCATGTCTGACCCAAGTTGTTTATTTCTGTTTTATAAACTCTTGGGTACTCAAATTTTTACGAGTAGCCAAGGGATTCAGGTTTAGCTTTGACGAGTAATCTAGAGGAGCAATGGAGCAGGAGGCTTCGGCGTTGTAGATATAGATAGTAGTTTTCCGCTGTGTTGATCTTTGTATTGATCTGTATTGTGTTGAGATGTAATAACTAGACAGATGTTTATAACTATCT
This sequence comes from Allium fistulosum, assembly GCA_030737815.1. Taxonomy (NCBI): domain Eukaryota; kingdom Viridiplantae; phylum Streptophyta; class Magnoliopsida; order Asparagales; family Amaryllidaceae; genus Allium; species Allium fistulosum. The sequence continues at coordinate 942,659,719 of CM060905.1, read as the reverse complement.
AGTATGTGATGTGTAATCTGTGTAACTCTGATAGATGATGTATATGATACTATGTAATATTTATGTGATATATTATATTTCGTTTCGTTTCCGCTGTGAGTATCTGTTGTTGTTTTCTTTTCTCTTCTTCTCTTTTCTATTTCTCACCCCTTTCTTTCTTTCTGTCGATGCGATTTTCCGGGAGTGGAAAGTTGGGTCGTCACAACCATTGCTGATGCTTCTCGAAACAAACCGGACCACAAACAATCCAACAAATGGATCCTCTCAAGATCTACGGAAATCCAGAACTCAAACTCTACTCCTCAATCATCAGTAGATTCCAAATACTTCTTTTATCAAGACAAAACAGATTCTCTCACCAATCTGACCTTCAAATCTTGAAAAGCTTCCTGTAGGAACCCTTTAATCCAAACACTGCAACTTCCGGTTGCTTCTACTCTAGAACAACTACTACCAAGCTTTCGCTGCTCAACTCTGATCTGGATACCGTCGATGAACTCGAACGCAAACTTGACCATCACATTCCTCAATACAACTAGACAATAACCATATCATACATAACATACAACTGGACAATAACCATATCATGTCCTCAATACAACAGAGCACAACAATCAACACAGCGGAATATATATATATATATATAAACAAGTACGGGAAATACGTCTCGCCATCCAGCTCATCTCCTGAGATCCACAGCATCATATCCTGTAACCTATAATACTCGGTCTGACCCGAGCATCATATAAAACAATACCCGAGTCAGTCTGGAAAACCAGCGTGAGAAAATCACACTCAATTGATTATTAAATTTTCAAAAATCCTTTTGAAAATAGAAGCATCTCGTAAGACCACGCCACAAATAAACATGTCGGGTTTTTACCTTACGATAGCTAAAACACTTTATATCAAAATCCTCTGATATTATAATAGTGTCTACAGAAAGTAAAATAGAATCTAGCTGAAATGCTTGCAACTCACATTTCAACAATAGTTGGGCACAATCAAAACCGTACAGGCACGTAGGGAGAATGGATTTCCAACGAATGACTAGGCACTGAGGTACCACCTGTCACAGTACGTGGCCTAGATCACAGTACCGAGGAGTACGCCCGCTCCCTTGCAACACAAGGCCGGAACCATCCCTTACTGGATGATCCCGAATAAAATCACCCCATGGTTGGGATCAGCAACCGCACCACTAAGCCGAAATAAAAGGGACATCTAGACAGGGATGACCTTACCCTCCAGTGGGAGCTACCCACGAAGCCTTGCTGCATAACCCCTGATTTTCAGTCATTCCCGGTTGATGAGGTTCGAGGCTAAACGATACCTTTTAGAGAACATATCCCTTAGAATGCCCATCGTCCGCTGACGATGTTTCGCAAGCATTCGTCCATACAAGTCCGTCCTGGGTTTGAACGGAACCGAAGGCACTACTCCTACTACATCCATTTTTGGAAATATCCTCAGGATTAGTAGCGACTAGCCCTTGCACTTCACAGCTCCATCTTCGACTCTGAAATCGTTACACGAAACGTACAAACCGGATCGAAGTGGTATTCGAGTCTCCAGACCTAGAATCCCGGTATACGGAAACCCGATCCCGGTCTCTTCGAAACGATCAGCGCATTTGGCCAATATTGATAGTCAGTTATTTAACTATCAATTAACATCCACAAGCAACCATCACACAATTAAATAATTTCCCACATTATTTATTTGCCCAAATATCTTTCCAAGATATATTTCCGAATTTTCAAAACTCATTTGAAAACAATTTCAAAACAGTTTCCGCTTACGGAATACATTTCCAAATATTTAAACTTTAAAGTAAGTATCTTTCAAAGATCTATTATTGTAGTAATTATATAAAAGTGATTTGGTATTATATTTTAAAAAGAGAAATTTAGTTTATATTTGTAAAGTGGTATTAAACCTTAATTAATTACATTAATTAATCACTTCATTTATTAATTATACTTAATTAATCAATCTTAATTACATCATTAATTATATTAATTAATGATCCTTAATTACAACTTAATTATTAATTACTTTAATTAAATTAATTACATTAAGTAATTAACTTTAAATTAAACAACATTTATTAATCACCTTGATTAATCTTCAATCAGTAATTAACTACCCTTAATTACTTTCATTTACTAAATTAATTCTCCTTAATTAATTTCTTAATTAATCCCTTGATTAATTATTCAAAGTAATTAAACTTAAATTACTTTCCTTAATACATAACCATCAATTAATTACTTCAAGTAATTATCTTATTATTTACTTCCTAAATAATCATACCTTAATAATTACATTAAGTAATTATTTATCAAATCATCCATTGATTAATTTAAATTAATTAAACTTAATTAATTAACTTAACTAAATCAAATTAACTCAATTAATTACCAATGATTAATTAATTCCTTAATTACTTTTATTAAGTAATTACATTTAAACCATTTTCACAAATGATTATCTTTAAATCAATTAATCTAATTAATTATCAAAATTAATCACATTAATTATTTATTTAAATAATCTCAAGTTAATGACCTTCATTAACTATTAACAACCCTTTAATTACTTTTCTTAAGTAATTAACTTAGATTAATTATTATTAATTTCAAATTAATAAATCTTAATAACCAATTTAATTAATCTAATTTATTTAGTTAATTAAGTGTTAACCATAACTTAATTAATATTTAATAAATTATTTAATTAATGGAAGTAATTAAGGAAGTTAATTACTGGATTATATTAATCAAAGGTGATTAATAATTATGGATTTATTAAGAATAATTACTTAATGTAATTAATAAAATAATTAAAGGTGCAGCAAGGCTTCGTGGGTAGCGCCCACTGAGAGCAAGATAGATCCCTGTCTAGAGGTCCCTTTCTATTTCGGCTTAGTGGGTAGTTGGAACTGCAGCCAACTACGGGGTTGTCTTGTTCGGGATTATCCAGTAAGGGATGGTTCCGGCTTTGTGTTGCAGGGGAGCGGGCGTACTCCTCGGTACGGTGATCTAGGCCACGTACTGTGACGGGCGGTACCCCAGTAGCCCTGCCATTGTATGGAATCCAAACTCCAATAAGTGCCGTACGTATTAGTTGTGCCCAACTATGTTGAAATGTGAGATGTAAGCATTTCAGCTATTTCTGTATTTTACTTGGAAACCCTAGACCCTATTATAATATAACTGGATTTCCTATCAAATGTTTTAATTAGCGTAAGGTAAAAACTTACCCATGTTTATGTGTGGGGAGTCTTACGTGATACTTTTGTTTTCAAAGGTTTTCAAAGTTAAGCAATTTAAACCGTTTACTCACACCAGACCCATGTCTGACCCAAGTGTTTATTTTCTGTTTTATTAAACTCTTGGGTACTCAATATTGTATTGAGTAGTCGAGGGATTCAGGTTTGCTTTGACGAGTTATCTGGAGGAGCAATGGAGCAGGAGGCTTCAGCGTGTAGATATATAGAGTTGCCGCTGTGTATGATGTATTGTACTGATGTACTTGTGTTGTATAGTAGACAGAAGTTTATAACTGTCTATTCTGTGATGTATAAGTTGTGTACTCTGATGTATATGATACTATGTAATATCTTATGTGATATAACATATTTCTCGTTCCGCTGTGAGATTTCTAATGTGTTGTTGTTCTTTCTTCTTTTCTTTTCTTCTTCTATCCCTTTCTTTCTTCATAATGATGCGTCTTCCTGGGCATAGGAAGGCGGGTCGTTACATCTGTAACAACCCGACTTTTAGATTTAAAATTTCTGTTTTAAAAAAATTTCTTTACAAGTTAAAGAAATTTTTTTAAAACAGAAATTTTAAATCTAAAAGTCGGGTTGTTACAGTGGTATCAGAGCTATTGGTTGAGTGAATACCTAGCTCTGGAGTGATGTCTATCCTGAGAGAGCGTATTTGTAATTTTTATATAACTATATATATATATATATATATTTCTACCTATCTTAAATAATTCTTTTCTTTATCAAATGTTTTTGAACCTTTAATTAAAAAGTTATTTGTTTGTTTCAATTAAGTTTTTAATTAAACTTTAAGATATTTGAAATTTAACTTTTAATTAAGTTATAATTAAGGATTTAAAATTATTTTGTCTTAAAGTATAATTATATTTAAATATATATAATTAATTTCTAAATAAAATGATGGAAGTAATTATTTAATTTTAATGATGAGTTTATCTTTTAAAAATTGGAATTAATTAAGGATAATAAATGAGTAAAATAAATTAAAAGTTAATTACTTATTGTAATTAGGATAATTACTTATGAAAGTAAATAAATGAATTTGATAAATGGTTAATCACTTGATATTATTAATTAAAGGATTAAGTAATATAATTGATTGAAGTTAATTAATTTGATATGAATTTGAGAATACTTAATTTAAAATATGATTTGTTAATAAGTGAAGAGATTAATTAAGATAAATGTTTTTCTTATTTAATTAAGGATTTTGAAATATAAGATATTAATTAATTAATTTTAAATAATCACTTAATTATTGATTAATTAAGTATAATTACTTAATGAAGTAATAAATGGTTAATAATTGAATGTAATTAAGAAGGTAATTACTTATGGAAGTAATTACTGGAAATTACTCATGGGAGTAATTAAATGAAAGTGATTAATGGATAATCACTTGATTAAATAATTGATTAATATAATTGTTTTAAAGTTAATTAATTATAAAGTAATTAAATTATTTGAAGAATTAAGAATTATTTAATGATGGGATTAATTACTTGTTAAGGAAATTAGTTAAGAGAGATCATTTAATTAGAAGATAATTACTTATATAAGTAATTAAAAGTTAATTACTTAATTATTTTAGTTAAGTAATTAAAGTGATTAATTAATTAAGGAATGTGATTAATTTGAGGATAATTACTAAAGGTAATTAATTTAAAAGTAATTAATTAATAAAGTAATTAATTAAGGATTATTTATTAATGAAATTGATTAATAATTATTTAATGAAGTAATTAAAGATTAATTAATTAGATTAATTAATCAAGGTCAATATAATCAATTAAGAAGTAATTAATTAAGATAAGTAATTACAAATTGTTAATTACTGAATATGGTTAAGGATAATTACTTGAATGTAATTAAAGTATAATTAATCAAGGAAGATTAATTAAGGAAGATCATTAAGATGTTTAATTAATTAATTTGTAATTAATTAATGATAATAAGCAGGATTAAGATAATCCAAGTAATTAAAAGATAGTAATTAATTTAATTAAAGGTTAATTAAATTTATTTGGAGTTAATCAATTTTGCTTATGGATGATTGATTGATATTGGGTGATTGATTGATACTGGATGATTTGGATATGATATCTATGATATGTGATATGCTGCTTTGTGAGATAAATGTTGATATGAATTATCTATTGTGATAATATGATTTATCTATCTGTTTATATCATCCTGAATAAGTTTAAATGTTTAAACCTTTAAACAACTTGGCCTTAAAAGATACGTTTTGGATTTCGATGAGACCGGGATCGGGTTTCCGTATACCGGGATGCCAGGTCTGGAGACCCGAATACCACATCGATCCAAATTAACGATAGGTCGTGAATCTCAAGTGAAGATGAAGATTCAGAGTGCAAGGGTTATTGTCGTTAACTCTGAGGGTGATTCCAAAACGAGTGTAACGAGATAATGCCTTCGGTTTCGTTCGAACCCGGAACGAACTTGTATGGATTGAATGCTTTCAGCACATCGTCAGGCGGACGATGAGCATTCTAAGTGATATGTTCTGATTAAAGGTAATCGTAACCTCAAGCCTCATCAACCGGGAATGGCTAAAACAGGGGAGGTGCAGCAAGGCTTCGTGGGTAGCACCCACTGAGAGCAAGATAGATCCCTGTCTAGAGGTCCCTTTTCTTTTATTCGGCTTAGTGTGTGGTTGGTCGCGCCAACTACGGGATTGTCTTGTTCGGGATGGTTCCGGCTTTGTGTTGCAGGGGAGCGGGCGTACTCCTCGGTACGGTGATCTAGGCCACGTACTGTGACGGGCGGTACCCCAATAGCCCTGCCATTGTATGGAATCCAAACTCCAATAAGTGTCGTACGTATTAGTTGTGCCCAACTATGTTGGAATGTGAGATGTAAGCATTTCAGCTATTTCTGTATTTTACTTGAAAACCCTAGACCCTATTATAATACAATCAGATTTCCTATCAAACGTTTTAGTTAGCGTAAGGTAAAAACTTACCCATGTTTATTTGTGGGGAGTCTTACGTGATACTTTTGTTTTCAAAAGTTTTCAAAGTTAAGCAATCTAACCGTTTACTCACACCAGACCCATGTCTGACCCAAGTGTTTATTTTCTGTTTTATTAAACTCTTGGGTACTCAATATTGTATTGAGTAGTCGAGGGATTCAGGTTAGTTTTGACGAATTCTGGAGGAGATTTGGAGCAGGAGGCTTCACCGTGTAGATATATGATGATTCCGCTGTGTATATGTTGTGTCTGTATCTGTGATACTTGAGTTGTATGAATTAGACAGATGTTTATAACTGTCTAATATGTGTAGTATAAGTTGTGTAACTCTGATGTATATGATACTATGTAATATTTTATATGATATATTATATTTCATTCGTTCCGCTGTGAGTTTCTGATGTTGTTGTTCTTTCTTCTTTTCTTTCTTTTCTTCTTCTATCCCTTTCTTTCTTAATTCACGATACGTCTTTCTGGGCATAGAAAGCCGGGTCGTGACAGTTGGTTGCACTTTATACAACCTACTTTATATTTTGCAAAGAAGATTATTAAATTTTAAAAATGCTTCAGAATAACTGCAAATCAAATATAAATATATACCAATGTGGGCATAAGAATAATAATATTTACAGTTAAGCTCGGGTTGTTACGAGTAGCCAAGGGATTCAGGTTAGCTTTGACGAATCTATGGAGGAGATATGGAGCAGGAGGCTTCAGCATTCGTAGATAGATAGTATTCCGCTGTGTTGGTTGATCTGAGTCTTTTGTTTGAATTGTATCTTGGGTTGTATAATAGACAGAAATTATAACTGTCTATTTTGTTGTATAAGTTGTGTAACTCTGATTATGTAAAGACTATGTAATAGTTATGTGATATATTATATTTTGTTTCGTTCCGCTGTGAGATTCTGATATTGTTTAGTTCTTTCTTTCTTTTCTTTTCTTCTTCTATCCCTTTCTTTCTTCATAACGATGCGTCTTTCTGGGCAAAGAAAGCCGGGTCGTTACAATTTATCACAACATTTAAATTTATTCTCAGATTTTAAAACTGTTTTAAAAAATAAAGGTTTACTCACCAGTTTAAATGATGAGCAGAGAAGTTTTTGAGAACAGGAAGGCTTGCAAACAGATTGAACTTGGAAACTTGGATTTGCAGAAGTAAATGCCTTGATTTCTTTAAAAACTGAAAGGCTTTGTTGACTGAGATGATTCGAGACTTGATTCCAGGTTGTAATTGAAACTTGTTAATTATTTAATTATAAATTTTACATATCAACTGTGACATATATATATATATATATATTAATATAATACTCGTATTGACCAGAAACTTTGTTGTGGTGTAAGATTTCATCGATCTCCGAAGGAAACTGTTAAGGTTCGGAGTTTGTCTTTGAAGTTGGATGAATAGAGTTAGATCTATTGGATGAGCAGAAGCGAGTGATAGTATCTTGGTAACCTCAGGAAGTAGTAGCTGTGTGATGAGACGCGGTGACTATGGACGTTTCTAAAGATGTTTCTTCTGAAGCAAGTTTAAAGAAGTAGGTCTGCTTCGGTGTTGTGGCTGAGTCCGGCGGGGTGTTTCTGTTTTCTTTGAGGTCCGAGTTTCTCGAAGAGCTTTGGATTGAGAAGTCTTTAGTATCTGTGTTAGCAGTGCGGCTCGGAAGTGTTCTGTGTTGGCAGGAAGTTTTGGCAAAACAATATTCTGGAGGTGGAGTTCAAAAGCAGCAGAGTGGATACATTTCTTCGATAGATAGGATAGATAAGTGTAAGCTGTTCTGATTAGTAAAGAGAGACAGTTTCTTTGCATTTTGGCTGGGTTGATCGCAAAAGTGACTTGCGATAGTTTGAGTATTCTTTTGAGTTATCCGAGATTTTCTGGGATGTGTTGTCCAGTCTGTGCTTGTGTTCTTCATCAGCATTCTTATCTACTCCAGATCAGAGTGGTGCAGCGGAAGCAGTTTGGCGAGTGCTCCTGTTTGTGTTTGGCTATTCCAGATAGGAGAAGTAGTTCGAAGTCCTATAATGTTTGTAGAGTAGAGTTGTGTTTTGGATTTCGGCATATTTTTGAGAAACCATTTTGTTGAGTAGGATCCGGAAATTGGTTTGATGTTGGTCTAATCTGTTTTCAAGAGGCATCAGCAAGAGTTAAGCTGATCAGGAAGGATGAAGTGACTCAGGATCGTCAGGAGAGTTATGCAGTTAAGAATTGATGGAATTTGAAGTTGAAGTTGAAATTTGGATATTGTTTAAGTTGTATCCAATAAAAGGAGATATAAAATTTGATAAGACCGGAGAGTTAGCTCTGGAAGTATTATGAGATTTTTCTGTGTTCTCAAAAGGATTAGTTCTTTGATCTATAGGATTGAGTTGCCAGTTCGAATAACTGGAATTCATTTTATTTCACATATCTCTGAGGAATATGTGTATGATTCATCGAGTGATGAAATCAGCAGTTCAGAAGGATTTGGTAGTTGGGATGGTTTTGAGTTTAGTCTGATATCTTGTTCAGATTTGTAGATCTAAATGGGTAGGAGTTCTAGATTTTTGTAGATAGTTAGTTAAGATCCTGTAGAACGAGTATCTCGGTATATATATATACTTGGGAAAACTCGAGGAAATTCTATCCAGATTTTTGGATAGTTAAATTTGTTTGATTAAATTGTTGCTATGGTTGTTAGAATATGATTGATATGTATGGTTGCTGTTTAAAATTAAAATTTTACTGGATTATTAAATTATCTTTGCTTTTAAATTTCGAGGACGAAATTATTTTAAGGGGGAAGGAATGTGATATCCCGGAATTTTGGCAATATCAATTTAATAATCTTTATTAATAATTAAACTGATTTGTTGATTTATTTTATAGATTGACAAGTTTATTTATTTTAAAAGGCTAATAAAATTTTAAATATTGGAAATATTTATTTATATCTTTTCTAACAATTTAAAATTGGTAAGATTTATCTTTTTAAAACTTATATAAATATTTTATATTTATAATGTATATATATATTGGTATATATATATTATGAATAGGGAATCTTTTAATTTAATAAAACTATGTTTTCAAATTATGATATATATATATATATTGTAATTTGGAAACTATATTTTAGCATAATACTTTTCAAGTGATAATTTCTTATTTATAATTAAATATATAATTTAGCTTAAGTTTTAAATAAGATTTAAATTAAGAAGTTCATTTGTTTTAATATTCTTTCATTTTTTTTAAATTTCAAACATAAGATAAATTGTTTTGTAAAAATATATATATAGAGTTAAAATAAGTTTCTCAAGCATATAAAAATATGTTATATTTATTTGATCAAAGCATAAGCTATTATAAATAATTGTTTTCATAAGTTCATTAAAAATCTAAAAGCTTAAATTATAAAATAAAAAAAATACATTACATACATATAAATATTTTATAAATACATATAAATGACTTAAATAAATTAATTAAAAACAAGATTTACACTTGTAAATAAATAATAAAGCATTTTAAAACACTTGTAAACATATGGAGGCTTGGATGGTATATGTGTAAGCTAATTAACAACTTAAGGGGACAAGTGGCTTAATTTTATCTTTTTGTAAATTAAAGTATAAAAATTTATATGTAAGAAGAAAGATCTGTATTCATTTTCAGTTCAAAAATCCTTCTTCTCATTTTCAACTAAAACAAAATAGTCTAAGAAATAAAAGACCTGAAATCTAAATTCAAAGAAGTAGTAAATCTGGAAATGAAAATCTGGAAATCAAAGTAGAAATGAAGATCTGTAAACTGGAAATGCAAATCAGAGAAAGGAGATGAAAGGCAAATTTAAATAGCAGCTTCAAATCTTCAAATGAAATCTGAAGACATGCAATTAGAGGAAATAAATCAAACAACAAAGTTTAAATTCAACCAAACAAAAGAAGTTCAAAAATCTGAACATGCAAGCCTGGAAACAGCTTCTATTCTCTGTCCTCTGTCTCAACTAAACTGGTGAGTAAACAAATTTTAAAAACAGTTTTAAAATCTTGAATTTCATTATGATGTGTGAATGAAAACCATGCTGTTACCTAAATGCTTGGATTAAAATGGATGCATGTATATATATGATTATTAAATGCCTGTGTGTATATTGATATGGTCTCTGTTGTTTTTGTCAGAACATTGAAATTCTTTTTTTAAATCAAATTGCTCATCATATATCCACTGATAGCCTTTGGGTTGTGAATGAAAGATGTTCAAAAACTTGTAGTATAACTCTTAAAAATAAGATCTGGGATTTTTATAAAGTATTTGTCTCGAAATTTTATCATCAACAGTAAAATGTAAATTTGGTCAAAATTTTATTAATTCAATTTTAAGAATTGACTATAGGATTGGATTCATTATAAGAAATCATGAATTTTAGTATGTATATCAAGATTTTTAGATTAGAATTTGAAGAGAATTTTGAAATTTATGTTTTTGGGCATTTTGGTCAATCGGCGGCGAACGAAGATGATCTGGGTGCCGTGGTTGAACTCGAAGGTGGAGGGGAAGGTGGAGATCATAGGAAAAATGCATAAGAAATTTTCTGATGAATAAATTCTTCGAATTGGATCGAAGTAGGGTTTTAGGCTGCTTTTAAATGGGTTGAACTGTTGAGGTAGTCGCGACGTCCAGGCGCAACCGGTAGTGATCGCTCTTGTTTTCGTAGATTTTGGAGGTCGAGAGGGAGCTACGGCTAAGGTGTCGGGGTTTCTCGAGGTTGGGGTCGCCGTGGAGGGTGGTTTTTGGTGATGGCGTTTTCGAGCTGATGGGTTCATTGTATCGTTTTCGATTTTCTGGCAAATCGAGGATGTTTGGATGATCGTACGTGATAGCGTGATGGAGTCTGACTTGCCGGAGGTCGAATTAGTGTTCATCGTCGATCAGCGTAGTCGTGCACGTGCACGTTTGAGTGCATCTGGAAGATGGTCTTGGAAGAGAAGGTTGGAGGCTCGGGTTTTATCCGGGGGAATTCGAGATTTACTCGAAGCAAGGAAAGTGGGCTTTGGACACGAGTGTCACTTCGAGATTTTTAAGGATTTACTCGGGTTTGGGATTAGTTGGTATTAAGATTTTATAAGGAAATGTTTTAAAGTTTAAACAAAAGAAAATTTGTTTTGTTAATGTTTTCTGAGTTTTAAAAACAAAAGGTTAAACAAGTTTTTAATTGTAAAATAAATTGTTTCAAAATTTAAATGTTATAACAAGTTTTAATATTTAAATAGATAAGTTTTTAAAAAGATAAATAAATGGATTTTCAAAATGATCTTTGTATTAAAGTTTATTTAAATAACTTTGAAAGGTTTCAAAGATTTTAAAGGTTAAAATTAATGTCGTAATTGTTTAATTAAAATAAAGATTTTATCTTAAGTAATTAAGATTTGATTTATTAAAGGAAATTAATATGTGAAATTAATAAGGATAATTGATTTATTGAAAATGATTTAAGAATAGATAATAATTTAATTAAGATAATGTTTTTCTTAATTAAGATCTTTAAGTATTAATAGTTAAGAAATTATTTAATTAGTTAAATAATTAGTTAAATAATTAACCAAGTAATTAATTAATGATTAATTAAAGATAATCACTTATAAATTAATTAAGTGTAATTACTTGATGAAGTAATTAAGGAATAATTACTGGATGTAATTAAATAAAGGTAAATTATTTAATAAAGTAATTAGAGGATAATTATTTTATGAAAGTAATTAAATGGAAATGATTAAGGGTTAATTACCTAGTGTTATTAATTTAATAATTTAGTTAATAAAGTTAATTAAAGGATTAAGGTTAATTAATAAGGTAATAAATTATTGGTTAAGGTAATTAATTAAAAAGTAATTAATTAAGGAAAGTAATTAAGGGAAGTTAATTACTGGACAAGATTAATCAAAGGTGATTAATAATTGTGATTTAATTAAGATTAATTATTTAATTAATTTAAATAAAATAAATAATTAAAGATGTAATTAGAGATCATTAGTTTATAATTAATGATGTAATTAAAAGTTAATTAATTAAGATTAATTAATCAAATAATAACTAATTAATTGTAATTAATTAAGGATTAAAGTAATTGATTATAATTAATTGATTAATGAAGTAATTAAAGGTTAATTACTGTATTTAATTAAGGATAATTAATTTGTGAATTAATTAAAGATAATTACTTAAATGTAATTAAAGTATAATTAATCAAGGTGATTAATTAAGTGGATAATTAGAGAAAGATTAATTAATTTATTTGTAATTAATTAATGATTATATAAGTAAGATTTATAATGAAGTAATTAATTTAATTAATTTTAAATTAATTAAGAGATGAAGTAATTAATTTAATTCACTTTAAATTAATTAAAGATAGAGATAGTTAATTTAATTCATTTTAAATTAATTATGTTGTGATTAAGTAAATCATTGCTTATATAAGAAGGAATGACATTGACTGTCTTGAATGGATGTAATCTCAGAAATGAGATAAGTAATGTTGTGTGGTATAAATGATTGGTTGCATTATGATGGTAATATAGATTAACTATTGTGATGTTGATATGGATTACCTATTTGGTTATAGATCATTTGTTTATTGATAATGTGATTATCAATTGTGATTTGTGAATTATCTATCTGTATGAATATAGATAAGTTGAATTGTTTTAACCTTAAAACAACTTGGCCTTAAAAGATACGTTTTGGATTTCGATGAGACCGGGATCGGGTTTCCGTATACCGGTATTCCAGGTTTGGAGACCCGAATACCACATCGATCCAAATTAACGATAGGTCGTGAATCTCAAGTGAAGATGAAGATTTAGAGTGCAAGGGTTATTGTCGTTAACTCTGAGGGTGATTCCAAAACGAGTGTAACGAGATAATGCCTTCGGTTTCGTTCGAACCCGGAACGAACTTATATGGATTGAATGCTTTCAGCACATCGTCAGGCGGACGATGAGCATTCTAAGTGATATGTTCTGATTAAAGGTAATCGTAACCTCAAGCCTCATCAACCGGGAATGGCTAAAACAGGGGAGGTGCAGCAAGGTTTCGTGGGTAGCACCCACTGAGAGCAAGATAGATCCCTGTCTAGAGGTCCCTTTTCTTTTATTCGGCTTAGTGTGTGGTTGGTCGCGCCAACTACGGGATTGTCTTGTTCGGGATTATCCAGTAAGGGATGGTTCCGGCTTTGTGTTGCAGGGGAGCGGGCGTACTCCTCGGTACGGTGATCTAGGCCACGTACTGTGACGGGCGGTACCCCAGTAGCCCTGCCATTGTATGGAATCCAAACTCCAATAAGTGCCGTACGTATTAGTTGTGCCCAACTATGTTGGAATGTGAGATGTAAGCATTTCAGCTATTTCTATATTTTACTTGAAAACCCTAGACCCTATTATAATAAAATCAGATTTCCTATCAAATGTTTTGGTTAGCGTAAGGTAAAAACTTACCCATGTTTATTGTGGGAAGTCTTACGTGATACTTTTTCTTTCAAAAGATTTTGAAGTTAAACAAGTTTAACCTGTTACTCACACCAGACCCATGTCTGACCCAAGTTGTTTATTTCTGTTTTATAAACTCTTGGGTACTCAAATTTTTACGAGTAGCAAAGAGATTTAGGTTTAGCTTTGACGAATTGTGGAGGAGCAATGGAGCAGGAGGCTTCGGCGTTCGTAGATATAGTTTTCCGCTGTGTTGATATCTGTGTTTGAGTCTTGTATTGTATTTGAGTTGTAATATCTAGACAGATGTTTATAACTGTCTAGTATGTGTTGTATAGTTGTGAAAACTCTGATAAGTGTTGTATACTATGTAATAGTTTATGTTATTAATATAATTTATTCGTTCCGCTGTGAGATCGTTGTTGTTGTTTCTTTCTTTCTTCTCTTCTTTTCTATTTTCTACCCCTTTCTTTCTTATTAACGATGCGACTTTCTGTGGAGAGAAAGCCTAGGTCGTTACAGTGGTATCAGAGCACTGTAACGACCTAGGCTTTCTCTCCACAGAAAGTTAATTACCTTATTAATTATTTAAAGTAATTATATTAATTCTAATTATCAATAAATTTATCAAATAATTAAGGATAAATTAAGTTATAGTTAAGTACTTAATTAATCAAGTAATTAGAGATAAATTTATTGATAATTAGAATTAATTAAGTTGTAAATTAATAATGGTTAATTAATGTTTAATTATTTAAGGAAGATAATTAAAGAATAGTTAATGTAGATCATTAACTTGGATTTATTAAATAATCAATTTATGTGATTAATTGGATTAATTAATTAAGATAATCATTTGTGGAAATTGTTTAATTACTTAATGGAAAGTAATTAAGAGATTAATTACTCATTGTAATTAATTGAATTAGTTAAGTAAATTAATTAAGTTTAATTAATTTAAGATAATCACATATTGATTTGTGAAGTTAATTACTTAATAGAAATTAATCAAGGGATTAATTAAAGATAATTAATTAAGGAGTAATTAATTTATTTGATGAAGTAATGAAGGGTAGTTAATTACTAAATAAGATTAATCAAAGGTGATTAATAATTATGATTTAATTGAAGATTAATTACTTAATGTAATTAATTTAATTAGAGTAATAAAAATGTAATTAGGGATCATTAATTAATATAATTAACGATGTAATTAAGAATTGATTAATTAAGGAATAATTAATAAATGAAGTGATTAATTAATGTAATTAATTAAGGAGTAATATAATTAATTATAGTTAATTAATAAATGAAGTAATTAAAGATTAATTACTATAAGTGGTTAAGAGTAATTAATTTGTGAAATAAATTTAATGCTAATTATTTGAATGTAATTAAATGTTAATTAATCAAGGATGATTAATTAAATTGGATGATGATTGATTAATTGATTGATAATTAATTAATAGTGATTTAAGCAAGATTGTTAATGATGGAAGTAATTAATTTAATTTACTTTAAATTAATTAGAGATGAAGTATTTAATTTAATTCATTTTAAATTAACTATAAATGGTGATTAATAAATCATTGCTTATGAATGGATGATATTGAATGTTGTGCATTGTTGATATCTCTGATGAGATATATGCTGATCTATGATATGGATGTTTGGTTGAATTGTAATGATAATGTGAATTATCTGATAATGTAGATTATCTATTGAGTTATCTATCTGTGTGTATATAGATAAAGAATTGAATTGTTTTAACTTTAAAACAACTTGGCCTTAAAAGACACGTTTTGGATTTCGATGAGACCGGGATCGGGTTTCCAGATTTGGATATCCAAAAACCACATCGATCCAAATTAACGATAGGTCGTGAATCTCAAGTGAAGATGAAGATTCAGAGTGCAAGGGTTATTGTCGTTAACTCTGAGGGTGATTCCAAAATGAGTGTAACGAGATATTGCCTTCGGTTTCGTTCGAACCCGGAACGAACTTGTATGGATTGAATGCTTTCAGCACATCGTCAGGTGGACGATGAGCATTCTAAGGGATGTGTTCTGATTAAAGGTATTCGTGACCTCAAGCCTCATCAACCGGGAATGGCTAAAACAGGGGAGGTGCAGCAAGGCTTCGTGGGTAGCGCCCACTGAGAGCGAGATATATCCCTGTCTAGAAGTCCCTCTTATTATTCGGCTGTGTGGGCAGTTGGTTGCAAACAACTGCGGGATTGTCTTGTTCGGAATTATCCAGTAAGGGATGGTTCCGGCTTTGTGTTGCAGAGGATTGGGAGTGATCCTCGGTACGGTGATCTAGGCCACGTACTGTGACGGGCGGTACCCCGGTAGCCCTGCCATTGTATGGAATCCAAACTCCAATAAGTGCCGTACGTATTAGTTGTGCCCAACTATGTTGGAACGTGAGATGTAAGCATTCCAGCTATTTCTGTATTTTACTTGAAAACCCTAGACCCTATTATAATATAACTGGATTTCCTATCAAATGTTTTGGTTATCGTAAGGTAAAAACTTTTCCGTGTTTATGTGCGGGAAGTCTTACGAGATACCTTTTCTTTTCAAATGGTTTTCAAAGTTAAGCAACTTTAACCTGTTACTCACACCAGACCCATGTCTGACCCAAAGTGTTTATTTCTGTTTTATAAACTCTTGGGTACTCAAATTTTTACGAGTAGCCAAGGGATTCAGGTTTAGCTTTGACGAATATTCTGGAGGAGCAATGGAGCAGGAGGCTTCGGCGTTCGTAGATATAGTATTCCGCTGTGTAGATCTCTGTGATAGTGTTTGTATTGTATTTGAGTTGTAATGTTTAGACAGATGTTTATAACTATCTAGTATGTGATGTATATGTTGTGTAACTCTGATAAGTGTTGTATATTATGTAATACTTTTGTTATTAATATAATTTATTCGTTCCGCTGTTGAGATTCTGTTGTTGTTCTTCTTCTCTTTCTTTTCTACTTTCTCACCTCTTTCTTTTCTTCAAAACGATGCGTCTTCCTGGTCGTAGGATGGCGGGTCGTGACAGTGGTATCAGAGCCAGGTTTTATTTTTGAAGAAGATTACAGGCTTTAGATTTGATAAATCTCTGGTTTTAAAAGCTTTGTTGATTTCTTTGAAAACAGCCTTGAAAATTTTAGTTGCATCTTTGTTTTGATTTTAAAACTTGCATGCTTTTGATTCCAGATCTATTTGCTTATCTTTGTCTTGAAGAGTACATGCAGGCTTTGATTCAGGTTGAAGAGAACTAACATATCTACTATTCCCCGATACAGATACTGGGTTACTCGCTCTATTAAATCCAAACTGGTAATTCAATACCGAAGCCAAAACACATATCCTCACAAAAACTCAGAAAGATCCAATATACTCGGAGCTATCTTCCTAGTCTTACCCAAACTCAATTGCTTCCTTTACCGAAGAAATAACAACGAAGTCTCCAACTTCGAATTCCAAAATTCTCCATCTCTAATCCACAGAACTCTTCTGATGATTCTAGGCTGCTCTCACCTTTCCTGATCAGCTCAACCATTGCTGATGCTTCTCGAAACAAACCGGACCACAAACAATCCAACAAATGGATCCTCTCAAGATCTACGGAAATCCAGAACTCAAACTCTACTCCTCAATCATCAGTAGATTCCAAATACTTCTTTTATCAAGACAAAACAGATTCTCTCACCAATCTGACCTTCAAATCTTGAAAAGCTTCCTGTAGGAACCCTTTAATCCAAACACTGCAACTTCCGGTTGCTTCTACTCTAGAACAACTACTACCAAGCTTTCGCTGCTCAACTCTGATCTGGATACCGTCGATGAACTCGAACGCAAACTTGACCATCACATTCCAGAAAATCTCTAACAACTCTATAACTCCAATATCTACTAGAGATGCCTCAAACTCAAGCAAAAGATTTCCCAAGAGAACACTCAAACTATCGCAAGTCACTTTTGCGATCCTATCCAGTCCAATATCCAAAGATTACTGTTCTTTCTTAATCCATCAGAACAGTCTAGTGCTTGACCAATCCATTTGAAAAATGAATTTACTCCGCAGCTTCTGAACTCCACTTTACGAACTGCTAAGCCAAAAGATCTTCCAGCAGGAACACAGAACACTCGAGCTGCACCGCTAACATGGATGACAAAGACTCCTTAATCCAAAGCTTCTAGAGAAACTCGGACCTCAAACAAAACAGAAACACCATGCTGAACTCAGCCACAACACCGAAGCAGATACACTTCCTTAAGCTTGTTCCAAAGAAAACATCTTCGGGAACATCCATCGTCACTGTATCTCATCATACAGCTACTATTACCTGAGGTATCAAGGTACCATCACTCACTTCTGTTCAACCGACAGATCCAACTTTACTCATCCAAACTTCAAAGATAAACTCCGAACCATTACAGTTTCCTTCGGAGATCGATATAATCCTTCACCACAGCAAAGCTTACTCGAGACAGTATTAGGTCTACAGTCTCGACAGATACACTTCCAACCTCAACATTCAAACTCCAACTATTGGTAATTGTGTTACACACACTACCACCTTATCTACCTTTATAACTTATATTGGAAAACCCGAACAGGTAACCCAATAAATAGGTAGAAATACATAAATATATATATTTAAAATGATATATATTTTTTTATATAGAAATTATTTCTGGGTAAAATTATTTCATTTACCTCTTTAAAACAATATTGTGTCCGTTGGCCTGGTTCAAGTGTTTAGAGATCCCTATCAATAACGTTAGCTACTCGTATTGACCAGAATCCATATACCACTCAACCGATCAATTAACACAATATAAAATCATTTTTATATAACTAACAATTACGCGCTCTCAAGATAGACACCACTTCAGAGCCTAGGTATTCACTCAACCTACTGCTCTGATACCACTGTAACGACCACCAGAAACACTTCAGTCACCAGAAAATCCCAAAACTCCAAACTCTGGTCAACTACGAACTGTACCCTCAATACAATTCTAAAAATTGTAAATTTTGTTTTAAAAATCTTGTTTTACAGAGATGATTCAAGACATACACTTGAATTGATGAAATTCGATATTTGATTTTACATGTCTTAAAAGATTCTACTGTTATTTCACAATTGCAGGCATATTTCAACACTTACATACTTGTTTATATTTTTAGTACTTAGATTATTCTAGAACTAAACTAATTTGTTTTTAATCCAAGTGCTATCAGTGATTAGGTAAGAAGATACGAAATTTTGATTTATTTGTAAACACTGAACTCTGGAAACAGAGATACATGCACATGCATAATTCAATACTCACATACAAACAATGTACATACATATAAATAAACATGCAAAGACACTTCACTCAGAAATCATACAAAAGCAATTTTAAATCCATTTTAGCTTTTGAAAAAGAATGTTTACTCACCTATTCAAAAAGGCAGAGAAGTTAAAGCAGTTTTGAACAGGCTTGAAAACTGGAGACTTTGAAACTGAACTTGTTTTCAATTCGACTTCTTTGATTCCTTTTAAAAATTTGAAAGGCTCTTGAAAATTTTTGCTTTTGCCTTAGATTTTCTTGCATGCATTCTTGAAAATGGTTTCAGACTTGATTTTTGAAACAGGAAAATGGTTACAGGTCTTTGAAAGAACATTGCAGATTGGTTTGAACTTGTACAATGTTTTACAGGGCATTGATTTAGTTTGAAATAGGTTTTTAGGTCTGAGAACAATGATTCTGGGTTGCATTGCAGATTTGTTTTGAGGAGTGTTTGCAGGCTAAAGATTAAAAGGAGGTTACAGGGTTTTGATCTTGCATTTGAGAAGGGTTACAGGGTTTTGATTTTCATTTTTGGTTTGAGAGATGATTCCAGGTTGATAATTTCTTTCTAATTTTGGTTTCATTTTTGAAAACGTGAAAAGGAACAAAGAAAATGGAAGGAGAGAAGGATATAGATTTATATAGATTTGTTTTTAAAATTAAAGAAAATAAAAATAAATTATGACACTTGTCTTCTTCCCTATTTATCTAGTTAACACATGTATTTATCATGTTTAGAAGTTTAACACTTGTCATTATTTAATTTTATTTGTTTTTAAAATTATTTAAAAACCTTTAAGATGAATTTTCCTAATTAATTAATACATTTCCTAATTATAAATGCTTTTCTATATTATACATAAATGAAACCTTTTAAAGAAAATAAAATAAAAACCCATTTATATCTAATAAAATTATATAAAATATTTAATTCATTTTTAAGTGATAATATAAAACTTTTATATTTTATTTACTATTAAATAAATATTTCCCAAATTTATATAAATAAAATTTCCTTTAAAGAAAATATTGTAAAACAAATCTTATTTTAAATAAAAGCCTTGTTCATATATCTTATACCTTAAATATATTAAAATATTTATCTTTTAAAGATTCAAATTTAAATCCAGATTCAAATTCAAATTTTACTTTTAAAATCCAATTTAAAAATCAACTCAACATTTATATTTTAAATAAACACATTATTAAGTTTGAAATTGATTATTTCATTTAAAAACAACTCAAGACATATATATATATATATAAACAATACTTATTAAATTTGAAAATGATAAGTCTATATAAAAATCAAATTTATAACATAACACCATTTTAAATAATTATTCTTAAAAAAAAAATCAATCTATACCATAATTAAAACATCATATTATTATTATTTGGTTATTTATATTTGAAAATAACAATTTTATCAATTTAAATTAAGAGATTATCACATTTTAAATTCCTCAAAATCCCGGGATATCACATTCCTTCCCCCTTAAAAGAATTTCGTCCTCGAAATTTAAAACAAAAGATAATCCAAAAATTTTAAATTTATTTTCAAAAATCCAAGCATACACATCAACCATACACTATCAATCAAACAACCATTCATCCAAACAAACCATTTCATCCAACAAACAATCCATACAAACAAACAACTCTAGCTATCCGGACATAGATCCGGATAAACTACCTAAAATTATCCCGAGTTTCCCCGATACAGATACTGGGTTACTCGCTCTATTAAATCCAAACTGGTAATTCAATACCGAAGCCAAAACACATATCCTCACAAAAACTCAGAAAGATCCAATATACTCGGAGCTATCTTCCTAGTCTTACCCAAACTCAATTGCTTCCTTTACCGAAGAAATAACAACGAAGTCTCCAACTTCGAATTCCAAAATTCTCCATCTCTAATCCACAGAACTCTTCTGATGATTCTAGGCTGCTCTCACCTTTCCTGATCAGCTCAACCATTGCTGATGCTTCTCGAAACAAACCGGACCACAAACAATCCAACAAACGGATCCTCTCAAGATCTACGGAAATCCAGAACTCAAACTCTACTCCTCAATCATCAGTAGATTCCAAATACTTCTTTTATCAAGACAAAACAGATTCTCTCACCAATCTGACCTTCAAATCTTGAAAAGCTTCCTGTAGGAACCCTTTAATCCAAACACTGCAACTTCCGGTTGCTTCTACTCTAGAACAACTACTACCAAGCTTTCGCTGCTCAACTCTGATCTGCATACCGTCGATGAACTCAAACGCAAACTTGACCATCACATTCCAGAAAATCTCTAACAACTCTATAACTCCAATATCTACTAGAGATGCCTCAAACTCAAGCAAAAGATTTCCCAAGAGAACACTCAAACTATCGCAAGTCACTTTTGCGATCCTATCCAGTCCAATATCCAAAGATTACTGTTCTTTCTTAATCCATCAGAACAGTCTAGTGCTTGACCAATCCATTTGAAAAATGAATTTACTCCGCAGCTTCTGAACTCCACTTTACGAACTGCTAAGCCAAAAGATCTTCCAGCAGGAACACAGAACACTCGAGCTGCACCGCTAACACGGATGACAAAGACTCCTTAATCCAAAGCTTCTAGAGAAACTCGGACCTCAAACAAAACAGAAACACCATGCTGAACTCAGCCACAACACCGAAGCAGATACACTTCCTTAAGCTTGTTCCAAAGAAAACATCTTCGGGAACATCCATCGTCACTGTATCTCATCATACAGCTACTATTACCTGAGGTATCAAGGTACCATCACTCACTTCTGTTCAACCGACAGATCCAACTTTACTCATCCAAACTTCAAAGATAAACTCCGAACCATTACAGTTTCCTTCGGAGATCGATATAATCCTTCACCACAGCAAAGCTTACTCGAGACAGTATTAGGTCTACAGTCTCGACAGATACACTTCCAACCTCAACATTCAAACTCCAACTATTGGTAATTGTGTTACACACACTACCACCTTATCTACCTTTATAACTTATATTGGAAAACCCGAACAGGTAACCCAATAAATAGGTAGAAATACATAAATATATATATTTAAAATGATATATATTTTTTTATATAGAAATTATTTCTGGGTAAAATTATTTCATTTACCTCTTTAAAACAATATTGTGTCCGTTGGCCTGGTTCAAGTGTTTAGAGATCCCTATCAATAACGTTAGCTACTCGTATTGACTAGAATCCATATACCACTCAACCGATCAATTAACACAATATAAAATCATTTTTATATAACTAACAATTACGCGCTCTCAAGATAGACACCACTTCAGAGCCTAGGTATTCACTCAACCTACTGCTCTGATACCACTGTAACGACCACGACTTTCTCTCCATAGAAAGTCGTATCGCTAATAAGAAAGAAAGGGATAGAAAAGAGAAAAGAAGAGAAAGAGAAAGAAAACAACACAAATACTCACAGCGGAAACGGAACAAAATATATTAATAACATAAACTATTACATAGTTTACAACAATTTACAGAGTTACACAGCATATACATCACTTACTAGACAGTTATAAACATCTGTCTAGACATTACAACTCAAATACAAGACAAGACACTATCATAGATATCAACACAGCGGAATACTATATCTACGAACGCCGAAGCCTCCTGCTCCATTGCTCCTCCAAAATATTCGTCAAAGCTAAACCTGAATCCCTTGGCTACTCGTAAAAATTTGAGTACCCAAGAGTTTATAAAACAGAAATAAACACTTGGGTCAGACATGGGTCTGGTGTGAGTAACAGGTTAAACTTGTTTAACTTCAAAACCTTTTGAAAGAAAAGGTATCACGTAAGACTTCCCACAAATAAACATGGGTAAGTTTTTACCTTACGCTAACCAAAACATTTGATAGGAAATTCGATTGTATTATAATAGGGTCTAGGGTTTTCAAGTAAAATACAGAAATAGCTGAAATGCTTACATCTCACATTCCAACATAGTTGGGCACAACTAATACGTACGGCACTTATTGGAGTTTGGATTCCATACAATGGCAGGGCTACTGGGGTACCGCCCATCACAGTACGTGGCCTAGATCACCGTACCGAGGATCACTCCCAATCCCCTGCAACACAAGGTCGGAACATCCCTTACTAGATAATTCCCGCACAAGATACCTCACGGTTGGGATCAGCAACCGCACCACTAAGTCGAAAATAGAAAGGGACATCTAGACAGAGGTAACCTTGTCCTACTTGGGTGCTACCCACTAACCTTGCTGCACCTCCCCTGTTTTAGCCATTCCCGGTTTGTGAGGCTTGAGGTCACGATTACCTTAGAAAAGAACACATCACTTAGAATGCTCATCGTCCACCTGACGATGTTCTGAAAGCATTCAATCCATACAAGTTCGTTCCGGGTTCGAACGAAACCGAAGGCATTATCTCGTTACACTCGTTTTGGAATCACCCTCAGAGTTAACGACAATAACCCTTGCACTCTGAATCTTCATCTTCACTTGATTCACGACCTATCGTAAATTTGGATCGATGTGGTATTCGGGTCTCCAGACCTGGAAATCCGGTATACGGAAACCCGATCCCGGTCTCATCGAAATCCAAAACGTATCTTTTAAGGCCAAGTTGTTTAATGGTTTAAACAATTCAATTCAATTTAATACTTGAATTCACATAGCATTAACATAGATAAATATCACACATTTATCACAGATATATCATAGTATATCATCCAATAGATATCAACCAAATCAGACATTCTACTCAACCATCATTCATAAGCAACCATTTATTAATCTCTATTTTAATTAATTTAATCAACTTAAATTAAATTAATTACCTAAGAATTAATTCCTAACCTTGCTTAATCAATCATTAATTAATTACAATCCATTTAATTAATTAATCATTCCTTTAAATATTAATCACTCTTGATTAATTTCTCATCAATTACATAAAGTAAGTTTCTTAATCATTTATAGTAATTAACCTTTAATTACTCTCATTAATTAAAATAATTAATGATCCTTAATTAATTACTTTAATTAATTAATTATAATTAATTACATTATTCCTTAATTAATTACCTTAATTAATCATGCATTAATTAATTACTTTCATAAATCAACCTTAAATAAAAATTAACAGTAATTAACTATTCTTAATTACTTCGGGATTACTTTAATTTCTTTTATAAATCCTTTTGATTAATTACATTAATTACATCCAGTAATTAATTTATCAATTACTTACACTAAGTAATTACACTTAACAAGTTTTATTAAGTAATTATACTTAATTAATTACCATGTGACTATCTTTAAATAAATTAACAAATTAGTTAACTTAAATTAATCACATTCATTTCATACTTCATAACTGAGTAATTCATCCTTAATTACCCTTTAAACAAATGAATTAATCCCTAACTACAGATTAATTATTCATTTACTATTAATTAATAAACCTTAATTATTAATCAATATCTTTTAATACAAAGTAATCAATCCTTAATTACTTTTATAATTAGTTAATTAAATTTAATTAACTAACTAATTACCTTTTAATCATTAATTAATAAAACTTAATTATTAATTAACAACCTTAATTACCAATTTAATTAATCCTATTAATCAATCCTTAATGATAATTAATTAACCCTTAATAATAGTTAATTAATCCCTAATTAAATTTAATTATAGATTAATAATTTCTTAATTATAAATTAATAAAACCTAATTATTACTTAATAAAACTTTATTAAGTACTTCTTAATTACTAGTTTAATTAATCCTTAATTATTTAATCAATCCTTGTTAATCAAATTAATTAATTAAACTTCAATTTCTTAATTGACTTAATTAATTTCAACTCATTAAAAATCTAAATTAATCTTGAGATAAAACATTATCATTAAACTTTTGATCTTAGTAATTAACTTACTTAATTAAATCATTAATTAAGTTTTATAATAAATAATCATTAATTACTTATCTTTAATTATTAATTAACAATCCTTAATTACAAATTAATAAATCACTTGAAAACCTTAATTGTTAATTAATAAATCCTTAATCATTAACTAACTTAATTAATTAACCACTCTTTAATTATCTCATTAACTATCAAACTTTAATTAAGTTTTTAAGATAAAACATTTCCTTATTAATTAACCTTTATATTTCAAATTAAGTTTGAAAATAACTTAAGAATTTAACTTAATATATTTAAGTTAAACAAATCATACAACTTTAATTTAGTCAAAACATTCATTACAAAGAAATGATTTTTCAAGAAATTTATTTAACTTGATTATTTAAAGTTTAAAAACTTACTTTTATTTAAATTAAAAACTGGTTTAAACATTTTACTTTGGGTTTAACCCATATGTACTCATCAAAACCAAGTACATCTTCTCCTTCTTTCCTTTTTATAACAGAGTTTAGTTTTAAATTTTAAAACTATTTTGAAACTTAACAGTTCACTCGAAATCTCGCGTACAACCCTATAACAACCCAAGTCAAAGCCTTATCTACGCGAGACCATCTTCGAGAAAACCAATGAAACCCAAAATCCAGACAACACTGACACCTCCATGCCACCGTGCACCTTGCACCACCAACGGTGAACTTCCGACCACCACCAGCATCTCCCACATATCTACTATTGCTCCAGCAACCCATCGCAATCATCAAACCACCACCATATGCCACGATTCAAAATCGAGTTATCCAGTTGAACTGGAACCCAAACCAAATGCCAGAAAAAGCCTCGCCAGTCCAATTCCGACCACCAGAGGTTGAGCAACCTCGTCCACGCCTTGCCGAACACCTACGCCACCAAAACCCCACAGTCTCGAGCCACTCGATCCATCAGAGAGGAAGAAATGATCACCAATCCGACCTTATGCCAAACTAGGTTAAAATCCTAGTTCTTCCTACCACCGTCACCACGACGAACTATTCCCACTTCTACAATTTTTGCCCACTTCCCTGATCATCTATCTAGCTTCAACAAGAATCTCGACCACCAGATCAAAATAAAGGATATAATAGGGTTTTAACTCTATAAAGATTTATTAAGGATTAATTAACTAATAATTAAAGGATAATAAACTGTTATTAAGTTTTATTAATTGATAATTAAGGTTTATTAATTAATAATTAAGAGAATAATTAATCTATAATTAATGATTAATTAAATTGTTTAAAGAGTAATTAAGGAATGAATTACTCAACTGTAAATAATAAATGAATGTGATTAATTTAAGTTAATTAATTTGTAAATTAATTAAAGATAATCACTTGATAAAAGATTAAGTATGAATACTTAATAAGATTGATAAGTGTAATTACTTAGAGTAAGTAATTAATAAATAAATTATTTGGTAATTAATTAAAGGGAATTACTTAATGAGAAGTAATTGAAGTATAATTACTTTATAAAAGTAATTAAGGATAAATTATTTGGTAATTAATTAAAGGATTAAAGTAATTAATTAAGAAGTTAATTAATTAAGGAAAGTAATTATAGGATGATAATTACTGTATATGATTAATTAAGGTGATTAATTAATGTTTAATTTATTAATGTAATTAATTAAGGGTCAATATAATTAATTATAGTTAATTTATTAATGGAAGTAATTAATTGAGGATTATTAATTAATGCAATTAATAAGAGTAATTAAAGGTTAATTACTGTTAATGGTTAAGAATAATTAATTTGTAAAATTAATTAAAGGATAATTACTTTATGTAATTAATGAATAATTAATCAAGGATGATTAATATTTAATGAGTAATTAATTAATTAAAGGTTTGTAATTAATTAATGATTGTTTAAGCAAAGTTAGAAATTAATTCTTAAGTAATTAATTTAATTTAAGTTAATTAAATTAATTATAATATAGGGTTAATAATTGTTTGCTTATAGATGATTGTTTGTGTAGAATATCTGATTTGGTTGATATCTATTAAATGATATGCTATGATATTCTGTGATATGATATTGGATATATCTGTGATAAATGTGTGATATTTATCTGTGTTAAATGCTGTGTAAATTCAAGTATTGAATTAAATTGAATTGTTTAAACCTTTAAACAACTTGGACCTAAAAGATGGCGATTTGAATTCGATGAGACCGGGATCGGGTTTCTAGATTTGGACATCCGAATACCACATCGATCCAAATTAACGATAGGTCGTGAATCAAGTGAAGATGAAGATTCAGAGTGCAAGGGTTATTGTCGTTAACTCTGAGGGTGATTCCAAAATGAGTGTAACGAGATAATGCCTTCGGTTTCGTTCGAACCCGGAACGAACTTGTATGGATTGAATGCTTTCAGCACATCGTCAGGTGGACGATGAGCATTCTAAGTGATGTGTTCTGATTAAAGGTAATCGTAGCCTCAAGCCTCATCAACCGGGAATGGCTAAAACAGGGGAGGTGCAGCAAGGTTAGTGGGTAGCACCCAAGTAGTATAAGATTCCCCTGTCTAGAGTCCCTTTTTATTTCGGCTCTGTGGGTGGTTGTTTGGCCGCAACCACGGTGTTTCTTATGCGGGAATTATCCAGTAAGGGATGTTCCGGCCTTGTGTTGCAGGGGATTGGGCGTGATCCTCGGTACGTTGATCTAGGCCACGTACTGTGACGAGCGGTACCCCGGTAGCTCTGCCATTGTATGGAATCCACAATCCAATAAGTGCCGTACGATTTAGTTGTGCCCAACTATGTTGGAACGTGAGATGTAAGCATTCCAGCTATTTCTGTATTTTACTTGAAAACCCTAGACCCTATTATAATATAACTGGATTTCCTATCAAATGTTTTGGTTAGCGTAAGGTAAAAACTTACCCATGTTTATTTGTGGGGAGTCTTACGTGATACCTTTGTTTTCAAAAGGTTTTGAAGTTAAGCAATTTAAACCGTTTACTCACACCAGACCCATATCTGACCCAAGTGTTTATTTTCTGTTTTATTAAACTCTTGGGTACTCAAATTTTTACGAGTAGCCAAGGAATTCAGGTTTGCTTTGACGAATCTATGGAGGAGCAATGGAGCAGGAGGCTTCAGCGTTCGTAGATATAGTGTTCCGCTGTGTTAGTCTGTATGAGTCATTTGTTGAGTATATTTGAGTTGTAATGATTAGACAGATGTTTATAACTGTCTAGTATGTGTTGTATGAGCTGTGTATCTCTGATGTATATGATACAATGTAATATCTTATTTGATTAATATAATTTATTCGTTCCGCTGTTTAGATTCTGATGTGTTTCTTTCTTTCTTCTCTATCTTTTCTCTTTTCTATCCCTTTCTTTCTTATTAGCGATACGACTTTCTGGTCAATGAAAGCCGGGTCGTTACATTCATTAATCCTTAATTAATTACATTAATTAATCACTTCATTTATTAATTATTACTTAATTAATCAATCTTAATTACATCATTAATTATATTAATTAATGATCCTTAATTACAAATTGATTATTAATTACTAAAATTAAATGAAGTGATTAATTAATGTAATTAATTAAGGATTAATGTAATTAACTATAATTAATTAAATTAATCAACTATAATTAATTATAGTTAATTACATTAATCCTTAATTAATTACATTAATTAATCACTTCATTTAATTTTAGTAATTAATAATCAATTTGTAATTAAGGATCATTAATTAATATAATTAATGATGTAATTAAGATTGATTAATTAAGTAATAATTAATAAATGAAGTGATTAATTAATGTAATTAATTAAGGATTAATGTATCAGAGCTACGACCTCCTTGAATATCAGAGAACTCGATCACTCATAGGTACGATGTCGATCAAATTGCCAGAGCACACCAAAAACTAGGTTTACAGACATAAAATAATCACTGTCGCCATCACAACAATTATTAACCCTATATTATAATTAATTACAAATTAATTAATTAAACATCTAAATGATCTTCCTTAATTAATCTCCTTTGATTAATTATACTTTAATTACATTCAAGTAATTATCCTTAACCATATACAGTAATTAACCTTTAATTACTATCATTTAATTACAATAATTAATGATCCTATATGATTAATTAATTGTTTGAAAAATATTTATATTTTATTAATTAGTAAATTAAGTATAAAGGCTTTATATTAACATTTAAATTAAATAATTTTTTTATTTAATATATTAAAAAGGACATGTGTAAATACATTAACACTTGGTAGTAACAAGTGTAGGGTAATTAAGTGATAAAGGACACATGTAAGTTTTAAAAAAATACAAGTGGCAAATCTTTTGTTTAAAAATTTAGTTTATAAATAATGTTGTGTTAGGAAGAGAGAAATCTGGTTTTCTTCATTTCTCAGTTCGAACATCTTCTTCCTCACAATCTTTTCTATCTTCCTCTAAAAAGAAAAATCACACAAATCCTGAAAACAATAATAATCAAACTTGGAAATCAAATGAAACCTGAATTAAGCTACAGCAAAACAAAGATTTAAGCTTCATCAAGTAATTTCAGTTTCAAGCTATAGACTCAAATCAAGCATGCAAAGGATTTCAACAGCAAAGCAAAAGTATTTTTCAGATTTAAAAGTTTAAAAGCCTGGAACATATGCTTTCTGTTCTTATTTTAAAGGTGAGTAAATTTCTTTTAAAAACAGTTTTAAATTGTGATTATATGGATGCATGTGATAAATTTGTATAGGAAATTATAATATGATTTGCATTGATTTATCTTATCTGAAATATGTGATGAATTTGCTTTGGTTATATATGTGTATATCTGAATATATGCAAGATGTCTCTGTTATTCCCTTATACTTGATTTACCTTTTAAAAATTCATATCTAGTCTTGAAATCAGAATTAAGTCTGATCTATGAATGAAAAATAATCATTATAGCATAATGTTAATTCTAAAAATAGTTTTAGGATTTTATAATTAGAAATTAATTCAAAATTTGAAAATATACAGAGAGAATCAAAGGCAGGTCAAAATTTGATTATCTGGAAATCAAGTTTGAATTATATAAACAAATTCGTATTGTAAATTGATGAATTTTGGAAATCAAATCAAGATTTTTAAGCAAGTATTTAGTGAGATATGTCGAGATGAACGAATTTGGTACTTTCGTCAATTGTAGTTGATCAACCTGATGATCGGAGGTAATTTCTTGATCGAAGCTTGCTTTAGTTTTGGAGAGGATGGGAAAAATATAATTAAATTTTTCCAATGTCTAAATTGATCGTATTCGATCAAACTAGGGTTCTAGAGAAAAGTTTGAAACGATGCTGTCAGAGGGCTCTCGCGATGGTTATGGAGGACCGGAGTGGTTCGCATTAGTGGGGATACAAGCTAGAAGATGTGACGAAGCATCGGTGAAGTGGATAGATGATCTCGAGTTTGGAGGCGATGGGAAGGCAGCAGTTTCTGGCCATGGCAGTTTTCCAGTTTTGATCGAGATGGTCTAATTTCGATTTGATGGAGTTACGTTCGATCTGGATTCGCATTTGGGTTCGCATGGTGTAACGACCCAGTATTTTCAACCATTCGCATCCATTATAAGTGTATAGGTATACACTCATGCCGGAGTTGAATTGCTCAAATACCGCGTTGTAATTAAAATTTGGCAAAACTCAGTATATACCGTAAAATAAAAATTACAGATCACAGACACAGAGTAATATAACAATAATGCAGCGGAAACAAAGGATAGTAGTTCATGAAGCTACTATATATATATATAACAGGGTTAAACAAGATACAACAGCGGTCTCAAATACAATAGATGTCTCAATACAATAATCAAATACCAGATCTGAATTCATCACTGGAATCAACAGAATAACTGAAAGCAGGATCGATAGATAGCTGGATCTCCAAGCGAAGCTCCAACTCCAAAGGTGAGTCTCCAAATGCTGTATCACTCAGTCTGACCCGAGCGTAAAGCAAAACACAAAACACTCGAGTCAGGATTAACATTCTTATATTAATAAATCCAACTCAAGTGAAATATCAACTGAAATACAAGTAACTTAAAGGATGTTTGGGATAACCATCCTCTAAGGATCCGTTAAACTATTTACTATGTAGTAATATTCGCTATTATAATAATGTCTAAATAAGTAAAGTATAATCATATCGGAAAATAGCGTTAAGGGGATGGAGAACCTTAACGCGGTCGGATCTTAAAATCATAATCGTAGTAAAGCTCGGTATGGTAGGTGACACGGCACAACTAGGCAATGCCAAGGTAGATATACCAATTACGCACACGGACTGATGGATACGCATAGCAGCCACTACCGTTCCACCTCGAACAACATTCCCAAATCGGAGGATGGCCATCTAGTCAAATCAGTAAGAGTAATATATCGAAGGAATGTGTCCGAGAAGAGGTGCTACCTCACTGGTCCGAGATCGCTCCTGTTTTAGCCACCTTATGCCAACTCACGGGAGTTGGGTCCACGTAATACCTTAAGGACGTCGCCACCATCCTACTTCATTCTGGGATCTCCACCGCGTACACGGTTGTCAAAGTGGTTTTCGGTATCGACAGAGAGTATGTCCATATCCGATCCCGGTCTCTTTGCCAACCAATCGTTATTATAACACCGTGGTCATTTCAAAGTAGTTTATACTTCAAGACTAAAATATCATTTTCATTTCAAACCCAATTTAATACGATATCATTTTCACTTCAAATATATCCATTTTCAAATCATATTACCACTCAAAATTATAATGTTTTCAAAAATCATAACACTTTCCTTTTAAACAGTTTAGACATTAAAATTTCGTTATAGAATAAATTAGTTTCCTCAAATTTCACAAATCGATTCAAATTAACTCGAATTCCAAAAAAAAATTAATTTAATCAAATCTCAAATCATCAGTTTCAACTCGATTCAACTTCTAAATAAACCATTTCAAATTATCAATTTCAAATACGTATTTAAACCATAAAATAAACCATTTCAAATTTGAATATATTTCAAAGCTTTTAAATATTCATCATTTCAAAACTAAATTCGATAAATTTATATACATATCAAATTCACTTTACAATTATTTAGTTTTGAAATATTAACTTAATCATTTCCATAACATCTAAATACAATTTCAATTTACAATTTAAATAAACAAAAAATCTCATTTAAATATTTATACGTTTGAAATATCTATTTAAGTCACCCTTTCAAATTTCAAGTTGTAAATCACTTCTTAAAATTTCAAATTCAATACATTTCAAATCAGACTTATTTAAGTATAATTCTTAAATAAATACAATTTCAAACAAATTTCAAATCATTACAAATTCTATATTTAAAAATATAGATATTAAATACTTAAACATATTATTTATCAACTTTAATAAATCTTTAAAATCAATATTAATCAAAACCATATATTTCTTTTCAAAACCATAGATATCATTATCAAAACGTTTATATATAGACCAACGGTGTCTGTATAAAATTTTCTATCCTATGGTCAAGTGATACGGATATTTATCATTTCAATCCGCAATTTAAAACATATTCGGGTATATATCTTTTCAACCCGAAATCCCAAATTCAATTCAATTGAAAATCGCTTGGGTTTATCATTTCAACCCATAACGATTTTCTCCTATTCTACAAGATCGTTCGGGTATGTATCATTTCAACCCATAGTGATTCTATACTAATAGGGAACTTGCAGAGTGATAACAGATATGATAATAAAATAACAACAGTAACAGGCATATATCAACAGTATAAATAACAGATAATGGTGTCAGATGTCACAGGTGAACAGATACAGAAAATGACATATATAACAATGTAAATAACTAACATCAGCATATTTCAATTGACGTTTCAATTGAAATTAAACTTAATAAATATAAGAATATTAATCGTGAGTGATTGCTCACCTTTCGAGGCTAGAGATGAAGGAGAATGATGAGAGTTACAGATCCAAGCACGAATTTCAAAGCAAAGCAAGACTGGTACGAAATTTAACGGATAAAGCTGATGACAAAATAGACGAATCAAATCAGAACTGGATCCATGATGATGATAAATGGTATAAGTGAGCATATATATATATATATAACTGGACTAGGATAACATGCATGCAGACACACCACTAAATGTATGTATATGTAGACTAGTATATGACTAAAGTATAAATATCTGTACAAACTCTAAATAAAGAGAAACAAAACTGTAGAACTCACGATAACAATAATATATATAAAGTACAATTCGTGTGCACAGAAATGAGTAAAACCAGTGTGCCCATAAACATACTTATATAAGTTTATATATTATAAATAGATTTTATAACTTACATATAATATGAATAACCGGATCAAATAAACTATATAACTTATAAAGTTTACAAGCTAATATATATATAGGAAACCCAAATATATACAACTGAACTTGACTTACAAAAGGTGCTGGGCAATATCTACAATACTATATAAATATACTACTTGGATATAACACATCAAATCCAAAATTCTTTCTTACTATGGAAACAAGACACTTACAGAAAAGATATTTTATTCATATATAAACAATAGCAATGCTCACTTATGTATGAACCCATAGTATATATATATATATAATTATAAAGGTCCACAACCGTAAACTATATACCACTGACACAACATAACTATTAGGTATGTACTATAAAATTCAATATATCACTTATATGCATAAGTCAGATCAATAGATAACTTGTAAAACAGCAAATGTACCCAGTATACTATTACATATAAAATGACTATATATGTAAAACGACAGGTTATAATAGCCTACATACCTAGCAGACTAAAATATATGATTATTACAACATATACAGTAAAACCGAACAAGATTTTCTTTAAGAATCAATATTAATAATAAAATTCTCCATTTATAATTTAAGTCAATAGTAAATAATATACAAAATAAAACAATATATATATAGGATATATATATGCGTACAGTCAAGAATATAAGTGTAATAATATAGAACATAAGTATACGTAAATTCCCTTTCAAACCAATATCTAATATCATATATACTTCCATATATATACATAGAACGTATACCTCGATTCAAAAGACAAGCTGCTACCCTGAGAAGCATACGAACAGACAAATCGGTGAGCAGTTGAGATCGCAAAGCGAGATGGGTATGATGGTGGTGATTGTCTCGGTCAGGCAGACATGGAGGAGATGACTTGGTGGCCTACCATGGAGTGGGTGGTCGGAAAATGGTGGCTCGGTGGTTAAGCTGCTGTTGGCCGAGGTGAACAAGGTGATGATGCGAGGTGTTTCGGGTCTGGGCTTGGCAGGAGCTAGTGGGGAGAACGAGTGGAGGCGTGGCCATGGCTTCAGGTTGGAGGCAAGTTCGAGTGCACTGAATCGGAGAGGTGAAGGTTATGGCGTGGCTATGAAGACCAGTGGGCGAGGGAGGATCTCGACTGTGTGGACAATCATGGAGAGGAGGCACGGGCAGGCCGAGTTGTTTTTGGGTGGAAGACACACACGTGGACGGGTAGGAGGTTGGCGTAGCAGGGGCGAGAAGGGATGTGCTGTAAGTGATTGCCGAGGTAGAGGGCTGCATGGAGGAAGGCCGATGATTGCCTGGTGGAGAATGTTCAAAATGAAAGGGAAAGGAGATTCTCGGTGATGGGATTCATGCGTGGAAATAGATCTGGTGGAGGGAAGAAGTTTAGAAGCTTCATGCAATATGATATATAAATGAACAGTTCTTTTATTTTTATTTTTATAATCAGTGACCCAAAAGCTAGAGCACGAAGCAGCATAAAATAAATGTACCGATAGGAATTACAAAAGTCAAAATTTAATTCAGGGAAAACGAAGAGATAATTGCTGGAGAAGAAAATGAAGAGGTTGGGTTTTAGCAAATAAAGTGAGAAGATAAAGGAAAATACTACGGTACAGAAGCCACTTATTATAAATCAAATATTGAACAGATCAAAGGGAAACAAAAGGACAGAAAGAAAAGAGGAACGTGGAAAGACCAAATCAACGTAATTTACGGTGGGAAATAAAAAGTCAGGGAACCAAAGATTTAAATATCGGTATCGGTAAGAAATCGTTTCACGGATTTTACCAGGTACCGGAAAATCGAAACGCAGAGGTGAATATACCGCAGAGATCAGCACGACGAGACGATCAAAATGGTACACAGATATTTGTGGTACGATCATCCGATCAAAAGTCGATAATTGGTACCGAAAATGCTGCTATTCAGCCAAAATTAAGATAAACGGAGCAATAGATGTCCAAATTTGACGAAACGAAAGATGACGTCTCACTCAGAAGATGATTTACAAATTTTCTATGTAAAAATATTTAGGTTTGGAAAACATTTTATTATCATCAATTTTAACTGATTAAATTGAAGTAAATTTACGCGCGAAATAAATTTTCATATTTTCCGACGAAAAATTACCAATTGCTATGTTTAATTAGACACATTTCAAATATCAAATTTATATTTCAAAATTTTACTGTTTAAAATTTCACAAAATTCAATTAATTAAATAAATAAAACAACTGAAATTTGCGGGTCGTTACACTCTCCCCCACTCAAAACCTTTCGTCCCCGAAAAGGAAGGAGGTAGGAGAGTAGAAGCAACAAACAGAAAAAAATAGATTAAAAGACAAAATAAGACAATTTATTTAAACCATATAATTTCAAATTAAACTAATTAATATTTAACAATTTGATTTAATCTAATGAGTTCACTTAAGTTAAATCAATTCATCTATTTCTGAATTCATTACCTTATGTCTAGTCATCCCCAATTAACAATCTCTAAATCAATCAATTTGTATAATCATTTATTTTCCTCATATTTTATTCAACAAATTTATCCAAATTATTATTAAGTTTATTCCAATAATTTTTTTTTCATATATTTTTAAACCATATAAATTAATTTAAACCATATAAATTACAATTTAAATTAATTTATATTTAATAATTGATTTTAAATTCAAGGTATTTCCATAAGTTGATCTAATTTCAATAGATTAATTCTTGCAAAACAACTTTTATTTGTCTCATCTATTATTCAATTAAATTATTATTCTATTTCTCTCTACTAACATCTTTATAATAAAATTTAAGTATATAACATTTATTATAACCACTCAAATTCTACTTATAAATTTCTTTATATTGTATATTATCCAATTACAGTTTTAACTTCTGAAAATTTTAGGTAAGTTATGTTGAGATGTAATTGAGTATTATACAAATAAGATTTTACAATTCAGTTATTTCCAGTTAACTATTTATCCAAGAATTTTGACTTTAGTTTATAACTGAAATCATCTTTAATCTAAAATTTAAGAATTTAAATCTCCAATTTACTCCAAACAATTTAGAGATATATATATAATAATATTTATATAAAATTAAATTTTAAAATAAGATACTTATATATACATATAAATCAAATTATACTGAAGAAATTTAAATCAAAGTATATTTTTCAAAACAAAACCGTAGCAAAGCTACAGAATAGTTTCTCCACTTCGAAACTCGAAAATGAATGTCGATGATGCGGCCGTCATCACCGAAATTATTTTCCAGCGACAAAGAGAAGAGCACTGATTTAAACATTTAAAATCCTTAAAAAACCATTTTATTCGAAAATACTTTAAATAATATACATTTTACGGCTTTAAAACAAAGTTTGAAATCACCATAAATTTAATTCTTAAACTCTCAATTTAAATTTATTTCAATTTCAAATAAATTTATAAACAATAGTCATTTTGCAATAGTCAATGACTTACAAAACAATAAATTATAATCAAACATTATCATTTTCAACAACCAAATTATTTAACTTTTATTTCCAGAAAATTTCCTTATATATTTATAATATAATCATACAAATTTATTTCATTTATCAAATTTTAAAATTTTATTGTGTCAGTTTGCTCTGTTCAAGTGTTTTGGAAATTCTATCGATAGCGTTGATCAGACGAATCGATCGAAAATTCAAATCAACATCAACAACTCAAACAACACAATATATAAAACATTTTAATATTAATATACAAATACCAATACACTCCCTCACACGATGATTTCAGAATTGGATTCCGACAAAAGGATAGAGATCCAAATATAGAGGGACTCTAATCAAAGAGAATTATAATCTAAAGTAGATAGGCTCGAAACGAAGGTTAGATGATTGCATTTCAAACAGGAAGATGGATAAAGTTATATAAATCGCGGGCAACCTTAACCGGGTCAACTGTGACTTCATAGATAAGATCGATGTAGAATTCTGAAGCAAATCGACATTCGATTACCAGAGGTAGAATTCGGGTATAGAATAAGATAGCAGCATCGTAAACCGAGGATACAGAAATCTCCGGTGAATCAATACCGATTGTAAAGAAGTTTCACCCCAGTACAATTTATTCGAAGATTGGCGAGACCGCCGATTTATTATAGAGATCATTCGAAGTGGAGTTATGGGATACTCCAAAATCAAAAGACACGAATAGGGGAGACACGAATGGACTTTGGAACCGAAGTGAACGTTCCAAATTTCAAATGAACCGAGTCAAAGAAGAAGGAATTTAAGCTCGAACGAAAGTGATTTTGTAATTGAATTTACTGTATATGCTGAGTTTTGCCTAAAACCTGGCTCTGATACCACATGTAACGACCCAGTATTTTCAACCATTCGCATCCATTATAAGTGTATAGGTATACACTCATGCCGGAGTTGAATTGCTCAAATACCGCGTTGTAATTAAAATTTGGCAAAACTCAGTATATACAGTAAAATAAAAATTACAGATCACAGACACAGAGTAATATAACAATAATGCAGCGGAAACAAAGGATAGTAGTTCATGAAGCTACTATATATATATAACAGGGTTAAACAAGATACAACAGCGGTCTCGAATACAATAGATGTCTCAATACAATAATCAAATACCAGATCTGAATTCATCACTGGAATCAACAGAATAACTGAAAGCAGGATCGATAGATAGCTGGATCTCCAAGCGAAGCTCCAACTCCAAAGGTGAGTCTCCAAATGCTGTATCACTCAGTCTGACCCGAGCGTAAAGCAAAACACAAAACACTCGAGTCAGGATTAACATTCTTATATTAATAAATCCAACTCAAGTGAAATATCAACTGAAATACAAGTAACTTAAAGGATGTTTGGGATAACCATCCTCTAAGGATCCGTTAAACTATTTACTATGTAGTAATATTCGCTATTATAATAATGTCTAAATAAGTAAAGTATAATCATATCGGAAAATAGCGTTAAGGGGATGGAGAACCTTAACGCGGTCGGATCTTAAAATCATAATCGTAGTAAAGCTCGGTATGGTAGGTGACACGGCACAACTAGGCAATGCCAAGGTAGATATACCAATTACGCACACGGACTGATGGATACGCATAGCAGCCACTACCGTTCCACCTCGAACAACATTCCCAAATCGGAGGATGGCCATCTAGTCAAATCAGTAAGAGTAATATATCGAAGGAATGTGTCCGAGAAGAGGTGCTACCTCACTGGTCCGAGATCGCTCCTGTTTTAGCCACCTTATGCCAACTCACGGGAGTTGGGTCCACGTAATACCTTAAGGACG
This sequence comes from Allium fistulosum, assembly GCA_030737815.1. Taxonomy (NCBI): domain Eukaryota; kingdom Viridiplantae; phylum Streptophyta; class Magnoliopsida; order Asparagales; family Amaryllidaceae; genus Allium; species Allium fistulosum. Next base: position 942,620,943 of record CM060905.1, on the reverse strand, counting down.
TCGCCACCATCCTACTTCATTCTGGGATCTCCACCGCGTACACGGTTGTCAAAGTGGTTTTCGGTATCGACAGAGAGTATGTCCATATCTGATCCCGGTCTCTTTGCCAACCAATCGTTATTATAACACCGTGGTCATTTCAAAGTAGTTTATACTTCAAGACTAAAATATCATTTTCATTTCAAACCCAATTTAATACGATATCATTTTCACTTCAAATATATCCATTTTCAAATCATATTACCACTCAAAATTATAATGTTTTCAAAAATCATAACACTTTCCTTTTAAACAGTTTAGACATTAAAATTTCGTTATAGAATAAATTAGTTTCCTCAAATTTCACAAATCGATTCAAATTAACTCGAATTCCAAAAAAAATTAATTTAATCAAATCTCAAATCATCAGTTTCAACTCGATTCAACTTCTAAATAAACCATTTCAAATTATCAATTTCAAATACGTATTTAAACCATAAAATAAACCATTTCAAATTTGAATATATTTCAAAGCTTTTAAATATTCATCATTTCAAAACTAAATTCGATAAATTTATATACATATCAAATTCACTTTATGTTAACGTCAAAATGTGAACGCCAACACCCGGTGTGTGTAGTAAGATTGTGAAAGCACCACCCGCGTAACGGGAACAGAAATCAAGCAGGAAAATAGTAGAAATGCAGTAAAAGACAGCAGTTTATAGTGGTTCGGCTTAAGATTTAGCCTACGTCCACTTTGAATCTCTTTATTATTGAATCTGATTACAAATTGATACAAATCTTCTATGAAAACAATACAACTCGATCACAAGAAGCAATCTTGACTACTAGCTCAATCTTCGGTGATGAAACTCGATGAATTCATGTCAGATGTTAGGAATTTCTCTCGAAGTTTGTTGTAGTGTCTTGAATGCTTGGAGGATCCTTGTTTGCTGAATGATTGGAGAGTTCGACAGAGTAACGGCGCTTTAGAAATGAATTGCCCAAAAGTCCTTTTGATGTTGGAAGTGGTGGGGTATTTATAGTAGCTGATTTGAATTCAGAAAATTCGCCTAAGTCTTAGGTCGCGTACGACCTTAGTTAAGTCGTAGGTCGCGAGCGACCTAAACTAGGTCGCAGGCGAGTTAATGGATAGCTGTGGAAGCTCTAGATCGCTAAAGTCCTAACTCGTTAGCCTCCTAGGTCGCAAACTTCCAAGTTCTTAGGTCGCAAACCTTTCCTGTAGCTAGGTCGCGAGGTCCTCCTGGATCTTAGGTCGCAAACTTCTTAGGTCGCGAACTTCTTAGGTCGCGAACTTCTTAGGTCGCGAGATCTTCTGCAGCCTTAGGTCGCAAAGCTTTCCTGCCCCCTTAGGTCGCGAGGTCTTTTGGACCTTAGGTCGCAAAGAGGTTAGGTCGCAGCACTTCATTAGGTCGCAGCACTTCATTAGGTCGCAGCACTTCATTAGGTCGCAGCACTTCTTAGGTCGCGAACTTCTTAGGTCGCGAACTTCTTAGGTCGCGAGATCTTCTGCAGCCTTAGGTCGCAAAGAGGTTAGGTCGCAGCACTTCATTAGGTCGCAGCACTTCATTAGGTCGCAGCACTTCATTAGGTCGCAGCACTTCTTAGGTCGCGAACTTCTTAGGTCGCGAACTTCTTAGGTCGCGAGATCTTCTGCAGCCTTAGGTCGCAAAGAGGTTAGGTCGCAGCTCATCCTTAGGTCGCAGCACTTCATTAGGTCGCAGCACTTCTTAGGTCGTGCAGTTTTAGGTCGCTTGAAAATAAGAGTTAACATTTGCCCCTCGAAGTACGGGCCGAAGTCATAGGTCGTGTGCTTCGACTTAACTTCGCTAGGTCGCGAGCGACTTAAAACACTAACTTGCTTGTCTATTCATCTTCCTTTCTTGGTTTCATATAAATCGGTTAGGTCGCTTCTTCCTCCTTACTCTATTACTTCGATCCCTTGCTGCCATTGACGAATTTTTCCGAGCTTTCAAAGGCGAATTCAACCTATTCCAGTCATCAATTCTTCCTTACCATTTATAATTCGTAAGTGGATCAGCTTATACTTGCCCATAGTCACTGTTTTGAACATGAATCGTTGTCGCTCGACCTAAGCCCAATTTCGTGCATCACGCCTTTTTGTACGGTAGTCTTAATCGACTTTCGTTCGTCGTTTGACGTGTTGGGATGATTTTCGATCATACGGAAGGTTTTGCTATGGATCTGTAGGATTTGCCATTGATTCTCTGGTCAATCGGTGATAGGTTGAGGTGGGATGAAGGGGATGACGATTCCTTTTTTGAACTGGTGATATTGGGTTATTGGACCCAATATGATGTTGCTTGGAGAAGAAGTCATCAACTTATCAGATTCGAATGCCCTAAGAGTTAGGTCGCGTGGGAATGTTTAACGACCTTAGCCTTTGCGACCTGATGACATTTACGACCTAGAGTATCTCCAACCTAAAAACAATTGTGCTCGACCTAGGACTTAAGAGAATTGCCTCGCCTTAATCCATTCAGCTGCAACACGCGACCTACAGAAATCCTGACTTATGATAGGTCGCTGACCGACCTAAGACTTAGCAATTTTTCACAGTCTTGAACTTTCAACTTGAACAACATGGCATAAGAACATTGCAACCTGTGTTAGGTTGTGAGCGACCTGACACTTAGAACTTTGAACAGCTTTTGACTGATTTTCTGGACTTGAACCGTTTTGGGGTTTTGCACTTTTTCTCGGATTGCCTCGATTTTAATGCTAATAACCTGTTTATAAGCAACATTCACAGGAAAAAAAAAAAATGGGACGAATATACTGCTATTGATTGCCCACATCAAACAGCAGATTAGTTGTCAAAGAAAACCAAACTTAAATGAACTTCGTGAATGAAATGTTGTGAAATAACAAATCTAAGTGAAGTATTCAGGCAAAATTGAAGTGATCAACTAAAGCTGATTTATTTGCATTAACGCAACACTATTCCTGGACTTAAAATATCAAGCCCTGAAACTTTTTAATTGACAAGTATCAATTAGTTTAATTTCATTTACATTTGCTCATTATTGTATTAGTTTTGCACAACACTTCACTCTTTTTAGGAAACGTGCACCTTAATATTTGATCGTCCAGTTCCTTGTGTAGAATGGAATCTCAACAAGAAGACTTGGAAATAGCCGGAGAATCTTTTCCAATTGCTACTCCACTAATCGACCCTCCGGAAAGGACTTCTACTACTTTAAGCCATAAAGTCTTCCGACAACTGTGCATCCAATTCGGCATTGCCGAAGCAGATGCTTTACTTCCTGGGCCAAGCGATACTGCTGACAGGCCGCCTCTTGGCTTCGTTGCTGTGAACCGGCAAATGTGTTCAAGTGGAGCCATCCCTCCATTTAATGATTGTCTTCGGGAACTCCTCCTTCGGCTAACTATTTCTCCCTTTCAACTACACCCTAACGGATACTCCATCCTGCTAGGATTGTGTGTGCTTTTCAGGAGAACGTTGAACCGTTTTCCCTCTTTTGATGAAATTCGCTTCTTGTGCACATTTGCAAAGAACAAGGACCATCCTTCTATTATACTTGTGAGGAGTGCTAGGAATCGCAGACTGATTCTGGACTTGCCCGAAAGTGCCCACGGATTTTTGACTCAATTCTTCTATGTTCGCTGTCCTCCGGGATTTTATGCTATTTGGAGAGTCGGAAGTAAGATTTCCTCTTACCAATTCATTTTTTCCTAAATTTTTCATAATTCGAACCATCAAATGCTTAGTTCCATTCTTTCTTCGTGCAGCACTTCCTTCTCTTCTTCGAGATACCAGCCGTAAGTCGATTTTAGATACTTTGAATGCTGTTGACGCTGAAGAGAGGAGTGCCAAATTCTTGTTGAAAGATGAATTTCTGCACCAGTTTGGCCTTTTACATTCTTCTAGATCGACTCAGATTCATGAAGTTTCTAGCTCGGAGGCGGAAACGTTAATTGCTCCAGATTCCCAAGCAGAGGCGTCAAATGTCCCGGTTTTTGCGGAAGAAGCTGCTTCAAAAACACCTGCCCTGGATTCTGTTTTGATAAAGTGCTCTGGATCCACTGATGTTGTAGGGTTGGCTGGCAAGTCGGCACTTCCCCCAATTATTGAGGAAGAAGAGAATCCTCGAGCTTCTGAAAAATCAATTGATGTGGAACTTGAGAAAGAGAAATCTGCTGAACACTTGGGTGACGATACCTTTGATGGCTTGAGTGACATTATGATAACTTCCCAAGAGCTTTTCGGGGATAGCAGTCAAAAAGCGACTTCTCCCGTCGTCGAGGCAACTTCTACCCTTAAACAAACCCAAATGCCTACTACGCCAATCGTCCCTGTTTCCACACCGAAGCGTGGTCTGTAATTTGACGCATGTAGTTTGCACGCCACACACACTTAGGACTTTTCAGCACTTATAAGCATTTATTCTCTTTTTCCTGGAAATTTTTAAATTCTACACTTCTTCTGCTTTCAGGTTCTCCAATGGGACGCTCCGGCTCATATTATGACTCATTTCAGCGCCATGGAGGCCGTGGAACCTATGACTTCAGGAAATATCTTGGTGATCACAGAGAAACAGATGAGGAACGGGCCCAAAGGAAGGCTCAAGAAAAATGGGATTATGAGCAGAGGCAGAGAAGAAAAGATGCTGATCGATACGATTCTTCTTACAAAACTTACGATTCTCATAAGCGAAAGTCTTATGATGACAAAGGGAAGACTCAAATTACTGATGAATCGAGCAAGCGGTCTAAGCCGAGTGACGCGTCTGCTATTTCTGAAAAGACCAACGCTCCCATTTCTTCTGGCATTCCGGCAGGCTCTCCTCCTCTAAAGGAAACTGACATTCAGACCATCATTAACAGGCCACAATATCTAGTTAAAGACGGCCCTCCAACGCTTCAGAGCCGATTTCCGAATTGGTGCCTAAGAGGGGTACGCTTCGACTTGGACATTGTTCCGATTGATAAATCAGACATGCTTAGCAGTCTTGATGCGGTCAGACTTAACATCGAGAGGATGTCACAGTGGCAGAAGCTGGTCGATGAACTCCAAAGGGTCAACCATCTTAACCTTGAGGCAATGATGACGATGGAGAATGATAAGGCAGAATGGGACAAATGGCGCAAGCAGCATGACGCGGAAATGACGAGTATTGCAGATGACAATGCAAAGCTTGCGTCTGAAGTTAAGCAGCTTAAGGAAAATCTCGCTTCCTCTTCTGCATCATTTACTCAAAAAGAAGAAGTCTTCCAGAAGCAAGTGCGGGACGCACATGCTGCACAAAGAGATGTAGAAATGAAGCTTGCCGCCGAACAGCACGTTAAAGAGAAGTACCGCACAGAAAACGCCGAACTGCGGGAAAAGGTCACCTCCCAGAACATGGAGATTGAGTTATTAAAATCTCGACTTGCTAAAGTTGAGACAGAACGTGACGAGGCTACCGCCGGCCGGATCGCTGCCGTTGCTGAAAAGGAAGCGGCTGAGCAATCACATGAGGCAACGAAAGCAAACGTCGGCTCTACCTTATTTGACTTTTACTTACACAGCGTTCTGGGTCGTGGGAGCCTCTCTTTTCTTGGTCCTGATTATGAAATTACACTGGCTGAAGTGTGGGAAGTCGCGATGGATATGCTTGGCGGGGCTGGCTATAATGAACTGGACCTTGAGAAGCGCTATCTTAATGATGAGGATCGCGCCGCTCTTGTTAAAGGGAAAGAGTTACTTGCCAAAGCACGAGCTGAAACAGTGGAAGAAGAGCCTCCAAAAGAAGGAGCTCCTTTGACTGCCCCCGTCCAAACTTCCACTTCAGCTGACGTTAATATTACAGATTCCAGTCCTCATTCTCTACATTTAGCCAAAGTTGCCCAGGAGACTGCAACTACTCCTACTGAAGATGAGGCGCTGGATGATATTGAAGCTGAGAAGTTCGAGGTGGATCTTGTAAAGCCAACTCCTCCAGGTACTTTTGGTGTCATCTCGGGTCTAACGAATCAGTCATTTGACTTAGCCGAATTTGATGATCTTCTTACATGTTACTTAAACTTTGATGAATCGATGCCTTCTTTATTTTCGGGGGATGCTGATTTTAACTTCTTTTCTTCTACAGCGGAGGCACCAAGCACAACACAAGCTTCCACTCCTTCGATTGCCGTTCCTCTGTCTTCCCAAATCACTCCTCCCTCTGCTTCCCAACCGGGATCACAAGCAGAGAAAATCGAAGCTCTTCAAGGCTTGGATGATCCGGCTGCTTCTCAGGAGCAGAAGGCGGAGGATTTTGAAGGTACCGAGAAGACCCCGGAGCGGTCTTTTGACGACGATACTAAGCTTTCAACATTGCTGACTACTCCGGGGAGTGAGTCTTCTTCAAAGAGGAAGGGGAAGCGTGCTGTAAGGAAAAAGAAGAAGACTTCCACCGAAGAGGAAGCAGTAGTGGATCCGGCTGTACCGCTTTCTCCTTCTGCCCCTGCCCGTTCTCAACGACTTCAAAAGTTAGTCATCAGACCGGGAAAGAGTTCCAAGGGTGGTGAGAAGGAGTGATCAAGCTGGATTTCCCACCTATTATTTTTGCTTTTTGCATGTATTGACCGGGGATTGTGCGGGTACCGGTCTCCGCTTTTGCTTTTTGAGATATCTGCACATGTAAAAAATTTTCGTAGTACTAAATAAAATAATTATTTTACTTGTACAAACTCTTGTGTATGTGAGAATGACCTATCTTTTATTTTAAGTGTAGAACAAACGATTCTTCTTACTTGTGCAAACTTTTTGTCTGCGTTTGAGAATGCATTTATTCCACATCTGTCTTCCGTGATATTGCAACGAACTTGTGGCATGTTGCTTTTATTAATATAATTGAATTGTACAGTATGTTAAATTGTACAGTATTGCCCCCATGCCATAAGTGCATTGCAACATTCCTAGTTTCTTTTTTTTTTTTTTTTTTTTTTTTTTTTTTTTTTTTTTTTTTTAAGACTAATACTCTTACTTCAGAAGACAATTATTCCGCTTTTAAGGGGAGAATTATTCTGCTCTTAATAGAGTGTACCCAGTCTTTAGAAGAATTTTATTTTTCCTTTCTGAAGAACGCTTCAACTTTCGGGGATAATCACTTTTAATTATTAAGAAGTGAATTTCCCTATGAAGTGAAATAAGCTTTTCTGAAAGAATTTTGTAGCATTTTTTCAACTTTTTTAGGAGGAACTTTCCTAGATGAACAAGTTAGTCCTTCCTTTGAGAGTTGAACTGTGCTTCTGGACGATGCTTTTTGTTCAAGCATTCTATTTTGGGACATGCCTCCGGAGAGGGCTCCTCTTAAAGAGTTGTGCCTCCGAAGAGGTCTTGTGCCTTTGGAAAGGGCTTGTGCCTCCGAGGAGGGCTTGTGCCTCCGAAGAGGGCTTGCGGTGCCTTGGGAAAGGGCTTTTGCCCCCGAAGAGGTCATGTGCCTCCGAAGAGGGCTTGTGGTGCCTTGGGAAAGGGCTTTTGCCCCCGAAGAGGTCATGTGCCTCCGAAGAGGGCTTGTGCCTCCGAAGAGGGCTTTTGAGTGCCTGGGAGTTACTTTCTCATGGTCGGATGGGTTCGCGGGGCAGGCGTGAGTTGCTTGATTGGATGTTTGTTTGTACAAACGACCGCAATCAATTAACAAGATGCTCCTTTGGTGGTCCCACCGATCTTTTTGGTTGAGGAAAGCACTCCCATTTATTGGGGTGCCTCGTTAGAGGGCTTTGGTTGGTTGGTGCGCTGGGTAGGTTGCGTCTCAGGGACGAGTGGATCCACGGGACGGACGTAAGCTATCTGATCGGATGCATCACGACCAGTTAGCGAGGGTCCTGTTACTTCCGCTTGGGAAGGCGTCCCTTTAGTGGATCTTCTGGCCTTCCTGTTGAGATGCATACCTCCCATTGTCCTCCCCTTTGTTTGCTTGGGAACTTTCCCTCATCATCTGTCTGTTAGCGCTCTTTTATTATCGTTTCCAAGCACATCTTCTTCTTTTCTGCCTTATAAGTAAATTGCTTTATCCGAAGAAGTGGACTTCACTGTTGAATGACTTCATGAGACAAACGCAAGTTATCTAGTTGGATGTCTATTCATAACGACAATCTCAACTAGTGAACAAAGGTTTGTCACAGTGGAGTCACTAACTTTTTATGTGAAGTTTTCCTTGCTTGGGATTTGAATTTGGACAAAAATTTTGTGGCTTGGTTTTCGTGTAATAGCTGATTCATGGAAGTTGCTTAGCTTTGTGATGAGCAAGCCTTGTTATAATGTCCTGCAATTTTGAATCGATATTTTAGCGATACATTTAAAGTATTTACATATCAAAATAACACAGGCATCATGAAATAGTAAAGAACACAAGATTTATAGTGGTTCGGCCAAAAATCGGGCCTACGTCCACTTTATAGCTTTCATTCATTTATACTGATTTACAATGTTTCATCATACAACTGATACATTCATCATCATTTTACAATTTTGAGCTGAGCTCTTTTTCAGGTAAAGTAAGGACGCAAATGGTTGCTATTCCAGGCCCTTGGAATCGGATCTCCTTCAATGGTTATGAGTTTGAAAGTTCCATCGAGAAGTTTAGTGCCCACGACATATGGTCCTTCCCAGTTTGGCCCAAACACACCAGTTGCTGTCATGATCCTTTTCAAAACCAAGTCTCCGACCTCAAAGCTGCGTTGGCGAACTTTGGAATTGAAATACCTGGCTATCCTCTGCTGATGAGCTGAAACTCTGAGCCTAGCTTCTTCTCTTTTTTCATCAAGAAAGTCAAGCGCTTCAAGCTGCAGTTTTTCATTTTCGATTTCATTGAAATGAACTCTTCTATGTGAAGGAACCTCTACTTCTACTGGAATCATTGCCTCAGATCCGTATGCCAGTGAAAATGGAGTGTGCCCAGTCGCAGTTTTGTGAGTCGTTCTGTACGCCCATAGTGCTAATGGAAGCTTATCAACCCAACCACCTTTTGCTTTTTCAAGTTGCTTTTTAATAGTTGACTTGATGATTTTGTTAACTGCTTCCACTTGCCCATTTGCCTGCGGATGAGCCACTGCTGAGAAGCTTTTTCGAATTCTGAATCGTTTGCAAAAATCTTGGAATTCTTCACTTTCAAATTGAGTGCCATTGTCGGTGATTATCTTCTGTGGCACACCATATCTACAAACGATATTCTTTGTTACGAAATTTATCATCTTTTTAGAAGTGATGGTGGCCAAAGGTTCAGCTTCAGCCCACTTGGTGAAATAATCAACGGCAACGATAGCATATTTAATTCCTGATTTAGCGATCGGTAACGGTCCAATTAGGTCTATTCCCCAAATGGCGAATGGCCATGGACTGACCATTTGTGTGAGTTCGGTGGAGGGTGCTCTTGGGATCTTTGCAAATCGTTGGCATCTGTCACATTTTCTGGAGAAATTTGCAGCATCTCGATTGATATCTGGCCAAAAGTATCCATATCGAAGAATTTTCTTTGCAAGTGTTTGACCACCTGAATGGTCTCCACATTCTCCTCCATGCACCTCTGTTAAGATTGTCTTGGCTTCTTCTTTAGTTACACATCGGAGTAGTGGGGTTGAAAATCCCCGCCTGTATAATCGGTCATCTTGAATTATATACCTTGATGCTTTTCTTAATAACTTCCGACGTTCCTTAGAATTCTCTGGCAGGGAACCACTGAGTAAGTATTCTTTGATTGGAGTCATCCATGATTCATGCTCTTGAGACGTAGTCATAAGCCAATCAACATCCATTTCATCAATACTTGGAGCTGACAGAACTTCTACAGGAACTAATCCTAGTAATTGAGCTTCTCCGGAACTTGAATACTTTGCTAAAGAATCCGCCTTCATATTTTCCTCTCGGGGTATGTGGCTTATTGAGTAGTGATCTAAATCATTGAGAAGTTCGGAAGTTTTTGTCAAATATGCAGGCAAATTCCCTCCCTTGGCCTGAAATTCCTTCTTCACCTGGCAGACAATAAGCTGAGAATCACTGAAAATCTGTATCTCCTTGATATTCAATTCCTTGGCGATCCTCAACCCGGCAATAAGGGCTTCATATTCTGCTTCATTGTTTGTCGAAGGAAACTCCAGCCTTAATGCATAACACAGTGATCGTCCTTCGGGAGTTTCGAGCACAATTCCTGCCCCAGAACAATAATCGTTTCTTGAGCCATCTACATACAACTTCCACTGTATCGGAATGCAGTCAGTGGTTTCTTCCTTACTGTCACCTTTGTCAGTGGATTCTGCGATGAAATCTGCTAAAGCTTGTCCATTAATTGCTCTTCGGGGATGGTAAGTGATGTCATATTGGCTGAGTTCTATGTTCCACTTCAAGAGACGACCCGAGGTTTCAGGACGATACAGGACTTGCTTCAAAGGTTGATCAGTCAGGACTTTGATAGGATGAGATTGAAAATAAGGCCTCAACTTTCTGGAGGCGATTAGCAGACAATAAGCAAGTTTTTCTATCTTTGAATAATTCATTTCAGCCCCAGCGAACCGTTTGCTGATGTAGTAAACCGGACGTTGTATTTTCATATCTTCTTGTACGAGTGCTGCACTTAAAGCATGGGATGAAATTGCCAGGTAGATGAAGAGGTCTTCACCATCACTAGGCTTGGAAAGGACCGGAGGAGTTTCCATATGATGAATCAGTTGATCGAAAGCATTCTGGCATTCAGGAGTCCATTCGAAATTTTTCTTTCCTTTCTTTAGAGCATCAAAGAAGGGAATGCATTTGTCTGTGGCCTTGGAAATGAAGCGACTAAGAGCGGCAACCTTTCCATTGAGACTTTGCAATTCTTTCTTTGTTCTAGGGGCTTTAACTTCTCTTAAAGCTGTGATCTGAGCAGGGTTGGCCTCGATGCCCCTAGCGCTCACAATGAAACCCAGGAATTTCCCAGACTCTACTCCGAATGAACATTTCAAAGGGTTTAGCTTCATTCCGTACTTTCGAAGAATTGAGAACATTTCTGCTAGGTGATCCATGTGGTCTACTGCTTTCTTTGACTTTACTAACATATCATCAACATAGACTTCCATCGTTTTGCCAATCTGAGGCTTGAACATAGCGTTGACAAGTCTTTGATATGTTGCCCCAGCATTCTTTAAACCGAATGGCATGACTTTGTAACAGTAGAGCCCCACATCTGTAATAAAGCTTGTGTTCTCCTGATCTGGTTCATTCATCATAATTTGATTGTATCCAGAATAAGCATCCATAAAAGATAACAACTCATGTCCAGCCGTCCCATCTATTAGTTGATCGATCCTAGGCAACGGGAAGCAGTCTTTGGGGCAAGCTTTGTTCAGATCTGAGAAATCAATACATACTCTCCACTTTCCATTTGCCTTCTTAACCAGTACTGGATTCGAAACCCAATTTGGATAAGTGGATTCTTTGATGAAATTATTCTCTAAGAGGCGATCTACTTCTTCCTTTAAAGCTGCTGACCTTTCTGGACCTTGAGTTCTTCTCTTCTGTTTTACTGGCGTAAATTTCGGATCGACATTCAGGGTATGAACAGCAATTGTAGGAGAAATTCCGCACATATCAGCATGACACCAAGCAAACACATCTAGATTGGCTTTTAAGAATGATATCAGTGTATTCTGAACTGTTATACTTAGCTGTGAACCCACATTGAGCACTTTATTTGGGTCTTTCGGATCTACAGATACTGGTACCGTTACCTCCACGGGCACCACTCTATTCTCCCCTGTACTGGCTTTTCTGGGATCCATTTCTTTTCTTGCATTGCTGTGTTCGCCAGTACAGGGGCCGCTCCGTAGTTGCTACAGGGTCGGTTCCTTGATGCGGAGCGGAGCTGCCGCATCTTTCCCCATTTCTTTTCTCCTGGCCTCTCGGAGTTCTACAAGATAACATTCTCGTCCTGCGTTTTGATCTCCTTTGATAACAGCAATCCCATTATCAGTAGGAAATTTCATTGTTAAACACCAAGGAGCAAGGACGGCCCTGAAAGCTGCAAGAGTAGGCCGGCCCAAGAAAGCGTTATAGGCAGAAAATCCGTCCACAATTACAAAAGTTTGCTTCCGAACCAATTTTCTGGGCCCTTCGCCCATTTCAACAAACAAGTCTACTGTTCCGATCGGCTGTTTCAGCTCTCCTGTAAATCCGGCGATCTTGTGTGAAGAAGCATGTACATCAGTCATCGGGATTTTCATTTGGTCAAATGTTCTTTTAAAGAGGATGTTGCATGAGGCACCACTATCAACCAACACTCTTCTGACGATGGCCGGCCCGATACCGACAGAGACAACCATAGGGTCCTCAGTAGGAGCTTCCACATTAACAGAATCTCTGGCTCTGAACATAATATCATCATGGAGAGTTTTTTGCTGCTTTAGAGGTGAAACATCCTCCAGGATTAGGACACTTTCTTCGGTTGGTGCATACTTCAAAGCTTTTGCATACCTTTCCATTTCACCCCAACTCCTGCCAGCCGGGTGAGGCCCCCCTGTGATCACATTAATAACAGGTCTTTCCTTTCCCACTGGCCTTTCTCCTGAATCAGATGAATTATTTGGAGGTAACTGCCCTTGGCTGGATGAAGATGGATCCTTTCTATTCCTCTTGACATATTGCTGCAATTTATTCTCTCTTAGTAATTCTTCAATCAGACTTTTCAAATGGCGGCACTCATTGGTATCATGCCCTGGTTGGTTGTGAAACTTGCAAAATCTTCCGCTCTGAACAGCATTCTTCCCAACTTTCACGGCCGGTGGTTTTGGAAATTCAACAGCATCTTTAGTGGCAATGAAGATATTTTCTGGGGTATCGGTCAGAGGAGTGAAGTCTGATGGTTTAAGAAAACGGGGCTTTTTGAAGTCTTTCTGCCTTTTCCCACCATTACTGTCCCTTTTCTGATCTGCCGGTTCTTTCTTGCTTTGAGTAGAAGCATTATTTTCTGCTGCCGCTGTCACAACTTTAGCTGGTGCGGAAAGATTTTCTAGGCGTATAAATTCATCAGCCTTTTTGTAGAATTTTTCGAGCGAATTGGGCTCTTTCATCTTCAGCCATTTCCCAAACTCGCTCGATTTGTCAACGGCACGCATCAAATAGGTCAAGATCATTCGTGGCTCGGCATTATCGACCTCTGCCAGAGCTAAGTTGAAGCGGTTCAAGAATGACCTAATGGGCTCTCCCGGGTTCTGCTCAAGACTGGACAGTGACATTATATCTTTTGCCCTTGAAGCGTATAGCCTGAATTGCTCTTTGAATTTTCGGGTGAGATCGGAAAACTGATCTACAGATCGGGCTGGAAGCTTGGTAAACCAGAGAAGTGCCACCCCTTCTAAATAGACTGGGAAATATCGGCACTTTATCTCGTCGGTTGCCCTTGCGCCAGTCATATGCCAATCGTATTTATACAAGAACTGATTTGGATCACTTGTTCCCCGATAAGCAGGAATAGTGGGGGGAACAAACTTTCTAGGAAATTCAGCTTTCAGAATCTTTTCCGTAAACGGAGTTCTACTTGGTGCGAATCCCCATTCGCTTTCGTCTTCATCTCTTTGCATGCTCTCTTTCATTATTTGCTTGATCATTCCAGAGAGATATTCCTCATTATTCAGAGATTTCGCAGAGTAGGCCTCAGCCATCTTTTCAGGAGTCTGTCCAGGTAAATGCTCATGAAGAACTGGTGACGGCCTAGATCCTTCGGCCTGGAGGGGTGCCCCTTCGGCAGCACCTGACCCCCCGTGAGGAACATTTCTTCCCTCGGAATTGGGAGCAGCATTAGCAAAGTTTCCCTCATTATTTACCGGTCTTTGACTCGTACCAAATAGAGCATTCAGCCTTTCCATCATCAGGTTATTCTGAGTTTCAATTTGCTGGTACAGTCCGGATACAGCAGCATCTAATTCCTGTCGCGTAACACCGATGCTCGGAGCTGCTTGATTGGGAGAGAGAGAAGTGGCAGTATTGTCACGGTCATCATCAGTTCTGACAGACTTTCGTTTCCTTCCGGGAGCCATTATGTCTGATAAACTTCTGATTTTGTGGGAAATTTTTTTTTCAGCAAACTTCTGAGAAGCAATGGTGAGTGGCAGCCTGAGTTCAATTCTCAGTGAAAGCACCAAAATGTTAACGTCAAAATGTGAACGCCAACACCCGGTGTGTGTAGTAAGATTGTGAAAGCACCACCCGCGTAACGGGAACAGAAATCAAGCAGGAAAATAGTAGAAATGCAGTAAAAGACAGCAGTTTATAGTGGTTCGGCTTAAGATTTAGCCTACGTCCACTTTGAATCTCTTTATTATTGAATCTGATTACAAATTGATACAAATCTTCTATGAAAACAATACAACTCGATCACAAGAAGCAATCTTGACTACTAGCTCAATCTTCGGTGATGAAACTCGATGAATTCATGTCAGATGTTAGGAATTTCTCTCGAAGTTTGTTGTAGTGTCTTGAATGCTTGGAGGATCCTTGTTTGCTGAATGATTGGAGAGTTCGACAGAGTAACGGCGCTTTAGAAATGAATTGCCCAAAAGTCCTTTTGATGTTGGAAGTGGTGGGGTATTTATAGTAGCTGATTTGAATTCAGAAAATTCGCCTAAGTCTTAGGTCGCGTACGACCTTAGTTAAGTCGTAGGTCGCGAGCGACCTAAACTAGGTCGCAGGCGAGTTAATGGATAGCTGTGGAAGCTCTAGATCGCTAAAGTCCTAACTCGTTAGCCTCCTAGGTCGCAAACTTCCAAGTTCTTAGGTCGCAAACCTTTCCTGTAGCTAGGTCGCGAGGTCCTCCTGGATCTTAGGTCGCAAACTTCTTAGGTCGCGAACTTCTTAGGTCGCGAACTTCTTAGGTCGCGAGATCTTCTGCAGCCTTAGGTCGCAAAGCTTTCCTGCCCCCTTAGGTCGCGAGGTCTTTTGGACCTTAGGTCGCAAAGAGGTTAGGTCGCAGCACTTCATTAGGTCGCAGCACTTCATTAGGTCGCAGCACTTCATTAGGTCGCAGCACTTCTTAGGTCGCGAACTTCTTAGGTCGCGAACTTCTTAGGTCGCGAGATCTTCTGCAGCCTTAGGTCGCAAAGAGGTTAGGTCGCAGCACTTCATTAGGTCGCAGCACTTCATTAGGTCGCAGCACTTCATTAGGTCGCAGCACTTCTTAGGTCGCGAACTTCTTAGGTCGCGAACTTCTTAGGTCGCGAGATCTTCTGCAGCCTTAGGTCGCAAAGAGGTTAGGTCGCAGCTCATCCTTAGGTCGCAGCACTTCATTAGGTCGCAGCACTTCTTAGGTCGTGCAGTTTTAGGTCGCTTGAAAATAAGAGTTAACACTTTACAATTATTTAGTTTTGAAATATTAACTTAATCATTTCCATAACATCTAAATACAATTTCAATTTACAATTTAAATAAACAAAAAATCTCATTTAAATATTTATACGTTTGAAATATCTATTTAAGTCACCCTTTCAAATTTCAAGTTGTAAATCACTTCTTAAAATTTCAAATTCAATACATTTCAAATCAGACTTATTTAAGTATAATTCTTAAATAAATACAATTTCAAACAAATTTCAAATCATTACAAATTCTATATTTAAAAATATAGATATTAAATACTTAAACATATTATTTATCAACTTTAATAAATCTTTAAAATCAATATTAATCAAAACCATATATTTCTTTTCAAAACCATAGATATCATTATCAAAACGTTTATATATAGACCAACGGTGTCTGTATAAAATTTTCTATCCTATGGTCAAGTGATACGGATATTTATCATTTCAATCCGCAATTTAAAACATATTCGGGTATATATCTTTTCAACCCGAAATCCCAAATTCAATTCAATTGAAAATCGCTTGGGTTTATCATTTCAACCCATAACGATTTTCTCCTATTCTACAAGATCGTTCGGGTATGTATCATTTCAACCCATAGTGATTCTATACTAATAGGGAACTTGCAGAGTGATAACAGATATGATAATAAAATAACAACAGTAACAGGCATATATCAACAGTATAAATAACAGATAATGGTGTCAGATGTCACAGGTGAACAGATACAGATATTAATCGTGAGTGATTGCTCACCTTTCGAGGCTAGAGATGAAGGAGAATGATGAGAGTTACAGATCCAAGCACGAATTTCAAAGCAAAGCAAGACTGGTACGAAATTTAACGGATAAAGCTGATGACAAAATAGACGAATCAAATCAGAACTGGATCCATGATGATGATAAATGGTATAAGTGAGCATATATATATAACTGGACTAGGATAACATGCATGCAGACACACCACTAAATGTATGTATATGTAGACTAGTATATGACTAAAGTATAAATATCTGTACAAACTCTAAATAAAGAGAAACAAAACTGTAGAACTCACGATAACAATAATATATATAAAGTACAATTCGTGTGCACAGAAATGAGTAAAACCAGTGTGCCCATAAACATACTTATATAAGTTTATATATTATAAATAGATTTTATAACTTACATATAATATGAATAACCGGATCAAATAAACTATATAACTTATAAAGTTTACAAGCTAATATATATATAGGAAACCCAAATATATACAACTGAACTCGACTTACAAAAGGTGCTGGGCAATATCTACAATACTATATAAATATACTACCTGGATATAACACATCAAATCCAAAATTCTTTCTTACTATGGAAACAAGACACTTACAGAAAAGATATTTTATTCATATA
The DNA here is from genome assembly GCA_030737815.1 of Allium fistulosum. NCBI lineage: Eukaryota > Viridiplantae > Streptophyta > Magnoliopsida > Asparagales > Amaryllidaceae > Allium > Allium fistulosum. The sequence continues at coordinate 942,604,210 of CM060905.1, read as the reverse complement.
TAAACAATAGCAATGCTCACTTATGTATGAACCCATAGTATATATATATATATAATTATAAAGGTCCACAACCGTAAACTATATACCACTGACACAACATAACTATTAGGTATGTACTATAAAATTCAATATATCACTTATATGCATAAGTCAGATCAATAGATAACTTGTAAAACAGCAAATGTACCCAGTATACTATTACATATAAAATGACTATATATGTAAAACGACAGGTTATAATAGCCTACATACCTAGCAGACTAAAATATATGATTATTACAACATATATACAGTAAAACTGAACAAGATTTTCTTTAAGAATCAATATTAATAATAAAATTCTCCATTTATAATTTAAGTCAATAGTAAATAATATACAAAATAAAACAATATATATATAGGATATATATATGCGTACAGTCAAGAATATAAGTGTAATAATATAGAACATAAGTATACATAAATTCCCTTTCAAACCAATATCTAATATCATATATACTTCCATATATATACATAGAACGTATACCTCGATTCAAAAGACAAGCTGCTACCCTGAGAAGCATACGAACAGACAAATCGGTGAGCAGTTGAGATCGCAAAGCGAGATGGATATGATGGTGGTGATCGTCTCGGTCAGGCAGACATGGAGGAGATGACTTGGTGGCCTACCATGGAGTGGGTGGTCGGAAAATGGTGGCTCGGTGGTTAAGCTGCTGTTGGCCGAGGTGAACAAGGTGATGATGCGAGGTGTTTCGGGTCTGGGCTTGGCAGGAGCTAGTGGGGAGAACGAGTGGAGGCGTGGCCATGGCTTCAGGTTGGAGGCAAGTTCGAGTGCACTGAATCGGAGAGGTGAAGGTTATGGCGTGGCTATGAAGACCAGTGGGCGAGGGAGGATCTCGACTGTGTGGACAATCATGGAGAGGAGGCACGGGCAGGCCGAGTTGTTTTTGGGTGGAAGACACACACGTGGACGGGTAGGAGGTTGGCGTAGCAGGGGCGAGAAGGGATGTGCTGTAAGTGATTGCCGAGGTAGAGGGCTGCGTGGAGGAAGGCCGATGATTGCCTGGTGGAGAATGTTCAAAATGAAAGGGAAAGGAGATTCTCGGTGATGGGATTCATGCGTGGAAATAGATCTGGTGGAGGGAAGAAGTTCAGAAGCTTCATGCAATATGATATATAAATGAACAGTTCTTTTATTTTTATTTTTATAATCAGTGACCCAAAAGCTAGAGCACGAAGCAGCATAAAATAAATGTACCGATAGGAATTACAAAAGTCAAAATTTAATTCAGGGAAAACGAAGAGATAATTGCTGGAGAAGAAAATGAAGAGGTTGGGTTTTAGCAAATAAAGTGAGAAGATAAAGGAAAATACTACGGTACAGAAGCCACTTATTATAAATCAAATATTGAACAGATCAAAGGGAAACAAAAGGACAGAAAGAAAAGAGGAACGTGGAAAGACCAAATCAACGTAATTTACGGTGGGAAATAAAAAGTCAGGGAACCAAAGATTTAAATATCGGTATCGGTAAGAAATCGTTTCACGGATTTTACCAGGTACCGGAAAACCGAAACGCAGAGGTGAATATACCGCAGAGATCAGCACGACGAGACGATCAAAACGGTACACAGATATTTGTTGTACGATCATCCGATCAAAAGTCGATAATTGGTACCGAAAATGCTGCTATTCAGCCAAAATTAAGATAAACGGAGCAATAGATGTCCAAATTTGACGAAACGAAAGATGACGTCTCACTCAGAAGATGATTTACAAATTTTCTATGTAAAAATATTTAGGTTTGGAAAACATTTTATTATCATCAATTTTAACTGATTAAATTGAAGTAAATTTACGCGCGAAATAAATTTTCATATTTTCCGACGAAAAATTACCAATTGCTATGTTTAATTAGTCACATTTCAAATATCAAATTTATATTTCAAAATTTTACTGTTTAAAATTTCACAAAATTCAATTAATTAAATAAATAAAACAACTGAAATTTGCGGGTCGTTACACATGGGTTCGCGTGACTGTGGAGTGGCGCCGCGATGATCATCGGTGGACGGAAATCGTTGGTGGACGTGCACCACGTGCACGTGTACGCTGTGTCGTTCTGGTATGTTGTGGATAGCATGGGAGAAGAAGGCGACTCAGGATTGTCTCGCGTGGGTCGCGTGTGCGACTCGAAGCTGACATGCGTGGGAAAGACTCGGGAAAGTCTCGTGTAGTTTGCTGTTCGACTCGAAGTAAATAGGAACGATAGGTTCTTATGTTGATTGAATGATTGACTTGGGTTTTAGTGGTGGTTAACTCGAGTAGTAGTGTTTCGTGAGGAATTGGGTTGGTTCCTATTTAATAGCAGGTTTCAAATTTTTATAAGTAAATCAAGTTCAAGTTTTTAAAAAAGAAACAAAAGCAAGCCTAATTAAACAAGTTTTCAAAATGAATGTTAATCAAGTTTTAAGGATAATTAAATTGAATATATTTTCAAAGATTTAAAATGTTTAAGGTTGTTTGTTTTTCAAAAGTTTAATTATAAAACTAAATTTGTTTAAAGTTAAGTTTTAAACAAAGTTCTGGTATTTGGAAATATAAAAGTTTAAAAAAATAAATGAGTAAAATAAATTAAAAGTTAATTACTTATTGTAATTAGGATAATTACTTATGAAAGTAAATAAATGAAATTGATAAAGGGTTAATCACTTGATATTATTAATTAAAGGATTAATTAATATAATTGATTGAAGTTAATTAATTTGATATGAATTTAAGAATACTTAATTTAAAATATGATTTGTTAATAAGTAAAGAGATTAGTTAAGATAAATGTTTTTCTTATTTAATTAAGGATTTTGAAATATAAGATATTAATTAATTAATTGGTTAATTTATTTTAAATGATCACTTAATTATGGATTAATTAAGTATAATTACTTAATGAAGTAATAAATGGTTAATAATTGAATGTAATTAAGAAGGTAATTACTTATGGAAGTAATTAGTGGAAATTACTCATGGGAGTAATTAAATGGAAGTGATTAATGGATAATCACTTGATTAAATAATTGATTAATATAATTGTTTTAAAGTTAATTAATTATAAAGCAATTAACTTATTTGAAGAATTAAGAATTATTTAATGATGGGATTAATTACTTGTTAAGGTAATTAGTTAAGAAAAATTATTTAATGAAGTAATTAGAAGATAATTACTTATGTAAGTAATTAAGAGTTAATTACTTAATTATTTTAGTTAATTAATTAATGTGATTAATTAAATGTGTTTAATTTAAGATTAATTACTAAGTGTAATTAATTAAAAAGTAATTAATTAATAAAGTAATAAATTAAGGATTATTTGTTAGTTTAAATTGATTAATAATTATTTAATGAAGTAATTAAAGATTAATTAATTAGATTAATTAATCAAGGTTAATAAAATTAATTAAGATAAGTAATTACAAATTGTTAATTACTGTTTATGATTAATTAAGACTAATTAATGAAGTGGTTGATTAAAATTAATTATTTAATTAATTAAAAGGTTAATTAATTAATAAGGATTATTTAATTAATGAATTAATCAAGGTTGATTTATAAAAGTAATTAATTTAAGTATGATTAATTAATTGTAATTAATTGAGGATTAATATAATTAATTATAGTTAATTAATTAATGAAGGTTCATTAATTATTGTAATTTAATAATAGTAATTAAAGGTTAATTACTGTATATGGTTAAGAATAATTACTTGAATGTAATTAAAGTATAATTAATCAAGAAAGATTAATTAAGGAAGATCATTGAGAGATGATTAATTAATTAATTTGAAATTAATTAATATTAGTAAGCAGGATTAAGGTAATCCAAGTAATTAAAGGATAGTAATTAATTTAATTAAAGGTTAATTAAATTGATTAAGAGTTAATCAAACCTGCTTATGGATGATTGATTGATATTGGATGATTGGTTTATATTAGGTGATTGGTTGATATTGGATGATTTGGATATCTCTGATATATGTGATATGCTGCTTTGTGAGATGAATGTTTGATATGGATTATCTATTGTGATAATGTGATTTATCTATCTGTTTATATCATCCTGAATATAAGATTAAATGTTTAAAACCTTTAAACAACTTGGCCTTAAAAGATACGTTTTGGATTTCGATGAGACCGGGATCGGGTTTCCGTATACCGGTATTCCAGGTCTGGAGACCCGAATACCACATCGATCCAAATTAACGATAGGTCGTGAATCTCAAGTGAAGATGAAGATTCAGAGTGCAAGGGTTATTGTCGTTAACTCTGAGGGTGATTCCAAAACGAGTGTAACGAGATAATGCCTTCGGTTTCGTTCGAACCCGGAACGAACTTGTATGGATTGAATGCTTTCAGCACATCGTCAGGCAGACGATGAGCATTCTAAGTGATATGTTCTGATTAAAGGTAATCGTAACCTCAAGCCTCATCAACCGGGAATGGCTAAAACAGGGGAGGTGCAGCAAGGCTTCGTGGGTAGCACCCACTGAGAGCAAGATAGATCCCTGTCTAGAGGTCCCTTTTCTTTTATTCGGCTTAGTGTGTGGTTGGTCGCGCCAACTACGGGGTTATCTTGTTCGGGATTATCCAGTAAGGGATGGTTCCGGCTTTGTGTTGCAGGGGAGCGGGCGTACTCCTCGGTACAGTGATCTAGGCCACGTACTGTGACGGGCGGTACCCCAGTAGCCCTGCCATTGTATGGAATCCAAACTCCAATAAGTGTCGTACGTATTAGTTGTGCCCAACTATGTTGGAATGTGAGATGTAAGCATTTCAGCTATTTCTGTATTTTACTTGAAAACCCTAGACCCTATTATAATATAACTGGATTTCCTATCAAATGTTTTAGTTAGCGTAAGGTAAAAACTTACCCATGTTTATGTGTGGGGAGTCTTACGTGATACTTTTGTTTTCAAAGGTTTTCAAAGTTAAGCAATTTAAACCGTTTACTCACACCAGACCCATGTCTGACCCAAGTGTTTATTTTCTGTTTTATTAAACTCTTGGGTACTCAATATTGTATTGAGTAGTCGAGGGATTCAGGTTAGTCTTGACGAATACTGGAGGAGCTGAGGAGCAGGAGGCTTCAGCGAGTAGATATATAGAGTTTCCGCTGTGTTTGTATTAGTCTGTATTGTACTGGTGTACTTGTGTTGTATAATAGACAGAAGTTTATAACTGTCTATTCTGTGATGTATAAATTGTGTACTCTGATGTATATGATACTATGTAATATCTTATGTGATAATATATTTCTCGTTCCGCTGTGAGATTTCTGATGTGTTGATTGTTCTCTCTTCTTTTCTTTTCTTCTTTTATCCCTTTCTTTCTTCATAACGATGCGTCTTTCTGGGCAAAGAAAGTCGGGTCGTTACATTTAAACAGATTATATAATCTTTGTTAATAAAGATTTAAATTGGTTTAATAAACTTCTTTTATAAATATTTAATTGGTAAATGTTTATCTTTTAAAAGCTAATTAAATTGTTTTCTATTTATAATGTATATATATAATTGTATATATTTTAAATAGAAAAGCTTTGGATTGAATTTAACAAATAAAAACATAATTTTCAAATTTTAATGTATTTTGGTAATTTGGGATTTATGATTTAATATAAAGCTTTTCAAAGTTATTTAATAAATAAATTATATGGTTTTAAAATAATCAAGATAAATATTAATTGTTTAAATTTATTTTTAGCATTAAGTTCAAAATAGAAATGAATTAACTAAAAGGTTTGTTTTATTTTTGAATATAGCTTGCTAAATATGATTTTAATAATGTATATATATAGTTTAAAATACAATTTTATAAAAGAAATCATTAATTAAATATAGTTAATGATGTAATTAAAAGTTGATTAATTAAGACTAATTAATCAAATAATAAGTAATTAAAAAGTAATTAATTAATGTAATTAATTAAGAATTAATGTAATTAATTATAGTTAATTAATTAATGAAATAATTAAAGGTTAATTACTATATTTGATTAAGGATAATTAATTTGTGAAATTAATTTAAGGCTAATTACTTGAATGTAATTAAAAGATAATTAATCAAGGATGATTAATTGAAATGAAATATTAGAAGATAATTAATTAATTAAATTGTAATTAATTAATGGTTAAGTAAGAAGGATTTATAAAATGAAGTAATTAATTTAATTCCATTTAAATTAATTACATTTAATAATTAATCTTTAATTAGTCACATTTATTAATCACCTTTGATTAATCTCATTCAGTAATTAACTTCCCTTAATTACTTCTTTAAATAAATTAATTACTCCTTAATTAATTTCTTTTAATTAATCCCTTGATTAATTCACAAGTAATTAAACTCAAATTACTTCTATTAATACATCATCATTCAACTAATTACCTCCAGTAATTATCAATTATTTACTTCCCCAAATAATCATACTTTAATAATTACATTAAGTAATTATTTATCAAATCATCTCTTGATTATTCTAAATTAATTAAACTTAATTAGTGAAATCAATCTCAAATGTAGACAAATTTCTGACTTCCCTAAAGACATCCAGAAAATTTCTAATAACCCAAGAGAACACTCAGTAATCGCAAGTCACTTTTGCGATCAACCCAGCCCAAATCCAAAGAAAACTGTTCTCTCTTAACCAATCAGAACAGCTTATGATATCCAATCCATCGAAGAAATGGATCCACTCCGCAGCTTCTGAACTCCACCTCTAGAAAACTACAAAGCCAAAAGATCTTCCTGCTGGAACACAAAACACTTCCGAGCTGCAACGCTGCCACAGATGCCAAAGACTTCCTTATCCAAAGCTCTTCGAGAAACTCGAACCCCAAACCAAACAGAAAAGACCCTGCTGAACTCAGCCACAACACCGAAACAGACACCCTTCCTCAACTTGCTCCAAAAGAAAACATTTTCGGAGACATCTATAGTTACTGCGTCTCAACACGCAACTACTACTTCCTGAGTTGCCCAGCTACCATCACTTGCTTCAGCTTTTCCGACAGATCCAAATTCCCAAAAATCTGCTCACCCGAGCACGATCAAGCTTGCACTTCAATGATGGATTCCGAACCTTTAAAAGGTTTCCTTCAGAGATTGATGAAATCCTTACACCATAGCAAAGCTTACTCGAGACGGTATTAGGTCTACAGTCTCGACATATACACTTCCAACCTCAAACATTCAAACTCCAACCATTGGTAGTCGTGTTACACACACCACCACCCTATCTACCTTTATAACTTATATTGGAAAACCCGAACATGTAACCCAACAAATAGGTAGAAATATAGATATATGTATATATAAGAATTGAGAGAAGAAGAAGATGATGGGGAGGGAACTCGAGACACTCTCGAGTAGGATGGTGGATGACTCGAAGCAAGGATCGGGAGAGAAAGATGTTAAGCCTGTTTAAAGTTTTTATAAATAACAGTTGAAATTTAAAAACGATTCCCTGTTTAAAACTTATCTAAACCTCTTTTAAAATGTTCTTAAAATTTATTTAAGGAATATGTTTATAAAATGAATTATTTAACAGGTTTAAAAATAAAGGTAATTAAAGTGATATAATTTGTTTAACTTGAATTGGTTAAAGTTAAATCTTAAGTTATTTTAAACTTAATTTTAAGATGTATTTAAGAGATAATTTTAAAGAATTGGATGTTTTGAAAATATGTGTTAATCATGATTAAGTAATTATTAAGATAAAGATTTATCTTTAAGTTAATTAAGGCAGGGATAATTAAATTGAGAAATTAATTAAAAGTAATTAATTAGTTTACTTAATTAATGATCAAGGATTAATTAAAGTTAATTGAGAGTTATAGTTAATTAAATTAGAGATTAATTTAATGATTAGAGATTAATTAATTTAGTAATTAGAGGTTGATTAATTAAGTTTATTAATTAATAATTAGGTTTTATTAATTAATAATTAAAGAGATAATTAATCTATAAAGATTTATTAAGGATTAATTAACTAATAATTAAAGGATAATAAACTGTTATTAAGTTTTATTAATTGATAATTAAGGTTTATTAATTAATAATTAAGAGAATAATTAATCTATAATTAATGATTAATTAAATTGTTTAAAGAGTAATTAAGAATGAATTACTCAAGAATAATTAGTGAAATGAATGTGATTGAATTAAGTTAATTAATTTGTGGATTAATTAAAAGATAATCACTTGATGTTGATTAAGTATAAATACTTAATGAAATTAATAAGTGAAATTACTATAAGTAATTAATGTATAATTACAAGATGTAATTAATTAAAGGATAATTACTTAATGAGAAGTAATTAAGGATTATTATTTGGTGTAATTAATTTATGGATTAATATAATTAATTAAGGAGTTAATTAATTAGGGTAAGTAATTATAGGATGATAATTACTGTTTATAATTAATTAAGGTGAATTAATAGAAATGATTAATTAAAGTTTAATTAATTAATAAAATTAATTATAGTTAATTAATTTATGGAAGTAATTAATTAAGGATTATTAATTAATGTAATTAATGAAAGTAATTAAAGGTTAATTACTATTAATGGTTAAGAATAATTAATTTGTGAAATTAATTAAAGGATAATTACTTTATGTAATTAATAAATAATTAATCAAGGATGATTAATATTTAATGAGTAATTAATTAATTAAAGATTGTAATTAATTAATGATTGATTAAGCAAGATTAGATGATTAATTCTTAAGTAATTAATTTAATTTAAGATAATTAAATTAATTATAATATAGGGTTAATAATTGTTTGCTTATGGATGATTGTTTGTGTAGAATATCTGATTTGGTTGATATCTATTAAATGATATGCTATGATATTCTGTGATATGATAGTGGATATATCTGTGATAAATGTGTGATATTTATCTGTGTTAAATGCTGTGTAAATTCAAGTATTGAATTAAATTGAATTGTTTAAACCTTTAAACAACTTGGACCTAAAAGATGGCGATTTGAATTCGATGAGACCGGGATCGGGTTTCCAGATTTGGACATCCGAATACCACATCGATCCAAATTAACGATAGGTCGTGAATCAAGTGAAGATGAAGATTCAGAGTGCAAGGGTTATTGTCGTTAACTCTGAGGGTGATTCCAAAATGAGTGTAACGAGATAATGCCTTCGGTTTCGTTCGAACCCGGAACGAACTTGTATGGATTGAATGCTTTCAGCACATCGTCAGGTGGACGATGAGCATTCTAAGTGATGTGTTCTGATTAAAGGTAATCGTAGCCTCAAGCCTCATCAACCGGGAATGGCTAAAACAGGGGAGGTGCAGCAAGGTTAGTGGGTAGCACCCAAGTAGTATAAGATTCCCCTGTCTAGAGTCCCTTTTTATTTCGGCTGTGTGGGTGGTTGTTTGGCCGCAACCACGGGGTTTCTTATGCGGGAATTATCCAGTAAGGGATGGTTCCGGCCTTGTGTTGCAGGGCAGCAGGCGTACTCCTCGGTACGTTGATCTAGGCCACGTACTGTGACGGGAGGTACCCCAGTAGCCCTGCCATTGTATGGAAATCCAACTTCCAATAAGTGCCAACGGACTTGATTGTATAACCCACTTTGTGGCTAGTATGCTGGAATTTAATAATGTAACAATTTCATCTATTTCTTATTTACTTGAAAACCTTAGACCTTATTATAATATAACTCGATTTCCTATCAAAGTTTTGGTTAGCGTAAGGTAAAAACTTTTCCATGTTTATGTGTGGGAAGTCTTACGTGATACCTTTGTTTTCAAAAGGCTTTGAAGTTAAACAACTTTAACCCGTTTACTCACACCAGACCCATGTCTGACCCAAGTGTTTATTTCTGTTTTATAAACTCTTGGGTACTCAAATTTTTACGAGTAGCCAAGGGATTCAGGTTAGCTTTGACGAGTTATCTGGAGGAGCAATGGAGCAGGAGGCTTCAGCGTTCGTAGATATAGTATTCCGCTGTGTTGATCTCTGTGATAGAGTTTTGTATTGTTTTGAGTTGTAATAACTAGACAAATGTTTATAACTGTCTAGTATGTGTTGTATAATCTGTGTAACTCTGATAGTCATTGTATATTATGTAATACTCATGTTATTAATATAATTTATTCGTTCCGCTGTTGAGATTCTATTGTTGTTCTTTCTTTCTTCTCTTCTTTTCTCTTTTCTATCCCTTTCTTTCTTATTAATGATACGTCATTCTGTGGAATGAGTGGCGGGTCGTTACAGTGGTATCGGAGCTGTAGGTTGAGTAAATACCTAGGCTTTGGAGTGATTTCTTTCTTGAGAGAGCGTATTTGTAATTTTTATATATACATATATCTATATTTCTACCTATTTGTTGGGTTACATGTTCGGGTTTTCCAATATAAGTTATAAAGGTAGATAGGGTGGTGGTGTGTGTAACACGACTACCAATGGTTGGAGTTTGAATGTTTGAGGTTGGAAGTGTATATGTCGAGACTATAGACCTAATACCGTCTCGAGTAAGCTTTGCTATGGTGTAAGGATTTCATCAATCTCTGAAGGAAACCTTTTAAAGGTTCGGAATCCATCATTGAAGTGCAAGCTTGATCGTGCTCGGGTGAGCAGATTTTTGGGAATTTGGATCTGTCGGAAAAGCTGAAGCAAGTGATGGTAGCTGGGCAACTCAGGAAGTAGTAGTTGCGTGTTGAGACGCAGTAACTATAGATGTCTCCGAAAATGTTTTCTTTTGGAGCAAGTTGAGGAAGGGTGTCTGTTTCGGTGTTGTGGCTGAGTTCAGCAGGGTCTTTTCTGTTTGGTTTGGGGTTCGAGTTTCTCGAAGAGCTTTGGATAAGGAAGTCTTTGGCATCTGTGGCAGCGTTGCAGCTCGGAAGTGTTTTGTGTTCCAGCAGGAAGATCTTTTGGCTTTGTAGTTTTCTAGAGGTGGAGTTCAGAAGCTGCGGAGTGGATCCATTTCTTCGATGGATTGGATATCATAAGCTGTTCTGATTGGTTAAGAGAGAACAGTTTTCTTTGGATTTGGGCTGGGTTGATCGCAAAAGTGACTTGCGATTGCTGAGTGTTCTCTTGGGTTATCAGAAATTTTCTGGATGTCTTTAGGGAAGTCAGAAATTTGTCTACATTTGAGATTGAGTTTCCGTATCGACTTGGTTCCAGAAGTGGTACCGGTGGTTCAACTTAGTGGAAGGATATCTCCTAGAGAAAGGATTGGGTGAAACAGCTCAGTATTTGATGGAACTTCTGAGTTTTATTTTTATGGATCTATTGAACCTTATCTCCAGAATGTGTTGTCTAGTCTGTGCTCGAGTTCATCGACAGCTTTCTCATTTTCTCCAGATCAGAGTTGTGCAAGGGAAGCAAGGTGACAGCTGGAAGAACCTGGAAGTTGCAGTGTTGGGATTAAGAGTTGCTACAGTAAATCTTAATTATATGATCAAAATCAAATGTCAACTTGTATTGATTCAAATATACATCTTTAATCATCTCTTAAAGTTAGGATTTTTAAAATCAAAATCATAATTTTTAGTAAAGTATTGAATGTGTATTTGGGATATTGCTAGAATTTGGTTTTTGGTCATTATCTGATGACCTGGGCATCTGGGTTGCTCGAGATTTTTGATGGAGCTAGGTGAAGCATTGGAGAGTTTAGTAAAAATGGTTGTTGAATTTATAAATCTCTTTGATAATTGAAATTGCTTGATTTTAATTTTAACCCTAGTTTTGTTGAACTTGGGAATTCTGACTATTGCATCTTCAAAATCGCATCGAGTCGTATAAAATTTTAGGGGAATGATGCGTGGTGTGTCAGTAACTCGTGGCCGGAGTTCCAGGTGATATGATGGTCGGAGACGAGGAGGCATGGCGTTGCTTTCTGACGTTGTCGAATATCTGTTTCGAGTGGAACACTCGAATTCGATTTAAACTAGATACTGTCGATTGAAGGTTTGTAATCGATTGTCGAGTGGTTTTACGACTTGCTGGAGGTGGTGAAGTTCATCGGAGGGTGGCCAGATCGTTGTACACGTGCACAACGATGATAGTGTGTCAGGGGAGTCTGGGTTCGTGCGACTCGAAGGGATGTCGGGGATTTTGGGTAAAAACTCGAGTACTTGCTCGTGTTCGTGAGGTTAGGAACTGGCAGTTTTAGTTTTATAGATTGTTTGTAGAGCGAGTATTCCGGTATATATATACTTGGGGAAACTCGAGGAATTTTATCTAGAATTTAGTCTAGATAGTTAGAATTGTTTGATTGGATGATTTGGTTGCTATGGTTGCTAGCATATGGATGATAGTATATGCTTGTGTTTTAAATTAAAATCTTTAATAAGATTATTAAATTACCTTTGTTTTAAATTTCGGGGACGAAATTATTTTAAGGGGAAAGGAATGTGATATCCCGGGATTTTGGGCAATATAAATTTTATAATATTTATTAATAATTAAATTGGATTGGTAATTTTCCCTTATAATTTTTAATTTAATCTTTTAAAAGTTAATAAATATTTAATCTGGCATAGGCAATCTAGGGTTTATCGACTGTTTAATCGATGGTGATGTCGAGGCAAATTTCTTGGTCATTATAGTGGTATTTAAATTAATTATAATATAGGGTTAATAATTGTTGCTTATGGATGATTGTTAGTATAGAATATCTAAATTGGATGATATGCTGTGATATTCTTTGATATGACATTGATATATCTATGATAAATGTGTGATATTTATCTGTTAAATGTTGTGTAAATTCAAAGTATTGAATTGAAATAAATTGTTTAAACCTTTAAACAACTTGGACCTAAAAGATGGCGATTTGGATTTCGATGAGACCGGGATCGGGTTTCCAGATTTGGATATCCGAATACCACATCGATCCAAATTTAACGATAGGTCGTGAATCTCAAGTGAAGATGAAGATTCAGAGTGCAAGGGTTATTGTCGTTAACTCTGAGGGTGATTCCAAAATGAGTGTAACGAGATAATGCCTTCGGTTTCGTTCGAACCCGGAACGAACTTGTATGGATTGAATGCTTTCAGCACATCGTCAGGTGGACGATGAGCATTCTAAGTGATGTGTTCTGATTAAAGGTAATCGTAGCCTCAAGCCTCATCAAACCGGGAATGGCTAAAACAGGGGAGGTGCAGCAAGGTTAGTGGGTAGCACCCAAGTAGTATGAGATTCCCTTGTCTAGAGGTCCCTTCTTTTTATTCGGCTGTGTGGGCGGTTGAATAGCTACAACCGCTGGGGTTTCTTATGCGGGAATTATCCAGTAAGGGATGGTTCCGGCCTTGTGTTGCAGGGGATTGGGCGTGATCCTCGGTACGTTGATCTAGGCCACGTACTGTGACGGGCGGTACCCCGGTAGCCCTGCCATTGTATGGAATCCAAAATCCAATAAGTGCCGTACGTTTTAGTTGTGCCCAACTATGTTGGAACGTGAGATGTAAGCATTCCAGCTATTTCTGTATTTTACTTGAAAACCCTAGACCCTATTATAATATAACTGGATTTCCTATCAAATGTTTTGGTTAGCGTAAGGTAAAAACTTACCCATATTTATGTGTGGGGAGTCTTACGTGATACCTTTGTTTTCAAAAGGTTTTGAAGTTAAGCAATCTAAACCGTTTACTCACACCAGACCCATGTCTGACCCAAGTGTTTATTTTCTGTTTTATAAACTCTTGGGTACTCAAATTTTTACGAGTAGCCAAGGGATTCAGGTTTGCTTTGACGAATTCTGAAGGAGCAATGGAGCAGGAGGCTTCAGCGTGTAGATATCTGTATTTCCGCTGTGTTGATCTCTGAGTCGTTTGTTTAAGTTGTATTTTGAGTTGTAATAACTAGATAGGTGTTTATAACTGTCTAGTATGTGTTGTATAAAGCTGTGTATCTCTGATGTATATGATACAATGTAATATCTTATTTGATTAATATAATTTATTCGTTCCGCTGTTTAGATTTTGATATTGATTCTTCTTTCTTCTCTATCTTTTCTCTTTTCTATCCCTTTCTTTCTTCAAGATGATACGACTTTTTGTGGAGAAAAAGTCGGGTCGTCACAAAATGACTTTTCTATCTCAAATGTAGACAAATTTAGATAATATGCTGTGATATTCTAATAGGATTCAATTCTTATTTAAATTATCTAAATAAATTCAATTCTCAAATAGATATCTTTTAAGGCCAAGTTGTTTTAAAGGTTAAAACAATTCAATTCTTATCTATATACACAAAGATAGATAATTCAATAGATAATCTACATTATCATACCAAACAGATAATTCACATTATCATTATAATTCAACCAAACATCCATATATCAGTCATATCTCATCAGAGATATCAAACAATGAAATACATTCAATCTCATTCATCCATTCTTAAGCAATGATTTATATCATCTAATTAATTTAAAGTGAATTAAACTAATTACTTCATTCTATAAATCCTGCTTACTTAATTATTAATTAAACCAATTAATTAATCATTACTCTAAGTATCCATCTTAATTAATCATTCCTGATTAATAATCCTTTAATTACTTTAAGTAATTAATACTTAATTAATTTTAGTAAATTAATTAATGAAGTAATTAAAGATTAATTACTGAATGGTTTAAGATAATTTGATAGGAAACTCGATTGTATTATAATAGGGTCTAGGGTTTTCAAATAAATATGAAATAGCTGAAATTGTTACATTATTAAATTCCAGCATACTAGCCAACAAAGTGGGTTATACAATCAAGTCCGTTATCACTTAAAAATTTGAGTACCCAAGAGTTTATAAAACAGAAATAAACAACTTGGGTCACTCAAATTTTTAAGTGATAACGGACTTGATTGTATAACCCACTTTGTTGGCTAGTATGCTGGAATTTAATAATGTAACAATTTCAGCTATTTCATATTTATTTGAAAACCCTAGACCCTATTATAATACAATCGAATTTCCTATCAAATGTTTTGGTTAGCGTAAGGTAAAAACTTACCCATGTTTATTTGTGGGGAGTCTTACGTGATACCTTTTCTTTCAAAAGGTTTTTGAAGTTAAGCAAGTTTAACCTGTTACTCACACCAGACCCATGTCTGACCCAAGTTGTTTATTTCTGTTTTATAAACTCTTGGGTACTCAAATTTTTACGAGTAGCCAAGGGATTCAGGTTAGCCTTGACGAATTATGGAGGAGCAATGGAGCAGGAGGCTTCGGCGTTGTAGATAGATAGTAGTTTCCGCTGTGTTGATCTTATTTAGATCTTTGTTTTGTATTGAGATGTAATAACTAGACAGATGTTTATAACCGTCTAGTATGTGATGTGTAATCTGTGTAACTCTGATAAGTGTTGTATATGATACTATGTAATATTTATGTGATATAATATATTTTATTCGTTTCCGCTGTGAGTATTTGTGTTTGTTTTCTTTTCTCTTCTTTTCTTTTCTACTTCTCACCCCTTTCTTTCTTATTAACGATGCGACTTTCTTTGGAGAGAAAGTCTTGGTCGTTACAGATTTTTTTTTTATAAAAACTGACTGTTTTAAATCTTTAAAACATTAAAACTTATTTAAACACTACAACAAAGAAACTCGGGATTGACTCGTGAAGATGCGTGGTTTTCTCGAAGCAGTGGGATAAGCGAAATATAATTAAGTGATTATTTAAAATTAAATAAATAATTAACTAATTATTTAATTAATTTTAAATAATTAGTTAATTATTTATTTAATTTTAAATAATCACTCTTCGGTTTCGTTCGAACCCGGAACGAACTTGTATGGATTGAATGCTTTCAGCACATCGTCAGGCGGACGATGAGCATTCTAAGTGATATGTTCTGATTAAAGGTAATCGTAACCTCAAGCCTCATCAACCGGGAATGGCTAAAACAGGGGAGGTGCAGCAAGGCTTCGTGGGTAGCACCCACTGAGAGCAAGATAGATCCCTGTCTAGAGGTCCCTTTTCTTTTATTCGGCTTAGTGTGTGGTTGGTCGCGCCAACTACGGGATTATCTTGTTCGGGATTATCCAGTAAGGGATGGTTCCGGCTTTGTGTTGCAGGGGAGCGGGCGTACTCCTCGGTACGGTGATCTAGGCCACGTACTGTGACGGGCGGTACCCCAGTAGCCCTGCCATTGTATGGAATCCAAACTCCAATAAGTGCCGTACGTATTAGTTGTGCCCAACTATGTTGGAATGTGAGATGTAAGCATTTCAGCTATTTCTATATTTTACTTGAAAACCCTAGACCCTATTATAATAAAATCAGATTTCCTATCAAATGTTTTGGTTAGCGTAAGGTAAAAACTTACCCATGTTTATTTGTGGGAAGTCTTACGTGATACCTTTTCTTTCAAAAGGTTTTGAAGTTAAACAAGTTTAACCTGTTACTCACACCAGACCCATGTCTGACCCAAGTGTTTATTTCTGTTTTATAAACTCTTGGGTACTCAAATTTTTACGAGTAGCCAAGGGATTCAGGTTTAGCTTTGACGAATTATGGAGGAGCAATGGAGCAGGAGGCTTCAGCGTTCGTAGATATAGTATTCCGCTGTGTTGATATCTGTGATAGTGTCTTGTCTTGTATTTGAGTTGTAATGTCTAGACAGATGTTTATAACTGTCTAGTAAGTGATGTATATGCTGTGTAACTCTGTAAATTGTTGTATACTATGTAATAGTTTATGTTATTAATATAATTTATTCGTTCCGCTGTGAGATCGTTGTTGTTGTTTCTTTCTTTCTTCTCTTCTTTTCTATTTTCTACCCCTTTCTTTCTTATTAACGATGCGACTTTCTGTGGAATCCAAACTCCAATAAGTGCCGTACGTATTAGTTGTGCCCAACTATGTTGGAATGTGAGATGTAAGCATTTCAGCTATTTCTATATTTTACTTGAAAACCCTAGACCCTATTATAATAAAATCAGATTTCCTATCAAATGTTTTGGTTAGCGTAAGGTAAAAACTTACCCATGTTTATTGTGGGAAGTCTTACGTGATACTTTTTCTTTCAAAAGATTTTGAAGTTAAACAAGTTTAACCTGTTACTCACACCAGACCCATGTCTGACCCAAGTTGTTTATTTCTGTTTTATAAACTCTTGGGTACTCAAATTTTTACGAGTAGCCAAGAGATTTAGGTTTAGCTTTGACGAATTGTGGAGGAGCAATGGAGCAGGAGGCTTCGGCGTTCGTAGATATAGTTTTCCGCTGTGTTGATATCTGTGTATATGTTGTGTCTGTATCTGTGATACTTGAGTTGTATGAATTAGACAGATGTTTATAACTGTCTAATATGTGTTGTATAAGTTGTGTAACTCTGATGTATATGATACTATGTAATATTTTATATGATATATTATATTTCATTCGTTCCGCTGTGAGTTTCTGATGTTGTTGTTCTTTCTTCTTTTCTTTCTTTTCTTCTTCTATCCCTTTCTTTCTTAATTCACGATACGTCTTTCTGGGCAAAGAAAGCCGGGTCGTGACAGTTGGTATCAGATGTGAATTAAGATACCAAATGTCACGACCCAGGCTAATTACAAACATAATTTATATTCACCAATTAGTATATAAATTATTAATTAATTAAATATTTAAGTATATATTTAAATATTATATATGTATTAGTTATTATCTAAACAAATATGTAATTACAAACATAATTAATTTACAGATTCACTAATACATATACTTTGAGTAAATATAGTTAATAAACATGTTTAGGGAAGTCAGATTATGTGATATTCTAATCAGATTATCTAATTATTTAGTAATATCACAGAATTTAACTTATATTCAGGATGATTGTTAATTTATCCAATTAATTAGTTAATTATACTTAATTAACAGAATATTAATTAACAATTAAGGTTTTCAAGTGATTTATTAATTTGTAATTAAGGATTGTTAATTAATAATTAAAGATAAGTAATTAATGATTATTTATTATAAAACTTAATTAATGATTTAATTAAGTAAGTTAATTACTAAGATCAAAAGTTTAATGATAATGTTTTATCTCAAGATTAATTTAGATTTTTAATGAGTTGAAATTAATTAAGTCAATTAAGAAATTGAAGTTTAATTAATTAATTTGATTAACAAGGATTGATTAAATAATTAAGGATTAATTAAACTAGTAATTAAGAAGTACTTAATAAAGTTTTATTAAGTAATAATTAGGTAAATGTGACGACCCGAACGAAAACCCGAGCTCCTGTTCTCTTCTTTCCCAACTCATTTCCAGATGCACACAAATGTACACGTGCACGTGCACGACGCCCCTGGCCGCCGACGATCCTCACTCCGGTCTCCAATACATCGCTCTCGACCGCGGCAACAACATCGACAACCCAGAAAACCTCCATTCGATCGAACAACGAATCGACCCCTAAACCCAACAGCCTGGGAACAAACGTCACCAGAAAACTCACCTCTCCGATGATCTATGCCACGATAAACCTCGCCATCACAACCCTAGCTCCGCTTCACTCCCCAGTGCCTCCAGAACCACGTGCGGTCGACTCCGGTAACCTCTCGATGCCGCGAAACCCATATGACCTTCGTCGACCAAAAACAGAAACGAAGCCCTAACTTGATCAATTCCGATCACCACACCTAACTATAAATTCTCGAGTGATTTTTCCCAAGTGCCTCGACATCCCCACCACCTCCAGCTCAAACCCCGAACTCCAGATCGGCTTCGATCGCCGTCGGTAGCCAAAATACCCAAAATCGATCAACACTGTTTATCTCATCGAATTCCAAACTAAAAATCTCAATTTCAATACTAAAATTCATGATTTTGCCTCACGAACCAGATTATATAATCAAAGATTAAAATTGACAAAATTGATTTTAACCCATTCTTTTATTTTCACTGCAATTTATAAATTTTTGAAATAAGAACCTATTATAAATTCCTGAAATCATTTTAAAAATTTACATAAACATGTTACAGTTCTTTTCCTTTTAAACATCATGGTATGAAGTCAATTCATTTCAAAGAAATGAATTTTTTGATGAGAAAATGGTTCCTGTAAATACATCAGAGAAACATATATACACATATACACAGACAGTTCATATATGTAAACATGCATTCCAATCCAGATATTTATGCCAACAACAAGACTTGCATCATAGTTTAAATTTCAGATTTTAAACCAGTTTTTAAATAAAGTTTACTCACCAGTTTATGCAGAGAACAGAGACAGAGAACAGTAAATAGATTTGTTCCAGGCTTGCATATTCCAGACTGCTATTTGTTTTGAACTTCTTTTCAATTTGCTTTGATGATCTTTAATCTTTGAGTTGCTTGATTTCAGGTTATTTGTTGATAGATTATACTTGAAAATTTTGAAACAATTGTGGCCTCTGACTTTTGATTTCTTTTAGACTTGAGTTTCCAGATTTATTTCTTTAAATTTGAATTGTATTTTTAGTTGAAAAAAATGAAGAGAACAAGAGTTCAGCTGAAAGTGAAAACAATCTCTTCTATTTCATATAAATTTATTTATTTATTAAATTTATAAATTAAGTTAAAAGGTCAGACATGGGATCGGGTTTGCTACATTACAGCGTGATAGGGGTTCTCGCTTTGCGTTAGGTGGCGAACGGGAGACTCTTACTGTCACATACCGAAATTTTCGACTTTCGAAAATTCGACATCGATACTCACTTTATCGACTGCCGAGCAATCGATTGCCGGAAACTCCAATAGTGAGGGTTTTAAGAAAAAGAAAAAGTAGAAGAAGAAGGAGATAGAAGAAAAAAAAAAAGAAAGAAAGAAGAAGAACAACCGAAAACATCAGAACGACATCAATAGAAACACAGAACAGAGACAATATCAGAATCTCACATATCGCAGCGGAACAATATATAATAGATAAATGAATAATCTTTAAAACAAAGAACTATATCATTTTATACATACATCAATCATCAGAGTCATACACAACAATGGACAGTTATATAAACTTGTCCTCATACAGAATACACAGCGGAATAAAATAATATCAGATACAAATACTACGTCTCGAACTCCAGCTTATCTCCAAGCTCCAGAATATCCAGAATATCCTGATAATATAACTCTAGGCTGCCCGTGTGGAAATTGGTGGGCACCCAGAGTTTAGAAGGGAACAATAAACTCCGAGTCAGTCATGGTGACTGGTGTGAGATCGTAAAACAGTTATTCTTTAAAATAAACAACAGGATAATTTTAAAGTCAATTCGAAATGCTTTTGGAAAATGAAACTACCATAAGACCTCCCACCACACACACAATGCAAACGCAGAATTGGAGGAGATTTCTTCTTATGATAGTCAAAGATGCTTACTACGCAAAATCAAATCATTTTGATATTATTATTAGTGCATAGTGTAGAAAACATTTCGAAAGTATAATATTAATCTTAGCCAGCATAGGCATTCCGCACTTATGCCTACTATAGCTACTATGTTCAATAGCAGGTTACCGCCACATTCCATAGCAGGTAATACAACTAAAACCGTACAAGTCGCGTATTGTTTCTTTGGATTTCCAACAAATGGTCAGGCTAAGGAACTTCCTATCCACGATGGGTACGTCCCTGGAATAGACGACCCGAGAACCTAACCGGATCTCTGCCAACACAAGGCCGGGTTACCTCTGCAAAAATAGGTAACTACTGACACGCGTATGCCATCCCCCGATCGTCACCGATCTTCCCGAGGATCCCCGATTCGCAACAAACCACATAGATAATAATAATGCAGTAACCACAGAGGTTAAGTATCTGGGCTCCATACCATGATACCACCTTTATCCAGAAGGAATGACATACACTAAGGGGCGCTACTCCCTAGAACCTTGCTGCATTCGTCCTGTTTCGACCATTTCCGGGGTGTGAGGCTCGACGAAGTCTCGTCCACAAAGCTACGCTTTCTCAAAAAGCCCTGCTTCGGGTCAAACAAAATGATCAACCTATGATCACAAAGATATAAGATCAAACAAATGATCATATCACAAATGATCAAACACTGATCATTTCACAGCAACACTCAGTATGCCACGTTACCAAATTGGGATATATCGCTGATAAATTTCAACTACATAACCTCTGAGCTCGTACGTCTCAGAGAAGGGTGTTAAGCTAAGAGAATAAATTCTCCGCCACCAACAGAAATGTATTTGAAAGAAATCAGCTTTATATCTCAAATTGTAACGTCAGACACACAATCCATACAAGTCTGTTCCGGGACCGAACAGAACCGAAGGCACTTCTCACGAAGCCCTTGCATTTCCGGATAATTTTCAATCACGTCAGGACTTCCCGTCACTAAGGGTGATAAAAACCTCTAAATCGAAGATCAGTCGATGTAGAGTAACTCGACGGTAATCCTTCCGTTTTCAAAAATATCCGGTCTTCAACACCGGTCTTCAAATGCAATTCATAACGACGTATCACATATTCGGAATGGGTTATACGACCCCATGGTCCTTTCCCGGTTAACCCGAATAGTGAGCGTTTATTCAAAAATAAGTGTGGCATTCAAATTCATCCAATTCACAACAAATACCTATCTAAAGGTAAATATTGATAGTCGGTTATTTAACTATCAATAAAGATGCGCAACATCATCAGATTCCAAATAATTTTCCCAAATTATTTCATCTTCAAAAATATCTTTACTAGATATAAAATTTCCACACTTCAAAAATAAATCAACGTTTATATTTTTTTTTTCAAACAGTTTCCCTTTCCTTTATAAATTCCATAGTGAATTTATATTTTCAAAATATCTACTGATATACGATTTTCAAATCGATTTCAATATTCAACTTCATTTTATCTTTAAGAAGATAAAATCTCAAAACGTTTCATTTCATTTTGGAAAACATTTCCATACTTATCTAATAATAAGTATTTCACAAATCTTTTATTTTCAACACTTGGAAAATATCCGATATACTTAAATCAAATTAAGTATATATTCATTCTTTAAGGAAATCATTTATTATAACGACATTCATTTGAGTCAAAACGAATGTTACGTAAAACATCGCTACGACGACTCAAAATCACTAGTATAAGGATTCGGAATTAAAATAGATATATAAATCCCAATACTACATCAAAACATTTTCTTTCGAAAATCATTTACTATAACAACAGTGTTATAGTCCATCATTTCCTTATATTTTCGAAAACGCCTATTTCAATAACAAGTGTTGAAATCTATGCTTTCGATTCACAATACATTTTAAAACATCTTTAAAATGTTTAACTTCATTTTTAAAATATTACTTCTTCAAAGATGAATCCATTTTACTTAACAATATATTCACTGTCCAAAATTGTGAATAAAATTTACTTAACCCCATTTCAATCATTTCTACACATTTTTATCACATTCAATCTATTTCGAATTTATAAGCACGTTTATAAATTCTATTTCTCTTTTTAATAACAACTTCGACTTATAAACCTTCTTTTATCAACTTCTATATTTAACTTATCAAAATAAGTGACTTTGGGTTTATAAACAACTTTTATAAATTTTAATTCTATTTATAAAAGCTTCAATACCAAATCAATTTCAATATTGATTTCTAATTTTATTTTCAACGTTTGAATAAAATTTCCATATTGATTTCTCAAAGATTCATTTCTAAATATTAAATCAATTACAGATTGATTTCAAATTTTATTTATCACTACTAAAATAAATTCCTTATTTTTCTAAAACTATTCAATATTCTGTTTTAAAATGGATTCTTCAAATTGAAATCATTTTACATTGATTTCACAACTTATTTCAATTTACCAATTAAATTTCAAACTGAATTTCCAACTTATCTTCTTTTAAATAAATTCCTTTTTGAGAAAATAAATTTCAAATCGTTTCTTTCGATCTATTTAAAAATCCAAATTTAAATTAATTTCTTCAATTTAAAATCACTGTTTTATGAAATCCATTTATTTAGCATTTTCACTTTATTCTGGAATTAATTCAATACGATTATAAAAATTAACTTTTTATACTTTAAAATTTTCTTTCTTCAAAATTTATTCAATTCCAAAAATTGATTCACTTAGAAATTTCTACTTTGATTTCAAAAATTCAATTTCGTTTATTTTTGGAATCCAATGATGTCAAAACATCCATTCAGCTAAATTTTAGCTTTTCAAACGATTTCCAGATATCAATTCAATAACAACAATAATCATTCACAGACTATCACATCACAGTAGAAATAAATTCAATCAATGTGAGGGGTCCAGTTGGATCCCTCCAACCTGTTTCCCTGCATCCAAAGATGTTAGCACAATACCAATTCCGCTCCAGTACGGAATTATCGCGGTATATAGGTTTTTATAAATCCGCTTACTAACGGCGCAATAGGGTCTCATCCGCTATACGAGGCGGGAAATCATCAATCCAATATATACATATGCCAATATGTATATACTGCTATATATATAGATATATCCTAGCATATCTAATAGCACATTCAAACAAATCAAACAGTCAATCAAATCAATAACTGAAAAATTTCCACTTTTCAATTGAGTGAGAAAATCTCACCTTAGCATTTTATTTTTGCAATCCATTTTCCATCCAGTTGTTTTTCACGATCTTTTGACCTAGTATAAATATTTACACCATTTATTAATATTTGAATCAACTGAATAATTAATTTCCGTTTAATAGTCGAATTAACTGATAGTTTTATTTAAACCAATTCTCCTTTAAATAAATTTATTGTTTAAAAATCTACTATTTAGTTTAACTTATAAAACTTCCATTTTAAAAATACCCTTTACTGACTAAAATAAATTTAATAAGTAAATTTAATTATCTATCCACTAACATCATTTTTTTAAAGCAAACTAAAACTTTTATACTTATAATTTTTTTCTGAAACTGTTTATAAAACAATCTATATAGATTTTTATAGAAATCAAAAAATATATATATATATCATATATCCAGATGATTTCTTAATTCTATTTTCTGCAAAATTTATTCATGCAATTTACTATAAAAAAAACGTGTAATTTCCTTACAGTTGCAACTGGTGTTATGTTAACTAACTGTAAAACACAAAAATCAACAAAACGAGATACCTCACTTGATCGATTAACAGCCCTTCCAGTCGCGACTACCAACAGATAACCATGATCATACTCAACATTGCATACTCCCCTCGTCCTTGTCCCCGAAATCTACCTCACGCGTTCGCCCTCGCGAACCCTACTTCACGGCTTTCCCTCAGAGCCTCCACCACGCGAGCACCGCCCCTCCAGATCGAACTCGACCCCGGCCTATCCCCTAATTCCATCGCGACGCGCCGCCTATCAACGCGAACTCCCAAATCGAGACCACCACGAACCCCTCTGCCATCGACCCGCTCCACGCGTATGCGTATGCCAGCCCTTAAGCCACGTCGCCACTTTGCCGAAGAAGCTCCCCTACCCTACTAACTATAAATCGACATCGCCCCCCTACTCGCGAGATCGCGCCTCCACCTGCGAGTTGCCATCGCTAGAAATCGCGAGTTCAATCGAAACTGCTGTTCGTCCCTTCGCGTATTTGGACGCGATTCGTTTGGGTTCGAATAGGAAGAGGCTTCGGCCGTTGTTTATTTGATTATGTCGCGATGATGAATTGAGGAAGTGATTTCGTTTTCTTTTGATTTTGAAGAGAAAGTCGATTATATTTGTTTTCTATCTGCGATGCTTTCTTTTATAAAGGAGAGGGAGTTGAAATTGATCAGAGGTCGCCATTTTTAAACTGCTCGAGATTTTGTTTTGAACTGAGGGAAGAACGTGATTTATCAGAGAAGATCGTGCTTGCACGATTTTTTCGTTCGTGAGTCTCGGCGTGAACAACGGCTGAAACAAAGGCGTGAAAAAAGGAAGAACGTGTGATGTTTACAAATTTAAATTTTAAATTTAAATTGAATTCTATTTAAATCCCAACGCGTTTAACTATCGTATGGTCACATAACAACCCCGAATACTACGAAATTTGAAATCTGACAACAATACAATATTCCGGACCCAATGGAACTGGTTTCGTCGAATTCCGAGACTGTTTTGAAAAATGACTATTTTATAAATATCGGTTCGAACGATCTAATTTCAAACTGAACACTTTACTCCTAAATTCGATTCTGAAGCTTCTGTTATCTCCGGTATTGTCAATACGAATTTTAAAAGCTTTTGAAATATTTTTCTTCAGCTTAAATTGAAGATTCGAATTTTTTATTCACCTTACAATAGATTAAATTTTATAATTAAATCGTCAAATTCAAAGTTATTTCGGGGATTCAAATTAAATCGTCATTCAAATATTTAAAATTAATTAAATATTCTCAATTTAATTTGTTCAAAATTCTGGGTCGTTACAAACTTCCCTCCTTAAAAGAATTTCGTCCTCGAAATTACAAGTTAGGAAAAAATGGTCCTTAACTCGTCTACTATTTTTTTCAATCTAAATAGTTTTATCCATTTATCAAAACAAATCTCTCTACTAGAGATTCGTTATCAATTCAACTAAAATTTCCAACTTCAATTATAAGTTCTAAACAACATTGTTTACTTCAAAACCCAAATTCGAGTTTAAATTCAAATTTTAAACTTTCAAAATTTCTCAAAAATTTTCTAACACTCGGAATTTTTGAAAAATTTCGCCAGCGTCTCCTTTGCGCGGCTAATACGGTACGACTACAAAACGTCCCTACGGACTCTCAGATTTCAAAAAGAAAAAGAAAAAGCCAAGCGGCTAGACAAGAAATCATCAAAAACTCATATTATAATTCAAATACGTACCTTTTCGAGCAAATTCGAATTGTCTTCGAAATCAAAATTTCAATTCCTTTTATAACACCTGTATATCCTACTAGCCATTATATCTAGTTACAGCATTCAAACTATTCTGCAAATTTAATTACCAAATTTTCAATGTAAACTGCATATACATTTTTAGCTTACTTCACTGTTGAAGTTACATATTCATATCCATTCAAATTTACATTTCAAATCCATTGAATTCACTTTACCATTTTAATTCAAATTTGGATTCTATTTATCTCCTGAATATTGAATTTTATCGATTAGCTTTCATTTACAACTGCTTATTTCAAATTAGTTTCAATTACTAATTCATTTCTAATTCTAATCTACTTACAAATTCAAATCTATTTTCAATCTTCAGTTTCAATTCCAGTCTTATTCACTTTTGTTCATTCCCAAAATTTATTACAATTTACTATTTTGGTTTATAACCACTTATATTAAACTGGATTTCCAATTCGAATTTTAATTCATCTTTCAATTTACTTTATTCAATTCAATTCATTTGCTTACGAATTCGAAATGAATTTTAACATTCAATTTTTATTTTCTCGCATTTGCCATTGCAAATTTATTTATTTGTTCACAAATTCTTTCATTTCAATTTGAACTTTCATTCTAATCAAATTTCAATATTCTATAAGTTATCAACTTATTAATATTTCGTAAGTATTTTAAATAGGATTCCAGAGTCGTTTCAATTTTTTTTCAAAACCATTTGAAAACAATTCAAATTCCATTTGAATTTCCAAAACAAAAACCCAAATTTTCAAACAACTCCTATTTAAAACAATTTGACAGCAATTTCTCTTTTGGAAACCCGAAAATGAATTCTAATGATGTGGCCATCATCATCAGGATTATTTTCCAGCGACCTAAAAAGAGTTTAGAGCTTTTCATTTCTCAAAATACTTTTCAAAACCTTCGAAATCCATTTTCAAATTAAACATGATTTATACCTCCAAATCTCCAAAATTTTCAAATTCTTTTCAAAACATCTCAAAAAAAACTTCTCTGGAATTCCGTTTCAAATTACAATTCACATTTATAATTTACATTCTTAAATTTCATTCGTATGTGAATTTTTCTCTTTACTTTGGAGTTATGATTTCAATTTCTTATTCAATTTCAATAGTAATGATAACATTTCAATATCATCACTTTCCTAACAACCAAACATCCATATACTATGGTAATTCATAGAAAATCATTTCTTTTATATACAAAAATAATTTTGGGTAAAAATTATTTCATTCACCCTATTTAAAACAATACTGTGCCGAATTGTTCTATTCGAGTGTTTAGAGATCCCTATCAATGATCGTTAATTACTCGTATTGACCAGAATCCATATACCACTCAACAAATCAATCATCACAATATAAAACAATTTTTTATATTCAAATAACAAATACGCGCTCATATCTATTATTACACTCAACTCATTCTAGAGTACTGCTGACTCTATCTCTAATGAGTAACACCCAACAGAGCAGGGTTGTCGCTTAACCATATGCTCTGATACCACTTTGTCACATACCGAAATTTTCGACTTTCGAAAATTCGACATCGATACTCACTTTATCGACTGCCGAGCAATCGATTGCCGGAAACTCCAATAGTGAGGGTTTTAAGAAAAAGAAAAAGTAGAAGAAGAAGGAGATAGAAGAAAAAAAAAAGAAGAAAGAAAGAAGAAGAACAACCGAAAACATCAGAACGACATCAATAGAAACACAGAACAGAGACAATATCAGAATCTCACATATCGCAGCGGAACAATATATAATAGATAAATGAATAATCTTTAAAACAAAGAACTATATCATTTTATACATACATCAATCATCAGAGTCATACACAACAATGGACAGTTATATAAACTTGTCCTCATACAGAATACACAGCGGAATAAAATAATATCAGATACAAATACTACGTCTCGAACTCCAGCTTATCTCCAAGCTCCAGAATATCCAGAATATCCTGATAATATAACTCTAGGCTGCCCGTGTGGAAATTGGTGGGCACCCAGAGTTTAGAAGGGAACAATAAACTCCGAGTCAGTCATGGTGACTGGTGTGAGATCGTAAAACAGTTATTCTTTAAAATAAACAACAGGATAATTTTAAAGTCAATTCGAAATGCTTTTGGAAAATGAAACTACCATAAGACCTCCCACCACACACACAATGCAAACGCAGAATTGGAGGAGATTTCTTCTTATGATAGTCAAAGATGCTTACTACGCAAAATCAAATCATTTTGATATTATTATTAGTGCATAGTGTAGAAAACATTTCGAAAGTATAATATTAATCTTAGCCAGCATAGGCATTCCGCACTTATGCCTACTATAGCTACTATGTTCAATAGCAGGTTACCGCCACATTCCATAGCAGGTAATACAACTAAAACCGTACAAGTCGCGTATTGTTTCTTTGGATTTCCAACAAATGGTCAGGCTAAGGAACTTCCTATCCACGATGGGTACGTCCCTGGAATAGACGACCCGAGAACCTAACCGGATCTCTGCCAACACAAGGCCGGGTTACCTCTGCAAAAATAGGTAACTACTGACACGCGTATGCCATCCCCCGATCGTCACCGATCTTCCCGAGGATCCCCGATTCGCAACAAACCACATAGATAATAATAATGCAGTAACCACAGAGGTTAAGTATCTGGGCTCCATACCATGATACCACCTTTATCCAGAAGGAATGACATACACTAAGGGGCGCTACTCCCTAGAACCTTGCTGCATTCGTCCTGTTTCGACCATTTCCGGGGTGTGAGGCTCGACGAAGTCTCGTCCACAAAGCTACGCTTTCTCAAAAAGCCCTGCTTCGGGTCAAACAAAATGATCAACCTATGATCACAAAGATATAAGATCAAACAAATGATCATATCACAAATGATCAAACACTGATCATTTCACAGCAACACTCAGTATGCCACGTTACCAAATTGGGATATATCGCTGATAAATTTCAACTACATAACCTCTGAGCTCGTACGTCTCAGAGAAGGGTGTTAAGCTAAGAGAATAAATTCTCCGCCACCAACAGAAATGTATTTGAAAGAAATCAGCTTTATATCTCAAATTGTAACGTCAGACACACAATCCATACAAGTCTGTTCCGGGACCGAACAGAACCGAAGGCACTTCTCACGAAGCCCTTGCATTTCCGGATAATTTTCAATCACGTCAGGACTTCCCGTCACTAAGGGTGATAAAAACCTCTAAATCGAAGATCAGTCGATGTAGAGTAACTCGACGGTAATCCTTCCGTTTTCAGAAATATCCGGTCTTCAACATCGGTCTTCAAATGCAATTCATAACGACGTATCACATATTCGGAATGGGTTATACGACCCCATGGTCCTTTCCCGGTTAACCCGAATAGTGAGCGTTTATTCAAAAATAAGTGTGGCATTCAAATTCATCCAATTCACAACAAATACCTATCTAAAGGTAAATATTGATAGTCGGTTATTTAACTATCAATAAAGATGCGCAACATCATCAGATTCCAAATAATTTTCCCAAATTATTTCATCTTCAAAAATATCTTTACTAGATATAAAATTTCCACACTTCAAAAATAAATCAACGTTTATATTTTTTTTTTCAAACAGTTTCCCTTTCCTTTATAAATTCCATAGTGAATTTATATTTTCAAAATATCTACTGATATACGATTTTCAAATCGATTTCAATATTCAACTTCATTTTATCTTTAAGAAGATAAAATCTCAAAACGTTTCATTTCATTTTGGAAAACATTTCCATATTATCTAATAATAAGTATTTCACAAATCTTTTATTTTCAACACTTGGAAAATATCCGATATACTTAAATCAAATTAAGTATATATTCATTCTTTAAGGAAATCATTTATTATAACGACATTCATTTGAGTCAAAACGAATGTTACGTAAAACATCGCTACGACGACTCAAAATCACTAGTATAAGGATTCGGAATTAAAATAGATATATAAATCCCAATACTACATCAAAACATTTTCTTCCGAAAATCATTTACTATAACAACAGTGTTATAGTCCATCATTTCCTTATATTTTCGAAAACGCCTATTTCAATAACAAGTGTTGAAATCTATGCTTTCGATTCACAATACATTTTAAAACATCTTTAAAATGTTTAACTTCATTTTTAAAATATTACTTCTTCAAAGATGAATCCATTTTACTTAACAATATATTCACTGTCCAAAATTGTGAATAAAATTTACTTAACCCCATTTCAATCATTTCTACACATTTTTATCACATTCAATCTATTTCGAATTTATAAGCACGTTTATAAATTCTATTTCTCTTTTTAATAACAACTTCGACTTATAAACCTTCTTTTATCAACTTCTATATTTAACTTATCAAAATAAGTGACTTTGGGTTTATAAACAACTTTTATAAATTTTAATTCTATTTATAAACGCTTCAATACCAAATCAATTTCAATATTGATTTCTAATTTTATTTTCAACGTTTGAATAAAATTTCCATATTGATTTCTCAAAGATTCATTTCTAAATATTAAATCAATTACAGATTGATTTCAAATTTTATTTATCACTACTAAAATAAATTCCTTATTTTTCTAAAACTATTCAATATTCTGTTTTAAAATGGATTCTTCAAATTGAAATCATTTTACATTGATTTCACAACTTATTTCAATTTACCAATTAAATTTCAAACTGAATTTCCAACTTATCTTCTTTTAAATAAATTCCTTTTTGAGAAAATAAATTTCAAATCGTTTCTTTCGATCTATTTAAAAATCCAAATTTAAATTAATTTCTTCAATTTAAAATCACCGTTTTATGAAATCCATTTATTTAGCATTTTCACTTTATTCTGGAATTAATTCAATACGATTATAAAAATTAACTTTTTATACTTTAAAATTTTCTTTCTTCAAAATTTATTCAATTCCAAAAATTGATTCACTTAGAAATTTCTACTTTGATTTCAAAAATTCAATTTCGTTTATTTTTGGAATCCAATGATGTCAAAACATCCATTCAGCTAAATTTTAGCTTTTCAAACGATTTCCAGATATCAATTCAATAACAACAATAATCATTCACAGATTATCACATCACAGTAGAAATAAATTCAATCAATGTGAGGGTCCAGTTGGATCCCTCCAACCTGTTTCCCTGCATTCAAAGATGTTAGCACAATACCAATTCCGCTCCAGTACGGAATTATCGCGGTATATAGGTTTTTATAAATCCGCTTACTAACGGCGCAATAGGGTCTCATCCGCTATACGAGGCGGGAAATCATCAATCCAATATATACATATGCCAATATGTATATACTGCTATATATATAGATATATCCTAGCATATCTAATAGCACATTCAAACAAATCAAACAGTCAATCAAATCAATAACTGAAAAATTTCCACTTTTCAATTGAGTGAGAAAATCTCACCTTAGCATTTTATTTTTGCAATCCATTTTCCATCCAGTTGTTTTTCACGATCTTTTGACCTAGTATAAATATTTACACCATTTATTAATATTTGAATCAACTGAATAATTAATTTCCGTTTAATAGTCGAATTAACTGATAGTTTTATTTAAACCAATTCTCCTTTAAATAAATTTATTGTTTAAAAATCTACTATTTAGTTTAACTTATAAAACTTCCATTTTAAAAATACCCTTTACTGACTAAAATAAATTTAATAAGTAAATTTAATTATCTATCCACTAACATCATTTTTTTAAAGCAAACTAAAACTTTTATACTTATAATTTTTTTCTGAAACTGTTTATAAAACAATCTATATAGATTTTTATAGAAATCAAAATATATATATATATATCATATATCCAGATGATTTCTTAATTCTATTTTCTGCAAAATTTATTCATGCAATTTACTATAAAAAAAAACGTGTAATTTCCTTACAGTTGCAACTGGTGTTATGTTAACTAACTGTAAAACACAAAAATCAACAAAACGAGATACCTCACTTGATCGATTAACAGCCCTTCCAGTCGCGACTACCAACAGATAACCATGATCATACTCAACATTGCATACTCCCCTCGTCCTTGTCCCCGAAATCTACCTCACGCGTTCGCCCTCGCGAACCCTACTTCACGGCTTTCCCTTAGAGCCTCCACCACGCGAGCACCGCCCCTCCAGATCGAACTCGACCCCGGCCTATCCCCTAATTCCATCGCGACGCGCCGCCTATCAACGCGAACTCCCAAATCGAGACCACCACGAACCCCTCTGCCATCGACCCGCTCCACGCGTATGCGTATGCCAGCCCTTAAGCCACGTCGCCACTTTGCCGAAGAAGCTCCCCTACCCTACTAACTATAAATCGACATCGCCCCCCTACTCGCGAGATCGCGCCTCCACCTGCGAGTTGCCATCGCTAGAAATCGCGAGTTCAATCGAAACTGCTGTTCGTCCCTTCGCGTATTTGGACGCGATTCGTTTGGGTTCGAATAGGAAGAGGCTTCGGCCGTTGTTTATTTGATTATGTCGCGATGATGAATTGAGGAAGTGATTTCGTTTTCTTTTGATTTTGAAGAGAAAGTCGATTATATTTGTTTTCTATCTGCGATGCTTTCTTTTATAAAGGAGAGGGAGTTGAAATTGATCAGAGGTCGCCATTTTTAAACTGCTCGAGATTTTGTTTTGAACTGAGGGAAGAACGTGATTTATCAGAGAAGATCGTGCTTGCACGATTTTTTCGTTTGTGAGTCTCGGCGTGAACAACGGCTGAAACAAAGGCGTGAAAAAAGGAAGAACGTGTGATGTTTACAAATTTAAATTTTAAATTTAAATTGAATTCTATTTAAATCCCAACGCGTTTAACTATCGTATGGTCACATAACAACCCCGAATACTACGAAATTTGAAATCTGACAACAATACAATATTCCGGACCCAATGGAACTGGTTTCGTCGAATTCCGAGACTGTTTTGAAAAATGACTATTTTATAAATATCGGTTCGAACGATCTAATTTCAAACTGAACACTTTACTCCTAAATTCGATTCTGAAGCTTCTGTTATCTCCGGTATTGTCAATACGAATTTTAAAAGCTTTTGAAATATTTTTCTTCAGCTTAAATTGAAGATTCGAATTTTTTATTCACCTTACAATAGATTAAATTTTATAATTAAATCGTCAAATTCAAAGTTATTTCGGGGATTCAAATTAAATCGTCATTCAAATATTTAAAATTAATTAAATATTCTCAATTTAATTTGTTCAAAATTCTGGGTCGTTACACTTACCCCTACATGTCCCCGGGGGTAGTATAAGGCCTTTTGGGGTTGGTTGCGACTCGAGAGGGTGGCCGTAAAAGCAAACCCGAGGTATCACTGTGAGCCACAACGGGGCTGGGATGGTTGAAAAGCCTACCGGTCGTGAACCGTTGCTGAAGGTTGAAAAGCCTAGGACGTGACAGTTGGTATCAGAGCTATAGGTGGAGTGAATACCTAGCTCTGGAGTGGTGTCTATCTTGAGAGAGCGTATTTGTAATTTTTATAACTATATATATATATATATATATATTCTACCTATTTGTTGGGTTACCTGTTCGGGTTTTCCAATATGAGTTATAAAGGTAGATAGGGTGGTGGTGTGTGTAACACGACTACCATTGGTTGAAGTCTGAATGTTTGAGGTTGGAAGAGTATCTGTCGAGACTGTAAACCTAATATCGTCTCAAGTAAGTTTGGCAGTATGGTGTAAGGATTTCTCGGATCTCTTAAGGAAATCTTTTTAAAAGATTCGAAGTCCATTATTGGAGTGTGAGTTTGGTTGAGCTCGGGTGAGCAGATTTTCTAGAATTTGGATCTGTCGGAAGTACAGAAGAAAGTGATGGTATCTTGGTAACTTCTGGAAGAAGTAGCTGTGTGATGAAACGCAGTATCTATGGATGTTCCCGAAGGAGATTTTCTTTTTGGAGCAAGATTTAGAAGAGTAAGTTGTTGGTGTTGGTTTGGAGTCCCGAGTTTCTTTTGGGATGTCTGCCATCTCGAAGGATCGTTGTGAGGTTTGTTGATGGTTTTAGTTTTGAGAAGCCTTTGGATTAGAAGTTTTTGGTTAGCTGTGGTAGTAGTGCAACTCGAAGTGTTCGGTATGCTGACGAGGAGGTCTTTGGCTTAGCAGTATTCTAGAGATAGAGTTTGGAAGTAGCAGTGTGGCTCGTTTCTCCGATAGTTCAAGAATCTTTGTGGTTCTTCTATCAACAGTCCGGGAAGATGGTGAAAGCTTTCTTGAAGGGTTAACCTTGTTTGGAAAAACTTAAGACTCTTTTTAATTAGTAAAGAGAGAACAGTTTCTTTGGAATCTGAACTAGGTAGGATCGCAAAAGTGACTTGCGATTAGTTTGGGAATTCATCTTGGGTAATCTTTTGTTTGGGATTGAAATTTCTCATGTGGAAGTAGGAGCTACTGAAGTAGTCGGAAATTTTTTCAGATGTATTCGAGGAAGTAGAAGTTTGTCTGCATTTGGAGTTAGAGTTCCGTATCGATTTGATTCCAGAAGCGATACCGGTGGTTATTCTGGTAGTAGGATGGTTCCTAGAAAGAAGAGTTGGTGTAGTAGCTCAGAAATTTTTAAATGGATTGGTCATATCTATTTTTCAAGTTTGGATTTCAGCAAATTTTGGAAGGATCATCTTGTTGATAGGATCTAGAGATCATTTTGTTCTTGGTCCAGAATTGTTTCAAGAAGCATCAGCGAAGGTTAAGCTGATCAGGAAGAGATGAGGTAGCCCAGGAATCGTCTAGTGAATTATGCAGAGATGAGTCAGAGTTTGGAATTCGAAATTGGAGATTAGAAAATTGTTTAAGTTTTTCTCCAATTAAAGAGCTATAAGATTTGGTAAGTCTGGAAGTTAGCACTGAAGTATTTTGGATTTTCCTGTGTTCTCGAGAGAAGTAGTTCTTTGATCTACAGGATTGAATGGCCAGTTTGGATAGCTGGAATTCATTGTATTTCACGTATCTCTGAGGGAGTACGTGTATGATTCATCGCTGGTTATAGGATCTACAGTTCAGATGGATTTGGAAGTTTGAGCTGGACTTGGGTGTGATCTGATATTCTGTTCAGATTAGTGGATCTAGAGATAAGGGAAGCTCTGGATTATGGTAGTGTAGTTTGTTTAGCTTCTGTAGAGCGAGTCTCCCGGTGATTTATACTCGGGGAAACTCGAGATAGTATTATGAGATCTATCCTGATTTGTATTAGGATAGTTAGTTAGGTTTGTTTGATTGTTTGATTGGTTGCTTTGGTTGTTAGGAATTGAATGATATGTATGTGGTTGCTGTTTAAAATTAAAATCTTTGCTGGATTATTAAATTAACTTTGCTTTTAATTTCGGGGACGAAATTATTTTAAGGGGGGAGGAATGTGATATCCCGGGTTTTTGGGTAATATAAATTTAATAATCAGTATTGATAATTTAATTGGATTGATAAATTTTCTTTATAATTTTAATTTAATTTGGTAATTTAATCTTTTAAAGGTTAATAAATATTTAATCTGGCAATATTGATAAGACTTGTTTGTTAAAGCTAATAAAATTTTATTCTATTTATAATATATATATTTGATATATATTGTGAATGGAAATATCTTTTGTTTTAAATTAAAGATTGTATTTTCAAATTGTAATATATATGTATGTATATGTTATAATTTGGATTGTTTTGAATTTAATTTAATCTATTGATAATTTATATATGTAAGAAGTATGATTTAAAGCTTTGTTTTAAAATTAATATTTTTCAAAGTTTAGTTTAGATTAATTCCATTATTTTCAAAATATAAGGGAATTGTTTTTTTAAAAATATGATAGTTTAAATAAAGTTTTATTTTGTATTCTTTAAAGTGTTTAAATTTAAAAGGTTATAAAAATACATGTATAAGAATTTATTCGTATTATAATTGGTTTTATAATATTTTCTCTAAAGTAATTTATATATATACACATATACTAAGATAAGTGTTTATTAATTAGTAAATTAAGTATAAAGGCTTTATATTAACATTTAAATTAAATAAAAATTTTATTTAATATATTAAAAAGGACATGTGTAAATACATTAACACTTGGTAGTAACAAGTGTAGGGTAATTAAGTGATAAAGGACACATGTATGTTTTAAAAAAAAATACAAGTGGCAACTCTTTTCTTTATCAATTTAAGTTTATAAATTATGTAGTGGTAAAAAGAGAAACCTGGTTATTTTCTTTCCCGTTCAAAGTTTATTTCAGTTCAAATCTTCTTCCTCCATCTTCTATTTCTCTCCATCTCTTCTAATGTCAAAAGAAAATCAAAACTATAAGGAAAATCAAACAGCAAACATTCGAATTCAACACTAATACAACTTCAACCTGAGATCAAATGGAAGCAACTAAATCAAACACTGATTCAACTGCAACCTGCAAGTCAGATCTGTTCAACATTTTAAATCAACAAATCTGTAAGCATGCAAGGATTCTGTTTCTTCAGCAAAACAAAATGCAAGTTTCAGTTCAAATATAAGACATCTCTACAACAAGTTTCCAGATTCAACAATTCAAGTTTTTTTTAAATCAAAAGCAGTTGCCAGATCAAAAATTTAAAGGCCTGGGAAAACTGTTCTCTGCTCTGTTTATAGGTGAGTAAATTTCTTTTAAAAACAGTTTTAAACCTGTTCTTATGATTGATGCATGTGATTGATTTTGTTGTGATGATATATTACTTTATATTAATGATGGTTGTGAATGCATGTTGAAATATGAATTGTCTGTGTGTATATAAGTTCCTGAATATATATATCTTCTCTGTTCTTACTTACAGAGTTAAATTTTCTAAAGGAAATTTCATATCTCTCTATTCATGCAAATTTAAGTTTGGATCCTTGAATATAAAATGATTATAGCAGTATATTGTTAATCATAAAAATAGTTTCATGATTTTAAATGCAACAGGTAATTTTAAATATGAAATTTACAGTGAAACTAAAATGTATGTTAAAAATCAACTGCTTT
Source organism: Allium fistulosum (assembly GCA_030737815.1). Classification (NCBI taxonomy): domain Eukaryota; kingdom Viridiplantae; phylum Streptophyta; class Magnoliopsida; order Asparagales; family Amaryllidaceae; genus Allium; species Allium fistulosum. Next base: position 942,567,257 of record CM060905.1, on the reverse strand, counting down.
AAATCCTAAATTGAATTACATGCATGTAATCATGATGGAAAATCATGAATTTAGATATGAATTTTGTAATTTTTAGTTGGGTATTTCTTGAGAATTTGGGGTTTGTTCGTTTTGGGAGTTTTGGTGAATTGCCGATTATCCACGCAATAATATGACTTGAAATCTTGATCGAAGCTAGATTGTGAGTTGATGATGAGTGGAAAAATGCTTCAGAATTTTTCCAATGGCCAAGGAGATCGAATTCGATCAAACTAGGGTTTTAGGGGAGTTTTTGTTAGTCTGTTTGTCGAAGTAGTTTCAACGTGGATAGGGGACCGGAATCAATCGCGATAGGGGGAAAAGATAGCTGGAATCGTGGTGAAGCTGCGGCGAAGTTTGCGAGGCTTATCGAGGCGGAGTTCGTCGACGATGGGGGGTTTTCCGATCGATGTGGGTTCCAGTTTTTGGTCGTTGGGTTCGATTTTGATATCGAGGTGGTATTGTCGATCTGGATGTGGAATAGTGATCGCGTGGGTTCATGGAATCGGTGGGGATCGTCGCGGTGATCTACAATGGTCGAAGACGATGGTGCAAGTGCACCACGTGCACGTGAACGTTTTGGGTTATCTGGGACGTGAGGGCTTTGGGGAAGATGTAACGATCCCGCATTTTAAATAAATTTAAATTGATAATTAATTTGATTTTGAATAAAATTAATTGATAAATTGATTCGAGTTTCCCCGAATCCAGATAAAAATATATTAAATCCTTTTTTATTTAGAAATATTGTTTATATAAATTTGTATATATGTGAATAGATATGTATATGGAATAAATATGAGTAAATTTGAAATGTATTTTTATATATATAAGATAAAATAAATACTTAAGCTAGAAAATGAATCTGACAAATCCAAATAGATATATATTAAGATAAATTATAAAATATAAAATATGAAGTCAAGTAACATAGTTATAAAATTTTGTAAAATATAAGTAGACATATTAACTAAAATCCAACATTTTAGAACCCATGCATATTTCAAAATATAAAACAAAAGAAAGAAACAAAATAAAATATATTTGTACATAAGTTAAAGTCTTTAACCAATAACTAAACAAATATATAAGATTGGATTAAGTGATACAAAATAAATACGTATAGTTAAAATTCAAAACAAACACATTAACTAGGATTATAACAACATAGAATTTCATTTATATTGCTAAGCAATTAGACTAGACAAAAAAAAAAGTATTGCAAAAGAATGAAACAAAGCAAACAGAGTCAGTATAAAAAATGAAACCAGTATGCCAGGCAAAACAAAATACAAACAAGTAAAATATAAGCATGGAATAAAACAAAATAAAAATGTATTCAAGTATAGGTATGCAGCCTGCAGGCTTGTAAGGGAAGAAAAACAAAAGTAATAAGAAGAAACAAGGAAAAGTATAAACAAATAAAAGGTAGGTATATGCTTGTATACATAAAGTAAAAGCATAGAGGCATGTAAATAAAATAAGAAACAAAGTACCTACCCGTATCTTCTTAGCCGAAATGCAAAGATATCAGCCACCATATGTAGATTAAAATATCTAGAAAACAAAACATAGAGTACTTAACAATAAATGCAATTACCTCTAGTATTGTACAAACAATATATAGCACCCTGCACAATATTGTATACCCAGCACACAAATCATTCACATCAGCCTTATTAAACAATATAACCTGTACATGATATGATATGGTATCACTTGTACCAGCAAAGAAATGCAACCCTGTATATATTTCCTATATATCAGCCTTCCTCTTCGTTTTAGCTCGTTCTATCAAAACTAAGCAAAGAAATCTAAAGTAATAACATTTCAAAACATGAACAAAAGCTTCAACTCAAACAAGAATTAAAGTTTGGAAATAAAAAAAACAATCAAAAGCAAAATCAAGAGGCAACTCAACATTCCAGAATTCAAAACAAAGATCAACCTTCAATTTAAAAACCTCTGGAAACTGAAATGATTAAGGTGAGTAACATCTTTCTGTTTATATGTTGTTTGTGAGCAAGCTTCTTTGATCTGATCTTTGAATTGATATGGTGATTTACGTTGAAATGAAGTTTTGAAATCTAGTTGAATGTATACAAAATATATATATGTGGGTGAATATGTTTATGCGTACCTCTCTGTTTCCAGGTTTATAAAAAGAATTTAAACCTATTCAAAAATAAAATAAGAATTTTAATTAAATTCCCTTCATCTGATTCATGGCTTTAAGATCTAAACCAGTTATGTTTATATAATCAAAAATCAAAGTTCAAAAAGGAATGTTTTTTTTTAGATTAAAAAAATGAAGATCATTTGACTGGAAATAAGATACGCAGTGAAACTCAAAATCATGTCGAAAATCAAGTGTTACATCTTCTTGATTCACCTACATCATTGTGTGCGACATCAGAAGCTATGATTTTTAACATAAAATTCAAGTTTTTTTGTTCAGTATCGAATGAGAGATGCATGGATGAACGGAATCACGAGTTTCATAAAATTCTGGTGATCGGCTAAACGTTTGATCGCGAGATTAAGAATGAAGCTAGCTGGTACATCGGTGGATACGAGAAAAATACTAGACGATTTTATATTTCATCGTGGTGATTGGAAGACGGCAATTTAGGTTTTTTGGGTTCGTTTGGGGTTGCTGTTGTTAACGAGGAGATTTCGTCGTCGACAGTAGGATGTAGCCGATCGCATGTGGGGGAGAAAGTTCGTGGGCGAGTGGCCGAGCTTCGATCAAGCTCGCATGGTCTCTGGTGATCTTGCGCGGCGTAGCGAGTTGGGTTTTGGCGATCGAGTGGGTAGACTCCCTGTTTCAACTGGAAGGGGTATTTTCGATTTAGGCTCTGCAATCTCAGGTGGAGGATCGGGATTGTATGGATGGTCGCTAGTCGACTTGTGGGTGATCGACTCTGGTGACGGAGGTTCGTCAGTGGCGAGTGCACGTGCACAGTCGATCGTGTGCACGTTTGAGTGTATCTGGGTTGCGTGAAGGAATTGGAGAAGAAAGCGAAGTCTCGGTTTCGTGACGAAGTAATTTGCGTGGTGGCTCGGGGAAATGAATGTCGTGGAGAACTCGAAGCGTACTCGGGGGTTTTGAGATTTTACACGAGGAAGGTCTCGGGGAAACTGGGTTGTAGCTCGGGGATTTTGAATATTGTCTAGGGTCATGTTTTTAGTAAACAGTTTTCAAAACTGAAGAAAAAAACAAGTGTTTTAAGTTTTGAATCAAAGAACTTGTGTTTTTAAATGTTCTAAGTTTAAAACAAAGTTTTAGAGTTATGAAAATAATTAGGTTGTAAATGTTGAACAAGTTTTAAAATATATTTAAAGTTGATAGATTTTAAATAATTGTCTTAATTCAATCTTAAAGATAATAAAGAAGTAATTAAACTTTATTTAATTATATGATCACTATTTATAAATTAATTCTTAAAATTATTTATAAATCAATAATAAAGTTAAAGAGTAAACCAAAAAGAAATGCTTTTGGATCATTAATTGACTTAAATTTTGTGTTAATGAGATAATTAATTACAAAGATGATTAATTAAAGATTTTTTATAATAAGTTAGTGATTAATGAAAGGATAATCACTTATTGTAATTAATTAAGAATAATTAATTAAATGATAATAAATTAAGGATTGATTGATTTATTAATGAATTAATTAAATGGTTAATTAATTAATTAAATGGTTAATTAAGTAATTGAGGGTTAATTAATTAACATAATTAATTAGGAATAATTTATTTATTGATTTAACAGATAATCAATTAAAATGATTACAATTAATTTATGATTAATTAACCAAGATTTGTAGTTTATTCATAAGTAATAAAGCTGGCATAAATTAATTATAATCGGATATTAATTGATCTTACTTATGGATGTTTGGACTCTAGTGAATGTGAATTGTTTGATCCCCCTGTTATTGATACTTTGTGATATACCCTGATTTTGTTATGATCTGTAATTTACTTATCTGTGATGTGTATATTGTTATGTGAATATGAAACCTTTGACCCGTAAAACGGCACTTGAATTTCGATGCGACAGGGAGTCGGATTCCAGTTGGTTATCCGAAACCCACATCGAATTGTAATCTTTGTGACTGATAAATTTGTTTTATCTATGAATCTGTGAATGAAGATAAGCGTTATCGATTATACCGCTTATCGATATATCTGTGATGATGGATGTTGCACTATTGTGTGTGAAAACCCTGGACTACACCTTTACACACACAAATATGGATTTCACGTGGAAATCGGTTAAGTCACAGATAATTTAAATTTGATGTTTTGAAAATTGAAATTTTTATTTCAAATGATTTTGAAATTGGAAATTTGGGTTTATAGTGAAAAGCTTTTGAAATGGAATTTCAAAGATAAAAGTTATTTTGAATAACTTAAACGAGTTTTGAAAATATAAATAATTTGATTTAAATTTGAATTCAAGTTTGAAATTGAATCCTATGATTTGAAATTACGATTAAAGATGATATAAATGTGTTTGTATGAATTAAACCATTTTAAAGTATTAATTTGGGAATTTGAATTTAAACCAAGGATTTCAACTCGTATGAATGAATCAAATTTCCAAATAAAAACTGTTTGTTTTAAAGGAATAAAAGCTTTCAGATCAGAAGTGAAATTCCAATTTAGGTAAAGGAACTTCAAGATTAAATTGAAAAAAAAAATGATTTTTCCAGGTTATGAATGAATTCTTTTCGAAAGCTATGAATTAAATCTGTTTATTTTTAACAGATTTAAATTGATGTTTTGTTTAACCCATTCGAAATGAAATTGTTTTGAAAGCTATGAGTTAAATCTTTGATTTAACGAATTAATCAAATTGAAAGGGAAATTAATTTGGAAAATCTGTGAATGAATCTTTGTGAAATTAAGTGAACTTTGTGAATTGAATCTTTTTGTTTAAAAAGATTAAAATGGTAATTTGTTAAACCATTTGAAAAGAAAGTTTGGGTAATAAGTTGTGACTTAAATGAAATCCCATTATCCATTTGTTTTTGAATATTGCGCTCACTATTCGGGTTAGCCGGGAAAAGACATCTGGGTCATATAACCCATTCCGAATAGTGATACGTCGTATATGGATAGCATTTGAAGATCGGTGTTGAAGACCGGATATTTTCGAAAATGAAAGGACAACCTGTCGAATGTCTCTGCACTGGGTAGCTCCCGGTATAGAGATTTATATCACTCTTTTTGTGATGGGAAGTCTGGACGTGTTTTGAAAATTATCCGGAATTGCAAGGGCTTCGTGAGAAGTGCCTTCGGTTCTGTTCGATCCCGGAACAGACTTGTATGGATTGTATGTCTGACATTACACTTTGAGATATAAAGCTGATTTCTTTCAAATACATTTCTGTTGGTGGCGGAGAATTTATTCTCTTAGCTTAACACCCTTCTCTGAGACGTACGAGCTCAGAGGTTATGTAGTTGAAATTTATCAGCGATATATCCCAATTTGGTAATGTGGCATGCTGAGTGCTGCTGTGTGATGATCAGTGTTTGATCATTTGTGATATGATCATTTGTTTGATCATTTATCTTTGTGATCATAGGTTGATCATCTGTTGACCCAAAGCGTGGCTTTTTGAAAAAGCATAGCTTTGTGGACGAGACTTCGTCGAGCCTCACAACCCGGTAATGGTCGAAACAGGAATCGTGCGGCAAGGTTTTCAGGGGTAGCTCCCCTAGGGTATGACCATTCCTTCTGGAAAAGGGTAGTATCATGGTATGGAGCCCAGATACTTACTCATGTGGATACACTTTCTTTATGATGTGTGATGTTGGTTATCGAGCGCTCGGATAAAGGTCCCAAAGGACCGGGGGTGGCATATCTGAGGTTTCTTTTATCCCTTGGGAAAAGGGGTTGCCGGCCTTGTTTGGCAGAGAACAGTTGGTTCTCGGAACGTCCCGCCAGAGGCGTTTCTTTCGTGGAATAGGAAGTTCCTTAGCCTGACCATTTGTTGGAAATCCAAACAAAACAATACGAGCCATGTACGGTTTTAGTTGTATTACCTGCCATGGAATGTGGTGGTAATCTGCTATTGAACATGGTAGCTATAGTAGGCATAAGTGCGAAATGTCTATGCTGGCTAAGATTTATATTCTACTTTCGAAATTGTTTTCTACACTATGCACTAGTAATAATATCAAATGATTTGATTTTGCGTAGTAAGCATCTTTGACTATCATAAGAAGAAATCTCCTCCAATTCTGCGTTTGCATTGTGTGTGTGGTGGGAGGTCTTATGGTAGTTTCATTTTCCAAAAGCATTGTGAGTTGACTTTAAAATTCCCTGCTATTTGTTTTAAAGATAAACTGTTTTTGTTGCTCACACCAGTCCCATGACTGATCCGGAGTTTATTGTTTCTTTTCTAAACTCTGGGTGCTCATAATTTTCTACACGAGCAGTCTAGAGTTTGGTTTTTCAGATATTCAGATTTAGTAGATTATCTGGAGCTAGTTCAGTCTTTGGATCAGACTGCACTTGCTTATCTTTGTGCCTCGTTATTGGGAGTTCGAGCTATTTATGGATTGACGCTTTGAAGATGGAGATTATCCGCTGCTGATGTTATCATTTTCTTTCCGCTGCAATTTATTGTATCATATCTCTGATGTATATAGATATTCATTGTATCATCATTGTATCTGGATATTGTATCAGATATTGTATATCTATATTCTTTTATTTCCGCTGTGTTGTTTACTTAATGTTGTTATAAGCTCCGACGACTCGGATTTGAACGCTCGAATCTACGACATTCGAGTACGATGTAAAGTATGGATGTCGATTTTCGAACGCGAAAATCTGGGACGTTACAGAAGAAGAAGCAACTCGGGATAGTGTCGTGTTGTTTTGCAGTCGACTCGAAGCAGCCTTGGTCGCGAGTGAGACGAGTTAGGCTCGAGAAAATTAGCGTTTGTCTCGGGTTCTTGCTCGAGTTTTGTGAGAGTTTGATTTTAATAAGCAACCAGATTTTTAATTTTTTAGAGAAAACAAGTTCAATTTTTAAATTGTTTTGTTCTAAGTAAAACTAGATTTTCAAATTCTATTTGAAATAAATAGGTTTAAAATTAGATAATTTAAAGTGTTTTAAATTTTTAAATTGATTTCTAAATGCATTATTTTCAAATAAGGTTAATGTAAAAATTTTGAGAACTAAATAGAATAATTTGTCTTTAAAGATTTGATTAATACAAATAATTAAATTGTGATGATGATTAAGGTTAAATTATTTCATATGAATTTAAGAAATACTTAATTTAAATATGATTTGTTAAGAAGTAAAGTTAATTAAGAATAATGTCTTCATAATTAATTTAGGATTTTTAAATATAAGATGTTAATTAATTAATTGTTTAATTAATGTTAAAAAAATGAGTTAATTATTTATTTAATTTTTAAATAATCACTTAATTATGGATTAATTAAGTGTAAATTCTTAAAGAAGTAATTAATGGTTAATTATTGAATGTAATTACTTATGGAAGTAAATAATGGAAAATTATTCATGGGAGTAATTAAATGGAAGTGATTAATGGATAATCACTTGATTAAATAATTGATTAATAATTATTTTAAAGTTAATAAATTATAAAGTAATTAAAGAATTAAGAATTTTTAGTGATGGAATTGATTACTTGCTAAGGTAATTAGTTAAGAGATATCATTTAATGGAGTAATTAGAAGATAATTACTTATGTAAGTAATTAAGAGTTAATTACTTAATTATTTAAGTTAATTAATTAATATGATTAATTAAATATGTTTAATTTAAGATAGTGTAATTAATTAAAAAAGTAATTAATTTATAAAGTAAATAAATTAAGGATTATTTGTTAATATAATTAATATTTACTTAATGAAGTAATTAATTAGATTAATTAATCAAGATTAATATAATTAATTAAGATAAGTAATTACAAATTGTTAATTACTGTTTATGATTAATTAAGACTAATTAATGAAGTGGTTGATTAAAATTAATTATTTAATTAATTAAAAGGTTAATTAATTAGTAAGGATTATTTAATTAATGAATTAATCAGGGTTGATAAAAAAATAATAATTAATTTAAGTATGATTAATTAATTGTAATTAATTGAGGATTAATATAATTAATTATAGTTAATTAATTAATTAATGAAGGTTCATTAATTATTGTAATTAATGATAGTAATTAAGGATTAATTACTGTATATGGTTAAGGATAATTACTTGAATGTAATTAAAATAATTAATCAAGGAGATTAATTAAAAGAAGATCATTAGGAGATGATTAGTTAATTAATTTGTAATTAATTAATGATAGTAAGCAGGATTTTGATAATCCAAGTAATTAAATTGATATGGAGTTAATCAATTCTGTTTAGATGATTGGTTAATATTGGATGATTGATATTGGGTGATTGGATGATATTGGATGATTTGGATATCTCTGATATATGTGATATGCTGCTTTGTGAGATGAATGTTTGATATAAAGTATCTGTGATAATGTGATTTATCTATCTGTTTATATCATCCTGAATATAAGTTAAATGTTTAAACCTTTAAACAACTTGGCCTTAAAAGATACGTTTTGGATTTCGATGAGACCGGGATCGGGTTTCCGTATACCGGATTTCCAGGTCTGGAGACCCGAATACCACATCGATCCAAATTAACGATAGGTCGTGAATCTCAAGTGAAGATGAAGATTCAGAGTGCAAGGGTTATTGTCGTTAACTCTGAGGGTGATTCCAAAACGAGTGTAACGAGATAATGCCTTCGGTTTCGTTCGAACCCGGAACGAACTTGTATGGATTGAATGCTTTCAGCACATCGTCAGGTGGACGATGAGCATTCTAAGTGATGTGTTCTGATTAAAGGTAATCGTAGCCTCAAGCCTCATCAAACCGGGAATGGCTAAAACAGGGGAGGTGCAGCAAGGTTAGTGGGTAGCACCCAAGTAGTATGAGATTCCCTTGTCTAGAGGTCCCTTCTTTTTATTCGGCTGTGTGGGCGGTTGAATAGCTACAACCGCTGGGGTTTCTTATGCGGGAGTTATCCAGTAAGGGATGGTTCCGGCCTTGTGTTGCAGGGGATTGGGCGTGATCCTCGGTACGTTGATCTAGGCCACGTACTGTGACGGGCGGTACCCCAGTAGCCCTGCCGTTGTATGGAAATCCAACTTCCAATAAGTGATAACGGTCTTGATTGTATACCTATGTATGCTGGAATTTAATAATGTAACAATTTCAGCTATTTCATATTTATTTGAAAACCCTAGACCTATTATAATATAACCAGATTTCCTATCAAGTTTTGGTTAGCGTAAGGTAAAAACTTTTCCATGTTTATGTGTGGGAAGTCTTACGTGATACCTTTTGATTTCAAAGGTTTTGAAGTTAAGCAAGTTTAAACCGTTTACTCACACCAGACCCATGTCTGACCCAAGTGTTTATTTCTGTTTTATATAAACTCTTGGGTACTCAAATTTTTACGAGTAGCCAAGGGAGTCAGGTTTGCTTTGACGAATATTCTGGAGGAGCAATGGAGCAGGAGGCTTCGGCGTTCGTAGATATAGAATTCCGCTGTGTAGATCTCTGTGATAGTGTTTGTATTGTATTTGAGTTGTAATGTCTAGACAGATGTTTATAACTGTCTAGTATGTGATGTATATGTTGTATAACTCTGATAAGTGTTGTATATTGTGTAATACTTTTGTTATTAATATAATTTATTCGTTCCGCTGTGTGAGATTCTGATGATTGTTTCTTTCTTTCTTCTCTTCTTTTCTCTTTCTATCCCTTTCTTTCTTATTAGCGATACGAGTTAGTAATTATTTAGTAATTGTTTGAATATTAATATTCAAGACAAAGTTGTTTAAAGGTTTAAACATTTAACTTATATTCAGGATGATAATGTGATTTATCTATCTGTTTATATCATCCTGAATATAAGTTAAATGTTTAAACCTTTAAACAACTTGGCCTTAAAAGATACGAACTGTCACGACCCGACTTTTTCTCCACAGAAAGTCGCATCGTTAATTAAGAAAGAAAGGGATAGAAAAAGAAAAGATAGAAAAGAAGAAAGAACAACACATCAGAATCTCACAGCGGAACGAATAAAATATAATATATCACATAAAATATTGCATAGTATCATATTACATCAGAGTACACAACTTATACAACACATATTAGACAGTTATAAACATCTGTCTAATTCATACAACTCAAGTTTCCAGATTCAACAATTCAAGTTTTTTTAAATCAAAAGCAGTTGCCAGATCAAAAATTTAAAGGCCTGGGAAAACTGTTCTCTGCTCTGTTTATAGGTGAGTAAATTTCTTTTAAAAACAGTTTTAAACCTGTTCTTATGATTAATGCATGTGATTGATTTTGTTGTGATGATATATTACTTTATATTAATGATGGTTGTGAATGCATGTTGAAATATGAATTCTGTGACAACCCGCCACTCATTCCACAGAATGACGCATCGTTAATAAGAAAGAAAGGGATAGAAAAGAGAAAAGAAGAGAAAGAAAGAACTAAACAATATCAGAATCTCACAGCGGAACGAAACAAATATAATATATAACTATTACATAGTCTTTACATAATCAGAGTTACACAACTTATACAACACAAAATAGACAGTTATAAATTCTGTCTATTATACAACTCAAGATACAATTCAGACAATAAGACTCAGAGAAACCAACACAGCGGAGAACTATCTATCTACGAATGCTGAAGCCTCCTGCTCCATATCTCCTCCAAAGATTCGTCAAAGCTAACCTGAATCCCTTGGCTACTCGTAAAAATTTGAGTACCCAAGAGTTTAATAAAACAGAAAATAAACACTTGGGTCAGACATGGGTCTGGTGTGAGTAAACGGGTTAAAATTGTTTAACTTCAAAACTTTTTTGAAAACAAAGGTATCACGTAAGACTTCCCACACATAAACATGGAAAAGTTTTTACCTTACGCTAACCAAAACATTTGATAGGAAATCCGGTTATATTATAATAGGGTCTAGGGTTTTCAAGTAAAATACAGAAATAGCTGGAATGCTTACATCTCACGTTCCAACATAGTTGGGCACAACTAAATCGTACGGCACTTATTGGAGTTTGGATTCCATACAATGGCAGGGCTACCGGGGTACCGCCCGTCACAGTACGTGGCCTAGATCACCGTACCGAGGAGTACGCCCGCTCCCTTGCAACACAAAGCCGGAACCATCCCTTACTGGATAATTCCGAATAAAATCACCCCACGGTTGTGATCATTCAACCGCACCACTAAGCCGAAATAGAAAGGGACATCTAGACAGGGATGACCTTACTCTCAGTGGGTGCTACCCACGAAGCCTTGCTGCACCTCCCCTGTTTTAGCCATTCCCGGTTGATGAGGCTTGAGGCTACGATTACCTTTAATCAGAACACATCACTTAGAATGCTCATCGTCCACCTGACGATGTTCTGAAAGCATTCAATCCATACAAGTTCGTTCCGGGTTCGAACGAAACCGAAGGCATTATCTCGTTACACTCGTTTTGGAATCACCCTCAGAGTTAACGACAATAACCCTTGCACTCTGAATCTTCATCTTCACTTGAGATTCACGACCTATCGTTAATTTGGATCGATGTGGTATTCGGATATCCAAATCTGGAAACCCGATCCCGGTCTCATCGAAATCCAAATCGTATCTTTTAAGGCCAAGTTGTTTTAAGGTTAAAACAATTCAATTCTTATCTATATACACAGAGATAGATAATTAACAATATCACATTAGATAATTCATATTATCAACCAAACAGATAATTCACATTATCATTATACTTTAACAAAAGCAATTGATATTACACAACATCACTCATCTCATATCTGAGATCTCAACCATTCAAGGTAATTAATATCATCCATTCCTATATAAACAATGATCTATACCATCTCTAATTAATTTAAAGTGAATTAAATTAACTACTTCATTTTTAATTAATTTAAAATAAATTAAATTAATTACTTCATCATTATAAATCTTACTTATATAATCATTAATTAATCACAAATAATTTAATTAATCATTCTCTAATTGTCTACTTTAATTAATCACCTTGATTAATCATTCTTTAATTACATTTAAGTAATTATCTTTAATTAATTCACAAATTAATTATTCTTAACCAAATATAGTAATTAACCTTTAATTACTTTATAAACCAATTAACTATAATTAATTACATTAATCCTTAATTAATTACATTAATTAATTATTCTTTAATTACTTATTATTGATTAATTAATCTAAATTAATCAATCCTTAATTACATCATTAACTATATTTAATTAATGATTTCTTAATTTCTTCTTTATTTAATTACTCCATTTAATTTAATTACTTTATTTAAATTAATTATGTTTACTAATCACTCTTGATTAACTACCCTTAATAATTAACTACCTTTAATTACTTACATAAATTAATTACTTACCCTTAATTAATTATCTTTAATTAATCCCTTGATTAATTACAAAAAGTAATTAAACTCAAATTACTTCCATTCATAAATCATTTACCATTAATTACTTCCAGTAATTATCATTAATTACTTAACTAAGTAATTACAGTCCATTAATTAATCACATTAATTAATTAGTCTTAATTAATCTTATTTATTAATTAACTTTAATTAATCACATTAATTAATTAACTATTTAATTAACCCTTAATTACCTTTCATTAATTTCTTCCATAAGTAATTATCTTAAAATAATTAAACCAATTAATTACCTTAATTAGTTATTCCTAACCACTAGTTAATGATCTTGTTTCAAAGGTAATGTTCCTAAGTTTTAAAAACAAAGTAAAACCAAATTTTAAGTATAATTAAAGTAGGCAAGTTATTAAGATTTTGTTTAATTTTAAATAATTTATTTATGAGGATAATAAGGTTAAATTAGTATTGATATGAATTTAAGAATACTTAATTTAAATATGATTTGTTAATAAGTAGAGATTAATTAAAATAAATGGTTTTCTTATTTAATTAAGGATTTTAAAATATAAGATGTTAATTAATTAATTGTTTAATTAATTTTAAATAATTAGTTAATTATTTATTAAATTTTTAAATAATCACTTAATTATGGATTAATTAAGTATAATACTTAATGAAGTAATAAACGGTTAAAAATTGAATGTAATTAAGAAGGTAATTACTTATGGAAGTAATTAGTGGAAATTACTCATGGGAGTAATTAGATGGAAGTAATTAATGGATAATAATTGATTAAATAATTGATTAATATAATTGTTTTAAAGTTAATTAATTATAAAGTAATTAATTTATTAAAGAATTAAGAATTATTAATGATGGAATTAATTACTTGTTAAGGTAATTAGTTAAGAGAGATCATTTAATGAAGTAATTAGAAGATAATTACTTATGTAAGTAATTAAGAGTTAATTACTTAATTATTTTAGTTAATTAATTAATGTGATTAATTAAATGTGTTTAATTTAAGATTAATTACTAAGTGTAATTAATTAAAAAAGTAATTAATTAATAAAGTAATAAATTAGGAATTATTTGTTAATTTAAATTGATTAATAATTACTTAATGAAGTAATTAAAGATTAATTAGATTAATTAATCAAGGTTAATATAATTAATTAAGAAGTAATTAATTAAGATAAGTAATTACAAAATTATTAATTACTATTTATAATTAATTAAGACTAATTAATGAAGTGGTTGATTAAAATTAATTATTAATTAATTAAAAGGTTAATTAATTAATAAGGATTATTTAATTAATAAATTAATCAAGGTTGATTAATAAAAATGATTAATTAAAGTATGATTAATTAATTATAATTAATTAAGGATTAATGCAAATAATTATAATTAATTAATTAATGGAAGCAAATAAAAGATCATTAATTATTTAATGATAAGTAATTAAAGGTAAATTACTGCATATGGTTAGGGTAATTACTTGAATGTAGTTAAAGATAATTAATCAAAGGAGATTAATTAAGGAAGATCATTAAGAGATGATTTATTAATTAATTTGAAATTAATTAATGATAGTAAACAGGATTTAGATAATCCAAGTGATTAAAAGAATAGAAATTAATTTAATTAAAGATTGATTAAATTGATTTGGAGATAATCAAACCTGCTTATGGATGATTGATTGATATTGGATATTGGGTGATTGGTTGATATTGGATGATTTGGATATCTCTGATATATGTGATATGCTGCTTTGTGAGATGAATGTTTGATATGAATTATCTATTGTGATAATGTAATTCATCTATCTGTTTATATCATCATGAATATAAGTTAAATGTTTAAACCTTTAAACAACTTGGCCTTAAAAGATACGTTTTGGATTTCGATGAGACCGGGATCGGGTTTCCGTATACCGGTATTCCAGGTCTGGAGACCCGAATACCACATCGATCCAAATTAACGATAGGTCGTGAATCTCAAGTGAAGATGAAGATTTAGAGTGCAAGGGTTATTGTCGTTAACTCTGAGGGTGATTCCAAAACGAGTGTAACGAGATAATGCCTTCGGTTTCGTTCGAACCCGGAACGAACTTGTATGGATTGAATGCTTTCAGCACATCGTCAGGCGGACGATGAGCATTCTAAGTGATATGTTCTGATTAAAGGTAATCGTAACCTCAAGCCTCATCAACCGGGAATGGCTAAAACAGGGGAGGTGCAGCAAAGCTTCGTGGGTAGCTCCCACTGAGAGCAAGATAGATCCCTGTCTAGAGGTCCCTCTTCTTTTCGGCTTAGTGTGTGGTTGGTCGCGCCAACTACGGGGTTATCTTGTTCGAGATTATCCAGTAAGGGATGGTTCCGGCTTTGTGTTGCAGGGGAGCGGGCGTACTCCTCGGTACGGTGATCTAGGCCACGTACTGTGACGGGCGGTACCCCAGTAGCCCTGCCATTATATGGAATCCAAACTCCAATAAGTGCCGTACGTATTAGTTGTGCCCAACTATGTTGGAACGTGAGATGTAAGCATTCCAGCTATTTCTGTATTTTACTTGAAAACCCTAGACCCTATTATAATACAATCAGATTTCCTATCAAACGTTTTAGTTAGCGTAAGGTAAAAACTTACCCATGTTTATTTGTGGGGAGTCTTACGTGATACTTTTGTTTTCAAAAGTTTTCAAAGTTAAGCAATCTAACCGTTTACTCACACCAGACCCATGTCTGACCCAAGTGTTTATTTTCTGTTTTATTAAACTCTTGGGTACTCAATATTGTATTGAGTAGTCGAGGGATTCAGGTTAGCTTTGACGAATTCTGGAGGAGATTTGGAGCAGGAGGCTTCACCGTGTAGATATATGATGATTCCAGTGTGTATATGTTGTGTCTGTATCTGTGATACTTGAGTTGTATGAATTAGACAGATGTTTATAACTGTCTAATATGTGTTGTATAAGTTGTGTAACTCTGATGTATATGATACTATGTAATATTTTATATGATATATTATATTTCATTCGTTCCGCTGTGAGTTTCTGATGTTGTTGTTCTTTCTTCTTTTCTTTCTTTTCTTCTTCTATCCCTTTCTTTCTTAATTCACGATACGTCTTTCTGGGCAAAGAAAGCCGGGTCGTGACAGTTGGTATCAGAGCAGTAGGTTGAGTGAATACCTAGGCTCTGAAGTGGTGTCTTTCTTGAGAGCGCGTAATTGTTAGTTATATAAAAATGGTTTTATATTGTGTTAATTGATCAGTTGAGTGGTATATGGATTCTGGTCAATACGAGTAGCTAACGTTATTGATAGGGATCTCTAAACACTTGAACCAGGCCAACGGACACAATATTGTTTTAAAGAGGTAGATGAAATAATTTTACCCAGAAATAATTTCTATAAAAATAAATAATAATTCACATTTACATAAATAGAAAAACATAATTACTTTTATTAATAAGGGTTTAGACATAATTATGCATTGTTTTAACACTTGTAAACATATAAAAACAAGTTGGACATTTGTCTAATTTATAATAATACAAGTGGCATACTTAATTTCTTTTGAAACTTAAATTATAAGTAAATATAGAAGAAGATCTGATCTTCATTTTTTCCTTCAGTTCAAATCGTTCAAAACATATTTTCTCAATTCTTTTTCTCCTCCTTTCTAAAATCTAAAAGAAAACTGAAAACAAATTTTCAAAGAAAAAGATCAAAGCCTGTAAAAATTCTCAATGCAAATGAAGATAAAAATCTAGGATTCAAACATGCATTTCGAATGAAGATTCAACATAAATAAGGCATGCAAGGATTTCAAATCTCAATAACAAACAAAATCAAAAGCATTGCCAGAATTCAAAGTTTAAAAGCCTGGAAAATGCTCTGCCCTGTTCTCTGCTCTGTTTATAGGTGAGTAAATTATTTTAAAAACAGTTTGAGATGGTTTAGATTCTAATGCATGTGTTTTATCTGTGAATTGATCTTGGTGGTTGCATGAAAATCTTTCCAGTATTTATATTATTGAATATATATAGATTTGCATGTCTACAGGCTTCTTTGTTTCAATATCCTGGGAGTAAATTTTTAAATTTTTCCCCTTAGATTGTATATATATCTTGATGGTTGGTTTGAGAATTGAAGTTGCTGTGAAATTAATTGTAGAAAATGAAAATGTGTTTGTATGTAAATATATATTTACATATATTTTGGTATGAATGTCTGTTCCCAGGCATATATGAGTCTCTGTAAAACATTGACAGGTAAAAGTATACCTTGATCATTTAAATTCCCCTCATGAAATCGATAATAAGTTAGGAGCTTTGAAGATGAGATGTATACAAGAAGATAACATTGTTGTTAGAAATATTTTCAGATGAAATTATTTCGTATTTAATTTAAAATATAACATCAACAGGGAAGATCATATTTATGTCAAAAATTTATTATCTTAATTTAAATTCTGGATTACATAACTAAATTCGTATTGCAAATTTATGATTTTTGATAAGCATTTTAGAATTTTTAAGCGAGTATCCAGAGAGAACGCTCGAGTTGAACGGAATCGCCCTTTTTACAAAATTCTAGTGATCGGCGTGATCGAGTGTGATGGGGTTTGGACTGAAAGTTGCTAGTGGAGTATGGATCACAGGAAAATTGCTCGATGAATTTTTAGATAGCTGAGGTGGTCGGGGGACGGTGAACTAGGGTATTAGGGGGAGTTTTGTTAGTCTGTTGGTCGAAGCAGTTTCAACGTGGATAAGGGACCGGAATCGATCGCGATGGGGGAAAACGAAGCATGGTTTCGTGATGAAGGTCTGGACGTGGCGGCGAGGTTCCTCGTTGTCGTAGGCGGCAGCGCGAGAGGAATTTGATGATTCGGTTGGTTCCAGAGAAGAGCTCGTTTTGCTCGATTTTAATTTGGGGAAGATACGTACGATCTGGGTGGAGAGTAGTGATCGCGTGGGTTCGTGGAGTCGGAGAGGAGCATCGCGACGATCATCTGTGGTCGGAGGCGCTGGTGCAAGTGCACCACGTGCACGTGTACAAGTTTGAATGTCTGGTGTTTCGATGTTTTTGAGAAGATGATGATTTGCTCGGGAAGGTCTCGTGAAATTTGTGGTTCGACTCGAAGCAAGGGACGTGCGTGAGTTCCTCGCGAGTGACTCGGGAAGGAAGCGAGTTTGACTCGGGAATTTTGGTGTTGCAACTGTTTTAAACTTAAAGTAGTAATGTCAGTTTTTTTTTCAAGTAATTAATTATAGATTTTGATTAATTAAGTATAATTAATTTGCGAAGTTTCAAAGTTTAAAGATATCTTTGTTTCAAAGGTAATGTTCCTAAGTTTTAAAAACAAAGTAAAACCAAATTTTAAGTATAATTAAAGTAGGCAAGTTATTAAGATTTTGTTTAATTTTAAATAATTTATTTTTGAGGATAATAAGGTTAAATTAGTATTGATATGAATTTAAGAATACTTAATTTAAATATGATTTGTTAATAAGTAGAGATTAATTAAAATAAATGGTTTTCTTATTTAATTAAGGATTTTAAAATATAAGATGTTAATTAATTAATTGTTTAATTAATTTTAAATAATTAGTTAATTATTTATTAAATTTTTAAATAATCACTTAATTATGGATTAATTAAGTATAATACTTAATGAAGTAATAAATGGTTAAAAATTGAATGTAATTAAGAAGGTAATTACTTATGGAAGTAATTAGTGGAAATTACTCATGGGAGTAATTAGATGGAAGTAATTAATGGATAATAATTGATTAAATAATTGACTAATATAATTGTTTTAAAGTTAATTAATTATAAAGTAATTAATTTATTAAAGAATTAAGAATTATTAATGATGGAATTAATTACTTGTTAAGGTAATTAGTTAAGAGAGATCATTTAATGAAGTAATTAGAAGATAATTACTTATGTAAGTAATTAAGAGTTAATTACTTAATTATTTTAGTTAATTAATTAATGTGATTAATTAAATGTGTTTAATTTAAGATTAATTACTAAGTGTAATTAATTAAAAAAGTAATTAATTAATAAAGTAATAAATTAGGAATTATTTGTTAATTTAAATTGATTAATAATTACTTAATGAAGTAATTAAAGATTAATTAGATTAATTAATCAAGGTTAATATAATTAATTAAGAAGTAATTAATTAAGATAAGTAAATACAAAATTGTTAATTACTATTTATAATTAATTAAGACTAATTAATGAAGTGGTTGATTAAAATTAATTATTAATTAATTAAAAGGTTAATTAATTAATAAGGATTATTTAATTAATAAATTAATCAAGGTTGATTAATAAAAATGATTAATTAAAGTATGATTAATTAATTATAATTAATTAAGGATTAATGCAAATAATTATAATTAATTAATTAATGGAAGCAAATAAAAGATCATTAATTATTTAATGATAAGTAATTAAAGGTAAATTACTGCATATGGTTAGGGTAATTACTTGAATGTAGTTAAAGATAATTAATCAAAGGAGATTAATTAAGGAAGATCATTAAGAGATGATTTATTAATTAATTTGAAATTAATTAATGATAGTAAACAGGATTTAGATAATCCAAGTGATTAAAAGAATAGAAATTAATTTAATTAAAGATTGATTAAATTGATTTGGAGATAATCAAACCTGCTTATGGATGATTGATTGATATTGGATATTGGGTGATTGGTTGATATTGGATGATTTGGATATCTCTGATATATGTGATATGCTGCTTTGTGAGATGAATGTTTGATATGAATTATCTATTGTGATAATGTAATTCATCTATCTGTTTATATCATCCTGAATATAAGTTAAATGTTTAAACCTTTAAACAACTTGGCCTTAAAAGATACGTTTTGGATTTCGATGAGACCGGGATCGGGTTTCCGTATACCGGTATTCCAGGTCTGGAGACCCGAATACCACATCGATCCAAATTTAGCGATAGGTCGTGAATCTCAAGTGAAGATGAAGATTTAGAGTGCAAGGGTTATTGTCGTTAACTCTGAGGGTGATTCCAAAACGAGTGTAACGAGATAATGCCTTCGGTTTCGTTCGAACCCGGAACGAACTTGTATGGATTGAATGCTTTCAGCACATCGTCAGGCGGATGATGAGCATTCTAAGTGATATGTTCTGATTAAAGGTAATCGTAACCTCAAGCCTCATCAACCGGGAATGGCTAAAACAGGGGAGGTGCATCAAAGCTTCGTGGGTAGCACCCACTGAGAGCAAGATAGATCCCTGTCTAGAGGTCCCTCTTCTTTTCGGCTTAGTGTGTGGTTGGTCGCGCCAACTACGGGATTGTCTTGTTCGGAATTATCCAGTAAGGGATGGTTCCGGCCTTGTGTTGCAGGGGATTGGGCGTGATCCTCGGTATGTTGATCTAGGCCACGTACTGTGACGGGCGGTACCCCGGTAGCCCTGCCATTGTATGGAATCCAAAATCCAATAAGTGCCATACGTTTTAGTTGTGCCCAACTATGTTGGAACGTGAGATGTAAGCATTCCAGCTATTTCTGTATTTTACTTGAAAACCCTAGACCCTATTATAATATAACTGGATTTCCTATCAAATGTTTTGGTTAGCGTAAGGTAAAAACTTACCCATGTTTATTTGTGGGGAGTCTTACGCGATACCTTTGTCTTCAAAAGGTTTTGAAGTTAAGCAAATTTAAACCGTTTACTCACACCAGACCCATGTCTGACCCAAGTGTTTATTTTCTGTTTTATAAACTCTTGGGTACTCAAATTTTTACGAGTAGCCAAGGGAGTCAGGTTTTCTTTGACAAATTCTGGAGGAGCAATGGAGTAGGAGGCTTCAGTGTTTGTAGATATAAGTGGTTCCGCTGTGTTGATCTCTGAGTCATTTGTTTGTGTTGTACTTGAGTTGTAATAACTAGACAGGTGTTTATAACTGTCTAGTATGTGTTGTATAAGCTGTGTAACTCTGATAGCTGTTGTATATATACTATGTAATATCTTATGTGATAATATAATTTATTCGTTCCGCTGTTAAGATTCTGATGTTGTTTCTTTCTTTCTTCTCTTCTTTTCTCTTTTCTATCCCTTTCTTTCTTATTGACGATGCGACTTTCTGGTCGATGAAAGCCTGGGTCGTTACACTGTAACGACCAAGACTTTCTCTCCATAGAAAGTCGTATCGCTAATAAGAAAGAAAGGGATAGAAAGAGAAAAGAAGAGAAAGAAAGAACTAAACAATATCAGAATCTCACAGCGGAACGAAACAAAAATATAATATATCACATAACTATTACATAGTATCATATACATCATCTATCAGAGTTACACAGATTACACATCACATACTAGACAGTTAAAAACATCTGTCTAGTTATTACATCTCAATACAAAACAAAGATCTAAACAAGATCAGCACAGCGGAAACTACTATCTATCTACAACGCCGAAGCCTCCTACTCCATTGCTCCTCCACAATTCGTCAAGGCTAACCTGAATCCCTTGGCTACTCGTAAAAATTTGAGTACCCAAGAGTTTATAAAACAGAAAATAAACACTTGGGTCAGACATGGGTCTGGTGTGAGTAAACGGGTTAAACTTGCTTAACTTCAAAACCCTTTTGAAAACAAAGGTATCACGTAAGACTTCCCACACATAAACATGGAAAAGTTTTTACCTTACGCTAACCAAAACATTTGATAGGAAATCTGATTTTATTATAATAGGGTCTAGGGTTTTCAAGTAAAATACAGAAATAGCTGAAATGCTTACATCTCACATTCCAACATAGTTGGGCACAACTAATACGTACGACACTTATTGGAGTTTGGATTCCATACAATGGCAGGGCTACTGGGGTACCGCCCGTCACAGTACGTGGCCTAGATCACCGTACCGAGGATCACTCCCAATCCCCTGCAACACAAAGTCGGAACATCCCTTACTGGATAATTCCCGCACAAGATACCTCACGGTTGGGATCAGCAACCGCACCACTAAGTCGAAAATAGAAAGGGACATCTAGACAGAGGTAACCTTGTCCTACTTGGGTGCTACCCACTAACCTTGCTGTACCTCCCCTGTTTTAGCCATTCCGGTTTGTGAGGCTTGAGGTCACGATTACCTTTAAAAAGAACACATCTATCTTAGAATGCTCATCGTCCACCTGACGATGTGCTGAAAGCATTCAATCCATACAAGTTCGTTCCGGGTTCGAACGAAACCGAAGGCATTATCTCGTTACACTCGTTTTGGAATCACCCTCAGAGTTAACGACAATAACCCTTGCACTCTGAATCTTCATCTTCACTTGATTCACGACCTATCGTTAATTTGGATCGATGTGGTATTCGGGTCTCCAGACCTGGAAATCCGGTATACGGAAACCCGATCCCGGTCTCATCGAAATTCAAAGCGTATCTTTTAAGGCCAAGTTGTTTTAAAGGTTAAAACAATTTAATTCATTATCTTTATACACAAAGAAAGATAATTACCAACAGATAATCAACATTATCAGATAATCCATACAATTCAACTAACATCCATATCACACAGCATATATCTCATCAGAGATATCAATCAAAGTCAAGTATCCAATACTAACACCCATTCATAAGTAATGATTTATATCATCTCTAATTAATTTAAATGGAATTAAATTAATTACTTCATTTTATAAATCCTTCTTACTTAACCATTAATTAATTACAATTTAATTAATTAATTATCTTCTAATATTTCATTTCAATTAATCATCCTTGATTAATTATCTTTTAATTACATTCAAGTAATTAGCCTTAAATTAATTTCACAAATTAATTATCCTTAATCAAATATAGTAATTAACCTTTAATTATTTCATTAATTAATTAACTATAATTAATTACATTAATTCTTAATTACTTAACTATTTAGTAATATCACAGAATTTAACTTATATTCACAGAATTTAACTTATATCCTATTAGAATCAATATCTTTTAAGTTAAATGCTGTTTAATTATTTAGATAATAATTTACATGTTTAGGTGTCACATACCGAAATTTTCGACTTTCGAAAATTCAACATCGATACTCACTTTATCGACTGTCGAGCAATCGAGTGCCGGAAACTCCAATAGTGAGGGTTTTTAGAAAGAAGAAATAGAAGAAAAAGAGAAGAAGAAGAGAAAGAAAGAACAACTGAACAACATCAGACAGAAAACAATATCAGAATCTTACACATCGCAGCGGAACAATATATAATAGATAAACACTAGTCTTTTAAAACAAAGAACTATATCAGTTTATACATACATCAATCATCAGAGTCAATATACAACAATGGACAGTTATATAAACTCGTCCTCATACAGAATACACAGCGGAATAAATACTATCAGATACAAATACTACGTCTCGTCCTCCAGCTCATCTCCAAAGCTCCAGAATATCCAGAATATCCTGATAATCTAACTCTAGACTGCCCGTGTGGAAATTGGTGGGCACCCAGAGTTTAGAAGGGAACAATAAACTCCGAGTCAGTCATGGTGACTGGTGTGAGATCGTAAAACAGTTATTCTTTAAAAATAAACAGCAGAGAATTTTAAAGTCAATTCGCAATGCTTTTGGAAAATGAAACTACCATAAGACCTCCCACCACACACACAATGCAAACGTAGAATTGGAGGAGATTTCTTCTTATGATAGTCAAAGATGCTTACTACGCAAAATCAAATCATTTTTGATATTATTATTAGTGCATAGTGTAGAAAACATTTCGAAAGTATAATATTAATCTTAGCCAACATACGACCAGTATCGTATGCCTACTATAGCTACTATGTTCAATAGCAGGTTACCGCCACATTCCATAGCAGGTAATACAACTAAAACCGTACACATCACGTATTGTTTCTTTGGATTTCCAACAAATGGTCAGGCTAAGGAACTTCCTATCCACGATGGGTACGTCCCTGGAATAGACGACCCGAGAATCTAACGTTACGGTTAGATCTCTGCCAACACAAGGCCGGGTTACCTCTGCAAAAATAGGTAACTACTGACACGCGTATGCCATCCCCCGATCGTCACCGATCTTCCCGAGGATCCCCGATTCGCAACAAACCACATAGATAATAATAATGCAGTAACCACAGAGGTTAAGTATCTGGGCTCCATACCATGATACCACCTTTATCCAGAAGGAATGACATACACTAAGGGGCGCTACTCCCTAGAACCTTGCTGCATTCTTCCTGTTTCGACCATTTCCGGGGTGTGAGGCTCGACGAAGTCTCGTCCACAAAGCTACGCTTTCTCAAAAAGCCCTGCTTCGGGTCAAACAAAATGATCAACCTATGATCACAAAGATATAAGATCAAACAAATGATCATATCACAAATGATCAAACACTGATCATTTCACAGCAACACTCAGCATGCCACGTTACCAAATTGGGATATATCGCTGATAAATTTCAACTACATAACCTCTGAGCTCGTACGTCTCAGAGAAGGGTGTTAAGCTAAGAGAATAAATTCTCCGCCACCAACAGAAATGTATTTGAAAGAAATCAGCTTTATATCTCAAATTGTAACGTCAGACACACAATCCATACAAGTCTGTTTCGGGATCGAACAGAACCGAAGGCACTTCTCACGAAGCCCTTGCACATCCGGATAATTTTCAATCACGTCAGGACTTCCCGTCACTAAGGGTGATAAAACCTCTAAATCGAAGATCAGTCGATGTAGAGTAACTCGACGGTAATCCTTCCGTTTTCAAAAATATCCGGTCTTCAACACCGGTCTTCGAATGCAATTCATAACGACGTATCACATATTCGGAATGGGTTATACGATTCCATGGTCCTTTCCCGGTTAACCCGAATAGTGAGCGTTTATTCAAAAATAAGTGTGGCATTCAAATTCATCCAATTCACAACTAATACCTATCTAAAGGTAATTATTGATAGTCGGTTATTTAACTATCAATAAAGATGCACAACATCATCAGATTCCAAATAATTTTCCAAATTATTTATTTTCCAAAATATCTTTACTAGATATAAAATTTCCACACTTCAGAAATAAATCAACATTTATTTTTAAGACGAATTCCCATTTCTTTTATAAATTCCAAAGTGAATTTATAATTTCAAAATATCTACTAATATGCGATTTTCAAATCGTTTTCAATATTCAATTTCAATTTATCTTTACAAAGATAAATTCTCAAAACGTTCATTTCATATTGGAAAAGCATTTCCATACTTATTAAATAATAAGTATTTCACAATCATTTATTTTCAACACTTGGAAAATATTCGATATACTTAAATCAAATTAAGTATATATTCATTCTTTAAGGAAATCATAAATTTCAACATCTATTTGAGTCAAAACGAATGTTACGTAAAACATCGTTACGACGACTCAAAAATCACTAGTATAGGGATTCGAAATTTAAAATAGATATGTAAATCCCAATACTAGACAAAAACATTTCCTTTCGGAAATCATTTACTATAACAACAGTGTTATAGTCCACCATTTCCTTATTTCTCGAAAACGTCTATTTCAACAATAAATGTTGAAATCTATGCTTTCGATTCATAACACATTTTAAAACACCTTTAAAATGTTTAACTTCATTTTTAAAATATTACTTCTTCAAAAATGAATCCATTTTACTTAACAATATATTCACTATCCAAAATCGTGAATAAAATTTACTTAACCCATTTCAATCATTTCTACACATTTTTATTTCAATAAAAATTCGCTATTTAAAATCGCGAATATATCTTCTTTAAAAATCTTCTATATTTAATTTCTCAAATCCCATTGATTTCGAATTTATAAAACAACGTTTATAAATTCTATTTCTATTTTATAACAACTTCGATTTAATAAATCTCCTTTTATTTACAAATTCGATAAATATTTCATTTAAAGGCAAAAATCAAATTTATAAGTTAATCTCTTATAAATCTTTTATGCTACCGTTTCATCCATTTTATAACTTCATACTTTATAAATCTATAAAATTCATATTTTCACAATTTATAATTCTATAAATCTCATGTCTTTACAATTTATAATTCTATAAATCTCTAACACTTATAAACACTCGTTTTAAAATTCCAACACTTTAAATTGATAAATATCAATTCTGTACATCTTTTATATACATCATTTTTAGTAATTCAAAAGAAATCCAAACTTAAGCTATTTTATAAATTACTTGGCTATTTATTTCAAAATCACTTTCCAGTTATACTTCACAATTTAAAATTTTCATAACTTTAGATTTATAACATTTATTTATTTAAAGTAAACCAATTCAAAGATTCAAATAAAACGTATACTTTCAAATAATCACTTTTAAAATCTCTTCTTAAAATTAAAATCGTTATTTTTAAACTTCAAAATTTGAATCCGATGATGCAACGCATCAATTAGTCAATCACAACAGTCAATATCATATCTCAACATATGACAACAGAATATATATCAACATCTGTAAATAAATAAATACAGTTGAGGAATCCAGTTGGATCCCTCCAACCTGTTTCCCTGCATCCAAAGATGTTAGCACAATACCAATTCCGCTCCAGTACGGAATTATCGCGGTATATAGGTTTTTTATAAATCCGCTTACTAACGGCGCAATAGGGTCTCATCCGCTATACGAGGCGGGAAATCATCAATCCAATATATACATATGCCAATATGTATATACTGCTATATATATAGATATATCCTATCATATCTAATACAAACAGCAATCATAGCAATCAAACAATAACTGTAAACATTCCACATTTTATTCGAGTGAGAAAAATCTCACCTTAGCATTTATCTTGCAATCCGTTTCCAATTCTTCTTTCGTTTTCTCGACTTTAACCTTGTATAAATAATTTATACAATTCTATAAATACTCGAATTAAATCCAACAATTAAATTATCGTTTAATCTATTTACTTAACCAAAAGTTTTTATCTTATCTGATTAAATTCTCAAACCGATAAAATATTTTCCATTTGAAACTAACATTTTAATTCAACTAAAAATTTAGTTTTAAACAAATTTTCTTAATCGTAAACTGTATACATTTACAACTTTGTTTAACTTTACAGCACTTAATATTTCCATTTCCAAAATTCTATATACATATATACTATTTCCTGCTTAACTCTTAAAATAAGAATGTGTGCGTGTGTATATTTAATATTTCCATTTGTTATTCTCCTTTTAATAAATTATTCTTAGTGACTTAAAAATAAATTAAGAGTTAATTTAAACACTTTAAAACTTAAAACTAAACTTTTTTTTAAATAAATATATCTAACTAAACCCCCTTTTTTTTTATATAAACATTCCCATTACTGTAAATCCCCTTTTTAACATATATATGAATTTATATTAAAACCAAGACTGCAATACCTCGCTATCTCTTCTGAACTCAGTCGAGCTCAAATCTGACAATGCCGAGCATCATCGCCTCGTGAACCATCCATTTGCCAACGCTGAATCGTGACCATCTCGTCGCCCGAAAACAAGCTCGAAACCCAATCGAAGTCGATAACCCTCAAAGCCTCAGCCCCAAGCCACCACCGCTTCAACCAATCTGACGTCGCGACACTCCCACCGCTCACCTGCACGTGCCCACGTACGCGCTTGACTTCCTCCATCGATTGCCATCGCTGCTGCCCCAAATACACTCGAGACCACCCATCAATGTCGAGCTCGAGGTCGAACCACTCAGGCTCGAAATGCCCTAGCCCGCGTCGCCGCCTCCCAATCGCGAGTCGCCGCTCACCTTTGATTCGACGCCCACGCGAATTGCCGCCAGCGATTTAGGGTAGGATTTATAGAAGAGGGAGGAAGGTCGTTCGAACCCAAAGTGAAAGGCTGAAGGCTCGCGACTAAATTTTGAAGAGGAACGAGACTAAACGGTTTTGAATTTAAGAGGCTCAGCATTTTTTTCTTTTGAAGCCGAGATGTAGAAATGATTTGAAAAGGAGAAATAAACGAGGGAGAATTTAATATTGATCAAGGCATGTGCTGCACGATTCCTCAACGTGATTTTAGGCGCGATTTGGGGAAGATAATATGCTGCCTTAACTTGATGTCGGCATAAATTTAAATTTTAAAATTTAAATTGAATTTAATTTTAAATGCGTTTGCTCACCGTACGATCACGTATTAACTCCGAAAATTACGAAATTGGAAATCCGACAATAATTCAATACTACGGACCCAATGGAACTGGTTTCGTCGAATTCCGAGACTGTGCCTCGGACGGCTATTTTTAAATTCGATTCGAACGATAAATTTCGAAACTGAACGAAACAGTTTGAAATTAGATTCTGAAGCCTCTGTTATCTTCAGTATCATCAATACGAATTTTAAAAGCTTTTGAAATATTTTTCTTCGGCTTAAAATTAAAGATTCAAATTTTTATTCAACTATCAACAGATTAAATTTTATAATTTAATCGTCAATTTCAAAATTATATCGGGATTCAAATTAAATCATCGTTCAAATATTTAAAAATAAATTAAATATCCTCAATTTAATTCGTTCAAAATTCTGGGTCGTTACAAACTTCCCCCCTTAAAAGAATTTCGTCCTCGAAATTACAAGTTAGGAAGAAATGATCCTTAACTCGTCTACTATTTTTCACAATCTAAATAGTTTTATCAATTTATCGAAACAAATCTTTCTACTAAAGATTCGTTATTCATCAACTAAATTTCAACTTCAACTCTAAGTTCAAAACAACATTGTTTGCTTAACAATTCAAATTCAAATTCAAATTCAAATTTTAAACTTTCAATTTTTCTCAAAAATTTTCTAACGCCCTAAATTTTTGAAAAATTTCGCCAGCGTCTCCTTTGCGCGGCTAATACGGTACGACTACAAAACGTCCCTACGGACTCTCAGATTTCAAAAAGAAAAAGAAAAAGCCAAGCGGCTAGACAAGAAATCATCAAAAACTCATATTCAAATTTAAATACATACCTTTTTCGAGCAATTCAAATTATCTGTGAAATCAAATCCAATTTCCTTTATAACCTGTATATCCTACTAGCCATAATATCTAGTTACATATATTCAAACCATTTTGTACATTCAATTACAAAATTTTCGATACTTACTTCCATATCATCTTTAATTCACTATTGAAGTTATATATTCAATTTCGTTCAATCTTTACATTTCAATTCCATTTGAATTCAATTCCAACATTTAATTGGATTCAGTTCAATTTCTGAATATCGAATTTTATTGATTAGCTTTCATTCGTAACCGCACTCTTTTTTAAATTAGTTTCAATTACTAATTCATCACAGATTGCAATTCACTTATTCAAATTCGGTTTCAACATTCAGTTTTAATCTTATTCACTTCATTTATTCAAATTTATTTACTCATTCACACATTCTTTCATTTTCAATTTGAATCTCATTTCTATCAAATTCCAAATATTTTATAAGTCTTCGACTTATTTACATTTTGATTTATAAAATCATCCATACATTCATATTACTAATTCTATTCCTTTATGAATTTTTTTCTTCAAATATTTTTCTGGAACTTTATTTCAATTTATATCTCACATTAATATTTCATAAATATTTCTACATAGTATTCCAGAGTTTACCAACATTTCAAAAACCATTTTTGAAAACAGTTCAAATTATCTTTTGAATTTCAAAAACAAAATCCAAATTTTTAAACAACTTTTATTTAAAACAATTTGGCAGCAATTCCTCTTTTGGAAACCCGAAAATGAACACCAACGATGCCGCGGTCATCATCGAAGTTATTTTCCAGCGACCGAAAAGAGTTTAGAGCTTTTCATCTCTTCAAAACATTTTTCAAAACCCTTGAAATCCATTTTCAAATCAAAAATGATTTAAACTTTCCAAATCTCCAAAATTTACAAATTCTTTTCAAAACAATTCCAAAAACTTCTCTGGAATTCCGTTTTAAATTACAAATCACATTTATAATTCATATTCTCAAATTTCAATTATATGTGAATTTATTTCTTAACTTTGGAGTTACGATTTCAATTTCTTATTCCATTTTAGTGATGATAATTCACTATTATTACTTCCTAACATCCATGCAACCATATATTATAGTACTTTATAGAAAAACATTTCTTTTCTATACAAAAATAGTTTTGGGCAAAATTATCTCATTTACCCTATTTAAAACAATACTGTGCCGAATTGTTCTATACAAGTGTTTAGAGATCCCTATCGATAGAGTTGTACGGACAATACCGACCAGAATCCATATACCACTCAACAAACCAATCATCACAATATAAAATAATTTTTTTATATTCACTAACAAATACGCACTCGTATCTATTATTACACTCAACTCATTCTAGAGTACTACTGACTCTATCTCTAATGAGTAACACCCAACAGAGCAGGGTTGTCGCTTAACCATATGCTCTGATACCACTTTGTCACATACCGAAATTTTCGACTTTCGAAAATTCAACATCGATACTCACTTTATCGACTGTCGAGCAATCGAGTGCCGGAAACTCCAATAGTGAGGGTTTTTAGAAAGAAGAAATAGAAGAAAAAGAGAAGAAGAAGAGAAAGAAAGAACAACTGAACAACATCAGACAGAAAACAATATCAGAATCTTACACATCGCAGCGGAACAATATATAATAGATAAACACTAGTCTTTTAAAACAAAGAACTATATCAGTTTATACATACATCAATCATCAGAGTCAATATACAACAATGGACAGTTATATAAACTCGTCCTCATACAGAATACACAGCGGAATAAATACTATCAGATACAAATACTACGTCTCGTCCTCCAGCTCATCTCCAAAGCTCCAGAATATCCAGAATATCCTGATAATCTAACT
Organism: Allium fistulosum; assembly: GCA_030737815.1. Lineage (NCBI taxonomy): Eukaryota > Viridiplantae > Streptophyta > Magnoliopsida > Asparagales > Amaryllidaceae > Allium > Allium fistulosum. The sequence continues at coordinate 942,536,762 of CM060905.1, read as the reverse complement.
CTAGACTGCCCGTGTGGAAATTGGTGGGCACCCAGAGTTTAGAAGGGAACAATAAACTCCGAGTCAGTCATGGTGACTGGTGTGAGATCGTAAAACAGTTATTCTTTAAAAATAAACAGCAGAGAATTTTAAAGTCAATTCGCAATGCTTTTGGAAAATGAAACTACCATAAGACCTCCCACCACACACACAATGCAAACGCAGAATTGGAGGAGATTTCTTCTTATGATAGTCAAAGATGCTTACTACGCAAAATCAAATCATTTTTGATATTATTATTAGTGCATAGTGTAGAAAACATTTCGAAAGTATAATATTAATCTTAGCCAACATACGACCAGTATCGTATGCCTACTATAGCTACTATGTTCAATAGCAGGTTACCGCCACATTCCATAGCAGGTAATACAACTAAAACCGTACACATCACGTATTGTTTCTTTGGATTTCCAACAAATGGTCAGGCTAAGGAACTTCCTATCCACGATGGGTACGTCCCTGGAATAGACGACCCGAGAATCTAACGTTACGGTTAGATCTCTGCCAACACAAGGCCGGGTTACCTCTGCAAAAATAGGTAACTACTGACACGCGTATGCCATCCCCCGATCGTCACCGATCTTCCCGAGGATCCCCGATTCGCAACAAACCACATAGATAATAATAATGCGGTAACCACAGAGGTTAAGTATCTGGGCTCCATACCATGATACCACCTTTATCCAGAAGGAATGACATACACTAAGGGGCGCTACTCCCTAGAACCTTGCTGCATTCTTCCTGTTTCGACCATTTCCGGGGTGTGAGGCTCGACGAAGTCTCGTCCACAAAGCTACGCTTTCTCAAAAAGCCCTGCTTCGGGTCAAACAAAATGATCAACCTATGATCACAAAGATATAAGATCAAACAAATGATCATATCACAAATGATCAAACACTGATCATTTCACAGCAACACTCAGCATGCCACGTTACCAAATTGGGATATATCGCTGATAAATTTCAACTACATAACCTCTGAGCTCGTACGTCTCAGAGAAGGGTGTTAAGCTAAGAGAATAAATTCTCCGCCACCAACAGAAATGTATTTGAAAGAAATCAGCTTTATATCTCAAATTGTAACGTCAGACACACAATCCATACAAGTCTGTTCCGGGATCGAACAGAACCGAAGGCACTTCTCACGAAGCCCTTGCACATCCGGATAATTTTCAATCACGTCAGGACTTCCCGTCACTAAGGGTGATAAAACCTCTAAATCGAAGATCAGTCGATGTAGAGTAACTCGACGGTAATCCTTCCGTTTTCAAAAATATCCGGTCTTCAACACCGGTCTTCGAATGCAATTCATAACGATGTATCACATATTCGGAATGGGTTATACGACCCCATGGTCCTTTCCCGGTTAACCCGAATAGTGAGCGTTTATTCAAAAATAAGTGTGGCATTCAAATTCATCCAATTCACAACCAATACCTGTCACATCCTGGTATTTTCGACTTTCGAAAATTCGACATCGATACTCACTTTATCGACTGCCGAGCAATCGAGTGCCGGAAACTCCAATAGTGAGGGTTTTAAGAAAAAGAAAAAGTAGAAGAAGAAGAAGATAGAAGAAAAAGAGAAGAAAGAAAGAAGAAGAACAACAGAAAACACATCAGAACAGAAAACAATATCAGAATCTTACACATCGCAGCGGAACAATATACAATAGATAATTACTAGTCTTTTAAAAACAAAGAACTATCAGTTTATACATACATTAATCATCAAAGTCAATATACAAAAATTGGACAGTTATATAACTTGTCCTCATACAGAATACACAGCGGAATAAATACTAGCAGATACAAATACTACGTCTCGTCATCCAGCTTATCTCCAAAGCTCCAGAATATCCAGAATATCCTGATAATATAACTCTAGGCTGCCCGTGTGGAAATTGGTGGGCACCCAGAGTTTAGAAGGGAACAATAAACTCCGAGTCAGTCATGGTGACTGGTGTGAGATCGTAAAACAGTTTATCTTTAGAATAAACAACAGCAAAATTTTTTTTAAGTCAATTCGCAATGCTTTTGGAAAATGAAACTACCATAAGACCTCCCACCACACACACAATGCAAACGCAGACTTGGAGGAGATTTCTTCTTATGTTAGTCAAAGATGCTTACTACGCAAAAAATCAAATCATTTTTGATATTATTATTAGTGCATAGTGGAAAACATTTCGAAAGTAGAATATAAATCTTAGCCAGCATAGGTACCATTATATTATGCCTGCTATAGCTGCCTCCTGAGGAGACAGGTTATACAATTGAAATTGTAAAGGCTCGTATTGTTTCTTTGGATTTCCAACAAATGGTCAGGCTAAGGAACTTCCTTTTCCACGATGGGTACGTCCCTGGAATAGACGACCCGAGAAATAACCTAACATTACGGTTAGATCTCTGCCAACACAAGGCCGGGTTACCTCTGCAAAAGTAGGTAACTACTGACACGCGTATGCCATCCCCCGATCGTCACCGATCTTCCCGAGGATCCCCGATTTCCAACAACCACAAAGAAATAAATTTTGCAGCAACCACAGAGGTTAAGTATCTGGGCTCCATACCATGATACCACCTTTATCCAGAAGGAATGACATACACTAAGGGGCGCTACTCCCTAGAACCTTGCCGCATCCTTCCTATTTCGACCATTTCCGGGGTGTGAGGCTCGACGAAGTCTCGTCCACAAAGCTACGCTTTCTCAAAAAGCCCTGCTTCGGGTCAAACAAAATGATCAACCTATGATCACAAAGATATAAGATCAAACAAATGATCATATCGCAAATGATCAAACACTGATCATTTCACAGCAACACTCAGTATGCCACGTTACCAAATTGGGATATATCGCTGATAAATTTCAACTACATAACCTCTGAGCTCGTACGTCTCAGAGAAGGGTGTTAAGCTAAGAGAATAAATTCTCCGCCACCAACAGAAATGTATTTGAAAGAAATCAGCTTTATATCTCAAATTGTAACGTCAGACACACAATCCATACAAGTCTGTTCCGGGATCGAACAGAACCGAAGGCACTTCTCACGAAGCCCTTGCATATCCGGATAAATTTCTAATCACGTCAGGACTTCCCGTCACTAAGGGTGATAAAACCTCTAAACCGAAGATCAGTCGGTGTAGAGTAACTCGACGGTAATCCTTCCGTTTTCAAAAATATCCGGTCTTCAACACCGGTCTTCAAATGCGATTCATAACGACGTATCACATATTCGGAATGGGTTATACGACCCCATGGTCCTTTCCCGGTTAACCCGAATAGTGAGCGCTTATTCAAAAATAAGTGTGGCATTCAAATTCATCCAATTCACAACAAATACCTATCTAAAGGTAATTATTGATAGTCGGTTATTTAACTATCAATAAAGATGCGCAACATCATCAGATTCCAAATAATTTTCCAAATTATTTAATCTTCCAAAATATCTTTATAAGATATAAAATTTCCCACACTTCAAAAATAAATCAACGTTTATTTTTAAAAACGAATTCCCATTTCTTTATAAATTCCATATTGAATTTACATTTTTCGAATATCTACTAATATTCGATTTTCAAATCGTTTTCAAATATTCAATTTCGATTTATCTTTAAGAAGATAAAATCTCAAAACGTTTCATTTCATTTTGGAAAAGTATTTCCATACTTATTTAAAAATAAGTATTTCACAAATCTATTTATTTTCAACACTTGGAAAATATTCGATATACTTAAATCCAATTAAGTATATATTTCATTCTTTAAGGAAATCCATTTTCTATAACAACATCAATTTGAGTCAAAACGAATGTTACGTAAAACATCGTTACAACGACTCAAAAATCACTAGTATAGGGATTCAGATTTTTAAGATAGGTATATAAATCCCAATACTATATAAAATATTTCCTTTCGGAAATCATTTACTATAACAACAGTGTTATAGTCCACCATTTCCTTATTTCTCGAAAACGTCTATTTCAACAATAAATGTTGAAATCTATGATTTCGATAGTTCACACGTTTTAAAACATCTTTTAAAACAATTAACTTCACTTCAAATATCACTTTTCCAAAATTATATCCATTTTACTTAAAAATATATTCACTGTCCAAAATCGTGAATATACTTCACTAACCACATTTCAGTCTTTTCTACACATTTTATTTCAATAAAAATTCGCTATTTAAAATCGCGAATATATCTTCTTTAATGTCCTTCTATATTTAATTTATCCAATCAATTGATTTCGAATTTATAAAACAACGTTTATAAATTCTATTTCTATTTTCTAACGACTTCAATTTAATAAATCTTCTTTATTAATAATTCGATCAATATCCCATTTAAAGGCAACAATCCAAGTTACAAGTAAATTTCTTATCAGTCTTTATTCTACAACTTCATTCATTTTATAACTTCATCCATTTTATAACCTCATTCATTTTATAAATCTATAAACTTCAACTTTTATAAATCTATAAACTTCAAATCTTCGCAATTTATAATTCTATCAATTTTCTATCTTGCCAGTTTATAATTCTATAAGTTTCATATCTTTATAATTTAACACTTATGAAAACTCGTTTTAAAATTTCAATAATTTCAATTGATAAATATAGATTTTGTACATCTTTTATAATACTTTAAAAATCTCAATTTAACCCATTCTAAAATTAAATCGACTTTCATTTCAAAAGTCACACTTTGGTTATATTTCACAATTTAAAATTTTCATAACTTTAAATTTATAACATTCATTTATTTAAGATAAATAAATTCTAAAATTTAATAAATCGTATACTTTCCAAAAATCACTTCAAAATCCCTTTTAAAGTAAAAATCGTTTATTTTTAAACTTTAAAAATTGAACCCGATGATGCAACGCATCAATTAGTCAATCACAACAGTCAATATCATATCTCAACATATGATACAGAATACATCACAATATCTGTACATAAATAACTACTGTGAGGAATCCAGTTGGATCCCTCCAACCTGTTTTCCTGCATCCACAGATGTTAGCACAATACCAATTCCGCTCCAGTACGGAATTATCGCGGTATATGGGTTTTTATAAATCCGCTTACTAACGGCGCAATAGGGTCTCATCCGCTATACGAGGCGGGAACTCATCAATCCAATATATACATATGCCAATATGTATATATTGCTATATATATAGATATATCCTATCATATCTAATAGCACATTCAAACAAATCAATCAATAACTGCAAATCAAAATTTTTCTTCGAGTGAGAAAATCTCACCTTCGCTTTTATTTTGCATTCCATTTTTGTTCTCGGCTTGATTTCTTTCGGACATTGACCTTGTAAAATTTATTTATACAACTTATTAATATTTGAATAAATCAAACTATTAATCACTAGGTATTTATTCTAAACAATAAATTGGATTAACCCCCATAATTTTTTTGTTAAACACATTTTTCTCTTAACAAAATATCTGACTAAAAAATCAAATTCCATTTGATAATTTAATAAAACAAATTTTCAATTTAAACTAATAATTAACTTTCAAAACCAATTCTTTACATGCTGTTCAACATTTTATTTTATAACAAAAATTATCTTGCAGTAAATTTGTAGAGTTCAAGTTCACAGCATATATATAGTGAAGTATTATACCTTCACCAAGTGGCGACCGGGCCAAGAAATCATCACGACTACCCCCAATGCCTTCGTCGATCGCCAGACTTCCCACGCCGTCACTTCGAACATTGCAACTACCCATCCTAACTTCGCGACCACATCATCCAATCCCTATTGCGACTCACCGCCGATCCTGGTTCGAGACTGCTGCGATTCCATATCTGGACGAGACGAGCACTCGCCCACTTCGAGTTCAATCCTCCCAGGCACATCGCGACCCAACTCCTCCATCGCAAGTTCCAAATTTTTTTGACATCATCATGCTCGAACCGAGCAACCACCAACCACCGGCCTCTCCTAACCGAAATCGAACATCCCCCTGTCTTCGAGCTCGACTTCGACCATAAATTCGAGCGCCACCCCAGATAAAACTCGCACGCGCCTATCGCTGCCACACGTACGAACCCCAACTTCGAACCCTAGTCGAACGCGACTGCTGGCCTCATCGACTAACCACAAATCCCCAAAACATTGAACGCGACCCCCCAGACTTTCGATCGAAGATTGCACGAACAACGCGGTCCTCTCCATCCCTTCGAAACTCTTCACGAGGCCCTATCTGCTTCGTTCTCGATTTGAAATTTTTGAACGAACGAAAAGGAGCGGAGGAGGGAGGAACAGAAGAAAAGGGGAAGCTGAAGGCGGCCATTATTTTTGAATTGAACGAAATAATTTTCGTTTGTTTGAGGAGGGAAACAAAATCAAGCTTGGCCATTATAAAATGAAGACGACGTGATTTTTAAAGAGAGGGGAACGTGTTTGCACGTTTTTGTTCGTGATTCTCTGCCTTATTTTAGGCGCAATTGAAGGGAAGCTACAGCATTTTGTTGTTGACAAATTTAAAGTTAAATTTAAATTGAATTTAATTTAACTTCAACGCGTTTAACTATCGTGTGCTCTCAAAACAACTCCAAAAATTACGAAATTTGAAATCCGACAATAATTCAATATTACGGACCCAATGGAACTGGTTTCGTCGAATTCCGAGACTGTGCCTCGGATGGCTATTTTGAAATTCGATTCGAACGATAAAATTCAAATCTGAACAAAACAGTTTTAAATTCGATTCTGAAGCTTCTGTTATCTTCAGTAATATCAATATGAATTTTAAAAGCTTTCGAAATATTTTTCTTCAACTTCAAATTGAAGATTTAAATTTTTATTCAGTTTCAATAGATTAAATTTTAAAGTTTAAATCACAAATTTCAAAGTTATATCGGGGATTCAAATTAAATCATCGTTCAATTATTTAAAATTAATTAAATATCCTCAATTAAATTTGTTCAAAATTCTGGGTCGTTACAGACTTCCCTCCTTAAAAGAATTTCGTCCTCGAAATTACAAGTTAGGAAAAATGTCCTTAACTCGTCTACTATTTTTCACAATCTAATAGTTTTATCAATTTTCAAAACCAATCTCTCTACTAGAGATTCGTTATTAATTCAACTAACTTTCCAACTTCAATTATAAGTTTCAACAGCATTGTTTTACTTCAAAATTCAAATTTAAATTCAAATTTAAACTTAAACTTTCACAATTTTCTCAAAAATTTTCTAACACTCGAAATTTTCGAAAAATTTCGCCAGCGTCTCCTTTGCGCGGCTAATATGGCACTACTACAAAACGTCCCTACGGACTCTCAGATTTCAAAAAGAAAAAGAAAAAGCCAAGCGGCTAGAGAAGAAATCAGCAAAAACTCATATTATAATTCAAATACGTACCTTTTGTCGAGCAATTCAAAATATCTGTGAAATCAAATTCAATTCCCTTTATACCTGTATATCCTACTAGCCATAACATCTAGTTACACATATTCAAATCATTTTGCAAAATCTATTACAAAATTTTCAATAACAACTGCTTATACATCTTTACTTCACTGTTGAAGTTACATATTCATTATCGTTCAATATTTACAGTTCACATTCATTGGCAATTGATTCCATTCAATTTAATTTGCATTTCATATTTTCATTCGGTTTCAACTTCATTTACTACCAAATTCAAAAGAAGTTTAACATTCAGTTTAAATCTTATTCACTTCATTTAATAAGCTTCACTTACAAATTTTAGTTTAATACTTCACAAATCAAATTCAATTTCAGTTCTATTCATTTTCAAATCTTTTATAAGTTATCAACTTATTTACAAATTCAAATCTATTTATTCATTCTGAAACTTATTTACTAATTCTTTCATTTCCAATTCGAATCTGATTTCCAAATCAAATTTCAAATATTCTATAAGTCTTCGACTCACTTACATTTCGATTTATAAGATCATTGATACATTCACCTTACGAATTTCATTCCCTTATTGAAATTTAAATTTTCAATTAACTTCTTGAATTCTATTCCAAGTTATAAATTCATTTACAAATTTGAATTTCATTCCAATCAGAATTCACATATTCTATAAGTTATCAACTTATTAATATTTCGTAAGTATTTTAAATAGGATTCCAGAGTCGTTTCCACTTTTTTTCAAAACCATTTTTTGAAAACAATTCAAATTATCCTTTGAATTTTCCAAAACAAAACCCAAATTTTTCCAAACACTTTCCATTTAAAACAGTTTGGCAGCAATTCCTCTTTCGGAAACCCGAAAATGAATTCTAATGATGTGGCCACCATCATCAGGATTATTTTCCAGCGACCTAAAAGAGTTTAGAGCTTTCATCTCTCCAAAATACTTTTCAAAACCTTTGAAATCCATTTTCAAATCAAAAATGGTTTAAACTTCCCAAATCTCCAAAATTTTCAAATCCTTTCAAAACTTTTCCAAACTTCTCTGGAATTCCGTTTTAATTTACAATTCACATTTATAATTTACATTCTCAAATTTCAGTTGTATGTGAATTAATTTCTTAACTTTGGAGTTACGATTTCAATTTCTTATTCAATTTCAATAGTAATGATAACATTTCAATATCATCACCTTCCTAACAACCAAACATCCATATATTATGATAATTCATAGAAAATCATTTCTTTTTTTTATACAAAAATAGTTTTGGGCAAAATTATTTCATTTACCCTATTTAAAACAATACTGTGCCGAATTGTTCTATTCGAGTGTTTAGAGATTCCTATCAATGATCGTTAATTACTCGTATTGACCAGAATCCATATACCACTCAACAAATCAATCATCACAATATAAAACAATTTTTATATTCACTAACAAATACGCGCTCATATCTATTATTACACTCAACTCATTCTAGAGTGCTACTGACTCTATCTCTAATGAGTAACACCCAACAGAGCAGGGTTGTCGCTTAACCATATGCTCTGATACCACTCTGTCACATCCTGGTATTTTCGACTTTCGAAAATTCGACATCGATACTCACTTTATCGACTGCCGAGCAATCGAGTGCCGGAAACTCCAATAGTGAGGGTTTTAAGAAAAAGAAAAAGTAGAAGAAGAAGAAGATAGAAGAAAAAGAGAAGAAAGAAAGAAGAAGAACAACAGAAAACACATCAGAACAGAAAACAATATCAGAATCTTACACATCGCAGCGGAACAATATACAATAGATAATTACTAGTCTTTTAAAAACAAAGAACTATCAGTTTATACATACATTAATCATCAGAGTCAATATACAACAATTGGACAGTTATATAACTTGTCCTCATACAGAATACACAGCGGAATAAATACTAGCAGATACAAATACTACGTCTCGTCATCCAGCTTATCTCCAAAGCTCCAGAATATCCAGAATATCCTGATAATATAACTCTAGGCTGCCCGTGTGGAAATTGGTGGGCACCCAGAGTTTAGAAGGGAACAATAAACTCCGAGTCAGTCATGGTGACTGGTGTGAGATCGTAAAACAGTTTATCTTTAGAATAAACAACAGCAAAATTTTTTTTAAGTCAATTCGCAATGCTTTTGGAAAATGAAACTACCATAAGACCTCCCACCACACACACAATGCAAACGCAGACTTGGAGGAGATTTCTTCTTATGTTAGTCAAAGATGCTTACTACGCAAAAAATCAAATCATTTTTGATATTATTATTAGTGCATAGTGGAAAACATTTCGAAAGTAGAATATAAATCTTAGCCAGCATAGGTACCATTATATTATGCCTGCTATAGCTGCCTCCTGAGGAGACAGGTTATACAATTGAAATCGTAAAGGCTCGTATTGTTTCTTTGGATTTCCAACAAATGGTCAGGCTAAGGAACTTCCTTTTCCACGATGGGTACGTCCCTGGAATAGACGACCCGAGAAATAACCTAACATTACGGTTAGATCTCTGCCAACACAAGGCCGGGTTACCTCTGCAAAAGTAGGTAACTACTGACACGCGTATGCCATCCCCCGATCGTCACCGATCTTCCCGAGGATCCCCGATTTCCAACAACCACAAAGAAATAAATTTTGCAGCAACCACAGAGGTTAAGTATCTGGGCTCCATACCATGATACCACCTTTATCCAGAAGGAATGACATACACTAAGGGGCGCTACTCCCTAGAACCTTGCCGCATCCTTCCTGTTTCGACCATTTCCGGGGTGTGAGGCTCGACGAAGTCTCGTCCACAAAGCTACGCTTTCTCAAAAAGCCCTGCTTCGGGTCAAACAAAATGATCAACCTATGATCACAAAGATATAAGATCAAACAAATGATCATATCGCAAATGATCAAACACTGATCATTTCACAGCAACACTCAGTATGCCACGTTACCAAATTGGGATATATCGCTGATAAATTTCAACTACATAACCTCTGAGCTCGTACGTCTCAGAGAAGGGTGTTAAGCTAAGAGAATAAATTCTCCGCCACCAACAGAAATGTATTTGAAAGAAATCAGCTTTATATCTCAAATTGTAACGTCAGACACACAATCCATACAAGTCTGTTCCGGGATCGAACAGAACCGAAGGCACTTCTCACGAAGCCCTTGCATATCCGGATAAATTTCTAATCACGTCAGGACTTCCCGTCACTAAGGGTGATAAAACCTCTAAACCGAAGATCAGTCGGTGTAGAGTAACTCGACGGTAATCCTTCCGTTTTCAAAAATATCCGGTCTTCAACACCGGTCTTCAAATGCGATTCATAACGACGTATCACATATTCGGAATGGGTTATACGACCCCATGGTCCTTTCCCGGTTAACCCGAATAGTGAGCGCTTATTCAAAAATAAGTGTGGCATTCAAATTCATCCAATTCACAACAAATACCTATCTAAAGGTAATTATTGATAGTCGGTTATTTAACTATCAATAAAGATGCGCAACATCATCAGATTCCAAATAATTTTCCAAATTATTTAATCTTCCAAAATATCTTTATAAGATATAAAATTTCCCACACTTCAAAAATAAATCAACGTTTATTTTTAAAAACGAATTCCCATTTCTTTATAAATTCCATATTGAATTTACATTTTTCGAATATCTACTAATATTCGATTTTCAAATCGTTTTCAAATATTCAATTTCGATTTATCTTTAAGAAGATAAAATCTCAAAACGTTTCATTTCATTTTGGAAAAGTATTTCCATACTTATTTAAAAATAAGTATTTCACAAATCTATTTATTTTCAACACTTGGAAAATATTCGATATACTTAAATCCAATTAAGTATATATTTCATTCTTTAAGGAAATCCATTTTCTATAACAACATCAATTTGAGTCAAAACGAATGTTACGTAAAACATCGTTACGACGACTCAAAAATCACTAGTATAGGGATTCATATTTTTAAGATAGGTATATAAATCCCAATACTATATAAAATATTTCCTTTCGGAAATCATTTACTATAACAACAGTGTTATAGTCCACCATTTCCTTATTTCTCGAAAACGTCTATTTCAACAATAAATGTTGAAATCTATGATTTCGATAGTTCACACGTTTTAAAACATCTTTTAAAACAATTAACTTCACTTCAAATATCACTTTTCCAAAATTATATCCATTTTACTTAAAAATATATTCACTGTCCAAAATCGTGAATATACTTCACTAACCACATTTCAGTCTTTTCTACACATTTTATTTCAATAAAAATTCGCTATTTAAAATCGCGAATATATCTTCTTTAATGTCCTTCTATATTTAATTTATCCAATCAATTGATTTTGAATTTATAAAACAACGTTTATAAATTCTATTTCTATTTTCTAACGACTTCAATTTAATAAATCTTCTTTATTAATAATTCGATCAATATCCCATTTAAAGGCAACAATCCAAGTTACAAGTAAATTTCTTATCAGTCTTTATTCTACAACTTCATTCATTTTATAACTTCATCCATTTTATAACCTCATTCATTTTATAAATCTATAAACTTCAACTTTTATAAATCTATAAACTTCAAATCTTCGCAATTTATAATTCTATCAATTTTCTATCTTGCCAGTTTATAATTCTATAAGTTTCATATCTTTATAATTTAACACTTATGAAAACTCGTTTTAAAATTTCAATAATTTCAATTGATAAATATAGATTTTGTACATCTTTTATAATACTTTAAAAATCTCAATTTAACCCATTCTAAAATTAAATCGACTTTCATTTCAAAAGTCACACTTTGGTTATATTTCACAATTTAAAATTTTCATAACTTTAAATTTATAACATTCATTTATTTAAGATAAATAAATTCTAAAATTTAATAAATCGTATACTTTCCAAAAATCACTTCAAAATCCCTTTTAAAGTAAAAATCGTTTATTTTTAAACTTTAAAAATTGAACCCGATGATGCAACGCATCAATTAGTTAATCACAACAGTCAATATCATATCTCAACATATGATACAGAATACATCACAATATCTGTACATAAATAACTACTGTGAGGAATCCAGTTGGATCCCTCCAACCTGTTTTCCTGCATCCACAGATGTTAGCACAATACCAATTCCGCTCCAGTACGGAATTATCACGGTATATGGGTTTTTATAAATCCGCTTACTAACGGCGCAATAGGGTCTCATCCGCTATACGAGGCGGGAACTCATCAATCCAATATATACATATGCCAATATGTATATATTGCTATATATATAGATATATCCTATCATATCTAATAGCACATTCAAACAAATCAATCAATAACTGCAAATCAAAATTTTTCTTCGAGTGAGAAAATCTCACCTTCTCTTTTATTTTGCATTCCATTTTTGTTCTCGGCTTGATTTCTTTCGGACATTGACCTTGTAAAATTTATTTATACAACTTATTAATATTTGAATAAATCAAACTATTAATCACTAGGTATTTATTCTAAACAATAAATTGGATTAACCCCCATAATTTTTTTGTTAAACACATTTTTCTCTTAACAAAATATCTGACTAAAAAATCAAATTCCATTTGATAATTTAATAAAACAAATTTTCAATTTAAACTAATAATTAACTTTCAAAACCAATTCTTTACATGCTGTTCAACATTTTATTTTATAACAAAAATTATCTTGCAGTAAATTTGTAGAGTTCAAGTTCACAGCATATATATAGTGAAGTATTATACCTTCACCAAGTGGCGACCGGGCCAAGAAATCATCACGACTACCCCCAATGCCTTCGTCGATCGCCAGACTTCCCACGCCGTCACTTCGAACATTGCAACTACCCATCCTAACTTCGCGACCACATCATCCAATCCCTATTGCGACTCACCGCCGATCCTGGTTCGAGACTGCTGCGATTCCATATCTGGACGAGACGAGCACTCGCCCACTTCGAGTTCAATCCTCCCAGGCACATCGCGACCCAACTCCTCCATCGCAAGTTCCAAATTTTTTTGACATCATCATGCTCGAACCGAGCAACCACCAACCACCGGCCTCTCCTAACCGAAATCGAACATCCCCTGTCTTCGAGCTCGACTTCGACCATAAATTCGAGCGCCACCCCAGATAAAACTCGCACGCGCCTATCGCTGCCACACGTACGAACCCCAACTTCGAACCCTAGTCGAACGCGACTGCTGGCCTCATCGACTAACCACAAATCCCCAAAACATTGAACGCGACCCCCCAGACTTTCGATCGAAGATTGCACGAACAACGCGGTCCTCTCCATCCCTTCGAAACTCTTCACGAGGCCCTATCTGCTTCGTTCTCGATTTGAAATTTTTGAACGAACGAAAAGGAGCGGAGGAGGGAGGAACAGAAGAAAAGGGGAAGCTGAAGGCGGCCATTATTTTTGAATTGAACGAAATAATTTTCGTTTGTTTGAGGAGGGAAACAAAATCAAGCTTGGCCATTATAAAATGAAGACGACGTGATTTTTAAAGAGAGGGGAACGTGTTTGCACGTTTTTGTTCGTGATTCTCTGCCTTATTTTAGGCGCAATTGAAGGGAAGCTACAGCATTTTGTTGTTGACAAATTTAAAGTTAAATTTAAATTGAATTTAATTTAACTTCAACGCGTTTAACTATCGTGTTCTCTCAAAACAACTCCAAAAATTACGAAATTTGAAATCCGACAATAATTCAATATTACGGACCCAATGGAACTGGTTTCGTCAAATTCCGAGACTGTGCCTCGGATGGCTATTTTGAAATTCGATTCGAACGATAAAATTCAAATCTGAACAAAACAGTTTTAAATTCGATTCTGAAGCTTCTGTTATCTTCAGTAATATCAATATGAATTTTAAAAGCTTTCGAAATATTTTTCTTCAACTTCAAATTGAAGATTTAAATTTTTATTCAGTTTCAATAGATTAAATTTTAAAGTTTAAATCGCAAATTTCAAAGTTATATCGGGGATTCAAATTAAATCATCGTTCAATTATTTAAAATTAATTAAATATCCTCAATTAAATTTGTTCAAAATTCTGGGTCGTTACAATACCTATCTAAAGGTAATTATTGATAGTCGGTTATTTAACTATCAATAAAGATGCACAACATCATCAGATTCCAAATAATTTTCCAAATTATTTATTTTCCAAAATATCTTTACTAGATATAAAATTTCCACACTTCAGAAATAAATCAACATTTATTTTTAAGACGAATTCCCATTTCTTTTATAAATTCCAAATAATTTCTCAAATCCCATTGATTTCGAATTTATAAAACAACGTTTATAAATTCTATTTCTATTTTATAACAACTTCGATTTAATAAATCTCCTTTTATTTACAAATTCGATAAATATTTCATTTAAAGGCAAAAATCAAATTTATAAGTTAATCTCTTATAAATCTTTTATGCTACCGTTTCATCCATTTTATAACTTCATACTTTATAAATCTATAAAATTCATATTTTCACAATTTATAATTCTATAAATCTCATGTCTTTACAATTTATAATTCTATAAATCTCTAACACTTATAAACACTCGTTTTAAAATTCCAACACTTTAAATTGATAAATATCAATTCTGTACATCTTTTATATACATCATTTTTAGTAATTCAAAAGAAATCCAAACTTAAGCTATTTTATAAATTACTTGGCTATTTATTTCAAAATCACTTTCCAGTTATACTTCACAATTTAAAATTTTCATAACTTTAGATTTATAACATTTATTTATTTAAAGTAAACCAATTCAAAGATTCAAATAAAACGTATACTTTCAAATAATCACTTTTAAAATCTCTTCTTAAAATTAAAATCGTTATTTTTAAACTTCAAAATTTGAATCCGATGATGCAACGCATCAATTAGTCAATCACAACAGTCAATATCATATCTCAACATATGACAACAGAATATATATCAACATCTGTAAATAAATAAATACAGTTGAGGAATCCAGTTGGATCCCTCCAACCTGTTTCCCTGCATCCAAAGATGTTAGCACAATACCAATTCCGCTCCAGTACGGAATTATCGCGGTATATAGGTTTTTTATAAATCCGCTTACTAACGGCGCAATAGGGTCTCATCCGCTATACGAGGCGGGAAATCATCAATCCAATATATACATATGCCAATATGTATATACTGCTATATATATAGATATATCCTATCATATCTAATACAAACATCAATCATAGCAATCAAACAATAACTGTAAACATTCCACATTTTATTCGAGTGAGAAAAATCTCACCTTAGCATTTATCTTGCAATCCGTTTCCAATTCTTCTTTCGTTTTCTCGACTTTAACCTTGTATAAATAATTTATACAATTCTATAAATACTCGAATTAAATCCAACAATTAAATTATCGTTTAATCTATTTACTTAACCAAAAGTTTTTATCTTATCTGATTAAATTCTCAAACCGATAAAATATTTTCCATTTGAAACTAACATTTTAATTCAACTAAAAATTTAGTTTTAAACAAATTTTCTTAATCGTAAACTGTATACATTTACAACTTTGTTTAACTTTATAGCACTTAATATTTCCATTTCCAAAATTCTATATACATATATACTATTTCCTGCTTAACTCTTAAAATAAGAATGTGTGCGTGTGTATATTTAATATTTCCATTTGTTATTCTCCTTTTAATAAATTATTCTTAGTGACTTAAAAATAAATTAAGAGTTAATTTAAACACTTTAAAACTTAAAACTAAACTTTTTTTTAAATAAATATATCTAACTAAACCCCTTTTTTTTTTATATAAACATTCCCATTACTGTAAATCCCCTTTTTAACATATATATGAATTTATATTAAAACCAAGACTGCAATACCTCGCTATCTCTTCTGAACTCAGTCGAGCTCAAATCTGACAATGCCGAGCATCATCGCCTCGTGAACCATCCATTTGCCAACGCTGAATCGTGACCATCTCGTCGCCCGAAAACAAGCTCGAAACCCAATCGAAGTCGATAACCCTCAAAGCCTCAGCCCCAAGCCACCACCGCTTCAACCAATCTGACGTCGCGACACTCCCACCGCTCACCCGCACGTGCCCACGTACGCGCTTGACTTCCTCCATCGATTGCCATCGCTGCTGCCCCAAATACACTCGAGACCACCCATCAATGTCGAGCTCGAGGTCGAACCACTCAGGCTCGAAATGCCCTAGCCCGCGTCGCCGCCTCCCAATCGCGAGTCGCCGCTCACCTTTGATTCGACGCCCACGCGAATTGCCGCCAGCGATTTAGGGTAGGATTTATAGAAGAGGGAGGAAGGTCGTTCGAACCCAAAGTGAAAGGCTGAAGGCTCGCGACTAAATTTTGAAGAGGAACGAGACTAAACGGTTTTGAATTTAAGAGGCTCAGCATTTTTTTCTTTTGAAGCCGAGATGTAGAAATGATTTGAAAAGGAGAAATAAACGAGGGAGAATTTAATATTGATCAAGGCATGTGCTGCACGATTCCTCAACGTGATTTTAGGCGCGATTTGGGGAAGATAATATGCTGCCTTAACTTGATGTCGGCATAAATTTAAATTTTAAAATTTAAATTGAATTTAATTTTAAATGCGTTTGCTCACCGTACGATCACGTATTAACTCCGAAAATTACGAAATTGGAAATCCGACAATAATTCAATACTACGGACCCAATGGAACTGGTTTCGTCGAATTCCGAGACTGTGCCTCGGACGGCTATTTTTAAATTCGATTCGAACGATAAATTTCGAAACTGAACGAAACAGTTTGAAATTAGATTCTGAAGCCTCTGTTATCTTCAGTATCATCAATACGAATTTTAAAAGCTTTTGAAATATTTTTCTTCGGCTTAAAATTAAAGATTCAAATTTTTATTCAACTATCAACAGATTAAATTTTATAATTTAATCGTCAATTTCAAAATTATATCGGGATTCAAATTAAATCATCGTTCAAATATTTAAAAATAAATTAAATATCCTCAATTTAATTCGTTCAAAATTCTGGGTCGTTACATTAGGTAAATTAATTTGTATTTGAATTCTTAATTAAATTAGATTAATTAATTTAATTGGCAATTACTTAATAAATTATTTTACTCTTGGGTACTCAAATTAATTGTTTAAACATTACATATGTAATTAATTATTTAGATAATAACTAATTTACTTAAATATTAGTTATTATTTAAATAATTAATTAAGTTTGATTAATTTAAACCTTGTATTTAAATATGTATTAGTTATTATCTAAATAATTAATTATTATCTAAACATACTTTATATTTAACTAATTATTATCTAAATAATCAATTATAGAATTTGATTACTTTATGTCTAAAAATTGTATTTAAATAATTTAATTGGCAATTACTAATTTGTATTTGTTAATTTACTTTTAAAAAGAAAATCAGAATTTTTAGTATTAAAATGAAGATGCATTTTGGGAATATTGGGAAAATGTTTTCTGAGCATTTTCTGGCGATCGGAACATTTTTGGTGATCGTGGTTTCGTCTGGAGATAGCTTGATTATCAGAAAGTTTGGGAAAATTGGTAGACGAATTTATTTCTCATTGAGGCATTGATGATCGATCGAATTGGGTTTAAACCCTAGATTTTTTCGTGGTCGTTACTGTAACGACCTAGGCTTTCTCTCCATAGAAAGTCGTATCGCTAATAAGAAAGAAAGGGATAGAAAGAGAAAAGAAGAGAAAGAAAGAACTAAAAAATATCAGAATCTCACAGCGGAAACGAACAAAATATATTATATCACATAAATATTACATAGTATCATATACATCATCTATCAGAGTTACACAGATTACACATCATATACTAGACAGTTATAAACATCTGTCTAGTTATTACATCTCAATACAAAACAAAGATCTAAACAAAGATCAACACAGCGGAAACTACTATCTATCTACAACGCCGAAGCCTCCTGCTCCATTGCTCCTTCACAATTTGTAACGACCCAGAGTTTTGACCAAATTAAATTGAGAATATTTAATTAATTTTGAATATTTGAACGACGATTTAATTTGAATTCCCGATATAAGTTTAAAATTCGTGATTAAATTATAAAATTTAATCTATTTCGACTGGATAAAAATTTGAATCTGCAATTCAAAGCTAAAGGAAAATATTTCAAACGCTTGTAAAATTTATATTGATAATTCGAAAGATAACAGAAGCTTCAGAATTTAATTTCGAACTGTTTTGTTCAGTTTTGAATTTTAAAACGTTTGAATCGATATTTAAAAATAGCCGTCCGAGGCGCACTCTCGGAATTCGACGAAACCAGTTCCATTGGGTCCGTAATGTTGAATTATTGCCAGATTTCAAATTTCGTATTTATCGGAGCTGTTATGTGAGCGTACGACACATAAACGCGTTGAAATTGAATCAGATTCAATTTAAATTTAAATTTAAATTTGGTCAAAATGTTAGCACGTCTGACTCAAATCAAAACACTGTAGAGTAAGGCAAGCGCGATTTTTCTCTGCTAATTCACGTCGTTCTTCATTTTATAATGGACGCGTACAATTTCTGTCGTTCGAAATCAAAGAAAAAAAATCTCGTTCCCCTTCCTTTTATAAACGAACTCCCCTTCCTCTCTCATTTTTAAATCGAAATCCCTCATATAAAAAAAAATGCCAAAGTAAATCGCGATCGGTTGTAGGCTTGAAGTCGACAAAGGGGGAGGAGCATGCGCGCGTTTGCGCTCGTGTGATGGAGGGCGCCTGCGCATGAGGGGAAGGAGCGGCATCGTTCTCGAGTGGCGCTGGGAGGAAGAGGGACGGCAAGCAGAAGACGATGTCGTAGGGTTGGTCGACGAACGATTAGGCAAATCGTGAGTCACCGGGAAGCGAGCCGAAGTCGTCGACCTTGGCTGTTGACGCGCGACGTCTGGTGGTTCGATTTGTGTGGTTGGTCTCGGCAGTAGAGGCGGCGAAGGCGACGATGTTTTTGGGTGTCGCGATGGGATTCGAGGGGTGCACGCGGTTAGGGTTTGGTATTGGGCAGGTCGCGACGCGTGGGTCGACTGGGAGTGGGTCCAGCAAGTAAGGGGAGTGGCATCATCGGAGGCGAGCAAGTGGGACTGAGGACCGATGGCAGTAGGGCTCGTGTTCGAATCGAGCGATTGCAGTAAGGTATTCAGTTATTTTAAATTTATATATATAAGATTTCGAATTTAAAATGAAGTTAAACGTTTTAAAAATTTACAGTTACAGTAAGTATGTATATACAGGTTGGAGAAATTAGAAGTTAACAGTTATTTTAATTAAAATGTTAATTAGGCAGTTTTTCTTTTAAATTTATTTAAAATATAGATATGCAGAAGTTTATCAAGAGATTTATTTTCTTTAAGGGAAATTTAATTGACAGTGAAGTTGTTAAAACAGTTTATTTCTTCGAGTTATAAATCTATTTAATGTTTGCAGTAAAATATAAACATTCATGTCTTAATATATATATGTATATTGTAGAACTTTGAAAAATATAGGGATTTTAAATGATCGAAGAATTTATATAAAATCAGATTTTAAATTTTGAAATTTAAAAACATTGGTTAATCAAAATTATCCAATAGGAAATTAGATTTATTCGATTTATTTCGGATATTAATGAATTTTATAAAAATTGTTTATACTAGGTCTGAAATGGAGAAATGGTCAAAATGATAAATGGGATTGCAAAATTAATAGCTAAGGTGAGATCTCCTCACTCAGATTTAAATTTGTATTGTAGTTATTGATTTGATTTATGATTGCTATGTTGATTGTGATATTAGATATAATAGGATATATCTATATATATAGCAGTATATACATATTGGCATATGTATATATTGGATTGATGATTTCCCGCCTCGTATAGCGGATGAGACCCTATTGCGCCGTTAGTAAGCGGATTTATAAAAACCTATATACCGCGATAATTCCGTACTGGAGCGGAATTGGTATTGTGCTAACATCTTTGGATGCAGGGAAACAGGTTGGAGGGATCCAACTGGATTCCTCAACTGTATTTATTTATTTACAGATGTTGATATATATTCTGTTATCATATGATGATATATGATACTGACTGTTGTGATGGACTAATTGATGCGTTGCATCATTGGATTCAAGTTTTGAAGTTTTTAAAATAACGATTTTTACTTTAAAAAGGGATTTTAAAAGTGATTATTTGAAAGTATACGTTTATTAAATTTTTGAAATAATTTAGAAACGTTAAAATTTCTAAAGTTATAAAAGTTAAGATTTTTGGTGAAATATAACTGAAAGATGATTTTTGAAATAAATAGCTAAGTAATTTATAAAGTCGCTTAAATTTGGATTTTTGAGTTATTAAAAACAATGTATATAAAAGATGTACAAAAATGGATATTTATAAATTGAAAATATTGGGATTGTAAGACAAGTTTCTATAAGTGTTAAAATGAAGTATAAATGGAATTTCATAAGTTAATGAAATCTGGAAGTTTAAATTTTGTAAAGTTAAGAGAACGATTTCTTTTAAAAATAAATGAATGATAAGTTATTAACTTAAAGTATGGACTTGTGATATTTATATCGAGTTATAAATTGAATTTGTTAATAAAAGGAATTTACAAAATCGAAGTTGTTAGAAAAATAGAATTGAAGTTTATAAACGTTGTTTTATAAATTCGAAATCGATTGAATTTGATAAATTAAATATAGAAGATTATTACAGAAGATATATTCGCGATTTTGGATAGCGAATTTTTATTGAAATAAAAATGTGTAGAAATGATGGAAATTGGGTTAGTGAAGTATATTCACGATTTTGGACAGTGAATATATTGTTAAGTAAAATGAATTTGTTTTGGGAAAGCGATATTATAAAAATGAAGTTAATTGTTTTAAAGGATGTTTTAAAACGTGTTAAGTATCGAATACATAGATTTCAACATTCATTGTTGAAATAGACGTTTTCGAGAAATTTAAGGAAATGGTGGACTATAACACTATTGTTATAGTAAATGATTTCCGGAAGAAAATGTTTTATATAGTATTGGGATTTACACATCTATCTAAATTCTGAATCCCTATACTAGTGATTTCGAGTCGTCGTAACGATGTTTTACGCAACATTCGTTTTGACTCAAATAGATGTTAAAATTTATGATTTCCTTAAAGAGTGGAATGTATACTTAATATTGATTTAAGTATATCGAATATTTTCCAAGTGTTGAAAATAAATAGATTGTGAAATACTTATTTTTAAATAAGTATAGAAATGCTTTTCCAAAATGAAATGAAACGTTTTTGAGATTTTATCTTCTTAAAGATAAAATGAAATTGAATATTTGAAATCGATTTGAGAATCGAATATCGGTAGATATTTTTGAAATGTAAATTCACTATGGAATTTATAAAAGAAAGGGAAGTTGTTTAAAAATAAACGTTGATTTATTTTTGAAGTGTGGAAATTTTATATCTAGTAAAGATATTTGTTGAAGATAAATAATTTGGAAAATTATTTGGAATCTGATGATGTTGCGCATCTTTATTGATAGTTAAATAACCGACTATCAATAATTACCCTGAATGGATGTTTTGTTGTGAATTGGATGAATTTGAATGCCACACTTATTTTTGAATAAACGCTCACTATTCGGGTTAACCGGTAAAGGACCATGGGGTCGTATAACCCATTCCGAATATGTGATACGTCGTTATGAATTGCATTCGAAGACCGGTGTTGAAGACCGGATATTTTTGAAAACGGAAGGATTACCGTCGAGTTACTCTACATCGACTGATCTTCGATTTAGAGGTTTTATCACCCTTAGTGATGGGAAGTCCTGACGTGATTGAAAATTATCCGGAAATGCAAGGGCTTCGTGAGAAGTGCCTTCGGTTCTGTTCGATCCCGGAACAGACTTGTATGGATTGTGTGTCTGACGTTACAATTTGAGATATAAAGCTGATTTCTTTTAAATACATTTCTGTTGGTGGCGGAGAATTTATTCTCTTAGCTTAACACCCTTCTCTGAGACGTACGAGCTCAGAGGTTATGTAGTTGAAATTTATCAGCGATATATCCCAATTTGGTAACGTGGCATACTGAGTGTTGCTGTGAAATGATCAGTGTTTGATCATTTGTGATATGATCATTTGTTTGATCTTATATCTTTGTGATCATAGGTTGATCATTTTGTTTGACCCGAAGCAGGGCTTTTTGTAGAAAGCGTAGCTTTGTGGACGAGACTTCGTCGAGCCTCACACCCCGGAAATGGTCGAAACAGGACGAATGCGGCAAGGTTCTAGGGAGTAGCGCCCCATAGTGTATGTCATTCCTTCTGGATAAAGGTGGTATCATGGTATGGAGCCCAGATACTTAACCTCTGTGGTTACTGCATTATTATTATCTATGTGGTTTGTTGCGAATCGGGGATCCTCGGGAAGATCGGTGACGATCGGGGGATGGCATACGCGTGTCAGTAGTTACCTATTTTTGCAGAGGTAACCCGGCCTTGTGTTGGCAGAGATCCGGTTAGGTTCTCGGGTCGTCTATTCCAAGGACGTACCCATCGTGGAAGGGAAGTTCCTTAGCCTGACCATTTGTTGGAAATCCAAAGAAACAATACGAGCCTTTACGATTTCAATTGTATAACCTATCTCCTCAGGAGGCAGCTATAGCAGGCATAATATAATGGTACCTATGCTGGCTAAGATTTATATTCTACTTTCGAAATGTTTTCTACACTATGCACTAATAATAATATCAAAAATGATTTGATTTTGCGTAGTAAGCATCTTTGACTAACATAAGAAGAAATCTCCTCCAAGTCTGCGTTTGCATTGTGTGTGTGGTGGGAGGTCTTATGGTAGTTTCATTTTCCAAAAGCATTTCGAATTGACTTAAAATTTTCCTGTTGTTTATTTTAAAGAATAACTGTTTTACGATCTCACACCAGTCACCATGACTGACTCGGAGTTTATTGTTTCCCTTCTAAACTCTGGGTGACCACCAATTTCCACACGGGCAGTCTAGAGTTAGATTATCAGGTTATTCTGGATATTCTGGAGCTTTGGAGATAAGCTGGATGACGAGCCGTAGTATTTGTATCTGATAGTATTTATTCCGCTGTGTATTCTGTATGAGGACAAGTTATATAACTGTCCATTGTTGTATATTGACTCTGATGATTGATGTATGTATAAAATGATATAGTTCTTTGTTTTAAAGATTATTCATTTATCTATTATATATTGTTCCGCTGCGATATGTGAGATTCTGATATTGTCTCTGTTCTGTGTCTGTTGTTGTTTTGTTGTTCTTCTTCTCTTTTTCTTCTCTTTTCTTCTTCTTCTACCTTTTCTTCTTCTTAAAACCCTCACTATTGGAGTTTCCGGCACTCGATTGCTCGGCAGTCGATAAAGTGAGTATCGATGTCGAATTTTCGGAAGTCGAAAATTTCGGTATGTGACAAAGTGGTATCAGAGCATATGGTTAAGCAACAACCCTGCTCTGTTGGGTGTTACTCATCAGAGATAGAGTCAGCAGTACTCTAGAATGAGTTGAGTGTAATTATAGATACAAGCGCGTATTTGTTAGTGAATATAAAATTGTTTTATATTGTGATGATTGGTCTATTGAGTGGTATATGAACCTTCGTCGGCACAGTCTTGCAAAACTTTATCGAAGGGGTTTCTAAACACTTGAATAGAACAATTCGGCACAGTATTGTTTTGAATAGGGTAAATGAGATAATTTTGCCCAAAACTACCTTTGTATAGAAAAGAAATGATTTTCTATGAATTACTATAGTATATGGTTGCATGGTTGCTAGAAGTAATATTATTAAATTATCATCACTGAAATTGAAAAAGAAATTGAAATCGTAACTTCAAAGTTAAGAAATAAATTTACAGACAAATGGAATTGAGAATGTAGACCATAAATGTGAATTGTAAATTGAAACGGAATTCCAGAAAAGTATTTGGAAATGTTTTGAAAGGAGTTTGAAAATTTTGGAGATTTGGAAAGTTTAATTTCTTTTTGATTTGGAAATGAATTTCAAAGGTTTGAAAAATGTTTTGAAAAGATGAAAAGCTCTAAACTCTTTTCGGTCGCTGGAAAATAACTTCGGTAATGACTGCAGCATTATCGATGTTCATTTTCGGGTTTCCGGAAGAGAAATTGCTGCCAAATTGTTTTAAATGGAAGTTGTTTGTAAAATTTGGATTTGGTTTTAGAAAATTCAAAGACTAATTTGAATTGTTTTCAAAATGATTTTTTTGAAGTTGAAAAGACTCTGGAATATTATATAAAAATATTTATAAAAATATTGAGATCTGATTGGAATGAAATTCAAATTGTAAATGAATTTATAACTTGGAATAGAATTCAAGAAGGTAATTGAAAATTTAAAATTCAATAATGGAATGAAATTGTGAATATGAATTTATGATTGAAAATAGAATTCTAATGGAACGAAATTGTAAAGTGAAAGTATAAATGATTGTATAAATCGGAATGTAAGTAAGTTGAAAACTTATAAATATTTGAAATTTGATTGAAAATGAGATTCAAATCGAAATGAATGAATGTGTGAATAAATAAATTTGAAATTGCAAGTGCAAGAAAATGAAATTGAATGTTAAAATTCATTTTGAATTTGAAAGTAAATGGATTGGAATTGTGAATTGAACTCAAATGAGAAATTGAAATGTGAAATTGAATTCAAATAAAATTTGAAATGTAAAATTGAAGATAATGGATATAACTTCAATAGTGAACTAAAGATGATATAAGTAGTTTATATTGGAATTTTTGTAATTAAATTTGCAAAATAGTTTGAATATATGTAACTAGATATTATGGCTAGTAGATATACAGGTATAAAGGAAATCGAAATTGATTTCACAGATAATTTGAATTGCTCGACAAAAGGTACGTATTTGAATTATAATATGAGTTTTTGATGATTTCTCTCTAGCCGCTTGGCTTTTTCTTTTTCTTTTTGAAATCTGAGAGTCCGTAGGGACGTTTTGTAGTCGTACCGTATTAGCCGCGCAAAGGAGACGCTGGCGAAATTTTTCGAAAATTTAGGGCGTTAGAAAATTTTTGAGAAAATTTGAAAGTTAAAATTTGAATTTAAACTCGAATTTGAATTTAGAAGTTAAACAATGTTGTTTGAACTTAAAATTGAAGTTGGAAATTTAGTTGAGATGATAACAAATCTTTAGTAGGAAGATCTGTTTGAATAGTGATAAAACTATTAGGATGTTGAAAAATAGTAGACGAGTTAAGGACCTTTCTTCCTGACTTGTAATTTCGAGGACGAAATTCTTTTAAGGGGGGAAGTTTGTAACGACCCAGAGTTTTGACCAAATTAAATTGAGAATATTTAATTAATTTTGAATATTTGAACGACGATTTAATTTGAATTCCCGATATAAGTTTAAAATTCGTGATTAAATTATAAAATTTAATCTATTTCGACTGAATAAAAATTTGAATCTGCAATTCAAAGCTAAAGGAAAATATTTCAAACGCTTGTAAAATTTATATTGATAATTCGAAAGATAACAGAAGCTTCAGAATTTAATTTCGAACTGTTTTGTTCAGTTTTGAATTTTAAAACGTTTGAATCGATATTTAAAAATAGCCGTCCGAGGCGCAGTCTCGGAATTCGACGAAACCAGTTCCATTGGGTCCGTAATGTTGAATTATTGCCAGATTTCAAATTTCGTATTTATCGGAGCTGTTATGTGAGCGTACGACACATAAACGCGTTGAAATTGAATCAGATTCAATTTAAATTTAAATTTAAATTTGGTCAAAATGTTAGCACGTCTGACTCAAATCAAAACACTGTAGAGTAAGGCAAGCGCGATTTTTCTCTGCTAATTCACGTCGTTCTTCATTTTATAATGGACGCGTACAATTTCTGTCGTTCGAAATCAAAGAAAAAAAATCTCGTTCCCCTTCCTTTTATAAACGAACTCCCCTTCCTCTCTCATTTTTAAATCGAAATCCCTCATATAAAAAAAATGCCAAAGTAAATCGCGATCGGTTGTAGGCTTGAAGTCGACAAAGGGGGAGGAGCATGCGCGCGTTTGCGCTCGTGTGATGGAGGGCGCCTGCGCATGAGGGGAAGGAGCGGCATCGTTCTCGAGTGGCGCTGGGAGGAAGAGGGACGGCAAGCAGAAGACGATGTCGTAGGGTTGGTCGACGAACGATTAGGCAAATCGTGAGTCACCGGGAAGCGAGCCGAAGTCGTCGACCTTGGCTGTTGACGCGCGACGTCTGGTGGTTCGATTTGTGTGGTTGGTCTCGGCAGTAGAGGCGGCGAAGGCGACGATGTTTTTGGGTGTCGCGATGGGATTCGAGGGGTGCACGCGGTTAGGGTTTGGTATTGGGCAGGTCGCGACGCGTGGGTCGACTGGGAGTGGGTCCAGCAAGTAAGGGGAGTGGCATCATCGGAGGCGAGCAAGTGGGACTGAGGACCGATGGCAGTAGGGCTCGTGTTCGAATCGAGCGATTGCAGTAAGGTATTCAGTTATTTTAAATTTATATATATAAGATTTCGAATTTAAAATGAAGTTAAACGTTTTAAAAATTTACAGTTACAGTAAGTATGTATATACAGGTTGGAGAAATTAGAAGTTAACAGTTATTTTAATTAAAATGTTAATTAGGCAGTTTTTCTTTTAAATTTATTTAAAATATAGATATGCAGAAGTTTATCAAGAGATTTATTTTCTTTAAGGGAAATTTAATTGACAGTGAAGTTGTTAAAACAGTTTATTTCTTCGAGTTATAAATCTATTTAATGTTTGCAGTAAAATATAAACATTCATGTCTTAATATATATATGTATATTGTAGAACTTTGAAAAATATAGGGATTTTAAATGATCGAAGAATTTATATAAAATCAGATTTTAAATTTTGAAATTTAAAAACATTGGTTAATCAAAATTATCCAATAGGAAATTAGATTTATTCGATTTATTTCGGATATTAATGAATTTTATAAAAATTGTTTATACTAGGTCTGAAATGGAGAAATGGTCAAAATGATAAATGGGATTGCAAAATTAATAGCTAAGGTGAGATCTCCTCACTCAGATTTAAATTTGTATTGTAGTTATTGATTTGATTTATGATTGCTATGTTGATTGTGATATTAGATATAATAGGATATATCTATATATATAGCAGTATATACATATTGGCATATGTATATATTGGATTGATGATTTCCCGCCTCGTATAGCGGATGAGACCCTATTGCGCCGTTAGTAAGCGGATTTATAAAAACCTATATACCGCGATAATTCCGTACTGGAGCGGAATTGGTATTGTGCTAACATCTTTGGATGCAGGGAAACAGGTTGGAGGGATCCAACTGGATTCCTCAACTGTATTTATTTATTTACAGATGTTGATATATATTCTGTTATCATATGATGATATATGATACTGACTGTTGTGATGGACTAATTGATGCGTTGCATCATTGGATTCAAGTTTTGAAGTTTTTAAAATAACGATTTTTACTTTAAAAAGGGATTTTAAAAGTGATTATTTGAAAGTATACGTTTATTAAATTTTTGAAATAATTTAGAAACGTTAAAATTTCTAAAGTTATAAAAGTTAAGATTTTTGGTGAAATATAACTGAAAGATGATTTTTGAAATAAATAGCTAAGTAATTTATAAAGTCGCTTAAATTTGGATTTTTGAGTTATTAAAAACAATGTATATAAAAGATGTACAAAAATGGATATTTATAAATTGAAAATATTGGGATTGTAAGACAAGTTTCTATAAGTGTTAAAATGAAGTATAAATGGAATTTCATAAGTTAATGAAATCTGGAAGTTTAAATTTTGTAAAGTTAAGAGAACGATTTCTTTTAAAAATAAATGAATGATAAGTTATTAACTTAAAGTATGGACTTGTGATATTTATATCGAGTTATAAATTGAATTTGTTAATAAAAGGAATTTACAAAATCGAAGTTGTTAGAAAAATAGAATTGAAGTTTATAAACGTTGTTTTATAAATTCGAAATCGATTGAATTTGATAAATTAAATATAGAAGATTATTACAGAAGATATATTCGCGATTTTGGATAGCGAATTTTTATTGAAATAAAAATGTGTAGAAATGATGGAAATTGGGTTAGTGAAGTATATTCACGATTTTGGACAGTGAATATATTGTTAAGTAAAATGAATTTGTTTTGGGAAAGCGATATTATAAAAATGAAGTTAATTGTTTTAAAGGATGTTTTAAAACGTGTTAAGTATCGAATACATAGATTTCAACATTCATTGTTGAAATAGACGTTTTCGAGAAATTTAAGGAAATGGTGGACTATAACACTATTGTTATAGTAAATGATTTCCGGAAGAAAATGTTTTATATAGTATTGGGATTTACACATCTATCTAAATTCTGAATCCCTATACTAGTGATTTCGAGTCGTCGTAACGATGTTTTACGCAACATTCGTTTTGACTCAAATAGATGTTAAAATTTATGATTTCCTTAAAGAGTGGAATGTATACTTAATATTGATTTAAGTATATCGAATATTTTCCAAGTGTTGAAAATAAATAGATTGTGAAATACTTATTTTTAAATAAGTATAGAAATGCTTTTCCAAAATGAAATGAAACGTTTTTGAGATTTTATCTTCTTAAAGATAAAATGAAATTGAATATTTGAAATCGATTTGAGAATCGAATATCGGTAGATATTTTTGAAATGTAAATTCACTATGGAATTTATAAAAGAAAGGGAAGTTGTTTAAAAATAAACGTTGATTTATTTTTGAAGTGTGGAAATTTTATATCTAGTAAAGATATTTGTTGAAGATAAATAATTTGGAAAATTATTTGGAATCTGATGATGTTGCGCATCTTTATTGATAGTTAAATAACCGACTATCAATAATTACCCTGAATGGATGTTTTGTTGTGAATTGGATGAATTTGAATGCCACACTTATTTTTGAATAAACGCTCACTATTCGGGTTAACCGGTAAAGGACCATGGGGTCGTATAACCCATTCCGAATATGTGATACGTCGTTATGAATTGCATTCGAAGACCGGTGTTGAAGACCGGATATTTTTGAAAACGGAAGGATTACCGTCGAGTTACTCTACATCGACTGATCTTCGATTTAGAGGTTTTATCACCCTTAGTGATGGGAAGTCCTGACGTGATTGAAAATTATCCGGAAATGCAAGGGCTTCGTGAGAAGTGCCTTCGGTTCTGTTCGATCCCGGAACAGACTTGTATGGATTGTGTGTCTGACGTTACAATTTGAGATATAAAGCTGATTTCTTTTAAATACATTTCTGTTGGTGGCGGAGAATTTATTCTCTTAGCTTAACACCCTTCTCTGAGACGTACGAGCTCAGAGGTTATGTAGTTGAAATTTATCAGCGATATATCCCAATTTGGTAACGTGGCATACTGAGTGTTGCTGTGAAATGATCAGTGTTTGATCATTTGTGATATGATCATTTGTTTGATCTTATATCTTTGTGATCATAGGTTGATCATTTTGTTTGACCCGAAGCAGGGCTTTTTGTAGAAAGCGTAGCTTTGTGGACGAGACTTCGTCGAGCCTCACACCCCGGAAATGGTCGAAACAGGACGAATGCGGCAAGGTTCTAGGGAGTAGCGCCCCTTAGTGTATGTCATTCCTTCTGGATAAAGGTGGTATCATGGTATGGAGCCCAGATACTTAACCTCTGTGGTTACTGCATTATTATTATCTATGTGGTTTGTTGCGAATCGGGGATCCTCGGGAAGATCGGTGACGATCGGGGGATGGCATACGCGTGTCAGTAGTTACCTATTTTTGCAGAGGTAACCCGGCCTTGTGTTGGCAGAGATCCGGTTAGGTTCTCGGGTCGTCTATTCCAGGGACGTACCCATCGTGGAAGGGAAGTTCCTTAGCCTGACCATTTGTTGGAAATCCAAAGAAACAATACGAGCCTTTACGATTTCAATTGTATAACCTATCTCCTCAGGAGGCAGCTATAGCAGGCATAATATAATGGTACCTATGCTGGCTAAGATTTATATTCTACTTTCGAAATGTTTTCTACACTATGCACTAATAATAATATCAAAAATGATTTGATTTTGCGTAGTAAGCATCTTTGACTAACATAAGAAGAAATCTCCTCCAAGTCTGCGTTTGCATTGTGTGTGTGGTGGGAGGTCTTATGGTAGTTTCATTTTCCAAAAGCATTTCGAATTGACTTAAAATTTTCCTGTTGTTTATTTTAAAGAATAACTGTTTTACGATCTCACACCAGTCACCATGACTGACTCGGAGTTTATTGTTTCCCTTCTAAACTCTGGGTGCCCACCAATTTCCACACGGGCAGTCTAGAGTTAGATTATCAGGTTATTCTGGATATTCTGGAGCTTTGGAGATAAGCTGGATGACGAGCCGTAGTATTTGTATCTGATAGTATTTATTCCGCTGTGTATTCTGTATGAGGACAAGTTATATAACTGTCCATTGTTGTATATTGACTCTGATGATTGATGTATGTATAAAATGATATAGTTCTTTGTTTTAAAGATTATTCATTTATCTATTATATATTGTTCCGCTGCGATATGTGAGATTCTGATATTGTCTCTGTTCTGTGTCTGTTGTTGTTTTGTTGTTCTTCTTCTCTTTTTCTTCTCTTTTCTTCTTCTTCTACCTTTTCTTCTTCTTAAAACCCTCACTATTGGAGTTTCCGGCACTCGATTGCTCGGCAGTCGATAAAGTGAGTATCGATGTCGAATTTTCGGAAGTCGAAAATTTCGGTATGTGACACAATTCGTCAAGGCTAACCTGAATTCCCTTGGCTACTCGTAAAAATTTGAGTACCCAAGAGTTTATAAAACAGAAATAAACAACTTGGGTCAGACATGGGTCTGGTGTGAGTAACAGGTTAAACTTGTTTAACTTCAAAACCTTTTGAAAGAAAAGGTATCACGTAAGACTCCCCACAAATAAACATGGGTAAGTTTTTACCTTACGCTAACCAAAACATTTGATAGGAAATTCGATTGTATTATAATAGGGTCTAGGGTTTTCAAGTAAAATATAGAAATAGCTGAAATGCTTACATCTCACATTCCAACATAGTTGGGCACAACTAATACGTACGGCACTTATTGGAGTTTGGATTCCATACAATGGCAGGGCTACTGGGGTACCGCCCGTCACAGTACGTGGCCTAGATCACCGTACCGAGGATCACTCCCAATCCCCTGCAACACAAAGTCGGAACATCCCTTACTGGATAATTCCCGCACAAGATACCTCACGGTTGGGATCAGCAACCGCACCACTAAGTCGAAAATAGAAAGGGACATCTAGACAGAGGTAACCTTGTCCTACTTGGGTGCTACCCACTAACCTTGCTGCATGCTTCCAGGTTGCATTTGAAATCTTTAAATTTTGAATGCTGCCTCCAGATTGCAAATGAATGCAGGCAGGCTGCAGACTTGATTTTAGATTTGAAAAGAATTTGTTGCAACCCTTTTTGATTTTAGATTTGCAACTTGGTTTACAGGTTATTGATTTGGGTTACGGTTACTTTTGGTTTGAGCAATATTGATTACTGAATATCAGATTTTTTTAGAGAATTTGCATTTGAGAAGGTTTACAGGTTTGTTTTTTTTTCTCTTAGCTTTTGAAAAGGAACATAAGAAAAAGAATGAAGAGAGGAAACATGTTTATATAGGCTGAATTGATTTTAATGAAAAAATAAAAGAAATAAAATTTAAAAATGCCACTTGTTATCTTAATTAGACAAATGTCAATGTATAAATCTCTTTAGCTTACACATGTTAAAGTAAAATTATGTTTAAATCCTTTATCTAAAAATAATTATGTTTTATTATTTATGTAAATGTGAATTTAGTAATTTATGTTTTATTTATTTATATTTATATCCATTTATATGTTACTTATGTTTTACAAACTATTTTAGTTCAAAAGATATTTAAAAAGAAAGCTTATTTCAAACCATTTTAGTTTAATTTCTTTTGTAAATTATTTAAGATTTGATAAATTGTTATTTCAAATTGAATTTGTGTAGTTATATATGTATATATATATAACTTGATTTTTAAATAAGATTTTCAATTTTAATTTTAAATATGAATTTGGATTTATAATGAAAATTCAAAAGATAAGATTTAATAAAGATAGAAGAAGAAAAGAAAAGAAGAAAGAACAACAACACATCAGAGATCTCACAGCGGAACGAGAAATATATTATATCACATAAGATATTACATAGTATCATATACATCAGAGTATACAATTTATACAACTTATTTTCAATAGTTATATTATATGATTTTAAACATCTTTTATTCACAAATCAAGGGCTAACAGTGATTAAATGATGAGATAATGGTTTGATTAAGAGATCAAGTCTACTATCACTACACAGAGGCTAAATTATATCTATACAGGCAATCAAACACTCGTATACAAGCATGCATACATTTAATTCCAGCATTTCAGATAACAGGATATTTGTCATTCACAACATCTAAATGAAATCCATAATTAAACTGTTTTTAAAATATATTTACTCACTTGAAATCAGAGAACAGAGAACAGAATTTTGTTTCCAGGCTGATGTTATTTGATTTTGAACTTCATTTTCTTTATAAATCTTACTTATATAATCATTAATTAATTTCCGAATCCCACATCGATCCAAATTTACGATAGGTCGTGAATCTCAAGTGAAGATGAAGATTCAGAGTGCAAGGGTTATTGTCGTTAACTCTGAGGGTGATTCCAAAACGAGTGTAACGAGATAATGCCTTCGGTTTCGTTCGAACCCGGAACGAACTTGTATGGATTGAATGCTTTCAGCACATCGTCAGGCGGACGATGAGCATTCTAAGTGATATGTTCTGATTAAAGGTAATCGTAACCTCAAGCCTCATCAACCGGGAATGGCTAAAACAGGGAAGGTGCAGCAAGGTTTCGTGGGTAGCACCCACTGAGAGCAAGATAGATCCCTGTCTAGAGGTCCCTTTTCTTTTATTCGGCTTAGTGTGTGGTTGGTCGCGCCAACTACGGGATTGTCTTGTTCGGGATTATCCAGTAAGGGATGGTTCCGGCTTTGTGTTGCAGGGGAGCGGGCGTACTCCTCGGTACGGTGATCTAGGCCACGTACTGTGACGGGCGGTACCCCAGTAGCCCTGCCATTGTATGGAATCCAAACTCCAATAAGTGCCGTACGTATTAGATGTGCCCAACTATGTTGGAATGTGAGATGTAAGCATTTCAGCTATTTCTATATTTTACTTGAAAACCCTAGACCCTATTATAATAAAATCAGATTTCCTATCAAATGTTTTGGTTAGCGTAAGGTAAAAACTTACCCATGTTTATTTGTGGGGAGTCTTACGTGATACCTTTTCTTTCTAAAGGTTTTGAAGTTAAGCAAGTTTAACCTGTTACTCACACCAGACCCATGTCTGACCCAAGTGTTTATTTCTGTTTTATAAACTCTTGGGTACTCAAATTTTTACGAGTAGCCAAGGGATTCAGGTTTAGCTTTGACGAATATTCTGGAGGAGCAATGGAGCAGGAGGCTTCGGCGTTCGTAGATATAGTATTCCGCTGTGTTGATATCTGTGATAGTGTCTTGTCTTGTATTTGAGTTGAAATGTTTAGACAGATGTTTATAACTGTCTAGTATATGATGTGTAATCTGTGTAACTCTGATAAGTGTTGTATATGATACTATGTAATATTTATGTGATATAATATATTTTGTTTCGTTCCGCTGTGAGATTCTGATGTGTTGTTATTCTTTCTTTCTCTTCTTTTCTCTTTTCTACCCCTTTCTTTCTTATTAATGATACGACTTTCTGTGGAGAGAAAGTCGTGGTCATTACAATTGTCACGACCCGGCTTTCTACCACCAGAAAGACGTATCATGAATTAAGAAAGAAAGGGATAGAAGAAGAAAAGATAGAAAAGAAGAAAGAACAACACATCAGAATCTCACAGCGGAACGAATAAAATATAATATATCACATAAAATATTACATAGTATCATATTACATCAGAGTTACACAACTTATACATCACAGAATAGACAGTTATAAACTTCTGTCTATTATACAACACAAGTACATCAGTACAATACAGACTAATACAAACACAGCGGAAACTCTATATATCTACTCGCTGAAGCCTCCTGCTTCACAGCTCCTCCAGAATTCGTCAAGACTATCCTGAATCCCTTGACTACTCAATACAATATTGAGTACCCAAGAGTTTAATAATTACTTCTATTATTAAATGAATTGATACCATATGTAAATTGTATTTTAACTTCTATTTTTAAATCATATATATCAAGTAATATTTAAAAAGAAATAAAACAAACCTTTTATTTAAATTTAAACTTAAGCTAAAATCTATTTTTAAACAATTAAACATTTATCTTATGTATTTAAAACTATATAGTTATTTATCAAATATCTTTGAAAAGCTAAATATTATTTTAAATCATAATTTCCAAATTACCAAAATATTAGAAATTTGAAAACATAATTTTATTTGTTAAATTCAAACCAACTCATCTATTTACAATATATACACTTATATATATATTATAAATAGAAATCATTCTATTAAAGTTTTAAAAGATAAATCACTAATTAAATATTTATTTAATTAGATTATTAAATCTATTCAAATTTATTAACAAAGATCATCAAATCAATTTAATTTTTAAATATAGATTATTAAATTGATTATTGATCTTTGTTAATAAATTTGAATAGATTTAATAATCTAATTAAATAAATATTTAATTAGTGATTTATCTTTTAAAACTTTAATAGAATGATTTCTATTTATAATATATATAAGTGTATATATTGTAAATAGATGAGTTGGTTTGAATTTAACAAATAAAATTATGTTTTCAAATTTCTAATATTTTGGTAATTTGGAAATTATGATTTAAAATAATATTTAGCTTTTCAAAGATATTTGATAAATAACTATATAGTTTTAAATACATAAGATAAATGTTTAATTGTTTAAAAATAGATTTTAGCTTAAGTTTAAATTTAAATAAAAGGTTTGTTTTATTTCTTTTTAAATATTACTTGATATATATGATTTAAAAATAGAAGTTAAAATACAATTTACATATGGTATCAATTCATTTAATAATAGAAGTAATTTATAAACGTGTGATGACCCGACTTTCCACTCCCGGAAAATCGCATCGACAGAAAGAAAGAAAGGGGTGAGAAATAGAAAAGAGAAGAAGAGAAAAGAAAACAACAACAGATACTCACAGCGGAAACGAAACGAAATATAATATATCACATAAATATTACATAGTATCATATACATCATCTATCAGAGTTACACAGATTACACATCACATACTAGACAGTTATAAACATCTGTCTAGTTATTACATCTCAACACAATACAGATCAATACAAAGATCAACACAACGGAAAACTACTATCTATATCTACAACGCCGAAGCCTCCTGCTCCATTGCTCCTCCAGATTACTCGTCAAAGCTAAACCTGAATCCCTTGGCTACTCGTAAAAATTTGAGTACCCAAGAGTTTATAAAACAGAAATAAACAACTTGGGTCAGACATGGTTCTGGTGTGAGTAACAGGTTAAACTTGTTTAACTTCAAAACCCTTTTGAAAGAAAAGATATCACGTAAGACTCCCCACAAATAAACATGGGTAAGTTTTTACCTTACGCTAACCAAAACATTTGATAGGAAATTCGATTGTATTATAATAGGGTCTAGGGTTTTCAAGTAAAATACAGAAATAGCTGAAATGCTTACATCTCACATTTCAACATAGTTGGGCACAACTAATACGTACGGCACTTATTGGAGTTTGGATTCCATACAATGGCAGGGCTACCGGGGTACCGCCCGTCACAGTACGTGGCCTAGATCACCGTACCGAGGATCACTCCCAATCCCCTGCAACACAAGGTCGGAACATCCCTTACTGGATAATTCCCGCACAAGATACCTCACGGTTGGGATCAGCAACCGCACCACTAAGTCGAAATAGAAAGGGACATCTAGACAGAGGTAACCTTGTCCTACTTGGGTGCTACCCACTAACCTTGCTGCACCTCCCCTGTTTTAGCCATTCCCGGTTTGTGAGGCTTGAGGTCACGATTACCTTAGAAAAGAACACATCACTTAGAATGCTCATCGTCCATCTGACGATGTTCTGAAAGCATTCAATCCATACAAGTTCGTTCCGGGTTCGAACGAAACCGAAGGCATTATCTCGTTACACTCGTTTTGGAATCACCCTCAGAGTTAACGACAATAACCCTTGCACTCTGAATCTTCATCTTCACTTGATTCACGACCTATCGTTAATTTGGATCGATGTGGTATTCGGGTCTCCAGACCTGGAAATCCGGTATACGAAAACCCGATCCCGGTCTCATCGAAATCCAAAGCGTATCTTTTAAGGCCAAGTTGTTTTAAAGGTTAAAACAATTTCAATTCATTATCTTTATACACAAAGGAAGATAACAGATAATCAACATTATCAGATAATCCATACAATTCAACTAACATCCATATCACACAGCATATATCTCATCAGAGATATCAATCAAAGTCAAGTATCCAATACTAACACCCATTCATAAGTAATGATTTATATCATCTTAATTTAAATTGAATTAAATTAATTACTTCATTTTATAAATCCTTCTTACTTAACCATTAATTAATTACAATCCATTAATTAATTATCCTCTAATAATTCATTTCAATTAATCATCTTGATTAATTATCTTTTGATTACATTCAAGTAATTTTTTCTCAATTAATTCCTTAAATTAATTATCCTTAACCACTTATAGTAATTAACCTTTAATTACATCATTAATTAATTAACTAAAATTAATTAAGTTAATCAACTATAATTAATTACATTAATCCTTAATTAATTACATTGATTAATTACTTCATTTATTAATTATTACTTAATTAACCAATCTTAATTACATCATTAATTATATTAATTAATGATCCTTAATTACTTCTTTTAATTAATTACTTTATTTAAATTAATTACATTAAATAATTATTCTTTAGTTAATTACTAAATGAGATTAATCAAAGGTGATTAATAAATGTGGTTTAATTTAAGATTAATTATTAAATGTAATTAATTTTAAATAGGATAATTAATTAATTAAATTAATTAAAATTAAATTCAAAGCAGACTTAAGAAATTTAAAAGAAAATCAAAATCTGAAACGTCGCTCTGGTACCAACTGTCACGACCCGACTTTCTATGTCCAGAAAGACGTATCGTGAATTAAGAAAGAAAGGGATAGAAGAAGAAAAGAAAGAAAAGAAGAAAGAACAACAACATCAGAAACTCACAGCGGAACGAATGAAATATAATATATCATATAAAATATTACATAGTATCATATACATCAGAGTTACACAACTTATACAACACATATTAGACAGTTATAAACATCTGTCTAATTCATACAACTCAAGTATCACAGATACAGACACAACATATACACAGCGGAATCATCATATATCTACACGGTGAAGCCTCCTGCTCCAAATCTCCTCCAGAATTCGTCAAAGCTAACCTGAATCCCTCGACTACTCAATACAATATCGAGTATCCAAGAGTTTAATAAAACAGAAAATAAACACTTGGGTCAGACATGGGTCTGGTGTGAGTAAACGGGTTAAAAAATTTTTAACTTCAAAACCTTTTGAAAACAAGGGTATCACGTAAGACTTCCCACACATAAACATGGAAAAGTTTTTACCTTACGCTAACCAAAACATTTTATAGGAAATCCAGTATATTATAATAGGGTCTAGGGTTTTCAAGTAAAATACAGAAATAGCTGAAATGCTTACATCTCACATTCCAACATAGTTGGGCACAACTAATACGTACGGCACTTATTGGAGTTTGGATTCCATACAATGGCAGGGCTACTGGGGTACCGCCCGTCACAGTACGTGGCCTAGATCACCGTACCGAGGAGTACGCCCGCTCCCCTGCAACACAAAGCCGGAACCATCCCTTACTGGATAATCCCGAACAAGACAATCCCGTAGTTGGCGCGACCAACCACACACTAAGCCGAATAAAAGAAAAGGGACCTCTAGACAGGGATCTATCTTGCTCTCAGTGGGTGCTACCTACGAAACCTTGCTGCACCTCCCCTGTTTTAGCCATTCCCGGTTGATGAGGCTTGAGGTTACGATTACCTTTAATCAGAACATATCACTTAGAATGCTCATCGTCCGCCTGACGATGTGCTGAAAGCATTCAATCCATACAACATCACAATAGATAATCTATATTACCAACATAATGCAACCAAGCATTCATACCACACAACATTTCTTATCTCATTTCTGAGATTAGATCCATTCAAGACAATCAATGTCATCCATTCTTATATAAGTAAGATTTATAATGAAGTAATTAATTTAATTAATTTTAAATTAATTAAGAGATGAAGTAATTAATTTAATTCACTTTAAATTAATTAAAGATAGAGATAGTTAATTTAATTCATTTTAAATTAATTATGTTGTGATTTAGTAAATCATAATTATTCTTTAACTATTAATTAATAAACCTTAATTATTAATCAATATCCTTTAATAATAATTAATCAAGGATTAATTAATTTGTTTAAAGGGTAATTAAGGATGAGTTACTCAGTTATGATTTAAGAAATGAATGTGATTTATTTAAGTAAATTAATTTGTTAATTAATTAAGGATAGTCACTTAGTAATTGATTAAGTATAATTACTTAATAAGATTGGTTAAGTATAATTACTTAGTGTAAGTAATTAATAAATGAATTACTATATGAAATTGGTGTATTTAATCAAAAAGGATTTATAAAAGAAATTAAAGTAATTAAGAATAGTTAATTACTGTTAATGATTATTTAAGGTTGATTAATGGAAGTAATTAATTAATGCATGATTAATTAATGTAATTAATTAAGGAATAATGTAATTAATTATAGTTAATTAATTAATTAATGTAATTAATTAAGGATCATTAATTATTGTAGTTAATGAGAGTAATTAAAGGTTAATTACTATAAAGGATTAAAGATAATTAAATTGTGAAATTAATTAAAGAATAATTACTTTATGTAATTAATGAAGAATTAATCAAGAGTGATTAATATTTAATGATTAATTAATTAAATGGATTGTAATTAATTAATAGTTGATTTAAGCAAGGTTAGGAATTAATTCTTAAGTAATTAATTTAATTTAAGATGATTAAATTGATTATAAAATAGAGATTAATAAATGGTTGCTTATGAATGATGGTTGAGTAGAATGTCTGATTTGGTTGATATCTATTTGATGATATACTATGATATATCTGTGATAAATGTGTGATATTTATCTATGTTAATGCTATGTGAATTCAAGTATTAAATTGAATTGAATTGTTTAAACCTTTAAACAACTTGGCCTTAAAAGATACGTTTTGGATCGATTATTAAATTTATATTGCTCAAAATATAAGATAATTATTATTTCTAAAGTATGATAGTTTAAATAAGATTTAATAAAAGATTTATTTTATCTTGTTTTCTTTTAAAAAGTATTAAACTAAAAATGGTTTATAAATTTATATGTTAAGGTTTAAAATAAACTTTCTTTTTAAATATCTTTTGAATTTAGAAGGTTTGTAAAAATAAATAAATATAACATAAGTTAATTAAATTCATTTCATAAATAATAAAATGTAGGTACTTAAACTAAATAGTTTGTAAATAAATAAATAAAACATGAATTTATATAAATCTATATTTACATAATTAATATAACATAAATACTTTTGTAATAAGGGTTTAGACAAATGTACATTTATAGTCTATATTTCAAATTCCATTTTGTTATATAAATTTATTCTTTCATCTTTGGTTATACTTTTTCAAAACTGAGCAAAACAGCTCAAAATTCAATTCTGAAAGTTCCAATATATAAAATGGTTTTATATTGTGTTAATTGATCGGTTGAGTGGTATATGGATTCTGGTCAATACGAGTAGCTAACGTTATTGATAGGGATCTCTAAACACTTGGACCAGGCCAACGGACACAATATTGTTTTAAAAAGGTAGATGAAATAATTTTACCCAGAAATAATTTCTATATAAAAAAAAAATATATCATTTTAAATATATATATTTATGTATTTCTACCTATTTATTGGAAAACCTGAACAGGTAACCTTAATTAATTCCAATTTTTAAAAGATAAACTCATCATTAATATATAATTAATTTCTAAATAAAATGATGGAAGTAATTAATTACTTCTTCTCTTAATTAATTTAAAGTAAATTAAATTAATTACTTTATTATAAATCTTACTTATATAATCATTAATTAATTACAAATAAATTAATTAATCTTTCTCTAATTATCCATTTTAATTAATCACTTTGATTAATTATACTTTAATTACATTTAAGTAATTATCTTTAATTAATTTCACAAATTAATTATCCTTAATCCAATACAGTAATTAACCTTTAATTACTTCATTAATTAATTAATTATAATCAATTACTTTAATCCTTAACTAATTACAATTAATCAGTTATCATTTGACTAATTAATCTTAATTAATCAACTCTTAATTACATCATTAATTAATTATAAACTAATGATCCCTAATTACACCTTTAATTATTTTATTAATTACATTAAGTAATTATTCTTAATAAATCCATAATTATTAATCACCTTTGATTAATATAATCCAGTAATTAACTTCCTTAATTACTTCCATTAATTAATTACTTTTTAATTAATTACCTTAACCAATAATTAATTATCTTATTAATTATTCTTAATCCTTTAATTAAATAAATTATTTAATTAATAACACTAGGTAATTAACCTTAATCACTTCTTATTTAATTACTTTCATAAAATAATTATCCTCTAATTACTTTATTAAATAATCTACCTTTACTTAATTACATCTAGTAATTATTCCTTAATTACTTCATGTAATTAAGTAAAGGTAGATTATTTAATAAAGTAATTAGAGGATAATTATTTTATGAAAGTAATTAAATAAGAAGTGATTAAGGTTAATTACCTAGTGTTATTAATTAAATAATTTATTTAATTAAAGGATTAAGAATAATTAATAAGATAATTAATTATTGGTTAAGGTAATTAATTAAAAAGTAATTAATTAATGGAAGTAATTAAGGAAGTTAATTACTGGATTATATTAATCAAAGGTGATTAATAATTATGGATTTATTAAGAATAATTACTTAATGTAATTAATAAAATAATTAAAGGTGTAATTAGGGATCATTAGTTTATGTAACAACCCGCATATCTATCAATTCTATATTTAAATATTTTATTTAAATATTTTATCGTTAGTCGGATGTTAGTCCGAAAAGCTACTTTTTGCATACGGTCAAATTAGGACTCGAGACCACCCCCATTGAGTTCAAAATGACGTTTGCGATCTTTTTGAGTGTAAACTTCGATATGTTTGGAGATAGTGAAATTTTCGTCACTTTTCCCGCTTGAGACTTTGGTTTGGACTGCACCTTCTTAACTCAGCCCACCCCCTCTTCTCTTCATCACTTCAAGCTTCTTCAAAAATGGTGGAGGGAAAGAGAAATTAAAACTCCCAAACACAAATTCCATTGCAAATCCGAGATTCAACATCAAATTCACGTTTAGACCATTGATTCAAGCTTGTTGGTGTTCTTGCTTTGCTCTCAAATCTCCATCTTCATCAAATTCCGTGAAAAGGTGAGATTTTTGATCTCACATCTTGCCTATATCTATCTTGGACTGTTGGGAATGATCCCCTATTGTATTTGCATCAACATTTGCATTTGGTTTGGATTGGATTGGCGAAAAACTTCGATTTTCAGCGTTTTGGTGATTTTTCTGGCGTTAAGTCGTTTCTGCCTTCGCTGAGTCGTCCACGAGTTAAGCCTAAGTCGTGAGTCGTTCACGAGTTAAGGGCTTAGGTCGCGCGCGCGTATTTCTGTTCGTCTGGCCTGAGTCGTTCACGAGTTAAAGGCCTGAGTCGTTCACGAGTTAAAGGCCTGAGTCGTTCTCGAGTTAAAGTGTTAAGTCGTTCCAGGCGTTGAGTCGTTCTGGGTGTGCTAAGTCGTTCGCGAGTTACTGGCTTGAGTCGTTCAGGAGTTAAAGGCTTAAGTCGTTAAGTCGTTCAAGACTTAGGTCGTATGACCTTATCCCTTAAGTCGTAAGTCGCTTGCCTCCCTTAAGTCCTAGGTCGTTGGCTTTAAATCGTTAAGTCGTAGGTCGCTGCTTCTCTTAAGTCGCTTTCCTCCCTTAAGTCGTAAGTCGTTCGCGAGTTAGTACTTGGTCGTTTGACCTGTTCTTCTGCTAGCTCGCGTGGCATTCTCCACTTAGGTCGTATGACCTTATCCCCTAAGTCGTAAGTCGTTCGCGAGTTTGTACTTAGTCATTTTACCTGTTCTTCAGCTAGGTTGCACGGCAGTCTTCCCTTAGGTCATATGACCTACTTCTCCTTAGGTCGTTGGACCAGCTTGCCTTCACTAAGTCGTACCGTGACGGGGCGCTGCCCCGCACCCCGCCGTGGGCGCTGCCCCCTGGACCCCCGCGACCTGACCGGGCAGGTCGAACCCCGTATTACTCTGCGTAGGCAATCTCTTCTGAAAAACGTTTATCAGAATTTCTACTTTGATGGTTTTGGGATTGACTTCTTTGCACTTTACTCACGTCTTCGAACGTGAATTGATTTGTTCTACCATCGTTTTATGACTTGTCACTTTAAAGATATATGAAGGTTTCAATACTAATAGTAAATATCAAAACTCTTTCATCAAAGCGATTTCAACACTATTTTAAGTATCAAAAGTTCGTTTTCTCAAACCGATTTTCAATCTACTAGTATATACAAGCCTTTACTTCACTCGAATGAGAAATCGACTTAAACGACTTAGTAAAACGAGTGGTATGAAACGCTTGCGTTCACTTCGTCGGTTA
The DNA here is from genome assembly GCA_030737815.1 of Allium fistulosum. Lineage (NCBI taxonomy): Eukaryota > Viridiplantae > Streptophyta > Magnoliopsida > Asparagales > Amaryllidaceae > Allium > Allium fistulosum. The sequence continues at coordinate 942,493,101 of CM060905.1, read as the reverse complement.
GCTCTTGGACTTGTTCGATTGAACCCTTTTTGTGACAATTTCCTAGTGAAGATTTACAGCTTGTTCGTAAATATTTAAGTTAAGCAAGTGGTTATGGGACATGAAGCTAAACTCATATATTTACTGGCTTGGTGTGATTGACACTTCCTTATGATCATGACGATCATTTTTGTGATTTAGACTAGCAATGTGCGATGTCTCTTCGTCCGTGTGTCGGACTTGCCTTCGGGCCATCCGTGTGTTCGGAAAATTTAAATGGATAGCTTCCATGAGATAACTTCTCGTCCGTGTGTCGGACTTCCCCCTTTTTGTGATTTCTGGATTTCGTGTGTTGATTTCTGGGATTTGTTCTGGATTTCGTGTGTTGATTTCTGGATTTAGTGCTTCACCAACTTTTGTGATTTTCACTGATATGATATCAGGTTTTTGTGTATTGGTGAATTCGTGTGTCATTACCTTTTTATGTGTTTGGATCTTTGAGAAGATTCTTGTGATATTGATTAATCTTTTGTTGATTATCATTTACATACTTATAGTAGTATGTCGCTATGGTTATTACATGTTCATGTCATGCCTTTTACTGTATACCATATCATCTGATATTTATAGTTAGACTGATCCGTTTATTATTTTCTTATAAATAATACTCGGGTCAGACCGAGATGTTACAGGTGCTTCTGCTTGACTTCTCTTCAGGATTATTCTGACTTTTGGCTAACTACTTAGATTAGTAGTTTTTGGATGTACACCTTTGAGATATAGACTCTATGTTGTGTACTTATTCTTTTGTATAGCACGTGATGCTATTCTTTTGTATTATCGTGGATCTTTCTGACCACTACTCTGATGTACACTTTCATGTGTTATATATTTATTCATATCTTCTTCCGCCTTTGTGATATGGATGTCTGTGACTGATTGTCGTTATGATTATTTCTATGTTTGTTTCCGAAGATTATATATAGCCACCGTGTGATAGCTTTGTGTTTGTATCGGTATGTCGGATTTCCTCCTTAAAAGATATGCATTCTATTCTATCTGACGTATCGATGCTCGCACAAAGAAGTTACATGGATGGTCGCTCCTCCACAGCCTTATTCTCCGCGCTAATTGACAGCACTACATCGTAGTGTTCTTGGTTAGCGTGGGTATAGAGGTGGGGCGTCACAGCTTGGAATTAATTAATGATGTAATTAAGAGTTGATTAATTAAGATTAATTAGTCAAATGATAACTGATTAATTGTAATTAGTTAAGGATTAAAGTAATTGATTATAATTAATTAATTAATGAAGTAATTAAAGGTTAATTACTGTATTGGATTAAGGATAATTAATTTGTGAAATTAATTAAAGATAATTACTTAAATGTAATTAAAGTATAATTAATCAAAGTGATTAATTAAAATGGATAATTAGAGAAAGATTAATTAATTTATTTGTAATTAATTAATGATTATATAAGTAAGATTTATAATAAAGTAATTAATTTAATTTACTTTAAATTAATTAAGAGAATAATTAATTAGATTAATTATTTATTTAAATAATCTCAAGTTAATGACCTTCATTAACTATTAACAACCCTTTAATTACTTTTCTTAAGTAATTAAATATTAATTAAGTTATGGTTAACACTTAATTAACTAAATAAATTAGATTAATTAAATTGGTTATTAAGATTTATTAATTTGAAATTAATAATAATTAATCTAAGTTAATTACTTAAGAAAAGTAATTAAAGGGTTGTTAATAGTTAATGAAGGTCATTAACTTGAGATTATTTAAATAGATAATTAAATATATAAAATATATGATAAAATAAAATAAAAATAAAAGAAATATAAAAATAAAATAAATATAGTAAAAAAAAATAAAAAAAAAATAATAAAATATTAAAATAAAAAAAATGATAATGAAAATAAAAGTAAAATTAAAAGTAAAAATATAAATTAAATAAAAAATAATAAAAATAAAATAAATTAGAATAAAATATAATAAAATAATTATCCTCTAATTATTTTATTAAATAATTTACCTTTTACTTAATTACATCAAATAATCATTTCTTAATTACTTCATCAAGTAATTATACTTAATTAATTATAAGTAATTATCTTTAATAATCACAAATTTATTACTTAGTTAATTATTTAACTAATTATTTAAATTTAATTAAATAATTTCTTAACTTTTTATACTTAAAGACTTTAATTAAGAAAATCATTATCTTAATTAAATAAATTAAATTGACCAACAATTTAATTATCTTCCCATATTAATTATAATAAAAATTAAAATAAAATAATAAAATGAAAATATAAAAAAAATAAAAATGTAAAAAGAAAAAAAAATAAAAAAAAAATAAAAAAAATAATTAATATGGGAAGATAATTAAATTGTTGGTCAATTTAATTTATTTAATTAAGATAATGATTTTCTTAATTAAAGTCTTTAAGTATAAAAAGTTAAGAAATTATTTAATTAAATTTAAATAATTAGTTAAATAATTAACTAAGTAATAAATTTGTGATTATTAAAGATAATTACTTATAATTAATTAAGTATAATTACTTGATGAAGTAATTAAGATATGATTATTTGATGTAATTAAGTAAAAGGTAAATTATTTAATAAAATAATTAGAGGATAATTATTTTATTATATTTTATTCTAATTTATTTTATTTTTATTATTTTTTATTTAATTTATATTTTTACTTTTAATTTTACTTTTATTTTCATTATCATTTTTTTTATTTTAATATTTTATTATTTTATTTTTATTTTTTTTACTATATTTATTTTATTTTTATATTTCTTTTATTTTTATTTTATTTTATCATATATTTTATATATATTAATAAATAATTAAATACCACGTGTGACGACCCGGCTTTCCACTCCCGGAAAATCGCATCGACAGAAAGAAAGAAAGGGGTGAGAAATAGAAAAGAGAAGAAGAGAAAAGAAAACAACAACAGATACTCACAGCGGAAACGAAACGAAATATAATATATCACATAAATATTACATAGTATCATATACATCATCTATCAGAGTTACACAGATTACACAACACATACTAGACAGTTATAAACATCTGTCTAGTTATTACATCTCAACACAATACAGATCAATACAAAGATCAACACAGCGGAAAACTACTATCTATATCTACAACGCCGAAGCGTCCTGCTCCATTACTCCTCCAGATTACTCGTCAAAGCTAAACCTGAATCCCTTGGCTACTCGTAAATATTTGAGTACCCAAGAGTTTATAAAACAGAAATAAACAACTTGGGTCAGACATGGGTCTGGTGTGAGTAACAGGTTAAACTTGTTTAACTTCAAAACCTTTTGAAAGAAAAGGTATCACGTAAGACTCCCCACCAATAAATATGGGTAAGTTTTTACCTTACGCTAACCAAAACATTTGATAGGAAATTCGATTGTATTATAATAGGTCTAGGGTTTTCAAATAAATATGAAATAGCTGGAATGCTTACATCTCACGTTCCAACATAGTTGGGCACAACTAAAACGTACGGCACTTAATGGAGTTTGAATTCCATCAATGGCAGGGCTACCGGGGTACCGCCCGTCACAGTACGTGGCCTAGATCACCGTACCGAGGATCACTCCCAATCCCCTGCAACACAAGGCCGGAACATCCCTTACTGGATAATTCCCGCACAAGATACCTCACGGTTGTCATGACCAACCGCACACACTAAGTCGAAAATAGAAAGGGACATCTAGACAGAGGTCATCTTGTCCTACTTGGGTGCTACCCACTAACCTTGCTGCACCTCCCCTGTTTTAGCCATTTCCGGTTTGTGAGGCTTGAGGTCACGATTACCTTTTAAAAGAACACATCTATCTTAGAATGCTCATCGTCCACCTGACGATGTGCTGAAAGCATTCAATCCATACAAGTTCGTTCCGGGTTCGAACGAAACCGAAGGCATTATCTCGTTACACTCATTTTGGAATCACCCTCAGAGTTAACGACAATAACCCTTGCACTTCAAATCTTCATCTCGAACCTATAAGTACTATCTCCGTCAACTCATTACGGAATCACCCACAGAGTTATACTGACAAAGAATCGTTCTTACACCTCGAGTCTTCACTTGCTCCATTTGGATTTCACGACCTAACGTAAATTTGGATTGATGTGGTATTCGGGTCTCCAGACCTGGAAATCCGGTATACGGAAACCCGATCCCGGTCTCATCGAAATCCAAAACGTATCTTTTAAGGCCAAGTTGTTTTAAAGGTTAAAACAATTTAATTCAATTATCTTTATACACTTAGAAAGATAATTCACAATAGATAATCAACATTATCAATATCATCAGATAATCCATATTATCACAATTCAACTAAACATCCATATCACATAGCATATATCTCATCAGAGATATCAATCAAATGCAAAGCATTCAGTATTATCATCCATCTATAAGTAATGATCTATATCATCTCTAATTAATTTAAAGTTAATTAAATTAATTACTTTTATTTTATAAATCCTTCTTACTTAAACATTAATTAATTACAAATTAATTAATTATCCTCTAATTACCTTTTTCAATTAATCATCTTTGATTAATTATCTTTTAATTACCTTCAAGTAATTTATCTTTAATTAATTACTCAAATTAATTAACCTTAACCACTTATAGTAATTAACCTTTAATTACTTCATTAATTAATTAACTATAATTAATTAAATTAATCACTATAATTAATTATATTAAACCTTAATTAATTACAAATTAATCATTTCATTTATTAATTATTTCTTAATTCACTTTTAAATATTATATATGCCAATTAATATATATATACCTTATAAATTAAAATGGTATATGAAGTAATTAAAGTTTAGACTGTAACGACCACGACTTTCTCTCCATAGAAAGTCGTATCACTAATAAGAAAGAAAGGGATAGAAAGAGAAAAGAAGAGAAAGAAAGAACTAAACAATATCAGAATCTCACAGCGAAACGAAACAAAATATATTATATCACATAAATATTACATAGTATCATATACAACACTTATCAGAGTTACACAGATTCACATCATATACTAGACAGTTATAAACATCTGTCTAGTTATTACATCTCAATACAAACAAAGATCTAAACAAGATCAACACAGCGGAAACTACTATCTATATCTACAACGCTGAAGCCTCCTGCTCCATTGCTCCTCCACAATTCGTCAAGGCTAACCTGAATCCCTTGGCTACTCGTAAAAATTTGAGTACCCAAGAGTTTATAAAACAGAAATAAACAACTTGGGTCAGACATGGGTCTGGTGTGAGTAACAGGTTAAACTTATTTAACTTCAAAACCTTTTGAAAGAAAAGGTATCACGTAAGACTTCCCATAAATAAACATGGGTAAGTTTTTACCTTACGCTAACCAAAACATTTGATAGGAAATTCGATTGTATTATAATAGGGTCTAGGGTTTTCAAGTAAAATACAGAAATAGCTGAAATGCTTACATCTCACATTTCAACATAGTTGGGCACAACTAATACGTACGGCACTTATTGGAGTTTGGATTCCATACAATGGCAGGGCTACCGGGGTACCGCCCGTCACAGTACGTGGCCTAGATCACCGTACCGAGGATCACTCCTGTAACAACCCTGAGATTGCAATTACCGAATGATGGAGTAAAATTATGATTTTTAAGTTAAAAAGGGGCTAAACAAATTTTTGAGAAGTTAAATTTACAATTTGTTTGCAAATTAAAATATTTTAGGTTGAAATGAGGAATTTTTAAATAAAAAGTGATTATAGGCTAATGGGCTAAATAAGACAATTATAAGGTTTTGATCAAAAATAGAATGCTTCTTAGGATTTTGGTTCACATGATAACATTAGAAAATAAAACTAAGTCCTAATGGGTTTCTAAAACCCCTTACCATTACCCATTAGCCTAACCCACTCCTTTATAATATCTCAAACCCATCCAAACCCTAACCCTCCTCTTCATAACTTCAAAACCTAGATCTAAACAAAATTAATGGCCTCCATTTAGAAGCTCCATCTCCTTCTCTTCATAAATTAGTTTAATCCTAGAAAAAAAAAAGAAAGGTAATGCAATCTCTTATATTATCTAATCCTCCTTCTTAATCCATATTTATCTCAACCTTCATGTTGTAATTATTGTTTTATTTTTTTGATTTTGGGTCCTTGAAGTCTCTTGATCTTTGCTTGGAGGTTAAGGCTTTTGGCTTGCTTGATTGTGCACAAATACTATTTGTTCTTTTGCCTCATTAAGGTAATTACTATTGATTAGTAATTAATGCTAGTTGTAATATTGGTAATTACTATTGATTAGTAATTACTAATAATTAGTGATTATTGCTAGTAAATTTTTGATGAAAATTTAATGCCAAAACTTGAAAAAAAACACTCCTAAACCACTAAAAACATCAAAATCAGCTGGCTGGAATTCAACCTGGCTGAAACAGAGTTCTGGGAGCCCAATATCAGGTCTGGGTTGCACCCAGACAACCATACACAGCAGGCTAGCCCAGTTGGGCTAGCCAGAAGCAAGGCCAGCCCAGTTGGGCTGGCGCGCACGCAACCCAGCCCGCATGGGCTGAGGCTTGACACCCCAGCCCAGGCGGGCTGAAGATACCCCAGCCCCGCGTGGGCTGGGACATCAATCCCAGCCCAGGCGGGCTGGGACAATATTCCCAGCCCGCGTGGGCTAGGAATTCAATCCCAGCCCAGGCGGGCTGGGACATCAATCCCAGCCGCGTGGGCTGGGACATCAATCCCAGCCCAAGTGGGCTGGGACAATATTCCCAGCCCGCGTGGGCTGGGAATTCAATCCCAGCCCAGGCGGGCTGGGACATCAATCCCAGCCCGTGTGGGCTGGGACATCAATCCCAGCCCAAGTGGGCTGGGACAATATTCCCAGCCCGCGTGGGCTGGGAATTCAATCCCAGCCCAGGCGGGCTGGGACATTCTTCCCAGCCCGCGTGGGCTGGGACTTAAATCCCAGCCCAGGCAGGCTGGGCTGGACCAGGGCTGCACCATGCGGTGCAGCCCGAAAAAGAAAAAAAAAAAGAAAAAAAAAATATATTTTGTTCAATCCTGTTTCCAGATCTTTTACCTTCACTTCGCGATGCCACCGCGATCGCATCCGAAGTCGGAATTCGATGTTTTTGGTCTCATTGGAAAGGTGGAGTTTCGAACTCCATCTCTGGAAAATTTGGGCAACATTTGACTTCGTTTGATACTTCGATTTTCGTGCCAAAGTTAGACTTCGGTCGCTGTTGGAAAATAGTATGAATCTTTCTCTGGGTTCAACTTTGAGACGTCGCAGCTACTTCGTCTCAACTCGGAATCCAGAAATTCTTTTTGCATCTTAAAGTAGGGATGTTGGACTACATACCTATCAGTTTTCATGCCATTTGGACACAGTTTGCTGGTCCAAATAAATTGCCGAACTTGGGTTCGCAGCAGTTTTTGAATGGTTTCAAACACTTAGAAATTTTTTGATGATTTTCTGGTTTTCGTCGATTTCTTTGAGATTTGTCTCTGGATTTCGTGCACGGGCTTTATAAAGGGTTTTAAAAGGATTTTTCACTCCAAAATGGCTTTTGAAAATTATTATATAATATTATTTTTAATTATTAAATTAATTACTCTATAATAGGAGACTTTTCAAAAGACCGTTTTAAAGTGATTTCAAAATCAATTATAAATCCGCTTCGCACCATTATTTTCTATAATAAAAATCTCACACTCACTTTTTAGCACGTCAAGCGAAGTGGAAAGGTGCTTAAACGGTTAGGAAATCTCCGGCCTATGGAAACCGTGTGTATTTTCTTTCCGGTTAATCCCCGACCTATTCGATTGATCGTTTTGACCTTTGGGTCTAGTTTACCGATGATATGAGGTAGACTTTTTATTGTTTGGAGTGTGAGCTTGCTATTGGTTAGGAAACCGTTTAGTGCGAACGTGGGGTATGGGACTCATTGTTAACACTTTGCGGGTTCCTCTCCAAGAAGTTAGTGACACATTAGCCTCTGGGCGGCCAGTACTGGACCTCTGGGTCACCACGCCTCTGGGCAACCGTCTCTGGACACCTGCTCTATGGAGCAGTTTATTTTTCGGCGTGTGCCTCTGGGCCTTTATCCTTCTGGGAAGGATCTCGCCGTCTCGCGCGTTTCGCATCGGTGCGAGTGATTGATCACAACCCTACAGTACTTGGCAACAACGACTCTGGTCGGTGCACGTGCAACATTTGTATTATCTGATGATTTTTATATCCATTCGAGTACCGCCATTCGGCGTTGGTTCTATGGAACCATACGATGTAAGTGCGATTACCTTGTGGATTCACAGTGTCTCTGGACACTTCTTTTCAGTGTTTGATTTCATTGATTTTTCAGTATATCCCCATTGCTCTTTGGAGCATCGATCTTTGCTTGGGCATTGATTATAGACTCTGGTCACTCTTGGGATTATTGCCTATGGGCATCTTTTTATAGCTTTGGCTACGCCGATGATATGAGGCGATTTTATTTATTCTACACTTTGGTGTTGATTTATCTTTGGAGATTTTTATTGTTTATTGATGATTAGGGATCGTCATTATATTCATGTGGTTCATAATATACTTCTCTTTGGATAAGTACCGTTTTACTTATGTACCGCATTATTATATATCTCAGTTATTACTGATTGTTTAGCTAGCCTGACCCGAGTGTTTTCGCTCGGGTCAGACCGAGTTGTTTCAGGTTAGGTCTCTGGACTTAGCTTCTGTGCTTCCGCTTGGACATTATCTGCTATGCTGATAGATAGCGCTTTATTTGTCCACTATTCTGCTACTATATTATCATTCAGACTTTGATATGTACATATTTTTGACTCACATGTGTGAGCGGTGGCTTTGTACCCACTTATAGTATTTGGATCTGTATTGATGATGTATTGTTCTGGGATTTTATATCTGTTATGTGATTCTGTTCTGTGATGCTATTTCATTATGTTATTATGCTTTGTTCTGATAGATCTTTAGCCATTTGTAATTTCGTTATAAGTATTTACCGAATATGTCGAACCACCTGATTGAGAAAAATTTAAATAGATTCCACCTTTCGACGTATTCGGTAGATAGTTATAGCTTGATTATAGATGGTCGCTTCCACTATACTCTATTCTCCGCTTTAACAGACAGTATTACTCCCGTAATACTCTTTGTTACAGTGGGTCTCAGAGTGGGGCGTTACAGCTTGGTATCAGAACCTAGTTTCAGGAATAAGCATAATAAACATAGAACATATACACTTAGTACAATACATTTTAATTAGATCCGAATTAAATCAAATCCCTTCCTTATGTTTATTGATAGATAAGTTAGGAATATGTTTAGGAATCTGTTATATTCCGTAGTATTCCTTGATTAAATATCTATCATTGAATCATGTCTAACTCTAATTCCCGTTTGACTTTCAGTATGTCTGGAAGGGGAAGAGGGAGACCCACACGTCAGACCAGTGCTGCTGGGCAGTCCAGCAACACTCATCCAGAGGGCGTGTTCATGACCACCGACCAGATCATGGAGCTGGTTCGGAATTCCCAGTCTCATTCTCAGTCTCCAGCCCCAGTTGCTGATGTTCCGCGCAAGTCTGCTTTTGCGCGTCTCTGCAGTGATTTTACCCATCTCGGAGGGAAGCCGTTCAGTGGCACCGAGAATGTCTTAGAGGTCCAGGCTTGGATTCGGATATGCGAGCGCATTTTCACTCGTATGGATATCCCGGATCATGACCGTGTTCTTATTGCTTCTAGTCAGCTTCAGAGTCGTGCCCTGGATTGGTACGAACTTCTTATTGCCGAGGTCGATGAGACTACACTTACTTGGGCTCAGTTTCGTGAGAGATTTGAGCTCAAATTCATTCCAGAGTCAGAGAAGAACTCCCTTGCTCGCCGCTTTCTTGATCTCAAGCAGGGGAAGTCCTCCGTTTCCGATTATGTCTCTTCCTTCGAGGCCCTGTCCAAGTACGGCCTTGAGTTTATTGCTACTTCTTATAAGAGGAACCTCAAATTTGTTGAGGGCTTGAAGAAATATCTGAAGAGGCAGCTTATGCTTCAGCTTGAGCTCTCATTCGAGAAGCTGGTCGATGCAGCTCTACATCTTGAGTCAGTCGAGATGGAGCATAGTGATGATGGTGGTGTGGGTGCCACAAACCCCACCAAGAAGAGGCTTCCTCCTGGCAAGTCTGGCTCTTCGTTTCAGCACAAGAAGAAGAAGACTGGCAGTTCCACAGTTCAGACTCAGCCTCAGACTCGTCCTCAGTCCCAGACTTCTGCTCAGCCTAGTGGGACACGTCCTCCGAAGAAATGCTTCAATTGCGGTTCCCCAGATCACTTTATTCGAGAGTGTCCCAAACCTCTCTATTGCACCTTCTGTAAGAAGGAGGGACACAGGATCACCACTTGTCCTATTGCTCCAGCTAGTGCCAAGCCTGGCAGGCTTAATGCTGCCAAGGCTTCTACCACTTCTGCTCAGCCTAAAGGTACACATCCTTCCGTTCTTGAAGGCTCTTTTTTATTTCATGGTAGATCTATTAGAGTTCTTTTTGATACGGGTGCCTCTCACTCATTCGTATCAAAGGAACTAGTTGATACTTTATCTTTGGATGTTACTTGTATGGTTTCTTCACTAAGGATTGTGAATCCCATTGGTGGATCCACGACCCTTAGCTTGCTCTGTGAGAATATAGATATTGATCTTTGTGGCTTTTCTTTCCGTGTAAATCTCCACGTTATGGAGTATTTGGGCTTTGATATGATTCTTGGCATGGATTGGCTCATTCAGCACGACGCCAAAATTATTTGTTCGGAGCGGATATTATTCATTCATCACCCTGACTCGTCCTCTCCGTTAGCTATTGTTCTTCAAGATGTTGGGCTTTCTGATGTTACTTTATTCTCTCTTGATTCACGAGATGATGAGGTAGACATATCTCGTATTCCTGTTGTTCGGGATTTCCTCGATATATTCGAGCCAGTATCAGGCCTGCCGCCAAAGCGGGCCATTGAGTTCCGCATCGATCTCATTCCAGGCTCCCACCCAGTTGGGCATCCTCCCACGAGGATGTCTACTAAAGAAAATGAGGAACTCAGGAAGCAGTTAGTGGAGCTTGAGGCGAAGCAGCTCATTCGGTCCAGTTCTTCGCCATGGGGTGCTGCTGTGGTCTTTGTTAAGAAGCCCGATGGCTCTCTTAGGCTTTGCATTGACTATCGCAAGCTTAATGAGTTGACCATCAGAAATCGTTATCCATTGCCACGGATAGACGATATGTTTGATCAGTTGAGCGGTGCGAAGGTCTTCTCTCAGCTCGACCTTGCCACCGGATTCCATCAGCTACGAGTCGCCGAAGACAGCATTCCTCTTACAGCTTTTCGCACTCGTTATGGTTCCTTTGAGTGGTTGGTCATGCCGTTCGGCTTGACGAACGCTCCGGCTTTCTTTGTCGATCTTATGAATCGAGTATTCCGGGAATACATCGATAGATTCGTTCTGGTCTTCATCGACGATATTCTTATTTATTCTAGATCCGAGGCAGAGCATGCTCATCATTTGCGGATCGTCTTGGATACTCTTCGTCAGCATCAGCTTAAGGCCAAGCTCTCCAAGTGTCATTTTTGGGAGAGCAAGGTCAAGTTCTTGGGCCATATTGTATCATCTGAGGGTATTTCTGTCGATCCTTCAAAGATCGAAGCTATTCGGAATTGGAAGCAGCCCGAGAATGTTCATGATATTCGCAGCTTCCTTGGTCTGGCGGGTTATTACCGTCGATTTATCAAGGATTTCTCTCGAGTTGCACTTCCCCTCACGACTCTGACTCGTAAGGGGGTTCGCTTTATTTGGTCTGATAAGTGTGAAGCTTCTTTCCAGCGATTGAAGGAACTTCTCACTCATGCTCCTATCCTTGTGGTTCCTGAGAGTAACCAGGATCTTGTTGTTTACACCGATGCTTGTGGTAGCGGGCTCGGTGCTGTTCTTATGCAGAAGGATCGGGTAGTTGCTTATGCTTCCAGGCAACTGCGTCCGAATGAGGTTCGCTATCCTACTCATGACCTTGAGTTAGCAGCTATCGTCTTTGCTTTGAAGATGTGGCGTCATTATCTATTGGGCGAACGTTTCATTCTCTACACCGATCACAAGTCGCTGAAGTATTTATTCAGTCAGAAAGATCTCAATATGAGGCAGCAGCGATGGCTTGAGTTTCTCGCCTCATATGACTTAGACATTCAGTATACCCCTGGCAAGGGTAATCGGGTGGCTGATGCACTCAGTCGCAAACACTCGGCAGTAGTTTCTATGATGATAGCCGAGTGGGATATTCTTGAGACTCTTTCTTTGTGTGATTTTCGAAATCGAGCTCCGTCTTCTGACCCTCAGATCTTGTTATTCAGCTTGGAAGCTCGACCTATTCTATTGGATCGCATTGCCCATGCTCAGCGGCAGGATCCAGACTTGTTGCGATACATTCATCTCATTGAGTCGGGATCCAGTGATGAGACATTGTTGGATTATTCTATTGATTCTCATCGGTGTCTTCGCAGGAAGGACCGTATTTTGGTACCATCTGATTTATCACTTAGGCGTGACATTCTAGACGAGTGTCATCGCACTAAGTACACTATTCATCCCGGGTCGAGTAAGATGTATGCCGACATGTGTCGTCTATTTTATTGGGAGGGCATGAAGAGCGATGTTGCAAGTTATGTAAGCCGTTGCATGACTTGTCAACAGATCAAAGCTGAGCATCAGCGTCCATCCGGTCTTCTTCAACCGCTAGAGATTCCATTGTGGAAATGGGATCAGATATCCATGGATTTTATTGACGGTCTGCCTCGATCGAGGTCAGACCATACTTCTATTTGGGTCATCGTCGATCGCTTGACCAAATCAGCTCATTTCATTCCTATTAAGTCCACTCGGACTGCTCCTCAGCTTGCCAAGCTATATGTGAAGGAAGTCGTTCGACTTCATGGCATTCCTAGCTCTATCGTCTGTGATCGAGACACTATCTTTACTAGTCACTTCTGGAAGTGCCTACAGTCAGCTTTGGGATCAAAGCTGAATTTCTCGACTGCTTATCATCCTCAGACTGACGGTCAGACAGAGAGGGTGAATCGTGTTTTAGAGGATCTTTTGCGATGTTGTATTCTGGATTTCGGAGGTAGTTGGGAGGATCACTTACCGCTTGTAGAGTTCTCCTACAACAACAGCTTTCAGTCTAGTATCGGCATGGAACCTTTCGAGGCTCTTTACGGAAGGCCGTGTCGCTCTCCAGCTTGTTGGTTAGAATCTGGGGAGAAGCACCTTCTTGGTCCAGATTCAGTTCGGGAATCTTCTGAGAAGATTATTCTTATTCGTCAGAGAATGAAAGAGGCACAGAACCGTCAGAAATCCTACGCGGACAGCCGTAGGAAGCCTCTTGAGTTCTCCATTGGTGATCATGTCTTTATTCGGATATCTCCCATGAAGGGGGTTGTGCGTTTCAGCTCTACAGGGAAGTTGGCTCCTCGTTATGTCGGACCATTTCCTATTACGGAACGCATCGGCCCCGTTGCTTATCGTGTGGCTCTACCTGCTCATTTCTCTGGAATACATGATGTGTTCCATGTCTCTCAGCTTCGCAAGTGTGTGCGCGATCCTGATTCTATTATCGAGCCTCATATTGTGCCTGATTTGGAGATCTCACCCAATCTGTCTATAGAGCAGCAACCTCTTCGTGTGCTTGATTCGGAGATCAGACGTCTTCGAAACAAAGAGGTTCCGCTTGTGAAGATTCAATGGTCGTCTAATCCTAAGGACTGCACTTGGGAGACCAGAGAATTTATCGAGCGTACTTATCCTGGTTTTCTTTCATCTTCCGGCACGGGTGAGCATCTATATTTTATCTTATGTATTCCTTTTGTGGATTAGATGTTATAGACGACTCCTATATTTAAGGAATTGCGAGGACGCAATTTCCTTAAAGGGGGGAGTCTGTAACAACCCTGAGATTGCAATTACCGAATGATGGAGTAAAATTATGATTTTTAAGTTAAAAAGGGGCTAAACAAATTTTTGAGAAGTTAAATTTACAATTTGTTTGCAAATTAAAATATTTTGGGTTGAAATGAGGAATTTTTAAATAAAAAGTGATTATAGGCTAATGGGCTAAATAAGACAATTATAAGGTTTTGATCAAAAATAGAATGCTTCTTAGGATTTTGGTTCACATGATAACATTAGAAAATAAAACTAAGTCCTAATGAGTTTCTAAAACCCCTTACCATTACCCATTAGCCTAACCCACTCCTTTATAATATCTCAAACCCATCCAAACCCTAACCCTCCTCTTCATAACTTCAAAACCTAGATCTAAACAAAATTAATGGCCTCCATTTAGAAGCTCCATCTCCTTCTCTTCATAAATTAGTTTAATCCTAGAAAAAAAAGAAAGGTAATGCAATCTCTTATATTATCTAATCCTCCTTCTTAATCCATATTTATCTCAACCTTCATGTTGTAATTATTGTTTTATTTTTTTGATTTTGGGTCCTTGAAGTCTCTTGATCTTTGCTTGGAGGTTAAGGCTTTTGGCTTGCTTGATTGTGCACAAATACTATTTGTTCTTTTGCCTCATTAAGGTAATTACTATTGATTAGTAATTAATGCTAGTTGTAATATTGGTAATTACTATTGATTAGTAATTACTAATAATTAGTGATTATTGCTAGTAAATTTTTGATGAAAATTTAATGCCAAAACTTGAAAAAAACACTCCTAAACCATTAAAAACATCAAAATCAGCTGGCTGGAATTCAACCTGGCTGAAACAGAGTTCTGGGAGCCCAATATCAGGTCTGGGTTGCACCCAGACTCCCATGCACAGCAGGCTAGCCCAGTTGGGCTAGCCAGAAGCAAGGCCAGCCCAGTTGGGCTGGCGCGCACGCAACCTAGCCCGCATGGGCTGAGGCTTGACACCCCAGCCCAGGCGGGCTGAAGATACCCCAGCCCCGCGTGGGCTGGGACATCAATCCCAGCCCAGGCGGGCTGGGACAATATTCCCAGCCCGCGTGGGCTGGGAATTCAATCCCAGCCCAGGCGGGCTGGGACATCAATCCCAACCGCGTGGGCTGGGACATCAATCCCAGCCCAAGTGGGCTGGGACAATATTCCCAGCCCACGTGGGCTGGGAATTCAATCCCAGCCCAGGCGGGCTGGGACATCAATCCCAGCCCGCGTGGGCTGGGACATCAATCCCAGCCCAAGTGGGCTGGGACAATATTCCCAGCCCGCGTGGGCTGGGAATTCAATCCCAGCCCAGGCGGGCTGGGACATTCTTCCCAGCCCGCGTGGGCTGGGACTTAAATCCCAGCCCAGGCAGGCTGGGCTGGACCAGGGCTGCACCATGCGGTGCAGCCCGAAAAAGAAAAAAAAAAAAAAGAAAAAAAAAATATATTTTGTTCAATCCTGTTTCCAGATCTTTTACCTTCACTTCGCGATGCCACCGCGATCGCATCCGAAGTCGGAATTCGACGTTTTTGGTCTCGTTGGAAAGGTGGAGTTTCGAACTCCATCTCTGGAAAATTTGGGCAACATTTGACTTCGTTTGATACTTCGATTTTCGTGCCAAAGTTAGACTTCGGTCGCTGTTGGAAAATAGTATGAATCTTTCTCTGGGTTCAACTTTGAGACGTCGCAGCTACTTCGTCTCAACTCGGAATCGAGAAATTCTTTTTGCATCTTAAAGTAGGGATGTTGGACTACATGCCTATCAGTTTTCATGCCATTTGGACACAGTTTGCTGGTCCAAATAAATTGCCGAACTTGGGTTCGCAGCAGTTTTTGAATGGTTTCAAACACTTAGAAATTTTTTGATGATTTTCTGGTTTTCGTCGATTTCTTTGAGATTTGTCTCTGGATTTCGTGCACGGGCTTTATAAAGGGTTTTAAAAGGATTTTTCACTCCAAAATGGCTTTTGAAAATTATTATATAATATTATTTTTAATTATTAAATTAATTACTCTATAATAGGAGACTTTTCAAAAGACCGTTTTAAAGTGATTTCAAAATCAATTATAAATCCGCTTCGCACCATTATTTTCTATAATAAAAATCTCACACTCACTTTTTAGCACGTCAAGCGAAGTGGAAAGGTGCTTAAACGGTTAGGAAATCTCCGGCCTATGGAAACCGTGTGTATTTTCTTTCCGGTTAATCCCCGACCTATTCGATTGATCGTTTTGACCTTTGGGTCTAGTTTACCGATGATATGAGGTAGACTTTTTATTGTTTGGAGTGTGAGCTTGCTATTGGTTAGGAAACCGTTTAGTGCGAACGTGGGGTATGGGACTCATTGTTAACACTTTGCGGGTTCCTCTCCAAGAAGTTAGTGACACATTAGCCTCTGGGCGGCCAGTACTGGACCTCTGGGTCACCATGCCTCTGGGCAACCGTCTCTGGACACCTGCTCTATGGAGCAGTTTATTTTTCGGCGTGTGCCTCTGGGCCTTTATCCTTCTGGGAAGGATCTCGCCGTCTCGCGCGTTTCGCATCGGTGCGAGTGATCGATCACAACCCTACAGTACTTGGCAACAACGACTCTGGTCGGTGCACGTGCAACATTTGTATTATCTGATGATTTTTATATCCATTCGAGTACCGCCATTCGGCGTTGGTTCTATGGAACCATACGATGTAAGTGCGATTACCTTGTGGATTCATAGTGTCTCTGGACACTGCTTTTCAGTGTTTGATTTCATTGATTTTTCAGTATATCCCCATTGCTCTTTGGAGCATCGATCTTTGCTTGGGCATTGATTATAGACTCTGGTCACTCTTGGGATTATTGCCTATGGGCATCTTTTTATAGCTTTGGCTACGCCGATGATATGAGGCGATTTTATTTATTCTACACTTTGGTGTTGATTTATCTTTGGAGATTTTTATTGTTTATTGATGATTAGGGATCGTCATTATATTCATGTGGTTCATAATATACTTCTCTTTGGATAAGTACCGTTTTACTTATGTACCGCATTATTATATATCTCAGTTATTACTGATTGTTTAGCTAGCCTGACCCGAGTGTTTTCGCTCGGGTCAGACCGAGTTATTTCAGGTTAGGTCTCTGGACTTAGCTTCTGTGCTTCCGCTTGGACATTATCTGCTATGCTGATAGATAGCGCTTTATTTGTCCACTATTCTGCTACTATATTATCATTCAGACTTTGATATGTACATATTTTTGACTCACATGTGTGAGCGGTGGCTTTGTACCCACTTATAGTATTTGGATCTGTATTGATGATGTATTGTTCTGGGATTTTATATCTGTTATGTGATTCTGTTCTGTGATGCTATTTCATTATGTTATTATGCTTTGTCCTGATAGATCTTTAGCCATTTGTAATTTCGTTATAAGTATTTACCGAATATGTCGAACCACCTGATTGAGAAAAATTTAAATAGATTCCACCTTTCGACGTATTCGGTAGATAGTTATAGCTTGATTATAGATGGTCGCTTCCACTATACTCTATTCTCCGCTTTAACAGACAGTATTACTCCCGTAATACTCTTTGTTACAGTGGGTCTCAGAGTGGGGCGTTACAACTCCCAATCCCCTGCAACACAAGGTCGGAACATCCCTTACTGGATAATTCCCGCACAAGATACCTCACGGTTGGGATCAGCAACCGCACCACTAAGTCGAAAATAGAAAGGGACATCTAGACAGAGGTAACCTTGTCCTACTTGGGTGCTACCCACTAACCTTGCTGCACCTCCCCTGTTTTAGCCATTCCCGGTTGATGAGGCTTGAGGTCACGATTACCTTTAAATAGAACACATCTATCTTAGAATGCTCATCGTCCACCTGACGATGTGCTGAAAGCATTCAATCCATACAAGTTCGTTCCAGGTTCGAACGAAACCGAAGGCATTATCTCGTTACACTCGTTTTGGAATCACCCTCAGAGTTAACGACAATAACCCTTGCACTCTGAATCTTCATCTTCACTTGATTCACGACCTATCATTAATTTGGATCGATGTGGTATTCGGGTCTCCAGACCTGGAAATCCGGTATACGGAAACCCGATCCCGGTCTCATCGAAATCCAAGGCGTATCTTTAAAGGCCAAGTTGTTTTAAAGTTAAAACAATTCAATTCAATTATCTTTATACACATAGAAGGATAATTCACAATAGATAATCAACATTATCAGATAATCCATATTATCATCACAATTCAACTAAACATCCATATCACACAGCATATATCTCATCAGAGATATCAATCAATGCAAAGCATTCAATATTATCATCCATTCTTAAGTAATGATTTATACCATTTCTAATTAATTTAAAATGAATTAAATTAATTACTTCATTCTATAAATCCTGCTTACTTAATCATTAATTAATTACAAATTAATTAATTATCCTTTAATTACCCTTTAATTCCATTCAGGTAATTTATCTTTAATTAATTACTTAAATTAATTATCCTTAACCACTTATAGTAATTAACCTTTAATTACTTCATTAATTAATTAACTATAATATAATTAAATTAATCAACTATAATTAATTACATTAATCCTTAATTAATTACATTAATTAATCACTTCAATTATTAATTATTACTTAATTAATCAATCTTAGTTACATCATTAATTATATTAATTTATGATCCTTAATTACAACTTAATTATTAATTACTCAATTAAATTAATTACATTAAGTAATTAATCTTTAATTAAACAACATTTATTAATCACCTTGATTAATCTTTAATCAGTAATTAACTACCCTTAATTACTTTCACTAACTAAATTAATTACTTCCTTAATTAATTTCTTAATTAATCCCTTGATTAATTATTCAAAGTAATTAACTCAAATTACTTTTATTAATAAAATCATTATTCAACTAATTACTTCTAGTAATTATCATATTATTTACTTCCCTAAATAATCTTACCTTAATAATTACATTAAGTAATTATTTATCAAATCAACTCTTGATTATTCTAAATTAATTAAACTTAATTAATTAACTTAACTAATCA
This sequence comes from Allium fistulosum, assembly GCA_030737815.1. Lineage (NCBI taxonomy): Eukaryota > Viridiplantae > Streptophyta > Magnoliopsida > Asparagales > Amaryllidaceae > Allium > Allium fistulosum. Next base: position 942,473,976 of record CM060905.1, on the reverse strand, counting down.
AATTAACTTCAATTAATTACAATAAGTAATTAATTCTTAATTACTTCCATTAAGAAATTCATTTAAACAAATTCTATAATTGATTATCTTTAAATTAATTAATCCAATTAACTATTAAAATTAATTACATTAATTAATTATTTAATAATCCATAGTTAATGACCTTCATTAACTATTTACAACTCTTTAATTACTTTTTCTTAAGTAATTAACTTAGATTAATTATTATTAATTTCAAATTAATAAATCTTTTAACCAATTAATTAATCTTTGATTATTTAATTAATTAAGTGTTAACCATAAATTAATTAATATTTAATTACTTTACTAATTAATTCTTAATCATTAATTAATATTCTAATTTATAATCCTTAATTATAAATTAATTATCCTATTTAATTAATCTTAAACCTTAATTAATTTATATTTTTAATTACACTTTAATTAATACCAAACCTTTAATTTATTGAATTAATAAATTATCCATATTAATTCACCTTATAAATTTAATTCATCACAATTCATTAAGTCTTAAGAAAACATTTCGTTATTAATGATATTTATCATTCAAAACATATTTGAAAACATTTAACTTTCAAATTATTTTTAAATTCCATTTTAAATATGAGATTTAAAATGAATAAAAATTTAACCTTAACAAACCTTAAAATCCATTTAAAACTCTTAAAATCATATGGTGAAGAAATACTAATTTTGTAAAAGAACTTAAGAATTTAAATCAATTTACTTTTAAATTCTACCCTTTTAATATCCATTTTGACAATTAAAGTTATTAAACAATTTTAATTTAAAAACCCTCTTTTATTTCAAAACTGAAATACAGATTTAATTCTAATTCCAGATAAAACTTAGATTAAACTTACTTGCAAATTTAAAACTTCATCTTTTTAAATTCAACTATCTAATCATTTTAAAGGTTGCTAAATATTCTAAATTTCAACAACTTATTATATTTTTGAACTGAGATTCAAATTTAACTTAAATCAGTTTTAAACTTAGACTTAAGACTTGTTTAAAACTTTTACTTAACCATTTAAATTTTGTTTTAAATTTTTAAACAGTTTAGTTTTAAAATCTGGAACCCAGACTTTTACCCGAGACACCTCAAAATACTTCGAGTCGCCTCTCCAAAACACTCGAGCCACTCACCTGAACAACTCGAGTACGAACTCGAGAATGCCTTCTTCCCCAACGCTTTAACATTCCAGAAATTTACCCAGATACACTCACAATCTCGTGCACGTGCACGTACACCCACGAATCAACACCTTCCGACTCTTCCCCTGATCATTGATCAACCAGCGTTAGCCTCGCCGTCTCTCACGTGAACCCAGGTCACCATATCCACCAACGAATCGAAATTCGATCACCTTCCAGGCCTGGAAACCATCAGTTCGAATTCGCCAAAGCCTGTCATCACCCAAAGCTCGCCGTTCCGATCATCTGCAGGCCAACCCTTCCGGCCGCGACACCGTCTACGTGACTACTACTCATTCCCAAAAACTCGACGAACTCGATCCACTACAGGGATCACGACGATCGATTCTTCCAAGTTTCATTTTCTAGGGTTAAAAAATCAAATTCTAAATCATTTCTTCCTCAATGTTTTAATTCGATTTCCAGTAATTTTCCTTATATCCTCGATCATTAATAAATTAATTTATTTAATTATACTTAAATTTAATTACTGTTCTCCGGTTTTTACGAATTAAGAAATAATTTAATTATTTATATAATAATTAGATATTATTCTATTTAATAATTTAATAATTTAATAAATTTAATTAATTAAATTTAATTAAATTCTGTAGAACGAGTATCCCGGTATATATATACTTGGGGAAACTCGAGGAAATTCTATCCATAATTTTGACTGGATAGTTAAATTTGTTTGATTAAATTGTTTGCTATGGTTGTTAGAATATGATTGATATGTATGGTTGCTGTTTGAAATTAAAATTAAAATTTTACTGGGTTATTAAATTATCTTTGCTTTTAAATTTCGGGGACGAAATTATTTTAAGGGGGGAGGAATGTGATATCCCGGAAATTTGGCAATATCAATTTAATAATCTTTATAAATAATTAAATCAAATTACAAATTATATAAATATTAAAGTTTGAAAACATTTTAATTAAATTCAAATCCAATACTCTTTCCATTCCAATATATACAAATATATATATTCTAAATGGAAAATATTTTAATCATTAGTTTTTATAATTACTATATTGAATTTTATAACATAACTCCAAATAACAATATATATACATATATATTATAATTTGAAAACATATCCTTTATTAAATTAAAGACTCCCTATTTATAATATATATACCAATATATATATACATTATAAATAGAAAACATTTATATAAGTTTTGAAAGATAAATCTTACCAATTTTAAATTGTTAGAAAAGATATTAATAAATATTGCCAAATTAGTTATTATTAGCTTTTTGAAATGAATAAACTTGTCAATTTATAAATAATTAAATTGATTATTTGATTTTATTTTATAAATTGACAAGTTTATTCATTTCAAAAAGCTAATAATAACTAATTTGGCAATATTTATTAATATCTTTTCTAACAATTTAAAATTGGTAAGATTTATCTTTCAAAACTTATATAAATGTTTTCTATTTATAATGTATATATATATTGGTATATATATTATAAATAGGGAGTCTTTAATTTAATAAAGGATATGTTTTCAAATTATAATATATATGTATATATATTGTTATTTGGAGTTATGTTATAAAATTCAATATAGTAATTATAAAAACTAATGATTAAAATATTTTCCATTTAGAATATATATATTTGTATATATTGGAATGGAAAGAGTATTGGATTTGAATTTAATTAAAATGTTTTCAAACTTTAATATTTATATAATTTGTAATTTGACTTATGTTTAAGATTTAAAATAAGAAGTTAATTGGTTTTAAGATTCTTTCATTTTTAAAATTCAAACATAAGTCAAATTACAAATTATATAAATATTAAAGTTTGAAAACATTTTAATTAAATTCAAATCCAATACTCTTTCCATTCCAATATATACAAATATATATATTCTAAATGGAAAATATTTTAATCATTAGTTTTTATAATTACTATATTGAATTTTATAACATAACTCCAAATAACAATATATATACATATATATTATAATTTGAAAACATATCCTTTATTAAATTAAAGACTCCCTATTTATAATATATATACCAATATATATATACATTATAAATAGAAAACATTTATATAAGTTTTGAAAGATAAATCTTACCAATTTTAAATTGTTAGAAAAGATATTAATAAATATTGCCAAATTAGTTATTATTAGCTTTTTGAAATGAATAAACTTGTCAATTTATAAATAATTAAATTGATTATTTGATTTTATTTTATAAATTGACAAGTTTATTCATTTCAAAAAGCTAATAATAACTAATTTGGCAATATTTATTAATATCTTTTCTAACAATTTAAAATTGGTAAGATTTATCTTTCAAAACTTATATAAATGTTTTCTATTTATAATGTATATATATATTGGTATATATATTATAAATAGGGAGTCTTTAATTTAATAAAGGATATGTTTTCAAATTATAATATATATGTATATATATTGTTATTTGGAGTTATGTTATAAAATTCAATATAGTAATTATAAAAACTAATGATTAAAATATTTTCCATTTAGAATATATATATTTGTATATATTGGAATGGAAAGAGTATTGGATTTGAATTTAATTAAAATGTTTTCAAACTTTAATATTTATATAATTTGTAATTTGATGGTTATTTAATACTTAATTTAAGTTTATAATTAGGTTTATCAACTAATAATTAAGAGATAATTAATTTGTAAAGATTAATTAAGAATTAATAATGTGACGACCCGACTTTCATCGACCAGAAAGTCGTATCGCTAATAAGAAAGAAAGGGATAGAAAGAGAAAAGAAGAGAAGAAAGAAAGAAATAACATCAGAATCTCACACAGCGGAACGAATAAATTATATTAATAACAAAAGTATTACACAATATACAACACTTATCAGAGTTATACAACATATACATCACTTACTAGACAGTTATAAACATCTGTCTAGACATTACAACTCAAATACAAGACAAGACACTATCACAGATATCAACACAGCGAAATTCTATATCTACGAACGCCGAAGCCTCCTGCTCCATTGCTCCTCCAGAATATTCGTCAAAGCAAACCTGAATCCCTTGGCTACTCGTAAAAATTTGAGTACCCAAGAGTTTAATAAAACAGAAAATAAACACTTGGGTCAGACATGGGTCTGGTGTGAGTAAACGATTAGATTGCTTAACTTTGAAAACTTTTGAAAACAAAAGTATCACGTAAGACTCCCCACAAATAAACATGGGTAAGTTTTTACCTTACGCTAACTAAAACGTTTGATAGGAAATCTGATTGTATTATAATAGGGTCTAGGGTTTTCAAGTAAAATACATAAATAGCTGAAATGCTTACATCTCACATTCCAACATAGTTGGGCACAACTAATACGTACGGCACTTATTGGAGTTTGGATTCCATACAATGGCAGGGCTACTGGGGTACCGCCCGTCACAGTACGTGGCCTAGATCACCGTACCGAGGAGTACGCCCGCTCCCCTGCAACACAAAGCCGGAACCATCCCTTACTGGATAATCCCGAACAAGATAACCCCGTAGTTGGCGCGACCAACCACACACTAAGCTGAATGAAAAGAAAAGGGACCTCTAGACAGGGATCTATCTTGCTCTCAGTGGGTGCTACCCACGAAGCCTTGTTGCACCTCCCCTGTTTTAGCCATTCCCGGTTGATGAGGCTTGAGGTTACGATTACCTTTAATCAGAACATATCACTTAGAATGCTCATCGTCCGCCTGACGATGTGCTGAAAGCATTCAATCCATATAAGTTCGTTCCGGGTTCGAACGAAACCGAAGGCATTATCTCGTTACACTCGTTTTGGAATCACCCTCAGAGTTAACGACAATAACCCTTGCACTCTAAATCTTCATCTTCACTTGAGATTCACGACCTATCGTTAATTTGGATCGATGTGGTATTCGGGTCTCCAGACCTGGAAATCCGGTATACGGAAACCCGATCCCGGTCTCATCGAAATCCAAAACGTGTCTTTTAAGTCCAAGTTGTTTAAAGGTTTAAACAATTCAATTCAATACTTGAATTCACACAGCATTTAACACAGATAAATATCACACATTTATCACAGATATATCCAATATCATATCAAAGAATATCATAGCATATCATCCAATAGATATCAACCAAATTAGACATTCTACTCAAACAATCATCCATAAGCAACCATTTATTAATCCATATTATAATCAATTTAATCAACTTAAATTAAATTAATTACTTAAGAATTAATTCCTATTCTTGCTTAATTAACATTAATTAATTATAATCCATTTAATTAATTAATCATTAAATATTAATCACTCTTGATTAATTATTCATTAATTACATAAAGTAATTATCCTTTAATTAATTTTACAAATTAATTATCCTTAATCATTTATAGTAATTAACCTTTAATTACTCTCCTTAATTATAATAATTAATGATCCTTAATTAATTACTTCCATTAATTAATTAACTATAATTAATTACATTATTCTTTAATTAATTACATTAATTAATTATGCATTAATTAATTACTTTCATTTATCAACCTTAAATAATTACTCCAATTACATACAGTAATTTATTTATTAATTACTTACACTAAGTAATTATACTTAATCAATCTTATTAAGTAACTATACTTAATCAATTACCAAGTGACTATCCTTAATTAATTAACAAATTAATTTACTTAAATAAATCACATTCATTTCTTAAATCATAACTGAGTAACTCATCCTTAATTACCCTTTAAACAAATTAATTAATCCTTGATTAATTATTCTTTAACTATTAATTAATAAACCTTAATTATTAATCAATATCCTTTAATACAAAGTAATCAATCCTTAATTACTTTTATAATTAATTAATTAAACTTAATTAACTAATTAATTACTTCTAAATTATTAATTAATAAAAATTAATTATTAATTAACAACCTTAATTACCAATTTAATTAATCCATAATTATCTATTAATTAATCTTTAATGACAATTAATTAACCCTTAACAATAGTTAATTAATCCTTAATTAACTTTAATCAGAGATAAATAATCTCTTAATTATTAATTAAGAAAAACTTAATTATTATTTAATAAAACTTTATTAAGTACTTCTTAATTACCATTTTAATTTACTCTTAATCATTTAATTGATCCTTATCAAAAATTAATTAAATAAATTAATTAAACTTAAATTTCTTAATTAACTTTATTAATTTCAACTCTTTAAAAATCTTAATTAATCTTAAGATAAAAACATTATCATTAAAAACATTTGATCTTAGAAATTAACTTACTAAATTAAGTTATTAATTAAGTTTTAAAATAATCATTAATTACTTATCTATAATTATTAATTAACAATTCTTAATTACCAAGTTAATAAAACACTTGAAATCCTTAACTGTTAATTAATAAATCCTTAATGAATTACCATAAGTGATTATCCCTAATCACTTAATAAATCTCAAATAAATTTTAAACACTTGATTAATCTTTAAATCATTAATTAATTACTTTTAATTAAGTAATTATCTTTAAGTCTTTAAGTACTCAATTAACCTTTAATAATACATTAATTTAATCAGCCTTTAATTACATTAAAGTAATTAACCTTTAGGTAAGTACATCAATAAATGATCCTTAAATTACTTAAGTTGTTAATAAATCAAAGATAAATCATTTATCTTTATTAATCACTTAATCACATTATTAAATTTCATATGATAAACCTTTACTAATCCCATACTTAAACGAAAATAATTATTAAAAGAATTTGTTAAGAAATGTTTAAACTTTACTTTGGAAACTTAATAATATTGTTAATATACTTCTAAAAAGAACCCGAGTCTAACCTGATGACAACCCGAGAAATCTTCTTCTTCCTTTTCTTTTTAAAACTTTGTTTTTAGTTTTAAATTTTAAAAACCTGTTATTCATTTTTAAACACTCGCGCACATCCCGGTATCACACTCGAGCCAAAACCCATTCTACTCGATACCATCCCCGAGCAAATCTTCGAGACAACACCCATCCCAAACCCAAATCAAACAGACACATTGTGCCACTGTGCACCTTGCACCATCCACGATGATCTTCCGACCACCACCAAAGCTTCCTACACATCGACGATCGCTCCAGCAACTCATCACCATCATCAAAACATCACCACACGCCATGATTCAAAATCGAGTTATCCAGTTGAACTGGAACCCAAACCAAATGCCAGAAAAAGCCTCGCCAGTCCAATTCCGACCACCAGAGGTTGAGCGACCTCGTCCATGCCTTGCCGAACACCTACGCCACCAAAACCCCACAGTCTCGAGCCACTCGATCCATCAGAGAGGAAGAAATGATCACCAATCCGACCTTATGCCAAACTAGGTTAAAATCCTAGTTCTTCCTACCACCGCCACCACGACGAACTATTCCCACTTCTACAATTTTTGCCCACTTCCCTGATCATCTATCTAGCTTCAACAAGAATCTACAACCAAAAACCAGAAAGAAATTATCAACCTGGAATCATCTCTCAAACCAAAAATGAAAATCAAAACCCTGTAACCCTTCTCAAATGCAAGATCAAAACCCTGTAACCTCCTTTTAATCTTTAGCCTGCAAACACTCCTCAAAACAAATCTGCAATGCAACCCAGAATCATTGTTCTCAGACCTGAAAACTGTAACGACCACGACTTTCTCTCCATAGAAAGTCGTATCGCTAATAAGAAAGAAAGGGATAGAAAGAGAAAAGAAGAGAAAGAAAGAACTAAACAATATCAGAATCTCACAGCGGAAACGAACAAAATATATTATATCACATAAATATTACATAGTATCATATACATCATCTATCAGAGTTACACAGATTACACATCATATACTAGACAGTTATAAACATCTGTCTAGTTATTACATCTCAATACAAAACAAAGATCTAAACAAAGATCAACACAGCGGAAACTACTATCTATCTACAACGCCGAAGCCTCCTGCTCCATTGCTCCTTCACAATTCGTTAAGGCTAACCTGAATTCCCTTGGCTACTCGTAAAAATTTGAGTACCCAAGAGTTTATAAAACAGAAATAAACAACTTGGGTCAGACATGGGTCTGGTGTGAGTAACAGGTTAAACTTGTTTAACTTCAAAACCTTTTGAAAGAAAAGGTATCACGTAAGACTCCCCACAAATAAACATGGGTAAGTTTTTACCTTACACTAACCAAAACATTTGATAGGAAATTCGATTGTATTATAATAGGGTCTAGGGTTTTCAAGTAAAATATAGAAATAGCTGAAATGCTTACATCTCACATTCCAACATAGTTGGGCACAACTAATACGTACGGCACTTATTGGAGTTTGGATTCCATACAATGGCAGGGCTACTGGGGTACCGCCCGTCACAGTACGTGGCCTAGATCACCGTACCGAGGATCACTCCCAATCCCCTGCAACACAAGGTCGGAACATCCCTTACTGGATAATTCCCGCACAAGATACCTCACGGTTGGGATCAGCAACCGCACCACTAAGTCGAAATAGAAAGGGACATCTAGACAGAGGTAACCTTGTCCTACTTGGGTGCTACCCACTAACCTTGCCGCACCTCCCCTGTTTTAGCCATTCCCGGTTTGTGAGGCTTGAGGTCACGATTGTAACGACCCTGAATTTTGAACAATTTAAATTGAAAATATTTAATTAATTTTAAATGTTTGAACGATGATTTGACTTGAATTTCAAATTATCAGAATGAATTAGCGATTAAAATTTTGAATTTAATCTATTGAAAGTTGAATAAAATTTGAATCTTCGATATTAAGCCGGTTAAAAATAATTTAAAGGCTTAGAAAATTCATATTGATAATACTGATGATAATAGAAGCTTCAGAATTGAATTTGAAAGCGATTTGTTCAGTTTTGAGATTGTATCGTTTGAAATCGAATTTAAAAAAATAGCCTTCCGAGGCACAGTCTCGGAATTTGACGAAATCAGTTTCATTGGGTCCGTAATATTGAATTATTACTGGATTTCAAATTTCGTATTTATCAGAATTGTTTTGTGAATACACGGCGTATAAACGCGTATAAAATTTAATTGAATTCAATTTGAATTTCTGTAACAACTGGGGTTTTGCCCAAAATTTTGATCATTGATAAACGATCTATGTTGACAAATAATTTCTGTTGTTGTTGGAATTTTTATAACGATAGAATCTTCGTCAATTGGCGATGTAAAAATGGCTGTTAAATTTCAGTTAGAATTTTTAAATCGATTAGAATTCTCTTATTTAAATTTTTATTTGTACGAAATGAATATATATGCATAGTTTAAATTTTTAACAACAAAATTAAATAAAAACAAATCAGATTTAAAAAGAAAAATAATAATAAAGGAAAAAGAAAAAGAAAAAAAATATCAAACACCATACCCTATACCACGTTCTAAACCCATACCCTAACCCACGATTCCCTTACCCTTCTCTGTTAAACCCACATCGCACCCCCCTCTCTCTTCATTATTCAGCAAACAAGAAAAAAATCGAAAGCGAACGAAAATGGCGACTGGGCGAACTAGGGCTTCGTCTTCCGTTCTTCTCGCTCGCGACAGCTTCGATCTAAGGTGAGTAAATTCCCCTTTACTCACATCTATTCAAATTCGTGACCTTTGTTGTTGGGTTTTTTTGAAGTTGTTCAATTTTTATTTCGGCAGTTTGATTTCTGTCTGATGTTGGTGATTTTTGTTTTCGCTTGCTTGAATTTACGATGTTGATATTGTTCTTCTTGACTTCGGCCATTTTTGGACTCTCTGTCGGCTAGTTGCACTTAAGTTGATTTTTGTGAAAAACTGCTATTTCGATTCCTTTAAAATGTGATAATGTTGGTCTCAGTTTCAACACTGTCTTTGATGTTGATTTCATTGTTTTGTTATCTTCAACACTGTCTTTGGTTCCCATTTGTTTCTTTGAATTTGAGACCATTTTGTTTATTGCCCTTGGTCAATGACAACCTGTAATTTTGCTAGCAAATTGTTTATCACGGTAGGGTCTTCGTATGGATGTCGATGATAATTAACAGTTTAATTTCTATCATCATTGATTTCGATCACTTTATTTGGTTGCTGTAGTTGTCCCATTCGAGTCAGTTGGCATTTTTGTTTCATGCATGATAGTTGCCTAGTTTGATTCATTATTATTCCATTCCTCTGCTGCATCACCATATATGTATATTCATGTTTTGAGACTGCTATCATATTTAGCTGTTCACTTGTGGGTCGGTAGCTCCATGTTGCATTGAACCCTGTTGATATGAGTATTACACTTGAGTCGTGTTTATTCACCTTTGCTATCTTAAGGCTTCGGCTATTATGTACCTGGTTCGAGACAGTAGCTAATTTTTGTTGTTGTGCAATTCCTACCTGATTTTGGGTTATACTGTCTTGAATCTCGCACATATATAAGTAGCTAATTATTTGCATATGCTCCTTGTTATATGTTAGAACTGTCTATGTCATCGTAGTGCATTAGTTTGCACTGTGCATTGGTTTGGACTTGCAGTTGGAGTTGTAGATTTCATGATTGCAATTATTTGCATACCTGTTCATGTAGTCACTGTGCATTCATTTTTGTCATATTGGCTTCACTCAATAATTTAACTTGAGTCAATTTGAGTTGTAGGTTTTTTTTTGAGTTGATCTAAGTCTTAACTTTATGGGGTCCTATTCTTCTAAGCCTGCATGTCCATACTTTTGCATTCATCAATAACCTATCACAATTTGTGTTTTTTTTAGCATGGCCGTGGTTGTACCTGTTGATGCTTTTGTATGTGCCTACTTTAATTCATGTTGCATATTATCTGTAGTGCATATCAGTTTAGTTACATTGATTCACTTCCGTCTTGCATGCTTGCATATTAGAATGCCCAGACTACTTCCTTGTCATTTTATACGGTCAAATTTTATATACCCAGACCGTGATTTAGAGGCTAGTATATGATAGAGTGCATGTGTAATTTCTTCTTGAGCATTATGTCATATGAATTGCTTTTCGACTTCACTATTACATTGGGGTTTGTCTGCATTTCATATGCTTCTATGTTGCATGCACTGTCCACATGAGTTGTTACTCCTGTGATCTTGATGTATGTTGTCTGCATGCCCTGCTAGTCGACTTGCATGATATTTTGACTCGTTTCATTTGGAGTCGTGTTGTTACCTGCCTGGGTGGGTCTGCATTCATATATGTCTGAAGCTTGGTTTGATATTCCTTCGAGTCATTTTTTTCTTCTGTTGCATTGATATTTTAAATTTTGGTCGAGGCCATTTGTACTTGTGTTGAATCAAATTTTGATTTGATCTTGGGCATTTGAGTTAGCGAGGCAGTGCACATGTATGTGCGTGTGCGCTGCAGCCACCCAACTCGACAGTTTCGAATTGATATCTCTTTTGCGTCGTGATGCATTGATTTTTTTATGCTGTATTGGCGAGGCCGTGCACGCGTGCGTGTACGGCAGCCAATAACACTGTTTATCTCTGTTGATGATTTAAATCTGCTGATTTATTGTTTAACACTGTTTAGTGTTAAAAATTTTGTTATCCGATTTCTTTGTTAAAAGAGTTGGATAGACGGGAATTATTGTGACTGTCGTCTATTTAAATTATTACTGCCTATATGCACAAATAAACTGGTTTGAATTAGACTGACCTGTGTATTATTTTCTTTTGAATATAATACTCGGGTCAGACCGAGTATTTTTACAGCTTGAAGATTTTCGAGCAGCGAAGTTAGAGAGAGAGTAAAGAATCATTTTTAGTTCAGAAGAAAATTGTATTTTAAGATATTCCGCTGTATCTGTATTAAAATTGTATAAAACTCTGATGTATATAAAAAGATTTATAGTAATGAAATAAATTCTCATTTGTTTTAATTGATTGTTATTATCTGTGTTTCTGTGGCTGATTCTGTTTAAACCTTATAAACTAAATAACAATTCGTCTTTTTGAACGTTTCGAGTTGGTTTTATTACCGACTGGAGGCGGTCAAAAGGGGGAATGTTACAAGGTGGTATCAGAGCTTTGGTTTACACAAAGCTTAGTTTATGATGTTTAATATGAATAGTTACTAGAAACACTTTTAAAAAAAAAAGGAAACGTTTTTCAAATCCAAAGAAGTATAAAGTTGTTTTTGAAAATAAAGATTTTTAACTTAAGAAGAGTTAAATTGAATTTAATTAGTATTAATAAATATATGGATTTGAAATTTAACTAAAGGAAGTTAAATAAATCGAACTGGATTTGATAAATGATTGAGATCGAAAGTTGAACTTGAAAGATAAGTGATTATATGATATGAATTAGAAAGTTTAAATTAATAAGTTGTTTAACTTATAAAATGAGAAATTTAAGTAAAACCAGTTGTTAAATGTTGAACAGTTTTGTTGAGTAAAACAAAATCTGAATTTTGAATAGTGATATGAATTTGACTTTAGTACAAGTTAAATAAAATGATTTTTGAAATGAAATCTAAGTTAAGTTAAATAAAATGGAATTTCAAATAAATTTGAGGCGAACTTAAGTTTTATAGTGAAAATAAATGCAAGTGAAGATAAAATGAAACATAGCTTAAGTGATGTTGAATCAAATTGAATTTGATATCAAAATGAATTGATAAAGTGAAGAATGAATATGAATGAATGTTAGTAACAATCCAATGTGAATGAATCAAATGTGATTTAGATTGAAAAATCAAATCGATGAATGATTTACTAAAGAACTAGTTTATTATTTTGGAAATGGAAAACTGATAAATTTATATAATAGTTTAAATTGGAAATTTTGAATTATTATAAACGGCTTAAATTGAAGATTTGAAAAGTGTTAATAAAATATTGGAATTGTATAAGTGTTAAAAGTGAAATATTTAATGGATTTCATAAGTGAATGGAAGTTACAGAATTAAAAGTTTTATAATTGTGAAGTTATAAAATGAATCAAAGTTGTAAAATAAAAGAATTTATAAGTAATTTACTTGTAAATTAAAATTCTGATATAAAATTGAGTTATAAAGGAATTGGTTAATAAAGCAATTTTTATAAATTGAAGTCTTTATGAATAAGAAATGGAATTTATAACGTTGTTTATAAATTCGAAACTGACTTATTTTGATAAGTAAATTCTTTATAGTTTGTTAAAAGATGTATATTCACAATTTTGGACCGTGAATATATTATTGAATTAAATGGACATGTTTTGGGAAAGTGATATTTTAAAACGAAGTAATTGTTTTAAAAAGATGTTTTCAATGCATTGAATATCGAAACCATAGACTTCAACATTCATTGTTGAAATAGACGTTTTCGAATATAAGGAAATGGTGGACTATAACACTGTTGTTATAGTAAATGATTTCCGAATGGAAATGTTTTGTGTAGTATTGGGATTTATATATCTATCTAAATTTCGAATCCCTATACTAGTGATTTTGAGTTGTCGTAACGATGTTTTACGTAACATTCGTTTTGACTCAAATGAATATGTGAAAGAGAAATGATTTCCTTAAAGATGAGATATGTACTTAATTTTGATTTAAGTATATCGAATATTTTCAAATGTTGAAAATAAATGGATTTGTGAATTACTTATTTTTAAATAAGTATGGAAATGTTTTTCCAAATATGAAATGTTGTGAATATATTCCGTAAGGAATAAATGATTTGAAATTCATTTTTGAAGTCGAAGCTGAAAAGTTAAATGAGAGAATTTGAACAATTTGTTCAATTTGAAATTTTTCAAAAAGATTGAATCGTTAAGTTAAAATTGAGTTTAACTTCGACATCAAAGACAATATAAGTTGAGCTTTGAATTTCAGATGATGATTTGGATTGCATGTCTAACATTGTGAATTGATGACATAGCAATTGATCTCTATTAAATATATATCTGTTGGTGGCGGAGAATTTATTCTCTTAGCTTAACACCCTTCTCTGAGACGTACGAGCTCAGAGGTTATATATCGATAGACATCAATTCTGTGTTGAGAATTGACGATGTAAGCGTAAAATCCAAATCGAATGTGAAAGTCGATAATAGATTGGAATTTTGAATATGAATTAGGTTTTGAGATAACCTTAAATTTCCAAATCGACTTAGAGGAAAATTTTGAAATCCTCTATTTTGTTATGAATATGGATATGTAAGTTTTAGAACTTATATATATGAATGCGGTGAATTGAAAACCGTTAGTTTAGAAAGACATTGTTATGGAAATCTTATGTAAGCTTACATGGATATGATATGTACGAAATGTGAAATGAAAGTACTACATATATATGATATTATGTTTTCTAAACTGAGGATGTGGAAAAGTACCTTCCATTTATTATTAAAGAAGGTATTGGAACTCGTGAAGAGTATCCATTTGAAATTCGTAGCTACGTAGAATTTTAGTCAGAGTGACTATTTGAATCGGAAATCCTTCGCGATAGTTCATCGCGATGAGATTAGATTTGATTGATGATGTTAGCGTAATTTGAGGGGCGAGATGCCCACAGTTACGAGCGACTCCACTGGGATAGTGGCGTAACCGCCGAGTAAACTGCAATCTAATGCCAGGCGAAATTTGAGGGGCGTGATGCCTACAGACACGAGCGATTCTACTGGGATAGTAGCGTAACCGCCGTGTGTACTGCAATCTATGGCGACAACCATGGCGAAATTTAAGAGATGAGAAATCTACAGCCACAAGCGACTCTACTGGGATAGTAGCGTAACCGCCGGGTGGAACTGTAATCCATGGGGGAACGTGCTTTCCATATCCATTTTTAAAAGAATTTTTAAAAGTATTTTCACTGGGAATTGAAGCAAGTATATTTAGTACTTGGAGATTTTTAGACCTGCGCCTGGCCAGCGTATGCCTAATGTCTGTGAGAACGAAGATGGACTTGTTAAATTTCGAGTTAGCAAGTATTTTCAAACTGTAAATAGCGAATCAATGATTTGAAATTAAAATTTCGAAATTCCTACTTAATGAACTAAGGAAGAAGATCTTTGTAATGTTTTGAAAGTCCACAGCTTTGGAAGAGATAATTATATAAATCTCTAATGTGAAGAATTTTAAGTTTGAATCTGAGTTGTAAATCGAAAATGTTGATAAAAGACTTTTGGGTGTTGATTTTAGAAATCAATGATTGTAGAAATCATTGAGCAAAAGTGAAGATAAACAGAACTAGTGAGATTAAACGGATGAAATGAATCCTATATTCATTTATTTGTAATAAGTTTCAGGCTTAGAAAAATTGACTAGAGTATAAATATCGATGAAATTTTAACAACTTTTCCTTTTCGTGGACGAAAAGTTTTTAAGGAGGGGAGTTTGTAACGACCCTGAATTTTGAACAATTTAAATTGAAAATATTTAATTAATTTTAAATGTTTGAACGATGATTTGACTTGAATTTCAAATTATCAGAATGAATTAGCGATTAAAATTTTGAATTTAATCTATTGAAAGTTGAATAAAATTTGAATCTTCGATATTAAGCCGGTTAAAAATAATTTAAAGGCTTAGAAAATTCATATTGATAATACTGATGATAATAGAAGCTTCAGAATTGAATTTGAAAGCGATTTGTTCAGTTTTGAGATTGTATCGTTTGAAATCGAATTTAAAAAAATAGCCTTCCGAGGCACAGTCTCGGAATTTGACGAAATCAGTTTCATTGGGTCCGTAATATTGAATTATTACTGGATTTCAAATTTCGTATTTATCAGAATTGTTTTGTGAATACACGGCGTATAAACGCGTATAAAATTTAATTGAATTCAATTTGAATTTCTGTAACAACTGGGGTTTTGCCCAAAATTTTGATCATCGATAAACGATCTATGTTGACAGATAATTTCTGTTGTTGTTGGAATTTTTATAACGATAGAATCTTCGTCAATTGGCGATGTAAAAATGGCTGTTAAATTTCAGTTAGAATTTTTAAATCGATTAGAATTCTCTTATTTAAATTTTTATTTGTACGAAATGAATATATATGCATAGTTTAAATTTTTAACAACAAAATTAAATAAAAACAAATCAGATTTAAAAAGAAAAATAATAATAAAGGAAAAAGAAAAAGAAAAAAAATATCAAACACCATACCCTATACCACGTTCTAAACCCATACCCTAACCCACGATTCCCTTACCCTTCTCTGTTAAACCCACATCGCACCCCCCTCTCTCTTCATTATTCAGCAAACAAGAAAAAAATCGAAAGCGAACGAAAATGGCGACTGGGCGAACTAGGGCTTCGTCTTCCGTTCTTCTCGCTCGCGACAGCTTCGATCTAAGGTGAGTAAATTCCCCTTTACTCACATCTATTCAAATTCGTGACCTTTGTTGTTGGGTTTTTTTGAAGTTGTTCAATTTTTATTTCGGCAGTTTGATTTCTGTCTGATGTTGGTGATTTTTGTTTTCGCTTGCTTGAATTTACGATGTTGATATTGTTCTT
Source organism: Allium fistulosum (assembly GCA_030737815.1). Classification (NCBI taxonomy): domain Eukaryota; kingdom Viridiplantae; phylum Streptophyta; class Magnoliopsida; order Asparagales; family Amaryllidaceae; genus Allium; species Allium fistulosum. The sequence goes on along the minus strand of CM060905.1, from coordinate 942,457,255 downwards.
CTTGACTTCGGCCATTTTTGGACTCTCTGTCGGCTAGTTGCACTTAAGTTGATTTTTGTGAAAAACTGCTATTTCGATTCCTTTAAAATGTGATAATGTTGGTCTCAGTTTCAACACTGTCTTTGATGTTGATTTCATTGTTTTGTTATCTTCAACACTGTCTTTGGTTCCCATTTGTTTCTTTGAATTTGAGACCATTTTGTTTATTGCCCTTGGTCAATGACAACCTGTAATTTTGCTAGCAAATTGTTTATCACGGTAGGGTCTTCGTATGGATGTCGATGATAATTAACAGTTTAATTTCTATCATCATTGATTTCGATCACTTTATTTGGTTGCTGTAGTTGTCCCATTCGAGTCAGTTGGCATTTTTGTTTCATGCATGATAGTTGCCTAGTTTGATTCATTATTATTCCATTCCTCTGCTGCATCACCATATATGTATATTCATGTTTTGAGACTGCTATCATATTTAGCTGTTCACTTGTGGGTCGGTAGCTCCATGTTGCATTGAACCCTGTTGATATGAGTATTACACTTGAGTCGTGTTTATTCACCTTTGCTATCTTAAGGCTTCGGCTATTATGTACCTGGTTCGAGACAGTAGCTAATTTTTGTTGTTGTGCAATTCCTACCTGATTTTGGGTTATACTGTCTTGAATCTCGCACATATATAAGTAGCTAATTATTTGCATATGCTCCTTGTTATATGTTAGAACTGTCTATGTCATCGTAGTGCATTAGTTTGCACTGTGCATTGGTTTGGACTTGCAGTTGGAGTTGTAGATTTCATGATTGCAATTATTTGCATACCTGTTCATGTAGTCACTGTGCATTCATTTTTGTCATATTGGCTTCACTCAATAATTTAACTTGAGTCAATTTGAGTTGTAGGTTTTTTTTTGAGTTGATCTAAGTCTTAACTTTATGGGGTCCTATTCTTCTAAGCCTGCATGTCCATACTTTTGCATTCATCAATAACCTATCACAATTTGTGTTTTTTTTAGCATGGCCGTGGTTGTACCTGTTGATGCTTTTGTATGTGCCTACTTTAATTCATGTTGCATATTATCTGTAGTGCATATCAGTTTAGTTACATTGATTCACTTCCGTCTTGCATGCTTGCATATTAGAATGCCCAGACTACTTCCTTGTCATTTTATACGGTCAAATTTTATATACCCAGACCGTGATTTAGAGGCTAGTATATGATAGAGTGCATGTGTAATTTCTTCTTGAGCATTATGTCATATGAATTGCTTTTCGACTTCACTATTACATTGGGGTTTGTCTGCATTTCATATGCTTCTATGTTGCATGCACTGTCCACATGAGTTGTTACTCCTGTGATCTTGATGTATGTTGTCTGCATGCCCTGTTAGTCGAATTGCATGATATTTTGACTCGTTTCATTTGGAGTCGTGTTGTTACCTGCCTTGGTGGGTCTGCATTCATATATGTCTGAAGCTTGGTTTGATATTCCTTCGAGTCATTTTTTTTCTTCTGTTGCATTGATATTTTAAATTTTGGTCGAGGCCATTTGTACTTGTGTTGAATCAAATTTTGATTTGATCTTGGGCATTTGAGTTAGCGAGGCAGTGCACATGTATGTGCGTGTGCGCTGCAGCCACCCAACTCGACAGTTTCGAATTGATATCTCTTTTGCGTCGTGATGCATTGATTTTTTTATGCTGTATTGGCGAGGCCGTGCACGCGTGCGTGTACGGCAGCCAATAACACTGTTTATCTCTGTTGATGATTTAAATCTGCTGATTTATTGTTTAACACTGTTTAGTGTTAAAAATTTCGTTATCCGATTTCTTTGTTAAAAGAGTTGGATAGACGGGAATTATTGTGACTGTCGTCTATTTAAATTATTACTGCCTATATGCACAAATAAACTGGTTTGAATTAGACTGACCTGTGTATTATTTTCTTTTGAATATAATACTCGGGTCAGACCGAGTATTTTTACAGCTTGAAGATTTTCGAGCAGCGAAGTTAGAGAGAGAGTAAAGAATCATTTTTAGTTCAGAAGAAAATTGTATTTTAAGATATTCCGCTGTATCTGTATTAAAATTGTATAAAACTCTGATGTATATAAAAAGATTTATAGTAATGAAATAAATTCTCATTTGTTTTAATTGATTGTTATTATCTGTGTTTCTGTGGCTGATTCTGTTTAAACCTTATAAACTAAATAACAATTCGTCTTTTTGAACGTTTCGAGTTGGTTTTATTACCGACTGGAGGCGGTCAAAAGGGGGAATGTTACAACGATTACCTTTTAAAAAGAACACATCTATCTTAGAATGCTCACCGTCCACCTGACGATGTGCTGAAAGCATTCAATCCATACAAGTTCGTTCCGGGTTCGAACGAAACCGAAGGCATTATCTCGTTACACTCGTTTTGGAATCACCCTCAGAGTTAACGACAATAACCCTTGCACTCTGAATCTTCATCTTCACTTGATTCACGACCTATCGTTAATTTGGATCGATGTGGTATTCGGGTCTCCAGACCTGGAATTCCGGTATACGGAAACCCGATCTCGGTCTCATCGAAATCCAAAACGTATCTTTTAAGGCCAAGATGTTTTAAAGTTAAAACAATTCAATTTTATTATCTATTTACATACAGATAGATAATTCACAATAGATAATCGACATTATCAAAAGCAGATAATCCATATCATCATCATTATGCAATCAAAGCATCCAAATCATACAGTATCAATTATCTCATCTCTAAGAAACCATTCAAGGTAAATCAGAATCATTCAATATCCTTAAGCCATGATTTATTAATTACCATCTATAATTTATTTATTTTAAGAAGTAATTAAGGGTAGTTAATTATTGAATATGATTAATCAATAGTGATTAATAAATTATGGTTTAATTAAAGATTAATTACTTAATGTAATTAAGTAATGATAAAATATAATTAAGGATCATTAATTAATAGAATTAATGATATAATTAAGAATTGATTAATTAAAGAATAATTAATAACTGAGTGATTAATTAATGTAATTAATTAAGGAATAATGTAATTAATTATAGTTAATTAATAAATAAAGTAATTAAAGGTTAATTACTATAATTAATTAAGAATAATTAATTTGTGAATTAATTTAATGTTAATTACTTGAATGTAATTAAATGTAATTAATCAAGGATGATTAATTAAAATGAATAATTGGATGGTGAATGATTAATTAATTGATAATTAATTAATAGTGACTTAAGTAAGATTGTTAATTAATTTATTTCTACTAATTACTTCATTAAGTAATTATCCCTAATTACAAATAGTAATTAAGCTTTAATTTATTTTACTCATTAACTATCTTTAATTAAATCAAAATTCTAAATTACTAAAGATAATCCTTATTTTAATTGAGTGAAAATTACTTAGTAAAGTAATTAATAGATAATTACTGAATGTAATTAAGAAAAGAGAAATTACTTATGGAAGTAATTAAATGGATTTGATTAAGAGTTAATCACTTGATGTTATTAATTAAAGGATTAAGGTTAATTAATAATGTGATTAATTCCTTGTTAAGATAATTAATTAAAAGAGAGTAATTAATTAAGGAAGTAATTAAGGATCATTAATTTATGTAATAAATGATGTAATTAAGGGTTGATTAATTAAGATTAATTAATCAATAATAAGTGATTAAAGAGTAATTAATTAATATAATTAATTAAGGAGTTAATTAATTAAGGTAGGTAATTACATAATAGTTAATTACTGTTTATCATTAATTAAGGTTAATTAATGAATGTAGTTAATTAAAGATTAATTATTTGATTAACTAGAAGGTAATTAATTAATGAAGTAATTAAAGGATTATTAATTAATATAATTAATAAAATTAATCAAGGTTGATTAATAAAAGTGATTAATTAAAGTATGATTAATTAATTGTAATTAATTAAGGTTTAATGTAATTAATTATAGTTAATTAATTAATGGAAGCAAATGAAGAATCATTAATTATTGTAATTTAATGATAGTAATTAATGGTTAATTACTGTATATGGTTAAGGATAATTACTTGAATGTAATTAAAGATAATTAATCAAGGAAGATCATTAAGAAATGATTTATTAATTAATTTGTAATTAATTAATGTTAGTAAGCAGGATTAAGATAATCCAAGTGATTTAAGGATAGTAATTAATTTAATTAAAGCCGTATCATCAAAGAATTCGAATTGAATGCAAAGCTGATCCAGATCAAATCCAATCTGCAGTTCATAAATGAGTGCCTCTGTTCTCTGTTTTATAACCTGAGAATCTTTTGGAAGAAGGTTTCAGCTTGTTTCAATTTTCAACTAAGATTCAAGTTAAAGATTCTTTTGTGTTGTTGTTTCTTCTTTTCTATCCTTTTTTCTTCTATCCCTTTCTTTCTTCATGATGGTACGACTTAGAATGCTCATCGTCCGCCTTTGGTGAAGTTGTTTTAAAGTAAACTAACCTTTGGTGAAGTCGGCGTGGGTTCGTGGGGACGAGTTCGTTGATGATCGGTGGAATTCCGATGGTGGTGGGTTCCTGTTTTTTTGAACGATGGGTTCGATTTTGATTCGATGGTGATATCGGTGATATGGGTGGCCAGGTGGGTCAGAGGGATGGTTGTCGACTTGGGGAAGCTAGCGGCGTTGATCGGAGGAGGCCGGAGTTGCCGTGCACGTGCACGTTGGGTTGGGTTGTTTTATCTGGTGTGTTGTGTTTGGGGAAGAAGAGAGATACTCGGGGATGGTCTCGGGAATTCCTAGTGATAGGCTCGGGTTAGTATTGTTTTGAGCAGATTTTAAAATTTGAAATAAAAGCCGTACATATTTCAAGTTTAAAATAAATAAAACCCAGTTTTAAAATGATAAAAGTTTTAAGTTATTTAAGCAATTTGTTTTCAAAGGAAAAACATAGAAACAAGTTAAATGTGTATTTGAAATAATATTTAACTAAGTTTTTAAATACATTTAAAATAAATATGTTTTAGAGAAATGTTAAATTTAAGAATAGGAAATTATTAAACAAGTTTGAAAGAGTTTCAAAGAATTTAATAATTTTTAAGATTTGTTTTGTTTAAAGAAAATCTTATATCTTTCAAATATAAGATTGATTTGCAAAATGGTTTCTAATGGAAGTTTAATGATGTAATTCAGAATTTAATAAAGATAAAGAATTTATCTTTAAAATTAGTTAAAGTGGTGATAATTAATTAGTAAATTAATTAAAAGAATTATCACCGAATAAAATTTATTGGTATAATTAATTAATGATGAGATTAATTAACGATAATTACTTAGGGTAAGTAATTAATGGGAAGTTAATGGGTAGTTAATGATGGGATCATTAACTAGTGATTAGAGATAATTAATTATTGTAATTAAATTAAGATAATTTAATTAATTGATTAATTAATCAAGGATAAACTTTGAATTGGATTAATTACTTAATATAATTAATTAAGTAAATTACTTAGTGTAAGTAATAAATTTGTAATTACTAAATGTAATTAATTAAAAAGGATAATTACTTTATGGAAGTAATTAATGAAAGGTAATTAAGGATTAATTACATAGATAATTAATTAATGTGATTAATTAAAGTTAATTAATAAATAAGATTAATTAAGACTAATTAATTAATGTGATTAATTAATGGACGGTAATTACTTAGTAAAGTATTTAATGTAATTACTGGATGAAATTAATGGAAGATGATTTAATAATAAAAGTAATTTGAGTTAATTACTTCTGAATAATTAATCAAGGGATTAATTAAAGGATAATTAATTAAGGAGTAATTAATTTATGAAGAGGAGTAATTAAGGGTAGTTAATTACTAAATGTGATTAATCAAAGGTGATTAATAAATATAAAGATTAATTATTAAATGTAACTAATTATGGAGTAATTAATTAATAAAGTAATTAAGGATCATTAATTAATTAATATAATTAATGATATAATTAAGGATTGATTAATTAAGATTTATTAATCAATAATAAGTGATTAAAGTAATTAATTAATTGTAATTAATTAAGGATTAATGTAATTAAGTATAGTTAATTAATTAATGAAGTAATTAAGGATTAATTACTGTAATGGTTTAAGATAATTAATTTGTGAAATTAATTAAGGATTAATTACTTAAAGTAATTTAAGGTTAATTAATCAAGAATGATTAATTAAGATGGATACTTAGAGTATGATTAATTAATTGGTTTAATTAATAATTAAGCAAGCAGGATTTATAGGATGAAGTAATTAATTTAATTCACTTTAAATTAATTAGAGATGATAAATCATTACTTAAGAATGGATGAATGGTATTGAATGCTTTGCATTGTTGATATCTCTGATAAGAGATGTGCTGATCTATGATATAGATGTTTGGTTGGATTGAAATGATAATATGAATTATCTGTTGGATGATAATATGGATTATCTATTGTAAATTATCTATCTGTGTGTATATAGATAAAGAATTGAATTGTTTTAACTTTAAAACAACTTGGCCTTAAAAGATACGCTTTGGATTTCGATGAGACCGGGATCGGGTTTCCGTATACCGGATTTCCAGGTCTGGAGACCCGAATACCACATCGATCCAAATTAACGATAGGTCGTGAATCAAGTGAAGATGAAGATTCAGAGTGCAAGGGTTATTGTCGTTAACTCTGAGGGTGATTCCAAAACGAGTGTAACGAGATAATGCCTTCGGTTTCGTTCGAACCCGGAACGAACTTGTATGGATTGAATGCTTTCAGAACATCGTCAGGTGGACGATGAGCATTCTAAGTGATGTGTTCTTTTCTAAGGTAATCGTGACCTCAAGCCTCACAAACCGGGAATGGCTAAAACAGGGGAGGTGCAGCAAGGTTAGTGGGTAGCACCCAAGTAGGACAAGGTTACCTCTTTCTAGATGTCCCTTTCTATTTTCGACTTAGTGGTGCGGTTGCTGATCCCAACCGTGAGGTATCTTGTGCGGGAATTATCCAGTAAGGGATGTTACGACCTTGTGTTGCAGGGGATTGGGAGTGATCCTCGGTACGGTGATCTAGGCCACGTACTGTGACGGGCTGTAACGACCCGTATTTTTACGGATCGACAAGTTCGTCAAAATCTGGAATTTTTGCATTTTTAAGTCATTTCAGATTTTTGTGGAAATTTGTCTAAGTCCTAGGTCGTGGACGACCTAAGAGCTAAGTCGTGACCGAGTTAAGGACTTCGGCGAGTTAGTGTTAGGTCGTGGGTTAGTTGGAGCGACCTATAGAATTGTGCAACCTAGGATTTAGTTAAGTAATTAGGTCGGCAGGGCGAGTTAACGACCTAAAGACTGACCGACTTAAGGAAGACTAGTTGTTGGCTTTGGTTAGGTCGTAGGCGACCTAAGGGGTTAAGTCGTGACCGACTTAAGAGGTTCTGGCGACCTAAGAAAATGTGTGAGCGACCTAAGTGTTAGGTCGGCAGTTCGAGTTAGCGACCTAGTAGAGTTAACGACTTAGGGAATAAGCGGTTTGCGACCTATAAGAGTTAGCGACCTATGGGATTGACCGACCTAAGTGTTAGCGTAGTTAGGTCGTTAGATCTGTGTTGAGTTAGGTCGTAGACGACCTAAGATGGTTAGGTCGCGTGTGTGTTAGGTCGCGAGTTTGCTGAGTCGTAGGTCGCGTGAGTTGTTAGGTCGCTAGAATAGTTTAAGTGTTAGGTCGCGTGGATCTAACTGTTAGGTCGTATGTTGTTTTAGGTCGACATGTGTTAGGTCGCGTAGGAGCCTAAGTTGTTAGGTCGCAACCCAACTGAGTCGTAGGTTGTTAAGTCGCTTAGATAGTTTAAGTGTTAGGTCGTAGCCTATGCTTTAAGACGAAAGCGACCTAGGAGTTAAGTGTTAGGTCGTAACATCGTTAGGTCGTAAGATGGGGAGGCCTGTTAGGTCGCTAAGCGCGTAAGAGGTTAGGTCGCGCGTGCGATGAGTCGCTGGGTCTGGCTAAGTCGTTAGGTCGGAGAGGCTTAGGTCGGAAACGACCTAGGGAGATAGCCGAGTTACGACTTAGAGCAGTTTTCAGCTATAAATAGGAGGGGTTGTTCTCTCTTTTTGGGATCCGGATTTTGAAGCGACGAAGTGCTGCCATTTTGAGAGCTCGACTTCTACACTTCTTCACTTCTTTTCTCCACTCTAATCTAGTGCTTCCATCCATCCAAATCGAAGATCAAGATTGAAGATTCAAGAGCTTGGATTGAAGATCTTCATCTTTTCAAGAGAGATTTCATCGTTTGAAGTGAGATCTTGTCGGATCTAGCTTAGTTCTTCGCTGTCCAGATCTGAAGTTGATATCTTTTGGATTGTTTAGGTGATTTAGTGAGTGGTGATTATCTCTCACACGGATCCAAAGGAGTATATCGGATTGTTGGCTCGTTTTGGTGTTAAAGTAGAGATTTCCATGCATTTTCTTCATCCTATGTGTAGATCCATATAGATCCATTGTTCATGATGATGTTACATCCATTTTATCATATGTTAACCTATGCAAGTTCATTCATCAAGTTTGTAGAGATATAATCCATGTTTTCATGCTTATTGGACTTTCAACTCTTTAATTACGAAAATGCCATTATTGTTATAATTGTCTACTTAGATCATTTTTGAATGCTTGATTGCTTGGATTGATGTTTGATTTGATTGATTGTTATGAACTAGATGATTGATGATTAGATTAGATCGAAGATGATTCAAAAGCTAAGGGAAAGGCTCTTGAATTGGAAAAGCTGCTCGTGGCATATGTAGCGGGATGATGAAGCTCTTATGCATAGATTCGATGATGTGATGATGAGATGAGGCTTTGCGAGGATGTAATGAAGCGAAGCAATCATATGATGAAGACTTGGTCTAATCCAGACGGGATCATTCCAAGCATGTTGATAACTCGGTGATATGATTCGAGTTGAGGATAATGAATGGATATGAGAATAGTCGTCGAGGAGGATGACTAGGAGGCTTGGATAGCATCGTTGTTGAAGGTTCTAGCATGCTCTAAGCAAGGGTACGTTTGGGCAGATTCGATAGTCCCAACGGCCAACTGTTGATGGTCGAGTACTCTGGGCAGATTCGATAGTCCTAGGCACGGGCTGCGACGACGTGCGGGAGTTATGTCTAGAACCGGGGTTTCCATTAGCCCTTGACGGACGGCTGAAAGAATGTGCCGGTCATTCAATTAACGGTGATATCGAAGCAATGATAACAGTGATAGCCAGAGTCATGGATGTTTGGTTGTATCGTCATTCGGACTCAAGAGCGGCATTTTCTGGGTGCTTATCTGATTTAGGCCTTGGTACTTGGAAAACATCGCCCTTGACTCGAGTGATAGTAGTTTTACTTTAAATTGTATGCTCTGCTATGTTTGCTTCTGCTTAGTGTGTGTCTGGGGGCTATCACTGTAGAATGAGGTTGGAGTGGGAGGGTTGTATTCCTATTCCTTTTCCTTTATGTTCTTTTGGTATGTTGTTAGTTAATTTACTGCTCACTAAGACTGTTGTCTGACTCAAGGCTTTATGTTTTAATTCTTATTGCCTTGGGCTGTTCGTCCATTTTGGGACGGGCAGACTAGGTAGCAGGTGACAGGTGCTGTTCTCTTCTCACGATGCTGATATCGAAGACGAGCTGGAGGGTTGCATATTATCTTCTTATTATATGTACTGGATATTCCGCTGTTTTGTATTCTCTGAGAGATATGTAGTGAGGCTTGATGTATTGACGATGTGGATGCTTGTATTCAACTATTATGGAGTTTTATATGATGTCATTTTGTTCTGTAAAGCTTCACTATACATATGTTCTATTGTATTTTGTCCATGCGCTGTGAGTAATACGTTAGATTCTTTTGTTTTAAATCTTACCTTGACAATCGTCCATGGTCGCCTGGCACACTTTACAGCGCTTTATCTTTAGATTCGGTGCAGGGGTCATGGGCGGTCGTCACATTTGGTATCAGAGCATTGGTTAATCGATTTTACCCAACGCTCGCTGAAGTAACTACGTATGAGAGACGTAATTGTATTTTGATGGATGATTACTATATATAATATAGTAGTTTGGTAGAGTTTGAGTCCTTTATGCAGTTGTTTCTCTAGATGTTCTAATCATTCCTTTTTATAGATATTGAGAATGAGTCGAAGAGGGAGACCAGCTGCTAGGGAAGGCCGCGCTACTGAAGAGACTGCTGATTATGCAGCCATGTTCGAAGCTATGATGACTTCGATCATGAGAAGGATACCAGTTCCGGGGGCGGCAGTTGATGTTGGAGTTCAAGTCCAAACTCCGAAACCAGTGGATTTTGCTAAGCTGTGCAAGGATTATACTGCTCTTGGAGGGAAGGTTTTCTTGGGAACAGAATCTACCATTGAAGTCCAGAGGTGGATAGATGCTTGTAGAAGGATCTTTGGTGATTTGGGAATTGATGATGCAACTAAGAGGAAGTTAGCATCGAGACAGCTTCAAGGGAGAGCTTCTGATTGGTGGAACTCTATTACCATCACTACTCCGGAAGAAGAGATTACTTGGGAGCAATTCCAAGCTAGATTTGAAGCTAAGTTCATTTCTACAGCTCAGAAGTCTGTTCTGTTCAAGAGGTTTGTGGAGCTCAAGCAAGGTGGAAGATCAGTTCTTGAGTATGTTTCTGAGTTCGAAGCTTTGTCCAAGTATGCCCGGTCGTATATTGAATCTGCTTATCAGAAGAATGAGAAGTTTGTGACCGGCTTGGATAGTTATCTTGGGAGACAATTGGTGGATCATTTGGACGATTCATTTGAGAAGCTTGTGGAGAAAGCTCTTAGGCATGAGAGTTTGTTTCCTAAGGAAGGACCTGTTGTTGCTGTTACCAAGGGAGAATCTAAACCACAGCAGGGTGGAAACCAGAAGAGGAAGCAGCAGCAGCAGAAAGGTAAGGATGGCCAGAAGAAGCCGAAAGGCGAGGTGACTTGCTACAATTGTCAACAGAAGGGCCATTTCTCTAAGGATTGTAAGAATCCGAAGGCGCCGATGAAGTGTCACAACTGTGACAAGCCGGGGCATTTCAGGAAGAATTGTCCAGAACCGAGGAAGGACAGGCAGATTGTGCAAGCCTATGCTTTGGGGGCTGTTCCGTCGTCTTCGAAAGCTCCTACTGTTGAAGAGAAGGGAAAGAGTGTGGTTGTTCAAGGTACTCTTTTCCTATGTGGTGTTCCAGTTAGAGTTTTGTTTGATACTGGAGCTTCGCATTCGTTTGTTTGTAATGAACTAGTAGGCCGGTTAGATTTGAAGCCGGATATTGTTGATAGGCCATTGGTTGTGACTAATCCAGTTGGGGGTTCGTCTTGTTTGTGTATGTTATGCCGTGGTCTAGTTGTATCGAGTCATGGTTGCTCTTTTGTTTGTGATTGCTTTGTTCTGAACTTTGCGGGGTTCGGAATTATTTTGGGTATGGACTGGCTTAGGAAGTATGCGGCTAAGGTTGACTGTGAGAGGCTGGAGGTGACAGTCGAGAATGTGGAAGGGCGAAAGATTGTGATACGATGTAAGCATGAGGAAGGCGTCTTCATGAGCTTCATGTAATCGCTAGTTGTTCCACGGGATGGACTGTCTTTAGTGCCAATCGCAAATAGATTCGAGGATGTCTTTGACGAAGTCAAAGGGTTGCCGCCGCATAGAGAGATCGAGTTTCGTATAGATCTAGTTGAAGGAGCCAGACCTGTTGTGATGCCTCTTAGGCGGATGGCGCCTAGGGAACAGCAGGAGTTGAGGGTGCAAGTTGACGACCTTTTACAGAAAGGATTCATTCGGCGTAGTGTGTCCGAGTGGGGTGCACCAGTTGTGTTCGCAACCAAGGCAGATGGATCATTGAGATTGTGTGTCGATTATCGTGAGCTGAACAAGGTGACTAAGAAGAACAAGTATCCATTGCCAAGGATAGACGACTTGTTTGATCAGCTTCACGAAGCTAAGGTGTTTTCTCAGATGGATTTGGCAACGGGATTTCACCAGTTGAGAGTGGCTAAGGATAGTGTGCCGAAGACTGCTTTTAGGACACCATCCGGGTTCTTTGAGTGGCTGGTAATGCCGTTTGGATTGACTAACGCGCCAGCATATTTTGTGGATCTTATGAATAGAGTGTTCAGAGATCAGTTGAACAAGTTCGTACTGGTGTTCGTGGATGATATTCTGATTTATTCCAGAACGGAAGAAGAGCACAAGACGCACTTGCGTATTGTTTTGGAGATCTTACGGAAACATCAGCTGAAGGCTAAGTTTTCGAAGTGTCACTTCTGGAAGAGTGAAGTGAGGTTCTTAGGCCATGTGATTTCTGGAAATGGGATAGCGGTTGATCCCGCTAAGGTGGCAGCAATCCAGGATTGGGTTAGACCTAAGAATGCATCAGATGTGAGAAGTTTTCTTGGATTAGCAGGATATTATCGACGGTTTATCAAAGACTTCTCCAAGGTAGCTGCACCGTTAACAGGATTAACGAAGAAGAACCAAGTGTTCAGTTGGGATGCTAAGTGTGAGCAAGCTTTCGGAACCCTGAAAGAGCGACTGACGAGTGCTCCTGTTTTGACTATTCCAAGTGGGAATGATGAGATGGTAGTTTACACCGACGCATGTGGTACTGGACTTGGAGCAGTGCTGATGCAGAGGGATAAAGTTGTTGCGTATGCCAGTCGACAACTAAAGCCGCATGAAAGGAATTACCCGACTCATGATTTGGAGTTAGCGGCGATTGTATTTGCTCTGAAGATGTGGAGACATTATCTGTTGGGAGTTCGATTCGAGTTGTTTACGGATCATAAGTCGTTGAAGTATCTTTTCTCCCAGAAGGATTTGAATCTTCGGCAGCAACGTTGGTTAGAGTTTTTGGCATCGTATGATTTTGGTATAGCTTATACTCCGGGAAAAGGTAACGCAGTGGCAGATGCGTTAAGTCGAAGACATGCAGGATTGGGAGCCATGTTTTCTGAATGGAAGAATCTCGAGTATTTAGCTGGATTTGACTTCAGGCCTAGATGCGAATTGGAACCTGAAATGTTGGCAAACTTATCAATAAGACCCACTCTTGTGGAAAGGATTGGTGAGAGCCAAAAGCGAGATGATAAGCTTGTCAAGATTATCCGTGAGTTGGAATCTGGATTGGATCCAGAAAAGGATAAAGGATTCGAGGTCGATCGAGAGGGTTGGCTTCGGAAGCAAGGATGACTAGTTGTTCCCGATATAGATGAGTTGAGGAGTGAAGTTCTGAAGGAAAGTCATCACTCGAGGTTGACAATTCATCCAGGTGGAAATAAGATGTATCGGGATATGAAGAGAACCTACTATTGGGAAGGTATGAAGAAGGATGTTGGAAATTTTATTTCCAAGTGTATGAACTGCCAGTTGATTAAAGCTGAACAGAAGAAGCCAAGTGGATTGCTTCAGCCATTAGAAGTTCCTACATGGAAGTGGGAACAAGTGTCGATGGATTTCATCGATGGATTGCCTAGAACCAGAACGGGAAATGAAGGGATTTGGGTCATTGTGGATCGTCTGACTAAGAGTGCACGATTCATTCCTGTTCGATCGACTAGGACTGCATCAAAGTTGGCTGAGTTGTATGTGAAGTGGATAGTTCGATTCCATGGTATTCCGAAGAATATAGTGAGCGATCGAGATCCATTGTTCACTAGTGGATTTTGGAAGAGCTTCCAGGAAGTTTTGGGAACCGAGTTGTGTTTGAGTACAGCTTATCATCCCCAAACAGATGGTCAGACCGAGAGAGTCAACCGAGTTTTGGAAGATCTCCTCAGAGCATGTGTTTTGGATTTCGGAGGATCATGGGAAGATCACCTTCATTTGGTGGAGTTTGCGTACAACAACAGTTACCAGTCAAGCATTGGTATGGCACCGTATGAGGCGTTGTATGGAAGACCGTGTAACTCTCCGACATGTTGGTTGGAAACTGGAGAAAAGCTGATACTTGGGCCAGAGATGATTCGACAGACTTCGGATTGCATAGAGATCATTCGGCAACGAATGAAGGCAGCCCAAGACCGTCAGAAGAGTTATGCTGATAAGCGTCGAAAGGATTTGGAATTCGACGTAGGAGATATGGTTTTTGTGAAGATTTCTCCACTGAAGAATGTTATCCGATTCGGGAAGAAAGGAAAATTGACTCCGAGATTTGTTGGACCATTCCCGATTATCGAGCGAATTGGAAAGCTCGCTTACAGATTGGAGTTACCAGAGAAGATGTCGAGTGTGCACAATGTTTTTCATGTATCATATCTACGGAAGTATGTGCACGACTCGAGAACAGTGGTTTCTGCTGATAGCTGTGAAGACTTAGAAGTTGATCCAGTTGATAGAAGACCTCGTAAGCCGCTTCGTGTTGTTGAAACCGACACGAAACAGCTTAGGAGGAAGGTAGTTAAGTTGCTCAAGATACAATGGAGTGAAGATGATAACGACTGTACGTGGGAGGTGGAAGAGAGGATGAAAGCAGCTCATCCTGAACTCTTCAAGGTATGGCCCTAAGGTGTCGTGTCATCTCACGATATTGTAACTTGTTCTAATTTTAGAATTCTGTACGCTAAGTTAGAATTGGATGCATGGTTTGTTGATTGCTATGGATGGTAGGCGTACAGAATAGTTTTGATTGCTTGGAATTTCGGGGGCGAAATTCCTAAGGGGGAGAGAATGTAACGACCCGTATTTTTACGGATCGACAAGTTCGTCAAAATCTGGAATTTTTGCATTTTTAAGTCATTTCAGATTTTTGTGGAAATTTGTCTAAGTCCTAGGTCGTGGACGACCTAAGAGCTAAGTCGTGACCGAGTTAAGGACTTCGGCGAGTTAGTGTTAGGTCGTGGGTTAGTTGGAGCGACCTATAGAATTGTGCAACCTAGGATTTAGTTAAGTAATTAGGTCGGCAGGGCGAGTTAACGACCTAAAGACTGACCGACTTAAGGAAGACTAGTTGTTGGCTTTGGTTAGGTCGTAGGCGACCTAAGGGGTTAAGTCGTGACCGACTTAAGAGGTTCTGGCGACCTAAGAAAATGTGTGAGCGACCTAAGTGTTAGGTCGGCAGTTCGAGTTAGCGACCTAGTAGAGTTAACGACTTAGGGAATAAGCGGTTTGCGACCTATAAGAGTTAGCGACCTATGGGATTGACCGACCTAAGTGTTAGCGTAGTTAGGTCGTTAGATCTGTGTTGAGTTAGGTCGTAGACGACCTAAGATGGTTAGGTCGCGTGTGTGTTAGGTCGTGAGTTTGCTGAGTCGTAGGTCGCGTGAGTTGTTAGGTCGCTAGAATAGTTTAAGTGTTAGGTCGCGTGGATCTAACTGTTAGGTCGTATGTTGTTTTAGGTCGACATGTGTTAGGTCGCGTAGGAGCCTAAGTTGTTAGGTCGCAACCCAACTGAGTCGTAGGTTGTTAAGTCGCTTAGATAGTTTAAGTGTTAGGTCGTAGCCTATGCTTTAAGACGAAAGCGACCTAGGAGTTAAGTGTTAGGTCGTAACATCGTTAGGTCGTAAGATGGGGAGGCCTGTTAGGTCGCTAAGCGCGTAAGAGGTTAGGTCGCGCGTGCGATGAGTCGCTGGGTCTGGCTAAGTCGTTAGGTCGGAGAGGCTTAGGTCGGAAACGACCTAGGGAGATAGCCGAGTTACGACTTAGAGCAGTTTTCAGCTATAAATAGGAGGGGTTGTTCTCTCTTTTTGGGATCCGGATTTTGAAGCGACGAAGTGCTGCCATTTTGAGAGCTCGACTTCTACACTTCTTCACTTCTTTTCTCCACTCTAATCTAGTGCTTCCATCCATCCAAATCGAAGATCAAGATTGAAGATTCAAGAGCTTGGATTGAAGATCTTCATCTTTTCAAGAGAGATTTCATCGTTTGAAGTGAGATCTTGTCGGATCTAGCTTAGTTCTTCGCTGTCCAGATCTGAAGTTGATATCTTTTGGATTGTTTAGGTGATTTGGTGAGTGGTGATTATCTCTCACACGGATCCAAAGGAGTATATCAGATTGTTGGCTCGTTTTGGTGTTAAAGTAGAGATTTCCATGCATTTTCTTCATCCTATGTGTAGATCCATATAGATCCATTGTTCATGATGATGTTACATCCATTTTATCATATGTTAACCTATGCAAGTTCATTCATCAAGTTTGTAGAGATATAATCCATGTTTTCATGCTTATTGGACTTTCAACTCTTTAATTACGAAAATGCCATTATTGTTATAATTGTCTACTTAGATCATTTTTGAATGCTTGATTGCTTGGATTGATGTTTGATTTGATTGATTGTTATGAACTAGATGATTGATGATTAGATTAGATCGAAGATGATTCAAAAGCTAAGGGAAAGGCTCTTGAATTGGAAAAGCTGCTCGTGGCATATGTAGCGGGATGATGAAGCTCTTATGCATAGATTCGATGATGTGATGATGAGATGAGGCTTTGCGAGGATGTAATGAAGCGAAGCAATCATATGATGAAGACTTGGTCTAATCAAGACGGGATCATTCCAAGCATGTTGATAACTCGGTGATATGATTCGAGTTGAGGATAATGAATGGATATGAGAATAGTCGTCGAGGAGGATGACTAGGAGGCTTGGATAGCATCGTTGTTGAAGGTTCTAGCATGCTCTAAGCAAGGGTACGTTTGGGCAGATTCGATAGTCCCAACGGCCAACTGTTGATGGTCGAGTACTCTGGGCAGATTCGATAGTCCTAGGCACGGGCTGCGACGACGTGCGGGAGTTATGTCTAGAACCGGGGTTTCCATTAGCCCTTGACGGACGGCTGAAAGAATGTGCCGGTCATTCAATTAACGGTGATATCGAAGCAATGATAACAGTGATAGCCAGAGTCATGGATGTTTGGTTGTATCGTCATTCGGACTCAAGAGCGGCATTTTCTGGGTGCTTATCTGATTTAGGCCTTGGTACTTGGAAAACATCGCCCTTGACTCGAGTGATAGTAGTTTTACTTTAAATTGTATGCTCTGCTATGTTTGCTTCTGCTTAGTGTGTGTCTGGGGGCTATCACTGTAGAATGAGGTTGGAGTGGGAGGGTTGTATTCCTATTCCTTTTCCTTTATGTTCTTTTGGTATGTTGTTAGTTAATTTACTGCTCACTAAGACTGTTGTCTGACTCAAGGCTTTATGTTTTAATTCTTATTGCCTTGGGCTGTTCGTCCATTTTGGGACGGGCAGACTAGGTAGCAGGTGACAGGTGCTGTTCTCTTCTCACGATGCTGATATCGAAGACGAGCTGGAGGGTTGCATATTATCTTCTTATTATATGTACTGGATATTCCGCTGTTTTGTATTCTCTGAGAGATATGTAGTGAGGCTTGATGTATTGACGATGTGGATGCTTGTATTCAACTATTATGGAGTTTTATATGATGTCATTTTGTTCTGTAAAGCTTCACTATACATATGTTCTATTGTATTTTGTCCATGCGCTGTGAGTAATACGTTAGATTCTTTTGTTTTAAATCTTACCTTGACAATCGTCCATGGTCGCCTGGCACACTTTACAGCGCTTTATCTTTAGATTCGGTGCAGGGGTCATGGGCGGTCGTCACACGGGCGGTACCCCGGTAGCCCTGCCATTGTATGGAATCCAAACTCCAATAAGTGCCGTACGTATTAGTTGTGCCCAACTATGTTGGAATGTGAGATGTAAGCATTTCAGCTATTTTATATTTATTTGAAAACCCTAGACCCTATTATAATACAATCGAATTTCCTATCAAATGTTTTGGTTAGCGTAAGGTAAAAACTTACCCATGTTTATTTGTGGGGAGTCTTACGTGATACCTTTTTCTTTCAAAAGGTTTTTGAAGTTAAACAAGTTTAACCTGTTACTCACACCAGACCCATGTCTGACCCAAGTTGTTTATTTCTGTTTTATAAACTCTTGGGTACTCAAATTTTTACGAGTAGCCAAGGGAATTCAGGTTAGCCTTGACGAATTGTGGAGGAGCAATGGAGCAGGAGGCTTCGGCGTTGTAGATAGATAGTAGTTTCCGCTGTGTTGATTTTGTATTGATCTCTGTATTGGATTGAGATGTAATAACTAGACAGATGATTATAACTGTCTAGTATATGATGTGTAATCAGTGTAACTCTGATAAGTGTTGTATATGTATACTATGTAATAGTTTATGTTATTAATATAATTTATTCGTTCCGCTGTGAGATCGTTGTTGTTGTTTCTTTCTTTCTTCTCTTCTTTTCTATTTTCTACCCCTTTCTTTCTTATTAGCGATACGACTTTCTATGGGCATAGGAAGTCGGGTCGTTACTGTTTTTAGATTTTAAAAACCTGTTTTAAAATTTAAAAGCAAGATTTAAATCCATTTTTAAAACAAAATTTAAAGTATGGATTCAATTTAATTTGAATCCCAGATGTGAAATAAATAAATTGTATTAAAATGTTTAAACATCTTTAAAATGTTTAAAGTATATTTTAAAAAGGTTTTGAATTTAAATAAATTGGTTTAAAAATCTTTAAATTGTTAAATGTTTCATTTACATTTGATTTTAAAAAGGGTTTTATAAATTTGATTTAAATTTGGTTAAAGTTAAATTTGTAATTTATTTTAAATCTTTAATTTAAAATGAATTAAAAAGAAACTTTTAAAATGTTTTAAAGCCTTTTGTTAATAATAATTAAAGTTGTTATAAAGGTTAATACTTTAAATTTAGAGATTAATTAAAGTTTAATGATTAAAGATTCATTAAATTAATAAGGTAATTAAAGAATAATTTAATAATTTAATTAATTAAAGGTTTAGTGTTAATTAATTAAATAATTAGGATTACAAATTAATTAATCAAGGTTAATTAATTTGGAATTAAGAATCATTTATTTATATAAGTATAGATTATTAATAAATGATTAGAAATTAATCAAGTGATTAAAGATTAATTAAGAAATTAATTTAGTAATTAGAGATTAAATAAATTGGTAATTAAGAATTAATTAATAATGGTTGATTTAAGTTTAATTACTTAAATAAAAGAATTGTTAATAATTAATGAGAGATCATTAATTAGGTATTATTAAATAATTGATTAATATTAATAATCAATTAGATTTATTAATCAAAATGAAATTGGTTAAGTAGAATTACTTAAATGTAATTAATGAAGTGTAATTACTTAGGAAGTAATTAAAGGTAAATTACTGGATGTAATTAATTAAAGGAGATTTAATAATGAAAGTAATTTGAGTTAATTACTTTGAATATTTAATCAAAGAATTAATTAAAGGATAATTAATTAAGGAGTAATTAATTTATGAAGTGGAGTAATTAAGGGAAGTTAATTACTAAATGAGATTAATCAAAGATGATTAATAAATGTGACTAATTAATTATTAAATGTAATTAATTTAAATAAGATAATTAATTAAGAGAAATTAAGGATCATTAATTAATAAAATTAATGATATAATTAAGAATTGATTAATTAAAATTAATTAATCAATAATAAGTGATTAAAGTAATTAATTAATTGTAATTAATTAAGGATTAAGATAATTAAGTATAATTAATTAATTAATGAAGTAATTAAAGATTAATTACTGAATGGTTTAAGATAATTAATTTGTGAAATTAATTAAGTATTAATTACTTAAAGTAATTAAAGGATTATTAATCAGGAATGATTAATTAAGATGGATACTTAGAGTAATGATTAATTAATTGGTTTAATTAATAATTAAGTAAGCAGGATTTATAGAATAAAGTAATTAGTTTAATTCACTTTAAATTAATTAGATGATATAAATCATTGCTTAAGGATGGATGAATGAGATTGAATGTATTTCATTGTTTGATATCTCTGATGAGATATGATTGATATATGATATGGATGTTTGGTTGAATTATAATGATAATGTGAATTATCTGTTTGGGATGATAATGTAGATTATCTATTGAATTATCTATCTTTGTGTATATAGATAAGAATTGAATTGTTTTAACCTTAAAACAACTTGGCCCTTAAAAGATACGTTTTGGATTTCGATGAGACCGAGATCGGGTTTCCGTATACCGGAATTCCAGGTCTGGAGACCCGAATACCACATCGATCCAAATTAACGATAGGTCGTGAATCTCAAGTGAAGATGAAGATTTAGAGTGCAAGGGTTATTGTCGTTAACTCTGAGGGTGATTCCAAAACGAGTGTAACGAGATAATGCCTTCAGTTTCGTTCGAACCCGGAACGAACTTGTATGGATTGAATGCTTTCAGCACATCGTCAGGCGGACGATGAGCATTCTAAGTGATATGTTCTGATTAAAGGTAATCGTAACCTCAAGCCTCATCAACCGGGAATGGCTAAAACAGGGGAGGTGCAGCAAAGCTTCGTGGGTAGCACCCACTGAGAGCAAGATAGATCCCTGTCTAGAGGTCCCTCTTCTTTTCGGCTTAGTGTGTGGTTGGTCGCGCCAACTACGGGGTTATCTTGTTCGGGATTATCCAGTAAGGGATGGTTCCGGCTTTGTGTTGCAGGGGAGCGGGCGTACTCCTCGGTACGGTGATCTAGGCCACGTACTGTGACGGGCGGTACCCCAGTAGCCCTGCCATTGTATGGAATCCAAACTCCAATAAGTGCCGTACGTATTAGATGTACCCAACTATGTTGGAATGTGAGATGTAAGCATTTCAGCTATTTCTATATTTTACTTGAAAACCCTAGACCCTATTATAATAAAATCAGATTTCCTATCAAATGTTTTGGTTAGCGTAAGGTAAAAACTTACCCATGTTTATTTGTGGGGAGTCTTACGTGATACCTTTTCTTTCTAAAGGTTTTGAAGTTAAGCAAGTTTAACCTGTTACTCACACCAGACCCATGTCTGACCCAAGTGTTTATTTCTGTTTTATAAACTCTTGGGTACTCAAATTTTTACGAGTAGCCAAGGGATTCAGGTTTAGCTTTGACGAATATTCTGGAGGAGCAATGGAGCAGGAGGCTTCGGCGTTCGTAGATATAGTATTCCGCTGTGTTGATATCTGTGATAGTGTCTTGTCTTGTATTTGAGTTGTAATGTCTAGACAGATGTTTATAACTGTCTAGTAAGTGATGTATATGCTGTGTAACTCTGTAAATTGTTGTATACTATGTAATAGTTTATGTTATTAATATAATTTATTCGTTCCGCTGTGAGATCGTTGTTGTTGTTCTTTCTTCTTTTCTTTCTTTTCTTCTTCTATCCCTTTCTTTCTTAATTCATGATACGTCTTTCTGGTGGTAGAAAGCCGGGTCGTGACAGTTGGTATCAGAGCTTTATTCAAGTAATTAGCCTTAAATTAATTTCACAAATTAATTATCCTTAATCAAATATAGTAATTAACCTTTAATTATTTCATTAATTAATTAACTATAATTAATTACATTAATTCTTAATTAATTACATTAATTAATTACTTTTTAATTACTTATTATTTGATTAATTAGTCTTAATTAATCAACTTTTAATTACATCATTAACTATATTTAATTAATGATTTCTTAATTACTTCTTTAATTAATTACTCCATTTAAATTAATTACATTTAATAATTAATCTTTAATTAGTCACATTTATTAATCACCTTTGATTAATCTCATTCAGTAATTAACTTCCCTTAATTACTTCATTATATAAATTAATTATTCCTTAATTAATTATCTTTAATTAATCCCTTGATTAATTTCAAAGTAATTTAATCCCAATTTCTTTCATCCTTAAATCATCTTTCATTAATTACTTCCAGTAATTATCATTAATTATTTTACTAAAGAATTATACTCCATTAATTACATTAAGTAATTATTTATCATATCATCAAGTGTTTAAATTAATTAAACTTAATTAATTAACTTAAACAAATTTCATTTAAACTTAATTAATTACTTTGAGTAATTAATTCCTTAATTACTTCCATTAAGTAATTCATTTAAACAAATTCTATAATTGATTATCTTTAAATTAATTAATGTAATTAATTTTAATAATTAATTGAATTAATTAATTTAAAGATAATCAATTATAGAATTTGTTTAAACGAATTACTTAATGGAAGTAATTAAGGAATTAATTACTCAATGTAATTAATTAAGTTTAAATGAAATTTGTTTAAGTTAATTAATTAAGTTTAATTAATTTAAACACTTGATGATATGATAAATAATTACTTAATGTAATTAATGGAGTATAATTCTTTAGTAAAATAATTAATGATAATTACTGGAAGTAATTAATGAAAGATGATTTAAGGATGAAAGAAATTGGGATTAAATTACTTTGAAATTAATCAAGGGATTAATTAAAGATAATTAATTAAGGAATAATTAATTTATATAATGAAGTAATTAAGGGAAGTTAATTACTAAATGAGATTAATCAAAGGTGATTAATAAATGTGACTAATTAAAGATTAATTATTAAATGTAATTAATTTAAATGGAGTAATTAATTAAAGAAGTAATTAAGAAATCATTAATTAAATATAGTTAATGATGTAATTAAAAGTTGATTAATTAAGACTAATTAATCAAATAATAAGTAATTAAAAAGTAATTAATTAATGTAATTAATTAAGAATTAATGTAATTAATTATAGTTAATTAATTAATGAAATAATTAAAGGTTAATTACTATATTTGATTAAGGATAATTAATTTGTGAAATTAATTTAAGGCTAATTACTTGAATGTAATTAAAAGATAATTAATCAAGGATGATTAATTGAAATGAAATATTAGAAGATAATTATTAAAATCATCTTTAGTTAATTATATCCATTAATTAATTAACGACCCGACTTCCTATGCCCAGAAAGTCGGATCATTATTGTAACGACCCAGAATTTTGAACGAATTAAATTGAGGATATTTAATTAATTTTAAATATTTGAACGATGATTTAATTTGAATCCTCGATATAAATTCAATTTTGGCAATTTAATTACAGAATTTAATCTGTTGATAGTTGAATAAAAAATTTAAATCTTCAATTTTAAGCTGAAGAAAAATATTTCAAAAGCTTTTAAAATTCGTATTGATGGTACTGAAGATAACAGAAGCTTCAGAATCTTATTTCAAACTTTTTCGTTCAGTTTTGAAATAAATCGTTCGAACCAATATTTATAAAATAGTCATTTTTCAAACAGTCTCGGAATTTGACGAAACCAGTTTCATTGGGTCCGTAATATTGTATTATTACCGGGTTCCAAATTTCGTGTTAATCGGAGTTGTTGTGTGAGAATACGACTCGCAAACGCATTGAAATAAAATCAAATTCGATTTAAATTTAAAGTTTAAAATCTGGTCAACTCAGTACATTGTCTCCCCTTTGTTTCAGCCTTTAAACGCGCCGAGCATCACGCAAAAGAAATCGTGCCAACCATTCCCTTTGTTTTCAAATACGTCTTCTCCATTCCCTCCCCAGTTCAAATCGAAACAAACGAAAACATTTTCGTTCAAATTCAAAGAACAATGGCAGAACAAAAATCGAGCCACTTCGTCCCCAAATTCAAAAGCAAAGACGAGGCTGCGATGTCTCTCCCTCGTTCAAATTTGAAGGAAGAGGATGTTGCATCGATTGGTGATGGGCTCGTCGCGAGCTAGGGTTGTTCGCGCGAGGCTTCGATGGGTGTTCGAGCACGCGGAAATCGAAGGAGGTTCCACGTACGCGTGGGCACAGAAGTCTGGGTCGCGATTCAAGGGAAGGCTCGCTGGCGGCAATTCGCGTGGGCGGCGAATCAAAGGCGAGCGGCGACTCGCGATTGGAGGCAGGCGAAGTGAAATGGGGTCGTGACAGCCGGTGGTGGTTCGACTGGAAGCGTGGGAATTCGCGAGGCAGTAGCAGCGGTGGGTAGGCCGGGGTGATGTTCGCAAGTGAGGCTGGGGGCTTCGACGTCATCGTGGGAAAGCTCGAAGGTAGGAGGGATCATCGTTGTCGATGAGAGGTCGCGTGAATCTGGGATGAGGGTGGTGATACTCGGCAGCCTGGGTTACGTTCGGTAGTAAGGTAATTCGATTTTTATTTTATTTTGAAAGGAAAATCATTCGTAAATTGACTTATTAAAATTCATTTTTGTTACAGAAGAATAATTTATTTAAGTAAAAATTTAGTTGAGATTTAATTTTAATTTGGTAAATTTGTTAAGAGTAATCTGTTTAAAATTAAAAGAAATCAGTTAAGATTAAAAGTAGTGGATTTATTTGTTAAAGGAAAATTTAGTTTTTAAAAGTTTAATTGTAGTTAAATAAATATTTTATTAAAGAAATTTAGTCTTAACTTTCATTTTTAGTTAAATAAATTTAAAAGAGAATTAGTTTGAAATTTAATCATTGGATAATTAAAATTACTAAAAACGATAATTGAATTGTTCGATTTTATTTCGAATATTGATAAACTGTATAAAATTGTTATACCAGGTTAAAAATCGAGAAAACAAAACTGAAATGGAAAATGGATTGCAAATAAAAGCTAAGGTGAGATTTTTCTCACTCGATTTAAAAGTGGAATTTTCAGTTATTGATTGATGATATGATTGCTATGTTGATGTGATATTAGATATGATAGGATATATCTATATATATAGCAGTATATACATATTGGCATATGTATATATTGGATTGATGATTTCCCGCCTCGTATAGCGGATGAGACCCTATTGCGCCGTTAGTAAGCGGATTTATAAAAACCTATATACCGCGATAATTCCGTACTGGAGCGGAATTGGTATTGTGCTAACATCTTTGGATGCAGGGAAACAGGTTGGAGGGATCCAACTGGACCCCTCACATTGATTGGATTTATTTCTACTGTGATGTGATAATCTGTGAATGATTATTGATGTTATTGAATTGATGTCTGGAAATTGTTGAAAGCTAAAATTTAGCTGAATGGATGTTTGATATCATTGGATTCCAAAAATAAACGAAATTGAATTTTTGGTAATTCAAGCAGAAAATTTTAAGTGAATTGATTTTTTGAAATTGAATAAAATTTGAAGAAAAGAATTTAAAGGTATAAAAGTTTATTTTTATAGCATTATCGAATTTATTCCAGAATAAAGTGAAAATGTTAAGTAAATGGATTTCGTAAAATAGTGATTTTAAATTGAAGAATTTAATTTAAAATTTGGATTTTTAAAATAGATTGAAAGAAACGATTGAAATTTATTTTCTTAAAAAGGAATTTATTTAAGAGAAGATAAGTTGGAAATCCTATTAGAAATTTAATTGGTAAATTGAAACAAATTGGGAAATCAATGTAAAATGATTTCAAATTGAAGAATCCATTGTTAAAAACAGAATATTGAATAATGTGAGGAAAATAAGGAATTTACTTAGTAGTGATAAATAAATTCTTAAATCAATATCGAAATTGATTTGGGATTGAAGTTTTTATAAATAGAATTGGAATTTATAAAAGTGTTTATAAATCCGAAATCACTTATTCTGATAAGTAAAATATAGAAGTTGATAAAAAGAAGATTTATAAGTCGAGTTGTTACTAAAATAGGAATAGAATTTATAAACGTGTTTATAAATTCAAAATCAGTTGAATTTGAGAAATTAAAAATAGAAGATTTTTAAAGAAGGTATATTCGCGATTTTGGATAGCGAATTTTTATTGAGATAAAAATGTGTAGAAATGATTGAAATTGGGTTAAGTGAATTATATTCACGATTTTGGACAGTGAATATATTATTAAATAAAATGGATTTATTTTTGAAGAAGTGATATTAAAAATGAAGTTAAACATTTTAAAGATGTTTTAAAATGTATTATGAATCGAAAGCATAGATTTCCGCAGTTCTTGTTGAAATAGACGTTTTCGAGAAATTTAAGGAAATGGTGGACTGTAAAACTGTTGTTATAGTAAATGATTTCCGAAAGGAAATGTTTTATGTAGTATTGGGATTTTCATATATCTACCTTAAAATTTCGAATCCCTATACTAGTGATTTCGAGTCGTCGTAACGATGTTTTACGTAACATTCGTTTTGACTCAAATAGATGTTAGAATAAATGATTTCCTTAAAGAATGAATGTATACTTAATTTGATTTAAGTATATCGAATATTTTCAAATGTTGAAAATAAATAGATTTGTGAAATACTTATTTTAAATAAGTATGGAAATACTTTTCCAATATGAAATGAACTGTTTTGAGATTTTATCTTCAAAGATAAAATGAAATGTGGAAATTGATTTGAAAATTGTTTTCAAATAGTGAAGTGTGGAAATTTTATATCTAGTAAAGATATTTTTGAAGATGAAATAATTTGGAAAATTATTTGGAATCTGATGATGTTGTGCATCTTTATTGATAGTTAAATAACCGACTATCAATAATTACCTTGAGTAGGTATTTGTTGTGAATTGGATGAATTTGAATGCCACACTTATTTTTGAATAAACGCTCACTATTCGGGTTAACCGGGAAAGGACCATGGGGTCGTATAACCCATTCCGAATATGTGATACGTCGTTATGAATCGCATTTGAAGACCGGTGTTGAAGACCGGATATTTTTGAAAACGGAAGGATTACCGTCGAGTTACTCTACATCGACTGATCTTCGATTTAGAGGTTTTATCACCCTTAGTGACGGGAAGTCCTGACGTGATTGAAAATTATCCGGAAATGCAAGGGCTTCGTGAGAAGTGCCTTCGGTTCTGTTCGATCCCGGAACAGACTTATATGGATTGTGTGTCTGACGTTACAATTTGAGATATAAAGCTGATTTCTTTCAAATACATTTCTGTTGGTGGCGGAGAATTTATTCTCTTAGCTTAACACCCTTCTCTGAGACGTACGAGCTCAGAGGTTATGTAGTTGAAATTCATCAGCGATATATCCCAATTTGGTAACGTGGCATACTGAGTGTTGCTGTGAAATGATCAGTGTTTGATCATTTGCGATATGATCATTTATTTGATCTTATATCTTTGTGATCATAGGTTGATCATTTTTATTGGACCCGAAGCAGGGCTTTTTAAGAAAGCGTAGCTTTGTGGACGAGACTTCGTCGAGCCTCACACCCCGGAAATGGTCGAAACAGGAAGGATGCGGCAAGGTTCTAGGGAGTAGCGCCCCTTAGTGTATGTCATTCCTTCTGGATAAAGGTGGTATCATGGTATGGAGCCTAGATACTTAACCTCTGTGGTTGCTGCAAAAATTTATTTCTTTGTGGTTGTTGCGAATCGGGGATCCTCGGGAAGATCGGTGACGATCGGGGGATGGCATACGCGTGTCAGTAGTTACCTACTTTTGCAGAGGTAACCCGGCCTTGTGTTGGCAGAGATCTAACCGTAATGTTAGGTTATTTCTCGGGTCGTCTATTCCAGGGACGGACCCATCGTGGATAGGAAGTTCCTTAGCCTGACCATTTGTTGGAAATCCAAAGAAACAATACGAGCCTTTACGATTTCAATTGTATAACCTGTCTCCTCAGGAGGCAGCTATAGCAGGCATAATATAATGGTACCTATGCTGGCTAAGATTTATATTATACTTTCGAAATGTTTTCCACTATGCACTAATAATAATATCAAAAATGATTTGATTTTGCGTAGTAAGCATCTTTGACTATCATAAGAAGAAATCTCCTCCAAGTCTGCGTTTGCATTGTGTGTGTGGTGGGAGGTCTTATGGTAGTTTCATTTTCCAAAAGCATTGCGAATTGACATTAAAGTTTTCCTGTTGTTTGTTTTAAAAGATAAACTGTTTTACGATCTCACACCAGTCACCATGACTGACTCGGAGTTTATTGTTTCCCTTCTAAACTCTGGGTGCCCACCAATTTCTACACGGGCAGTCTAGAGTTAGATTATCAGGATATTCTGGAGCTTTGGAGATAAGCTGGATGGCGAGACGTAGTATTTGTATCTGATAGTATTTATTCCGCTGTGTATTCTGTATGAGGACAAGTTATATAACTGTCCATTGTTGTACTGAGTTGTATATTGACTCTGATGATTGATGTATGTATAAAATGATATAGTTCTTTGTTTTAAAGATTATTCATTTATCTATTATATATTGTTCCGCTGCGATGTGTAAGATTCTGATATTGTTTTCTATTCTGATGTTGATGTGTTGTTCTTCTTTTCTTTTTCTCTTCTTTTCTTCTATCTCCTTCTTCTTCTACTTTTTCTTTCTTAAAACCATAACTTTCCGGGTTTCCGGCATTCGATGTCTCGGCAGTCGATAAAGTGAGTATCGATGTTGAATTTTCGAAAGTCGAAAATTTTCGGGACGTTACATTTGGTATCAGAGCATATGGTTAAGCGACAACCCTGCTCTGTTGGGTGTTACTCATTAGAGATAGAGTCAGCAGTACTCTAGAATGAGTTGAGTGTAATAATAGATATGAGCGCGTATTTGTTAGTGAATATAAAAATTGTTTTATATTGTGATGATTGATTTGTTGAGTGGTATATGGATTCTGGTCAATACGAGTAATTAACGATCATTGATAGGAATCTCTAAACACTCGAATAGAACAATTCGGCACAGTATTGTTTTAAATAGGGTAAATGAGATAATTTTGCCCAAAACTATTTTTGTATAGAAAAGAAATGTTTTTCTATGAATTATCATAGTATATGGTTGCATGGATGTTAGGAAGTAATAATAGTGAATTATCATCACTAAAATTGAATAAGAAATTCAAATCATAACTCCAAAGTTAAGAAATAAATTTAAATACAAATGAAATTAAGGAATGTAAATTATAAACGTAACTTATAATTTGAAACGGAATTCCAGAGAAGTATTTGGAAATGTTTTGAAAAGAATTTGAAAATTTTGGAGATTTGGAAAATTTAAATCTTTTGATTTGAAAAATGAATTTCGAAGGTTTTGAAAAATATTTTGGAAAGATGAAAGCTCTAAACTCTTTTCGGTCGCTGGAAAATAATTCCGATGATGATCGCGACATCACCGGTGTTCATTTTCGGGTTTCCAGAAGAGGAATTGCTGCCAAATTGTTTTAAAAACGGAAGTTGTTTGAAAAATTTGAAATTTGTTTTAGAAATTCAAAGGGTAATTTGAATTGTTTTCAAAATGGTTTTGAAAAGGTTGAAAAGACTCTGGAATTGTGAATGAACGAATAAATTTGCAAGTGAATCAATTAAATGAAATGAGATTCAAATTGGAAATGAATGAATTAGTGGATGAATGAATAATTTGCAATTGTAAATGAAATTGAAGACAAATTTGAAATTGTAAGTGAATTGGAATTTGTAATGAGTTAGTAATTGAAACTAAGCTAAAAGAGCAATTATGAATGAAAATTGTTTGGTTAATAGAATAAACCAAAATAGTGAATTGTAAATAAATTTTGGGAATGAACGAAAGTGAATAAAACTGGAATTGAAACTGAATGTTGAAAACGAATGTGAATTGTGCGAAATTAAATGAAGTTTCAAGATTAGTTTGAAGTGAACTAAAGATAATCGATAAAATTCAATATTCAGAAGTTGAATTGAATTCAAATTAGATTGAAATTGAATTCAAATGAATTTGAAGTGTAAACTTGAATGAAAAGAATATGTAACTTCAATAGTGAAGTAAAAATGATATAAGAAGTAAGTATTGAAATTTTGTAATAAAATTTGCGAAATGGTTTGAATGTTGTAACTAGATATTATGGCTAGTAGGATATACAGGTTATAAAGGAATTGGATTTGATTTCAAAGATAAAATTGAATTGCTCGACAAAAGGTAAGTATTTGAATTATAATATGAGTTTTTGCTGATTTTTTCTCTAGCCGCTTGGCTTTTTCTTTTTCTTTTTGAAATCTGAGAGTCCGTAGGGACGTTTTGTAGTAGTGCCGTATTAGCCGCGCAAAGGAGACGCTGGCGAAATTTTTCGAAAATTTCGAGTGTTAGAAAATTTTTGAGAAAATTTTGAAGTTAAAATTTGAATTTAAACTCAAATTTGAATTTAGAAGTTAAACAATGTTGTTTGAAACTTAAAATTGGAGTTGGAAAGTTAGTAGAAATGATAACGAATCTTTAGTAGAAAGATTTGTTTTGAAAGATTGATAAGACTATTAGAATGTTGAAAGATAGTAGACGAGTTAAGGACCACTTTTCTTAACTTGTAATTTCGAGGACGAAAATCTTTTAAGGGGGGAAGTTTGTAACGACCCAGAATTTTGAACGAATTAAATTGAGGATATTTAATTAATTTTAAATATTTGAACGATGATTTAATTTGAATCCTCGATATAAATTCAATTTTGGCAATTTAATTACAGAATTTAATCTGTTGATAGTTGAATAAAAAATTTAAATCTTCAATTTTAAGCTGAAGAAAAATATTTCAAAAGCTTTTAAAATTCGTATTGATGGTACTGAAGATAACAGAAGCTTCAGAATCTAATTTCAAACCTTTTCGTTCAGTTTTGAAATAAATCGTTCGAACCAATATTTATAAAATAGTCATTTTTCAAACAGTCTCGGAATTTGACGAAACCAGTTTCATTGGGTCCGTAATATTGTATTATTACCGGGTTCCAAATTTCGTGTTAATCGGAGTTGTTGTGTGAGAATACGACTCGCAAACGCATTGAAATAAAATCAAATTCGATTTAAATTTAAAGTTTAAAATCTGGTCAACTCAGTACATTGTCTCCCCTTTGTTTCAGCCTTTAAACGCGCCGAGCATCACGCAAAAGAAATCGTGCCAACCATTCCCTTTGTTTTCAAATACGTCTTCTCCATTCCCTCCCCAGTTCAAATCGAAACAAACGAAAACATTTTCGTTCAAATTCAAAGAACAATGGCAGAACAAAAATCGAGCCACTTCATCCCCAAATTCAAAAGCAAAGACGAGGCTGCGATGTCTCTCCCTCGTTCAAATTCGAAGGAAGAGGATGTTGCATCGATTGGTGATGGGCTCGTCGCGAGCTAGGGTTGTTCGCGCGAGGCTTCGATGGGTGTTCGAGCACGCGGAAATCGAAGGAGGTTCCACGTACGCGTGGGCACGGAAGTCTGGGTCGCGATTCAAGGGAAGGCTCGCTGGCGGCAATTCGCGTGGGCGGCGAATCAAAGGCGAGCGGCGACTCGCGATTGGAGGCAGGCGAAGTGAAATGGGGTCGTGACAGCCGGTGGTGGTTCGACTGGAAGCGTGGGAATTCGCGAGGCAGTAGCAGCGGTGGGTAGGCCGGGGTGATGTTCGCAAGTGAGGCTGGGGGCTTCGACGTCATCGTGGGAAAGCTCGAAGGTAGGAGGGATCATCGTTGTCGATGAGAGGTCGCGTGAATCTGGGATGAGGGTGGTGATACTCGGCAGCCTGGGTTACGTTCGGTAGTAAGGTAATTCGATTTTTATTTTATTTTGAAAGGAAAATCATTCGTAAATTGACTTATTAAAATTCATTTTTGTTACAGAAGAATAATTTATTTAAGTAAAAATTTAGTTGAGATTTAATTTTAATTTGGTAAATTTGTTAAGAGTAATCTGTTTAAAATTAAAAGAAATCAGTTAAGATTAAAAGTAGTGGATTTATTTGTTAAAGGAAAATTTAGTTTTTAAAAGTTTAATTGTAGTTAAATAAATATTTTATTAAAGAAATTTAGTCTTAACTTTCATTTTTAGTTAAATAAATTTAAAAGAGAATTAGTTTGAAATTTAATCATTGGATAATTAAAATTACTAAAAACGATAATTGAATTGTTCGATTTTATTTCGAATATTGATAAACTGTATAAAATTGTTATACCAGGTTAAAAATCGAGAAAACAAAACTGAAATGGAAAATGGATTGCAAATAAAAGCTAAGGTGAGATTTTTCTCACTCGATTTAAAAGTGGAATTTTCAGTTATTGATTGATGATATGATTGCTATGTTGATGTGATATTAGATATGATAGGATATATCTATATATATAGCAGTATATACATATTGGCATATGTATATATTGGATTGATGATTTCCCGCCTCGTATAGCGGATGAGACCCTATTGCGCCGTTAGTAAGCGGATTTATAAAAACCTATATACCGCGATAATTCCGTACTGGAGCGGAATTGGTATTGTGCTAACATCTTTGGATGCAGGGAAACAGGTTGGAGGGATCCAACTGGACCCCTCACATTGATTGGATTTATTTCTACTGTGATGTGATAATCTGTGAATGATTATTGATGTTATTGAATTGATGTCTGGAAATTGTTGAAAGCTAAAATTTAGCTGAATGGATGTTTGATATCATTGGATTCCAAAAATAAACGAAATTGAATTTTTGGTAATTCAAGCAGAAAATTTTAAGTGAATTGATTTTTTGAAATTGAATAAAATTTGAAGAAAAGAATTTAAAGGTATAAAAGTTTATTTTTATAGCATTATCGAATTTATTCCAGAATAAAGTGAAAATGTTAAGTAAATGGATTTCGTAAAATAGTGATTTTAAATTGAAGAATTTAATTTAAAATTTGGATTTTTAAAATAGATTGAAAGAAACGATTGAAATTTATTTTCTTAAAAAGGAATTTATTTAAGAGAAGATAAGTTGGAAATCCTATTAGAAATTTAATTGGTAAATTGAAACAAATTGGGAAATCAATGTAAAATGATTTCAAATTGAAGAATCCATTGTTAAAAACAGAATATTGAATAATGTGAGGAAAATAAGGAATTTACTTAGTAGTGATAAATAAATTCTTAAATCAATATCGAAATTGATTTGGGATTGAAGTTTTTATAAATAGAATTGGAATTTATAAAAGTGTTTATAAATCCGAAATCACTTATTCTGATAAGTAAAATATAGAAGTTGATAAAAAGAAGATTTATAAGTCGAGTTGTTACTAAAATAGGAATAGAATTTATAAACGTGTTTATAAATTCAAAATCAGTTGAATTTGAGAAATTAAAAATAGAAGATTTTTAAAGAAGGTATATTCGCGATTTTGGATAGCGAATTTTTATTGAGATAAAAATGTGTAGAAATGATTGAAATTGGGTTAAGTGAATTATATTCACGATTTTGGACAGTGAATATATTATTAAATAAAATGGATTTATTTTTGAAGAAGTGATATTAAAAATGAAGTTAAACATTTTAAAGATGTTTTAAAATGTATTATGAATCGAAAGCATAGATTTCCGCAGTTCTTGTTGAAATAGACGTTTTCGAGAAATTTAAGGAAATGGTGGACTGTAACACTGTTGTTATAGTAAATGATTTCCGAAAGGAAATGTTTTATGTAGTATTGGGATTTTCATATATCTACCTTAAAATTTCGAATCCCTATACTAGTGATTTCGAGTCGTCGTAACGATGTTTTACGTAACATTCGTTTTGACTCAAATAGATGTTAGAATAAATGATTTCCTTAAAGAATGAATGTATACTTAATTTGATTTAAGTATATCGAATATTTTCAAATGTTGAAAATAAATAGATTTGTGAAATACTTATTTTAAATAAGTATGGAAATACTTTTCCAATATGAAATGAACTGTTTTGAGATTTTATCTTCAAAGATAAAATGAAATGTGGAAATTGATTTGAAAATTGTTTTCAAATAGTGAAGTGTGGAAATTTTATATCTAGTAAAGATATTTTTGAAGATGAAATAATTTGGAAAATTATTTGGAATCTGATGATGTTGCGCATCTTTATTGATAGTTAAATAACCGACTATCAATAATTACCTTGAGTAGGTATTTGTTGTGAATTGGATGAATTTGAATGCCACACTTATTTTTGAATAAACGCTCACTATTCGGGTTAACCGGGAAAGGACCATGGGGTCGTATAACCCATTCCGAATATGTGATACGTCGTTATGAATCGCATTTGAAGACCGGTGTTGAAGACCGGATATTTTTGAAAACGGAAGGATTACCGTCGAGTTACTCTACATCGACTGATCTTCGATTTAGAGGTTTTATCACCCTTAGTGACGGGAAGTCCTGACGTGATTGAAAATTATCCGGAAATGCAAGGGCTTCGTGAGAAGTGCCTTCGGTTCTGTTCGATCCCGGAACAGACTTATATGGATTGTGTGTCTGACGTTACAATTTGAGATATAAAGCTGATTTCTTTCAAATACATTTCTGTTGGTGGCGGAGAATTTATTCTCTTAGCTTAACACCCTTCTCTGAGACGTACGAGCTCAGAGGTTATGTAGTTGAAATTCATCAGCGATATATCCCAATTTGGTAACGTGGCATACTGAGTGTTGCTGTGAAATGATCAGTGTTTGATCATTTGCGATATGATCATTTATTTGATCTTATATCTTTGTGATCATAGGTTGATCATTTTTATTGGACCCGAAGCAGGGCTTTTTAAGAAAGCGTAGCTTTGTGGACGAGACTTCGTCGAGCCTCACACCCCGGAAATGGTCGAAACAGGAAGGATGCAGCAAGGTTCTAGGGAGTAGCGCCCCTTAGTGTATGTCATTCCTTCTGGATAAAGGTGGTATCATGGTATGGAGCCCAGATACTTAACCTCTGTGGTTGCTGCAAAAATTTATTTCTTTGTGGTTGTTGCGAATCGGGGATCCTCGGGAAGATCGGTGACGATCGGGGGATGGCATACGCGTGTCAGTAGTTACCTACTTTTGCAGAGGTAACCCGGCCTTGTGTTGGCAGAGATCTAACCGTAATGTTAGGTTATTTCTCGGGTCGTCTATTCCAGGGACGGACCCATCATGGATAGGAAGTTCCTTAGCCTGACCATTTGTTGGAAATCCAAAGAAACAATACGAGCCTTTACGATTTCAATTGTATAACCTGTCTCCTCAGGAGGCAGCTATAGCAGGCATAATATAATGGTACCTATGCTGGCTAAGATTTATATTATACTTTTGAAATGTTTTCCACTATGCACTAATAATAATATCAAAAATGATTTGATTTTGCGTAGTAAGCATCTTTGACTATCATAAGAAGAAATCTCCTCCAAGTCTGCGTTTGCATTGTGTGTGTGGTGGGAGGTCTTATGGTAGTTTCATTTTCCAAAAGCATTGCGAATTGACATTAAAGTTTTCCTGTTGTTTGTTTTAAAAGATAAACTGTTTTACGATCTCACACCAGTCACCATGACTGACTCGGAGTTTATTGTTTCCCTTCTAAACTCTGGGTGCCCACCAATTTCTACACGGGCAGTCTAGAGTTAGATTATCAGGATATTCTGGAGCTTTGGAGATAAGCTGGATGGCGAGACGTAGTATTTGTATCTGATAGTATTTATTCCGCTGTGTATTCTGTATGAGGACAAGTTATATAACTGTCCATTGTTGTACTGAGTTGTATATTGACTCTGATGATTGATGTATGTATAAAATGATATAGTTCTTTGTTTTAAAGATTATTCATTTATCTATTATATATTGTTCCGCTGCGATGTGTAAGATTCTGATATTGTTTTCTATTCTGATGTTGATGTGTTGTTCTTCTTTTCTTTTTCTCTTCTTTTCTTCTATCTCCTTCTTCTTCTACTTTTTCTTTCTTAAAACCATAACTTTCCGGGTTTCCGGCATTCGATGTCTCGGCAGTCGATAAAGTGAGTATCGATGTTGAATTTTCGAAAGTCAAAAATTTTCGGGATGTTACAATTATGAAGAAAGAAAGGGGTAGAAAATAGAAAAGAAGAGAAGAAAGAAAGAAACAACAACAATGATCTCACAGCGGAACGAATAAATTATATTAATAACATAAACTATTACATAGTATACAACACTTATCAGAGTTTACACAACTATACAACACATACTAGACAGTTATAAACATCTGTCTAGATATTACAACTCAAATACAATACAAGACTCTAACACAGATATCAACACAGCGGAATACTATATCTACGAACGCCGAAGCCTCCTGCTCCATTGCTCCTCCATAATTCGTCAAAGCTAAACCTGAATCCCTTGATTGATTAAATTCTCTAATCATTTATTAAAAATCTATACTTATCTAAACAAATGATTAATCCCAAATTAATTAACCTTAATTAATTAACTTATAACCTTAATTATTTAATTAATTAACACTAAATCATTAATTAATTAAATTATTAAATTATTCTTACTAATTTAATTTATTATAAATCATTTAAACCTTAATTACTTTCTAAATTAAAGTATTAACCTTTAACTATTTTAACAAAAGACTTCAAACATTTACTTTAAAATCTTTCTTTAATTCATTTCAAAATTAAAGATTTAAAATAATTATAATTTAACTTTAACCAAATTTAAATCAAATTTACAAAATCTTCTTAAATTCAATGTTAAGAAACACTTAACCTTATAAAAGAATTTTATAAGATTTTTAAACCAATTTATTTATTCAAACCTTTTTAAATTATACTTTTAAACATTTAAAGATGTTTAAACATTTTAATAAAAAATTTATTTATTCTGGAATACAATTTAAACTTGAATCCATACCTTCAAATTTGATTTAAAACTGGATTTAAATCTTGCTTTCAAATTTTAAAATAAGTTAAAGTTTTTAAAAACAAACAGATTAAAAAGAAAACTGCAACAGGTAATTGACCCGAGCTAAAACATTAATTACCCGAGAAAAATAACAGAAAACCCGAGACTAACTTCGAGTTTCTTTCCTTTCCTTTTTAAACTTGTTATATTTAAAAATTTTTTAAAAACTGTTAAACCCACGCAAGTTTCCCCGAGAACGAACTCGAACCAGAACCCTATCTCCTCGAGAACATCTTCCTCAAACTCTAAAAACTACTGATGCACGCAAATGTCACCGTGCACGTGCACGTTGCTCTGGACGTTGCTGCCACCTCGACGACGACGCTCTCAAGTCGACGATCGACCACCAACCCGAATACGACCATCAGAAATTCAACATCAACTCGATTTCGAAATCGAGTAACCCATCACCATTTCGAACCAGGAACCCAAAGCCTGGAAAACTCTCGAATTCAACTTTCTGACCACCGGAGCGCCAGACCTTCTAGCCGTACCTTCGTCAACGTTCCTTGGCTACTCGTAAAAATTTGAGTACCCAAGAGTTTATAAAACACCAGTAACATCTTATTTGAAAATGCTCCTCATATTCTAAGAATTAACATCCAAAATTTGCTAAAATCAGACGAGGTTTTATTTTATTTTATTTGATATAATTTTGTGTAAAATTGAAAAATAAATTTTGACAATTGGAGAGAAAGGGAAAGGCCAACCGTGAGAAGAAAGAAAAAGATAAAGAAAGGAAAAATTAAAATGAGAGAAAATCAGGGGATTTTGTTTTAGTGGGAGAATAAAACATTTTATTTCTCTTTTATTCTAATTAATTATCAATGAAATATCATCCATACCCCTTCGGGCGACATCATTCCATCATATGCATGATTATTTCCAATAGCCTGTTACGCAGTTAACTATATTTAAAACTCATTTAAATATATACCGACATCATACATCAATATATATAACTTTTATATATACATCCAAATAATTACTATTCTCCAAAACTCAAATAAATTATTAACTAATATTTTTTAAATGTTAATTAATTTATAACATTTTATAAAGTAACTAAATCACATTATTTTTCAAAGAATTCATGTGCGGTTGTGAGACTTAGAGGTATGGATTCAGTCAGTGGTAAATAAGGAAAAATTCAAATATTAACGTTCACACGTCACATTAACTAGTGGTGCGACAATTTGATCGAATTCATCACTTATATATATCTTTTCATTGGTAGAATCATATTTTACATTTTATTAAGCGGTATCAATGGTGACAATAATTTATGCATGTTCTCTTCGTCAGTACTATATCACTTTAGGATATATGAAGTCAGGTATTGGTCAAACATCAAGATTATCCACATTCAACTCGATCAGTCCATAAACAAAATCTGCGATTGAATAATAACATTTATTATTATTTGTTCTACTTAACTAATTATATCACATATAACAAATTATATAACATAAATCATACACCTTTATTACGAACAAGATTTACCATGGAGTTAAATATACGTAACATATCACATAATCGTCGTGCATACTACTATTTATTTCTGTTAGAATGCAAAAACTATGTGAAATTGGGAAATGGAGACAAGTGCATGGAAACTAAGTAAAGATAGCTAAACCATTTAAAGAGAAAATGTTGTATCTAAAGAATTAAACGTTTATCATCTATGCTTAGAATGGAGAATGGTGTAAGACTAATGTAGCAGCCAATGATGTCAAGGAAGTAACATTAAGAAAGGAGAAAGGTGTAACAACCTATAATGTTGAAATACAACATTATTTGTTGAATTGATAGTATAAGGCCTAGTGGCAATTAGAAGTCTATTCACAATGATATAAGAGAACGTTGGTGTAAGACTTAGGTGGCAACCGATTGTCTATTCACAACGATATACAAGAACGTAATCGCCAGATTTGAGTGGCAACCCAAATATCCGTTCATGACATTATTTGAAAGTGATGGTATAAGGCCCGAGTGACAATTTAATATGTCAATACTAGACGTTAGGTAGGAGTAATAAGTAAGGCCTAAGAGGCAACAGAAAAGAAATTACTGCAAAACCTAGTCACGATGTGATAGTGAGCATAAGAAACACTTATGGATGAAATGTTGTTTGGTGATGACGATTCATATTATGATGCTCAATTTACTTAACAAGATTATATTGATGATGTTGGATTTATGAGAGGACAACACATTCCGCTAGGCAACGTGCTCTCACAATGTTTTATGTTTACTGTAACAACCATTTTTTCGAACCCATAGTATTATATAAATTAAATTAAAATAGAAGTGTTTGAATTCGATTTTTATAATTTTTATTTTTGGATCAAATTATTATTCAATTAAAGTCTATTTAATAAATGATTTTGTTATAATAAAATTTGAATTGGTTAACAAATTCCTTTTTAGATAATATATTAAAATTTAATTAAAATGTTTTAATAAATATAAAATATATTAAAGTGTAAATAATTTTGTATACTTGAAATAAATGAAAAGAAGTATATTTGATATTTAATTAAACCAATAAATCGACAAGAATGAATTACTAAATATAGCGAACTGATATTAAATTGAATAGAACTGTGTAGCTGTTGAATTATATTCATAGAATAAAATGTAAATCAGTTTAAATTAAATGGAAATCTAATTATACACAAATTAAAAGAGTTTCTTGAAAAAGAAAATAAAAGGGAAATAGAAAAGAAAGGAACTTAAATTAAGGCCTAAATCAACCAGCCCATAACCATATACCTAAACTCATTCTTTTTGCTAATCCTTTTATTCCAAACCCGTTCACTTGCTCCCAAAATCCGCTATTCTTTCAGCCCCAGAATCGATTCAACGATCAAAGAAAAAAAAGACATCGCGGAAAAGAAAATCGAGAACCTAGGTTGACGCAAGTCATCGACGAGGAAGTGGGCCGTGTGCGTGCGACTTGGAAGCGGGAGGTCGATCGAAGGAGGATGCAAGAGGGTGGTGGAATCAGGTTGGAGTTGAGGGTTTCACGTGTGAGTAATTCAAGGCTGGGGCAGAGCATGCGAAGTCGACATCGACAGTAGGAGGCGAGTGCTATCTTGGTGAGGGTCGAGGAATCTTCGATTCGTGATTTCTGGGTGAGCATGACTTGATGGCCTCGTGTTTGTGGAGGGCAGCGACAATAGTTTGTAATGATTGGAGGCAAACAATTATTCGAGTGAGTTATTTTTAACTCACACTTCTATATCTACATAAATGAATATCCTTATACATGCCATGATATGGTTGTTTGGGTGATAATTGTTGATTTTTAATTATTGAATTAGTTAAAGTACGAATGCATGCAATGAATTGTTATATGTTTTGCATATAGTCTGGATTGATTGGTTTGGAATATTGATTCCTTGAATGACTTGATAGTACAAATTTATAAACATAGCTCTCTCCGTTTGTGAATTATAATTTTATAGTATGTTGATACTTGTATATCGTTGTGTGATCGGAGTTGTCAAAAAGCAACTCAGATCTCCAAGAAATTTTATATTATGGAATGAGATTTTATAGAGCGATGTTTTGGCTCTTCAAGATATATTTTGGATGGATTTAGTGTTTAGATGTTTTTAAAAGATTCTCAAAATGAGATTTTACCTATTTGGATCCATATTGGAATTTAGTTTATAGAATATAGTTAAATTAAATTAAAATCTTAACTTCTTATTTCAAAATTTCTTTTCAAAGCTTTTAAAAATGAGCAATATTTAATTATAAAACCTTTTTAAATTTTCTATTTCAAATATATAATTTTGAAAATGTTTTAGAGGAAAAAGATAAAATAGGGTATTATTTTATAAAAGCTATTATGAAGGTAATAATTTCAGTTTTAAGTGATTTTAATTATAAAAAAGGTTTAATAATTTTGAATGTGTTCAACCTTTGTAAATAAACAACTCTTCTTTAAAATGAGTTTATTGATTTAAAAGTGATTTTGGAAAATTATATCTTTGTACATAAAATTAATAAAACTCTTTTATTTTATTTATTATGGATTTGAGATTTTAATGAGGTTTCGTGTTTTTCTATGAAACAAAGAATTTTAATAAACGATCGAAGTATCAAATGGTTGTGGGACATTTCGTATAATTCTTTCGCTTATTATTATAATTTGTTAAATAGAGTTTGAGTGAAAATTACTAGCTTTTAATAAATACTTGAATTTATTTTTTGATATGAGACAGTTAGTTAAATTCTAGTGATTTCTAAAGTGAAACTATTTACACTTTAGAGTTGTATTACCTTAGCGTGTTCGTATTTCAGGCCGATAGATTCCCGAGAGAAGATGACACATTGTTCATTGACCCGAGAGTCAATATTTGGGTAGCGACTGACGAAATTTCTTGAAGAGGCGTTAGCGATTTTGCCAGACGAAAGTGTTTAGTGAGGTGGTAGCGACCTTGTCCTCCCGACGAAACTGCTTAGTGAGGTGGTAGCGATCTTGTCTTCATGGTGAAACTGCTTAGTGAGGTGTTAGCAACCGTGTCATTCCGACGAAACTGTTTGGTGAGGTGTTACCGACTTTGTCCTTCCGACACATGTAATGCCCCAGAAATTCATGAAACCTTATTTTGGTTGAATTTTGAAAATATATGAATTTATTTGTATAGGAATGTATGGAATTAATTGTGTGCAAGTGTGTGTGCATGTGTGCACATGCACACTGATATGGCACAAGGAAGAACTCCAAATTTTTCTGAAATTAAAACAAGAACTGGAAAAGCCTTACAAACATGATTTTGTAATGAAAATTATCAAACCAGACATGGATATTTGATTTCTGGATTTATATGGATTATTTTAGAAAATAAGACAAAGCAAGTTTTGTTTGAACCAATAAACAGATTTTACTTAATTTAAACCCAGGATAAATTAGATAAGGATTTGAAACATGTATGCACATATATGTGTATGTCTTTCTGAAACTAAGGAGGAGTTAAGTAAGCCAAGATAAGATATGTATGCATATGTACATTTCTATAAGTACTGAAAGTATTAAAAAGAAATAAGCAAGGGAAAGCATAACATTAAAATAGCAAAAGACATATTGCAAGCAAAACAATTGCTTTAGGCAGAAAATAGAAAGGAGGATTTTTAGAAAATAAACAAGTGACAATGTCACACAATTGTCATGATTTAGAAAGAGAACAAAATAGATATTCTGGAAAAGAAAAAGGGGAATGAGCATTACATGGCCGGGGTACTAAGGGTGAGAATAAGCAAATGAGAATTGCATGAGCACTGGCCACGGTAAGTATGAGATTTTACATTTGTAAAACCCTAGAAAACCTCTCTTATAAATCCAAGTTTAAACCAGAAAAATCACTTTCTACCCGAGACATTTAAGAAAACAAAGAAGAAAAATATTTGCAAGAAGAAAGGCAAAGTTTCAAAGGGTTTCTTTTCTGGATTAAGCAAAAGGAGCATTTTCTGTGAGTAATCTCACTAAACCCATGGCATTAAGTCCTGTTATGAGGCAGCCAAGTTTATGTTATTTTTCTACATATTTCTGATTTTATTACTATGGTTTTAATGGATGCTTTAATGGGTGTTTATGAATGCTTTTGATTGCTTTGATGGTTGAGTACTTTGCTCTGTTTGGTTACACCCAGAAATGTTAAAGCATGAAATCATGAAAGTAAATAGAGAATACTTGTAACTGGTTTGGACATGACATGGAAAATACAGAAATCAATATATATATATGAGTTGCATTACACTTGTGTAAGTGTTGAGGCTCAAATGAAAGATTCATGGGTGCAATGGAAATACCCAAAAGTGCTGAACCCTTGATCAAACAGAAAACCCATGAGCCAGAAATCTTGTTTAAGCTAGATCTTGAATTTAGTTCAAACATGGTTGCTTATGAAACAATAATAACCCACATGCCTAGTCTCTATTCACAGTTGTAAATATTTTTGTATTTTCTTTAAGCCATAATATTTGAAAATATGATTTCCCCTGGATATGAATGTTAGCTTGTTTTTGAATTATGCTTGTAAGTTTTATGTAATGTTTCATGTACACTGTGATTCAATCACCTAGCTATCTCATGATAGGATCAAACATGAACACTTAGTAAATAAACTAAGGATTGTGGGCCAAGAAGATTGCTGGAATGCTTGTTATATTTAAAGTATGCAAGTTGGCACATGGCTTGTTTAAGCCTTGAGATCTTTGTGCAATATTGTGAATTATTTTATTGCAATGTGTCCCCGTGATTCCTTTATGGAAGATGAGGCTAGGAATTAATT
This sequence comes from Allium fistulosum, assembly GCA_030737815.1. NCBI lineage: Eukaryota > Viridiplantae > Streptophyta > Magnoliopsida > Asparagales > Amaryllidaceae > Allium > Allium fistulosum. The sequence goes on along the minus strand of CM060905.1, from coordinate 942,414,431 downwards.
TGGTAAATGCAACCCTAAATTGATGAAGTAGGAACTTGAGTTATTCCTAGGTTGGTTAGATTGGAGCTATGATAGTTCCTGAGTATCTCTGTTTGACATGTATGTTTGCATAGTTGAAAGGGTGTACATAATTAGTTTTAATACTGATCATATATGCACAATATATCAGAAACAAGTCAGGCAAATTGATTAAAGAAGTTATGCCAACCTATACAAAATGCTTATGTCTCACTTATCTACTTAATATCATGGAATTTTTGATATTGCTCATACCAGATCTTGTATCCGACCCTTGTTTGCTTATGGCATCTGGGGTGTCTCATTTAAAATGGGGCAGCCTCTAATGCTCTTTCAGGGAATGCTGGTTCTAAATAGGAAGCTGCTATGGCTAATGAGAATGATTGGATAAGCATGCTAAATTAGAATTAAATAAGAGCTTAGAATGAACTATTTGCATGTAATCTTGGAAGTTTTATAATTCTGCTTTTGTTGTTATGTAATGATCTTGAATGTTTGGATTTTATTTAGTTGTTTCAATTGAATCTGATAATGTATTAAGGTTGGGAAAAACCAAAGACTTAGTTGAATCTTATGCAAGAAAATATCTTTGAGTATTATGGTAGAAATCTGTAGATGATATATGCCTATATTTGAGAAATGGATACATACATATATATATTGTGTATTAGTCAATTTTGAGTCACTTAAAAACTTTAAGTTTTGAGGTTAAAAATCTGAGTTTAGCTAGAAGTAATATTTCAAGAATTTTGTGACTATATACAGAAGTGTTTTGATAAAAGAAATAATATATATATTTTGTGCACTGTATAAAGATGTGTACATGTTTTTAAGGGATTTTTCAAGTATCTTGTATCCGAATTTACATTGCAATAGCCAGGCACTAATGTTTTGATGGCCTAGTCATAAGGTTAACCCACCTCAAAAGGAGTGAGGTCTGGGTTGATCAAGATGACCAGAGTTTTTGGGTTTAAAGGAAGAAAATGCACTTTGTAAAATCTGAAGCTTTTTTTGCAAATGCATGTACAAAGACATTTTCAAATACTTGAGCAATTCACTTTTATTTTGAGTAGCTTTCTTAGTCCAGAGAGCACAATACATCTGATATGCACACATATTACTTAAATACTACTTTTGTTAAATGACCATAAAATCTGGATTTTCTAAATCCAGTAAAGCAACCTTTAAATTAGGATGCAAGCTGAGGTAACTCAGGGATTAGGGAATGGAATTGATTCAGAGAAACACAACTATATAAATTGTGAATGAATCACTCAACTGGCTTGGTTATAAGTAAAGGAATTTGTGATAAAATCACTCATGTTGAAAATGATAAATGTGTATATCATTTTTCTTTCTAGCTTTTGATCAAATATCAAACAATTAGATTAAAACTATGATGACTTGCTATATAATCTGAGATCACTTTGCTAAGCAAAACTAACAGACAATCACCATAAGAATGATCAAAATTACTAGGTATCTCATGATATATGATTATGGGATTCACTCCCATGACTCAAATATCAAAACCAAGGAAAATGAGCTATGTACTGGTTGATTAGAAACTCAAATTCAATCAGGATGCACTCTTGCTTACCAACACTCTGATCTAAGCAAGAGGGTCACATACATCTTCATATGTGTGTGAATATTTATTAATGAACTGATATAAATATATTAGTGGAAAAAATAGGATCATGAATAATTTAACAGAAAGGATAAATGACTCTAGGAAATTTATTAATGTAAAAAAAATCCTAGTAAAAATTAGGTAAAATAAATAGGGTCATTTCATTTGGTATCAGAGCTATGTTAAAACTATACATAGCTAAGAATGATTGTATTGATTGATTGAAGTACTATAACCATATGTATGTACTGTTTGTTTGTTTGAGTAAAATAATAATTCAGATAGAAAGTTATAGCAAAAGAAAAATACTCATGATAAACTAACCCTATCTACCCATACCCTAGTTATCCAATCATGGTAGGAAGAGGATCTCATCACAATGCAGGATCAAGTGCACCACAAATGCTTGATATGCAAGACTTTATGAGGGCTTTAAGGGATGGAGTAGGGCAGAGACTTGAGAACCCACATGAGGAACTTTCAAAACTATTAAACACTTATACCAATTTGGGAGGCAAGAGCTTTGAAGGGACTGAAAATGTGATGGAAATTCAAGCATGGTTGAGAACACTGGACAGAATTTTCAATGACATGCAATTGGATGATCAAAGGAAGAGGCAAGTGGCCTCAAGACAACTGAAAGGTGTGGCTTTAAGCTGGTGGGAGGTAGTCATAGCTGGGAGGATTGAGAATGAAATCACTTGGAATCAATTCAAGGAGATGTTGGAAGCTAGATTTGTTCCAGCATCAGCTAAAACTCCATTGCTCGAAGAATTCATCAGACTTAGGCAGGAAACCTTTAATGTGACTGAGTATACTCAAAGGTTTGAGGGCTTGTCTAAGTATGGAGCTATGCTTGTGGCTGATGAGGCATCAAAGAATGATAGGTATATTAAGGGTTTAAACCCAGGGCTTAGTAGGGCTATGTTGCCATATGCAGATAAAACCTTTGATCTGGCCTTAAAGTTTGAGCAACATGACAAGGAGAGGGAGAAGTATAGGAGTTTTAAGAACAACAACAACAAGAAAAATAAGGGAAGGTATCACCCCTATGACAAAAAGAAGGAGGAGACAGAAAGCAAGAAAACCCATGATACTAAGACCACTGATACAAAGAGGAAAATAGTGTGTCATCATTGTGGAAAAGAAGGACATATCAAACCAAGGTGTCCAGAATTGAAGGGAGGAGCTTTCAAGTGCTACCTATGTGGTAAGGAGGGACATATCAAGAGAAATTGCCCTGAGTATAAACAGCAAGGGAAGCTAACAAGTTTGGAGAGCAAAAGCAAATCCACAGCAGAAGCTATTGCAGAAAACCATGGTCAAGTGGAAGGTACCTTATTTATTTGTACCCTACCCATATCAGTAGTGTATGATACAGGGGCAACACATTCTCTGATTTCCCATGAATTAGTTGCATTGCTTAAATTAAATTGCATACTGGTTGAAACCCCTTTGTTAGTGCAAAGCCCATTAGGAAGTTCTAGTGTTTTAAACATGATTTGTGTGGATGTGGAATTAAACATAGGAGGAAATGTTTTTATTTCCAATTTATATGTTTTAAATTACCCAAATATAGGTGTTATATTGGGTGTAGACTGGTTAAGGCAATACAAAGCCATAATTAATTTAGACCCATCCACCATATCATTACAAAATTCTAGAGGCCAAAGAATCACAATTTTGTGTGAAGTAGCCAAAGAAAGGAAATTATATCATTTGATTGACTTAGATAAGGATTCCAGTGAGCCTTCTATTGAATAAATCCCCATAATTAACAAATACTTGGACGTGTTTGGAGAAGTTAAGGGTGTTCCACACCACAGACCAGTGGAATTTCAGATTAGTCTCATACCAGGAGCAAGTCCAATTATTAAGAAACCCACTAGGATGGGGCCAAGTGAGTTGAAGGAGTTGAAGAAACAGTTAGAAAAATTGGAAAGCAAAGGATTTATAAGACCAAGTAATTCATGCTGGGGTGCTCCAGTAGTGTTTGTAAGAAAACATGATGGTACTTTAAGGATGTGTATAGATTACAGGGAGCTAAACAAAGTCACTATCAAAAACAAGTACCCCTTACCTAGAATTAATGATCTTTTTGATCAACTTAGTGGAGCAAAAATATTTTCTAGGTTAGACTTGGCATCTGGATTCCATCAGATGAATGTTGATGACTCAAGTGTTAAGTATACAGCCTTTAACACTAGGTATGGTTTATATGAGTTTCTTGTCATGCCATTTGGGTTGACAAATGCCCCATCATACTTTGTAGACTTGATGAATAGGATATTCAGGGATTATTTAGACAAGTTTGTATTGATTTTTATTGATGATATTTTGATTTATTCTAAAATAGTAGAGGAACATGAAAATCACTTACACCTTGTTTTATCTAGATTAAGAGAAAAAGATTTAAAAGCAAAGTTTTCTAAGTGTGCATTTTGGAAGGAAGAAGTGCATTTCCTTAGGCATGTTATATCTGCCAAAGGCATTTCAGTGAACCCCAATAAAGTTGTGGCTATCCAAGCATGGAAAAGACCAAGCACAGTAGGAGAAGTTAGGTCATGTATGGGGATGGCAGGGTATTATAGAAGATTTATAAAGGATTTTTCTAAGATGTCATCACCTCTTACCAACCTAACTAGAAAGAACCAACCCTTTATATGGACTGAGAAATGTGAGCAAGCCTTTAGTAAAATCAAGGAGGCCTTAGTCAATGCACCAGTGTTAAGAGTACCAGAGGGAAATGAGGATTTGATTGTTTATACTGATGCAAGTGGTTCTGGGCTAGGAGGTGTATTGATGCAGCAAGATCAAGTTATAGCCTATGCATCAAGACAATTGAAGCCACATGAATCAAGGTATGCAACCCATGATCTTGAGTTGGCAGCAGTGGTATATAAACTAAAGCTCTGGAGACATTATCTTCTAGGTGCTAAGTTTATTTTATACACTGACCATAAAGCATTGAAATATCTCTTTTCACAAAAAAGATTTGAATATGAGGCAGCATAGATGGGTTGAGTTTCTAGCAGCATATGATTTAGACATACTTTATACTCCAGGAAAAGCTAATAAGGTTGCAGATGCTTTGAGCAGGCAGCATGCAAAAGTAGCCAAATGATAGAAGAGTTTAGAAATTTATCTCTACTTACTGATTTGGAAATTGAGGAAAACAATGAGGTGAACATGGAGATGATTGAAGAAAGGAGTAAAGGAAAATTAAGTTTGATAACTTTGCAATCAGATTTAATTTTGAAAGTGGGGAAAATGCAAGAGGAAGATCTAGATTTATTAGAAAAGAAAACTCTAATAGAAAAAGGAGAAGAAGTAGCAAACTACCACACTGATAAGAATGGTTACTTAAGGAATAAAGGTAGGATATGTGTTCCAGAAGATATAGGGTTGAAGGAAGAGATACTTAGAGAATATCATAGGAGTAAATACTCCATACATCCAGGCAGCACCAAGATGTACCAAAACTTGAAGAGGGATTATTGGTGGAGAGGGATGAAGGCAGATGTAGCCAAGCATGTTGCAAAGTGTATGACTTGCCAACAAGTCAAGGCAGAAACCCAAAGACCCTCAGGCCTATTGCAACCCCTAAGTATACCACAGTGGAAGTGGGAAGATATATCTATGGATTTCATAGATGGTCTGCCTAGATCTAAAAGGGGAAACACAAGCATATGGGTCATAGTTGATAGGCTAACCAAAGTAGCCCATTTTATCCCAGTGAAGTCAGAAAGAAATGCACCAAAACTAGCTCAGACATTCATGAGAGAAGTAGTGAGACTACATGGCATTCCTAAAACAATAGTGAGCGATATGGACACAATCTTTACATCCAGATTTTGGAAGAGCTTTCAAGAAGCCATGGGGAGTGAATTATGCTTGAGTACTACATACCACCCCCAATCAGATGGCCAAACTGAAGTAATAAACAAGGTTTTGGAGGATTTGTTGAGGGCATGTGCATTGGACTTTGGAGGTAATTGGGAAGATCACCTCCACTTGGCTGAATTTACATATAACAATAGTTATCAAAGCACCATAGGCATGGCACCATTTGAAGCCTTGTATGGCAAACCATGCTTGTCACCAATATGTTGGGTTGAAGTAGGAGAAAGGGCTGTCTTAGGGCCTGAGTATGTTAAAGAGACTACAGAGAAAATTGAGCTTGTGAGGAGAAGAATGGCAGCAGCTCAAGATAGGCAAAAGATGTTTGCAGATGTAAGGAGGAAGCAGGTAGAATATGAAGTTGGTGATTATGTTTTCATCAAAGTTTCACCTATGAAGAAGGTGTTGAGGTTTGGCAAGCAGGGAAAACTTACCCCAAGATATGTTGGACCTTACAAGATTTTGGAAAGAATAGGTTCATTAGCATACAAGTTAGAGCTACCAGAAGAGATGAGTGCAATGCACAATGTATTTCATGTGTCACAACTTAGGAGATGGGTGCATGATAAAGAGGAAATTCTAGAGAAACCCACTCAAGTTCAAATAAATCCTGATTTGGTCTATGAGAAAGAACCTGTGGGGATTTTAGCTAAAGAGGAAAAGAAGTTGAGGAGAAAAACTCTGAAATTGGTGAAGGTTCAATGGAGCCTAGACCCTAATGATTGTACGTGGGAGTTAGAGGATAAGATAAAGATGGATTACCCTAAGCTTTTTGCAGTGGAAGGTAAATTCTAACTTCCTAAAAAGTTTAATGTATATGGTTGTTTTGACTGAATTGTTTCCTTGAGAATTGTTTGATAGATTTTACAAAAAAAATCTGAAAGTGTTTAAAGTAAAAACAAGAAAATTGTGAGGACACAATTCCTAAAAGGTGGGGTGATTGTAATGCCCCAGAAATTCATGAAACCTTATTTTGGTTGAATTTTGAAAATATATGAATTTATTTGTATATGAATGTATGGAATTAATTGTGTGCAAGTGTGTGTGCATGTGTGCACGTGCACACTGATATGGCACAAGGAAGAACTCCAAATTGCCTGAAATTAAAACAAGAACTGGAAAAGCCTTACAAACATGATTTTGTAATGAAAATTATCAAACCAGACATGGATATTTGATTTCTGGATTTATATGGATTATTTTAGAAAATAAGACAAAGCAAGTTTTGTTTGAACCTGTAACGACCTGTAAATTTTCGATAATTAAAATAGCTAATTTAATAAGATTTCGTGATTTAATGTTAGAAGATTTTTTTTTAGTTTAATTCATTTGGAATAATAATAACTGGAATGAATTGCAACAATAATTATCCAAGTAATTATTAATAGATTGAATGGAGTTCCAATCTAATTGAATTGACTCAAATGTTATAACTTGGTTATAAGGGAATATATGGAAAAACAAATGTAAATAGGTGAATAAGAATTGTGAATTATTTAGGTAGAAATACAAATTTTAATAGATTGGTTTCGAAGATTTGAATAGTAATAAGTATTGAAAAATAAATGCTACTTAGTGAATGCCTTTGCAATCAATAGTTGGATAAGATAATAAATGTTGAATTCATTGGATATAATAGAGTAATTGATTGATAAGTAAAATCTATTAAAAATCAAATAATTGAATATTGAACAGGTAAATTGTTTAAAGTAAATATTTAAAACTTATTGAATAATTGAATAACTGTAAAATGGAGATAGTGTTCTAAGATGTGAATTGGTTTTAAAAGTTGAATCTTATAAGTTCAATTTCAAATATTTCAAAGGATAATGAATTATTGGATAATCAAAATTGTTTAAATTTAATATTTGGAATTTATTGAATAATTGAATAATGGAAATTGAATAACTGATTAATGGAAATGGTTGTCCTATAATTTGAATTTGTTTTAAAGGTTAAATTTTATAAGTTCGTTTTGAATATTTAAAAAGATAGCGATTTAAGAATAATCAAATTTGTTTAAATTTAATATTACAAATGTTTGAATAATTAAATTTTGAATTTAATATGATTAAATTGATATTGAAATTTAATATATGAAAATAGAGTGAATAACTGAAATTTGATTTAATATGATTCAAATTGGTTTCCAAAGTAAATGTAAGTTATATTGGGATTATAATAGAGTTAATAAGATTTTAAAATTGGAATTTTTAGCAATTCTGTAAATTTTGAAAAGTCGTCGATTTAATCGACGAGTTAAAATAGCCTTCCGGGGCACAGTCTCGAAATTTGACGAAACCAGTTCCATTGGATCCGTAATAGTATGTTATTATCGGTTTTGAAATTTCGTAGCAATGGGAGTTGCCATTTGACCGTGGCAGCTGAAAACGCTTAGAAATTCATTTAATCGGTTTAATTTAAAATCGATCGTTTATTTCCATAGCTCACACAGACGATCAAATTAGCCACCGAAACATGTTCCATTGTGTTCGGAATGCGGGTAAAACATTACGAACGCCAGGCGGCACGTCTCGTTTGGAGTTCGTTTGAAAAAGCTTGAATTTTGGAAAATAATATTTTAATAATATTCTATACGTATATATTCACGTTCGTATCAGAGAAACCCTAGCTTATCTGGTGGCCGCCGTTTCTTATCTTCCAATGGCCGATATTCTCATTCGTTCTCCTTCGATTATCTTCAAATCCACTCATTGATTTCAAAATCTTCCAACTGCAAAATCGAAGAGCTTGACAAGCTCTATCTATCCAACGGTCGAGATCATCATCGGAGCTTCGTAGTGGGAGAAATCTGCTCGTGTGTGTCTCGCGTTTGGTCGCATTTTTCCAAGCCATGGGGTAGCTGAGCTTCGAGTGGCTCACGGCGGTGGTGATGTGAGGTATGGCCTTCGATTTGAAGGCGACTGATCGTCTTCCTATGGCCGGAGGGAGGGGCGGCGATGGGGGATATGTCGCGTGCGTTTGGGTTCGGCAACCTGGTAGTTGCGTACGAGAGGGAAGAAGATCCTACGCCCTTGATTTTCTGAAGCTAGATCTGCGGCCAGGATTTTTTTTGGTAAAAAAAAAAGAAAACTTGTTTTAAAATTATATTAAGATATATGCAATCTTGTAAAACTCATATCTCATGCATACTTTATCAGAATCAGACGAAACTTTTTGCGTTGGAATCGTGGTGACGAGCTCTACATCACGAAATTGATTTGGGGACGTATGGAGCTAACTAAAATTTTAGGTTAAATCGAACGTCGTTCGATTTGATTTAAAATTGAAAATCAAGGTGAGTGTTTTATAACGCTCACAATGTACTGAATATCTTTATGGTAGTTAAATTTGATATTATGAAGTGTTATGAATTTTATTGTCATTGTTTGATAAAATTTAATTGTCATATAGATTGTCATTTGAATTCACCGTTGAAAATTAAATTGACAGTCAAATTGAAATTAAAATTGAATTGCGATTAAATTACCTGACATTGATAACTATGAAATTGTCGTGAATTGTATTGTCTATTGGGTGATGTATTTCGATGGATGCTATTGGTTGATATTTAAATGGTTGGATGTTTATTTGCTTATATATATCCTGTTATACATACATATGACATTGTGATTTGGTTTAAGTGATATATATTCATCCCTGACATTTAATTGAAATATATAATCACTTGGCCATAGGATAGAAAATTATATACGGACACCGGATTGGTTAAATTAATAATTTAAAAATCGTTGATTTGAAATTCATTTAAATGTTTTGATTTAAAACTTATAAATAAAATCAATTTATAGAAATCAAATTTATCGCAAATTGAGTTTGGAATGTCGAAATAAATTTTGGTTAAAAGAAATTGTTAAATAATTCAAGTTGAGACTTTGAAATTTAAAATTGGGATATGACTGAATTCCGGAAATTTATTTGTTTTAAAGATTGAACATTATCTCAAGCTTTGAGTATTACTAAGTAAAAGTGATATAAAATGATATTTTGAAATTGAGCTTGGAATTGAATCATATTTGAAATTTGGATTTAAAAGTTGAATATTGAAGGATAATTTTGCTAAGTGTTATAAATTGATATTTTGAAAATCAAGCTCCAAATCGATATAAATTGAAATTGAATTAATTAAAGGTGAATGTGGAATTGAATTAATTTGAAGTCAAGTTGACATTGATTTGAATTGAAATTGAAATTGAATCGGTAGAATGGAAATTGAAATTGATTTGAATTGGGAAGTTATAATTGAAATGGTTTGGTTTTGAAGCTATTTCATTTTGTTTCCAAATTTCTCTGTTATATAAACCATCTTTAAATACTTAAACTATTTTAATCTATTTTAAATCTACTTAACCCAATTTAAATTATTTTAAACAAATTTATCTATTTGAAATCCATTGAAAGATTTTAAGTATTTTTAACTATTTTAATTATTTAACTACTTTTAAACTACTTAAAACTATTTTCTAAAAATTTCAAGCTGGTCAATAAGGTGAAATGTTTATATTTAAATCTTGAATTTAAATACGAATTGGGTTAAATGAAGTTGCAACCTAAATTGAAATTCGAAATGGTATTGAAATCGAAATGAGATATTGAGGCGGAAAATGATTTTTGAAACGGAATCTTACATCTTGAATAGATATGATGATATTTGAAATGGATTTGATTTTGAAGCGAATATGATATTTTGATATCAATTTTGAATCAGTTTGAAATGTAAAAGAGCCATCGGTGTAATAATACGTAGTTATTAAAGAGACCAGGATCAGATATGGACATACTCTCTGTCGATACCGAAAACCACTTTAATAACTATTATACGCAGAGTGTTGATCCAGAATGAAGTGGATGGTTTGGTGAACGCGTTGACTGAAGAAAGAGAACGATATTGGATGACCCTTGACATGACTAAAACAGGAGCCGCGCCGGGCCATTGAGGTTCGCCACCTCTAGCGGACACACTTCTTCGTTACCATATCTATTACTTTTGTGATTCGATTTGGGTGCACCCCTCGATTATGGGAGTGTTGTTTCGCGGTGTTGGGGTAGTAGCTGCTATGCCCAACATCAGTCCGGATCACGCAACTACTAGTATCCTAGTTGGTATCGCCTCATGTACCTTGTCATACTGATTATCCTATTCGCGACCACCACGTTTTGGTTTGTACATTTAGTATATGGATTGCCCTCTGGTGACTTCCGGTTTTGGGGAAACTACGGTCTTGTATATGCTCTTGGGAATAAAAATGTGTTAAGGGTGGAATGGGCCATGGCTTAACGCTAGTTTGATATTTTACTTTATGATAGACATTATTGTATAATAGCGTATTGTACTACATAGTAGATAGTTTAACGGATCCTTAAGTGATGGAAAATCCCGTAACATCTCTTGAGTTATTACACGCACGTCGACACTGGATAGGAGATGTCAAACCCCGTAAACATCTCTAACGCCGTTACACTCATCTTTATTTATGATTGATTTAACTTACATAAGGATGTTTTAGCCCTGACTCGAGTGTTTTGTCTTTTCATTACGCTCGGGTCAGTCCTGAGTTTTTCAGATTTTTGAAGATCTATTCTGGAGGACGAAGACGAAGATTTGGTATACTATTACTATTATTATCTTTGCATCATGTTGACTGCTGCATTATTTTATTCGTTCTGTTGTATATGTATAACTCTGATAAATGATGTATAAATGATAATCAAAAGTATATTAAACTGCTTCATGAACTGTTTATTTGATTATTATATTTTATCTTTCCGCTGCGAGATTCTGTGATTGTTTCTTGTTCCTTTTCTCCTCTTTTCTTATTTACCCCATTAACAATCCTCCCTTTTGAATGGTTTGAGTTGACATGTGTGTTTGATTTGTCGATTTAAACTGTCCAAAAAGGCGGGTCGTTACAGAACCAGTAAACAGATTTTACTTAATTTAAACCCAGGATAAATTAGATAAGGATTTGAAACATGTATGCACATATATGTGTATGTCTTTCTGAAACTAAGGAGGAGTTAAGTAAGCCTAGATAAGATATGTATGCATATGTACATTTCTATAAGTACTGAAAGTATTAAAAAGAAATAAGCAAGGGAAAGCATAACATTAAAATAGCAAAAGACATATTGCAAGCAAAACAATTGCTTTAGGCAGAAAATAGAAAGGAGGATTTTTAGAAAATAAACAAGTGACAATGTCACACAATTGTTATGATTTAGAAAGAGAACAAAATAGATATTCTGAAAAAGAAAAAGGGGAATAAGCATTACATGGCCGGGGTACTAAGGGTGAGAATAAGCAAATGAGAAATGCAAAATGCATGAGCACTGGCCAAGGTAAGAATGAGATTTTACATTTGTAAAACCCTAGAAAACCACTCTTATAAATCCAAGTTTAAACCAGAAAAATCACTTTCTACCCGAGACATTTAAGAAAACAAAGAAGAAAAATATTTGCAAGAAGAAAGGAAAAGTTTCAAAGGGTTTCTTTTCCGGATTAAGCAAAAGGAGCATTTTCTGTGAGTAATCTCACTAAACCCATGGCATTAAGTCCTATTATGAGGCAGCCAAGTTTATGTTATTTTTCTACATATTTCGGTTTTAATGGATGCTTTAATGGGTGTTTATGAATGCTTTTGATTGCTTTGATGGTTGAGTATTTTGCTCTATTTGGTTACACCCAAAAATGTTAAAGCATGAAATCATGAAAGTAAATAGAGAATACTTGTAACTGGTTTAGACATGGCATGGAAAATATAGAAATCAATATATATATATATGAGTTGCATTACACTTGTGTAAGTGCTGAGGCTCAAATGAAAGATTCATGGGTGCAATGGAAATACCCAAAAGTGCTGAACCCTTGATCAAACAGAAAACCCATGAGTCAGAAATCTTGTTTAAGCTAGATCTTGAATTTAGTTCAAACATGGTTGCTTATGAAATAATAATAACCCACATGCCTAGTCTCTATTCACAGTTGTAAATATTCTTGTATTTTCTTTAAGCCAGAATATTTGAAAATATGATTTCCCCTGGATATGAATGTTAGCTTGTTTTTGAATTATGCTTGTAAGTTTTATGTAATGTTTCATGTACACTATGATTCAATCACCTAGCTATCTCATGATAGGATCAAACATGAACACTTAGTAAATAAACTAAGGATTGTGAGCTAAGAAGACTGCTGGAATGCTTGTTATATTTCAAGTATGCAAGTTGGCACATGGCTTGTTTAAGCCCTGAGATCTTTGTGCAATATTGTGAATTATTTTATTGCAATGTGTCCCCGTGATTCCTTTATGGCAGATGAGGCTAGGAATTAATTTGGTAAATGCAACCCTAAATTGATGAAGTAGGAACTTGAGTTATTCCTAGGTTGGTTGGATTGGAGCTATGATAGTTCTTGAGTATCTCTGTTTGACATGTATGTTTGCATAGTTGAAAGTGTGTACATAATTAGTTTTAATACTGATCATATATGCACAATATATCAGAAACAAGTCAGGCAAATTGATTAAAGAAGTTATGCCAACCTATACAAAATGCTTATGTCTCACTTATCGACTTAATATCATGGAATTTTTGATATTGCTTATACCAGATCTTGTATCTGACCCTTGTTTTCTTATGGCATCTGGGGTGTCTCATTTAAAATGGGGCAGCCTCTAATGCTCTTTCAGGGAATGATGGTTCTAAATAGGAAGCTGCTATGGCTAATGAGAATGATTGGATAAGCATGCTAAATTAGAATTAAATAAGAGCTTAGAATGAACTATTTGCATGTAATCTTGGAAGTTTTATAATTCTGCTTTTGTTGTTATGTAATGATCTTGAATGTTTGGATTTTATTTAGTTGTTTCAATTGAATCTGGTAATGTATTAAGGTTGGGAAAAACCAAAGACTTAGTTGAATCTTATGCAAGAAAATATCTTTGAGTATTATGGTAGAAATCTGTAGATGATATATGCCTATATTTGAGAAATGGATACATATATATATTGTGTATTAGTCAATTTTGAGTCACTTAAAAACTTTAAGTTTTGAGGTTAAAAATCTGAGTTTAGCTAGAAGTAATATTTCAAGAATTTTGTGACTATATACAGAAGTGTTTTGATAAAAGAAACAATATATATATTTTGTGCACTGTATAAAGATGTGTACATGTTTTTAAGGGATTTTTCAAGTATCTTGTATCTGAATTTACATTGCAATAGCCAGACACTAATGTTTTGATGACCTAGTCATAAGGTTAACCCACCTCAAAAGGAGTGAGGTCTGGGTTGATCAAGATGACCAGAGTTTTTGGGTTTAAAGGAAGAAAATGCACTTTGTAAAATCTGAAGCTTTCTTTGCAAATGCATGTACAAAGACATTTTCAAATACTTGAGCAATTCACTTTTATTTTGAGTAGCTTTCTTAGTCCAGAGAGCACAATACATCTGATATGCACACATATTACTTAAATACTACTTTTGTTAAATGACCATAAAATATGGATTTTCTAAATCCAGTAAAGCAACCTTTAGGATGCAAGCTGAGGTAACTCAGGGATTAGGGAATGGAATTGATTCAAAGAAACACAACTATATAAATTGTGAATGAATCACTCAACTGGCTTGGTTATAAGTAAAGGAATTTGTGATAAAATCACTCATGTTGAAAATGATAAATGTGTATATCATTTTTCTTTCTGGCTTTTGATCAAATATCAAACAATTAGATTAAAACTATGATGACTTGCTATATAATCTGAGATCACTTTGCTAAGCCAAACTAACAGACAATCACCATAAGAATGATCAAAATTACTAGGTATCTCATGATATATGATTATGGGATTCACTCCCATGACTCAAATATCAAAACCAAGGAAAATGAGCTATGTACTGGTTGATTAGAAACTCAAATTCAATCAGGATGCACTCTTGCTTACCAACACTCTGATCCAAGCAAGAGGGTCACATACATCTTCATATGTGTGTGAATATTTATTAATGAACTGATATAAATATATTAGTGGAAAAATTAGGATCCTGGATAATTTAACAGAAAGGCTAAATGACTCTAGGAAATTTATTAATGTAAAAAAAAATCCTAGTAAAAATTAGGTAAAATAAATAGGGTCATTTCAACACAACTGCTTGAAGAGGTGTTAGCAACCTTGTCATTGTGTTCGTGGCTATCATAATTTTTTCAGTGCCGAGATTATGATTATTTATTAGTGTAATCGCGTATCCATTACCGTTTGTTATTCGAAACGTTGGTATTCGGGCATGAATTTCTTTTTTGTGCTTCGAAGATTTTGATAAATTGGTTATCACTATATTTTTAGATGATAGTCCATTTGAGATTTGATATGAATTTATGAAATGGTGATTTTCATTGATATGCCTAATTATGATTATTTCGTTTCAGGCGTATTTTTATTATGCCTTATTTTATTGTTAATTCATATATTGATATGGGTTTTGAAATGGTGATTTGGTTTTATACGCCTTATTATGATCAATTAGTTTTAGGCATATTTTGAAATGACTTATTTTACGGTTAAGTCATATATTTATAATATCGGTATCTCACCTTTTATTAGATATAGTCTGATCCGTTTATTTTATAATACTCAGGTGTTGTCAAGACTCTACAGGTACATGGACTCGTTGACTTTTGGAATTGTGTGCTAGTTATGGAGAAGCCTATTTTGATTGTTTCAATTTACTTCATTATTGTATATGTTGACATTTAGGATGATATTTCATGTATATTAATTAGTAGTCATTTTGTACATGATACAGTATGTTGGATGTGATGTATATATAATTATGTGACTTTAGTACTGATATTTTGTAGACTCGCATCTTATTATGATATATGATGTATATTATTCCGTTGTGATCTGTGATTCCGATTTATCTATATTATATACTATCCGAATATATCAAATCGATGTATTTATTGCTCTGTATTAATACTGTACACGTCAAATTTTCATTTCAGATCCTCAGAAAGGTAATAAAGATGTGTTAGTGTTAGTCCAAAGATATATTCACATTTGATCGCCCTTAACCAGCCATATTCTCTGTATTATTAGACGACATAACTTGTAATGTTCTTTAATAATATGAGTATAGCGGTGGGGTCATTACAGCTTGGTATTAGAGTTATTTTCAGAACATTATAGAATATACTTGACATAGAGTCGAGATCTGAACCCAGATGACCTAGAATCCGATCCCTTGGGTGTGCGGGGCTACAATCTAGAATTTATTTTCCATTTAAGATATAAATATAATGATTATTGGGAATAATTAACGGGACATATTTGTAAAAATTTTGAATTAATATACAAATTATTATTATGAAAATGATTTTATATTTGGAACACACTTCTATAAAGAGTGAAATTTAATGGATAACATAAATGAGACCATAGATGGTTTAGAATTGAATATTGTCGTGTCATGATCGGTTAGTGATCAGAGTTGTGCAATGGAAGCAGATGGACTGCTTTCTGCTTAACACATTAATTAGTTTATCTTATATATGTATGATTGGTTTTTTTAAAATTTTAATACTAATTTAAATTTTATATTGAGTAGGAATAGAGTTTGAAACCTACTAAAAATTAATAATAAGACATTACGGTGTCGTCATTGGTGTAGTTGCCGCAAGGAATATTGGAAGTTTGTTTCTTCTATAAAAATAGAATATTAATCCATGTATGATTGATTAGATATTAAGATGAAATTAAAATTTTGATGGTTGCTTAATGTATTGCTTTGAATTCAAATGGTTCATAATAGATGTGTATAAATATGTAACATCATAGTTAATATTTTTATATAAGCAAGCAAATGATTTGAGAAAGTATGAATATTATTTTCTAAAGTGATTAAAAATATTTTAACAGTTTATTCCGGTGTTAACTTGTTTGTCAAGTGCTCTAAGAATTCAGGTCAATGCATTTGACCAAAGTTATTGATAGGGATTCCTAAAAACTAGGACGAAACATTTTGACACAATAGTTTGAAATGAATATCATGTTTTGAAAAAGAAAATAATGTTTTGAAAATAATAAAATGCATATAAAGATTATAATAGTGTTATGCATAATGTTTTGTGAAGTATAAAAGCTTTTGTGAAACGAAGTTGATTTAAAAAAAATATTATGACCCTTAGTTTGAATTTGAAAAGTTGGGTTGGGTTTGAGTATATATTGGAGTATGGCAAAGTGTTTAATGAAGTAGAAACAATTTGCTAATGTCAACGGAGGATAACTGTAAAGAATGCAACAGAGAATGTTTTGTATACTGATTGTATATGATACATTACATATTGGCTTCTGTTTGCTAGTACATTTAATATATGGGCCTTTGTGGTCCACTACCCAGTTACAAATTATTGTACCTATTCGTATGAGAATAAATCATTCTGTATACACTGCACATATTCATTATCTCTTATACCCCCCTCAAACCCAACTAGGGTTAAGGTTTGCAATTTCCCCAAATACGCCGCCGCCACTTCAATTCTTCAAATCTCTTCCTTAAACTTTAAAAAAATCCTGATGTAGGCGCGATTTCGTTGATAATCTTAACCACTGATTGAGTGATTCAACTTGATTTGTGATAGCGGTGGCCTTGACATTGTTCGATTTAAAAGTTAATGCTGCAAAATCAGATTTTAATCTGGTTTTGTGGTCACAACGACTCTCGGATGATAATCTGATGATTGAATTTGAGACTTTTAGATGACTGGTAAGCTGTTCCTTGCTTCTGCAACATTCAGATCTTGCTTCAATCGAAGAAAGTTCTTCTTTGAAAGAGGCTTTGTGAGTATGTCAGCCCTTTGGTAAGTTGCTGGTACATGATTTACGTTGATATTTCCTTTCATAACTTCCTCTCCGACAAAGTATAAGTCCAATTCCATGTGTTTTGTTCTTGAATGTAAGACTGGGTTGGATGTGAGTGCAATTGTGCTCATGTTATCACACCAAATTGTAGCTTTGTTTTGCATTTTGATTTTTAGCTTACTCAACAGTGATTTAATTCACATGATTTCTGTTGTAGCACTAGCAACACTTCTGCATTCTTCTTCAGTACTCGATTTGGAAATTGTTGATTATTTTTTTGAGCACCATGAAACTGGATTTTGACCTAAATATATACAGTAACCCATTGTAGATCGTCTATCATCCAAGTCTGTTGCCTAGTCTACATCTGCATATGCTATAATATTGATTATTTTGCATGATTGTAGAATTAGGCCATGATTTAGTGTTCCATTTAGATATCTCAACATTCTTTTAACAGCATTCCAGTGTTCATCTAATGGATTTTGCATGAATTAACTTGCCTTATTTACACTGAATGAGATCTCTGGCCTAGTGATGGTTGCATATTGTAGAGCTCCCACTATACTTCTGTATTACTTGACATTTGAGATTGGTTCCCCTTTGTTTTTGGATAAGTGTAGATTGCTCATCATGGGAGTAGGCAGTGGATTTGCATTTTCTATTTTGGCTGTCATAAGGATATCTACAATATACTTTAATTTGACTTAATTGCATTATTCTGGTTGAAACTCTATTTATTTCAATTCCTAGAAAGTAATGCAGATTACCAAGACCTTTAATAGAATTTTTTTCGTTCAGGTGCTTTATGATGTTTTTGATCTCCAGCTCACTGCTTCGTAATTAGAAAATCATTAACATATATTAGTATATATGTAGCTTCGTTATCACTGAATTTAGTGAATAGAGAGTTGTCAGATTTGGTTGAAGTATAGCCCATTTTGACCAAAGTTGACTTTAGCTTGTCAAACCGAACCCTTGGTGCTTGCTTCAGTCCATAAATTGCTTTATTCAGCTTGCACACAAGTTGTTTTCTGTTGTATTTTTTTGAATGCAAGTGGCTACTCCATGTAAACCTCCTCCTATAAATCATCATTCAAAAGGCATTATTTACATCAAGTTGTCTTATGATCCAATTTCTATGCAAGGAAATTGTAAGAATTATTCTAATTGATGTTGGTTTCACAACTGTGAAAATGTTTCACTGAAATCAAATCCATTCATTTGTGAATACCCTTTTACCAACAATCTTGCCTTATATTTAGAAATTGAACCATCAACATTTCTCTTAAATCTATAGGTCCATTTGCATCCTACAATGTTTTTATCTTTTGGTAATGGAACAATGTTCCAAGTTTTGTTTCTTAACAGTGCTTCATATTCTTCATTCATGGCAGCTTTTCACTTTTCATTTTGAATTGATTGATAGTAAGTGCTTGGTTCTTCACTTTCAGTAATTGTGTTGTATATTTTTGGCTTGAATATTCCCCTTTTTGCTCTTGTGATCATTTGATGACCAGTATTCTGAGTAGTTTGCTGAGCAGCAGTTTGTTGAGCAATGTTCCTCATTAAGGTTTCTTGCTGATCAATTGTGGTTCTGAATCACCAATTGGTTGACTGGATTTAGAATGCCTGTTGTCATGCTGTATAGTTTGATGTAGGCTTTCAGAACTATTTCTTTGATCATCACCTGCTTCTGAATTAGATACGACTTGCTGTGGGTGTGGTATCTCTTGACCATTTTCAGTGGTCTTTTGCATCACCACGTCAGGTAATGGTGGTATAGAAAACTTTGCATTATGTTTTTTTTGTGAAGTTTTTATATTTGTATTACTGAATGGGAATATTTGTTCATTAAATACCACATGCTTTGATATAAATATTTTCCCATTACTGCTATGCATTTTTAACCTTTCTTATTTGCTGCATATCCTAAGAAGGTGCATGGTGATGATCTAAAGTTTAATTTGTGAGCATTTTATGGTATTAGACAAGGAAAACATAAACATCCAAAAAACTTTTAAACCATGATAATCTGGTTTGACACCAATTAGAACTTCTATAGTACTTTTAAATTGCATAACTTTTGCTGGCAATCTATTTATGAAGTACACACTGGTAGCAATTGCATCAGGCCAAATTTTTTTTGGTAGTTAAGCCTGAGCAAGTAGCGTTAAACCAGTTTCAACGATGTGTCTATGTTTCCTTTCTATCAAACCATTTTGCTTAGAAGTGTAAGGACACGTTGTTCTATGAATGATTCCTTTCTTTTGAAAATATTCTTTTAGTGGATAAAATTTAGTTCCACCATCAGTTTGCAAAGTTTTTACACAACAGTTAGTTTGTTTTTCAGCTAAAGTAATAAATTGAACAACTGCATTATGAGCATCAGATTTTGATTTCAAGAAATAAATCCACACATGTTTAGAGTAAGCATCTATAAATGAGATATCGTATTTGAAACTATCATAAGTGTCAATTGGTGCAGCACTTCATAAATCAGTAGTAACAAATTCTAATAGTTTGGTATAAATAGTTGTGGAATCTGAAAAAACAAGTTTGTGACTCTTACCCATTTGGCAAAATGTACACACATATGGCATAGAAATATTTTCAAAGAAATAATATTACTATTCAGTACTTGTTTTACAATGTTTGCATTAGCATGTCCTAATCTGCAATGCCACTGATCAAAAATCTTATAGATACTTACTTGAGTTATTTCAGAGTTGTTACACTATTTCTCTATACACTTGATTTCCTGTATTGTCAACATTAAACTTGTAAATCCCTTTACACTCCTTACCCTGCAGAAGAATTTCATTAGTTAGAAGGTCTTTGACTAAACAATAATTAGGATAAAACTCAAAATATACATGATTATCCTTAAAAAATTGTGAGACACTAAGCAAGTTTTATCTAATTAATGGTACTCTCAAAAGGTTGTTGAGATAGAGTTTTCTTGCACCTTTAATTTAAGCATTACCAATATGTGTAATGTTAATGGCCTTACCATTTCCCATGTGAATACATTGCTTACCTTTGTATTTTTGATTGCCAAGATTCAGATTTCCAAGATTGTTGGTTACATGATTAGTTGCCCCTAAGTCTAGAAACCAACTTTCATCTTGAATATCCTCAATTTTTATAGTGTTTTCTTCTAGACTTTTTGCATCTTGCTGCATGTTTAATCATATTTGCACTTTGATAGTTCTTTTGTTTGTTGATTCCTTGTTAGTTTGGAGTGTAGTTAGCATCAAATATGAAATAACATATGTTTGCACTGTGACCATACTTTTCACAAATTTGGCATCTCAACCTATTGCTATTGTTATACCATCTACCACCTCTGCCTCTAGGTCTATTTGATGGTCCACCTCTCTGGGTTTTTTCTGTATCCTTTATCTTGATTCTTTAGTGCATAGTTGGCTGAAAATTCATAAATAATTGGTTTCTTTTGCTTAATTCTTCCTTCATGAGAAAGAAGAATAGAGTGGACATACTCAATAGAAGCTGTCTTCTCTTTAGATGATATCACTATCACAACTGCCTTATATTCATCATCAAAACCGCTTAAGATTGACAATACTTGATTTGACTCAGACACCTTGTGGCCCGCAGTAGCCAATTAACTACACAATTTTTTGATTTTGGTTAAATATTCTCTCATATTCATGCCATCCTTCTTTAAGTTTTGCAGTTGTCCTTTATAATGCAAAACCCTTGCAGTAGATTAAGTGTTGAATGCTTGCTCTATTAAGTGCCAATTTCATGAGATGACTTGCACCATATGAGTTGTAGTAAGATACCGGGCTGATGGATGATAGTAGCTAAGAACAGATGAGACTATCTTGTTTTTGATGATTCATGTAATCTTTATTGACCACCGGTTTCCCTTCATTATTAGTAATATATTTTGGTGGTGTAACTAGTGTTCCAAGAACATATTCTTCGATATCATACCCTCTGATAGCTATTTCTATTTGAAATTTCCAAAGTAGATAATTTGATTCATCTAACTGAATCGTGATTAACTACCTTTGTGGTTTTATCATTGCTTTCTGCAGATCTTGATTGGCTGATTGTTGAGATGTAGCTGTTCTTGAATTATTGGGAGAATTTGGTGCATCATTATCATTGCTTCTAGCCATGTTGATGACATGTCATTAAAGAAAGGTGAATTGATGATCAGATGAAGAACTTCAATGTTTTGAGGTCAGAGAATATGGTGCAGCCAGAAAAACCAGATGATGAATATTTGCTGATGGTGATCTCTAGGCGAGGCACAACAAAGGTAAAATAGAAATTATGCAGGAAAACAAGAATTATTTTACTATTCTTTATCAAGAACTGTAAATTCAGGGTTCAAGAACTGTGGGAAAATGCTCCTTCGATGATGATTGATAATCTGAGAAGAGCAATGGTGCAACCACCTTCAGATGATGATTATTTTCTACTGAGGTTATGGCATGACACCTCTGATGATAACCGTTAGGTTGATGGGTGCTCTGATACCATGTAAAGAATGCAAAAGAGAAAGTTTTGTATATTGATTGTATATGATACATTACATATTGGCTTCAGTTTGCTATGTATTTATCGTAGTACATTTCGTATATGGGCCTTCATGGTCCACTACCCAGTTACAAATTATTATACCTATTCGTATGAGAATAAATCATTTTGTACATATTGTACATATTCATTATCTCTTATAATAACAACAATTTCACATATGGATCTAATTGGTTGTATACCTAATAGGTAGCATATTTGGTTGAAAATATTAGCTGCATGGAAGGTAACATTCATTTTGAGTAAGCCATACAATATCCTTACTGAGCTAACAACTTCAATGCGGGCCACTAATGTATTTAATAGTGACATTGAAGTTATTTTAAGTTAGGCCATAGCTTGGGTTCACGATGTTGTATTTTTTTTAGTCAAGTTTGAAGACTTTTTGAGTTTGCTCTAAAATGCCTTGGTACTTTAGTTTGTTCCTGTCATCAATGTCAGTGTAATCTTAATATGTTTTATTTTTATCTTCTACTCCTATGAAAACCATCGCTACCATACTTCAGCTTAAACTGATTAAATATTTTATTGCGTTGTTTGTTAATTTTCCCTCATTTTTCTTTTTGTTGTCCAGCCATAGACATTTTTCTTATTTTAGGTCATTATTAGTGGTAAGACGATAAAGTATTAAGTAATATGCTTAAATTTTGTACTTAACCACTCAATATTAGCAGTTAGCTTATCCAAAAGCAAATACTTCACTTTAATAAAGCTTATACGAAACAATTATATTTCTTATTTGTAAAATAATATGACTATTTAAATTTCATAGATCAATTAACCATCTTATTGGTTTCAATTTATATTTAAAATTTCCACACATATATATATTTATGACCCTTGCAAAAAAATTTTAAACTTAGATAAATATATTAATTTAAACTAAAATAGAATCTGCTGTCGTATCTATATTGGTAGGATAATGCTAAGTTGCTTACTTGTCAATATTAAGTAAATAGAAGAAAAAAAGTATAGGTAATTGTAAATATGCATGTAGCCTACAGCTATGGTGAAGAAAACATGCACTTTGCATAAAAGTGTTAAGTCACTTTACATAAATTAGCTTGTAGGAAAAAAAGTGTCAATCACTTTGCATGATTTCATAAAAGCACCCTTGAAAAAAATAAATTAGAATCAATGCATGTAGTAATATGATAATTAATCTTTCCAAGTTATGGGTTTATACACACACATACGTATGTGTGTATATATATACGTGTATATGTACACATAAACATATATGTGCCTGCGTGTGTGTGTACGTGTATATGTATACACACACACACACACAAATATATACGACTTTGCTTTGCCACAACTCGTGCACGCTTGTTCATTTTATACTAAAGCATGATGCAAATTAATTTGTGTAGATGTTCCACTCTTTAATAAATTAAAATAAAGGACAAATTTTCAAACGAGGCTCGGCGTAGAAACTAATTTCACAAATAGGCTCAGAGGAAAACTAATTGCAAAAATAGACCTCGCTTCCATATAGCTTGCGCAAATATGGATTGCGTAAGCTATATGCATATATAGCTTGCGCAATCTATATTTGAGCAAGCTATTTATTTATAGCTTGTTCAAATATGGAATGCGCAAGCTATAATTCGGCCTTCAAAATTCCAACAATCATAGATTCCATCCTCATTTCTCAAACCTCTCTCTTTCTTCTCAAAATCCATCTCAATCCCTAAACCAACCCAACTATTTTCCCTAACCAAACCTCTCATTTACATTAATCATAAGTACACATTGAAGTATTAATTGTTTTAGATATAAATGGAAGTAAGTTCTTCATCCATGGCGATTAGAGGTAAAAAATATTTTGGTTGATAATGATGTTAAATTAACGAGTGAATGTTATTGGTAATACACTAAGTATTGTTGTTGCCGTCGATGACAATTACCGCCTATGGTTGTTGTCATAGTTGAAATTTTAATTATCAATAACTCATTCCTAAAACCCTAGTTGGAAAATTAATTTTTGAATGAATAATTGAGTGATAAATATATTGTAGAATTACCTCCCGGACCCGAAGATAGAAGTGTTCTTTTTCTTTAAGATCATCATAGAAGTCAAAATGATTCGCTTATGGAGGTATTTATTTTAAACACATTGAATTATTGTTAATCCAAAATGCAAATATGAATTACTAATTGCAATTCTTTGTTATAAATCAAGATGTATAAACAATTAAAATTTGCGATCATGCAAGCAAGCTTAAGAAATAGATTTTAAAGATCCTAGGTTGAAACAAAACCTAAGAATAGCCGGGTTTCAGAAAGCAATCCAAGTTGATTACATTAGACTCGATCATCATCTTATTATGGCATTGTGTGATAGATGGAGTCTGAGACAAATTCTTTTAATTTAAGAGTGGGAGAAATGATTGTAACTCTAGCCGATGTTTACTTTCTGCTTGGTCTAGGCACGGAAGGTTTCCCGGTATGTTTACAAAATTTGGATATTGATTATATGGAATTGTGTCATGATTTTCTTGGTATTTTTCCACGAAAAGAGGCAGTAAAATCTAAAAGTGAGCTAGATATAACCTGGTTTAAAAGTGAATTTTCTGAACCACTAGCTAAAGGTGTGACAGATTTAGATATACTTCGTCGTAGTCATGCTGTTATCTTGTACCTTTTAAGTTGTCATCCTTTTCCAGATCATTCAAAAGGTAGATTGAGTTTGAAAATTTTGCCATTTCTGGAAGATTTAGCAAATTGTGGTTACCATTCATGGGGTAGTGCTGTACTTTATTATTTGTATAGTGAGTTGACAAACGTTTATTTACAAAAAAGAATAGTTTTAGGCGGTTCTGCAACATTGTTGCAAATATGGTCTTGATCTCATATTGCTATTGGACTACCCTCTGTAAGAATTCCTATGGATTTAGATTCTTATCTTCATTTGGGTGTAGGTGGAATTGCGCTAGGAGTTGACGTGAAACTCCCAAAAATGTACAATTTTACTGAATGAATTGGATTTGTTAGCGGATGATGCCGTGACCTGGGAACCATATTCTTTGTTAATTAAATTTGGGCATCCTGACATTGAATATATGTATGCGGGTTGGATCGCTGAGAGTAGACTAATCCTTTTTTTAGACTTTGAATTATATGCTCCTGGCCGAATGATGAGACAGTTTGGCTTTGACTATCAACACATTCTCGATCCCGTAGTGCCATTAGACCCAGAACCCAGTAGTTGGATGGACTTCCTTCAAGAAAGTATCGCTTTATAGAATTCAAGAATTGATTGTGCCGAACAAGCACGTAATCTGTCGACATCGTTGAGTGAGTATGAGTATTGGTATTGGCAAATAACTCGCCGTTATATTTTGAAAAAGCCGGCTAGGAAATCAGTGCTTACATTCCCCGAGCTCCACTAGAGCATGACGTGTTTTTTAATTTATAAATTTTGATTATCCATACTTTTAGATCTTATTCGTTGTTACATTGTTTTGTATTTCACGTAGGTAAGTGGGATATACAGCGCTTTGGATGTGGTTGACGAAATTGAAGAGAATCATATGGAGCCGGAGAAGGTGAAAACTAAATGTATTGACCTACTACGTATAGTTGATACGATTCTAGGTAGAAATAAATTATAATGGCCAACAAAACCTTTGCGTATTGCAGAAGAACAACCACGTACTTGGTAGAAGACACATACAATAGTGGAGGAAGCAAAGGGAGGACAAACGACATGGGAGGATTCATATACAGAAGTGGAGGGAACACATGACGTCGTGGGAAAAATTCATCCTCAATAGCCTATTTGGAAACAAGGCGAATAAAAATTTGGGTACGTTGGTCAACCCACTCAAGAGCAAAATGAAGAGTCGCCGCAGTGGGAGAGAGAACAAAAAGAATTAATTTTCGGTTCTACTCAAGAACAAGAAATATCTATTTCAATCTTTGACGAAGCCCAAAGTTCAGCTCCAATCGCTTATAAAAGGAAGAAGAAAAATAAAAGAGACACACCTCTTAAGGTTAGAAGGCTTTACGATTGAGTTGTTTTGTTGTTTGGCTGATATATCATGTTGATATTTATTTAATTCTTTATGTAGTTGTTGATGTTTATGTTCAACTTAATGTTAGCGTTGGTATGTGTGTTGGTTTGTTGGAACATCATCTTGATATGTAATGTTGATGGTTTGTGTTGATGATACTCAATTGTATTGATGACAGTTTGTTGTTCGTGTTGGCGTATAAATGATTTCATGTTGATGAAATGTTGATGGTATGATGGTGTTGTGTAGGTGAGGAAGGAGAAGTAGCTCGCTGTCTTTTAGAATAGCAGAATATAGCTTGCGCACTTTTGAAATGCGCGAGCTATATTTGCGTATATAGTTTGCACATTTCAAAAATGCGCAAGCTATATTTGCATATATAGCTTGCGCATTTCAAAAATGTGCAAGCTATATTTTGCTGTTCTAAAAGACACCGAGCTACTGCTCCATTCCAACATATTTACAACCTCATAAATCATCGGTATTACACCAATACGACACCATATAACCAAGTTAAAACAATTCTTACATTGGAAAGAATAGTAGAGTTCAACAATTCATAAAACGAGCATATGAAATAAGAAATAAATACAACAACTCATACATAGGAAACAGTTCAACGAGGACATGTTTTTTTCTTATGGCCAAAAGCACCACATTTGTAACATCTGTTATGGTTGGATGAAGATGGCAGATCCATGAAACCTTTTATTCGAGCATATCGTGGACGTCCTGAATTTCTGTGCATTGGTGATGGTTGTGTAGTAGGACCTTCGTAGACATCCCAATGTCGACTATCAGGTATAGGGTGGAATAAAGGAGCATAAGCAGGTGTATACTTAGCCGTTGTTTACCACGTTGAGATTAAGTCAAAATACGCTCTATTCGCACCACCTGACCTACGTGAACATGCTGCTAATACATGGGAGCACGGAAAATGTTCTAAAGTTGGCATGTTGCATGAACATTAGGCGACATTATCATCGATATTCACCGTATAATCAAACATATGAACATCTTTCACCTGCCATTCTGTGAAGCTATATCTCTCTATAGACAATAGCCTTGGTTCTTCCGTTCTTCTCCTTGCTAATGCTCCCAACTTCGGTGTTAGTTGTGACGTCCACTCTTCTCCTTGAGTTCGACGTTCGAAAAAGTAATGGTTCAACCGATGAAATGTACGTGCAACCAATAATCTAACAGGGAAATTCCTAGTTCCTTTCAGCACATCGTTAAAGCTTTCAGAAACATTAGTTATCATCATATTAAATCTTACGCCGCCATTGTGACAAAGAGTCCAACTTGATTCCTGATTTTTCAAACTTCTTTAAATCCATACATCGACTTCTCGATTTACAGCCTTCAACTGTTTTCATAGTTCATTATATTTTACAACCTCCGATGTCGTGGCACATGTATGTAACAAATTTTGTAGCTCATCCTTACCAAACCCTGCTTTCTTGAAATTTGCTTTAATATGACGAATACAATAGCGATGATGATGTTCGATTGACCAATCTTGTCTTAGCGCACGTGGAATTCCTTTCATATGATCTGAGATATAAATGTAATACATCTGGTACATACAGATGGAATATAATTCCATATGCAATGAATAAACCAACTCCACGTTTGCCAAGACTCTATTTGTACAATAGCAAAGGCTAATGGAAAAAGACATTGGTTTGCGTGTACACTAGTAGCTACTAGTAATGTACCCATATACTTTCTGTAACATCCCTAATTTTTGATAACATTATTTAGGAAATTTAATTACATAAATTAAATAGAATAGCGATGATAAGGAGATTGAGATTTAAATAAACTATATAAAGGGCTGTGCTTAATAATTAAATAAATGGGCTTTAATTGGTTTAAAGGTTAATTAGTTCACACATGGACATATTAGTAAAATAACCTCTTCATTTTACACGGCAATGACCTTTTGTAATTGTCCATTCATGTTCATTTTTCTCAACTCAAAATTAAACGCAAAAAAACCCTAAGACCCAGCTATTAGCAAGGAGGAAAAGAGGAAGATTATAATCTAAAGCTAAGGATCAAAGCTAGGAAGGATTAATCAACAAAAAATCTCAAATTCCTTATCATATCTAAGATGAATAATAATTCATACCATCTCTATTTTATTCTATGATTATAGTTTTTCGGATTTATTATTAAATTCGTTTTTATGATGCTATGGATGATGATATGCTTGAACTATATTATGTTTGATTTAATTTAATTCAATTGCATATGAATTAGCATGGTTTTAGGGTAAACCTAAGAGTTTATGATTTTATAATGCCATGGAAATTTTTTATGTTGAGTAAAACTTGATTTTAAAGATGGGTTTAGATTTTCATAATTTTCCGAGCTATAGAAAATTTATTATGAATTTCTAAAGGAAAATATGATATAATTGGGTTTAAAATTTATTTTGAGTATTTCAAGAAGAAATTGGATCTGAAATTTTAATATGTTTGATTACATGATAAAATTGAATTTCTATGATTTTTGGGGATTTTTCCCAATTGATTTACTAGGGAAAATAAATTATTTCTAGAGAAGGACTTATTTGCAAGTACTGGTTTTGTTAATGGAAGGGATTAAATGTTAAAATTTCTTTGATTTAGATCTAGTTAAATGCGGCGGTTATAATTGTACAATATTTGAAAAGTTTTAAAGTAACCACTCACGGAATCACAACAGGCAGGCTAGTTATAAAGTAATTGTCGTACTTAGTTACAAATCAGTGTTTCAGAAAATGGTTGTTCGGCCTAATTCGGAGGCACCTTTCGACTCCTTTACCTCCGCATCAACCCAGTCAAAAACATTAGAGTTGAAACCAATTCACATGGTATCAATGAAATTGATACGAAGTGAATTGGTAAGTAGCGGAAGGTAGGGTGTCGAAAGCAATGCTTTCGTCAGGGTCGAAACCAAGGTTCACCTTTTAAAAGATAAGCGCCTACCTAGTTTTTGAAGGGCTTTCGATGAGTCGATACCCTATAAATTCTAAACCTTAGTTTGTTTTCTAAAGTTAAATTCCTACCTTGTTTGACTTAAAGCTTTCAACATAGTCGAAAGCCATGCTTTCGAAAGGGACTTTATAAAATAAGCTTTCGAAGGGGTACTTTTTCCCTAAATAAGAGCTTCCGAAAAGATTGGTTTCGACAAAGTAGAGACCAAGCTACTAATTAACCTTTCGACTGTATTGAAGTCATCTATGCCGTCGAAAGGTTACCTCTGTTTTAATGTATACTAAGCCTTTTTCCTTAATGCTTTCGAAAGGGGTTGAGGGTTTCGAAGGCAATGAAGTCGGAAAGGGGTTTCGACTCTATCCTTCCAAGTTTTAATTTAAAGGATTATGCTTTCGACTAGATGGTTTTGACACCATCAAATTTTTTCCCAAAACAACTTTATAAGTGGTTTCGAAAGAGATTCTTTCGTATATAATCATTTTGACCCAAAGGACGTTTTTAAAAAGTAAACCCAATGCTTTCGACATAGTACTTTTATTTGTTTTGAAACTATATTTTAAAGACTATTTTGATACCGTAGAAAGGTGCCATTGGTTTAAAAAAATGAACATTTAAAAAGGGTTTCGAAAGGTACTTTTATTATGTTTTGAAAAGAATCTTATGCTTTCGAAGGAAGTCATCCAATGGTTTCGAAGGTGATTTTTTAAGTTTCAAAACAAATAACCCACTCTCACTTTTAAAGAGGAAATACCATGGCATAATTAAAGATTTTAGAAGTATTACTTCTTCATATACTTATCCACATTGTAATTAACCTATAACAGTACTTTGGGGAAGGGCAGAATAACCAGTTAGGTTGACCCAGTAGTGAATATAACGTAAGAAATGTGAGTTAAAGATATTAGCAGGGGCCAATAGGTTTGTAGTAAGCCCATGAAAGGTGTATATAACTAATGATATTGGCAGGTGCCAATAGGTTCATAGTTAGCCCATGAAAACTATGATTTGATACTGGCAGGGGCCAGTAGGTTTGTAGTTAGCCCATGAAAACTATATCCGGATTAAGACATTGACAGTTAGTTAATATGTTCCAAGTTAGCCCATGAAAACTAGGATAAGGGATAAGATATTAGAGTTACCAGCAAGTTCTTAGTGATTCCATGAAAACTATGATATTGGACAGATAGTCCATAAACATTTAACAGGTTAATAGTAATCCTAGAAATTATAATTGAGACAGATAGTCAAAATGAATGGGGATGGGTAATCCAGATTTGATTTACTTGTTTTGCATATCATCATAATGTTTTTGAAATACTATGTTTTAACCATTGTGGATGCAGAACCACAGTATATGGTTTTATAAATGTTTTAGGATACTAGTGAGGGGGGAAACCCGTTAGGCTAAGTGGCGTGGTTTCACTAGATATCTAAATGGTTTGAGATGGTAAATTATAATTCATACCAGGCTTTATGTCTGACTCGAAGTTTTTGTTTTTCCCTTAAATTCTCGGGTACTCAATTGATTTTGAGTAGGTTGAGAGTTAAGGTTTCCAGGTGTTCTTTTAGACGAATAAAGCTTCTGAAGAAGTGCAGGAGGTAAGCTTGTTATTAGAGTTCTTTTATTTCCGCCGTGTGTTTTGATTGTAAAGGGAAACTTTTTTTCTTGCCTTATTATATACTCTGATCAACCAAGGCAGCATCTTCATATGTCACTCTTGGCATATTTTATAATAATTATATGTTATCTGAACGTGGTGGTGCAAATTGGGATTATGTAATCAAGTTGGAATATTCTGAAATTGAATGTGGACTTTGTTTGCTGTTTAATTTTTTCCCATATTTTTGTGTTTCTGTGTATCAATGGATCTAGTATCGCCGTATTTGGTCGCCGAGGATTGATAACTATGGATGACTGCAACATCCGTAGCTGTTAGTTTTGGGTCTCCAAGTAGGGGGATGTTACACTTTCCGTATAAATGAGTGGTATCAATAGACAATACATGATGCAGTGCAGAAAGCTAAGGGTCTAGGTCGCTCACGACCTAAGGAGTGTGTAGGTCGCTCACGACCTAAGGAGTTAAAGGGGGGAGTGAGTGATACCGAGAAGAAAGTCCAATTCGGTGAAGTGTTAGGTCGCATACGACCTAACAAGGCTTTTAAGTTGGAGCTACGACCTAACAGAAACGAGGTGCTGAAACGACCTAACATGTTCTTAGGTCGCGTACGACCTAACTGTGCAGTGCAACATGGTGAACGACCTAACATAACACCAAGTACGGAGCTACGACCTAACGGGTTAGTGGATGGCGAGCTAAAACAAGGAGATAGGTCGCTGGAACGACCTAACATACCTTTAGGTCGCATACGACCTAACAAGATAGGGAAGAAGGTGCTGGAACGAGCTAGCGGGGTGCTCCGACCTAACAGTCTGAAGGGAAAGGTGATTCGACCTAACGAGTTGCGAGCTAAGTTAGGTCGCAAAGGCTTAAGGTCGCAAAGTCTTAGGTCGCGAAGGCTAAGGTCGCAAAGTCTTAGGTCGCGAAGGCTTAGGTCGCGAAGGCTTAGGTCGCAAACAATTTCTGAAGCCGCTTCTGTTAGGTCGCAAACGAAGGGATGCCGTTCATTCTTAGGTCGCAAAGCTCTGGAGGCCATTGATTTCCCTAACTCGCCGTTCTGGAATGCTGTGTGATCTTAAGTCGCGGAAGATTGTAGCCGTAGATTGTTATGCCGCTTATCAGATGCCGTTCATTTGTTAAGTCGTGGAATAATGTAATTAGGTCGTTACCGACCTAAGTGAGTTGTTTGTCTTTTAACATGTTTGTTAGGACGCGTCTGTACTAGGTCGCAACATTCAAGGTCGAAGGTCGTTTTCGACCTAAGTACTTGTAATATTTTGAAACTTTTTCTGCTGTGTTGAGTTGTAGCCTATAAATAGGCGTGTATGGTCATTTTGTAAAGGTTGTTGATTTTGGAATAAAATTCTCTTTTGATTGCTTTGTGCTTTCATTCAAATTGGTAGTTGAGTGTAATCTCCTATCTCCTCTTTCGGTTAATCGAGTGCGCTCGATTCAACGATTGTAGAAGCCGATTCGCGGAATCAAGTGCGCTTGATCAACGCTTGAAGAATTGAAGATCTTTGAACCCGGTATCGTGCGCGATCAACGAGTTCGAGATAGCTAGAGTTCGGCATCTTCGGATCAACGAATTCGGGCAATTCAGCATTCATCAATCCATCGACTGCTACTTTCACAGATCTACATTGTTTTGAATTATCCGCTGCGTCAGTTTTTGGTATCAGAGCTTGTTCTAGCCAATCATAGCTAGATCGAGACTTGGAGCCTATTCAATTTGAAGTTTGAAGAGAAGCCGAGCTTGGAGTGTTAGGCCGTGCTCAAGAGTGAAGTGTTCATCATTGTTCGAAGATTGTTTGATCGGATTTGCATTGGAGGCCGAAACTTTGTCCATCGTGTTCATCGCGATTTGCTACAAAGTGGAAGTTTTCGATCCGTTTCATTTTGGATCAAAATCCGAAAAGTGTTAGAATTTGTGAAGTTTCCAAGTATGCCGCCAAGAAGAGCTAATCGCCACCAAAACGTAGAAGCTTTATATCGAAGAGAAGAAGCTGATGAGATGGAGCAAAGAATCAATGAGAATTTTAGTGAAAAGCTTAACGAAGGAATTGGCCGGTTAGAGAGGCTTATGACAGAGATGAATCAAAATCGGAGAAGGGTTTCACCAGAATCTAACCATGGAGGTAGTAGAGTCTCACCACATTCCAATCGAGACCGAAGTGTTGAAAATGACCAAGGGCGTGGGAGGAACGTGAATGGTCGTGAACGGAGGAATGTCGATAGAAGGGATGAAGGTGGAAGGCGTAATGCTAGTAGAGATGTTGGTGGTCAGAATCGACATCGTTATGCATCTGATTTTGAAGAGGAGTATGATGGTGGTAGTGTTCAAGGAAGAGGTCAAGGAAGAAATTACTCTGAGTATGATCACAAGTGGGAGTCGGGGATGAAGACAGAAATTCCTGAATTCAAGGGTGGTATGCAAGCGGAGGAGTTTCTAGATTGGGTGGCTAATGTAGAGGAGATTTTTGACTTCAAAGAAGTACCAGAACATCGTAGAGTGAAGTTGGTTGCTACGAGGCTGAGGGGTAGAGCTTTGGCATGGTGGCAGCAAACCAAGCTTACACGTGAACGTATGGGAAAGTCAAAAGTTGAATCTTGGGAGAAGATGAAGAAGTTGATGAAAGCAACGTTCTTACCTTACAATTATCAATCTTTGATGTATCAACGTTTGCAAAACTTGAGGCAGGGCACAAAGACAGTTAATGACTATGCTGATGAATTCTATCAACTTATTGCGAGGAATGATATTATGGAAACAGAAGAGCAGCTGACATCTAGGTTCATTGGAGGATTGAGAATGCAGATTCAGGATATGGTTAATATGTTCGATCCAAGATCTGTAGCAGAAGCACATCAGAAAGCGTTGGCGTGGGAAAAACAAGGGAGACGAGGAGGAGGTGTGTTTACAAATTCCAACAATCCGATGAAGGGAGTTAGTGGGAGTTCGAATGTTTCAAAAGCTATTGCAAAACCAGTTGTGAAGGAGGCTGAGAAGACAAGGGTTAACAATGGGTTCAAATGTTACAATTGTCAGGAATTGGGTCATAAAAGCAGTGAGTGTCCAAAGCCAAAGAAGAGAACCATGATTGTGGAAGTTGATGATGAGGATGTTGATGAGGAGTGTTCTAGTCCAGTTGAGGAGGATAAGCAGGATATTGCGTCAGGAGACGAAGGTTGTAACCTAATGCTGAGGAGATCGTGTTTAACACCGAAGCAGGAAGAAGCTAGTTGGTTGAGGAGTAATATCTTTCAGTCAACATGTACTATTCTGGGGAAGGTGTGTAAGTTTGTAATTGACGCAGGAAGCTGTGATAATATTATTTCAACCGAAGCTGTGACGAAGTTGAAATTA
Source organism: Allium fistulosum (assembly GCA_030737815.1). Classification (NCBI taxonomy): domain Eukaryota; kingdom Viridiplantae; phylum Streptophyta; class Magnoliopsida; order Asparagales; family Amaryllidaceae; genus Allium; species Allium fistulosum. Next base: position 942,380,440 of record CM060905.1, on the reverse strand, counting down.
AAGACAGAGAAACATCCGAGTCCATACAAGTTAGCATGGTTGAGAAAAGGAGGAGAAGTGAAAGTGGATAGACGAGTTCGTGTACCATTCTCTATTGGGAAGAAATACAAAGATGAAATATGGTGTGATGTAGTAGAGATGGATGTTTGCCACTTATTATTGGGAAGACCATGGCAGTATGATCGAGCAGTACTACATGACGGTCGGACCAATAGCTACAGTTTTATGTTTAAAGGCACGAAGATTATCTTAGTTCCGAAGAAGAGATCACAAGAAGAAAGTAAGTCAGAAGAAATTGAAGAACTGAAAACTTTATTGACTTTAAAAGAGTTTGTTAAAGAGGTTGAGGAAGAACCAGAAGTATTCTTGTTGATTGGACGAGAAAGCAGTGAAGAGGTTGAAATTCCAGAAGAAGTTAAACCAGTTTTGAAAGAATTTGACGATGTATTTCCAGAGGAGTTACCAACGGAGTTGCCACCGTTGAGGGATATACAACATCAGATAGATCTTGTTCCAGGTGCTGTGTTGCCACACAGACCACATTATCGAATGAGTCCGAAGGAACATGAAGAATTGCGGAGGCAGGTAGAGGAATTGCTTGAGCAGGGGCGTGTGCAGGAGAGTCTGAGTCCTTGTGCTGTACCAGCTTTATTGGTACCCAAGAAGGATGGGACGTGGAGGATGTGCACTGACAGCCGAGCATTGAACAAGATTACTGTGAGATATAGATTTCCGATGCCGAGGTTGGATGACTTGTTAGATCAAATAAGCGGAGCTACTATCTTTTCTAAGATTGATTTGAAGAGCGGATATCATCAAATTCGTATCAGACCAGGAGATGAGTGGAAGACTGCTTTTAAAACCAGGGAGGGTCTATACGAATGGTTGGTTATGCCGTTTGGTTTATCAAATGCACCGAGTACTTTTATGAGGGTGATGAATCAGATTTTTCGACCGTTCATTGGGAAATTCGTGGTGGTGTATTTCGATGATATTCTTATTTACAGTGGGAGTTCAGAGGAACATCTGAATCATCTTAGAGAAGTGCTGATGGTACTGAGACAAGAACAATTTTATGCGGCTACGAAGAAATGCGTGTTCATGACGCACAGTGTTTTATTTTTGGGGTATGTTGTGTCAGAGAAAGGAATACAGGTTGACCAAAGTAAAGTGGAGGCGATCAGAAATTGGCCGCAACCCAAGACGATAACGGAAGTTCGTAGTTTTCACGGGTTGGCTTCATTCTATCGAAGGTTTATACCACACTTTAGTAGTGTGATGGCACCTGTTACAGATTGCATGAAAGGTAAACAGTTTGCATGGACAGAGGAAGCAGGGAGTGCTTTTGGGAAGATCAAGGAATTGCTGACGACTGCACCAATTCTAGTATTACCTGATTTTCAGTTAGTTTTTGAACTACATACTGATGCATCCAAGGTTGGGATTGGAGGGGTGTTGAGTCAGAAGGGACGTCCAATTGCCTATTTCAGTGAGAAGTTGTCAGGAGCGAAGATGCGATACAGTACGTATGATGTGGAGTTCTATGCTGTTGTACAATCTATTAAGCACTGGAGACACTATCTGTTTCAGAAAGAGTTTGTTCTGTATACTGATCATGAAGCATTGAAGCATTTGCAAGGGCAAGACAAGATTTCAGCGAGACATGCATCGTGGATTGCATATCTGCAACAGTTTACTTTTGTTGTGAAACACAAGTCAGGGGTGACAAATCGAGTGGCTGATGCTTTGAGTAGGAGGAGTCATTTGTTGACTACACTGAAAGTTGAAGTGATGGGGTTTGAAATGTTGCCGGAATTATTTGTTGAAGATCCTTACTTCATGAAGTTTGTTGATAAAGTTAAGGAGGGAAAGACGGATGAGTTCTTGATGGTAGATGGTTTTCTTTTTAAAGGAAGTCGATTGTGCATACCGGAGGGTAGTCTGAGAATGAAGATTATCAAGGAGTTACACGAAGAAGGGCATGTTGGAAGAGACCGTACCTTACAGTTAATTTCACAATCCTACTTTTGGCCATCGATGAGGAAAGAAGTGGAGAGGTTTGTGGAGCGTTGTCATATTTGTCAAGTTTCGAAAGGAACTGCGACTAATGCTGGTTTATATATGCCATTACCTGTACCAACTAAACCATGGGTTGATGTGAGTATGGACTTCGTGTTGGGATTACCAAGGACACAGCGTGGTAACGATTCCATATATGTGGTGGTTGACAGATTTTCAAAAATGGCACATTTCATTGCTTGCAAGAAGACGGCAGATGCGGTTCATGTTGCTCAGTTGTTTTTCAGGGAGATCTATAGACTTCATGGATTGCCAGAATCTATTGTGTCGGATAGAGATACTCGATTTCTGAGTCATTTTTGGTTGAGTTTGTGGAAAATGGTGGGAACGAAGCTGAAATTTAGTAGTGCTTATCACCCGCAAACGGATGGACAGACTGAGGTGGTTAATCGATCGTTGGGAAACTTGTTGAGGTGTCTTGTTCAAGATAATCTGAAGAGTTGGGATGTGAAGTTATGTCAGGCAGAATTTGCCCATAATCATGCTGTGAATCGAAGTACGGGGTTCAGTCCGTTCCAGATTGTTTATTCAAGTTTACCGAAGGGACCGTTAGATTTAACGATGATACCACACTCGAAGGGGACAATTAAGAAAGCTGCTGATTTTGTTGAAGGGCTGACGGAGTGTCATAAAATCGTTCAAGAACGATTAGAGAAAGCAAATGAGAAATATAAACAAGCTGCAGATTTGAAACGACGAAAAGTTGAGTTTAATGAAGGAGATATGGTTTATGCAGTGTTAACAAAAGATCGTTTTCCAGTGGGCGCGTACAACAAGTTGAAAGCCAGGAAAATTGGTCCGGTGGAAGTTGTGAAACGAATCAATGAAAATGCTTATAAACTGAAGCTGCCAGATGATGTGTATACATCTGACGTATTCAATGTTAAACATCTTGTACCATATCATGGGGAAGAGTTTGTTGGGGATGAAGAGTGTGCGAATTCGAGGTCGAATTTCTCTCAACCAGGGGAGGATGATGCAGTGCAGAAAGCTAAGGGTCTAGGTCGCTCACGACCTAAGGAGTGTGTAGGTCGCTCACGACCTAAGGAGTTAAAGGGGGGAGTGAGTGATACCGAGAAGAAAGTCCAATTCGGTGAAGTGTTAGGTCGCACACGACCTAACAAGGCTTTTAAGTTGGAGCTACGACCTAACAGAAACGAGGTGCTGAAACGACCTAACATGTTCTTAGGTCGCGTACGACCTAACTGTGCAGTGCAACATGGTGAACGACCTAACATAACACCAAGTACGGAGCTACGACCTAACGGGTTAGTGGATGGCGAGCTAAAACAAGGAGATAGGTCGCTGGAACGACCTAACATACCTTTAGGTCGCATACGACCTAACAAGATAGGGAAGAAGGTGCTGGAACGAGCTAGCGGGGTGCTCCGACCTAACAGTCTGAAGGGAAAGGTGATTCGACCTAACGAGTTGCGAGCTAAGTTAGGTCGCAAAGGCTTAAGGTCGCAAAGTCTTAGGTCGCGAAGGCTAAGGTCGCAAAGTCTTAGGTCGCGAAGGCTTAGGTCGCGAAGGCTTAGGTCGCAAACAATTTCTGAAGCCGCTTCTGTTAGGTCGCAAACGAAGGGATGCCGTTCATTCTTAGGTCGCAAAGCTCTGGAGGCCATTGATTTCCCTAACTCGCCGTTCTGGAATGCTGTGTGATCTTAAGTCGCGGAAGATTGTAGCCGTAGATTGTTATGCCGCTTATCAGATGCCGTTCATTTGTTAAGTCGTGGAATAATGTAATTAGGTCGTTACCGACCTAAGTGAGTTGTTTGTCTTTTAACATGTTTGTTAGGACGCGTCTGTACTAGGTCGCAACATTCAAGGTCGAAGGTCGTTTTCGACCTAAGTACTTGTAATATTTTGAAACTTTTTCTGCTGTGTTGAGTTGTAGCCTATAAATAGGCGTGTATGGTCATTTTGTAAAGGTTGTTGATTTTGGAATAAAATTCTCTTTTGATTGCTTTGTGCTTTCATTCAAATTGGTAGTTGAGTGTAATCTCCTATCTCCTCTTTCGGTTAATCGAGTGCGCTCGATTCAACGATTGTAGAAGCCGATTCGCGGAATCAAGTGCGCTTGATCAACGCTTGAAGAATTGAAGATCTTTGAACCCGGTATCGTGCGCGATCAACGAGTTCGAGATAGCTAGAGTTCGGCATCTTCGGATCAACGAATTCGGGCAATTCAGCATTCATCAATCCATCGACTGCTACTTTCACAGATCTACATTGTTTTGAATTATCCGCTGCGTCAATACATGTCGACGGTGGTTGAAACCATCGATAGAAGGTCCAAAGGCCTAAAAGCATCATCAGAAACACCACGACTATGAATAACATCATATATGGTTCCAGGGTTGGTACGTTGCAGGGCTCGAAGATATTTTGGCAATTCTGCGTATGACGATTCCCAATCTCCATAAATTATTGCAACTACTTTCTATAGTCGATGCCACGCTCGAGAATAACTCACTTTAATATGAAACTTATTTGACATTGTCTCTTGAACTATACTTGTAGTCATGTTTGTTTCAGCTTTAATCTAGGAAAGTATTTTGCTACAAATTAACTTTGATGTTGCCTGTCGATGGTTTGAGTTGACGGTTGCATTTAAACAAGTGTGATCGCCGCCATATGTTGTTATTTTCCTCCAATTTTGAGATTCTCACTAATTGGCTGGCATGCACTCGCTAAGGACATGTTTAATCCACATCACAATGAATTGTGTATTGATTTGCACACGATTTCAGAACTTGAAAAGAAACTGAACATTTAATTGTCCATTCACATAATTGTTCAACAAGCTTCTACATACTTTCAAAAATTAACCCAACCCGCGGTCCTTTTTCAGCACATTCTCTTCCAAATACTTCCATGTCTAATTAAAAATTTTCCATAATCGATTCACCATCATTGTTGTAGTGCAGAAATCATCGGCTAGGGAATCTTCATATGTGATTTGGTCGTCTTCGATATTTCCATCATCAGCCTGCTCACTGTTTGCATATATGATGGCATCATTATTAACTACCATTTGATCGATCCAAGTTCTATCTACATCATCCGCGCAAGCTACTTGCATGCTATTTAATTGCACTCCACCCTCGTTTGCAAAATCAACATGATCATCATCGTCGTCGTCAGCACAACCAATTAGTGCTTCTTCCCCTGCATTTATTTCGACAATGCGAATACAAAAAATAATGATAAGATTAAATTCCATGAACGCAAGTCAAAATGCAAGTGCTAGAGTCTAATATTACTCACTTTCCTAATGCTTGCGATTGATTTGGATGTATAGTGTTATGCATTATATTTTGTGCTTGACTTGAAGATACTCCAACCATTCCATTGTACCTATGAAATAAATTTGTAAACTCCCCGCCTTGATGACTTGTCAAATAAGAAGGATACGCCGACCATTGTGTTTCTTGAAACTATGTGCTAGGTACATGCCCATCCACAGAAATTACGGAATGATGTATTTCTACCATATTAACATGTTCTACTTTCGCAACAAATATTTCTATCACTCTCATTCCAACCGAAAAAGAGTTCAAAGCATCGTCATCTTCCAAATCAATAGCGAATGAACCATCATCTCAAACCCATTTCACCGCTAATTTTAAATCATACTCAAGAGGATTGACTTTTTTCACTTCAAATGCCCATTGTTTAATCTCTAAAAAACTATAATAACTTTTTAATTTCGATCCTTTTTGCTTTCCACTAACATATCTAGGTTTACCTTCATCATCAACTATAAATTCTCAATCATACTAAAATATAGTTGGAACAGTTGACATTATCTACAAAATCATTTACAAGACTACATTCAAAATCTTGATTTTGTGACAAAATCCTAAACAAAAATTTGTTGAATTAATACCTTATTTTCCTAAGAAGATTTTGTTTCCGTAGGTAATCTTCAACCAAAAGGAGTCAGATCGATCTTCAAGTAAAAGCAAGCACGCAAATCAATATAATAATATAACCAATATATTTCACCAACAGAATCAAGACGATAGTTCTACATTACCTTTAAACACAAAATCAATTCATTGTTTATCCAACTGATTAACTACACATAATGCAGATTAAAACAACAACAAACAATTCAGAAATTCAAATTCAGATACTACATTTCAACAAAAACAAAAAATTGACAAAGTTCTCTAAGGCCCAAACGACTGACAAAATCTTGGTCTCCAACAGGTTTCCTTTAGGTCTTCATTCACCATTTTGAAACGCCTGATTTCGGCTTGCAATTCGTAGGCATACCCGAGTCCCCTTTCGCACAGTGGTTGATAAATCCATTTAAAATAATTACAATAATCAACTTCACGAGGGTTTAGTCTGTGTTCATTGTACGAACTACAACCGAAAAATCTTCGCCTGCCATTCTTTTGCTTTCCGCAAACGAAAACTACAGACATATCTCCATAATAACAATTTGGATATGGTCGTTACCCCCGTGGCATGGATGGATCAACAGGATGTAGTGGCGTCAGTATATTTCTGTCAACGCAAATTTGATATCGGGTCTTTCATTAGAAACAACTTCACGTAGATGAGCGTGTAAGGTTGACGGTACAGAATGGAATTTATGCGGTATTGTTTCTAACTATGTCTCCGAAACATAATCAACATCAACATCAATATGGCTTGGATTTGCAATACCGATTTGCGCTTCAAGTACATCACAATGTTTCATTAACATTTCATCATCAATCTCCCAAACAACCATGTCTATCGTCAAAATAAACAATAAAACATTAACATATCAATTAGGGTTTCCAATTTATAACTAGGTTTTCCAACTTCATTAACCATTAACTAATATTTCAACTATAACAACACAATTACCTAGTAATTATCAACACCAACAACAACCACTATTAATTTTCAACAACAACAAAAATTAAAATTTTGAAAAACAATTTTAACAACATAAACTATTACCTTTTTTTGAAGATGAAGAAGTGTCTTCCATATAGAATTTAACAAATGCTTGGTTGAAAATGTAAATGATAGGTTTGATTTGGAAAAATAGTTGGGTTGGATTGGGGATTGAGATGGATTTTGAGAAGAAGGAGAGGGGTTTGAGAAATGAGGATGAAATCTGTGCTTACTGGAATTTTGAAGCCCAAATTATAGCTTGCACATTCCATATTTATGCAAGCTATAAATAAACAGCTTGCGCAAATATGGATTGCGCAAGCTATATACATAAAGCTTGCGCAAATATGGAATGCGCAAGCGTTATTTTACAAATAAAAAATATAGCTTGCGAAATCCATATTAGCACAAGCTATATGGAAACAAGGCCAATTTTTGCAATCAGTTTTCCTTTGAGCCTATTTGTGAAATTAGTTTCTAGGCCAAGCCTCGTTTGAAAATTTATCCTAAAATAAATGGTATTTTGATGGTTCATATTTTACTTTTTTCTTAACTCCATAGTATAATTCAGCTTTCAAACTTGGTGATCAGTTGATTCCTATATCACTTCATTATTAGTAAAAGGAACTTAAATGAAACCATCAAATTTATAATATTTAACATAACGTCTATTAATGAAAACATATATGCAACTAGATGGTTCAGAATTTTGATGCTGCAATATGTACTCAATACCTCAGGATATATAAACATTATTATAGCCAATTTGGTTGAGTCATGAAAGGAGCAGAAACATAAAACAATAAAATCAAGAATGATCAAACACTGTGTGTTGCAAAGATTGTGTAGAAATGTGAGATACCGGTAATTAATCAGGCACCTAGAAATTGCACATATGCATAAAACTGTGCACATACACTGAACTGTACATGCACAATAACAAACTCTCAAGGACTGCTGCAGCGGAGCTGCCGCTGTTAGCAGTAGTAGAAAGAAATAAAAAAGCAGCGGTAGAAAAAATAAATAAAAAATAAAATAAAAATGATAACAAAATTTAGGAAGTTTACACTTTAAAAGTGCTATACTAGTATGGTCGTAACTTTTGATTTTACTATCTGATTTTGGTGATACTTCTTTTACCTAAAAGATATTTCAATATGGAATGACTTTTGTGCTCGCCATTTCTAGAAAATTTAAAGTTTGGTAGTGTTTAAAACCGTTTTAAGTTAAAACAAAAATCTGGTTTGCCCTATATAATTTCTTAGTTTTGACAACGTTTTGTTCCAGCCATAACTTTCAAACGATTTATCCAATTTCAACAATTTTGCCCATTCTGGAAAGCTAAGAATATAACTACAACTTTAGGCAAAAAACTACATTGAAAAGGTTGGCATGCACGCTAAATTAGAAAAAAATAATTTCAATCTAAGCTTATATGTTTGATAAAATCCTCTATAACTTGAATTATACTCCACGTTCTTGCAATCCGAAAGTTGTTTTGCGAAGCTAACTCATTATGCAACACTTTGCTCTTTGAAACCATTCGCAAATTTTTTATTTTGACACTTCAAATCTTTTTTGAAAGATGGCCTAAACATGAATATTATGATTGTCAATTTATTGAATGAATACAAGATTTTTAAATCTTCTATATGCGACAAATGTTTCAATTGAAGTTGAGAATAGGTACTATTAGAGCGTATTTGGGTTAATCGTCGACTTTAGCTTGCTTTTGCTCGCAATATAGTAAGGTTACTTGCTTTAAAATGCTAAAATAAAGATACACTTATAGATTAAAATACAAAAGTGTTAGAAATATTAATATATATTGTGTTTTCGGCCGTGTGGTCGATGTATATGGTATATATTATATTGGTGAAATTGCAAACGACTCTTCGTACAAAGGAGACTGCCGAATTTTTTCATAAATTTTAACACTTGGAAATTTTTTATTAACTTTTTTTGTATACTATAAATATAAGTTAATGATTGAATCTATTTAGATGTATAACATACGACATATTTGATTCTAATATTAACTACTTAGAGAATTATGCAAGCTTTAATTTAATAGCCGGTTCCGAATTCAGTTAGTGTTTGAGTGTGTGTGACGTCTCCCTATAATAAATAGCTAGGACACAATTTTCATAAGGAGGGAGCACTATAACAACCCTGTTTTCCAACCCATAGTATTATATATATTTAATTAAAATAGAAGTGTTTGAATTAGATTTTGATAATTTTTGTTTTTGGGATCAAATTATTATTTAATCAAAGTCCATTTAATAAAGGATTTTGTTATAATAAAAATTTGAATTGTTTAACAAATTCCATTTAAGATAATATATTAAAATTCAAATAAAATGTTTTAATAACTATAAAATATTAAAAGTTTAAATAATTTTATATACTTGAAAAAGATGAAAAGAAGTTTATTTTATATTTAATAAAACCAATAAATCGACAAAGATGAATAATTAAATAGAGTGAACTGATATTGAATTGAATAGAATTGTGTAGTTGCCGAATTATATTTCATAGAATAAAATGTAAATCGGTTTAAATTAGCGGAAATATAATTATACACAAATTAAAAGAGTTTCTTGAAAAAGGAAATAGAAAAAAAAGTAACTTGACTTAAGGCCTAAATCAACCACCCCATAACCGTACACCTAAACCCATTCTCTTAGCTAATCTATTTATTCCTAACCCATTCACTTCCTCTCAAAATCCACAATTCTTTCAGCCATAGAATCGATTCAACGACTAAGAAAAAAAACATTGCTGAAAAGAAAATCACGCCCCTGCATAGACGCTGGCCATCGACGATGAACTGGGCCGTGTACGTGCGACTAGGAAGTGGAAGGTAGATCGAAGGAGGACGCGGGAGGGTGGTGGAATCAAGCTAGGGTTGAGGATTTTGTGCATGAGTATTTCAAGGATGGGGTGGAGCATGCGGTGTCGACATCGATAGCAGGAGGTGAGTGCGACCTCAGCGAGGGTCGGGGAATCTTTGATACATGATTTTTATGTGAGCGCATCTTGATGGCCTCCCGTTCGTGGAGGGCAGCGACAGTAGTTTGTAACAATTGGAGACAAGCAATTATTCAGGTGAGTTATTTTTAACTCATACTTCTATATCTACAAAAATGAATATCCTTATACATGCCTTGATATGATTGTTTTGGTGATAATTGTTGATTTTTAATTATTGAATCAGTTAAAGTATGAATGCATGCGATGAATTGTTATACGTTTTGCACATAGTCTGGATAAACTTGATCGGTTTGGAATGTTGATTCCTTGAATGGCTTGATAGTATAAATTTAAAAACGTAACTCTGTCCGTTTATGAATTAAAATTTTATAGTTTGTCGATATTTGTATATCGCCGTGTAATCAGAGTTGTCAAAAAGCAACTCGGATCTCTAAGAAATTTTATATTACGGAATGAGATTTTATAGAGCGATGTTGGCTTTACAAGATGCATTTTGGATGGATTTAATGTATAGTTGTTTTCAAAAGATTCTAAAAAATGATATTTTATCTATTTTGATCCTTATTGGAATTTAGTTTATAAAATATAGTTAAATCATGTTAAAATCTTAACTTATTTATCATTTCAAAATTTCTATTCAAAGCTTTTAAAAATGAGTATATATTTAATTATAAAACCTTTTTCAATTTTCTATTTTAAATGTATATTTTTGAAATTTTTTAGAGGCAAATGATAAAATAGGGTACTATTTATAAAAGCCGTTATGAAAGTAATAATTTCAGTTTTAAGTGATTTTTGTTATAAAAGAGGTTTAAATGATTTTGGAAGTGTTCAACCTGTGTAAATAACAACTCTTCTTTAAAATGTGTTTATGGATTTAAAAGTGATTTTGGAAAATTATATCATTATATATAAAATTAATTTAAAACTCTTTTATTTTATTTATTATGGATTTGAGATTTTAATGAGATTCAATGTTTTTCTTTGAAACAAAAAGTTTTAGTAAGCGATCGAACTGTCGGATTGGTATGAGAAATTTTGTATAATTCTTTCACCTATTATTATAATTTGGTAAATATAGTTTGCTTGCAAATTACTAGCTTCTAGTAGATACTCGAATTTACTTATTGGAATGTGACAGTTAGTTAAATTATAGTGATTACTAAAATGAAACTAATCTACACTTTAGAGTTATATTATTATAGGGTGTTTGGATTTTAAGCCGATAAATCCTCGAGAGAAGATGACTCATATTTCATCGACCTAAGAGTTGATATTTGTTGGGCGTGTTCTCACCCAGAAGACCTCGAGGCCAAGAAGCTTGATTCATCCATCCAGGCTTGCCTAAACTCATCCGGCACTCTCGTTCTCCAGAGCCTATTTGGTAGGAACTCATCCGACACTCTCGTTCTCCAGAGCCCATTCGGTAGGAACTCATTCGGCATCCATGTCTCACAGAACCCATTCGGCAGTCTCAAGCAACTGCCGAACCAACCTTCCTCCTATGACTGCCGAACCAATCTTCGACCCTACCACCGGACCAAGTTTCTCCTACCACTGCCGAGCCAAGCATCTACCGGATCAAGACATGCCGGACCAACCCCTACCGAACCAACACACACTACACTCACCACCGGACTAAGTATTACCGGACCAAGACTACAACCCAACCATCACCGGACCAAGTGCTATCGGACCAAAACGTGCCAGGCCAGATCACATCAGCCCAGGCCCACCAGCAACTACACACATCCAAGACCCCTACCCCCAGCATCACTCTATAAATAGAGGGGCAGGGGTACAACAATGGGGGACAAGTTTGAGAGCTCAAGCACGGAAGGAACTTTCAAACAACTTTCTTTTACTTGTATCAAAGCTTTGTACTTGTAATCAAAAGAAGAGAAGAGAAATAACATATAAAGTGGACGTAGGCACATTCTGGCTGAACCACTATAAATTTGCATGTCTTTTTACAGTTTAGCCCCTGCTTTTCATATATTTGCATAAATCACTCAAATCGCTAAGAACAACATAAGATCTACTAAATCATACAACTTTGAGGTGTTTGTCCATTTTTTGTGCAAACATTTTTGGTGCTTTCACTGAGAACTAGAAGCTCGAAGCTTCAGCTTCATCCACTTAACAGTTTTCCTAACAGCATCGTTCGCCACTTGGAAAACATGCCTCCCAAACAGAGAAAAGATGTTAACAAAGGAAAAAACATCGCATCAAGCAGTCTTCCAGATCCAGCTGTCACGGATCAAGTAAATCGTCCTCCTCCAGCAGCAGTAACAAATGAAGGACAGGCTAACCCAACCACTCCTGCCACATAACAGCCTGCAGCAATTACTAGGGCAGATTTGGACAGAGTTGTGGTTGAAGTAACTAACCGCTTCACGTCCCAGCAGGAAGCTTTGGTGGACCATCTCATGTCACGCTTAAGGGATGCTGAAGAATCCAACCACAACACTGAATCATGGGGCGAGTCCCAGTCTGGAGGATCTCAGAGACAACAAAGATCTTCCTTCTTCGAAGGAGCTAACGGCAGAAGTAGCCATGGTAGGAGCCGAGACCGAGCACAGCCCGAAGTTAGGCCTGAAGAAACGTTTGGTACCGAACCCAACGGGGGAGGTACCAGACGGAGGTCAACCATAGCTGAGCCTGTCATACTGCCTAACCACGGAAACGCCAGTGAACGGGGCCGAGCTAGCGTCCAGCCCGAAGTTGGACCCGAGGAAGTGCTTAGATCAGAACCCAGCAGGGGGAGATCAGGGCAAGGGCCAACTGTAGCTGACCCTAGCATGCTCCCAGAAGATCAAAGGCAGCCGTTGGGAAGTATGGGGAATGATAGACGATACCATCCCTACAGGTCATCTGGACGGAATCAATCCCACAGAACAGAGCCAAACTCGTTTCTATCTGCTCCAAATTCTGATGAAAGGATGGCGCGCTTATTCAGAGAGTGCGTCCAACGGGAGCAAAGAGATCGAGGGATAGGCGCTAGGGTGACCAACCCTTTCGCCCGCAACATCGAAATTGCTATCACCCCCCGAGAATGGAAGATGCCAACAATGGAACCTTACAAGGGAACCTCCGATCCCATCATACACTTACAAAGATACACCCAGCACATGCTCATGAGTGGAGCAACAGAAGGAGTACTGTGCAAATGCTTTCCACTATTTTTAGCAGATCTCGCTACCTCCTGGTTCTGTCATTTACCCCAGGGATCCATCAGCTCATGGGAAATGTTGAAAGAAAAGTTTATCAGTCAGTTCCGCATTCATATGGAACAACCTAAGGACGCTTATTCCTTATCCAGCATCAAACAGAAAACCGGAGAAAAACTGGAACAATACCTAACCCGATTCAATGCCGCAGCTGCCGCAGTACAAGATGCCGACGAGAAGATTATCTTAATGGCCCTCTGTAGTGGTGTGCATTTGGATACTAAATTTGCTAGAAGGCTGACAAAAGAAAAACCAGCTGCTTTACCCGATTTCTTCCGTGAAGCTGGAAAATATATGAGACTTGAAGACGCCGTCACTGAAGGGCAGTCGGGACAACAAAATAGGGCAGTTCACGGCAACACGCCCGTTGTAGCAAAGGACGTTCGAAGATTTGACTCTAGGGATAATGCTGGGGGCAAAAAGGGAGAAAAGCGTCCATATCGGTCAGGACCAAGATTTGACGCTTACACCCCTCTAAATGAAACGATCGAAAATATCTTCCTGGCCACTCAAGACGAAGTTGAATATGAACGCCCCCCGCACAAGAAGAAATCAGATAACGCAGTTAAGTCTGGAAAATTCTGCCGCTTCCACGAATCCCATGGGCATGATACCAATGAATGCCATCATCTCCGGGACTTGATTGAAGAACACATCAGAAGAAGGAGACTGGAACGCTATGTAAATAATGCATTGAACTAAGTCAATGTGATATTACCTACCATCCTCGTACCGCCATCAAGGGGCAGGCCATGGCCGATTTCATCACCAAATTCACTACCAACAACTGAGATTACTCAAATGACCAACCCGTGGCCCTTGGCTGTATGGGGAATTGACTTAATCGGCGAACTACCAATGGGCTGAGGCGGGGCCAAATATGCTATAGTGGCAGTCAACTATTTCACCAAATGGGTGGAGGCGGAACCTTTGAATAAAGTATCTTCAGCAAAAGTTATTAATTTCTTGATCAAAAAATGTTCTGTGCAGGTATGGAGTCCCGTTCAAAATCATATCAGACAATGGACTTCAATTGGACAGCGAGGAATTCGCCAACTGGTGTCAAGAGCATGGAATTCACAAAAGCTTCTCATCCGTAGCGTGTCCCCAGGCAAACAGACAAGTCGAAGCCGTCAACAAAATTCTGAAAACTCTGGTCAAAAAGAAGCTCGAAAAGTCAAAGGGCGCTTGGGTGGATGAACTCCATATGGCACTATGGGCCTATTGCACACCTTTCAGAACATCAACAGGGCATACTCCTTTCTCTTTGGCATACGGATCGGAGGCTATGCTCCCAGTTTCAACCATCATGCCTTTCCACCGTAGGATCCACTATAACCCAGAAGAGAACGAAGAACCCCCTCACATGTCTTTGAATCTAATTGAGGAGAGAAGAAATGATTCCGTCCTCGAAGCAGCAGCCCACAAGCAAAAAGTGGCAGCACAATACAACTCCGAAGTCAAGCATCACACCTTAAAAGAAGGGGATCTTGTCTTCAAGCGAATCTTCCCTCACCCCGGAGCACTAGATCCAATCCGGGATGGACCATATAAAGATCTCCACAACAGAGCTTATATTTTGTCAACAGTGGACGGAGAGGTGTTCCAGAGGGCATGGAACATCCAACACCTCCGTCGATACTTTTCTTAACTTGTACTGCCCATATGAAGCGAATTAACAAAGAGAATCAGTGGACGTAGGCATTTTCGTGCCGAACCACTTTAAAAAAAAACCTTGTCTCTTTTTTAACTTGTTCCTTCATATCTTGGCTGCTTATTAACTTTATCCTTTTCTGTTGAACGAAATCCTATGCAAGGCACTCCACAGTGCAACTTCACCTGGACAAGACCTAACAGGTACTATGCGAATCTATGCCCTCGCCAATGAGACACTTTCGCTCCGGCATCCCTCTGCTGCGAGTTAACTCATTTCTCGCGACGGCCCTTAAAGCCAACTGTAATGAGCCGATTATAAGCCACCGAGAAGGCCGACTATAGCCGAGGCAGCTCATTACGGCGTTCGGCTCGCCGGCAACTGTGAACCGATTATAAGCCCCAATATAAGGTGTGGCCAGCCAGGGGCAGTTCATAGTTGACGATCGGCACCCACGCTAGCCGGCCACAGTAAATCGAATAATACCCACGATTACGGGCCATAATGGCTCGGGTAGTTACTGTGCGCGATCTCGGCTTCGATGTGTCTTAAGTGCGGCTGTGGTAAAAAAGAATTAACTCCCCGCGGAGGCGTAAGATGGGTGACAAATGTCTCCAAGACCCACAGCTAGGGAAAGTGACTACAAAACCCGTTTGCCACGAACTTAAGCACATCGAAGGCCTTCCGTGATTGGAAGTTTTACTTTTTCACATATTCCAATTTTACTTGAGAAACTTTTCTCCTATCCTCTGTAAAGATTCTTGAAGTACAGGACACAGGACAGGAGACACTCACTAATAGAAGCGGATATTCGCAGCAAGATATTGGAACGCATCCTTTAACCAATCACACAGGATATTTAAAGCTGCCACCTACAAGCAATATATAAAGGGCAGTACTTCTTTCTTTCATATGTAAACACGTGACTGTAATTTATTCACACCTCACGCTAACATTGCAAGTCATAAAATTATGTTTCAAACCAGAACCTGACATCAAACACAATTTAATTACAAGAATAGGCATAGCTACATTTCTCATACAACATGTCAAAATAACAAAAACATTCAAAAGACGACAGAATCAGCTTAAGTTAAAAAATTACACGTCAAGAATAATGTTGATTATTACAAATAGCAAGAATTACAACTTAAAAGTTACTCTACTGTTTTAAGACTAACATATACAACCTTGTCAAGTCCACAAAAAGAGTTTTTCTTGGTCTAATCAAGGGGCCGGCTGCATTGGAGTTGAATCCTTGTCCTGATGACCACCTGTCCAGTCAAAGAAAGGATTCATTAGTGATAAGCAACTAAGTTAATGGAGAGACTAAAAAAGGAAGACTTACCAGCACCTGCTCCTTGACTATCCCGGTCGTCATCCTCTACTTGCACACCTGCCTCCTCAGCAGCAAGCAACCGCATACCCTCCTTCACCGCTACCTTCTCCTCCTTGGCAAACTGGGCAGTGACCACATCCATGCTGAAAGCCACACCACCATCTTTATCCGCATTAGCCTTAGCCTCCTCCAGAGCCCGAAGATAGATCTTGGCCATGACCCTAGGATAATCATCCATCCAGGATAGGTTGCCCTGCTTCCAGGTTCGGAAGTACATGTCTTGGAGCATTTCGTCCATCATCCCCTCATTCTCCTCAAACTCCCTTATCCGGGCCTCGGAAGCCGACAACCTTTCAACGGCGGCATCTCTCTCCAATCGGTATCTCGAGCAGTCAGCCTGAAGGGACCTCCGCATCACCTCCATCTCCTCCTTCAACCTAACCTGAGCAAGCTCGGCGGCTTCAAGCTTCCCCGACATCTCCTCTACCCGCTCAAGGTCCGCCCTCCGAACCTCATCCACTGTCGAGATGGCCATATTTATCCGCTCCTTGCAGACCGCCTCCATATTCCGCAGTTCCGCCTTACTAGCCTCCTCCATAGCCTTCCTCAACCGCCCGGAGGCAGCCTCATGATGAGAAATCTGAATGGCCTGATCAGCGAGCTGTTTGGCCTGGTCCGAAACCATCGATCTTAGTCGGATGTTGGCACTCCCAATCTCCTCTGCAGCCTTAACCAGCCGGGCATGATGCCCCACCAGCTTCCTAGTCTCCTCTACCACCCGATCAATATTAGCCTTGGCCTCGTCTCCCATGGTGACTACCCGAGTAGTAAGTAGATCGAGATCTAAGGACTTAGCCTCATCAAGCACCCGTACCATGGGATTGCGGGGAAGAAGGTGCTCACCAGCAACTTCGTCAAAGATAATATCATGGGAACTTGGACCCAGGTCAGGATGACCCGCAAATGGATTCCGAGCCAAGTTAGGACGATCAATCTGAGTGACGGTAGGATTTTCAGACGGGTGCGGAGAAAGTACGAACTCAGTATCCTCCTCCGTGATATCATGAAGAGGCTGAATTGGAGGCTGAGGACCAAGTGAAGATTCAGATAAGGGATGGCTCCTCTTTTTCTTTTTAATGCCCTCGTCAATAACCCCGAGAAGAGGACGGTAGCCGACTACATCCCCGGAACGGTGAGTCGGAGTCTTCGGCTTGGCGGAAGCTTTGGAGAGCTTGTACTGTTCAAGCCTGTGCCGAAGATCTGAGGCCTTGGCCGTTTTGCCTGCTCCTGATATGAAGAAAAAGTGTCACGAGCATGCATTGATCTATAATTCAAGAAAACACGGTAAATTAAAGGATAAAAAGAAAGGAAACACATCTGTGGTTGTACAAACCCTGGGGAGGAGTAGGATACTGCAATAAGTCCTGGATTTCATTCCAGGACGGGAGTGGGTCATAAGATATTCCTAAGTCCCTATCATAAATGGAGCCCGCAGGAGTCAAAAGTTCACCTTGAGTCGTCGGAGCCACCTTGGCTGGAATAGTCTGAGGAGGCTCGCTTGCACCAGTCCCAGCCTTGTCAGCTTTCCCAGTTTTCTCTATCAAAGTCGGTTCTCCGTCCAGCCCCTCAAAAGCTTGGTGGAATGCATCATCCGTCCACTCCTGAATCTCGCCTGCTTGCCCAGGAAGCAGGGCCCCGATGCTGTCACCACCATCGCCACCTTCCCGGTCACCTCCACCCTCACCTCTTTCCTCCTCTATGTCTTCCTCCTCCTGGGTAAGTGGACAATTGCTGGGGGAGGGACCGTCCGACTTCTTGAGTTTCTTACCTCCGACGGCTGGAGGTTTTGTTAAAGGTTTCCTCTTGCTACTCTCTACCGTGACACCTCCCTTAGTCTGAGCAGCCGCCCTCTCCTCCGCCGTTTCCCTCAGCTTGACTACTGACTGCTGTGTAAGGATTAAGTTATACTCCAGAAGGGTCGCATTTCTGATCAGGAAGGCAGATGATCTATATTTCCCGAGAATAGCTTCTATCTCAGCCGCCGTCTGAACCAGGCGATCAGTCTCCACAACTGCAAAGCCACCTGTCGCTAGCAAAAATGAAAATGCATGAGAAGAAGCATCGCAACCAGAATAGAAATTATAGATAAAGCGTCGACTTACATCCAGAAGTAAAACGCCGAATAGAAATAGAGTCTTCCTTGACGAAGAACCACTCCTTCTTGAACATGCTGAATTTGGAATACAGATCCAAGACTGGCTTAAAGGTCACAGCTGACTCCAAGCTGATATATGGGGACCCCTTCTTATAGCCCCTCAGATTGTACAAGTACCGGATCTCCCGGTTAGAAGGAGCACGACCATACTTCCTCCGGAAGATGACGAAGAGGCTTACCAGTATAGCATAGGAGTTGGGTTGAAGCTGGAATGGGGCCACCTTTAGATATGTGAGGAAGCTGGCTACCCAAGCGTTAAGAGGCGGAATGGCACCACACATGCAGTGGTATCTGCTGTAGGCAAAGTACCCTTCAGGAGGGTCGTATGGCATAACTTCTCTCCCTGGCAACAACAAATGCGCCCTATCAATTCCGAAAGAACGGGAGATGACATCAAGCTGCTCCTCCTTAAGGGAGCTAGGAAAGCAATCGGGCGGGGAGTTCAGAAGCTCCTGAAGGCCGTACCCGTCCACTAGTGATCTCGGGGCAGATCCATGACGTTCTGGATTCGGCTGAGCTGGGGGCACGGCAGAGGAACCTCCTTCGCCCCCAGATTTCTTTTTGTCTGATCGAGTTTCCACTTTACGAGACATTATCTGCAACACCGGAAAAACACATGGTTAGAACAGAGGATGTAAACAAGTATGTGTGTAATATGAAATTTCACTCATAGAATCAAAATGCTCAAACTCCCGTTATCATTCGGTAAACTGAATGTAAAATTTCATTCGGCATTCACCTCGCTCAAGTTCATTCGGCATTCACTCAAGTTCATTCGGCGAATGGAAGTCAAATACCTGAAATGGTTCGGCAGAAGATTAGAATCTGATTCGGCTGTGTGACTGACTTGGTTCGGCTGTTTCGTTCGGTAGAAGGTAATAGAGGCCCTAGGCCCTTACTTATAGGCAACTATAGACGACCGGACCGGCTAATTCGGCGAAAGCATCCAAGCTAACGTCGTTAGTTTTAAAACAAAGCGCGGCACATGCCGGCATATGCCCCACTTTGGGGGGCAAATGTTGGGCGTGTTCTCACCCAGAAGACCTCGAGGCCAAGAAGCTTGATTCATCCATCCAGGCTTGCCTAAACTCATCCGGCACTCTCGTTCTCCAGAGCCCATTCGGCAGGAACTCATCCGGCACTCTCGTTCTCCAGAGCCCATTCGGCAAGAACTCATTCGGCATCCATGTCTCACAGAACCCATTCGGCAGTCTCAAGCAACTGCCGAACCAACCTTCCTCCTATGACTGCCGAACCAATCTTCGACCCTACCACCGGACCAAGTTTCTCCTACCACTGCCAAGCCAAGCATCTACCGGATCAAGACATGCCGGACCAACCCCTACCGAACCAACACACACTACACTCACCACCGGACTAAGTATTACCGGACCAAGACTACAACCCAACCATCACCGGACCAAGTGCTACCGGACCAAAACGTGCCAGGCCAGATCACATCAGCCCAGGCCCACCAGCAACTACACACATCCAAGACCCCTACCCCCAGCCTCACTCTATAAATAGAGGGGCAGGGGTACAACAATGGGGGACAAGTTTGAGAGCTCAAGCACGGAAGGAACTTTCAAACAACTTTCTTTTACTTGTATCAAAGCTTTGTACTTGTAATCAAAAGAAGAGAAGAGAAATAACATATAAAGTGGACGTAGGCACATTCTGGCTGAACCAGTATAAATTTGCATGTCTTTTTACAGTTTAGCCCCTGCTTTTCATATATTTGCATAAATCACTCAAATCGCTAAGAACAACATAAGATCTACTAAATCATACAACTTTGAGGTGTTTGTCCATTTTTTGTGCAAACAATATTTGAGTAGCGCTTGACGAAACTGCTTGGAGAGGTGTTAGCGACATTACCAGACAAAACTGCTTAGTGAGGTGGTTGCAACCTTGTCCTTCCAACAAAAATGCTTAGTGATGTGGTAGTGATCGTGTCTTCATGGAGAAACTTCTTAGTGAGGTGTTAGCGACCTTGTCCTACTGATTAAACTGCTTCCTGAGGTGTTAGCGACCCTGTCCTTCCGACGAAACTGCTCCAAGAGGTGTTAACGACCTTGTCATTGCGTCCGTTGCTATAATAATATTTTTAATGCCGAGATTATGGTTATTTATTAGTGTAACCGGGTATCCATTCCCGTTTGTTCTTCGGAGCATTTGTATTCGAGTATGGATTTCCTTATTGTGCTTCGAAAATTTTGATGGTTTTCACCATAATTTTAGATGATAATCCATTTGGGACTTGATATGACTTTATGAATTGGTGATTTTGATTGATATGCTTTATTACGATTATTTGGTTTCCGGCATATTTTTATTATGGATTTGCAAAGTCATATATCGATATGGATTATGAAATGGCGATTTGTTTTGATATGCCTTATTATGATCATTTAGTTTTAGGCATATTTTGAGACTTATTTTATGTTTAAGTCATATATTTATGATATCAGTATCTCGCCTTTTTATTAGATATAGTCTGACCCATTTATTTTATAATACTTGAGTTAGGTCGAGACTGTGCAGGTATAGGGACTTGCTGACTTTAGAATTTTGTGCTAGCTATGGAGTATACTATTTTGATTGTCATGTATATTAATTAGTAGTCAATTTGTACCCGATACAGTATTTTGGATGTGATGTATATATATTTATGTGGATCTAGTACTGGTATTTTGTAGACTCACATCTTGTTATGATATATAATGTATATTATTTTGCTACAATCTGTGATTATGATTTATCTATATTATATATTGTTCTGAATATTTTAAATGGTTGTGTTAATAGTTTAATACTATACATGTCAAATTTTCAGTTCAGATCCTCTGAAAGGTAATAAA
The DNA here is from genome assembly GCA_030737815.1 of Allium fistulosum. Taxonomy (NCBI): domain Eukaryota; kingdom Viridiplantae; phylum Streptophyta; class Magnoliopsida; order Asparagales; family Amaryllidaceae; genus Allium; species Allium fistulosum. The sequence goes on along the minus strand of CM060905.1, from coordinate 942,359,163 downwards.
GATGTGTCAGTGTTAGTCCAAAGATATATTCACATTCGATCGCTCTTAACTAGCCGTATTCTCTGTATTATTAGACGACATTACTTGTAATGTTCTTTAATAATATGGATATAGCAGTGAGGTCGTTACATTTACGGTATAATATTACTTATATAAGGTTTTATGTCTGATTCGTGTTTTTATTATTTCTTTCCTTATAAACTCACCAGTACTCAGTCGAGTAGGTTGAGTTTATGTTATAGACATGCTTGCTTAAGGACGAATAAAGACTCCAAAGACGAAGCAGGAGACTTGATAGATAATAAAAAATTCTGATTTCGTTGTGTAAAATTAGATTGTATAACTGATTAAATGTTCATGTTAGCATCTTCATATGTCGAACACGATGCTATTATTTATGTCTTATTTTATTTTAGCCCTACATGGTCACGGTTTGACATATATAAATTCAACGATAGTTTATATAATGGAAATCTATATTTTTAGTTGCTCCGTTGACTTAATGTTGTGAAAAAAACTAATCTAATTTTGTCAATTGAAAATAATTTTGATGATAACTGTAAGATCATCGGCGTCCATTTTTGGATCGTGAAATGAGAGATTTTTGAATATTGTTATTTGCATATGTTAAAGACATGCATTATCCTTCTATACCTATACTCAAGGACGGAGGTATTTGTAAGCTGGTATGGCCAAAATGTCAAGTGACCATGCTAGGATTTGTTAAAAAAAAGACATTTTCATTCCTTGGTGAGCTTTACAAACAAAAGAATAATTGCAGTTCCTCACAATCACCAACAGCTCTGAATAATAAAAAGCAACTTCTTCGTCCCAGTCATCGTAATAAGTCTCTTTCCTTATTACTCTAGCTCAAAAGAATTCATGAACTCAAATTCAAATTTACTCCGCTCGAATGAATTCATTTTTCTAATTTGAATTTAACGAAATTTGATTTTTACATTTGAATCCATTTGTATTTGATTCATTTGGTTTCCTTTGAAAGTTGAACTTGCTGATTTTATGTAATGACCCGCCTTTTCAATCCTCAGAAGTCGACACTAATACGTCCATAGTATTCACATGCTGAACGACAAAGTGCTGGAAAGGCAGATTGTTAGGGAAAAGAAAGGAGAAAAAGGACAAGAAAAAACTAAACAACACAGAATCTAACAATGTAACGAGTAATCTATAATATAATAATGATCTTTACAAAAGAAAAACTGTAATATACATTCATTCATTAGAGTACACTAAACAATTTATCATTATGGACAGTTACAACAACATGTCCTGACAAATGATGATAAGTACAAACAATAAATGTAGTGAAAAATAAACATGTACGTGATACGTCTTGAAGTCCTCCAGCTCCTCTCCTGAAGCTCCAAAGCATCCATATCTAAATCTATAAATATGCTCGGTCTGACCCGAGCATTATAAGAAACAATGCCTGGATCAGTTTGGTAAACCATCGTGAGAAAACACACCCAAATGAATTTTAAAGTTAAAAAAACCTTTGGAGTATCTCGTAAGACCATGCCGCACATAAACACGGACTGGTTTTTACCTTACGATAACCAAAACATTTTATAGGAAATCCCATGATATTATAATAGTGTGTCTAGGATACAAATACTTATTAATCATAGCAGAAATTGTTACATTAATTAAATTCTAGCATTTTAGGTTTACAACTAAAACCGTAAAGGCACGTATTGGAGATTGGTTTCTATTAATGACAAGGCTAATGAGGTACGACCTGTCATAGTACACCTTTAGAAAAATGTACCAGGGTCAACAAGAACGTCTTGCACCCTTGCTTACAGGACTGGCCTACCCCTTATTTGATAGTACCGAATATATCATCACCTCGGTTGCTGTGCAACCTTTACCGAGAGCTATAGCCAAATCCATAAAATGAATGCATATCTAGAAAGGTGATGATACACCTAATTGGAAGCGACCCACTTAGCCCTGCTGCATATCCCCTATTTTAGTCATTCCCGATTGATGAGGCTAGAGGCTACGTTTTATCTTTTTATATAGCAAACCTACTTGGATTGCTAGCACTGCCCTCCAGGAAACAATGCAATGCCAGCATCCTCCATACAAGTTATTCAGGATATGAAAAAAACCAAAGGCACTACTTCTACTACATCCATTTGGCATCACCCACAGGATTAGTCACAAATAGCCCTTGCACTTCAAAAGCTCTGTCTTCAATTCCATACTCTTCAAGATGTCTTCAAAAATGTCTCTTGGGTTGGATCGAATCGGTTTTTGGATAATTCATACTTATCCAATCCCGGTCTCATCGAAACAACATTTGATAGTTTCCGGTAAACTCTACCTCGTTTCTTTTGAAAATAAACCGACAATAGACAGAAGCGAGGATCACCTCCTAACTGTTTAAGTTTACGGATCTCTCTATCATTTGTCCTAGGAGAACTAGATGAGATTTAAACGCACAACACCGCATCATTGAAAATGACTGTGCCATATAACTCACGTATTTCCCCTAGATTTTTCCGTAATTACGTTTTGATACAGATTTTAAAGTCGCTTATGTAACTATCAAAAAATCAAACAGTCTATCTATAGATTTAATTTCCTAAGGGAAATAACACTGGCACAAAGCAACTCTAGGCCTCTTAAATTAATCTTTTCATTAATTTAAAACTACTTTGAAACATTCATACTTATCTTAACGGCATAAGTATACCTATAAATCTTAAGAAAGATTTTTATTTCAAATCGCACTTAAATTTGGGTTAAAGCATAATCATTTAAAATAGAGATAATCATAACCTCAAACACTGTTCTTTTGGTGTTAAGTAGGGAAAAAGTATTTCCTACCACCATAAATTAAGAAGGTCGATTGGAGAAATCAAATTTCTATTATAAATAACTCTTTCATAAAATTCCTTTTTATAAATATGAGCGGAAAATTCATTTACGAAATTTCTACCATAAAATATTATTTATAATTCTTTCATAAATATTTAAACATAATTTCAACTTCCTTTTCATGAATCCCCAAATTTGTTTAACTAACTCCTTTATAAAATCCCCTATATTATTTATACTCTTTTCTAAACCTCCTTTTATAAAATATCATTTATAAACTCATTTGATAAATTTTCAACTTCTTTGCGTCTGTTTTTTAAACTCCAAGTACATTTATAAAATTCTTTTCATAATTTTCTAAATATAATTTCAAATCCCTTCTAAAAACAAAACTCTAAATATAATACATATCCTAAAATATAACTATAAGACTCGTATAGTTTTCATAAATTTTCAAAAAATTTCCAAATGGAATTTATTTTCCCCTTTCCCAAAATGATATTAATTTCGTTTTTATAAAATATTACTTCAAAACCATTTTTTTATTTTAAAACACTGTTTATAAATCCATTCTCCACTTATAAAATAATGTTTATAAATCTACAATGTTTAATACAAACAATTCAAAAATATTATTTCAAATATTCAATCTTCTTTAAACCCGCAAAATTTCTTTTTTTTTTAAATAAAGAAAATCTTTTTATATTTTTCTTTTAAAATAAATATTTATTATATAATATTTTCTATAAAAACCAATGCTTCGATTTTTTTAAAATTTAAAGTAGTTACTTAAATGTAAATATTATAGGAATAAATAAAGAAATTTGGAATAGAATAGAAATTTTTTAAAAATGCATTTAAATTAAAATATCAAATAAATTCCAAACAGTTCGGATTCAAAACATTTTCCAAAATCAAACGGCACTTAACAGTAATTCCAAAATACTATGACAAGGCCGATAGTTGCTATAGCACTTAACAAATGCTATTGCCTCTTTTAACTATAAAAAAGTTCAATTTTTCACAATGCCGATGTCACATTCAAAATGGCCAAACAGTTAAATTTCAGCATTTAACAAACTAAATCACAGATGTATGACTGAAATAAATGAAATAAATGAACAGGTAAATAATGGAGAATTTTAGAACACTATGGTGAGATATCCGGATTTCTCTACAAATTTTCCTGTATTTAAATTTTAAATGCCCATTGCATGTAAAAGTGAACATTTTAACTATACATGCAATAATTTCAACCAAACAGAAACAGTAAATTTAATATACTATAAAACAAACTGATTTACTCAAAGAGGTGAGTTATACACATCGAAATTCCAGTTGGCGCTGAAGCGTTCCGGTTTGAACTAAAATCGAACGACGTTCGATTTTAGCCCAAATTTCAACTTTCTCCAAATCTAACCAAACCAGTTTCATCGCGAAGCTTTCGTCATTACGAGCGTAACGCAAAAGGTTTCGTCTCGATTGAACCTCGTATGAGAAATTTATTAAATTTACAATTTATCGATTTTATTTAAAATAAATAATTTCACTAGTTTCATTTTACAAACTTAATTACCCTATAAATTAGCTTCTTCCCAAATTCAAATTAGCTTTCGCCCTCCCATACATGCTTGAACCTGCTCCAACCCAAAATTGGAAACCTTTCTCTCCTCCTTTTCTCTCTCTCCAGTCGATGAAACGACGAACCACCACCTCTGACGAACTCCATTATAGGAGGGATCCGTGACCATCACCCTTTATTTGAACTCGGCTGCTTCCTCCTCCGTGCAACCTGAGGCACACCACTCGTGCCCTAATAATGGGTTTTGCATCCCTCGCTTATATAAGCTCCGACCAACCCCAAAATTCCTCTCTTTGAACCAAATTAGCAACGACGGTTTCCGATTTTCCATCTGTGGCCTCTAGCTCCCCCACATCACCCACCGGGTATACTAGTAAATCCAAAAAGATTCTGGGAGTGGACATAGAACGGGTAGTTCAAACCAGTATAAAAATCTCTAGTGCACTTTACTTATTGCAATTATTATACTAGTAGTTTGATATAAACTTTTATTTAGTAAACATAATCATATTACTCGATCCACATCGAATATCATTATATTTATATATTACTACTGCTATGATTACTGCGCTGCAATTATGTATCTATATATTTGGCCATCATCGATTCAATGCATAGCGACTATTAATCAATGCTAACGACTTTCATTTAGTATCAGAGCCTAGCATTCTACTGATCGCTACAACATACTAGAATAATGGCCAATAAGAGAAGATCTAGTCGGGGATCAAAGACAGTTGAGAAAACGCAAATTTATGAAAATAAGCAACTGGAAATTGAATCTCAATACATGTGCAATGTAGCTATACTCAGATCAAAATTGGTACACAACAATTCTATTTATAATGATCTTTTAGCATCACATTATAGTTTATTTAAAAAATTTAAATTGTTACAAAAGGTCAATAATGCTGCTTTACATAAATCAAAAGATTGCGAACTTAAATATGACAAATTAAAGGAAGAAAATGATTTCTTAATAAAACAAATTAGAATTTTTAAAACTACCGTTGAAGAACTTATTTCACAAAATAATTTCCTTTTAAAATAAAATGAGCTTCTGATTAATAATTATGCTAATCTTTTAAAGGAAAATGAATTTTTTCAAAATAAAATTATATTTTTGGAAAATTCTTTAAATGAATCTAATTCTAAATTTTAGTTTTTTTGGAAAAGAGAATAGTGTTTTGAATACTAAAAATTTAGATTTAACTAAAGAATGCAAGCTTTTAAAAGAATATAATGTTAAGTTGTGAAAGAAAATTTGTTACTCTAAAGCGAATTTTGACAAATTAAGTGAGAAAGTTATGAAATTCAATAAAGAAAAATATGATTTATCTTTCTTAATGATAAAAACTAAAGTTTACAATAACAAAAATGGTTTAGGCTATAAGTGCAATAAATGTAAAAACAGTACTAGAATGGGGGAATTAATTTAAAGGACAAAGATTTATATATTTTTTGCCTCAAGGACACAACCTCAATATTTTTACCATAAGGACAAATATTCTTCTAAAAATTATTCATAAGGACAAATATTTTCCAAAATTATTCATAAGGACAACAAAACTGCTACCAAGCTAAAAACTGATACCTAAAAACTGCTACCGATAACTACAAACTGATACTATCAATGACTAAAAACTGATACCTAAAGAAAGTTGTCCTTCAGGATAAAATATTAAAGGTCTGTCCTTGAGGCAAAAACGCTGAAATTTTTTGTCCTTGACAATAATTTCCTGATATGCATTCAAGTATACACGTTTTAATACTAGTACTAACAATGGAGATAGTTCAAAAACCACTTCATGTCATGATAGTATTTTACTTAGATATAGAGAACATTCTATGAATACTAAATCAATGACAATTAATGTTGATATATGGGTTCCTGCTAATCTATCTACCCATTATAGACAATTATACATTAGCAATTATTATGACACTGTGATTAATAATGAAATTATGTTTTTAAGGATCAACCACATCCAACTGGATATGGTTTCCTAAGTCATAAACCCTATATTTATTTTGTAAAATGAGTATCATTGTGATTACATTTGGCATATCTATTAGAAACTCATTAAATTGCATTAGTGTTAAATTGTTTTATTCACTTATGTATGATACTCATCTCTTTTATATATAAAAAAGGGGGTTCATATATAAATATGTATGTATGTATGTGTGTGTGTGTGTGTGTGTAAGTACATAGATTTATTTCTTAAGAGAAATATGATATTTAGTGGGAGTTATTAAAATATAATATGCATATGCTCTTATTCCCCTTTGATAATGACAAAGAGGGAGAAATTCATATGCATGTTGATAGGGTGAGATATTATACTTAGGTGGAGCTTTAATCATATTATAATATAATTTTATATATACAGTTAATATTTTCAAAAAATTGTATAGTTATCATCATAAAAAGGGGGAGAATGTTGGAACATCTCTTGTTGGATTTTAACGACAAAAACTATACAATTATGCCGAAGAACCTCTAAGCTAACTTGAAAGTATATGCCAAAGTATATACACGGAAACATAAGAAGAGATATACACGACGGAGATAAGACAAAGGAATATATACAAGGAGGTATGATGATCGACATCAAAATTGGGCTAAAATTGAAGAAAACAAATAGAGTTTCTATATTATTTTTGTCGATATAGATTATATGTACAATCTCCAATTTGATGATCATATGCACGCACAAATATATTTTGAAAACTATTTTTACAATATGACTATTATATAATATATATTCAAAAGAAAATAGTCAAAATATTATTTTATAGACAAAATATAACATTTAAATGGAAGAAGAACATTTTAGTTCAAAAACCAAAATCTTACTTTCATCATAGATGTTTGAGGAACATTTTAGTTCAACATCAGATGTCTGATATTTCGTCATAGACATCTGAGGAAAATTTTAGTTCATCATCAGACGTTTGACATTTTCATCATAGACGTCTGGTTATATTGAAATAAAAACGTACTTTTTAGTTCAAATCTAGACGTTTGGATTTATAATAATTGACGTCTATATTGAATCTAGACATCTGGTACAAAATATCCAAACATCTGGATGCCTGTAACCGGGTGTTTTTATTTGAATTTAGTAACAAACATATCACCTCTTCTTCAATAGTTGCATCCCCTACTTGGAATAGTTCTCTCCAACGGTTACTACTATTTAATTAGAATTTTCCAAAACTATAAATAGAGTTGAGAATTCACTTTTATTTTCAATAACCAAGAATCAATTCTTTCTTTCTAATCTATATGCACTTGTGAATTACAAATAATCTCAACAATTAACTTCCTACAATTACATGTTCAAATCATCATTTCAAGGAGCTTATAGGAAGGGTGTACTTTATAGACTTATCCGCGTTATCTAGAACACAATTAGTCAATAAACTTTACTACTATTTGTAGTCGAAGTCCTGTTAGCGATCTTTAGGCACAAAGTCCTATTCGGCAGCTTAAACGGTTTGTAATAACGAAGTCCTATTCAGCAGCTCAGGCGGTTTGTAAAACTTATTCCTTCGGGTTAAGTGAGAGTATAGTCGTAAATCCAGAAAGAGTTTGAGACTGGACGTAAAATGAGAAGTTTGAACCGGTATAAAAATCTCCAGTGCACTTTATTTATTGCAATTTTTATGCCGCCAGTTTGATATAAATTTTTATTCAGTAAATATAATCATATTAGTCGATCCACATTGAATTTCATTGTATTTATATATTACCACTGTTGCGATCACTGCACTTTAATTTTGTATCTATATATTTGGCCATCATCTATCTAGTGCATAGCGACTATTAATCAACGCTAGCGACTTTTATTTGGTATCGAAGCCTAGCGTTCTACTAATCATAACAACATCCTAGAACAATGACCAGAAAGAGAAGATCTAGTCAGGGCTTAAAGATAGATAGAAAAAGCAAAATTTTGAAAACAAGCAACTGGAAATTAAATCTCAATACATGTGCAATGTGGCTACACTCAGATCAAAATCGGTACACAAAGATTCTATTTATAATGATCTTTTAGCATCACATGATAGTTTTAAAAAAAAATTAAATTGTTACAAAAGGCCAATAATGCTGCTTTATAGAAATTAAAATATTGTGAACTTAAATATAATAAATTGAAGGAAGAAAATGATTTCTTAATAAATCAAACTAGAATTTTTGAAACTAACGTTGAAGAACTTGTTTCACAAAATAATTTCCTTTTAAAAGAAAATAAGCTTTTGATTAATAATAATGCCAATCTTTTAAAGGAAAATGAAATTTTTTCAAAATACAATTATATTTTTAAAAATTCTTTAAATGAATCTAATTCTAAATTTTTGTTTCTTAAAAAAGAGAATAGTGCCTTGAATTCTAGAAATTTAGATTTAAATAAATATGCAAGCTTTTAGAAGAAGATAATGTTACTTTGCAAAAGAAATTTTGTAACTCTAAAGCAAATTTTGACAAATTAAATGAGATAGTTATAAAATTAAATAAAGAAAAAGATGATTTATCTTCCTTGATGATAAATTCTAAAGTTCAATTTAATAAAAATGGTTTAGGCTATAAGTGCAATAAACGTAAAAATAGTATTAGATATGCATTCATATATACACGTTTTAATACTAGTACTAACAATAGAGATAATTCTAAAACCACTTCATCTCATGATAGTATTTTACTTAGAAATAGAGAACATTCTATGAATACTAAATCAATAACAATTAATCTTGATATATGGGTTCTTGCTAATTTAACCAATCATTATAAATAATTATACATTAGCAATTATTACGACACTTGATTAATAATGAAAATTATGTTTTCAAGGGATCAACCACATCCAACTGGATATGGTTTCCTAAGTCGTAAACCCTATATTTATTTTGTAAAATGAGTATCATTGTGATTACATTTGGCATATCCATCAGATACTCATTAAATTGCATTAGTGTTAAATTGTTTTATGCACTTATCTATGATACTCATCTCTTTTATATATAAAAAAGGGGTTACACACACATACACACACACACATAAGTACATAGATTTATTTCTTAAGAGAAATATTATATTTAGTGGGAGCTATTAGAATATAATATGCATATGCTCTTATTCCTTTTTGATAATGACAAAGAGGGGGAAATTCATATGCATGTTGATAGGGTGAGTTATTATATTTAGGGTGGCTTTAATCATATTATAATATCTTTATATATAGAATGGATATTTTCAAAAAGTTGTATAGTTGTAATCATCGAAAAGGGGGAGAATGTTAGAACCTCTCTTGTTGGATTTTAATGAACACAACCATACAATTATGCCAAAGAACCACTAAGCTAACTTGCAGGTATATGCCAAAGTATATAAATGGAAATACAAGAAGAGGTATACACGACAGAGATAAGACGAAGGAATATATATAAGGAGATATGACGATCGACATCAAAATTGGGCTAAAACTAAAGGATACAAATAGATTTTGTATATTCCAATCAAACTGAAGAATACAAATAGATTTTGTAGCGCCAAAATTAGTCACTAACACCCAATCGTCGATGAAAGCACCAAATAACAGTCACAGATAACAGATAGAGTGTTTGTAGAGAGTATAAATATGAAGAGCAATCAAAATGAAAAAGAAACAAGTAATAACAGAGGATTTATAGTGGTTTGGATGACTCTGGCCTACATCCACTCCAGAAATTTCCTTTTTATTGATATCTGAATCAATAACAGTTACAATCCGGAGTTTTTAAAACAATAATGGCGGAGTAGCCTTAGTGGAGAAGATGAAGGGAAATAGAATAAAGATCCCTTTTTTGAAGCACCGCATGCTGTATTTATAGGCAAAATCCGAGTTACTGGGCTTCCTGAGTGGTCCAGGCTCATCAAGACCATTGCCGACCCCAAATCCATTATTACGGCCAACCATGAGTTCTGGATATGCCGACCTGAATTTCCCTAGGTAATGGCCTGAAGTAGTCTTATGCTTGACTCGAAGCAAGCTGTGTTATGACTCGTTGCAAAACATGTTTGGAACCGGAGCAATCAAGTGCCGATCCTCCTCCTCGAACGTACCGACCCCCTTTAGCCGACCCAGAGAAACTCACACCACGACCCGAAGTAGCCGACCTCTCTAAATATGCCGATCCCCATGTGTTGCCGACCCAACCACATGGACTGACCCGAAGAAACTCATACCTACCTTCGACTCGAAATGAACGTAGAAATAGATGGATTGATTTAACTTAAGTGAACTCAAATGGATTAAACCAAATTGTTGAATATTAATTTGTTTAATTTGAAATTTAAATGGTTTTAAATTTATTGTCTATTTTGAATTTCAAATCTATTTTCTTTTCTGGTTGTTTCATTCTCCTACTTCCTTCTTTTTCGGGGACGAAATGTTCTGAGTGGGGGAGAGTGTAACGACCCGTAAATTTTAGTGGTTTATTTATTGAATTTTGTGAAATTTTAAATAATAAAATTCTGAAATAAAATTTAATATTTGGAATACGTCTGTATAAACATAGCTTATGGTAAATTTTCATAAGATAATATGGAAGTTTATTTTATTGTGTAATTTTATTTCAATTTAAATCAGTTAAAAATTGATGATAATAAAATTTTTTCCAAACCTGAATATTTTTACATAATAAATTTGTAAATCATCTTCTAAATGAGACGTCATATTTTGTTTCTTAAAATTTGGACTGCTATAGCTCCGTCTACCTTTATTCTGACGTATTAGCAGCATTTTGGTACCGCTATCGACTTTTGATAGGATAATCGTGCCACTGATATCTGTATACCGTTTCGATCGTTTCGTCGTGCTGATATCTGCGGTATATTCAATTTTGTGTCTTGATGTTCGGTTCACTGCAGGATCGATGAAACAATTTGCAGTATCGGTACTGTTTCGGACTTTTCAAATTTCTTTTGACCATTCAATTTCCACCATATATCAACCCAATCAGCCACTAGCATTTATACTTCTGAAATTAAAATTCCATCTATTAAATTGTTATGATTTGTTTGTTTTCCGGTTCGAATTCCATCTTGAATTAGAGTATACATTCATTTTTTTTGTTTTGTGCCGTTCATTTTATGGCTGTTCATTTTTTTTACGTCCATTCACTTTACTGATTTCCCATCTCCTATTTCTTTCGCACGTTATATTTCCTCTCTTACCTGCTTCATTTCTCTTCTCCTTTCTCTAATTCTCATTCTTTTTCTGCAATATGTTATTTCACAGTAAGAAAAAATTTCCTTCTTCCTCTTTACTTTCTTCCTTATATATAGTTCGGCCACCAAGCTTCATCCTCCATCCCAAAGCCGCGTCCCTTCCGGCCTTCAACCACCAAAGCCTCACCTCAACCAGAGCCGACTGAACATCTTCTTGCCACCGAACTTCGGCCTCCGCCTCACCAGCTTTCATCTCCCCTTCCGCCTCTTCCCAGACCACCCGGCCTGTCGAACTTCGGCCCATATGCAGCACCCGTGCATCCTCTGCCTGGCTCGCAACCAAGGCCTTAAGCACCTTTATCCCAAATACATATTTGTTTGCATGACTTATATATAATTATATATATGATATAGATATTCGATTTTATGAAAATGTGTTTTGAAAAGAGGAAAGTGATTTTTGAAATAGTCTATATATATGATAGTATACGGGTAATATAACAGTTTTAATGTTGTTCTGGCAGCATGCATATATATATATATATATATATATATATATATATATATATATATATATATATATCTAATATTTGGTCTGCATATTTCAGTTCATATGACACAGTATGGTTATATACCGGTTTATACATATATATTGAATTTGCTGTTTTGATGAGTGTAAGTATATATTAGTTTATTTATACATGAGTTGGGTTGATATAGTTCATATATTGTGTAGATATAGGTTGTACTGTACATAATATATATAAGATTATTTCTCTTATTCTGTTTATATATTTAATATATATGTATTCTTATAGTACTATCTTGATAATATTTATATTTTATATGCAAATGTTATATATTACTCTTTTCGTTTGCTCTGTTTCTAGTGATGGTTATATATATATATATTCATATATGTTATACCAAGCAGTTGTTCACTAAGTATTGTACGGTTGTTTATATAATAGTGTATAAGTTATATATAGAGTTGTTTATATATATGTTCAGTTACGTAAGAATTATATCATATTAGTTTTTAAAGTTGGAACAGTTTGGTATATATATTAGTACACAATATTTTGTATATATTAGCATGAATATATGAGTTTATGAAGGATCTGTTGAGTTTATAGTGAAGTAATTTTATTTTGAGTTGTATAATAAATATTAATTCTAAATATAATATATATGTGTGTGTGTTTATAATTTTTTTTAATATATATAATCGGTTGCATATATATAGTCTTCTATTAATATATATGAGATAGCAGTTTTATTTTATTAGTCCTATAACTTTGAATTTCGTGTATATATAGGTTTTGTATATTTATGAAAGTTGTATAGGTTGCTTACTTTATGCTGGTTATATATATATCTATAAGCTGTATTATATTTTATAGGTTGCTGTATAGATATATGTTATATTATATTTTATGTAAGTTTATTGAAAATCTACTCGATTATATATATATGTTTTGTAACTTTGCTTATGCAGACGCAGTGTATTTAAATTATTATCATGTTTACATTTTCTGGAATTTGATATATATGTATATAATATTTATGTGGTATTTTTGAAATGCGTACACACATCTATAATTTGTTTTGTGAACTATGGGTTTTAATTGGTTTTAAATGTAATGGGTTGAATCATATATATATATATCTTATTTTAATATTTGTCGTATTGATTTTATAAAAAAATAACATTAATAACATATATATATATATATATAATTTCTGTCTCTATCAGGCTGGTTCTAATTATTTCATCGATTCCTATCTATCAGCTTTGATCGTTGAATTCATGCCGATTTTTCTTTGCTTGGATTCGTAATTCAATTTCGGTGTCCGTATCAGTGTGCGTATCAGTGTCATCTTCTGTATTCTCTAGTCTCGAAAGGTGAGCAATCACTCACGATTAACATTCTTATATTTATTAAATTTGATTTCAATTGAAACGACAATTGAAATATGCTGCTGTTAGTTATTTACATTGTTATATATGCTATTATCTGTATCGGTTCACCTATGACATCTGACACCATTATCTGTTATTTATATTAATGATATATGCCTGTTATGTTATTATTATCTTATGTGTTATCACTCTACAAGTTCACTGTTAGTATAGAATTCACTATAGGTTGAAATGATACATACCCGAATGATCTGTAGAATAAGAGAAAATCGTTATGGGTTGAAATGATAAACCCAAGCGATTTTCATTTGAATTGGATTTGGGATTGCTGGTTGAAAAGATATATACCCGTATATATATATTTAAATTACGTATTGAAATGATAAATATCCGTATCACTTGACTATAGGGTAGAGAATTATATACAGACAACATTGGTCTATATATATATATATATATTTTGAAAATGATTTCTATGGTTTTGAAAAGAAATATACGGTTTTAATAAATATTGATATTTAAAGATTTATTAAAGCTGATTTAGTAAAGTTGATATATAATATGTTTACGTATTTATTTAATATCAATATTTTAAAATTTAGAGTTTATAATGATTCAGGTTGGAAAGATAAATTTGAATTGATTTGGAATTTTAATTATTTAAGAATTATAATTAAATAAGTTTGATTTGAAATTATTAAATTTGAGATTTTTAAAGATATTGTTTTATAACTTGATTTTGGTTTAAGGTGATTAAATGAATATTTCAAGTTTAAATAAATTGAAGGAAATATTTAGTGGTTTGAAATTTGGAGTTTTATTTTAATGATATTAGGTTTATTAAGTGAATATTTCAAAACTAAATAATAGTAAAGTGAATTTGATATATATTTGAAATTATCAAATTTAGTTTTGAAATGTTGAACATTTAATGCTTTGAAATATATTGAAAATTTGAATGGATTATTGTGTGGTTCAAATATGTATTTGAAATCGATAATTTGAAATGATTTATTGAGAAACTGAATTGAATTGAAATTAATGAATTGAGATTAAATTTAATTTGAATCCTGGAACTCGTGTTAATTTGAATTGATTGGTGAAACTTGAGGAAACTATTTTATTATATAAAGTATTTTAAATTATATTTAAAACTATTTTATATTATTTTTAATATAAACTATTTTTAATATAACTATTTTTAATATAAACTATTTTTAATATAACCATTTTAATATAAACTATTTTAAAATATACTAATTATTTTAATATAAATTGTTTTAACTTATAACTATTTTATATAAATTATTTTAATTTATAAACAATTTTATTTTATATACTATTATTAATATCTAAACTGTTTGAAGGAAAGTGTTATGATTTCAAAGTGTTATGATTTCCAAAGTTATGAATTTCAAAGTATTATGATTTCCAAAGTATTATTACTTCAAATTGTTTTGGTTTCGAAAGTGTTATATCTTTGAAAGTACTATGATTTTGGAAGTGAATATTTTTGAAATAGAAATGATATCGTATTGATTTGGGTTTTGAAATGGAAATGATATTTTGGTTTTGAAGTATAAACTATTTTTAAATGACCGCGGTGTTATAATAACGATTGGTTGTTAGAGAGGCCGGGATCGGATATGGGCATACTCTCTATCGATACCGAAAACCACTTTAACAACTGTGTACGCGGTGGAGATTCCAAAATGAAGTAGGATGGTGGCGACGATCCTAAAGGTATATACGTGGACCTAACTCCCGTGAGTTGGCATAAGGTGGCTAAAACAGGAGCGATTCCGGGCCAATGAGGTAGCTCCTCTGATCGGACACACTCCATCGTATGCAATTATATTACTTTGTGATTGATTTGGTGCGCACCCTTGATTCGGGAGTGTGGCTCGAGGTGGGCGATTGCTGCGGCTCCGCGTTTCCACCAATCCGGATGCGTAATTGGTATATCTACCATGACATTGTCTTGTTGTGCCGTTTCACCTACCATAGCATGCTTTACTACGAGTTTGTTTTGTACCATACCTATGGAGTGCCCTCTAACGATTCCCATTACGGGGGAGATTATGATACTGTATAGACTATGGGAATATAAAACATGTTAAGGTGGAAAATGTAAAGCCTTAACGCTATTTTAATAGTTTACTTTACTATAGACATATTATAATAGCGTATTACTACATAGTAGATAGTTTAACGGATCCTTAGAGGATGGTTATCCCAAACATCCTTTAAGTTACTTGTATTTCAGTTGATATTTCACTTGAGTTGGATTTATTGATATTAGAATGTTAATCCTGACTCAAGTGTTTTGTGTTTTGCTTTATGCTCGGGTCAAACCTAGTGGTTCAGTGTTCGAGACTCACCTTTGGAGTTGGAGCTTCGCTTGGAGATCCAACTATCTATCCAGCTTTCAGTTATTCAGTTGATTCCAGTGATGTATTCTGATCTTGTATTTGACTATTGTATTGAGACATCTATGTATTCGAGACTTCTGTTGTATCTTGTTTAACTCTGTTATATATATATATATATATAAAGTAGCTTCATGAACTACTATTCTTTTGTTTCCGCTGCATTATTGTTATATTACTCTGTGTCTGTGATTCTGTGATTATTTATTTACTGTATATGCTGAGTTTTGCTAAATTTAAATTAACAATCTGATATTTTGAGCAATTCAAATCCGACATGTATGGATGCGAATGGTTGAAAATTTCAGGATGTTACAGCCGACCCACTCAGGACTCCAGCACGTCGATCCACTCCAACATGACCGACCTAGCTTCCTACGGACCCGAAGCTTTCACAATACCGACCCAGGAGCGCGGTGTCGGCTCGAGTGAATAACCATAGTGACCCGAAGACCATACCGACCCCTCTGAAACACACTGACCCCCTATGAGTGGAAGTGTCTATCTAAGTGACCCGAAGCAAACTGCTTCAAAACCCGAAGCCGACCCACTAGCAACTCGAAGAAAACTCCAAACATCCCGAATCACCTCGACTTTTGTCGAAACTCGTATTTCGAGTATTCCACGACTTTTGTCCATCGAATATGCCAAATCTCGGCTTCATAATCATGAATATAATCCATAATTAATCGTCTATCCATCAAGCTAACTCAAACCATCGTATTCCAGTCTCGAGAAACAAGCAGTCGATTTAGTTAAATCCGCCTGTCTACGGCCTTGCCAAAAGGCAGGTTAACATTTGCCCCCCAAAACATGCCTTCGATTGGAAGGTGTGTTTTCAATAGCCTTAAATCCAATATTTGAAGTCCATGTCCCATTCATTATTAAGCAATTCCATCCAAAACCGATAGTCTACTCCGCAACTGTTTCGAGTCGATATCCAATTCCGAATCCTTCCTAAATCCGTTAAACAAATCCATGATCTCTTCGGATCATTTTATCCGAGTCCGGGACCTCTCCGAGTCCGGTAATCCAAATCGATGACCTTTCCAGGTCCAAATCCAAAGTCGGGACCTTGCCAGGTCCTAAAATCCATATCCGGGACCTCGCCGGATCCAAATCCAAATCCGAAATCCGAATCCGATAGTCAAGCTCTAATCCATCCATATCCAATAACCAATAACTGAATCCATGACCTCTCCGGGTCGATATCCAAATCCGGGACCGCTCCGGGTCCATGCCTAAACCCTTAGCTGTTCATAGCCAATATCCAAATTCGTAACCTCTCTGGGTTCTTGCCAAGCGTAATCCATACTCGGCGGCATGTGTTAAGCAATTCCATGGTATTCATGGTTTAGTGTCCCTGAACGCTGAGTAATTCCATGGCTTAAGTCCTAAGCCGAATCCTGGTCGCTCTGGACCCTTGCCAAGCATAGTCCATACCCGACGACCTGAAATAACAAGTGATAGACAATATGAGGCCTAAGTCCTAGGCCGAATCCTGGTCTCTTCGGACCCTTGCCGAGCATAATCCATACCCGACGACCTTTTTACCAAAATCCAGAGGAAAATCCAATCAAAATCCAATCTGAAATCCATATCAAACCAAAAAACCATAAATCCATATCAAAAATCCAAATCAAAATCCAAACCAAAAATCAAGCATCCAAACCAAAATCCAAACCAAAAAACCAACAAAACCAATAGTGCAAACCAAACTCCAAAACCAAACCAGAAAAAGCAAATATCCAAATCAGAAAGATAAAGCAGATTTCACAAACTAGAGCATCATGGTTTATCATCATCTCAGAGCATACCTAGGGGTAATCTTCATCCCCATACATGAGTAAGTGACTTAACCGTCTGCCCAGAGTTTGCTACTTATTCCATACCTTCCCGATTAGTTGATGACCTGTGCCTTTAAGCCGGGCTTGCCCCAGTTTGTGGTGGGTGATGACTGCTTCTGTTCCGTCATCACTTCCAATTCCTAGAAAATCCAATAAGATCCATGCCCCCAGTTCCATGGGGAGTGTAGTGCCCATCCATGAGAATGATTAGTGTCGATCCATTTTCCTTTGTTATGGGCTTACCCCCGGTCGTTCCAATCCATGTCCAAGCCAGCTAATTCCCGTTCCAAGTTGGTTCCAACTTCCAGCTATTCTAGCATCCATAGGTTGTTTCCGATCATCATTCCCATCCTGCCCTCAAGTCCGTGAGGAAATCCTAAAACCTACCCTTCTGGAAAAGTGTCCATAAATGGTCTTCGATTGTCATTCCATCCTACCCCCAAGTCCATGGTAGAATACCGGATCATCCTCTTCCAAACATGCATCCAAGTTCTGATCCATGCCAAAATCCATAGCTCCATCCAACATCCTGCTTACTTCTTTTCTCGGTTCTGATCCTGGATTTCCTTCTCCTTCGCTAGCATCCTATTGTTTCCACCCTGTCCTTGCCCTCTGTCTCCTTGTTGATTACTTTGCTATAGCTTCCAGAATCCAAGTTCCTAAGCTTTCAAATCCCAAATCCAAGCTTTAGAATCCCCGAGTGCTAGCTCTCTCAGTGAAAGCACCAAAATGTTAGCGCCAAAATTGGTCACTAACACCCAATCGTCGATGAAAGCACCAACTAATAGTCACAGATAATAGATAGAGTGTTTGTAGAGAGTATAAATATGAAGAGCAATCAAAATTAAAAAGAAAGCAGTGATAACAGAGGATTTATAGTGGTTCGGCTGACTCTGGCCTACGTCCACTCCAAAAATTTCCTTTTTATTGATATCAGAATCAATTACAGTTACAATCTGAAGTTTTTAAAACAATAATGGTGGAGTAGCCTTAGTGGAGAAGATGAAGGGAAATAGAATAAAGATCCCCTTTTCTGAAGCACCGCCTGCAGTATTTATAGGCAAAATTCGAGTTACTGGGCTTCCTGAGTGGTCCAGGCCCATCAAGACCATGGCCGACCCCAAATCCATTATTACGACTGACCATGAGTTCTGGATATGCCGACCTGAATTTCCCTAGGTATTGACCCGAAGCAGTCTTATGCTTAACTCGAAGCAAGCTATGTTATGACTCGGAGCAAAACATGTTTGGACCTGGAGCAACCAAGTGCCGATCCTCCTCCTCGAAAGCACCGACCCCCTTTAGCCGACCTAGAGAAACTCACACCATGACCCAAAGTAGCCGATATGTCCAAATATGCCGATCCCCATGTGTTGCCGACCCAATCCCTTGTACCGACCCTAAGAAATTCACACCTCCGACCCAAAGCAAGGGTGAAGGCTGACCAGAAGTTTAGCCTCATGCCGATCCCAGAGAACTGCCGACCCACTAATGACTCCAACACGTCGATCCACTCCAACATGACCAACCCAGCTTCTTACCGACCCGAAGCTTTCACAACATCGACCCAGGAGCTCGATGCCGACTCGAGTGAAAAACCATGGTGACTCGAAGACCATACCGACCCCTCTGAAATGCACCGACCCTCTATGACTCGAAGTGGCTATCCAAGTGACCCGAAGCAAACTGCTTCAAAACCTGAAGCCGACCCACAAGCAACTCGAAGCAAATCCAAACATCCTGAATCACTTCGACTTTTGTCGAAACTCATATTTCGAGTATTCCATGACTTTTGTCCATCGAATATGCCAAATCCTTGCTTCATATTCATGATTATCATCTGTGATTGATCGTCTATCCATCCAGCTAACTCAAACCCATCGTATTCCAGTCTCGACAAACGAGCAGTCGATTTAGTTAAATCCGCCTGTCTACGGCCTTGCCACGATCGACATCAAAATTGGGCTAAAACTAAAGAATACAAATAGATTTTGTATATTCCAATCAAATGCTATTACCTCTCTTAACTCTAAAAAGGTTCAATTTTTCACAATGTCGATGTCACGTTCTGTTGACACCAAAAATGTGCATCAACACGCAATAGAATCTAGTAGAGATTACATGAAGAATGAAATTAAAATATAGAAAATATCATAAATTAACACACATATTTTTATAATTGTTCGGCAATCTTGGCCTACGTTCACTTCATATTGTTATCGATCTTGCACTTGATTATGATTATAAGAATGTTTGGATCAGCTAGGATCCATTAGTCAAGAATGAAGAATAAAAATGGAAGAGCCTTTTTAGCAGAAAGAAGGATCCCTTTTTTGACATTATACCTGATGTATTTATAAAGGAAGACGTGCATGAATCAGAATGAAATTTTGGGAGAAGGTACGGGAGACCAAGACGAGGCCACCTAAAAATTTCCAAGCCCATTGGGGCTTACAATAGGGATCGGTACCGATCCTTATTAGTGTGTCCAAATGGGCTGTGATCCCTATGAGAGGTCTCTCATGATGTTAGCTACTTGCTCTCTGAATTTTTGTGCAATTCTGATGTACTGTTTGTGAGATATCGCATTTTCCATGAAGTAGTGTTGCTTGAGCCAATCCTTCCAAAGTGAGTTATACCCATCCCACTAACTTCTTCCAATTGGAATGAGATCCCTAGGGGGTGTTTCACATGTTGTTGTAAGCTTGTACTCCAAGTTTCATGTTGATAGCATGTGTATATTTTGAGTTATTGACCGATCATCACTGCAAAATTGAGTTGTGGAATCCATATAATATGATCCATGGTGTTGAATATGGATCGTACTTGATCCATCTTCGAGGAGTAGTGAGCTTTTATGCTTCTGCTTCATATTATCATCTATGATTGATTCTTAGACCCCATAATCATTGCTCTAGGCTACTGGCCTTGATGACAGTCGAGTCTAACTTGTCCACTTAGTTCGAATATAGCTGATTCAAAATGCCGAATAACATTTACCCTCCAAAGTATGTCTTATTGCGTACATGACGTGCTTTGAATTGAAGCAAGTTAGAGTCACCGGAAAGAAATCCATCCAGAGTATTGAATAGTTGCTACCTTCCATTAAATTATCTTCCCAAAGTGTTGTATCCCTCTTTGATCGTCATAACACTTGGTTGATTTCCAATAGTATAAATTCAGGATTATATTCCATTAGTTGCTATCTGTGTTCGTTTCTACAGGGCTAGTAAACTTGGGTTATCTGATCCAGTCTTTCCTTTAATAACTCTAGGTGAAAATACAATTTCTGTCGATTTCAAGAAATCGAATTTTTTGAATATACACGTCCACGTTTAGGTACACATTCTTGTTATTAGCTCACGGATGCGTTTGTATGCCGACGAGTCGTCACCAATTCCATCTAGTTTAATTACAACTGGATTTAAATTCCTTGTTTATATATTACTTTATAATGAAATATGGGTTGTAATAAGTCATTCAATGAGAGGGGACTTCAAGTTCTACAGGGATGACGACCTCGGAGCCGTAAGTAAATGTGAATGGAGTATGGTCAGTGATGGACTTGTGGGTGGTTCTATAAGCTCATAATGATGTTAGGAGTTCATCCACCCACTTGCCTATAGCCTTTTCCAAACGTTTCTTCAGAATGGACTCTATAATTTTGTTCACAGCTTCAACCTGTCCATTTGCTTGAGGGCGAGCAACTGCCACAAATCTCTTTTTAATATGATGCCGACGGTAGAAGTCTTTAAATTTGGCGCTGTCGAATTGGATTCCATTATCAATTATAATGGTTCTGGAAGGCCAAAAAGATAGATGATGTTCCGAAGTTGATTATTTTCTTCATCGTGATCGTGATTAAAAGTTCTTCTTCAGCCCATTTGGTGAAGTAATCAACTTCTACGATGACGTATTTTGTACTACCTTTAGTCGGCATAAAGCTGATGATGTCAGTAACCAAAGTGGAAAACGACTATGGACTGGCCATTTGAGTAATTTCCGTCGGTGGGGCTCTCGAAATTTTTGCAAACATCTAGCACTCGTCGTATTGTCTAGCATGATCATTTGTATCTTGATCGATAGATGGCCAGTAATACCCGTAGCAGAGTATTTTCTTTGTCAGGGTTTGCCCCTTGGTGTGATCGCCGCATTCTTCTACATGGACTTCTCTCAAGACTCGTTTGATTTCATCATGGGCGATACACCGAAGCAGGGGAATGAAAACAACCCTTTCTATACATGACTCATTCTTGGAAGATGCAACATGAAGCTTTGGGGAGGATCTATTGTTTTTCATTCCTCCGTCTAGGAAGGATACCCCATTGTAGATAGTCTTTGATAGGAGTCATCCATGACTCCTTTTCTGGCTCCACCTCCAAGATCTAGTCGATCTCCATCTTTCAATGCTTGGAATGTTAATTACTTCAACCGGGATAAAGTCTATTTGTTGTGCATCCCCAGAACTAGCCAGCATGGCCAGTAACTCAGCCTTTTCATTTTGTTCTCTAAGGATGTGTGTAATGGTGTAATACTTAAAGACGGCTAGTAGCTCTTGGACCCGGCCGAGATAAGGAGCAAGACTCTGACCCTTGGCAAGATAATCTTCCCTGACTTGGCATACTACTAAATAGGAATCAAAAAAGAAATGTAAAGTTTTCACTCCCAGTTCTCTAGCAAGTTTGAGGTTGGCGATCAAGGCGTCATACTTAGCTTCGTTATTTATTGCACGGAAGTCGAGTTTCAGGGCATGTAGATTAATCGTTCTTCAGGAGTCATTAACACAACTCCAATGTGTAGGATCGTTTTCACCCTAGAGGGCGGGTGAATAGGGTGATACTAATAATAATAAAAATTAATGTGGAAATAAAAATAATAATAGAAAGTAATGCAGTAAAAATCACACACAGATTTACCCAGCTTCGGCAATAACCTGCCTACGTGCTGCCCCCAAGGTTTGCACTAGAAATTAAGTAGTCAGACGCTTACAAACACACGAAAACTTGCGGCATCCGCTAACTTGACTAACCTAAATCTAAGCTCAAAACCCTGCCACAACTCAGCTACTGAGTTACGAATTCTCAAACTACGCCCCGTTGTTTGTACATAGTTACACAACAGAATTTACACAATTTTAAATGAGAAAATTACACAATAAACTAAACTAAAATGAAAACCCTATTTTATATGCTAAGCCCAATATAAATAAAAAGAGACCGGCCCAATAATTTCAAAATGTCTCTCCTTTATTTTCAATTCGTATATGCTGGCCGTTCCCTTTTGCTTCTCTTCAAAACTTAGGGTTTCTAGAATTTGAAGACGTTGACCAAATTTATCGATTGAAGTGATGATTTTGTGTTGAATTGCTTCGTTAATCGATTTCATTGCTTTGTTCGCTTACAGCTTCTCCAATTGTGTCGAGCTCGAATGATGTTGTGAATTGGTACGTGATTTTCCTTTATCGATTATTGGTTATGCTCGACTTGTTAATTCTACCGATGATGATAATGGGATTAAATAGGGATAAAATCCATAAATTTTCGTTCATATAGTTTGATCTCATGTCTTTGTCTGGTGCTTAGTTGTTGTGAGCCTGGTTCTTGTGCATTTTGAAGTTGAATCTGGTCTATTTCTTATGCCATTTGAAGTCTTGTTGCATTTCAACTTTGCATTCTCTATTTCATGTAGCTTGTTTGCATCTCCATGTGAACTGAAATTCGAACTTGGTTTGCTTCAAGTTAAATTGGTTTGAAATGTGCCTTGGTTGAGGCTTCACTTGTGCACTGGTCTTGTTTGGTTTCATTTGAGTGATGTAGTCTTGTTGTCTTTGCATATATATCTTGTTGCACTTGAAGTCTGAATGCATGTCGTATCCATGTTCACAATTGTGTTGTTATGCTCTGTCCACTGTTCTATTTCTCGAGTGCTTGCTTTGATTCATCCATGTGTTTTTGCATATGTCACTGTGCTTGTGAAGTCTGGTTTTAGTGGTGGTTTCATTGAGGTTGCTCTGTTTTTGAAGTCTTGTTTATGTTGCTCCTAACCATTGCATTGAATTTGTTAGCATGTTAGAGTGGTCTAGTGGTCATGTCTTGTTCTTGTAGTCTGGTTTCATATTGATGATGACTGGTTGCATGAGGAATTGTTATTTAAGTGTTCACCTATCCTTGTGTTCACCACTATTTGTCTTGTTATTTGCTAACTGGACTGTTCTGGTTCCATTAGTTAAGCTGCCTCTTTGTTTTTGTACATTTTGTGGTCTTGTTGTATACACTGGTCTGGTTGAGTTTTTGTTTTGGTGCTGGTTGGACCTGAACTGATTTATTGTTTTGGTCGAGACTTCATGTGCACATTGACTAGAGAACTACCTTGATCCTTTATACATGTCTTTTGTACTTTCTGAACTGAATTTTGTTTGCATGCACCTAAGTTGAATCTAGTCTCGGCTTGGGTTTGACCTTGTGCTCACCTGTCCTTGCAATTTTAACAAGAAAGTGTATATCGGTGTGCACGACCTTGTGGCATGTACAGTGATACACTGTGCATGTCACAAGTTTTTCGTGTATGATGAATTAAAAGAAAAAATGATGATGAACAACCCAAGTAACCGAGGCAAATAATATTTTCAAAACACACACTTTATTTTGCACTGCAAAATATTTTCTTTTTCAATTTTACCGCGTCAGTGTTTATTTAGCAGATAGTTCAGATGCTGGATACAGGCTAGAACAGAGTTGAAGATCAAATATGAGTGAGAGTGAATATGTAGTGAGGTGAAAATTGTAAACCGAAAATTGTGTTGTAATTGACATTATATTGTAATTGGAAATGTGTAAATGTAGCGAGAGCTCAAATTTGTACTATTTGAATTTGTAATATGAATTCTGAGTTATTTATTTTATTCAACAAATATTTATTTAATTATGTGAAAAAATGAAATAGTACAACAACAAATACATTTAAATGAATATATATATATATATATATATATATATCTGTGTGTGTGTGTGTGTATGTGTTATCATCAAATAAAAATCATAGGCTATCGTATTCTACACGATGCTCATTGAAAGCTCCATCCATGTACATTTTCCTTCGGTCGGTCGGTTCTCCACTGATTTTTGGATAGTCGTCTGATGCAGTTTATTTAGATATGAACTTTGCTAATGTTTGTCCCTGGATAGCTTTCCAGGGGAGATAAGTGATATCGAATTGGCTTAGCTCGATATTCCATTTGAGCAAC
Organism: Allium fistulosum; assembly: GCA_030737815.1. Lineage (NCBI taxonomy): Eukaryota > Viridiplantae > Streptophyta > Magnoliopsida > Asparagales > Amaryllidaceae > Allium > Allium fistulosum. The sequence continues at coordinate 942,334,075 of CM060905.1, read as the reverse complement.
CTTCCGGACGTCCAAGGTTGTTGTAGGACTTGTCGTAATGGCTGGTCGGTGTAAACATTGATGGGGTAAGCCTGGAAGTAATGGCGAAGCTTTCATGACGCAATCAACAGGCAGTACACGAGCTTTTCCAGCTTTGGGTAGTTTCTGTCAGCACCTAAAAATCTCGTGCTAACATAATATATAGGCCTCTGGATCCGATTCTCTTCACGTAACAGTGTGGCACTTATGGCATGTACCGACATCGCTAAATAGATGTAGAAGTCTTCATGATCCAGTGGCTTAGATAGGATGAGAGGTCTCTATAAGTGATCTACCAAAACTTGAAACACATCTATGCAATCCTACGTCCATTCAAAGTTCCTCTTCCCTCTTCTAATCAAGTCGAAGAAAGGAATACACTTGTCGGTGGCCTTGGAGATGAAGCGGCTTAGGGCACCAACCTTCTCATTTAAGCTCTGTACCTGCTTAAACATCTTCGACACTTGTATGTTTCAAATTACTTGAATCTTCTCGGCATCGGCTTCGATTCCATGAGAGTAGAAGATGAAACCACAAAATTTTTCTGATGCAATGCCGAAAGAGCATTTCAAGGGATTTAGTTTCATTCCATATTTTCGTAGAACACTGAACATCTCTGCTAAGTCATCGATGTGGTCGTTTTATCATCGTGACTTCACGAGCATGTCATCCACATATACTTCCCTCGATTGCCCGATCTCGTCTTTGAACATCCTATTGACCAGTCTTTGGTAAGTAGCTTTAGCATTATTTAGTTTAAACGGCATCACAACATAATAATATAGCCCTAGACCGGTAATGAAGCTGGTGTGCTTCTGGTCGAGGATGTGCATCATGGTCTGGTTGTATCCAGAGTACACATCCATAAATGAAAGAGTTCATATCCAGCGGTTGATTCTACCAGCTGGTCGATCCTCAAAAGTGGAAAGCTGTCTATCGGGCAACCCTTATTTAGGTCTGAGTAGTCGACGCATGACCACTACTTTCTATTAGCTTTTCTCACAAGAACTGGATTGGATACCCATTTCAGGTAGAGGGCGTCACAAATAAACCTATTGTTTTTGAGTTTATCCACCTCCTCTTTAAGTGTAACAAATCCCTCTGGATCTATGTCGTGTTGTTTTCGTTTCAGTGGAACATGCCTTAAGTTGATATTTAATGCATGGCTCGTGATAGTCGGTGAGATCACACGCATGTCAGAATGGGTCCAAGCGAACACATCAAGATTCAATAAGAGAAAGCCATCTAATTCCTTCATCATCATTGCACTAAACTATGATCCGATCTTTACTACCCGTGATAGGTTGCCATGGCTGACTGTAATGTCAATTGTCTGCTCAACGGGTGTAGCCTTGGATTCCTTGAGTTCAAACGTAACTATTCCGCGTAACAATCAACGTGAAATCTGGTTGGGACGGTCAATAATGACGTTTACTTCGGTTAAATCCCAGATCTTGTCATGAGTTATTGAGTCTGATAGTGAAGGGCTCTAAATGCTTTGAGCGATTATCTATAAATGGATGAAAATAGGCTAAGAAGCAAATTAAATCAAATGTCGAGGAGGCTTCAGCCTCATGTTGCGTGCAACTATATAGTTGGCTCTTGCCTTGATTTTGAATCTGCTTGTATATTCGAGTAAAACGCTTTCCATTTAATGTACTCATGATCCATTACTCGTCGTTCGGATTGGAGTGATGATCAGTTGCCTATGAGCTTGGGCATTGATTCGATGATTCTATCTATAGGCATCCTTTCGATTGTAGCCCTGAGTTGTTGTAAACGCTAGGCATGAATCACAATATTGAGCTATCGCAGTCAGTCTTTGGGTGATCACACTTCCACCCCTGGTCTCAGGTTGATAAATGTACTGCATGGACAGTCGAGCTTCATCCTAGTTGTATTTATACTCCCACATAAGCTCCAAAGACTTAGAGTTGATCGATGAATGGTCGGTTCACATTCATCTTGTTTCTCGCTCGTGCCCTCAAGTCTGTGGCATACGTTGATAAGTAGGAAGGCAAGTCATGTCCAATCAGTGACTGATGCTCTCCCTACCAAACCAACAAGGATCAGTGTGCGGATGGTTGAGCCACTTCCATTTCCTATTTCTCTTCTAGTCGGATCATGGTAAGAGTCAACGAATGAACGGTCGCGTCACGTTCATTCGGAGCTGGACGGTCAGCCGCATCCATTTAGATTCATATTCTCCCGCCAGATCTATTCATAAAGTTGGCTTAGGTGCAGTCAAGTCGTGCTCACTTGGTTTCATACTCCTCCTGACGGATGGAAGGAGGGTGCTGGAGAATTAATGATCAAGTCACAGTTAGTCGTGGTTTATTCTCCTATCCACACTATGGTGATCGAAAATTTTTGAAGGACATCCGAGTCACATTCGTTTGTGTTTGGTGTGGATCAATATTGACTGTCGACCCAGCGGGATAATATGTAAAGCTTGGATCGACGTAATGGTAGGATATAGTGGGTCGCCCAAAACTCCGGACGTCATTTCGATTGGTTTTGTATTGAGGCCTCCTTGCAGTCATCACTTTAAGTTCTAAAGATCACCCAGTCGGAGCTATAGTAAGATGTCGTACTCAGTTTTTAGTAATTTGTACTCCTGCCAATAGTCTTGGGTTAGCAGAGTTAGTTTATGGGTAGTCGAATTCCATCCATAGTGATTTTATACTCCTATCGAGTTCAAGTCGTAGTTTATGGAATAGTGAGTGGTCGAACCGCATTCATCTATTTATTTATACTCATATCCGCACTTTGGAGATAAGAGTTTGTTGGCGGTTGGTCGAATTGCACCCAATTTGTGTTTATACTCCAGTCCATGCTCTGGGGATTTGGAGTTATTCTAGAAAATGGTTGAACCACATTTTCCTTAGTCATTTATACTACCCCCCAAATCCGAGGTGGAAGTCGAAGAGTGGTCGGTCGAATCACATTCACTCTTACTCGGAGTTCTTCATGTAAATCGTGGGAAGGAGCTGATTTGCAGATGGTTAGGTCATATCCGATTTAAACTTGGGCTTTCAAACTACACCTTGCATCCGGGGCAGGAGTCTACATGTAGATGGTCGTACTGTATCCACTTTCATTTAGATCTTGCTTCTGTCGAACCTTGGGAGTGAGATGAGTGTTTTGGAAAAATTCATGCTTGAGAAGGAGAGCGGATGGTCGAACCGCTTCCACTTTGAGTTATGTCTTTGCCCCAAGCTAGGGGAAGATTTGGAGAGAGGACGATTAAACCATGTCCACGTTTTGTGTTTATGCTCCTGACCATGCTCTAAAGACTGGAGTTGGTTGGCGGATGGTCGAACCGCATCCATCCTTTTGTGTTTATACTCCAGCTCGCACTCTCGGAACTAGAGTCGATCGATGGATGATCGGACTGCGTTCATCTTTTTGTGTTTATACTCTGGTCCGCACTCTGGGAACTAGAGTTGATTGATGGACGGTCGAACTGCGTCCATCGTTTTGTGTTTATACTCCAGTCCGCACTCTGGAAACTAGAGTTGATTGATGGATGGTCGGACCACGTCCATCTGTTTTGTGTTTATACTCCAGTCCACACTCCAAGGACTAGAGTTTTATGGTTAGTAACACCCATTTGATGTTTATACTCTAGTACGCGCTCTGGGAACCAGAGTTGGTCAATGGGTGGTCAGTCACACCCATCTTGTGTTTATACTCTAGTCCATGCTCTTGGGACTAGAGTTGGTCGATGGACGGTCGTACCGCATCAAATTTTTTGGTGTTTATACTCCAGTCCGCACTGTGGGAGTCAGATTTAGTCAATGGGTGGTCAGTCACACCCATTTTTGATTTATACTCTAGTTGTCAAGTCGAGGTAAGAGTTGTCGAATGAACGGTCGAACCATGTTCATCCATGGAATGGAATTCTGCCCCAGCACCAAGGGAAAAAATTGACAAATGGACAGTCGATTCACATCCACTTGGTGACTGTAGCTCCTTTAATCAAGTCGAGAAAGGAAGTAAGTGATGGATGGCTAGATCACATCCATGCTTGTGTCAGACGGTCGGGTCTCATCCAATTTGCTTAGTACTCCTCCCAAGAAGTCAGGGAGAGAGTTTTCGGGTGGATAATCAAGTCACACACACCTCAAGCCATAGTTTTGTCCATGTGTTGAGGGCAACGGTTGATGAGTAGGCAGTCAGTCACACCTACTTTAACTCAAGCTTCTAGAATGTTACCTGTTTCCAGAGTAGGAGTAAATGTGCGGACGGTCAAATTGCGTCCACTTTAGTTGGACCTCGGTCGTGCCGAGCTTTGGAAGAGGCATAAGTATTTTGGAAAATTTTAAGTATGATCTGGGAGTGGATGGTTGGATTGCATCCACTACATGTGTTTCTCCGGTCTTCAAGTCAAGCATGGAGGTTGATGAGTGGATGGTTAGTCATTTCCACTTTGTATTAGGTTCTGACTTTGTCGGGCTCTGAGTAAGGCATAGATGTTCTGTTTGAATTGACGCATGAAGTAGGAAGTGGATGGTCGAGTCACACCCACTTTCCATTTCGAGTCCTTGCTCCCAAGTCAAGGGCATATGGTAGCTAATGAGCGGTTGAATCATGCTTGTCTTGATGATTCAACAAAGGTCCGATCATGGTCCGTGGAGATTTTTTGGCACCCAAATCTAAGTACTTGGTCACTTTTCCCTAGCCCTCCTCAGCTGGAAATCAACCGTAGGTGGTCTAATTGATAATTAAAGGTCATTATTGGCAAGGGTTGGATGTTCCCTGCCTACCATTCTGCGAGGCTTGCACATATTATTGAAGCTTTCCTTGCCTGATCTGCTTTCTGATCACATCTCAGAGGTGCCTACAATCGATGGTGTTATGATCGTGTGTATCTTGAAATATACCACATTTCTTGGATTTCTAGGTTTCAGTAGACCCTCTCGAGACTGGTTTCTAGTACTGCTTCGAGTCGGGAGTCTCCAAGTAGATCTTTTTGGTTGAATCATTCAGAGGAGTATATGAGTTGGATTTCGGGATTCTGAGTCGTTTCCTAGAATCTGAGTCCTCATCTAAGGCCTCGATGCTGCCCTTGCTTTGACTTCCTTCAGCCAATGGGCCTGCATTGTTCTTTCTCCCAGTCTGCTCTGCCTCATCCTTACTTAGGTTCTGGTTCACTTTGTAACATAAATGATTCAAGGTCATATGAGGCTCTCCAGGTAACCAATCACCAAAGTGTGTCTCGGGGTCGACTTCCCTTATCAACGCCATTAGTATGATATTCTCGTTGGGATTGCTCACTTTAGTGACAACAGTGTTAAATCTCAACCAAAGTCTTTGAGCGGCTCGCCTGGCGCTTGGGATAACTTGGGGATAACAACATCGCATCCTTGGGGTGAGTCACATGCATTTTGAATTGATCGGTGAACTCGTTAGCCAGTTGATTAAACGAGGAGATGGACCTTGGCGATGATCACGTAAATCATATGATCGATCGTTACTCCCCCGAGGAATATGGGAAAGAATCATCATTTAATTATGTTCGTCGCTCTGGCAGAATTCATGTGCCCATCATATTTCATGAGGTGCTCTTAGGAGTCCATGTTTCCAGAATATGCCGGCATAGTTGGCATATTGAATCTCTTGGGATATTCTGCATATTGAATGGCTTTAGTGAATGGGCTTCGACTGGGGGAAATGCTCCAATCGTCGTTAGTCAGTCCATTTTCAAGTTACGGCTATTTGTGCTTGCGAATGTTGTATGCATGATTGTCTAACGTGTGATGGATTGGTGATAATTTATTTGGAGTCCAACCCGAGAAAATTTGCTATTTTCTAGGTCGCTGAATTTGAAGTACTGGGTTGGTGTCAAACTGTGCTTTGAGTCATACCGGTGTTTGCTTGGAGAAAATCTTGGTTTTACCCGGTTTGACGTTGGGCCAGAACTTTCTTGGTTTACTTCGAGTCGAAAAGGTAACTAATTCAGGTTCGACTTTGATGATGGATAATTATACTTTGAGATGGCATAATAAGTAGCGTAGGGCGGTCCTAACACAGACCATCATATCATAGCTGGCAAGTCAGGCGTTTAGAAGCTGGTCAGTTGAGAGCAGTCGTAATCTATCCTGGAAGCTTGATCCAGTAACCGATCCCAGTTTGTGCCATATCATCTTGGTTCTCCAGCCTTTGGGTGTACCATTTGAGTAGCAGTCCCTTGTCTATTCCTTGGCTACAATTTAGCAGCTACCGCTTGATCCCCTATGCCCCGGTCAGTCACGGGATGTAAGGAAAGTAGATAGAATGCACCATCTTAAAGTTGAGTTCTAAATCTAGAATGCAGGGGTAAAAAAAAAATTGAGCTATTTTTTTATGTGCGGTAAGAGGGAAGGATCGGTCCCGATCCCTTTTTGCCTCCAGGAAGGAGGGTTCGGTTACGTTCCCTTTTTGTATGCAAAAGGGATCTGTTGTAGTTGAGTGTGGTGTAGGGATCGGTTGAACAAGGGTTTGGTTCTGGACGAACACAGAATAGGGAGTATGGGGGAATCGGTAGTGAATGTAGGGATTGGCTATAAGCGATCGGTGAAAGGGGTCGGTTATGAAGAGGGTTGTTGGCATGTGATTGGTTGTAGTGCTAAGGAGGGATCGATGGAAGAGGGATCAGTATATAGACCTTGCAGAGGGATCGGTATGTACATCTTGTAGAGGGATCAGTATATACACCTTGCAGATGGATTAGAATATATACTTTGTAGAGGAATTGGTAAATACACCTTGCAGAGGGATCGGTACATATACTTTTTGGAGAGATCGGTATATATGTTGGAGGGATCGGTATCCATATATGTTGGAAGGATCGGTATAGCTGTTTCGAAGGGATTGGTATTGATGTCTTTGGAGGGATCAGTATTGGGCATATATATGTATTTAGGGGTCGGTAATGAAGGGAACGGTGCTAGACCCTAATAAGGAAGGATCAGTCATGATGGCCTTGATAGAGGGATCAGCCATTCACTACAAGAATTTTGATTTTTAGTAGCGCTCAAAAAATGCTACTAAAAGTTTTAGTAGCGTTTTGACAAACGCTGTTATAAAGCCCGCGACTAAAAATACCTGATTTTTAGTTGCACTTATTTCAACGCTACCATAAATCTTTTTACTACAACGTTTATGAAACGCCACTAAATTCGTTTTTTGCAGCGTGAATAAAACGCTACCAAAATGTGCTTGGTCTACTCAAAAATATTTTGTTAGCGTTTGTTAAACACTATAATAGAGGACGCAGTTTATTGACAAAGCCTATAGCCGCATTTATTAAACGCTACTATATATGCTCTCCTTCGACCCTTTATTTTTTGTAGGGTTTTTTAGTAGCGTTTTCAAAACGCTACTAAAAATATTCTAGCTCTGCTTATACATTGCCTCTAGTTCAATCTTGTTCATAGCTTATTACATAATACATAAACACATACACATTAAACAACCGCAAAATACATACACATACACATTCAAACATAAACAAATTTATAAACCACAAAATACATAAACAAAAGCACTAACATAAACAATATGCTAACCATACATAGAAGTTTACACAACCGAACAGTAGTTTCAAGACAAAAGGTTAACCGTACATAGAAGTTTACACAACCGAACTACGTACCACAAACAATATGCTACTGCTGCAGTTAATGTACCATAAACATCTGAACTAAGCAAGTACAATAAACAACCAAACTACCTAACAAGTACGATAAACTAGTGCTACTGTTCATTCTTCAGAAACGCCTACCTGCAGTTAAAGAAGTCTGCCAGACCCATATGGATACAGCCAAACACAGATTCAAAAAATTCATAATGATAGATGCATTTGTTGATAAAAATATGGGATAATAATATAATATGGTCCTAGTATGTAAAATGACTGGAAACTTAGGATCATAAATTATCTTTTAAGTACGTACAATTAGTCGATATAACTTATGGCTACTGATGGATTAAACCACCGACTAATTACAGTTAATATATATAACATAAATACCATATTTTGATAAGCCTGATCATAGTAAATTCCAACATAAATTCTAACTTATTCACATTGTTGGATATTCACATAAATCATTCGAGTACAACAACTCATTCATTTCTGAATGAATTCTAACTTATTCACAGACATAAATTCTAACTTATTCAAGTACACATAAATCATTCAAGTACAACATAAATTCTAACTTATTCACAGACTTCACAATTTCTGAATGAATTTCATCCATATCCAATAATTCTGAATGATATATGCATGTACCAGTTGGATGCTTAACATGTGACCTGTTAGAAGTGTAATTCAACTTTTGCAAATTAATTCTTTTGTATGATGTGCATGTTTGTGTTTTATTTTCAATACACACACACACACTTATAAATCAATGTCACCATTTTTTAGAATAATCTTTAAGTATAGGAAGCAAAACTCATGTTAACTATACACACTTATAAGTTAATGTCACCATTTTTTTAGAATAATCTTCAAATATAGGAAGCAAAACTCATGTTAATAACTTCACTTATAAACGAATTACCTATTGTTATTTAGGTGCCGATTAACAATTAGATAACTGCACACCTAAAACCATACCTGATTTAAATCAAGAACCTGCTCCAGCTGCCCCAAAACCACCACCAGCATTATTAGTTGCACTACAGCCAAATCCACCACCCGGACCAAGACCAGCAGATCCACCACCCAGACCAAGACCAGCAGATCCACCACCCGAACCATCTCTATTAAAACCAACACCCGAACCAGCTTCACCATATTCGCCTCTTGAAGTAAATGCCCCAAAACCACCACCATCGCTTGAAGCAACATTAGCAATTTTACTACAACAACAAGTCAAAAAACACACAGCCGACAAAATTTACAACAGTTTATAACTCAATTTACATTAGAAAGAAGAAAAAAGCTTGTAACTCAATTTACAACAATTTCCATTTGACACGATTTTTTTCTTTCTTTTTTACTTCAATTATGACTTTGATTAGTAAAGTAGATTGAAAAAAAATGTATGTGGTATGAAATTAGCATTTCTATCGTATTTGTTATTGTACACTTTGTTTGAACTCATGAAAATTCTCGCAATAGAATTGAAATTATATATGTGTATATAATGAAAGAATAGAGTTCATTATATTTTACTAATGCATGCATCTAGACTCTCTAGTAATTAATAGTTCCAAACAAAGAAGATAAATGATCTTCACTCTCAAAGTATCAATTTCAATGTATCCTACATCCATAAAAGAAATTTAGATCTAGCTGTGAGAACAGATATCTCATTATGTGAAAGAGCATCGTAGTATCATTACTATACTTGTATTTCCAAGAGGATGTAGGAATAAGGATATGCAAATGCAATGTCTCCTAAGGCTTGTGAAACTGTCCAAACTTTTTGAACTGGAGTTGCCTGAGGAACTCCTCCTATTCCTCCACTAATCCTTCCATTTTCTGTAGTGAAATTGATGCAAACATAAGAAATTTTGAAGTTAAGGAAATGCGTATGAATTATTCTGTAAGCATAAAATTGAGACCTATATGTGTTTATAGCACAAGAAATGCCCATTATATCTTTATATATATATCTCAGAAGTATGTTATATGTAAAACAAAAATGAGCTATTACATGAGAAAAACATAGAACATATAGGCATTACCTATAACTTTGGCTAAGCCAAGTCCTAGTCTGATTGAAGAGTAGCAGAAAGACATAATTGCGGCAATGGTAGAGATCCATGTCATGCTGTGAAGATCTGGAATTTGGGATAAAATTATTTGAACACCTCCAAATAATAAAGTGAAATTTAGAATGCCATATGAACATGGTGCATCATGCCCTTCTTTATGAAAGTAGTTTGATTCTTGAATTTCCCTGGATTATTTATAAGTACTTTATGAATTTTAGTTTCTTCGGTTTTTGTTCTCAGAACTTAATAATTCAATTCAAATACCTAATACTGGTAGGTGTAGTGATAGCATAAGCAACACAATTGCCATGGAAGCTAATATACTGAATTATACCGCATATCCATGTTTGCTTTTCACCTGAACTACCAAAAAATTGTATGTTATACAAGTATGAGGTTTGAAAGTAAAATATCCGCATAAACAAAAAGCTTGTGAAATCAAAATGTTAACCCAAATAAACTCTAACAGCATCCATATAGGAATAGTTCTGTGTTCCAGTTATAGGATATGGAAATCTATAACAATCTGAAAGAAGAGAGGCAGAGACAAAAGTGACGATGGCGAAGCAAATCATGGAGACTGGACCCACTATGTACCTTAACTGCGCAGTGCTCCATGCAAGAGACAGAACACCAGATCCTATCACTGCAGTTATTATGTGAGCAATACAAGTCCATAGTGTTCCTGTAGTTCCAATGATCATATCACAGTAGTTAATAAATATATTCTAATCTTCAGTAAATTAAACATGTAATACACTCTACTCTAATAACCCATTCTTGTACGCCCATCGTCACCATTTACCTGGTCTACTTCGTCATCCTGTATTTGCTTCTCAGTTCTGTCATCACCAAGTATAGCTCTGCCAGCATACATTGAGTTTGAGTTTCAGAATATTTTCTAATTCCTTCTTAAAGCAGATAAGTTAGATCATTTTCAGTACTTGAAACTGAATATGATGAAATGATCTCTCGGTTTTCATCTTAAGAAAGAGAGGCAAGATTCAAAATAAGAATTCAACTGGTCAACCATTCATTGTCATGCCATTGAAGGCTGTACAGAATTCATTTGGAAATAGATGAATATAGTGCTACTCCACAGATGACAATATGACCAAACTGTGTTATACTGGAGATAATCCTATTATTCTACATCTAAAAAACTATTTAATTTTGTGTTTCAGATGCAATCACAGTGGAAGAAACTAGTTGATTGTAACTGCATCTTTTTATTTATATTTTTAATTAAAAATGGTCACGAATTTAAATGTATATAGATTATTTATGATTTAATAAATTTTCATAAAATACTTTTATGAAGATTTCAAAACTCTTAAATGCCTTTTTCTAAGTTTTCCAACCATTCATTAAAATGAGCAATAAATAAATATCTATATAAATTGAATTATGGAGTAAAATTTCTCCACAAACGTATAAACAAATAACGATATAAATATCGCATGACCTGAGTCGAGTTCGATTGAACTCTGGTCAGACATAAAATTAACACCCATTGATATACAAATAAATATTTATTTTAGTTTGCAAACGGACATGATTCCGCTTGTAAGTTGACCCTTTCATCTCAATATCGACTGAGTACAAAATCATCACCCAACAATCAATCAATCTAATATCTAAACCAAACTATTCAACAAGCAATTCAATCGATGTTCGATATATATAACTTGCAAAGAATATAGATGCAGTTGTGAGACTTAACTCACTTAATATTACACAACACACACATACAACACACGCAATACACCATTTTGCACTATCTTGCAAATAGCGGTTCATAGGCAAGTATACAGATATAGCAATACAAAGTGTAGTGTATATAAACATGCAAAGAAATTAAATGTAGCAACTAAAAAAATACTCAAAAGGACACATCCAAAGTCAATTTAACAAAGGATGCACAAAACAAAATTAAACTAGCAATAATCATGCAAATTCAACACATATTTAATACATAGGCTCATGTGGCACATGATACTAGAGCTTCATTATCTAACTATATATATGTAAGTAATTGCAGTAGATGTCTAAGTATTGTACATGATATAATAATAAATGGCTCGCATTCTATTGTTTAATTTGACTTGCCCTCTTGTAAACATAGATTCATATACACGCACACTTTAATTTATACAGAAAACTTAGTTACTCTCTCACACACAATGCTTGTACATATATACCAACACAACTCACATATCGGAATACTCAACGCACACATACACACCTGCATATACTTCACTACTATTCACCCATGAACACACGCCATACATGCATTCTCTCCTACACAAAATGCATATTACACATTCCGCCATACACTATACGCACACACACACGCACTCAAGCAGCTCCCACGCTTATCCCATTCTCACACTAACCCAATCAGCGCACACACCTAAACTCACATAAAAGCACACACACAAAAGTGAATCGGTTTGGCCAATATCCATCATGACCAAATAAATGTGATGAAACCATCAATATGGAGTTTCAGATCATGCTTCTTCACTATATCTCCTACGCTTCATGTGTACTCTACCGATATAAATCTCCTATTGCAACTATTAAATGAAGTATATATATAAAAAAATTATAGTCAAGGACCATATCTAAATTCTGTTCTAAGAATCTAAGGCAGGAGCCCTTCAAGCATCAAAATAAATGTTCTTCTAGAATAGATAAGTTATCCAAATGACAGTTTATTTGGTCAAAGCAGTAAGTTAGCAATTGAGATATAAAGGTCATTAATGGTACCGAATACTCAAAAAATACATTTAACAATGCTAAACAGAAAAATAAATAGCTTAGCAAATTTTGGATAAACAGAAATCAACCAATTCAAGCAACTAACTCTAACAACATAATCTAAGAATCAACCAATTTACATTTTGGATAAACGGAACCCAATTCAAATAACAACCTCAAACAAAACTGATCTAATCCAGTTCAAAACGGCAACAGAGAAGAAAATTTGTTTTTAAATTACCTCATAAGAGCTAAATTGTGCAAGGTAGAGGACGAATTTTTCAGCCATATTTCAGGTGCTAGGGTTTGAGGAGGATAAATGAGTCTAATTTCGCGAGCTAGAAGATAATGAATTTTGTGACGAAGCATATCGACTGATAATTGATAAAAAAGGACGAGAGAGATTTAGAGTTTCTGAACAAGTTTTTTTTGGGGTTTTCATCGTTATTTGAGAAGGACAAAGAAAATGTTAAGGGTAAAAAGAGATATGAGCGACCGCATAAAATTCCAGCAAATTTTAGTGAAATGTTGGTGGGAGTCAATCAGTTGCGTTTCTTTATTATTTTTTATATTTTAAAATGATCAACTGTTGCATATAACATTAAACGCTACTTACAAATGCAACCAATAAAAACTTTTGTTGTAGTGATTCTGGCCTTGAGCAAAGGATCGGCCATTTTGGCCTCAAGAAAGGGATCGGCCTTTAGCTAAATTAAGTGCAAACTTCAGCATTTGATCCAAAGAACTTGCATATGTGAGTGAATCTGATTCATTCCAAATGGACATGGACACATGAACAACTCTAAATAAGAACACCAGCATCATCATTTTTTCAGCTCCGTGGGAAGTTGATTTAATTCTTCTGACCATGGCTATTAGCTTCCTTTATATTTTCATCAAATCCGAGTAGAATAGGAAATTTACCAATAAAACGTTGGATCTATCTCGCGATTATGGAAATCCACAAATAGATGATAAGATCCAATCAAGCTGAGAATTCAATTCTCAGTGAAAGCACCAACATGTTGACGCCAAAAATGGGCATCTATACCCAATAGAATCTAGTAGAGATTACATGAAGAATGAAATTAAAACAGAGCAAATATCATAAGTGAACACATGGATTTTTATAGTGGTTCGGCAATCTTGGTCTACGTCCACTTTATATTTTTATTGATCTTGCACTTGATTATGATTATAAGAATGTTTGGATCAGCTAGGATCCATTAGTACAAGGACGAAGAATAAAAATGGAAGCGCCTTTTCAGCAGAAAGAAGGATTCATTTTCTGATGCCATGTCTGTTGTATTTATAAGGAAAGACATGCACGAATCGGAGTGAAATTTCGGCAGAAGGTTCAGGAGACCAAGATGAGACCACCCAAAATTTCCAAACCCATCGGGGCCCACAATAGGGATCGGTACCAATCCCTATTAGTGTTTCCAACTAGGTTGCGATCCTTATGAGGGGTGTCCCATGTTGTTAGCTGCTTGATCCCCAAATTTCATGCAATTCCTACGTACGGTTTGTGAGATATCGCATTTTCCGTGAAGTAGTGTTGCTTGAATTCTGATTTCTGCCGATCCCTACAAAGGGAGTTATGCCGATCCCTCCAACTTCCTCTAATTGAAATGATATCACTAAGGGTATTCCACATGTTGTAAAAAGCTTGTACACAAAGTTTCTTGCTGATAGCATGTATAGATTTTGAGTTATTGATCGATCATCGCTGCAAAATTGAGTTGTGGAATCGATACGATACGATCCATAGTGTTGAATATGGATCGTACCTGATCCAACTTTGGGGAATAGTGAGCTTTCATGCTTCCGCTTCATATTATCATCTATGCTTGATTTTTGGACCCCATAATCATCGCTCTGGGCTACTAGCCTTGATGACCGTCGAGTCTAACTTGTCTAGACAGTTCGGATATAGCCGAATCAAAATGCCGGATAACACATTCAAAATGGCCAAACAGTTAAATTTTAGCATTTAACAAACGAAATCACAGATGTATAAATAAAATAAATGAAATAAATGAACAAGTAAATATAGGGGAATTTTACAACACCATGGTGAGAAATCCGGATTTCTCGTCAAATTTTTCTTTATTTCAATTTTAAATACCTATTGCTTGTAAAAGCGAACAGTTTAACTAAACATCCAATAATTCCAACCAAACACAAACAATAAATTTAATACACTATAAAACAAACTAATTTATCCAAAGAGGTGATTTATACTCACCGAAATTCTAGTTGGCGTCGAAGCATTCCAGTTTGAACTAAAACCGAACGACGTCTAATTTTGGCCTAATTTCAACTTTCTCCAAATCAAACCAAACCAATTCCATCGCAAAGCGTTCGTCATTACGAGCGTAACGCAAAAAATTTGGTCTCGATTAGACCTCGTGTGATAAAGTTATTAAATTTATAAGTTATAGATTTTATTTAAAACAAATAACCACTAATTTCATTTTTAAAACTTAATTACCCTGTAAATTAGCTTCTTCCCAAATTCAAATTAGCTTCCCCCTCCTGTACATGCCTGTACATGCTCTAACCCACAGATGGAACCACTTCTCTCTTCCTTTTCTCTCTCTTCAGTCGATGAAATGATGAACCGCCGCCTCTAACAAAGTCCATTATGCAAGAGCCCCACAACCATCGCCCCTTTATTAAAATTGGCCTCTCCTCCTCCGTGCGACCTAAGGCACTCCACTCGCTGCCCTTATGATGGGTTTTGCATCCCTCGTCTATACAAGCTCCAACCAACTCCAAAATTCCTCTTTTCGAACCAAATTAGCAACGACGACTTTCGATTTTCCACCTATTGCCTCTAGCTCTACTACGCCACCCACCCAAGCACAGCCAAATAGTCGGCCTAACCAAAACACGACTGCACCCTACCATATTAGTATAGAAATGACGATCTCATCCTCCTAAGTTCAAAGATCCAAGTTCTCCATTTTATTTATTTATTTTTTTTTGAATATTTTTAAGGATTGGTTTTCAATTTTCTTATTCACGGTAAAAAGAATTGGATAGAACAGTGATAGGATGGAGGAAAATATGTAGCGAAGGAGCTAAGTGTTTGGGTTATATTTGATTTGCAAATTCTGGCATTTCGCTGTATGGATTTTCATTTTGCGTATGGACTCCGAACGACAAAACAAAAATATGGTCGCGCTCAGAACATCGATACGACTCTAAAACAATAATAATATACACTGGTTATAGGATTCTGTAAAATCGCAAAACACTGCCGTTTGCCGATAAATCGTCAAACGAATAATTTTGATGCTTTCTAGATTAAAAATTATGGAAAAATTAAATAAATTAAATTAAAAATACATCAATAAAAATCGAGTCGTAAAAATAATAATTTATTCTCCGATAATTTATTTGAACCATTTATTATTGTAAATAAATAAACAAAATCAATTCACCATTATTATTCATTTATTTAATATAGTTAAATAAGATCCTTAAAATATTTAATTAATATTCAATTTAAAATTTCGATATTTTCAATCATTATTCAAGTGTTAAATTCACTCAAATATTTTAATCAATCCCTATATTTGAATTCAGGTTTAAAATTAAAAAAAAAACTAAGTATTCAATATTTAAAATTAATTAAATATTCAAAACCAAATGACCAAAATTTCACGTCATTATATTTTATTTTGCTAATTAGAATATTTTGTCGCTTCTTGATTTTGCTTGCTACTTGCTTCTTGATTGAATTCTGCTAGCTTTTTAGATTAAACCATGATTGCTGGGTTGGAATCATCGCTTCCTTTTCTTATTTTGATTGCTTCTCCTAGGTTAATTATTCTAACTCTTTGAATTGAATTTTGCTTGTGAATTGAATGAAATTGTTGGATTAGAAGATCAAATGCTTGAATAATGCTGGATTGAATGAATCTGTATATTGAATTATGCTTAAGTTTTACTAATTTTCTAAACTATATACTGAATCTGCAAATTGAATAACGTCTAGATGACACATAAATTTTTTCTTAGTTTCCCAAGCTTAAATGTTGATTATTTGAACGGGTATTGTTATTGACACTCCACTTTTAGATAGAGGGGATCATTTAAAAAAAATGGTTTTTTACTACGAGCGGTACTAATGAAAATAGCCCCTCGTAAAATTATATTATAAGTTGATCAATGTACCCTTTTATTTTTTACCCTAATTCATGTAATCTCTACTAATCTCCTTCTTTAATCTATAATTCCGATCAATAATCAAATAATCAATGGAACAATTAAATGCAGATGAAATTCCTCCAAACGAGAAAGAATCTAAATTAATTCTCACCGAAGAAAGCATACGTAAAGTAGAATTTGTTCAACAGACCAACCAGGTATTTTTTTGGGTTTTATGCATAGGGCTTAATTTTTTTGACGACATAGAAAAACTTCTCACACGTTGATATTTGAATTCAAAATCTGCATGTGAGAAGTAGTTTTATAATCTGCTTGTTAGAAGAACAATAAAATTAAGTTGGGATTAAAAGAAAACTGGGTAGAATAGGAAATATTAAATATATTTTATAATTTGTGTATCCCTCATAATAGTTTTATTTTTAGTGGAGTGGAAATACAAAATGACCCCTCATATTCAAAAGTAGAGTGTCAGTAGCAATACCTATTTGAAATTCTCTGAATCGGTTTCAAAATTATCCTTAAATTCTGACTTGAATGCTTATATGCTAAAACTACGAATAAAGAAATGCTGACCCCAATATTAGCTATCTTAATAATTGATGTAGATATTAAAGGGCTTTCATCTTCAAACTCCACATTCCTCGACTAAAACCCTGCCTATCTTGATTCTATCTTTTTCTATAACAAGATGCGTTAATCTTATCCATTTCTAAACATTAATTCATAGTATGCCATTTTTACAGATAAAACTGCACTTATAGAAAATAATATAAAATTAAAAAAAAGGTGCAATACAAATTAATGATCTATATCAAAGGAAAATCTTAGCCATCAACATTAGAAGGATACTCACTTGCAATTAATAAATCAGCTACAAATATTCTCATATCAAATGGGAAATATGGTTAACAGATATTCGACCTATTTGTATCATCAAATCAGTTCCAACACTACAAGGAATACGGTCATTTCCGACGACTCCAAGCCATCAGCGGCCGTCGGAAATGCCGTCGGTATATAAAACACGGCTTTCGTCCATTTCCAATCGAAACGACGACGGCTTTGCGATGGCCTCCGACAGCTTTTCTGACGGCAGTTCCGACTTTTTTTCCAACGTTACTGACGTCCACGTGGCTTAAAAACACACTAGAAATCCGTTATAAGCCGTCGAATATTTCGACCGGTTAGCCATCGGAAGCCCTTGGAAGCCGTCGGAATAATTCGACCAATAAGCCGTCGAAAATCTGGGTAAATTTATTTTCCAGAAGCCTAACAACACATCAATATCAATATATATCACAACACATCAAAATCAATATATATATATATATATCAAATATATAAGCTAAAATCAATATCAATATCAATATCAATAATAATATAAAAATCAAATATTACCATCTCAAACTCAAACATTCCAATCAATACAAACTAAACCATCCATCATCACCCAATTGCAATATCTAAATCCAACATCAATGTACAATATATACATCCAACATCAAACCCCATAAATCAATATCAAGCACTAAATATCCACAAATCAACCTTACCATCTCTCATTGTATATATACACAAGTTTTAAAAACAAAAACTGCAAAAAGTACCTCATGACTCATCGTCTGCTCCAGAACTACCAGATGAAGGGAATGCTCCATGATGCTCCATATACTCGGCCAAACGCTGGTTCGGTTGCTCCATTTGCGCTGCTCGGAGGCGGTCCTACTCCTGCAGTTGTGCAATCTGCTATCAAAGCTCATTAATCTCAGCATTGTCCTAAGCCTTTTGATAGGCCTTTTGTGAGGCCCGAGCCTACAAAACAAGTCAAAATATGTTTAAGTTATTGCGTAACTTTTATAAAAATTAAGCAATTTTTACAACTTAGTTATTTATAAATTACCGATTGATTGTCGTAGCCATAGCGCTTATTTCTCTGTGTCGGGTTCATAATGGAGTCAAAGATAGCGTCCTCCTCATCAGTGGTCAAATGCTCCTGTCCCGAATGCTCAAGCATCTATGCACGTGCTAGCATAAATCTTTCCTGCAATGCAAAATTAAATACAAGTAAATATTACATGACATTATTATAATATTTTATAACTAATTAATTAAAATGATCATTATTAATAACTTATAACTTAAAATATACTTACAAGTGCGGTGTATGCTTTATCATCCTCAAGCCAGGAATACGTCACTGATCCCTCGTTGTCGGTCTGCTTGATGACATGAGTATGCGCAAATATGTCCATATATGAGACAGGAGCCCCACGTGCTCTTTCCTACAATAATTGGTATATATTATTGTTGTTCATACAAAATAATTTTTTTAATAACCGTTCGTAATTGCAATTAATCAATTTACCAGGTCCTTGCGATGATGCTAAAATGATTTTGAGCCACCACGGTGTGTGACTGGATTTTTCTGCCTGTTCGCTGAGTTCCTGTCTGAATCCTCCTGTAAATTAAAAATTAAGATATATTTTACAGGTATAAATTATGTATTCTCTACCAAACAAAATAAGGTGACAATTGATAGACTTACTCTAAATTCATCGCTACCCCACCATGCGACCCAAGCATCCCATACACCGACGCCCATCCAGTTTGGCTTCTTCCTAGATTTTTTGATGGTAGACATCGTATCTCGGTAATCCTTTGCAACTTTAGAGTTCTAGTGGCGCTGGAAAAGAGCAACATCCTCCTCTTGTAGGTCTACCGCACCCTGTATATACGTTGAAAAAAATATAAGTTATACATTTATACTTAGTTAGCAAATTGTAAAGTAATTATATATAATGATATATAATTTTACACTTACCAAGAAGTCCTACCGGATGCTCTCCCGGACATGCTCTGGGATCCGACTCTATTTCGGCTATCATGCAGTGATACGACTCATGTATGCCTACCAAGCTATGCCGAGCACTATATTTGAAGGCTCAAGCTCAAAACCCTGCATTAGATATGATAAAGACAAATCATGACTAATATATCATACAAAATATTTATAATGCTAAAGTAAATTGAATACTTACGAGCCATCTACTTTCAGTAGCAATCTAACCACCGTACGTGACACCTCCTGTGATGGGCCGCTGCCATCACCTCCGCTGCAAACGGCCCCTCTCTGAGATGAAGAGGTGGAACCGGACTGCGAAGAACTCCGCCGCTTAAAGAAAGACATCTGAATACCTGTCATATATGTATAATTTTATTATGGCAGAACATATCATTCAATTATGAGTAAACATATCAAGATTTAACATCAATAATTGCATATAACATACACTAAAAGTGTAACATCAATACTCCCATAAATTACCTTTTTTCAACATGTATACTATTAAATTAGTCCTCGTTGTTTTCAGATTCAGACTCGGTCTCGTACTCTATTTTATTTTCCTCTATGGTCTCAAATGCTTCTACTAATACATTTGATTCATCGATTAGAGGTCCAAAATCAGTTCGATCATCTGTTATTGTAAGTTCGTCATTTTCCTTGATATTTGTTTGGCACGCTTGTTCTTTTGGAATATTCTTTCCATCAAACGTAAATCTTGTCTTCGTTTTAAAAGCTGCCGACCAATCTGCTTTATCTCTTTTTAGAGATGGATAAGGAGCATAATAAACTTGTAGGGCTTGTTTTACTAGTATAAACGAATCATAGTTATGATAACATGATGCATGCTTTATTTCAATAATATTATATTTTTGGTGCACGTTGATTCTAGAACCTGGAACATTACTAAAACAGCTGCATCTAAACAAATAAACTTCTTCCGCAGTTCTAGTGAAATATGTTAATTGCAAAACCTAAGTTAACACGCCGTAAAAATCATTTATGTGATCATTTGGATCATCACTACCTTTAACATATACACTGGTATTTTTAGTTAATTTTTCAGCCCCATATTCTTTGGTGTTGAATTTGTATCCATCGACAAATAATATTGGATATGTCTTTATTCTTCTTTTTGGTCCCATCGCAAGATGTTTCAACCCTTCATCAAACACACAATTTACCGGATCATATACGTGGTTCAAAAACCAAGTAGCAATTTTTTTGCTGATAACGCCACTTGAATGCTGTGATTCGTAAATACTTCATATATAGATAATATATTGCATTATAATGAACACACACATGTATTATTCAAGTAATAATTTTAGATGTGTTATTTAACAATACCCAATAAATGGCACAACTTCTGCATAGTTAAGAAGAACATATGTGTGGGCTACATGGTAATCTCTGTCATCTAACCACTGTCTAAAAATAGATAGCACTGATTTAGAAGAATCTTATTCAATTCCCTCATCATTTCATGTAGTACTTTCAAAAGATAAGTTCACATGGTTACTGAAACAATATGAGAAAAAGAACGAAGCTTCTCCTTTGATATATGATTTGCATATCGAACCTTCAACCCGTGCTTTTTGTCTCATTTTTTTCTTTAGATGATTTAAGTACCTGTTAAGAATAATTATAATTAAATTTTATTACATGTAGTTAAACTAAAATTTAATATACTCAACATTAATACCTTTCAAATGGATACATCCATCCATATTGCACGGGACCTCGAAGACGTGCTTCAAACGGAAAATGAACAGGTAAATGCTCCATTACATTAAAGAAACCCGGAGGAAATATTTTCTCCAGAGAGCAGTATAGGAATTTCTTCCTCAAGTTTACATAAACGATCAACTTCTAACGTAGTTGAACAACGGGTAACAAATGTTCCATCATTACATGACAATCATGACTTTTCATACCACTTAGTTTACCATTCTTATAGTCGACACATCTACGCAGATTAGAGGAAATCCCATCAGGAAACCTTAATCCTTCCACCCACTTTAACAGTACTTTAACTTGGTTACTGTCTAGCTCATAGCATTTTTGAGTTTTTTTGTGTCATTTGGCTTCATATGAAGCTCAGGATGATTGCATATTGCATCTATATCACGTCTTGATTTCAAATTGTCTTTAGTCTTTCCCTTAACAATCAGAACTGTGTTAAATACATTATCGAACACATTTTTCTTGTTGTGCATCACGTCGATATTATGATGAATTTGGAGATTTTTTAAGGCAACTCCCAAAATATACTTTGTTTGCACCAATTATGAATCGTCGATTTACCTTGAATTTCAATTTGTTCGCCAGTTTCATGTATCTTTGGATAATCCTTTACAAGGTCAAAAATATCTTCGCTTGACCAAATTGTTGGTGGTCGCAAGATCTCAAGTCTATTTCTTGTAAAGTTTTTTATCTTTTCTAAAAGGATGATTGATATGGAGAAAAAACCCATGACAGTCAAACCATGAAATTTTCTTCCTATGCGGTAAAGAAAATGCTCGTGTTTCTTTCATGCAATAAGGACAAGCTAGACGACCAGCCGTACTCCAACCCGAAAGCATTGCATATGCAGGAAAATCGCTTATAGTCCACCACAGAGAAGCGAATATACGAAAATTCCTTTTTTTTGAAATGTCGTATGTTTCAACACTTTCATACCACAATGTTTTCAACTCTTCAATCAACGGTTGTAAATATATGTCGATTCCTTGCGTCGGATCATCAACGCCAGGGATGACAATTGTGAGAAACATATACGGATTTTTCATACATATCTACGGAGGTAAATTGTAAGGTGTAACGATTATAGGCCAAGATGAATATTTTGAATCAAATTGAGAGAATGGTGAAAATCCATCCGTACATAAACCAAGTCTAATATTACGGCTCTCCACTGCGAAAGCAAGGTATGTCTTATCAAAATGCTTCCATGTTTCTCCATCAGCTATGTGTGTTAACATACCTTCTACCTATGTTCTCAAATAGTGCCATCTCATATGATGCATGGTTATAGAAGATGCATATAACCTTTGAAGCCTAGGAGTGATGGGTAAGTAATGCATATGCTTGAACGAAACTTTTTTCTTGGTTTGTATCTATCCTGATTACATATTTTCAATTCCTAAGATTTGTTAGCACCAAAATTGGTCACTAACACCCAAACGTAGATGAAAGTACCAACTAACAATCATAGATAACAGATAGAGTGTATGTAGAGAGTATAAATATGAAGAACAATCAAAACTAAAAAGAAAGCAGCAATAATAGATGATTTATAGTGGTTTGGCTGACACTGGCCTATGTCCACTCCAGAAATTTCCTTTTTATTGATATTAGAATCAATTACAGTTACAATCTGGAGTTTTTAAAATAATAATGGAGGAGTAGCCGTATTGGAGAAGATGAAGGGAAACAAAATGAAGATCTCTTTTCTGAAGCCCCGCTTGCTGTATTTATAGGTAAAATCTGGATTACTGGGCTTTCTGAGTGATCTGGGCTCACCAAGACCATAACCGAATCCATACCCTTTATCACGACTGAACCTGTATAGCTGACATGGCGACCTGAGGCGTTCCTAGTCTTGACTCGAAGCGAACCCTCATGAAACCCAAGGCAAGCTACGTGTGGACTCGGAGTAGAAAACATGCCGAAATGATGCATTAGCACCGAACTGATCCCTTTTAGCCGACCCAAAGAAATTCTCGCTTCCTTTAATGCCGACCCCATGCTGGAATCACCATAGCCGACCCGGGGTCTTTACTACGTCGCCTCGAAGCACACCGACCAGATGCCTAAGCTCCTATGCCGACCTCTTAACCTATTGCCGACCCGAACTCGAGACTTAGGCACCCACCCGAAGTTATGGGCTCTATGACTTAGGAACAGCCTATCCCATTCAAATAGACGATCCCAAGAATCCAACATGCCGATTCCTTTCCAAGCTACCGACCCGAAGTGGAAGAGGTGCCGACCCGGAGTAAACCAAAACATGCCGATCCAATATGATGCCAATCCCTCCATTCACGCCGACCCAGGGATGCCGACCCAATCCATTCCCTTCCATGCCGATCCTATCTCCAAAACTTGCCGACCCTAAGCACTCCTCGATGCCGACCCGATCCATTCCCTTCCATGCCGACCCCATAACGAGATACCGATCCAAGCCAATCACTCCATGGCCCGAAGCGTATTGGGTGTCGACCCACAATCCTCACCGACCCTAGGCAAGTATGCCGATCCGATTGAACCCGAAGTAGACCCCAATTTGACCCGAAGTAAACACCATGAAAACTCGAAGCAAGCTGCGACTCGAAGTAAACTCCAAACATCTCAAGTTTCCCGCGTCTTTTGCCCATCGACTACGCCGGATCCCGGCTTCATAATCGTGTTTTTCATCCGTGATTGATCATCTATCCATCCAGTCGACTCAAACCTATCGTATTCCAACCTCGATAACCATGCAATCAATTGAGTTAAATCCGCCTGTATGCTGCCTTGGCAAATGGCGGGTTAACAAGGTTGATGTCTTCTTTCCAAAACAACATACAATCATTTATACATGTATCTATTTTATGATACGGCAAACCAAAAGCAGACATAAGTTTTTTCATTTCATAATGATTTTCGCACATTAAATTATAGGGTGGCTTATGCCGTTTCGCAGCTTGTACTATCGCTGTAAACCCAACTTCTATGAAGTTGTATTTTGATTTCATCGCAATGTATTCTGCAATTACTGATAGTTGGGTACCACTTGTACAACCATCCCAATGGGGTTTCTTAGCAGCATCCAATAAATCATAATTTTTTTTGCTCTAATACTTGGTTCGTCTTCAACATTAACATCGTTACCATTAACTTCAACAGTAGGGAACATTGAACGTGCTGCATCTTCAACCATATCTTCCATGAGATTCATCGGAACAATTTCAGTATCCACCACCTCCTCCGAATGTACGGGATTAGGTGCTATAAGTTCTCCATGACAATCCCACACCAAATAATTCGGCACGAAACCATATTGGCGCAAATGAACTATTACCATATCTGATATCAAATGCTTTAATAATTTGCACCTACTACATGGAAAACAAATTTCTTCTCGTTCCCATTATTACTTAAAGCGAATTCGATAAAGACATGTACACCATTTTGAAAATATTCACTTATTGAGCCTCTAATTTCTCTTCTTTGTTTGTAAATCCAGCTTAGATCGATAAAATAATTAACCATTTTTTCTACTTTAAAACATAAAAACGTATTAATTATTTACGTATTGACATTTTATTTTTCACTTAAATCATACAATAAAATGTTCGCAAATATATAATATTATTCTATTTAATTTTATTTTCAAATGGATTTACACAAATTATTATATGGATATAATCTACAATTTTTAGGTTATTGTTTTACACTTTGATGGTTGGTCATTGTACTTCCCATTACAAGCACAGTGATAATTATATTTGGTAAATCATTTCATATTAAACGATTCAACAAAATTTTGGTAGCACTTACCCTTTGTTGCCTATATCGTACACATATGCATGTACATAGGGAACAAAAAGAAAGTGTTTTCGAAATTTTGTGAACCGTTTAAAATGAAATGATTTGCAAAATATAATTACGCTATTGTGTTTGTAACTTGTCCAATATAGGGACAAATCCGACAAATATTGTATCGGATGAATATAAATATCCATTCTGTGATAAAAATGAACATCCATACAACGATCATATGCAATACTTGTCAGACGGGGCCAAAAGTTCTCTAAGGGATTTATAAAAAGTAAAGTGTATTATACAACAAATTTTACAATAATTTATTTACATTCTAGGAATGCATACACTAAATCATCGTTTTCGTCATCTTAAAAATGCATACACTAAATCCTAAGCATTGACTCTAATTATTCCAAACTAGCCCTAGTGCGCGTATGCACTAAGTAATCAACACATATATACCAATTAACGCACATACACACTAAACAATTTTTTCTCTCAACATTTAAATGATAAAAAATTATAATAACAACCTAATTAGCATTCAATAGGGTATAACAAACAATAAATAGGTTATTATACAACTATACAACAAATTAACCCTAATTTAACAAATCAAAATTAATTAGGGTTTAGGAATAAAACCTGATTGGAGATTGATGAAGGACCTAGGCTTGTCGAGAGTGGAAAATGATGAATTTGGAGATGATCGGGGAGGCGCGGGGGTTGGCTGACGACGGGGAGGTGGTGGAGGGTAAGGGATTTGGTTGATTTCAGGGAAGAGGAAATAATGAAGATGGCCCTCCCTAGAGCCTGTATACATGATAATTTCTGACGGCTTTCGACGGCCACCGATGGCTAATTTACGTCAGTTTTCGATGGCCACTATATTTTATTTACGAAAATACCATGGAGTTCGTCAACCGTCGGAAATCCCCGTCGGCAACCATCGGAAGCTTCCATTGCTATTTACTATATTCCTTGTAGTGCAGCTTCTGAGTGCCGATCTTTAACAATAAGAAATTAAAAATTATGAAGAAACAGGTTTAGGGTTTTATCGGGTGAACTGTTGCAGAGCACGCCAACTATCTGGCATCGATATTATGACTCATTGTATGTATACGGGGCTTTATTGGCCCAACTTGATAAAAGTAACTATCTATACCTTTCTCCATAAGATACAAGGTATTAATAGAGGGACAGTTTGGCTAAAGTATGCACATTAGGTCCCTAGAATTAAGTTATTGATTAATTGAATACATTTATGCAATTACTTAGTGAATAATTGCATACATTTATGCAATGTAACAACCCGGAATTTTAATGATTTTTATAACGTAATTAACTAATTTTTTCTTGAAATTATATAATAAAAATTTTGAAATGAAAATTTGATATTTGGAATGCGTCTATTTAAACATAGCAAGTGTCAGATTTTCATCGGAAAATATATAAGTTTGTTTTGTTGTGTAATTTTATTTAATTTTAAATCGGTTAAATTTGATGGAAATAAAATATTTTCGAAATCTGAATATTTTTATATAATAAAAATGTAAAAAAATTTCTGAATGAGACGTCATAATTCGTTTCGCCAAATTTGGACTGCTCTAGCCCCGTTTAGCTTATATTCGGTGTTTTAGCAGCAGTTTTGGCAGCAAATATCGACTTATGATAGGATGGTCCTATTGCTGATATATGTGTACCATTCTGTTCGTCTCGTCATGCTGATCTCCGCTGTATTCATTTGTGCATTTCGATGGTCAGTACGTGGCGATATCGGCGAAATGATTTTCCGTATCGGCTTCGTATTTTAGTCCTTTGAGTTGCCCTGTGTTCATTCGTTTGTCCATCGATTGAAAACAAATGGCCACTTGTTTAATATTCCCTGAAATTAAATGGATGACTTTTCCATTCCAGTGGTTTGAATATGTTGGATAGTTCGTTCATCTCGCTCTTTCCTTTCCTCTTCTGTCCGTTCTTTCATTTGATAAGAAGACAAGTATATAATTATTATAAAATAAAAGTTAAGCATTTTATATTTTTCCTAAGTTCGTTTATCTTCATGGCTGTGCTTCATAACTCCGCTCCCCTTACCACTGTCAGCCTTCCATGCTCCCAACTAACAACATGACAGCCTCAACACCGACAACACCTTCTCCGGCTAACCACCATCAAGCAGCACTTCCCACAACAACCTGCTTCCGCCAGCTCATCCACTACTGCCACCCTTCCCCTCATTTTCCTTGTCGTGACCATCAGCCACCTTTCTAGGTGCCACCCTCCACCATGCAACTGAACGCTGCCCTTTGGCCTTCCATCTCAGCCCGCCGCATGTACTCTCTCCACCCTCCGCCATATGTTTCCAGCCTACGTCAGCCGCCATGGCCTCCTCCTCCACAGCGAGCCACAACCTGCTCTTCCAAACTACCTGACCGTGACTCGACGCCCGCCAGCACCTAACACACCACCGCCCACTCAGACTCCCCCTACACCATCCACCGCCACCTTCATTTTTGACCGACACTTGTGCTCCACCTCCTTTTCCCCAGCACTGCCGAACAACCTAGCCTCCACCCTTGTTTCCTCCGCCAATACCCAACAGAACCTCGACCAGATCCACTCTTATGCTCCGCCATCCCTTCCCACGTCAGCAACCGATAACACCTCCCCTGCTCCAACCCTCCCAGTGCCGAACCCGTTCCGACAGCCTGCCTCGACACCACCATCTTCCCGCAGCCATCTCGCTCCACCGTTGTCGCAACTAAACAACCTTTCACCCTCCATACTCGTGACCAAGATCACCTACGAGCTATGCACGATCCTTTGGCCGAACTCCACCCAGTGCTCGGCCCTGACCACATCCATTCTCACTGCAACACACAGCCCCTTCTTTTCTCGCGCAGCTGCTTATATTTCTTTATGTTTTAAAAAAAATTGATTTATAAATTAATATATATAGATTTATTTTAATATGTGTGTATATGTGGATTTCTAAATTATATGTTTGGAAATTTAAATTATAAGTTAAGTTTGAAATGTAAATTATAAAATGTTACTTATAACTTTATTAATTTTAAATATGTGAAATAAGATTTAGAATAAATTTAATAATACGAAGAAATATAAATTATATATATATATATGTATATATATATTTTGTATTCATCGATTCCAAGTTTTCAGCTTTGCTTTGTTCGTCATGTCCACCTTGATTTGCTTCGGAAATTGTCATTTGGAATGGTAGATTGTCGAGTTCGTGATTCAATCGTAGCTCATTGTGTTATCTATTTCTCTAGCCTTGAAAGATGAGCAATCACTCACGATTAACATTCTTTATATTTAGTAAATTTAATTCACATGAAATGACGATTGAAATGTGTGGTTAAAATTTAATTTGTTAGCAATTAAATTGTTGAATAAGATATGTTATTATTTAAATTGTTCACCTATGACTGACATATCACACCATAACCTGTTCGTATATATATATATATATATATTGTTTACTATGATCATATTTCCATTGATATGTATGTCAGTTTATGCCATTATTTTATTTGTTCTCACTCTACAAGTCCCTGAGAGTTTAGAAATCCCTATGGGTTGAAATGATACATGCCCAAATGATATTATAGATTAGGGAAAATCGTTATGGGTTGAAACGATAATCCCAAGCGATTTTATCGATTTAAATTTTTTGGATTGCGGGTTGAAATGATATATACCTGTAAATATTAAATTATTGTTGATTAAAATGATAAATATCCATATCACTTGACCATAGGATAGAAAATTTTATACGGACACTGTTGGTCTATTTTTGAAAAATGATTTCTAAAATTTTGGAAGGACATATATGGGTTTTAATAAATATTGATTTTTAAAATATAATATAAAGATTTTGTTTTTAATATATGTGTAAAATTTAAATTTTAAAAACTTTATGTTTTGGAAATTTTAAAATTATAAGTTAAGTTTTAAAATGTAAATTATAGATTTTTACTTATAACTTTATTATTTTTAAAATATATAAAATAAGACTTAAAATAGATTTAATTTAATAATAATTAATATAATAAAATTTAATAAGAATTTAATTTAACTATATATATAATATGTTTTAAATATTTATTTATATTAATATTTTAAAAATAGATTTTATAGTAACTTTAATAAAATTAAGGTTGGAAAGATAAATTGAGTTGACTTGTAAATTAATTGATTTAAGAATTGAATCTAAATAAGTATTGATTTGAAACTTATTGATTTTAAGATTTTAAGGATATGATTTTATAACATAATAACTTTATTTTCGATAAAGGCGATTTAATGAATATTTCAAATTTAAATAAAATTGTAATTGAATATTAAATTTTAATTTAAAATTTTAAATTTGAGATTTTATTTAAACATTTATAAACGGGTGATTAAGTGAATAATTTCAAATTAAATAATATTGAAGTTAGATATTTAATTATTCATTTTATTTAAATTTGTAATTTGAGATTTTATTTAAATGTTATTAAAATGATTAAGTGAATATTTCAAATTTAAATAAAATTAGAGTTGAATTTTGAAATATAAATGAAATTTATAAAATAAAGTTATTGTAAATTGTTTGAATATTTAAAACCTTGAAACCTATTGAATCGGAAGTGGTTTAAATTTGTAGTTCAAACCTGGATTTGAAATTTGGTATAAATTAAAATGGTTTTAGTGAGAATTTGAAATGAACCCTTAATTTGTTTTAGTTGAAACTGTTGAACTGAGGTTATTTTAAATTGAGTTGTAGAACTAAAGTTGATTTCATTGATTTTTGAAATTGGAAGAAATGATTCTAATTTGAAACTATTTTTGATATAAATTAATTTAATATATAAACTATTTTATTCTATAACCTATTTTAAATATAAACTATTTTTAGTTTATATCTGTTTCAATATATATAAACTATTTTCAATATTTAAACTATTTAAGTTGGAACTGTTATGATTTAGATTTAATGGTTTAAATGCGAATACTTTGATATGTTGGTTTATCCTATTTTGTGGTTATGATTTTGGAAGTGAATTATAATCTGAAGTGAATTATTATTTAAAGTGAATATGATTTCAAAAGTAGTATGATTTCGAAAGTGTATATGATTTCAAAAGTGAGATGATTTTTGAAATGAATATAATATTTTGATATGAAGTGAACTGTCTAAAATGAAAATGACCACGGTGTGAAATAAGCGTTTGGTTGTTAAAGGGACCGGGATCCGATATTGTCATACTCTCTACCAATACCGAAAACACTTTAACAACTATGTAAGTGGTGGAGAATCCAGAACAAAGTAGGATGGTTTGGCGACTTCTGTATGATGTATGAACGCAGCCCTGACTCCCGCAAGTGAGATTGATGTGACTAAAACAGGAGCCATGCCGAGCCAAGTGAGGTCGCACCTCTGATCGAGCATGCTTCTTCGATACCATTCTATTACTTTGTGATTTGATTGGGTGCACCTTTGATTATGGGAGTGTGTCTCGAGGTGGACGGTAGTAGCTGCTATGTATTACCACCGGTCCGGATCCGCAAAAAGGTAGTATCCTACCCTGGGCATTGCCTCGCGTGCCTTGTCACATGCCTTATCGCGCCCACTACGAGTTTGGTTTGTGTCGTACCTATAGAGTGCTCCCTGATAGCCCACCGGTTTGGTGGAGTTTACAGTAGTGTATAGACTACAACATTTATATAAAATGTGTTAAGGGGGATATGGGTAACACCTTAACGCTATTTTAATATTTTACTTTACTGTAGACATTATCTATGTAGCGTATTGTACTATGTATGTAGATAGTTTCACGGATCCTTAAAGGATGGGAATCCCAAACATCCTTTAAGTTATATTGCATTTCATTTAGACATTTCACTTGAGTTGAATTACTTGCAGGAGAATGTTAATCCTGACTCAAGTGTTTTGTGTTTTGCTTTATGTTCGAGTCAGACTGAGTGTCAGAGCATTTGAGACTCACATTTGGAGCTTGGAGCTTTGCTTGAAGATCTGTCTTATATCTATTCAGCTTTCAGTTATTTCCAGTTTATGTTCAGACTTGTCATTCGCTTATGTATTGAGACTTCTATGTATTCAGGATTTCTGATGTATTTTGTTTTTAACTCTGATGTTCTGTAGTAGCTTCATGAACTACTATTTATCTATTTCCGCTGCTTATTTTTGTATTACTTTATGTCTGTGATTTTGTGATTTATTTATTTACTGTATATGCTAAGTTTTGCCAAATATAAATTAACAATATGTTGTTTTGAGAAATTCAAGTTTGACATGTGTGTATGATTGTCGATTTGAATGGTTCGAAATGCCAGGTCATTACATGTGGTATCATAGCTCTGGTTTAGGCAAAACTTAGCATATGGAGTAAAAGAAACTCATTAGAGATAGTGTAGTGATACCCAAGAATGAGTAAAATTAATTACAGAATCATCTTCGTTCGAGCTTGAAATTCTTTGTTAGGATCCTCCTGGATTAGGATTTCTTTTGAGTTATGGAACTTCCCCTTTATTCTGAAATCTATTCTTGTCTTTTCTTGTTCGTGTTCTTTTTGATACTGGAGCATCCCATAGCTTCATCCCTGTTGATCTCTGCAATGAATTTGAGCACTCTGCAACCTCAATTGGCAACTTTATTAGTATGTCTGACTAATCCCATCGGCGGTCCCGTCAAACTTATTATGATTTGTAAAGGGGTGAAACTCCTTTACAACAGGCGTCGATTCACCAGAGATTTCTACGTCCTCGGTTTCGATGCTATTATCTCTTACTAAGCCTGAACCGTTTCTCCTGTAGACGACCAGGGTAATTCTCTTATGATCGAATGTTGTATGCGTCAAGATTTTGCAGACCGTTTCATCTTTTCGATTGATTCTCAGCCTAGTGATCTTGACTCCACCCCGATAGTCAGGGATTATCTTGATGTTTTGGTGAAGTCACTCCTCTTTTCCCCAAGTGGAAAATTTAATTCCACGTCAATCTTATTCTTGGAGCTCGACATGTTGTCCTTCCTCTCGGAAGAATGGTTTCTATGAATGGTTAATCTTGCCCTTTGGATTAACCAATGCTCTTTCCTTCTTCGTCTATCTCATGAATCACATTTTTCACAACGTTCTCAACAAGTTTATCTGCATTTTTGTTGATGGTATTCTTGTCTTTTCTAAGTCTTGGTTGACCCGGTTAAGGTCACCGTAATTAATATAAGTCTATCCATCTTTCCTCTTTTGTTATTTAATTATCTTATCCTCCTATCGACCCTATCTTCTTATGTAGAATTCTCTTTGATTAGGGTCCCTCTAAATTTGAATCTATATCCTTTTTATAAAATACATTCTTGAATCATCCTACGAGGTTATTTGTAATTGATATAAAATGTTTATATTGTGTTGTTTGAGTTGTTAAGTTTGAATTTTGGGTTTCGATTGATTAATTTGGCCAACGCTATCGATAGGAATTCCAAAACACTTGAACAGAGAAAACTGACACAATATTGTTTTCGAAATTTGTAAATGAAATATTTTTTTATGTATGATGGTATTATATATATATAAGTATAATTTCCTAAATTAGATAGTTAAATGAATTGTTGTTAGAAATGATAATACTAGATTATCATTTATTGTTTTATCAATATTTCTAAACCATTAACTATTGTTGTATGTTATAAGGAGCCAAGATTTTAAAACATGGTTTATAAATGTGATTTGCAAATGAAATGGATCTAAATTAATGATTTGAAAATTTAAATTTCGATGTTTTTCAAAATTTGGTTTTCAAAGTTTTGAAAAAAATATATTATTTGAAAGTATTTTCGAATGGAAATTGTTTCCAAAGAATTTTAAAAGAAGTAAGTCAGTACTTTCCTCTTATGTCGTTGGAAAATAATTTCGATGATGACTGCAGCATCATCGACATTCATTTTCAAGTCTCGGAGTGGGGAGACCACTTAGTAGCATTGCTACACTTTTGTTTTGGAAAATGGATTTGATTTAAATTTCTTGAATATGATTTTGATGTATGAAATATATGTATGTATATATTTATTTAAAATGGTTTGAAGTGAAACCGGAAAATTTAACTCTTAAGTTTATTGTTAAGTGATGGTTTTCAATTATTGAAATAAAGAATTTTTCTTTGAATAAGCGAAGTGTCTAAAATGAGAAATGAAATTGAAAGAATTTAAACTGTTGAACTAGGATAAAATTTATTTGTATAATACTCAATTGCATTCGAAAATATATATAACTTACCTGAAATATTTCAAAATGATAAAATGTAATGTGTATATGTAATTGAAGGTTATATAAGAGAAAACTTAAGTAATAAAAATGTTCAACTAAATTTTGCTTAATAGGAATGTTGTAAATAAAAGTAAATTTGTATAGTGCTCAATTACACTCAGTTACATTAATAAAACTTACCTGGAAAATGACGTTTGAATCTAATGTGAACATGTAATTGAATAGTATACAATATAAAATATAAGTAATAAATGTCCAAAAATGAAATTTATATGGTTTTAAATTAATTGTTGTATCTGGTATTATGTATTTTTAATCTATCTTTCTTTCTGGTTGCTTCTATTCTCCTATCTCGTTTCTTTTCGGGGATGAAAATTTTTGAGTGGGGGATAATGCAACGACCTGGAAATTTTAACTATTTGTATAACGTAATTAACTAAATTTTTCTTGAAATTATATAATAAAATTTTTGCAATGAAAATTTGATATTTGGAATACGCCTATTTAAATGTAGCAAGTGTCAGACTTTTATCAGAAAATATATAAGTTTGTTTTGTTGTGTAATTTTATTTAATTTTAAATCGGTTAAATTTGATGGAAATAAAATATTTTCGGAATGTGAATATTTTTATATAATAAAAATGTAAACCATTTTCTGAGTGAGACCTCATATTTCATTTCGCCAAATTTGGACAGCTCTAGCCTCGTTTATCTTATTTTCGGCATT
Organism: Allium fistulosum; assembly: GCA_030737815.1. NCBI lineage: Eukaryota > Viridiplantae > Streptophyta > Magnoliopsida > Asparagales > Amaryllidaceae > Allium > Allium fistulosum. The sequence continues at coordinate 942,300,012 of CM060905.1, read as the reverse complement.
TTAGCAGCAGTTTTGGCAGCAAATATTGACTTTTGATAGGATGGTCGTATCGTTGATATCTGTATACCATTCTTTTAATCTCGTCGTGTTGATCTCCATGGTATATTCATTTGTGCATTTCGGTGTCCGGTACGCGGCAAAATCGGTGAAATGATTTGTCGTATCGGTTTTGTATTTTAGTCCTTTGAGTTTCCCTACGTCCATTCGTTTGTCCATCGACTGAAAACAAATGGCCACTTATTTAATATTCCCTGAAATTGAATGGCTGACTTTTCTATTCCAGTGGTTTGAATATATTGGATAGTTCGTTCATCTCTCTCTTTCCTTTCCTCTTCTGTTCGTTCTTTCATTTGATAAGAAGATAAATATATAATTATTATAAAATAAAAGTTAAGCATTTTAGATTTTTCCTGAAGCTCATTTATCTTCATGACTGTGCTCAATAACTCCGCTCCCTTACCACTATCAACCTTTCACCCTCCCACCCAATAGAATGACAGCCTCAACGCTGACAGCACCTTCTCCGGCCAACCACCACCAAGCAGCACTTCCCACAACAGCCTGCTTCTGCTAGCTCATCCACTACTGCCGCCCTTTCCCTCAGTTTCCTTGCCATGACCATCAGCCACCTTTCTAGGTGCCGCCATCCTCCAGGCAACCGAACGCCGCCCTTTGGCCTTCCATCTCAGCCCACTACCTGTACTATCTCCACCCTCCATTATATGTTTCCAGCCCGTGTCAGCCGCCATGGCCTCCTCCTCCACACCGAGCCACAGCCTGCTCTTCCAAACTCCCTGACCGTGACTCGACGCTCGCTGTAACGACCCTAAACTTTTATTTATCTTATTTGTTAAATTAATTGAAATTTTGTGAAATTTTAAACAATAAAATTTGAAAATAAAAATTTATTATTTGGAATACGTCTATTTTAATATAGCAACTGGTAAATTTTCATCTGATAATATTGAAGTTTATTTTCCTGTGAAATTTCATTTCAAATCAAACCGGTTAATAACAGTGAATTTAAAAGTTTTCCGAAACCAAAATATGTCAACAAGAGAAAATTTATTCAGATTATTTTGAATCAGACTGCGAAATTCGTTTTTCCAAATTTGGACTTCTACTGCTCCGTTTATCTTAATTCTGGTCAAATAGCAGCATTTCTGGTACCGATTATCGACTTTTGATCGGATAATCGTATAACCAATATCTGTGTACCGTTTTGATCGTCTCGTCGTGCTGATCTCTGCGGTATATTCATTTCTGTGTTTTGAAATTTGGTACACGACGGACGTAATTGAACGGTCCGTTGTAACGGTACCACAAATCGTGACCTTTTGATTTTTTCCTTCGGTTTAAAATTTGAAACAACAGCCTCTAGCTTTTATTTTATATTTATCTCATCGGTTACTAATTTAGAAGTTGCCATCCCCAGTCGTTTCGAATATCAAAAGAATAAAACGGTATACGTTGAATTTTTGATTTTTTTAAACGATCGACATTTAATTGTCTTAATGATTCAGACCGTTGCTTTTACAATTTGTTTAATATTGCTTGTTCCATCCGTTCATTTCAACTTTTGCTATGTGACCTTTTCTTCCACTCACAAAAAAATTCTCTGTCACCTTATATTCTTCTATCTCCTGTTCCACCTACTTTCTCCTTTCCCCTCCTTCACGCAACTCTCACCTTTCCTCCATCTTTTGCCTGCCGTCCAATTCTTTGAACCCAGCCGAGGGTAGCACCAAACGCCACCATTCAATCTCGCCCAACCGAGGTCTGTCACCTCCAGCCTATCTCCCCGACAATTCGCTTGCAACTGTCTTCTCTCCCCACGCCTTGGCAACCTCCCACCACCTCCGAGCTGCAACTCCCCTCTGCCCACGACCAACTCGCGCAGCCATCAGCCTCCCTCGTCACCCCAATGTCGCGGCCACTCTCCACCACTACTTCTTCCTCCTCCCGAGCAACCCGCCCTTGCGCCACCACCTCTCAGTTCGGCCGAGTGCTGTCTCTCCCCTTCTTGTAAGTGTCTTATTATATTATTTTATAAAAAAAAATTTATATATATTATGTTGTATATATATCTATATATACTGGTGTTGAATCTCTAAGAAAGTTACATAGCATAACAGCCGATATATATTGGTAAGCCTAAAGTGTATTGCATATTTGTATGTTGAATTATATATATAGTGATAGTTATATAAACTTAAAAGTATATATGTTTGAAATTGTATATATGAGACACAGAATATAAATTTTATAAAGGTAGCACTGTACATTGACGCATATGTCTATATATATTAAGTTTTATGCTTTAAGTATTCATTTACTGTTGGATATGTGGGTAAAAATTTGCATATCTCATGATTTCTGAGTCACCTACATGGTTATAGCGTGTAGTATACATAAGTCGCATATAAAAACAGTTGTAAAGGCATGTGTATAAGTCATAGGTTAACTATATATGTTAGAGTATAGGATTCTATGTGCATTAGTCTGTTCTATAAAAAAAAGGGTGTTCGCATTTTTCGTATAAGGTAATGTTGGTAGAATACATATATTAATGTATATATGTTTGTCAGTTATATAAGGGTTAGTGTATAATGTATAACTTTTGTATATATTAGTTTACAGAGGTCTGTATATTTGTTGTTTTCGATAGTGCATATTGATGGCAGTTGCAGATATAGACTATAGTATTAAATTTAAGTGTATAAACTACACCCAGTTCAATAGACCTGAAGCTTAGGCATTTGTTAGATTTAGAGTTTGTAAAGGTGGATTTTGCTCACTAATTTATATTATCTATTATATCATTGATGGTTCATTTGTATATATGATTGTTCGCGTATAAAGTTGTTTATTTCATAAATATGTTTAAGCTTATTATGTATTTAGTATTGATTTAAGAAATGATATAGATCTTGACTTTGTTAATATTTGATTTTTTTTTTTTTTTTTTTTTCTTCTTTTTCCAAATATACTGTAATGATTTATTTTTATTTATATGTGTGTAAATTTAATATTGATTTTGAAATAGATTATAACGAATTTATTTTATCTTATTTTGTATGAGTTAATACTAGACTTTAAAAAAAAAAAAAAAAAAAAAAATATTTTTTTTTATACATTCTCATCGATTACTATTCATCAGCTTTGTCCGTCCAAACTCGTGCCAATACTACTTGCTTTGAAATTCGTGCTTGGGTTCGTAACCCATCTTGTTCTCGTCCACCTCTAGCCACGGAAGGTGAGCAATCACTCACGATTAACGTTCTTTTATTATTTAAATTTGATTTCATTTGAAATAGCAATTGAAATATGCTGCTGTAGTTATTTACATTGTTATATATGCTATTATCTATAACTGTTCACCTGTGACATCTGACACCAGTATCTAGTATTATATGCCTGTTATTACTATTATTTGTATCTGTTCACCTGTGACATCTGACACCAGTATCTAGTATTATATGCCTGTTATTACTATTATTTGTATCTGTTCACCTGTGACATCTGACACCCGTATCTGTTATTTATACTGGTGATATATGCCTGTTGTTATATATTTTTAGTATCTGTTATCACCCTGCAAGTTCCCTGTTAGTATAGAAATCACTATGGGTTGAAATGATACATACCCGAACGGACTTTAGAATAGGAGAATTTCGTTATGGGTTGAAATGATAAACCCAAGCGATTTTCATTTGAATTGAAATTGGGATTACGGGTCGAAATGATATCTACCCGTATATATTTAAAATTTCGGATTGAAATGATAAATATCCGTATCACTTAACCATATGATAAATATATATACAAACACCGTTGGTCCATATATATATAAATATTTTGAAATTGAATCCTATGGTTTTGGAAAGAAATATATGATTTTATTAAATGTTGAGCCTTAAATCATTATATATAAATGGAAATGATTTATATGGATTTAATATATAATATGGTTAAGTACTTATATCTATATTTCAAATAGATTTTGGTAAAAGTTTGAATAAGTTAAGGTTAGGAAGATAATTTGAATTTAGTTGAAATTGATTCAATAAAGAATTTTATTTAATTTAACCGATTAGAAACTTATTGAAATTGAGATGTAAGATATTATTTATAACTTGGGTTTGATTTATAAGTAATTTAATGAGTATTTATTGTTTAAATAAAGTTTAAGGAAATACTTAGTAAAATGTGATTTAAGGCTAGTAAATGATATTGAATCTATTAAGTGAATATTCCCTGATTAAATAATAATGAAGTTAAATCAAGAGCTATATGAAACTGTTAAATCTAACTTTGAAAATGTTGAATATTAAAGCTTTGAAATATATTGAAAAATAAAGGGTATATTTAGAACTGAATTAAATTGAAGAATTGAGCTTTGAATAAATTTGAATTTGGAATTTGAAGTCTATTTGAATCGATTTGCGAGACTTGAGGAAATATTAAATACTTCACTTTTTAAATCATTTAATATGTATATATACTATTTTGGAAAATAGATATATTTGAAATGAAATGATATTTGGGTTTTGAAGTATAAATTTAATTGAAATGACCACGGTGTTATAATGTATATTTCCACCTTGTAGATAGTTCTGAAAATCCTTAGAGGATGGTTATCCCAAACATCCTTTAAGTTACTTGTATTTCAGTTGAAATTTCACTTGAGTTGGATTTATTTATATAAGAATGTTAATCCTGACTCGAGTGTTTTGTATTTTGCTTTACGCTCGGGTCAGACCGAGTGATACAGCAATTGAGACTCACCTTTGGAGTTTGGAGCTTCATTTGGAGATCCAACCATCAATTCAGCTTTCAGCTTTCCAGTTGATGCTTTCCAGTTGATTCGTTCAGAGAGGTTGTCTATTCGTACTGAAGACTTCACTGTATTTGAGATATTCTGTTGTAATTTATTTTAACTCTGATGTTTATATAGTAGCTTCATGAACTACTATTTTATCTATTCCGCTGCGTATTATTGTATTACTCTGTGTCTGTGATTCTGTGATTGATTTATTTACTGCATATGCTGAGTTTTGCCAAATTTAAATTAACAATCTGATATTTTGAATTATTCAAGTCAGACATGTGTGGATTTATTGTCGATTTGAATGGTCCAAAATAGCGGGTCGTTACAGTTGGTACCAGAGCCAGGTTTTAGGCAAAACCTAGCATATATAGTAAATTTATTTACAGAATCACTTTCGTTCGAGTTTGAATTTCTTCCTTTTGACTCGATTTCCTTTGAACTTTGGAACGTTCCTTGCGGTTCCAAAATTCATTCTTGTCTCTCCCTATTTGTATTCTTTTGATTCTGGAGTATCCCATAACTCCACTTCGAATGATCTCTATAAGAATAGGCGATCCCGCCGATCTTTGAATGATTTGTAAAGGGGTGGAACTCCTTTACAATTGGCATTGATTCACCGGAGATTTATACATCCCTCGGTTTTGATGTTACCATCTCTTGTTATGCCGAATTCTATCTCTGGCGATCGAATGTCGATTTGCCTTAGATTTCCGCATCGATTTTATTTTTGAAATCACGGTTGATCGGTTAAGGTCGCCCGCGATCTATATAACTATATCGATCTATTGTTTGTAATCAATTATCTCATTTTCGTTCGAACTTATCTTCGAATCAAATCCTATTTGATTAGAGTCCCTCTAATTTGAATATCTATCTTTGTTTTGAAATCCGTCTGTGAATCGTCCTTTGAAAATCGGGTTTGTTTATATTTTAGAAATTGTTTTCTAAACCGAAATTATTATTTTGATAAGTATGATTATATTCTATATATAAAAGTGTAATGTTTTCGATAAAGATTATAAACCCTTTTAAAATAAGAATTTGTGGTTTCGAAAGGATTTGTAATTTTGAAAAACTATATAAGAAATTTGATTTATAACTGAAGGATTTTAAATTTGAAATTCGAGAATTGAACTCCAGTATTTTGGAATTGGTTTTAAGATTTTGAAATATATAATAATAATATGATTTAAAAATATTTTCCGAATAAGAAATGTTTCAAATGATTTTAATGAGTTTCGAAGAAATTTCAAAAGAATTTTTGAGAAATAGAAGTCCAGAACTCACTTATGTCGCTGGAAAATAATTTCGGTGATGAGTGCACGCATCATCGACATTGATTTTCGAGTTTCAGAGTGAGGGATAGGCCACTTCAATAGCTTTGCTATGCGAGTGATTTTGTGAAACCATTTTTATTTCAAATTCCGAAGTAAGATTTGATATTCGAAAGATATGTGTATATATATATATATATATTTGAAATGATTTAAAGAAAGTCGGTGTTCAGTCCTCGAGTTTCGGATTTGATATAACCCTATCTATAAAAAGAATTGATTTACTGATTTGTTACTGATTTCCAGCTCTTGAATTTGAAAATGATTTCTTCAACTATTTTGAAGGTTCGAGTACTTCCAAATCAAGGTTAACTTTTCAAAGCTAAGAAATTTTGAAAAGTATGAATTATTTGAAAAGTATATAAATTTGTTTCGAATATTTAAGTATGAAGTAATATGATTTAAATAAGTTGAAACTGTATGTTAAGTAAATGAATAAGGCTATTTTGAATTTTTCTAAATATGGAATTTAGATTTGAAATGTTTTGAAAGAATTTGGACTTCAATATATTTGAATAAAATTTAGTTTAAATGTTTTAACTTAGTAACATCTTTATGAAACTATATATTTAACAAGTTGGAATAAGTATATAAGTTGTATGTATGCTATTTTATTCGCGTAATTAATTTGATCCAAGTTTGAGTACACAAGTTCGAGGTGGATTACACCATTTCGTGTTAGGATTTTTCATTGGATTCTTGATGGCGAATATTTGATATGGATTTTGGGCTTGATTCTAGAATTCTCTATCATAGTATATGGCTATGCAAGGAGACTGATGGCTTCTAGTCGAGAAACCATATCGAAATCCGCATTAGGAAAGTCGAATGGACAATACTAGTTCGAAAGCGAACTTGTGTGATCGAGCGAGCGATCAAATGTGATTTTGCGAAATGATGACGTATGTACATCTTATATTCTAATATCATTGATATATTTTGACGCTGAAATTGAAAGCTGTCGGGTTAGAATATCTTTGCTTACTAAAAGAAAACTTTAAATTTAAACCACAAAGATAAATAACCCATAAAAGCAAAGATATTCAATCCCATATGGCGCTTCATACAGCGAAATTATTTTGAAAATTTGATCCTTATGTAAGATAGACCTTACGTAAGTATAAGATGATTTTGAAAACATTAGATTTTGGAAATGAATTGGTTGACTTAAATTATATTGATTTGGAAATTTGGATTTATTTTCTGAATATATTATTTTGGAAATTTTGAAACTAAAGATATTTAATTTGAGAAGAAATAATTTGGTGAAATTGTATATGATTTTGAAATTGAACTGATATTGAAACGAATTGAAATTTGAGAACCTTGTGTTACTAAATACTTGATTTGGGAGTTGTCGAACTTATATAAAATTGATTTGTATGAGTATGAAATTGATTCGAAAACTATGGATTTGAAAAAGGGTACTCATTTTGAAAAGTGAAATCTTATATAATTGAAGTCTATATAAGTATGATTTGATATACTATTGATTTTGGAAAAGTATTTGATTTGAAAATTTAATCTTATATATAATGGATTTTATATAAGTACGATATTTGAAAGTGATTTGAAAAGGTACTATATGATACGTATTTTCGAAGTAAAGATATGGAAAGTGCCTTCTGCTTGATATCCGATTTGTGGCCACATCTTGGATTCATTCTATCGATATTATTCTCTCTGATTTTGGTTTTCCGGATATGATACTCGAGTGTCCTTCGAATTCCATGGCGTTACCCATGGTCTTATTGTTCTCTCGTGACTGCACAGCGCAACTGCCTGGCTGAGTCTTGCCTAGGGGTACGGATTGTTTCCTGGGGGATCCAGGCGTAATCATTGTGTATCCTGCAATCTGTGTAGGTCGCGAATAGTAGCGCAAATGCTTGGCTGAGTCTTGCCTGGGGGTACGGATTGTTTCCTGGGGGATCCAGGCGTAACCATTGTGTATCCTGCATTCTACTAGTCATCATGGCGTAACTCGCAGGGCTGAGAAAGCTTACGGATATGGATTGTTTCCTGGGGGATCCAGGCGTAACCATTGTGTATCTGCGAACCATGGTTGGACAAAGGTTTTGTTTGTGTTTTTGATTGGATTGTACTTTCCATATCTGTTTTTAAAAGTTTTTCCAGTATTTTCACTAGGTGTTGAAACAAGTCTACTAAGTACCTGGAGAATTCTAGCTTTGCGCCTGATCAACGCACTGCCAGAGTCTACAGGAACAAGGATAAACTTGTCGAAACATCGAGTTATAAAAGTATTTTCGAAATGAAATTTGTTTCATTATAAAAAAAATATATTTTATTATAAAAGTATTTCCAGCAAAGAAATTTTGTATCAATATTTGAAATTGAAATCCTTATAGTTTGAATTAATTATTCATGCCCGATACTATTCTTTTGAATCTACCTTATCTGCTCAACCCTATTTATTTTCCAAGTCCTCCTTCTTTTCCTTGTTGACTATATTTTTTTAAATAATTATTGATTTCTTAATAATATTTGAAAAGTATCTTGAGATAAATTAATAAATTTATAAATTATGAATTTAATGTTTTCAAATAGCTTCTTTGAAAAAAAAATAAGTAATAATGTAAATAATTGTTTTCAAGTAGTTTTCATACCTTTATAAAGGTGTTATTTAAACATTAATGGTATTTAAAAAGGAAGCAAGAAATTTTACAAATGGGTTTGGAAGATATTAAAGTATTAAAGATAATTGAATTGTAAATGAAGTTTTCAAATGAATATTTCAAGTAAAATTTATATATTGTTTCAAATTAATTGTTTAATCTTGTCTTTTAACCTACCTTTTCTGCCTGGTTGTTCTATTCTCTTACCTCCTCTCTTTTCGGGGACGAAAAGTTTTGAGTGGGGGAGAGTGTAACGACCCTAAACTTTTATTTATCTTATTTGTTAAATTAATTGAAATTTTGTGAAATTTTAAACAATAAAATTTGAAAATAAAAATTTATTATTTGGAATACGTCTATTTTAATATAGCAACTGGTAAATTTTCATCTGATAATATTGAAGTTTATTTTCCTGTGAAATTTCATTTCAAATCAAACCGGTTAATAACAGTGAATTTAAAAGTTTTCCGAAACCAAAATATGTCAACAAGAGAAAATTTATTCAGATTATTTTGAATCAGACTGCGAAATTCGTTTTTCCAAATTTGGACTTCTACTGCTCCGTTTATCTTAATTCTGGTCAAATAGCAGCATTTCTGGTACCGATTATCGACTTTTGATCGGATAATCGTATAACCAATATCTGTGTACCGTTTTGATCGTCTCGTCGTGCTGATCTCTGCGGTATATTCATTTCTGTGTTTTGAAATTTGGTACACGACGGACGTAATTGAACGGTCCGTTGTAACGGTACCACAAATCGTGACCTTTTGATTTTTTCCTTCGGTTTAAAATTTGAAACAACAGCCTCTAGCTTTTATTTTATATTTATCTCATCGGTTACTAATTTAGAAGTTGCCATCCCCAGTCGTTTCGAATATCAAAAGAATAAAACGGTATACGTTGAATTTTTGATTTTTTTAAACGATCGACATTTAATTGTCTTAATGATTCAGACCGTTGCTTTTACAATTTGTTTAATATTGCTTGTTCCATCCGTTCATTTCAACTTTTGCTATGTGACCTTTTCTTCCACTCACAAAAAAATTCTCTGTCACCTTATATTCTTCTATCTCCTGTTCCACCTACTTTCTCCTTTCCCCTCCTTCACGCAACTCTCACCTTTCCTCCATCTTTTGCCTGCCGTCCAATTCTTTGAACCCAGCCGAGGGTAGCACCAAACGCCACCATTCAATCTCGCCCAACCGAGGTCTGTCACCTCCAGCCTATCTCCCCGACAATTCGCTTGCAACTGTCTTCTCTCCCCACGCCTTGGCAACCTCCCACCACCTCCGAGCTGCAACTCCCCTCTGCCCACGACCAACTCGCGCAGCCATCAGCCTCCCTCGTCACCCCAATGTCGCGGCCACTCTCCACCACTACTTCTTCCTCCTCCCGAGCAACCCGCCCTTGCGCCACCACCTCTCAGTTCGGCCGAGTGCTGTCTCTCCCCTTCTTGTAAGTGTCTTATTATATTATTTTATAAAAAAAAATTTATATATATTATGTTGTATATATATCTATATATACTGGTGTTGAATCTCTAAGAAAGTTACATAGCATAACAGCCGATATATATTGGTAAGCCTAAAGTGTATTGCATATTTGTATGTTGAATTATATATATAGTGATAGTTATATAAACTTAAAAGTATATATGTTTGAAATTGTATATATGAGACACAGAATATAAATTTTATAAAGGTAGCACTGTACATTGACGCATATGTCTATATATATTAAGTTTTATGCTTTAAGTATTCATTTACTGTTGGATATGTGGGTAAAAATTTGCATATCTCATGATTTCTGAGTCACCTACATGGTTATAGCGTGTAGTATACATAAGTCGCATATAAAAACAGTTGTAAAGGCATGTGTATAAGTCATAGGTTAACTATATATGTTAGAGTATAGGATTCTATGTGCATTAGTCTGTTCTATAAAAAAAAGGGTGTTCGCATTTTTCGTATAAGGTAATGTTGGTAGAATACATATATTAATGTATATATGTTTGTCAGTTATATAAGGGTTAGTGTATAATGTATAACTTTTGTATATATTAGTTTACAGAGGTCTGTATATTTGTTGTTTTCGATAGTGCATATTGATGGCAGTTGCAGATATAGACTATAGTATTAAATTTAAGTGTATAAACTACACCCAGTTCAATAGACCTGAAGCTTAGGCATTTGTTAGATTTAGAGTTTGTAAAGGTGGATTTTGCTCACTAATTTATATTATCTATTATATCATTGATGGTTCATTTGTATATATGATTGTTCGCGTATAAAGTTGTTTATTTCATAAATATGTTTAAGCTTATTATGTATTTAGTATTGATTTAAGAAATGATATAGATCTTGACTTTGTTAATATTTGATTTTTTTTTTTTTTTTTTTTTCTTCTTTTTCCAAATATACTGTAATGATTTATTTTTATTTATATGTGTGTAAATTTAATATTGATTTTGAAATAGATTATAACGAATTTATTTTATCTTATTTTGTATGAGTTAATACTAGACTTTAAAAAAAAAAAAAAAAAAAAAAAATATTTTTTTTTATACATTCTCATCGATTACTATTCATCAGCTTTGTCCGTCCAAACTCGTGCCAATACTACTTGCTTTGAAATTCGTGCTTGGGTTCGTAACCCATCTTGTTCTCGTCCACCTCTAGCCACGGAAGGTGAGCAATCACTCACGATTAACGTTCTTTTATTATTTAAATTTGATTTCATTTGAAATAGCAATTGAAATATGCTGCTGTAGTTATTTACATTGTTATATATGCTATTATCTATAACTGTTCACCTGTGACATCTGACACCAGTATCTAGTATTATATGCCTGTTATTACTATTATTTGTATCTGTTCACCTGTGACATCTGACACCAGTATCTAGTATTATATGCCTGTTATTACTATTATTTGTATCTGTTCACCTGTGACATCTGACACCCGTATCTGTTATTTATACTGGTGATATATGCCTGTTGTTATATATTTTTAGTATCTGTTATCACCCTGCAAGTTCCCTGTTAGTATAGAAATCACTATGGGTTGAAATGATACATACCCGAACGGACTTTAGAATAGGAGAATTTCGTTATGGGTTGAAATGATAAACCCAAGCGATTTTCATTTGAATTGAAATTGGGATTACGGGTCGAAATGATATCTACCCGTATATATTTAAAATTTCGGATTGAAATGATAAATATCCGTATCACTTAACCATATGATAAATATATATACAAACACCGTTGGTCCATATATATATAAATATTTTGAAATTGAATCCTATGGTTTTGGAAAGAAATATATGATTTTATTAAATGTTGAGCCTTAAATCATTATATATAAATGGAAATGATTTATATGGATTTAATATATAATATGGTTAAGTACTTATATCTATATTTCAAATAGATTTTGGTAAAAGTTTGAATAAGTTAAGGTTAGGAAGATAATTTGAATTTAGTTGAAATTGATTCAATAAAGAATTTTATTTAATTTAACCGATTAGAAACTTATTGAAATTGAGATGTAAGATATTATTTATAACTTGGGTTTGATTTATAAGTAATTTAATGAGTATTTATTGTTTAAATAAAGTTTAAGGAAATACTTAGTAAAATGTGATTTAAGGCTAGTAAATGATATTGAATCTATTAAGTGAATATTCCCTGATTAAATAATAATGAAGTTAAATCAAGAGCTATATGAAACTGTTAAATCTAACTTTGAAAATGTTGAATATTAAAGCTTTGAAATATATTGAAAAATAAAGGGTATATTTAGAACTGAATTAAATTGAAGAATTGAGCTTTGAATAAATTTGAATTTGGAATTTGAAGTCTATTTGAATCGATTTGCGAGACTTGAGGAAATATTAAATACTTCACTTTTTAAATCATTTAATATGTATATATACTATTTTGGAAAATAGATATATTTGAAATGAAATGATATTTGGGTTTTGAAGTATAAATTTAATTGAAATGACCACGGTGTTATAATGTATATTTCCACCTTGTAGATAGTTCTGAAAATCCTTAGAGGATGGTTATCCCAAACATCCTTTAAGTTACTTGTATTTCAGTTGAAATTTCACTTGAGTTGGATTTATTTATATAAGAATGTTAATCCTGACTCGAGTGTTTTGTATTTTGCTTTACGCTCGGGTCAGACCGAGTGATACAGCAATTGAGACTCACCTTTGGAGTTTGGAGCTTCATTTGGAGATCCAACCATCAATTCAGCTTTCAGCTTTCCAGTTGATGCTTTCCAGTTGATTCGTTCAGAGAGGTTGTCTATTCGTACTGAAGACTTCACTGTATTTGAGATATTCTGTTGTAATTTATTTTAACTCTGATGTTTATATAGTAGCTTCATGAACTACTATTTTATCTATTCCGCTGCGTATTATTGTATTACTCTGTGTCTGTGATTCTGTGATTGATTTATTTACTGCATATGCTGAGTTTTGCCAAATTTAAATTAACAATCTGATATTTTGAATTATTCAAGTCAGACATGTGTGGATTTATTGTCGATTTGAATGGTCCAAAATAGCGGGTCGTTACACTCGCCAGCACCTTACACACCGCCGCCCACTTAGACTCCCCCTACACCATCCACTAACACCTTCATTTCCGATCGACACCTGTGCTCCACCTCCTTTTCCCCTGCACTGCCGAACAACCTAGCCTCCACCCTTGTTTCCTCCGCCAAAACCCACCACAGTCCCGACCAGATCCACACCTATGCTCCACCATCCCTTCCCACGTCAGCAATCGACAGCGCCTCTCCTGCTTCGACCCTCCCTGTGCCGAACCCGATCCGACAGCCTGCCTCGACACCACCATCTTCCCGCAGCCATCTCCCTCCACCATTGCCACAACCAAACAGCCTTGCACCCTCCACACTCGTGACCTAGCTCACCACCGAGCCATGCACCATCCTCTGGCCGAACTCCACCCAATGCTCGACCCTCACCACATCCATTCTCACCGCAACAAACCACCCTTTCTTTTCCCACGCAGCAGCTTATATTTTTTTGTGTTTTAAAATAAATAAAAAATTGATTTTATAAATTAATATATATAGATTTATTTTAATATGTGTGTATATGTAGATTTCTAAATTATATGTTGGGAAATTTAAATTATAAGTTAAGCTTGAAATGTAAATTATAAAATGTTACTTTTAACTTTATTATTTTTAAATACGTGAAATAAGATTTAAAATATATTAAATAATATCAAGAAATATAAATTATATATATATATATATTGTTTGCATCGATTCCAAGTTATCAGCTTTGCTTTATTCGTTATGTCCACCTTGCTTTGCTTTGGATATTGTCATTTGGATTGGTCGATTGCCAAGTTCGTGATTCAAATCGTAGCTCGTTGTGTTGTCTTTTTCTCTAGCCTCGAAAGATGAGCAATCACTCACGATTAACATTCTTATATTTAGTAAATTTAATTCACATGAAATGACGATTGAAATATGTGGTTAAAATTTAATTTGTTAGTAATTAAATTGTTGAATATGATATGTTATTATTTAAATTGTTCACCTATGATTGACATATGACACCATAACCTGTTAGTGTATATATATATATATAGTTAATTATGATCATATTTGCCATTGGTATGTATGTAAGTTTACGCCATTATTTTATTTGTTCTCACTCTGCAAGTCCCTGATAGTTTAGAAATCCCTATGGGTTGAAATGATACATACTCGAACGATATTATAGATTAGGGAAAATCGTTATGGGTTGAAATGATAAAACCAAGCGATTTTATTGATTTAAAATTTTGGGATTGCGGGTTGAAATGATATATACCCGTAAATATTAAATTATTCCGGATTGAAATGATAAATATCCATATCACTTGATCATAAAATAGAAAATTTTATTTGGACACCGTTGGTCTATTTTTAAAAAATGATTTCCAAAATTTTGAAAGGAAATATATGGGTTTTAACATAAATTGATTTTTGAAATATAATATAAATATTTTTGTCTAATATATGTGTAAAATTTAGATTTTAAAAAACTTTGTGTTTTGGAAATTTTAAAATTATATGTTAAGTTTTAAAATGTAAATTATAGATTTTTACTTATAACTTTATTATTTTTTTTAAAAATAAAATAAGATTTAAAATAGATTTAATTTAATAATAATTAATATAATAGAATTTAATAATAATTTAATTTAACTATATATAATATGTTTTAAATATTTATTTAAATTTATATTAATTTTTTAAAAATAGATCTTGTAATACTTTAATAAAATTAAGGTTGGAAAGACAAATTGAGTTAACTTGTAATTTAATTGATTTAAGAATTGAATCTAAATATGTATTGATTTGAAACTTATTGATTTTAAGATTTTAAGGATATGATTTTATTACTCAATAACTTGATTTTTGATAAAGGTGATTTAATGAATTTTTCAATTTTAAATAAAATTGTAACCGAATATTAAATTTTAATTTGAAATTGGAAATTTGAGATTTTATTTAAACTTTTGTAAAAGGGTGAATAAGTGAATAATTTCAAATTAAATAATATTGAAGTTAGATAATTAATTATTGATTTTATTTAAATTTGTAATTTGAGATTTTATTTAAATGTTATTAAAATGATTAAGTGAATATTTTCAAATTTAAATAAAATTAGAGTTGAATTTTGAAATATAAATGAAATTAATCAAATTAAGTTATTTTAAATTGTTTGAATATTTGAAACCTTGAAACCTAATGAATCAGAAGTGGTTTAAATTTGTAGTTCAAACTTAAATTTGAAATTTGATATAAATTAAAATGGTTTTAGTGAGAATTTGAATTGAACCCTTAATTTGTTTTAGTTGAAATTGTTGAACCGAGGTTGATTTAAATTGGGTTATGGAACTAAAGTTGATTTCATTAATTTTTTAAATTGGAAGAAACAATTCTAATTTGAAACTATTTTCGATATAAACTATTTTAATATATAAACTATTTTATTCTATAACCTATTTTTAAATATAAACTATTTTTAATTTATAACTATTTCAATATATATATAAACTATTTTCAATATTTAAACTATTTAAGTTGGAACTGTTATGATTTAGATTTAATGGATTTAAATGCGAATACTTTGATATGATGGTTTAACCTATTTTATGGTTATGATTTTGGAAGTGAATTATAATCTAAAGTGAATTATGATCTAAAGCGAATATGATTTCGAAAGTAATATGATTTTGAAAGTGTATAAGATTTCAAAAGTGAGAAGATTTTTGAAATGAATATGATATTTTTATATGAAGTGAACTGTTTAAAATGAAAATGACCACGGTGTAAAATAAGCGTTTGGTTGTTAAAGAGACCGGGATCAGATATTCTCATACTCTCTTCCAATATCGAAAACCACTTTAACAACTATGTGCGTGGTGGACAATCTATAACGAAGTAGGATGGTTTGGCGACGTCTATATGATGTATGAATACAGCCCTAACTCCCACGAGTCAGTTTGATGTGACAAAAATAGGAGCCATGCCAGGCCAAGTGAGGTCGCAACTCCGATCAAGCATGCTTCTTCGATGCCATTCTATAACTTTGTGATTTGATTGGGTGCACCTTTGATTATAGGAGTGTGTCTCGAGGTGGGTGATAGTAGCTGCTATTCGTTACCACTAGTCTGGATTCGCAAAATGGTAGTATCCTACCCTGGACATTGCCTCGTGTGCCTTGTCACATGCCATATCACGCCCACTATGAGTTTGGTTTGTATCGTACCTATGGAGTGCTCCCTGATAGCCCACTGGTTTGTTGGAGTTTTCAGTACTGTATAGACTATGGTTGTAACAACCCTGGTTTTTGAGATTACCTGTTAATATTAAATTAGGAGAAAATGCAATAATTGTACTAATTATTGCCAATTACTTCTTTTAATAATTTTTAAAAGAAGTATGAGATTTGTAAAGATTGTTTATTTAAATATAAAGATGGAAATTGGTTTAAAAATAAGTTTTGGCTATAAATAATATTTTGAAATGGTTTGAAATATTTTACTAAGTGAGAAAACAAATTTTGTGGAATGTTATAAGTTAAAAATGTAGACTTTTACATTTATTGGTGAAAATTGAGTATTATTGTGAAATAAAGGATTTTTATAATAATAAAGTTTTAAACGTAAAAATTAATCCTTTTTATAGTGTAAAATAATTTATTTCATGTGTATGTAAATTTACAAATTTTATTTGGTTGAAAATTTAAAAAGAAAATGACTTTGTTTTGTAAATTAGTGTATATAAGAATGCATTTGGTTTTATGTTAAGTATGTTTAATTTAACTTAGGCTTATTGATTAATTCTTTTATTTGGGTCCAAAGACCAACTAGCCTAAACCAGTAATTGAGAAAAAGGAGAATTGTTTACCTGTACGTTAAATTTATTCTTCTCCTTCTTCTAATCTGAGAATCGAAAAATATAGAAAACAACCCAACTCTTCTCAATTTCAAGTTTTCAAACCTCAATCCTTTCAATTCAAGCTAAGATTTTATCAATCTAGTATGAAATCAAAAGGTAATCTCATTCCAAAACATTTTTATTTCATCAAAATCTAAAATTTGAGAAGAGTTGTCTGTTAATTATTTTCTTCCTTGTTGCATGTGTCTGCCTTGAGTTCTAACAGGATAAGAGAAGGTCCTTCTTCCCAAAAGCAAGCAACTTTCTTCCAATTCATCAAGTTTGCTCTCTAAATGGAAAAGGTGAGTTTGTTAACTCACAATTCTAGTTGAAACCTGCCTGCTAACACAAAGATCTGGAATAAATTAGTTTACTGTAAATGTATTCTGCTAAGTTATTATATACCGCTTATAACTGGTTTCTGTTGCTTCTTTGAGGGATGATAACTCCTTGATATCATGATGAATCATTGCCAAATCTTTTCTAGATCATAGTTTAGATGTTGTATTACATGCATGCCAAATTTTATAGCATTTCATCTTCATTTGTTATCTCCAAATGCTGCTGCAAAACGAATACGAAGTTTGGAAACAAGTTCTGGATTGTGCGTGAGCTAGGTCGACCTGCATGTCAACCTAGTGGTCAACCGCCTTGCCTGATAGGTCAACCGTACGGTCGACCTATGAGAGGCACCGGTCGACCTATAGGTCGACATGCTGGTCGACCCATAGCCAGTGAATTTTGCCTCTTTGTTCCATTGTATTGTGACATGTTTCTTATTGTTTTGCCCTTGATCTTGTTTGATTTTTGATGATGTTTCGTGATGTTTTGAGAGCTATGATGCCTATCATTTGGCTAGCTAAATTTGGAGAATTTAAAATTCAAATTTGTATTGATTTTGAATTGAATTCGAATATCAGTTTGGGGGATTTTCCTTGTTTTTATTCGTTTTGGAGCACGGTTTTCTCCGAATCTTTTTGAAATGATTTTTACAATTTATGGGCATTTCAAAATAATTATTTTATAATATTTTAAAGTATTTTCAAGTGTAGAATCTATTTATTCTCTATAATAAGGGAATTTTCAAAGTTGATTCCAAATACGATTTTGGAAATTGGTTTTAAAAGCTTGTTTTCTCAAGTAAATTATTTATATATATAATACACGTTTTTGCACTATTCGAGCAAATGAGAAGGAGAATTAAATGGTTTGGTAAAACACGTGGTATGGGACACGGGCGTTTATCTTATCAGTTATTTCCCAACTTGTCCGTTTGATCATTTTGACCTTCGGGTCGAGTTTACCGATGAGATAAGGTAAACTTTTTACTGCTTTGAGTTTGAAATTTATTAGCGGTTAGTAAACCGTTTAGTGCGAACGTGTGGTATGGGACACATGTTAACACTGTTCGGGTTCCTATCCGAGAGTTTGTGACACATTTGTCTAAGAGACGTATTTACCAGTAATGGACCTTAGGGTCATTTGTCCTTTGGGATGTTTCTCTAAGAGACGTTTGTCATTGCGACATATTTGTCCTTCGAGATGTTTGTCTAAGAGATGTATTTATTTGTCCTTCGGGACATTTGTCTAAGAGATGTGGCGCCTTATTTTGGGGAAACAGTGCTTGGCGGGCTTCGGCCATAAGCACGTGCTATATCTTTAAGATGATTTCTTTGACTATTTTCCCTAGTATATCGCCCCTTTTCGAAATTGGTCCTTTGAACTATTCGATATATTTGTGGCGATTACCTTTCGGGAATTTGAACAATTGGGAGTTCTATCTTTGAGATTACAGTTGCCTTCACTAGCGTTATTTGAGGTTTGCATTTTAGCGTTATTATTGAGATTTCCCTATTGGCGTTATTACATGAGATTATCCTTTTGGCGTTTATTTGGGATTATATTCTCCTATGTTGGAGAATTATATTTGATTGCCTTATGTCATATTTCAAGATGGCGATTTCTTTGAGATTTCTTTGAGTTTGCCGATATGGCGGGTTTGGGATTTCTCCTTTTTAGAAGTTCTATTTTCCCTAAACCACTATTGATGATTTGTGATTTTCCGATGATATGAGGCTTGCTATATTTAGCGTTTTATGGATTGTCTTATCTCTTTTGAGATTATATGTTGTGTAAGTGATATCACCTCATCACTTAGAGTAGCCATACCATACTTATACTCATGCTTAAACTTAGTATTGTTCCTTCTTGTTTAAGAAGAACATTACCCTTATCCTTATGCATCTATTACTGCTTATCCTTATAACTGATATGTTTAGCTAGACTGACCCGTGTATTTTATACTCGGGTCAGACCGAGGTGTTTTAGGTTAGGTACCCTTATGGACTTTGCCTATTCTGCTTCCGCATGGACTTATCTGCTAGCTCTTTTTGTTGTAGTCTTTTTGTAGCTACTCTGATATGTATTTATTGTTTTGACTCATTTGTATATTGTGGTTGTCATACCACTTATGATGTATTATTTGTATTGTATTGGGATGTATCAGTATATATGTGTGTATATATCTGTTTGCTGTTTTATGATGTGTTATGCATTTGAATTGTTGTATTTTGTTCTGATAGATCCTATAGCCACCTGTAGTTTTGGATTAAACATTTATTGGATATGTCGATCCACTTGAATTAGAAAAAAAATATAGAGCACTAATCGACGTATTCAATAGATATTTAAGACAAGACTATAGATGGTCGCTCCTAACCAGCCCTATTCTTCGCATTAGCAGACAGTATTACCCAGCAATACTCTTTGTTAATGTGGGTCTCGGGGTGGGGCGTCATAGCTTGGTATCAGAGCTGTATTCAGAACAAAATAGGATAAACACAGAACATAAGCATATATTACGATATATCCAAGTATAGTACAAATATTACAAATCCCTTAATCATCATGTCCTTTATCTTATCGTGTCCTATGAGATTGAAGTTTGGGATATGTCTAGGAATATTTTTATTCCATAGTATTCCAAAAATAGAATTGATGACATCTTATTTTAGGAGTAATCCTAATCATGATTGTTTTATTTGAGTCCTCTACAATACGGGTACTTGACACCCATTCGTATCAAAGGAGTTTGTTGATGCTTTTGGATGTCCTTGCCTTGTTCTTTTGTGAGGATTGTGAATCCTATTGAGTGGGTCCACAATATTTAGCATGATGTATGCGGGTTCGGGATTGTTTCTTATAACTTATCTTTTCGTGCGAATTAGCATGCCATTTTTTATCTAGAGTTTGGAGTGTTGAGATGAAGTGGCTTGCCTATTATCAAGCCACATTCTGTGATTCGAAGAATCCTACATTGAGTATCCTAGTTCGGCTGATTCATTATTTCTTGTCCTTCGGAATGTTAACGATGATTCCAAAGTCTTTGTATTCACTCTTGAGTTTCGAGATGTAGATGTTATATTTCGAATTCCAGTCATTGTGACTCTGTTGTTTTCTGTGAGTCCATTTTTGGGTATGACACCCAATCTGGCAATCAAATATTGTATTGATTTCTTTCCTGGTTCTTAGCCTTTCGGTCATCCTTCCACGAGGATGTCCACTAGGGGATGAGGTGATTCATTGAATTGATTTGACATTGCCATTCCTACCCTTTTTTTGAGATATCCCCTTTGGATACTCAATTGTTGATATACTTTGTGGTATTACTTCACTCGAAGTAATAATTTGTTGTTAATATTAATTCTCATTCAAGAAGATATTTTACCCTTACTTTTATATCTCATAGATTTCTTTTAATCTTTTGAGTGGTGCTAGGGTCATTCCTTAGCTTGACCCTACATCGATTTTCCATGAGCTACGAGTCGCGGAGGATAGCTTTACTCTTACCGCATTCCGCACTCGTTATGAGTCGAGTGAGTGGCCCGTTATGCCGTTTGGAATAATGAACTCTCCAGACTATTCCTTCAGTCTTGTGAATCGAGTATTCTGGGAATATCTCGATGAATTCTTCTTGTGTCTTTGATTTTAAGAACAAGTTATAATTGAATTTTCAAATCATTCAAATTAAAGATAAGTTTTTAAAAGAAATTAAATTTTGTTTTTAGGAAAAAAAAGAATATTTTGAGTATTATATTTGAGGTATTTCTTTTTAAAGAAAATGAATTTTTGTGTTGGGTTGTCCGTCTAGTGCTTTAAGAATTCTGGTTGATGCGTTTGGCCAACGTTGTCGACAGGAATTTCCTAAATGCTGTGATGAGATAGTCAAATGCGGTAAATTGAGTTTTAATAAGTAAAGTTGGAAATAATTAATATGGTGGAGTGTTAATTTTTATTTTTGTTTTAAATGTTTAATGAAGCCATTAAACCATAGTGAGTGTTAGATGAGTGGCGAGGAAGTTTTGATCATTCGATCAACTTTGCAGCCAATCGATGGGGTCATTCACTATAAATCAATGGCGAGGCAATACCCTTATATTATTTGAAGTTTAACAAATTAAATATGGTAATTTGGGTAAGTAAAGTGAATAATTCTAATTAAAGGGGTGTCTTAATTAGAAGAAAATATTATTTGATGCTTTGATTAATAAAATGATGTATTTAAAGTAAAAGAATACTTTGGTTTGAAAAAGTAAAATATTAATTGAATAGTTTAGTACTAGTTATTACCGATGATTATAAAATTTGTTTTGGCACTTATTTATTTGAGTAATAGTAGAGGATAGATATAAAATTCTATCTTAAAGAGAAAATAAAGAAGTGTTAATTTAGAACAATGAGTAGAAAAATTTGTGAGCTAGTTTTTGTTTTAAACTTAATTGGCATTAAAACTTGTGGGTTTAAAATTGCAAAATTCTTTTGAAAACAAGTTTGAATTAATTATCAACTTTAATTAGTTTTATATTGATAATTAGATGTAAATTTAATTCTTGCGACAAGCGGAAATGTGAATTTGGATTGTTTTGATAAATGAACAATTCATATAGTATAATCATTTTAAATTGTGAGAATAATTTTAAAAACTTTATATATATCTCAAAATTTTATTTTTGTGGATAATCAATAATCATCTCTTGATAATGAAAGAGATTAGTTATCTCTTCCAAAATGAGTTTTCAAGTTAATTGTTTTAAAGTAGATTTTGAAAAGTAATGAAAATATTTCCACTTAATGAAATGTTTTTTTTGATGATTACATAAGTTGATCATAATTTTGTATGTCTTAGCTTTCTGGGGGAAAAATAAAATCATTTAATAAATAATTTAGCAAAAAGCTTGTTGAAAATGTAGTTTGAGGTAAAAATGGTTTGGGTAAATTTCAAATTTTAAATTTGATTTAAAAGCTGAAATATTATTTGGAAAGTGCTGTACTAAAAAAATGATAACTTGAGATTTATAACTCCAAATGAGTTTAATCTTTTTGCAAATTAAAGAGCTTTTTGTAAGCTATAAAGTTTCTTTTTACCACTTTAAAAGATTTTGCATTTTACTGAGTCTAAAATAGGTTTGAAAGTGCATAGGCAGTTCTGCCCTATTACAAAATTCTCTAAGATTAAACTAAAATTAAATTTAACATAACTTTCAAATCGTAAATCCGATTTTGATGATCTTTATATTTCTGAAAACTTAGACTGAGTGGAACAAATTTCATTTTATAAAGTTTTTTAGGTTTTGTTGTTTGCTAGGTCAAAACCGGTCTTCTTTACAACAGGTTTGAAATGAAATTGATTTATTTCCCCTTAATAGTTAAGTGTAGCACTTCTTATTTATAAATATGAACTAATATCATCTATTTGAGTAAGTACAGGTGAAAAGAGGATAGTTGGAATATATTTTGAGCAAAAAGAACATATATAAGTTTGTGCAAACTCGCTTTAAAATGCTAAAGGAAGGTATATTTTCGGATTAATTTTTAAGAGTTAAATGATGATATATTATGTTTCCGACCTAATGGTCGATGTATATTATGTAAATCAATTTTGTACTATTGTATACGGCCCTCCGTACAAAGGAGAATCCGCCGATTTTTTCGGAAATTTATAACACTTAGAAAATTTGAGAAACAAATTGAAAGAAATATACATGTTGCAAACTAGAGAATACCTATGGAAGAATTAGAGAATAAACAACTTAAAATTTATTTACTCTAACGAAGAGTAATGAATGTAAATTTAAAAATCTAAGTAAGAAATTTTGAAAATTTTCAAGTGTTGAAAATTGAGAATTTTAAATCTTGAAGATAATGGGGTGGAAAACTTTAAGAATATTTGATTAATAAGAGAGAGTTTAAAAATCTATTCCTTGAGTCTTAACTTGCCTTTGTGCAATAATTTTACGACTTGCAATTATGCAATCGTTTGAGTGTGGTGGTATTGAGGGAAAACCACCTACCTCTAATTGGGTTTTCTTTCGGTATTAGTTGTCGATCTAATATCGGTATGACTCCCTTCGTAGAGTTATACGGAAAGTCGTATCGATTATCATCTTATGGGTTGGAGTTTGGGATAAAGTTGTGACTGAATCCCGACTCTGTCCGTGAAGCTTCTTAGGAATCGATCTCACTCGATTTCATAATCGCGTAACATCTTATCCGTATTTTCTTCGAAGATGAAACACCTTCAAAATAGGGATGTATTGCTCATTAAAATTCAATGGTCAACAAATCCCAGTAATTCCACTCGGGAAGCCATAGAATTAATCGAGCAATCTTATCTTGGTTTTTTATCATCTTGTGTTGAGGGTGAGAAATTTTAAACTCGAGCTTTTCTATCTTTCTTTGATTGATGAAATAATTATGTTGAATACAAACTTCTCTAGAAATTGCGAGGACGTAATTTTGTTAAGAGGGGGAGTGAGTAACAACCCAGGTTTTTGAGATTACCTTTTAATATTAAATTATAACGGTAGTTATAATTTAATACTGTAAATTAAAATAAAATTGGAAATTTTATTTTTTTATTTGGAATAAACAATGAATTTTGAAAATAAAATGAGAAAAATAAAGTTTGGAACTTTTATTTTATTTATTTGGGTTAATAATGATTGGAAAATGGGTTTTATTTGGAGAAAATGCAATAATTGTATTAATTATTGCCAATTACTTCTTTTAATAATTTTTAAAAGAATTTTGAGATTTTTAAAGGTTGTTTATTTAAATAAAAAGACGGAAATTGGTTTTAAAATAAGTTTTGGTTATAAATAATATTTTGAAATGGTTTGAAATATTTTACTAAGTGAGAAAATAATTTTTGTGGAATTTTAGAAGTTAAAAATGTAGACTTTTACATTTATTGGTGAAAATTGTGTATTATTGTGAAATAAAGGATTTTTATAATAATAATGTTTTAAACATAAAAATTAATCCTTTTTATACTGTAAAATAATTTATTTCATGTGTATGTAAATTTACAAATTTTGTTTGGTTGAAAATTTAAAAAGAAAATGACTTTGTTTTGTAAATTAGTGTATATAAGAATGCATTTGGTTTTATGTTAAGTATGTTTAAGTTAACTTAGGCTTATTGATTAATTCTTTTATTTGGGTCCAAAGCCCACCTAGCCTAAACCAGTAATTGAGAAAAAGGAGAATTATTTACCTGTACGTTCGATTTATTCTTCTCCTTCTTCTAATCTGAGAATGGAAAAATAAAGAAAACAACCCACCACTTATCAATTTCAAGTTTTCAAACCTCAATCCTTTCAATTCAAGCTAAGATTTTATCAATCTAGTATGAAATTAAAAGGTAATCTCATTCCAAAACATTGTTATTTCATCAAAATCTAAAATTTAAGAAGAGTTGTCTATTAATTATTTTCTTCCCTGTTGCATGTGTCTGCCTTGAGTTCTAACAGTATAAGAGAAGCTGCTTCTTCCCAAAAGTAAGCATCTTTCCTCCAATTCATCAAGTTTGCTCTCTAAATGGCAAAGGTGAGTTTGTTAACTCACAATTCTAGTTGAAACCTGCCTGCTAGCGCAAAGATCTAGAAGAAATTAGTTTACTGTAAACGTATTCTGCTAAGTTATTATATACAACTTATAACTGGTTTATGTTGCTTCTTTGAGGGATGATAACTCCTTGATATCTTGATGAATCGTTGCCAAATCTTTTCTAGATCATAGTTTAGATGTTTTATTACATGCATGCCAAATTTATAGGATTTCATTTTCTATCTCAAAATGCTGCTGCAAAATGAATACGAAGTCTGGAAACTAGTTTTGGATAGTGCGTGAGCTAGGTCGACCTGCATGTCGACCTAGCGATCGACCGCCTTGCCTATGAGCGACACCGGTCGACCTATAGGTCGACATGCTGGTCGACCTATAGCCAGTGGATTTTGCCCCTTTGTTCCATTGTTTTTTGACATGTTTCTTATTGTTTTTCCCTAGATCTTGTTCGATTTTTGATGATGTTTTCGTGATGTTTTGAGAGCTATGATGCCTATCATTTGGCTAGCTAAATTTGGAGAATTTGAAATTCAAATTTGTATTGATTTTGAATTGAAAATTTAAATTGAATTCGAATTGAATTCGAATATCAGTTTCAGTGATTTTCCTTGTTTTTATTCGTTTTCGAGTATGGTTTTCTCCAAATCTTTTTGAAATGATTTTTAAAATTTATGGGCATTTCAAAATAATTATTATATAATATTTTAAAGTATTTTCAAGTGTAAAATCTATTTATTCTCTATAATAAGGGAATTTTCAAAGTTGATTCCAAAAACGATTTTGGAAATTGGTTTTAAAAGCTTGTTCTCCCAAGTAAATTATTTATATATATAATACACGTTTTTGCACTATTCAAGCGAATGAGAAGGAGAATTAAACGGTTTTGTAAAACACGTGGTATGTGACACGTGCATTTATTGTAACGACCCGATATTTTCAACCATTCACATCCGCACATGTCGGACTTGAATTGCTCAAAATATCATGTTGTTAAATAAATTTTTTGCAAACTCATCATATACAGTAAATAAATAATCACAGATTTCAGACACTGAGTATTATAATGCAGCGGAAGTAAAAGAGATAGTAGTTCATGAAGCTACTATATAAATACATCAGAGTTAATTAAGATACAATAGGAATACCAAGATACAACTGGAGTAACAGTATGATAATCAGGTACAACTCAGAATACAACTGGAATCAACTGGATAACAAAATGAATAGATATCTGGTTCTTCAAAGCAAAACTCCAGCTCCAAAGGCGAGTCTCTAATGCTGTATCACTCAGTCTGACCCGAGTGTAAAGCAAAACACAAAACACTCGAGTCAGGACATACATACTTATACAATGTAAACCAACTCAAGTGAACTGTAATAAAGGTACAAGTAACTTAAAGAATGCTTGGGATCACCCATTCTTTAAGGATCCGTTAAACTATCTATTATGTAGTAATATTCGCTATTATAATAATGTCTAATATAAAATAAACATACTTTAAAATAGCATTAGGGCTTTACATTTAATCTGAACTCATCCTAACACGTAATAGTGCCAATAGTATATACAGTACCTGCATACCTCGCAAGGCTATGAGAAGATACTCCATAGGTACGACACAAATAGAAACTTGTAGTAAAGCTCGATATGGTAGGTGACACGGCACACAAGGCAATGCCAGGGTAGATATACCAATTACGCACATGGACTGATGGAAACGCATAGCAGCCACTACCGCTCCACCTCGAACAACACTCCCAAATCAAGGGGTGCACCCAAACAATCACAAAGTAATAGAATGATATCGAAGAAGTGCGTCCGATAAGAGGTGCTACCTCACCGGTCCGAGATCGCTCCTGTTTTAGCCACCTTATGCCAACTCACGGGAGTTGGGTCCACGTATATACCTTAGGATCGTCGCCACCATCCTACTTCATTCTGGAAACTCCACCGCGTACACAGTTGTTAAAGTGGTTTTCGGTATCGATGGAGAGTATGCGCATATCTGATCCCGGTCTCTTTAACAACCAATCGTTATTATAACCCGTGGTTATAATTTAAAAACAGTTTATACTCAAAATAGAATATCATTTCAAATCCAAATCTTTCTCAAAATAAAGATTAAATCAATTCCAAACCATTTCAATATATTTAAAATATCATATCATTTCAAAACTTCATTTCAAATCATTTCAATATATCAAAATATCATATCATTTCAAAAAACTTCATTTCAAATCATTTTAATATATCAAAACATCATATCATTTCAAAACTTCATTTCAAATCATTTTAATATATCAAAATATCATATCATTTGAAATTTTCATTCAAATCATTTAAAATATCAAAATATCATATCTTTTCAAACTTCATTTCAAATCATTTTAATATATCAAAATATCATATCATTTCAAAACTTCATTCAAATCATTTAAAATATCAAAATATCATATCTTTTCAAAACTTCATTATCAAATCATCACTTGAGTTCAAATCCAAATATTCAACTTTAAATACCTTTAAATTCAAAGATATCATTCATTTATTATCATTTCAAGTCACCTATTAAATAGTTTATATTTCAATCAAAATAATTCATCTAAACCATTTAAAAGTGTAATTATTATACTTTTAAATCAAGTATTCAATTTCCAAAGTTTTAAACTATTCTGAGTTCATTTACTAAGTTAAAAACCATAA
The DNA here is from genome assembly GCA_030737815.1 of Allium fistulosum. Taxonomy (NCBI): domain Eukaryota; kingdom Viridiplantae; phylum Streptophyta; class Magnoliopsida; order Asparagales; family Amaryllidaceae; genus Allium; species Allium fistulosum. The sequence continues at coordinate 942,272,123 of CM060905.1, read as the reverse complement.
ACATTGAAATTTTCAGCCTTTTATAGCATTCAGAAAAAAGCTGTTATAAGTTATTCTTGAAAACATTTTAATTCAGCAACGACAACACTTGAAAACTGCTGTTATATCTCATTTTAGTTGAAATTTGGTTTAAAACAGCAAAGATAGCATTTTCAGAAATGCTGTAATAGCCCAGGTTTCAAAATAAGGGTTTTAAATTTATTCAGCAAAGACAGTAGACCACTACAGCAGTTACAGAACTGCTGTAATAGACCTGAGTCAAGTTTTACTATATTTAGTTAAACTACATCAACTAAAGCATTTTAGAAATGCTGTAATAGCTCTTTTATTTTATTAGTTCAAATCAGAAATCATAGAATTTCTGAATGCTAGTAAAGTAATTTCCAGATTTTAGTGTATTTCCAGCAAATAATCACCTTCAATATTAAATCTTTTAAACATTATAAAAATCATATTTTGACATTCAAAAATATTCATTAAAATAACTCTTTTAATTTATGATTTTTATAAGAAACATTTACAGTAAAATCCAAATTTCCAATAATTTTACTTAACAAATCCAAATGTACAATTTTCTTTTCTTCACATTTTTAACAAATAAACTTAACACTTATTTTTTTTCCATTTCACAAATTAAACTAAATTTTCAATTTTATTTAATTGACTTAAACCTTTAATAAAAACCAAATTCACATTTCCAAGTCAAGTTACATTTTAAAATTACACTTTTAAGCATTCATTTATTTAACCATTTCAATTCATAGAAATCTCAATAACACTTTATTAAATCATTTAAATTCAAATTCAAATCAAATTATCATATTTACCATTTTCCCTATATAATTAAATTTCCATTTTATTTACATAACATAAATATCATTTTAAAACCAAAATTCCAAATTAGCAAACTTAAGTTATATTTCAAAAATTCACTTTTACCATTCATTTAAATTACATTTTTAACTTCTAGAAAAATCCAAATTTCTTTATTTAAACATAAAAAATCCAATTTAAATCAAATTTTCATAATTTTACACTTTTAAAATATTTAAAATATTCAAAATACTTTATAAAAATAACCACGGGCCTGTATATAGTTTTCTAACCTAGGTTAAGTGATACGGAAGCAGTTTAAAAAGCAAAAATCCAGGTTCTATCATTTCAAACCCGCAATCCCAAGTTAAATAAAATAAATAAAAATCGTTCAGGCCTATCATTTCAGCCCATAACGATTTTTCCCTATTCTAAAGTCCATTCGGGTATGTATCATTTCAACCCATAGTGATTTCTATACTAACAAGGAACTTGCAGTGTGATAAACAGATATAAATGAACAGTTAACAACATATATCAGTAGCAGATGATATAACAGATAAATAAACAGGTTTAACATCATATAATATATAACATAAGCAGGTATAACATAACATAATATTCTACACATTCAATTGTTGTCAATTCACATTTGCATAAGTATAAATGTCAGGTGAGATTTACTCACCTTTTTTACGTTGGAGTTTGCAAAACAAAATACACAGATGAATTCCAGAAAGCACGATATAGCACGATTTGATTTGAATGGATGGAGAGCTTTGATATTGATCTTGTATACAACCATAAACAAAACAATATATAAATATAGATTCAACACAAAGATTAAATTGAAACAATTGGAAATAAGGATAGACAAATAACATCACCAAGTCTCTGGACAATTTATGCTTGTCTTTGCCTCAACTTGTGCTCAACCATACATGTATATGGCTCGGCCATAACATGTTTTCATGTAGAAATAGATCAGGTTTGGACATGGAAAGGCACGGCTACAAAGGAATTGAGAAGGGGATGGAGTTTGGAAGCATAGAAGGTCAAAGGTCAAGGCTAAATGGAGTTTTGGTCAACATAGGCTCGGCCTATGGTCTATAGGGCTCGGCTAGGGGCTGCTACAGGTCAGAGGTGATGTGATGGCTGGAGGTGATGTCACAAGGTAGTGGTGGTTGCTAAGGGTGTGGCCGTGGCTTAGAAATGAAGGTGGTTGCATTAGGGCTTGGCTAGGCAAGTTTTGTGGAGTTTTTTTGCAAGTTTGTGTGGAGTTTGGTTCATGGGATGGTCATGGCACTTCATGGTCAGAGGAGAAGGATGTTAGGCCGTGGATTATGTGGGGAAAGAAGTGGTGGTGGTTGGTGGAGGAGATAGTGGAGTTTGTGGCCGAGCAACCATGTGGAAGAATCAAGGCAATTTCAAGTAAAACAATGGGAAAAAGAAGAAGAAAGGAGATAAAAGAGAGGCCATTGCTTATTTTTTTTTTCAGATCTAAAGAGCCATGAAAATGAAATGAGATGAGGAGTTTCTCACGTGAAAACCAAACAAAATACACGGCCAAACAAAAGAGCTTTGAACGGCAAAGGAGATGAAGAGATTAGGCATATAACTATTTAGAAAAATTAGGCATGTCGTGCGATATCATAAGTGGATTCAAAAATATAGTCCGCTGAACGAGAGCTTAACCTTAAGGAAAAAAAAATTAGGCATGTTGCGCAAAACTCAGAAACTTCTAAAACTATCTTGAAATATTTGCAACTTCTGATCATCGCAAGGCCATGTTTTTCTTCATCAAGAAAACACCAATCTGAGCTTCAGCTTGCCCTTGTTGACTTTTAATTATTCCCAAAGATGATAAAAGAGCTACAGAATTATTAGATAGCATTTTCAAAAAAAAAAACAACTAAAGAAAAGCAAATTCTCTACTAAATGGCTGTTGCATTCCAAAAGATTTCAGCTGTCGCCACCCAAAACGTATATAAATAATGTAGCAGGTACACTTCAATGAGACCAAGCACAATTCAAATTGAAAAGTAATGAATTATTTGCAATTTTAGCAATATGTACATATCATCTCCTCCACTACTATTAGTTATTTATAACAGATCATATAAACTTAGTACTAATAAAATCCCAAAACGTATATAAACGAAATATTTTGATTACAAATCTTTTACTACCGATAAAATCCTTCCTACAAACAAAAACATGCCACATAGCAACATGTCTGCCGCATGTCTACCCCATCCTGAACGCAACCCTAAGCCAGCACTATACACATAAACCGAACCGACTTCCAACTTAGTATATAGGTTTATACTTTCAACTTTGCTAACGAAGTTATTGATAGTGAAACTCAATGCTATTTTGTCGGTGTAAAATATAAGGTGTATACTCAAAACTGATTTTCATTTTCAATCAAAATGAGTTATACTGATATAGTTTATAGGATATATTATAAAATAAAAAAGAACGCTTTCTTCTGTTATAGATGTGGAGGAGAGTCACATATTGCAAGCGATTGCTGAGGGCCTGTACGGTGCTTCAGATGCAGTTATTTTGGCCACAAGAAGAATCCATATTCGACGATTTCTAAGGTACCGGGAATAATAGTCAAGAAGAAATTAGATATCTCTGATCATGGATTTTACTTTGTATTAAAGATTACAAAATTAAAACGTACCCTTCAAGGTCATCTATTGGAAAAAAGAAACAATGGAATTGGATTACTAGGAGAAACGTTTATACATTTTGATGCCATAAATTCGGTTAACATTGGTACAGATTGCATGATAAAATTTGGTCCTCCAGCTAAATATTCTGGTATTGACAAGATCAATGAAAAAATATATTCGAATAATGGGCAGAAAATGGGTAGTTTGGGTGAGACAAGTGATGATACTTTGGACGAATGATGGTGAGATGTTCTTCAGAGTTTTTTTATTCTTGAAAACATTTTAATTCAGCAAAGACAGCACTTGAAAACTGCTGTTATATCTCATTTTAGTTGAAATTTGGTTTAAAACAGCAAAGATAGCATTTTCAGAAATGCGGTAATAGCCCAGGTTTCAAAATAAGGGTTTTAAATTTATTCAGCAAAGACAGTAGACCACTACAGCAGTTACAGAACTGCTGTAATAGACCTGAGTCAAGTTTTAGTCTATTTAGTTAAACTACATCAACTACAGCATTTTAGAAATGCTATAATAGCTCTTTTATTTTATTTTAGTTCAAATCAGAAATCATAGCATTTCTAAATGCTAGTAAAGTAATTTCCAGATTTTAGTGTATTTCCAGCAAATAATCACCTTCAATATTAAATCTTTTAAACATTATAAAAATCATATTTTGACATTCAAAAATATTCATTAAAATTACTCTTTTAATTTATGATTTTTATAAGAAACATTTACAGTAAAATCCAAATTTCCAATAATTTTACTTAACAAATCCAAATGTACAATTTTCTTTTCTTCACATTTTTAACTAATAAACTTAACACTTATTTTTTTTTTCCATTTCACAAATTAAACTAAATTTTCAATTTTATTTAATTAATTTAAACCTTTAATAAAAACCAAATTCACATTTCCAAGTCAAGTTACATTTTAAAATTACACTTTTAAGCATTCATTTATTTAACCATTTCAATTCATAGAAATCTCAATAACACTTTATTAAATCATTTAAATTCAAATTCAAATCAAATTATCATATTTACCATTTTCCCTATATAATTAAATTTCCATTTTATTTATATAACTTAAATATCATTTTAAAACCAAAATTCCAAATTTCTAAACTTAAGTTATATTTCAAAAATTCACTTTTACCATTCATTTAAATTACATTTTTAACTTCTAGAAAAATCCAAATTTCTTTATTTAAACATTAAAAATCCAATTTAAATCAAATTTTCATAATTTTACACTTTTAAAATATTTAAAATATTCAAAATACTTTATAAAAATAACCACGGGCATGTATATAGTTTTCTAACCTAGGTTAAGTGATACGAAAGCAGTTTAAAAAGCAAAAATCCAGGTTCTATCATTTCAAACCCGCAATCCCAAGTTAAATAAAATAAATAAAAATCGTTCAGGCCTATCATTTCAGCCCATAACGATTTTTCCCTATTCTAAAGTCCGTTCGGGTATGTATCATTTCAACCCATAGTGATTTCTATACTAACAGGGACCTTGCAGTGTGATAAACAGATATAAATGAACAGTTAACAACATATATCAGTAGCAGATGATATAACAGATAAATAAACAGGTTTAACATCATATAATATATAACATAAGCAGGTATAACATAACATAATATTCTACCCTTTCAATTGTTGTCAATTCACATTTGCATAAGTATAAATGTCAGGTGAGATTTACTCACCTTTTTTACGTTGGAGTTTGCAAAACAAAATACACAGATGAATTCCATAAAGCACGATATAGCACGATTTGATTTGGATGGATGGAGAGCTTTGATATTGATCTTGCATACAACCATAAACAAAACAATATATAAATATAGATTCAACACAAAGATTAAATTGAAACAATTGGAAATAAGGATAGACAAATATCATCACCAAGTCTCTGGACAATTTATGCTTGTCTTTGCCTCAACTTGTGCTCAACCATACATGTATATGGCTCGGTCATAACATGTTTTCATGTAGAAATAGACCAGGTTTGTACATGGAAAGGCACGGCTACAAAGGAATTGAGAAGGGGATGGAGTTTGGAAGCATAGAAGGTCAATTGTCAAGGCTAAATGGAGTTTTGGTCAACATAGGCTCGGCCTATGGTCTATAGGGCTCGGCTAGGGGCTGCTACAGGTCATAGGTGATGTGATGGCTGGAGGTGATGTCACAAGGTAGTGGTGGTTGCTAAGGGTGTGGCCGTGGCTTAGAAATGAAGGTGGTTGCATTAGGGCTTGGCTAGGCAAGTTTTGTGGAGTTTTTTTTGCAAGTTTGTGTGGAGTTTGGTTCATGGGATGGTCATGGCACTTCATGGTCAGAGGAGAAGGATGTTAGGCCGTGGATTATGTAGGGAAAGAAGTGGTGGTGGTTTGTGGAGGAGATAGTGGAGTTTGTGGCCGAGCAACCATGTGGAAGAATCAAGGCAATTTCAAGTAAAACAATGGGAAAAAGAAGAAGAAAGGAGAGAAATGAGAGGCCATTGCTTATTTTTTGTTTTCAGATCTAAAGTGCCATGAAAATGAAATGAGATGAGGAGTTTCACACGTGAAAACCAAACAAAATACACGACCAAACAAAAGAGCTTTGAACGGCAAAGGAGATGAAGAGATTAGGCATATAACTATTTAGAAAAATTAGGCATGTCGTGCGATATTATAAGTGGATTCAAATATATAGTCCGCTGAACGAGAGCTCAACCTTACGGAAAAAAAAATTAGGCCTGTTGCGCAAAACTCAGAAACTTTTAAAACTTTCTAGAAATATTTGCAACTTCTGATCATCGCAAGGCCATGTTTTTCTTCATCAAGAATACACCAATCTGAGCTTCAGCTTGCCCTTGTTGACTTTTAATTATACCCAGAGATGATAAAAGAGCTACAGAATTATTAGATAGCATTTTCAAAAAAAAAAACAACTAAAGAAAAGCAAATTCTCTACTAAATGGCTGTTGCATTCCAAAAGATTTCAGCTGTCGCCACCCAAAACGTATATAAATAATGTAGCATGTACACTTCAAAGAGACCAAGCACAATTCAAATTGAAAAGTAATGAATTATTTGCAATTTTAGCAATATGTACATATCATCTCCTCTACTACTATTAGTTATTTATAACAGATCATATAAACTTAGTACTAATAAAATCCCAAAACGTATATAAATGAAATATTTTGATTACAAATCTTTTACTACCAATAAAATCCTTCCTACAAACAAAAACATGCCACATAGCAACATGTCTGCCGCATGTCTACCCCATCCTGAACGCAACCCTAAGCAACAAAATAATAGTTGCAACTTGAAACTAGATTAGTATCTGTGTATACCATGATATAGAAAGTTAGCTTAAAAAATAATTAGAGTACACCTAAATGCATACATGCAGATTTCGTTCACAGAGTGGTTCTTGTTGAACAGAGCAGTGGTACGTTATTGAATTATTGCATTTTACTTGTATTTTACACAATGCTGTGAGTCCGAGTTTAATGTGTACAGTTGTTTATGGTTCCAACTCAGCTGATCAAAGGAAAGAACAACAAGGACTAACGAAGCTATGTTTGAGTTTAAGGCAACAGGCAATAAAAATGTAATTGATAACCCTTTATGCAATAACATTTAAGTGAGCAATACCACTCCAAGCAGCTCTAATGCAATAATATTTAAGTGATAAATTTATAGTCAGAATCTCTAACAAAATGTTAGATGCATATTCTTTCTGTCCACTGTGATTTTAAAGCTCTGAATACTAGAAAATGTTAGATGCAGTCCAAAACTGTATCATAGTCAGTAAAATTATTCACTGCAACTGAAAGAAATTAGTAAAATTAAATTCAAAATAACCAAGTATGTATCAACACAATGAAGATAAATATTTCATAATATCCTTTAATACATAAGTTCAAAATACTTAGTCAACTACCATATCTAGCAAAATATAAGAATAACATGAGTTTAAATTAATTAAGCTCCTAACACATAATTTTGACAAATATTATGCGAATCAAAGAAGTTCTAAAATAGGCAAGCGTCTATGCTCCGACATCATCACGAACGTTATTCGAAAATCTGGATCCTTAAAAGTCTTTACTACTTTAATATAGACTTCATTAGTCACCTCCTTCATGCTGTTTAATATATTCAAACAAGCCATGTGTGAGTAAGGATCCAAAGTAGTTGGGCTAATTTCTGAAGTAGGTGAACTTCTTCGAAGACGTCCAAGCTTTTCTTTCAGGTATGCATTTTTCAACTCAGCTTCTTCACTTCGTTTATTAATCCATTGCTCCATACAAGCATCAAGTTTGTCACCCTTGCTAACTTTCGATTTCTTACGTCGACGATCAGTACTAATCGTATCATCACTCGGACGAACGCTTGTTCCATCATCATCTTCAGCTTCTACATGCACATGCACTCCTTTGTTCAAAAAATTCTCTTCTAATTGTCGTTCTTCTTCTGATGTAGGAGGTGGCTGAGTAGAAGCATTTCCCAGTCCTCCTGTAGCAGTTGTCCCACCGAAAATCTCTCCAAGAATAGCATAATGCTCACATCCTTCCTTCCTAAATTTCTTGTACTCGGTCTTGTTTTTCTATAATTGCAAAAGTAATATATTTTACATTATTTAATTAGAATATATTCAAATATCATAAATTGTAATATAACCGTATACTTTTTACAACGTATATTACCGTATAGAAGTGTTGCCAAACTTTCTCGGGAGCATTGACTTGATTTGTATTAGGATCCCATGTGACACCAGTATGTGCTAAAAGATCATAAAACAGACGATGCTCGGAACGGAGACGGTTCCATTTTCCTTTTAGCTTGTCAATCCCGTAATCTAATTTCGTTGCTCGAATCATTTGCTGATTAATCTGGCCCCATACATCTTTTGTGAAAGTAGAACATTGTAATCTTCCAGCTTTCACATTCTCATAGAGTATATCAATAAAAATCTTCTCGTTCTTTGCGGACCATGGCATTGGTTCTTTTGTTTTTCCACCCTCCATGTTCTATTTTTTATATGAAAGCAACTTTATAAGCGTATGCTATTTAATATATCATCTTTATATTTTATAAAAGAAAATCTTATAGTATTATGGCATTGGTTCTTAACTTTATCATTTTGGCTTGTCTAGGAAGTGATTATGAAATCAATAACTACAAGTATTTATCTGCACTGTAAATAATTTCTAGGAAGTTTAAGCTAATGCAGAAGTTTGTTCTATATTTACAGTGCATTTTACCTAGACAAATGCACTGTAAGCTATGCCCATGTGTTTCATATTAAGCTAATGCAGAAGTTTAAGCAGAGATATATGTTGTGGTCTTTAAGAATTAAGCAGAGACTGAGAATTAAATAAGGAGTACAAGTGATATCATAATTGATCGATACGTAAATAATCAGAGTGTTGGAGACTGCAAGCTCTAAAGTCTACTATGGGACTCACCTTAGCATTTCTCTATAATTCTTTTGAGGTTAGTTAGTTAAGTTGCTTTCACAAGTACGCATGAGGATTAAACTAGTAGTTTTGTTAATAAAAGAGGATTCAAGTGCGGCTTTGAGTTTAGTAAACCAAAATGTTCTAAACTGGGACGTTGAAAGGTAAAATAAATATTGCGTAATACATTGTAGTAAAATGTTCGAATTGAATATCAAACAAGAATTAGCCATTTAAAAATTTATTGACACTAATACAAAAACTCAATGTGCTAGATAGACAGTTAAAAATTTGATAATGTTTAACACTTAACTGTGATGGCATTGTCCTGACAAGCGCAAGATACAAAAGTAAAAAGGAGTAGTAATTTTAAGAAGGGAGACATTACACACAACTAAATATAAGAGAAAATCTACCAAACTTACTTGGTTTTATTGTACATCAAAAAGTTATGTGATATAACATGAATGATATATCACATGTTTAAGTTTCTCATAAGGTATGTTACTTTCTTTGTAACATCCCGTATTTTTAAGCTATTGAATTTGAACATTTAATTCATTTTAAATGTTAATGTGAATTCTTAATTGATTTTAAAATGAATAGATTCAGATTCAATCAATGAAATAAGCTGTAATTTTTAATTATAGTGATTTCGGGTTGAATTTGATTAATGGAAAAATAATAATTTAATATTATTAAAATGCATTTTAATCAGATTTTAGTCCGGATTGAGCCAAAATGATTTTTATTGTGTTTATAAATTTTATATGATTTATTGTTAAGTTAATAAAATTTTAAAAGTAAAATTTTAAGCGTTATCGTCAATTTTCAGAAATCGCTCGATTTAATAGACGAGTTAAAATAGTCTTCCGGGGCACAGTCTCGGAATTCGACGAAACCAGTTCCATTGGATTCGTAATAGTTAGTTATTATCGGATTTCAATTTTTGTAGCGATCGGAGTTGTCGTTTGACCGTGGCAACTCGAAACGCATCGAAATCGATTTAACCGATTTAATTTTAAATTGATCGTTTAATTCTGTAACTCGTGCATACGATCAAATTAGCTTACGAAACTTGTTCCATTGTGTCCGGAACGCGGAAAAACCCTGGAAACGCCGGTCGGAACGTGAGAATTGGATGTCGTGTGCTTTAACTGTTAAATTGAGATATTTTATTAATTAAATAATATTAAATTATATATATATTAACGTTTTATCTCAAACCCTAGCTTATACGTTCCAGCCGCCACCTTATACGTTCAATGGCCGGCATCTCGTGCCCTTTCCCCCTCGAATCCTCTTCATCCATCAATTTTTACGCAAGATCTTGAACTACAAAGTTGTAGTACGCTTCGAGTACTTTAGATCCAACGGTCGGGATCGCCATAGGCGAGGCGAGGAGGGAGAAGTGGAGGCGCGTTCGTGGGGCGTGTGATGTGCTGCTGCGTCGCCTAGGGGTGGCCGAGTGCCACTGCCTTCTGGGTGATGGTGGAGTTCGTCGTGGCGTACGCGGGGATGTTGTTTGATCGAACTCGAAGTAGACGTGGAGGGAGCGGTTCGAAGCCCTAGCGGTGACGAAGTGGGTTTGACTTACCTGTAGACGAACGCGCGTGTAGAGCAGAAGATGAACCCTATGGGCGGCCTTGATTTCGTATGTTGTTATCGGCTGAGATTGTATGGTAATCTAAAAGAAAAGAGAAATTGTTTTAAATCGTTTTTCAAACTTTGTAAATTCATAACCGTTTCATACTATGTCAGAATTTGACGATTCTCGAAGCGTTGAAATCGCAGAGAAGAATACTTCGTGATGGCGCAGATCCGGAGTCATTCCGGGCAAGTAGGAATTTGGGTTAAATCGGACGTCGTCTGGTTTAATTTAAATTTCGAACGCTCGCTGAACTCAAAGTGAGTTATTCTCACTCACATCTGGATGCTAGACATTATAAATAATTGATATTTAAATATCTGTATGGTTGATTGTCTATATTTGTGTTTATCTGTCTGGATTGATATTTATATTGTGATGTGCTAATATCTGTGATGCAGGGAGAAACAGGTTGGAGGGATCCAACTGGATTCCTCACACTACGCCATAGATGACCTTCTGCAACATTTTTGCAAGGTGTTGCCAGCTAAAATGTTGCGATAGATATAAATTTTTGGTCCTACTGCAACGTTGTATTTATGGTGTTACCTTAGCCATAAAAATGTGTTGCTCTAGCTAAACAAGTGTAACACGATGCAACATTTTTATATAGTGTTGCTATAGATGTATTCAAATTAAAAAATTAATAAAATTAGCAATCCGCGTGAATACGATCCAACGGTCTACATTTAATCTGATTGTTAAAATGGATTACCGCTACAATTTGCCCCAAATTTTCGTTTTCCCGCTTTACTTTTCATATCATTTCTCTCACCCCCAATTTCCAAATCCCTAATTTCCAAATCATATTTTCGTTTTTTTTTCTTCCAAAAACAAAATCTCGTCCTTTTTTCAAACTTTGGTAGTGATCTCAGACAAGCTTGGTGAGTGTTTTGGGAATTGATGGTTGTTCACAGCTTGAGTTCGTAGATGAACTTTCCACTTTTCTTCCAGTTGTAAGTCTCAGTCGCTGCCGTTCCTTCCCACATGATATGGCTTTTTTAAATTTTCTTGGTCATTAATTTTTCATTTCGATGTGTGTTGTAGTTGGTACGTCTTCTTTCTCATGTATTATTTCAATTTTGTGCACTGTAGGTTATGTTTATATTTAATTGTTCCTCCCCTCTGTATATGCCATGTTCGATTAATTTGCAGAATAATAATTTGAGTTGCCAGTTGATGTTTTACAAAGTTCTACTTAATCGAACATGTCTGTAATTGACTTATTGTTTATTGTTCCTCAGACTTTACCCAAAATTGATGCATTCTGTCTAATGTCATGTTTTGGACCAAAATGAAGATGAATTTTGGAACCATCATGCAGCGGAAAGTTTAAAATGCATGGCACTCTTTATTTTTGTTTTGATTGCAAACATAGGTCCTGCTTTTTGTTTAATTATATCAATCGGATCTTGTATTAACTTGTGGTTGTATGTTCAGATGTACAATCTATGATGTTCACATTTGGATCCACTATATGAATTTTGTTTCAATTGTTTCTGTTCTCTTAGTCAAAAGATATTCTGAAGGAAAATATTGATTTTTTATTTAATTATATCGGACATATATTACATTAACTTGTGGTTGTATTGTTATACAAACCTCTATTTGAGTTTGTGTTAGTGTAGAATTGAACGATTTAGTTATTTTTGTAGAATCAATATGTTTCTATTTTCATTAATGCAATTTCAGTTTTTATTATGTTAGATGATCCTTAAAAAAATTGTATTTTGATAATGAAATAGTTAGAACTAATAAGTTGACTACAAATAAGAAGGCAATATCAAAGATGCATATACAATGTTTTAGTTAAAGATCCATGGAGAATCACAGATTGTGGTGTATTCTCTCATTCATTAATTGTATAGATTATTCATACATACCTGAGTATGTCGGCATTGCTTAATCTTTATACTAGCTCTAATCTACAATCCAGAAATATGCCCACTTTTATACATTGCATTTCGTTATTCTACGCATCTGAATTTTTTTCCAGATTTTTATCCTCCGTTCTCAATTTATATTTATTTTCTACTGAAGATGAAGTAACATGTTCAGTTACAGGGAACATATCATGCTGGTAAGTGGTAGATGGGCAGTAGTTCCGATGGGTGATGAAGTTGCTGAGGATGGGGTTTGCTAAGTTCAGTCTTCATTTGTGCATCATTTTACGTCGTTTTAAAGAAGGCTCGATCTTCCAAAATCGGATGAATCGGGCGGTGCCCACTTGTTCGACCTAACCGGGACTGCGGTGCCCCGAACCCCCACCGGGACTGCGGTGCCCCGAACCCCCGCCGGGACTGCGGTGCCCCGAACCCCCGCCGGCGCTGCGCCCGGACCCGCTTCTCGGCTCGCCTTCGGCTCGGCACTCAGCTCGTCATATATTTGTCAGTGTCGGTGTCTGTATAAATTGAAACTGCATATGTAATGAGTGAACTGAGTGATGTAGTGAGGAATATCTGTATATGTGAATATCAGTGTTATATATCATCGAATTGTAAAATAGTGGAGTCAGGAATTTGTACTATTTCAAATGTTGAAATAAAATATTTATTTAAATAAATTACTGTTCGAATATCAAATTCTGTGCAATAGCATTTTATTAAATAAATAAATATTTATTTCTATTAAAAAATCAAATATGCTCTACAATGTGGGCCCCACAAATTCAGAAAGTTAATATCTATAGCAACATTTTGGAATGTTGGTACAGACACCTATGGATGTTGCTATAGACCCAAATATGGTTCTATTGCAACAATATTTCTTATGTTGCCTTAGATAGTCAAAATGTTGCCTTTGAGGTCTGCGGCAACGCGGCAAAATGCATCATCGAGAAAGTGTTGCCTTTGCCCTTTTTTAGCCTACAGCAACATTTTTTGGCACTTCCTGCATCACTTCTTTGGTGTTGCAGTATGCAATCTATGGCGTAGTGTCAAAATGTAGCAATTATTTATAGTTGATAGTCATACCTGTTCATATGCTGTGATTGATAAATCTGGAAGTTTAATTGTACTGTGAAATTGTTGTATAAAGTATAATCACAGAATTTAATTATAAATGTATAAATTGTGTTTTTACGAAATAAAATGAATTGTTAAATTTAGAATTTCAAAGAATAAAATTTGAAATCGGATTTGAAAGAAAAATGTAAATTGGGTCAAATTGGGATTTTGAATATAATGGGAAGTTTATGAAATGAGTAAATGTAAAGTATAGTTTTCTGGAAATTAAATTTATGAAATTATAAATTGTTTAAAATAACGATGTTTATCGCGTGTGTAGAGCAGAAGATGAACCCTGTGGGCGGCCTTGATTTCGTATGTTGTTATCGGCTGAGATTGTATGGTAATCTAAAAGAAAAGAGAAATTGTTTTAAATCGTTTTTCAAACTTTGTAAATTCATAACCGTTTCATACTATGTCAGAATTTGACGATTCTCGAAGCGTTGAAATCGCAGAGAAGAATACTTCGTGATGGCGCAGATCCGGAGTCATTCCGGGCAAGTAGGAATTTGGGTTGAATCGGACGTCGTCCGGTTTAATTTAAATTTCGAACGCTCGCCGAACTCAAAGTGAGTTATTCTCACTCACATCTGGATGCTAGACATTATAAATAATTGATATTTAAATATCTGTGTGGTTGATTGTCTATATTTGTGTTTATCTGTCTGGATTGATATTTATATTGTGATGTGCTAATATCTGTGATGCAGGGAGAAACAGGTTGGAGGGATCCAACTGGATTCCTCAAAATGTAGCAATTATTTATAGTTGATAGTCATACCTGTTCATATGCTGTGATTGATAAATCTGGAAGTTTAATTGTACTGTGAAATTGTTGTATAAAGTATAATCACAGAATTTAATTATAAATGGATAAATTGTGTTTTTACGAAATAAAATGAATTGTTAAATTTAGAATTTCAAAGAATAAAATTTGAAATCGGATTTGAAAGAAAAATGTAAATTGGGTCAAATTGGGATTTTGAATATAATGGGAAGTTTATGAAATGAGTAAATGGAAAGTATAGTTTTCTGGAAATTAAATTTATGAAATTATAAATTGTTTAAAATAACGATGTTTATTTTAATAATGGCTAATGTTATCCGGAAATTAAAAATATGTTAAATGGAGTTTCCAACTATAAATTAACAAGTTCAAATGAAAAATAGAATGTTTTGAAATGCCGTATTTCATTGGAATTTAATTAAGTGAATTGGAAATTTGGCTTCCATTGGAAATTCACCAAAAATGTTTAATTTAAAATGTTTTAAACTATGATTTAAAAATGAATTTCTGGATATGGGAAATTGGGTGTGAACTTCGGATGAAGTTATAGTTAAATATGGGATTTGGGATTTATGTTGTAAAACATAATTGACTTGAAATAAATCAGTGGATTTATATGAAAGAGTACTTTGGAATGTTTTGGAAACGGGAAAGTGTTTCCCTGGGAAAAACCAAGTAAATGTTTATAAAAAGATTTTATTTAACTAAAGGTTAAGTTTTAAATCGTTTTAAAAAGTATTTTTAAGAAATCGTTATTTTAAAAGAAATAAATTAATAATTTTTAATACCGTAATAATTTGGGAGTATATTAGCAATTATTTTTACAAATGGATTTATTTAAAAGTTGGTTTTAGCTTAAGTTGTTAAAATTAGCATTTTTCTTCTTATAACGATATTTTGAATTTAGTTAAACTAAACCCTTATCTTTAAATCAAAGTTTATGTGTTAATAACTAGTTTTCTTCATATATTTTAAATTTATATATTTTGAGTAAATACATAGAAGTAATTTTCATATTTTAAATTATATTTCAGTATAAAGTATTTTTAACTGTTTTAAATGTAAATTGTTTTATACTTGGTTATTCCCGATGGGAATAAAGGGTAAAAGATTTACCTTGTAAAGGAAGAGTTTGGAAAATTGTTTTCAAACGAGTTTTGAAAATGTGAAAATATCTCTTTGAAAGATATTAGAAGCAAATAAATAATATGGAGATTATTTATTGTGTGATGGGTGTGTATGGATGTTTGTGAACATTAATTGATAGTTAAATCACCGACTATCAATATTGGCCAAATGCGCTGATCGTTTCGAAGAGACCGGGATCGGGTTTCCGTATACCAGGATTCTAGGTCTGGAGACTCGAATACCACTTCGATCCGGTTTGTACGTTTCGCGAAAATGATTTCGGAGTCGAAGATGGAGCAGTGAAGTGCAAGGGCTAGTCGCTACTAATCCTGAGGATATTTCCAAAATGGATGTAGTAGGGGTAGTGCCTTCGGTTCCGTTCGGACCCGGGACGGACTTGTATGGACGAATGCTTTCGTGACATCGTCAGGTGGACGATGGGCATTCTAAGGGATATGTTATGAAAGGTATCGTTTAGCCTCAAGCCTCATCAACCGGGAATGACTGAAAATCAGGGGTTATGCAGCAAGGCTTCGTGGGTAGCACCCACTTGAGAGTAAGGTCATCCCTGTCTAGATGTTCCTTTTATTTCGGCTTAGTGGTGCGGTTGCTGATCACAACCGTGGGGTGATTTTACTTGGAATTATCCAGTAAGGGATGATTCCGGTCTTGTGTTGCAGGGGAACGGGCGTACTCCTCGGTACTGTGATCTAGGCCACGTACTGTGACAGGTGGTACCCCAGTGCCTAGTCATTCGTTGGAAATCCATTCTGCCTACGTGCCTTGTACGAGTTTTGTTTGTATTACCCACGTTGTGGCTAGTATGCCGGAATTTAATAGATGTAACAATTTCGGCTATTTTATAAGTATTTGTAAATAGACACTATTATAATATCAGAGGATTTTTATAAAAAGTGTTTTAGCTATCGTAAGGTAAAAACCCGACATGTTTATTTGTGGCGTGGTCTTATGAGATGCTTTTGTTTCAAAGGATTTTTGAACTTTAATAATCAGTTTGGATGTATTTATGATGCGCTGGTATTCCAGACTGACTCGGGTATTATTTTATTATAATGCTCGGGTCAGACCAAGTATATTTACAGGATAGGTTGCTATGGAGCTCAGGAGAGGAGCTGGAGTCCGAGACGTATTTCTCGTACTTGTATTATTCCGCTGCTGTGATTGTTGAGATTGTTTGACTGGTTATGATTGGTTGTATTGATATACTCTGATGATGATGTATTGTATATAAACAGATATAGTTTTGATTTGTGTAAAGTTCTGTTCTATATATTATATTTTATCCGCTGTGATTGTGAGGTTCTGATTGTTTAGTTCTTTCTTCTTTGATCTACTTTCTTACTCTTCTACAATCTGTCTTTTCCGGCATTCGATCGTCGGCATATTATACTGTTGAGTATTTTGTGTCGATTATCGAGGGTCGAGAAGGGCGGGTCGTCACATTCTTACAGGGTTCAATGAATCAACAAAGGGCTGTTTTAAAGATTTTGAAATGAATAGTACTCATCCACGCATCCTCTATAAGTGAGTGATGCTTGTAAACAAATTCACATGTTGATTATTATAAAGTTGAAATATTTTAAATACAAGTCAGATGTGGATAGTAAATGAAAGGAAAAAAATAGCAGCGGCTATTGTTGCTGGCATTTGACAACGAGTGTTTCCATGGATATATTAATGAAAATATACAGGACAATTTCTAACATTAGGAAATGTTTATAGCATCAGTTGAGCATCTCTAACATTTTTTTTTAAATTTAACATGAAGAACAAACTGTACATACTGTAGAATTTTTATTTTGGTTACAAATATTAGAATATTGCACATTAACTATAAGCACAAATGTTTATACTTACCAAATGAAATCATGAAACCGAAATTATTCAGACAAAATAATTCAAGTATACTTATAATTCATGATAAGCGATAATCAACAATAAACACCACCGATTAAAGACAAAGAAAAAGAAAAAAAACTACCTTAAGATAGAGAACTACAAAGTGATAATCATGGCACTCGCCTAGGCGCCAGTAAATCTCGGATTAGGGTTTCTAGCAGATGCTTCCAGCTGAATCTTGGATTAAGGTTTCGAGCAGATTATAGATCCTGAGATCATATAGCGGAAATTTTGATAATCGACGAAATAAGAAGAAGAAAGTGCGGCCAGAAAATGATTAGGGTTTTTCAACGTGTTTGGGTCATTTTTTGCGGTCTTGGTTTTGGATTTTCAAGCGGGCCTCAAAACGGCGAAAATGAAAAAAAATTGTTTTTAGTTTTCTGTATTGGGCCCATTTTGAAAAATGATGATTTTTCAAAACGAATTTTTCAAAACGATAAAAGGAACACGTTTTCGATATTTTTCAAAACTGAAAATTGAAAATGATTTGAAAACAACAAACCAAATGCTCCCTAATCTTTTATAAACTAAGAATTTCTTAACACGACCAACTTGGTGGTATACGTGTGTCTTTGAAAATTAAATTTTCAAATCATTCCTTAAACCAAATTTCCAAAATTAATATTTAGGAAAACATCCTTTGAAAACACCTATTTTTCCAAAATCTAAGGTATTCC
The DNA here is from genome assembly GCA_030737815.1 of Allium fistulosum. NCBI lineage: Eukaryota > Viridiplantae > Streptophyta > Magnoliopsida > Asparagales > Amaryllidaceae > Allium > Allium fistulosum. Next base: position 942,253,992 of record CM060905.1, on the reverse strand, counting down.
TAATATATATTTTATAAAAATTCTCTCACGTGTTTTAGACGAAGGAATTGACACTAATTATTCAAATAAAATTATGATTTGCCATCAAAGGGGTGATCAATGAATGCACCATAGCAAAAACTTACTTCTGGACAATTGCGACATACATACTCTAATTTTCCGCCCATCTGGAATAAATGTGCATCTTCGACTGGAACTCAAAATACAAAATCACAAGGTAGCTAGAATCTCCACCGTTAAGTCGAACACCTCTAGTCTCTGGGATTCAGCCATATGTCATACTCATGATCTTCATCAAGAGCGCTTTACACATCACTAGTACTCCATGGGGTACTTCGAAGTCGGCGTGAAAATCTTACTCTAATATATTTCCAACCCATGGTTGCTTGGACTATTCCTTCGGAGTGGAACTACAACTACTTTTATGGTCGGAACTATAAAAATCTAACATAAGAATATAATATTACTAGATAGGAAAGTACAAATAAGTCCTCTCAATTTATCCAAGTTCCTCTAATCAACTAACCTAGCCTCTGATACTAAATGTAACAACCCATACCATAATGGGCCTAAATTTCTACAAAAATCGAAACACAAGTTCATAAAAGCATTTATCGTTGGATTTGGTACCTACAAATAACATGAGCATTATCAAAGATTGATAGAAATCTAAACTCACAGCGGAAACAAAAATAAGATAAGAATACTGACTATGACCACTACCTTGGAATAAATGGTATTCATTGGATAGCCGATTGTCACATCAGCATCGAGCATGAGAGAAAGAAGACTTCTCCAACAATAAAGCACATCCAACTCCAGTGACCTATTTTGCTAAATTCAATCCTGTGGGTTGTAATGAGGAGTAGGGTCAAAATAGCGTTCTAGTAACTGGAAAAATATATAATGGTCCATAACATAAATTTATACCGATTGGTTTATATTTAATAGTTATGGCCATCAGGATTAGCAATTCTAATCTAACCTTACATTGCACACAAGATTACTTAACTACCCCATCCCAACGTACAAAATACTAATGAAGCCTTATCAACCACCCAATACTTCCAAACCTATTTGCCACTTAATGCTTCTAAATATGATGCGGGCTTTTATAATACTTTTATAAAGAGAAAAAGGCAGACTCTGCCATTTAAGTAGACCTTAATCAAGGTAGACCCCATCATTTAAGACCTATTCCAAAGGTGGTTTTCTAACAATGTTGTCAATGGTTAATGGGTCCTAGCTACAAGATCTCTAACCACTATTGAAGGCTTCTGACATTTAATGTTCAACTATTACAACATCTATCGTCGATAAAATCGTAGCCATGTAATAAACGGTACTTAAGCCATTTAATACCTTTTATTGGACAATAGGCAGTCTCTGGTCATTTAAGACCTTAATTAAGGAAGACCCCATCATTTAAGACCTATCCCCAAGACGTGCCCTTAAATAGTACTATAGTTATTACAGCCTTAGCAATGTGAGAGACTGTACCTAAGCCACTTAATACCTTTTATAGGAAATTAGGCAGACTCTAGCCATTTAATACCTTAATCAAGACAGACCCCATCATTTAAGACCTATCCCCAAGGTGAACTCCTCACTGGTAATATCTAGCTGATATTACTTGGAAATCTCACTAGGCTACTTAATACTTCTTTTATGGGAAAGAGGTGAACCCTTCAGTCACTTAGGACCCCAAACCTGAAGCGAATCCTTCCTGAGATATCCACTATCACTCTTTAATTATAAATATGGCATCTCATTAAGTTACTTCTTTCGGTAGGGAGGCGGACCCTGTAGCCACTTAGGACCTCAACAATGAAGTAAACCCTTTTTAAAGACATCCTTATTATTTATTTGGAATCTCACTAGGTTACTTAATACTTCCATTTAGGAGAATGGTGGACCCTACAACAACTTAAGACCTCAAAAATGAGGTGAACTCCTATGGACATATCCCTCACTGCTCCTAATTCCAAATTTGGACCATTTAATACTTTTCAATTAAGAAAGCAGGCCCAATCTCTCATGTCGTCATGGGTCCTAGGATTAGTGATATCTCACATCGGTACTAAGTACACCCGATTGCTGATAGCCTCAAAATGAAGAGCAGCCTTCCATCGAGTGACTCTATTGACCTTGCATCACTGACCTACAAAGTCCAATTAACCATCCTAAGTCCTTACTTATATTATCTTAGGTAGACATTGAACTTAGCTTACTAATTCCCTTTTTATTTAAGGCAGTAAGATTTACTTTAAATATTTATGAACCCATAAATCCCCGTTTAATGCTCATAAATGTCACTTTGTCCATAAAATCCTAACGGACATTTCCTAAGACAGTTGTGTATGATCACTAATTTAAAATTAGTAGACTTTTATATCTATTCCATTTTTGTCAGTCTCATTAATCCATTTACCCTATTAGAATATTGCAACCCCCATATTTATTACCATTTATTCCCCATTTATTATAGTTACAACCTTATATATTCTTTTCTTATTAGTTAATTATCGTAAACGTGAACATTACGTGCGAGCATCATTATTAGTTTTTTATTTAATTATTATAAGCGTAGTAAATTACATACAAATATTTACTTTTATCAAATATGTACTAGTTATATGTCTTCACTAGAATCTTCTTTTCCATGTTAAATTGTTGGAGTCATACCAAAAAGATTATCCGTTATAACTTCCATAAATTAGCCAAAAAACAAAAGATTTGACTTAAAAGATTACATTGTTTGAAATTACAAGGAATAGTTAGTTTTTTGTTACTGAAATAGACAGTGTAAACTATAATGAATTCATACTTTACACATCTCTTTCTCTTTCTATTTGCATCTATTCTTTGTTAGATTAAACGCTGTATTTTTTTCTAAAAGGGAAAGAAATCAAGTTAATTTACAAATATTAAGCGGATCCAAATTCCAATAATTCCAAACATAAAAAGTTTATATTCTAACAAGATTAGGGTAATAATCCAAATTTATAACATTATTATACAACCTATTTCAGATCTCGATTAATTTCATTTAAATAAATATTCTAAATTCATATTTTTGGTACCAATTTCCAGATCAAGTTGTAAACAATTCTAAATCAATTCATAAACAAGAATATGTAGGCGACATTTATTATATTCAGATTATATTCCATTTGTTGCCTACAACTCATATACAATTATCTAATTAGTTAAAAAATCAAATAAACACCAACGAGATAATTTTCATATTATAACAATCTATAAAATTTCCCACTCAGCTTTTAAAAGCGTTCCAAATCTCCAGATCTAAAGAACCTTTGATTCATCTCCAAATCCTATTTAATCCAAGAGATATGTATAAAACAGTATATACATACATTTGAATTACAGATCTGATAAGAGATTTGGGATATGGAGAGAAAATAGATACAAATATATATAAATATATGAATTACCTCAGATAAGCATATGGTTCATTCTCTTCTCTTCTCCTTTTTATCAGATTTCCAGTCTTTTCTGATTTGTATGAGTACAGATACAAATATCTTATCTTTATAATTTAGAAAGAAAGTGGAGAAGAAGAAATGATAGAGCTTTGCTACTGCCTTCATAATAATATAAGAAGAGAAGGGAGGGCTAGGCCTGAATTTATAAGCGCTAGAATCAACCAGAATCGTTAATTAGATTTAAAATATTAAATCTAGGCCAATGTGGCCTAGGATAACCCTACGAGCCTGAAGACAACCGGTCGACCGTCCATGGAGCACTGGTCGATTGCAAGGGGTCGATCGGTCCTAATGACAAGTCGGCCTATGGGCCCGGGCGATTAATTAATAAACGTTAATTTTTCTTATTTAATTATTTTCATTCTGAATTCGTTTTTCATCCGTAACTTCTTTATTTGGAGCAAAACCCCAAATACGAAAGTTGCTCAGAATTTTGCCAAGAATGCCATGGTACAAGTTTCATGGTCAAATTTCATCGTTTGCACAAATTCCAATTTTGGACCCTAATTAATTAACTAATTAATTAAATAACTAACGCCAAATTATGGGGTGTTATATTCTTCCCCCTTAAAAAGAATTTCGTCCCCGAAATCTCACCAATGACTATGTCAAGGTTTTGGCTCCTAATTACCCCAAGCTACACAACTAATGAGTGTAAAACCAATTTTGCAACCAAACGTGCATAAGTGCATAATGTATTACTGTATCACCACAAATAAAATATGTATGCATAATGATTCTAAATTGGATCTTCCTATATGAATGCATTTCTTTTGAAAACATTTTGGGAAACATGATGCAAACAACCTACATATATAATGGCAGTTCTATATATATGCAGTTTTATTTTTTTTGAAAAATATTTTCAACAAAAACCGCCATACACCAACAAATAAAGGTATGAAGCGACTAATTTTGCATCCACTTCCAACTATCCAGTGATCCAACACATCGAAAAATCGCTTCCTAAACTTTACACCTATGCTGAAAATAGGAAATTGGGCAGAGAATTTAACATTCTTACCACAATATAATCTTCATATTCCCATAGTACAGAGGAAATTTCTTCGCTACCCCGGAATTACTCTAAATTTTTTACGTAAAAAATGCATAAGAATGCTTATTTTAAGCTCTAAAATGGAATTAAGTGTAAAAATAGGCTTGCGCGCGTCGTCAACAAGGTATGGAAATAGAAATTCCAAGGCTAAAACGGTTTTTTCCATGTTATCACTTGCATTTATCGCATCATCGACCCTAATGCACCACTAAATTCGTAAATTCTAACTCTATTTGCCTTCCCTGCCATAACATGTGGCCTTCAAATCAAAGTTTTCAAAAAAATTCTTTCTCGCTTTTCAAATTTGTACGTCATTTGGATAATAAAATTTTAAAATATTTAAAAGCGCATTTTCACTTAAAATAAAATTTTGAACAAAAACTCTAAAATTAATTTAAGAGCCAAAAATAAGTAAAACATAATTTTTTTTTCAAAAGGGAACTTTTCAAATCAAGAGGAAATTTTCGAAATATTTTCCTTCTCAAAATTTTGATAAGGCAAGCCACAATTTCAGCATAGTCGGAAGTCCGTTATGCGCTATACGCATAAACGAAGTTCCAAAATTCTACAACTAATCTTTACCCAAAAATTTGACATTTAATTTTAAAATGTTGACACATATATTATTCAAAAAATTTAGCTTTTAAGCAACATGAGCAATGACCTGTGATATTGAAACAACTTTATCTTGTCCTTCGCTAAAATTTCCAACTATTCCAAACTTCCTGTCTTATATTGCTTTTACTATTAGTTAAGTGTCTTTATGAGATTCCCATATTTATATTGCTTCTCTACTATGCACATATATAGGAGCAGTTCGCATATCCGAAACGATAACACAGAAAATGAATAGGAACTCAAAATATCGTGCATGCCTTTTACAAGAGACAACTAATAGTTTTACGACCCAACAACCTAAAAGAAAAGAACAAATAATGGAAATAAAAAGATATAACAACCCTAAATAAAACACCACCTATGAACTGTGAGAAGGTCTTGCTCCGCGGCTGGAGCTCGAGCTATTGCTGCGACCGCGGAATGGTCGTAGCATGGCGGCTATGCACTCAATTTCACACCCTTGGCGCTCTGCTCCGCCTTAATCTCTTGGAGCTCTGCCTGAACATGACAGATAGCAACAAGCTCAGGACTCATGTGCCCGTCGGCGACCTGCACCATTCCCTGTTGTTGATGCTGCTGCTCTGGTGCTGGAACAGGTGGTGCTGCAGGCGGTAAAGGAATATTCATCCTCTTAATGGTGGTCCGGTCGATGGTTGAAGGGACCTTCCTCACTACTGGCTCTCCGCTCAAATTTACCTTGTAATGCCTGAACACTCGAGTGAGCAAGTGGCAAAATAGAAAGTGAGTCCTTGGGGTACCGACAACCTGATCGACCATATGGAGCATCAAAACATGAGCCCAATTGAAGACTATGCCCAAATTATAGCATACGAGACTCTTCGTACTGAGATATAGATCTGGTCAAGGCTTCCTATCTTTGGAATGATGTTGTGCTATATGATGCACATGACGAGACGGGCAACCGGTCGCAAATTGTCGGTCCTCCAATCACCGACATTTTCAAAAAAGATCCGCTGTCGAATCTCAGGATCAGTCATCTCTACATCATCCAAATCTGCGCCTACTACAAATATCTCCAAAATCCAGCGAGATCATCATCTGCCATCTCAATTCGAGCTCCCTTCACCTTGGACTGAATATAGTTGTTGCCATCATCAAAATTCTGTGCCATCTGTGCATCGAAAAGATGGACACGGTGTGGGTAATATTCCCGCTCATAAGTCTCGAGGTAGAGGATCGATGCAAATCCTACTCTGAAGAAAATCTCTTCAAGCCCAAGAGTGGCAAAATCTTCGAATTTCACTAGTTGCCCATGGAGAAAATCAAAGTCCACCGTTCTTAGATAATTGGCGATCTTTCGCTCGCTCCGGTCAAGCCAAGCAGCTTCTTGCGGAGTGAGGTCGGGATAATGAAAGGAAGAGTCGTCGGTGCGTGGTAGTGTGATGGGCTGAGAGGTGGTTGGAAAAAGGGAGAAAAGAGTTTAGATTTGGAGTGGTGGTGAGGCAAGATCTGATGCGTATGTATCTTGGTGTTGGTTGGTGGAGGAATGGAGAGAGGCTTTGGTTAAATAGAGGAAGTGGGAGGTGGAAATGAGGTTCGGTTGAAAATGGAGAGGAGGAAGAAATTGAGGGGGTGCGGCGACTGATGGTTTGGACGCAACTTATAGTCACGCTTCAGGTTCGGGTCCGGCCATAATTCTCCTAGCCGTCGACCGCTACGGTCGACTACTTCGGTCGATCGCTAGCCCAGATTTTGGCGCCGCCTTAACCTGAATCCAATAGGGCTAGTTAAATTAATTAATATTCTAATGACCGTTCCGCACACTATCTTCATCTCAACCCTTCCAGAAAATATTCAACCTTTGATACGATGGTACCCACCTTACCGTGTAGATCATTCCTTGAAAAGATTGCGATAGCCTCAACAAAACTATTGCGACCAGCAACACTTCCAAAAACCTAAAAATATTCCAGCTGCTACTTCATGCCTACTTCGCACGGAAATATTTCTTCCAATAGCTAGTGGGTACAACAACAATTCAAACTACACACCCCAATAAAATTGAATGTCATTCCTATTTTGTCCGTACCTTAAAAAGAGAAAATATAAAAACCTTGATTTTACAAACCCAAAAATCACTGAGCTAAATATATGATGCTTTATACTTATTTCCAAATAATAAAAACTATTTCATAGCAAAACTTCCCTTTAAAGTCAATATATATATATATATATATTAGGGTTACCAATAACCTTTTTGAAACACAAATTTCCCAAATTTAAAAACTATTTTCTTGCCAAAAATAAATATCAAGCCTTTACTGATACATATAAATATTTTAGGATTTCAAAAATTATTCTTTTATAAACTAAGAATTTCTTAACACGACCAACTTAATGGTATACGTGTGTCTTTGAAAATTAAGATTTCAAAACTTCCCCAAAACAAAAATTCCAAAATAAATCCTTGGGAAAAGAAATCCTTTGAAAACCTTTTTTTTAAATTAAGGCATTTCCAAATTATACTTTAAAAAAACTTTCTCACAAGTTTTAGACTAAGGAATTGATACTAATTATTCAAATAAAAATCTAGTTTGCCATCAAAGAGGTAATCAAGGAATGCACCATAGCAAAAACTTGCTTCCGGAAAATTGCGACATACATACTCTAATTACATGTCCATCTGGAATAAATGTGTGTCTCTGACCGAAACTCAAAATCCAAAATCATATGGTAGCTAGAATCTCAACCGTCAAGTCGAACACCTCCAATCTTTGGGATTCAGCCATATGTCATATTCATGCTCTTCATCAACAGTGCTTTACACATCGCCGACACTATGTGGGGTACTTTGGAGTTGGGGTGAAAATCTTAACTCTGAGATATTTCCAACCCATATTTGCTTTGCCCACTCCTTCAGAGTGGAACTACAACAAGTACTTCTATAGTCATAACTCTTAGAATCAAATGTAAGAATATAATATTATTAGATAGGGAAGTACGAATACATTCTCTCAATTTATTTTAGTTCCTCTGATCTACTAACCTAGGCTCTGATACCAAATGTAACAACCCATACCATAATAAGCCTAATTTTCGAAAAAAATTGAAACCCATGTCCATAGAAGCAGAGATCATTGGATTTGGTGCCTGCAAATAAGCATGAGCATTATCAGAGATTAATAGAAATCTAAACCCACAGCGATAGCAATAATAGGATAAGAATACTGACTATGACCATTGTCTTGAAATTAATGGTATTCCTTGGATAACAAATTGTCACATCAGCATCGAGCATGAGAGAAAGAAGACTTCTTCAACAGCAAAGCATATCCAGCTTCACTGACCTGCTTCCTCTAAATTCTATCTTGTGGGCTGTAATGAGGAGGGGGTTAGAACAACGTTTTGGTGACTGAAAAAAAATATAACTGTCCATAACATAAATTTATACCGACTGGTTTTCATTTAATAGTTATATCCATCAAGGTTAGCAATTCCAATCTAAACATGCATTGCACACACAATTACTTACCTACCACTTCCCAAGGTACAATATACTAATGAAGCCTTATCAACCACCTAATACATCCAAACTCATTTTCCACTTAATACTTCTAAATATGAACCGGGCTTCTATAATACTTTTAAAAAGAGAAATAGGCAGACTCTGCTATTTAAGATCTTAATCAAGGCAGACCTCATCATTTAAGACCTATTCCCAAGGTGGTTTTCTAACAATGTTTTCAATGGTCGGTGGGTCCTAGCTACAAGACCTCTAACCAATATTTAAGGCTTTTGACATTTGATGTCCAACTTATCCATCATCTATCATCGATCAAACGTTGCCCTGCAATAAACAGTACCCAAGCCACTTAATACCTTTTATTAGAAAAAAGGCAGACTCTGGACATTTAAGACCTTAATTAAGACAGGCCCCATCATTTAAGACCTATCCTTAAGGCATGCTCCTAAATGGTACTATTGTTATTATGGCCTTACCAATGTGAGAGACTATACCCAAGACACTTAATACCTTTTATTGGAAAATAAGCAGACTCTAGTCATTTAAAACCTTAATTAAGGCAGACCCCATCATTTAAGACCTATCCCCAATGCAGACTCCTCACTGGTACTATCTAGCTGACATTGCTTGGAATTCTCATTCGGCTACTTAATACTTCTTTTATAGGAAAGAGCCGAACCCTTCAGTCTCTTAAGACCCCAAACTTGAAGTGAACCCTTCTCAAGATATCCACTATCACCCTTTAATTATAAATATTGCATCTCATTAGGTTACTTCTTTCGGTAGGGGAGAAGACCCTACAACCACTTAAGAACTCAACAGTGAAGTAAACCATTTTTAGAGACATCCTTATTTAGTTATTTGGAATCTAACTAGGTTACTTAGTACTTCCATTTTAGAGAGAGGCGGACCCTACAACCACTTAAGACCTCAAACCAGAAGTGAACCACTATGGAGATATCTCTCACCGCTCCTAATTCCAAATTTGGACCATTTAATACTTTCAATTAAGAAAGCAGGCTTAATCCCTTACGTCATCATGGGTCTTAGGATTAGTGATATCTCACATCAGTAGTAAGTACACCCGACTGCTTGTAGCCAAAAAGTGAAAGGCAGTCTTCCATCGAATGACTCTACTGACCTCGCAGCCCTAACCTACTAAGTCCAATTAACCATCGTAAGTCTTTACTTATATTATCTTAGGTAGACATTGAACTTATCTTACTAATTCCCTTTTTATTTAAGGCAATAAGATTTACCTTAAATATTTATCTACCCAAAAATCCCCGTTTAATGCTCATAAATGTTAGTTTGTCCATAAAATCCTAATAGACATTTCCTAAAACATTTATGTATGATTACTAATTTCAAATTAGTAACCTTTTATACCTATTCCATTTTTATCAATCTCATTAATCTATTCATTTACCCTATCAGAATATTGCAACTCCCATATTTATTACCATTTATTCCCTATTTATTGGAGTTACAACCTTTTAAATTCGTTTCCCATTATTGAATTATCCTAAACGCGAATATTATATGCGGGCATCGTTATTAGCTTTTTATTTAATTATTAAAGAATTGTAAATTACCTATAAATATTTACTTTTATCAAATATGTTCTAGTTATATATCTTCACTAGAATATTCTTTTCCATGTTAAATTGTTGGAATCATATCTAAAAGATTATCCGCAATAATTTCCACAAATTAGCGAAAAACATAAGATTTGACTTAAAAGATTACATTGTTTGAAATTACAAGTAATAATCATTTCTTTTCATTACTGAAATAGATAGTGTAAACTACAATGAATTCATACTTTGCACATCTCTTTCTCTTTCTATTTGCATATATTCCTTGTTAGATCAAACGCTGTATTTTTTTAAAAGGGAAAGAAATCAAACTAATTTAAAAATATTAAGAGGATCTAAATTCCAACAATTCCAAACATAGAAAAGTTTACATTCTAACAAGATTAGGGTAATAATCCAAATTTATAACATTATTATACAACCTATTTTAGATCTGGAATAAATTTGTAATGACCCTAATTTTAACTAATATTATTTAGGATATTTGATTAGATAAATTGAATGAAATAATGAAGATGGTTAAGGGATTGAGATTTGTTAACCCATAAGAGGGTCGTGCCTTAATGAATCTATAAGCCAAAGAGAATTGAAAAGGAGTAATTAGGAGGAATATGATAAGGGCAAAATAGGAATAGACTATATTCTTATATCCTAATCCCTTCTTACATTCGTTCTTTATTCATTTTCAACATTTTCAAAAAAATACTTATAAGCTTGGTCGGCCACCATTAAGGGGAATCAAAAGAAGATAAGCTGGGAAACAAGTAGAAAGCTTGAAGAAATTAATCAAAGAGCAAATCTCAAACCTTCTTAACATCAAGCTAAGGTGAATAATGATCTTACATCTCATTTTTATTGATTTCGACTTCTCGTTAGGTCGGAATTAATTTTGCAAATAATATACCATGACATGATTGTTTAAATCAATATGTGCTTGGTGATGATTTATGTTGCTTCATATAGATTTTATGATAAGCTTAGATTTAGAAAAACCTATTAATTGACATCCAAATGACTTGCATTTTTAATATGTGGTCGAAAACATTATTTATGAAGTGGGTTTCAAGTTTCATAATTTTCTAAGTTATCGTGGATTTATTACGAATTTTCTATGAAAGAAAATAGTTAAAATTGGGGTTAAATTAATTATAGCAAAAGGATGTTGATTTTGGGTCTGAAATTTAAATATGTTAGAAGACATATTAGAAGTGAATTATGCTAATTTTGGGGAATTTTCCTAAGTATTTTACTATGATAATAAAATTATTTTAGCTAAGGGACTTAAATGTTTTATATGTTCTATCGAGGAGACGAGCTTATTTGTCAAATGTTTTTAATTGATAATTTCTGGATTAGGCAGCAGTTTTAGAAAAAGATTTTAATGAAAAGAATTGGAAACTAATTACATGTTGACAAATAAGGCAATTAGGTGAAAAGAATTTCCTTTAAAGGCTAAAAATCATTTACTTAGATTGGGGTATGGGATAACACTATAATAACATACTTGTACTTGTATTTGTTATATATAATTATACGCTTTATATCTATTCTTCCATCTCTCTTAGGCTATTCTTCTGTATCTTACAATGTCCCAAATGCTGATTTTAAGGACGTAAGATATAGATGCTTGGAGTGGAAAAGTTAACATTGGTGGAGGAAGCACTACAACCAATGGGAATGTCAGGCCAAACTATAGAAGGACTCCAAGTCGGGCAAAGCTACTAATGTGGGTGCAAGAGTGCCGCAAGCTGATATAGGAGCTATGTATCAGTTCTTCGTTAATATGATGCGGGCTGGAATTGTGGTAGGTTTAGCCGGAGGAAATGTTTAAGGTGGAAATCAAGGAGCTCTGGTTTTCAATAACTATGCGGTACTAAGCAGAGATTATGCCAGGCTAGGAGGAAAGCTGTTTATCGAGACTGAGGATGCAATTGATGTAGAGAATTGATTACTCCATTGCAAAAGGATCTTTGCTGATTTAGGGCTTAATGATGAGCAGAAGAGGAGGCTTGCTTCTAGACAGTTGTAAGGAGCAGCACTTTATTGGTGGAACAGTGTTATTGTGGGAGTTAATGAAGAAACCATGACTTAGGATGAATATAGAAGTAGGTTTGAGGAAAGATTCATGTCAGAGATTGCTAAGTCAAATCTTCTCAGGAAGTTTATGAAGTTAGAGCAGGCAAACATGACAGTGCTTGAGTATGAAACCAGATTTGAGGATTTATCAAGATATGAATATGCTACGGTTGATATAATTATCAAAAGAAATGAGAAATTCATCCGCGGACTGAAATCTGAACTAGCTAAAGCGACTGCCATATATCAGGGATCCGTGTGATGTAGTTGTTGAGATGGCTTTGAGGCAGGAGGAGTTGCTTGCTTTTCATGATAGTAACAAAGCAGGGGAAGCTCAAAGTGGGCGGAACTAGAAGAGGAAGTTTTTCCATAAGAAAGGTGCTTATAAAGGATGAGCGGCCAAGAAAAAGAAGGCCGATGTAATATGCTATAAGTGCAACAAGAAGGGACACTATTCCCATGAGTGATGGACAGGAAAAGGGAAGAAGGTCGCTAACAAGAAGGAAGTGAGATGCGTCAACTGTGATCAGATTGGATATTATAAGAACCATTGCAAGGAACCGGCCAAGGATGGAAAAGGCAAGATGTTTGCGTTGGAACCAGCTACCCCAAGAGCAACGGTTAAGGAGAAAGGAAAAGCTATGTTGTAAGTTATGCTTTTGATTCATGGTGTATCAGTTAGAGTCCTATTTGATGCTAGTGCATCACATTCTTTTATATCTCATTGTTTGGTAGATAAGCTTAACCTAGAACCCTTATACCTAGTTACTTCTTTAAGGATAGCGAATCTGATAGGAGGGTATGCGACTCTTGATGAGATGTGACCACTTAGAGTTTGAATTTTTAAGTCATATATTTGCTTGCATTTTGCATGTATTTGATTTCGTAGGGTTCGGAATTATTTTAGGTATGGATTGTTTAAGTAAGTATGATGCTAGGATATTTTTCCAAGATAGGAAAATATCACTTAGACACCCTAGTTGTAGTGATCGGGTTATATACTTCGTATAAAACCCAAGTTTTGGGGTAAATGCTTTGTTGGGTGTTATGGAGGAAGAAGACGAGTTGAACCGTAGTAGGACTACCACTGAAATGAGCTATCGAGTCTTGGATAGATTTAGTACCAGGACTTGAACCAGTGAGTAGACAGCCAAATAGAATGACTCCTACCGAGATGAAGGAGCTAAAGGTGAAGGTGGTGGATTTGGAAAGTAAGAACTTTATCAAACCAAGTAGTTCTCCCTGGGGAGCAGTCGCATTATTTGGAAAAAAACCGGACGGATCGTTAAAGTTGTGTATCGATTATCGTAAGTTGAATTAGAAGACGATAAAGAATCGATATCCGTTACCTAGAATTGAAGGTTTGTTCGACTAGTTGAGTGGAGCCAGAGTATTTTCTCAGTTGGATTTGGCAAAAGGGTTCCATCGGCTTAGAGTAGCAGAGGATAGTATTCCTTTAATGGCATTTAGAACAAGATATAGATTGTATGAATGGTTAGTAATGTCGTTCGGACTAACCAATGTGCCAGCATTTTTCATGGACTTGATGAACAGAATCTTTCGGGAGCATCTAGACAAATTCGTGTTGGTGTTCATAGATGACATTTTTATATACCCTAAAGATGAAAGAGAGCATGAAGTTCATCTTAAAGTGGTGCTTGATACGTTGAGGCAGCATCAACCGAAAGCGAAATTTTCGAAGTTCCATTTCTGGAAGAAGGAAGTAAAATTTCTTGGTCATGTAGTCTTAGAGAAAGGGTTGTCCGTAGAACTAGCTAAGATTGAGGTGGTGAATAATTGGAAGAGAACTAAGATAGTGACTGAGATAAAGAGTTTTCTTGGATTAGCTGGTTATTATCGGAGATTCATTAAGGATTTTTCGCGGATAGCGGCACTGATGACTAAGTTAACATGGAAAGATGTAAAGTTTGTCTGGACTGATATTGTAATACCCCAAGATTTTGAGGAAAATCCTTTTAAATAAATGATTAAAATTCTGGGGGAAAAATCAGAATTATTATATAGGTGGGATTTTCAGTGGTGCAAGGTTGTGTGCATGTGTGCACGTGCACACTAGTTATGGCACTAAGAGAAAATCCAGAATTCCTGAATAATAAAACAAAGAAGGAAAACATTTAGATAAAATGTTTTAAATAAAGGAAATATAGGCCTAGACATGAATATTAAAATTCCTGAGGATATGTATATATATATATCTATATATATATATGCATATGTATGACTTGTCTGGAAATTAAGACAGAAGAGAACATTGATTTATAATGAATAAGTGAAATTTTATTTGAATAATAGGAGTGTAGAAATGCATATAAGAATTCACATGTTTTCTGCAAATAAAAGAAGGTTAAAGTTAAACTAACACCCATAGTTGTATAAATGTATATATACAGATATTATTTGAGCAGAAAATTAATAAAGGAAAAATAAGTAAAAGAAGCACTAAAATAGTAAGAACCAAAGTGCAAGAAAGCAAATGTATAAAGGCAGAAAATAGAAAGTCACACCATTATCATGTTTGAGGTAAGTATAATAAAAATACTTAAAGTAATCACTTTCTGAAAAGAAAAGAAAATGGGCACAACTTAGCCTTGTTTTAAAATATTGGCCGGGACATTAAGGGTTAGGAGGGAGAGAATATGCAATGCCAAATGCATGATTCTGGTTTGGGCTAAAATAGGGATTTTGCATCACCCAAAACCCTAGGTAGAACCCTTATATAAATCAAGAGCCTAACCAGAAAACTACTCTCCCACTGAATTAATTAACCTAAGGAAGAAGAGGAAGAAAAGGCTAAAGATTTGAGGGGTTTTCTGGATTAAGCTTGTGTAAGCATTTAGGTGAGTATCCTCACTCATATACATGGCATTAAGACCTGAGATTAGGCAGCCAAGCTTTTATATGCTATATTTTGCATGTTTTGATTTACAAACCATGTTGACTACTGATGGTTTCATGAATGCTTGATGAGATATGATCTGCTATGATGGATGTATAACTTTGTTGTTCTATTTTCATCCCTGTATGTTATACCAAAACCTTAAAAACATGTAAGAGAGTATTTGTAACTAGTCTGAATCATGGCTTAAGACAAAGAATGAAGAAAAAAAAACTATGAGCTGCATATACAATGGTATAGTGCTGAGGCTTGAAATAATTGGTTAAGGGTGCAATGGAGTCTTTCTCTATAAGTGCTGAGCCCTAAACCAAACAGAAAATTTACAAGCCTAAAAATTATGTTTAAACAAGGTTAAAAATCTGGCTAAACATAGTTGCTTGCAAAATCAAAATAAACCCAATAGAGCCATGCATTTATTCTCAGTTGCAAACATTCTGGTATATGTTTGAATAGGGTGTTTATATGCTAAATAATGTGAGATGGAATGACTGGGTGTTATACCTCTAGAAAGTAACCTTTAACTTGCTTGCAATATTATGTCTGCAAGGTAACTAGTATGTTTCATGTATATAAGTGGTCTGTACACCTAGCTATCATTGATAAAATGAACATGAATACACTTAGTAATATAACTAAGGATTTTGTGCCAAGAAGGCTGCTGGTATGCTTGTCCTATTTGAAGTAGACAAGTTGACACATGGCTTGTTTAAGTCCTGAGATCTTTGTGCCATGATGTTAATTAGTTCATGGCAATGTGTCCCTTTGATTCCTTATAGCAGATGAGGCCAGGAATTTATAAGAAGAAAAGGCAACCTTAAATGATGATATAGGAAACTTGGGCCTTTCCGGGATTAGGGTTGGTATGAGGAACCTTAGTAGTTCCAAATAAAAATTGTTTTAATACATATGTTTGCTCTTGTGTATGTATATGGGAATACCTGATTAATTTATACATTAATCATTCATGATAATACCTGTCAAGTTATGCAAGGTACATTTATGCTGTATCCTTAGCTTAATATCATGGATATGTTAGAAATGCTCACACCAGATCATAGATCTGACCCTTATTGCTCATGGCACATGGGGGTGTCTCATTCATAATGGGACAGCCACTAATGCTTTTGCAGGTTGTGATGGAGCTAAGTAAGCAAGATTAAAAAGATATGGAATAGAGAATGTTAAGATAATTAGAAATAAGAGCTAGAATGTGTTAATTCATGCATGTATTTTCTGATTGATATGGCTATCTAAATGTATTAAGTAGGAAGAACTTGTAAGAAATACGTGTTATGTTGTTTCTGGTTATTTCTGGTCTGGTATGTATTAAGGATATTGATGTTAAACTGATTTGAAAATCTATTTGCTAAAGTTGTTTTTGATTTAGAGGAAAAACCTAGATTTTATAAGCATAATCATTTTATGATGATTATAGTTCATCCTAAGTCCTTTCAAAAGATAGATATATAGGAAATTATATTGGGAAAATCCAGAAAGAATTATAACTGTTATATTTTCAAGTCATGATATTGATATATGTCCAAATGCAAGTAAAAGTGTATATACCCTGAATATGCATTTTTAAAAGAGAATTATGGTTAGGAAGGATGATATAAATCTGATCACAAGGCGTCTGATTCATACATATATAAACATGCTTTTGAAAAGAAGGAGTATCAATGTTTTGGGTAGATTCTGGTTTGTAAAATGCAAATAAAAGAATGGTCAGATTAACCACATGGTTAGACCATAGGTCAGGCCAAATGTTCACTTCAAATCAATGAAGCAAGGAACCACTTGAACCCAGTTTTCTGGAAAATGAGCAAAGACATTGACATGTACATGTATATCTGTGTACATGTTGATATTTGGGCAAAAATATAAATATAAATTCCTAGAACAGTTGTAGGAATGGGTTTTAAAAATAATAAAGCAAGAAATATTGTTTTGTATGTTAGATTATAGGCAAAAATTAAGTATATATGTGTAGATATAGGTAGATATCAGATTTTAAACCATACAGGAGAAAAATAAAAAGAAAAACAAAAATTGGGTTTGAACCGACCAGCATAGCACTCGAACTCGTGACCTCTCATGTGTAAGTTAGGCGCGTTTCCATTACACCTAGATGTTGCTTGTGTTCACTTATGATCCACTTTCTTTTAGCCTGAGTTTGATACTATACAGACTTTAACACAATCATCCATATTAAAAGCTTTCTTCCACCTGATTATTACTTGATCATTTCTTAATTAGAATAACAGACTAAAGTACATGTTTCCAGTGGATTCTATGGTCAAAAATCAGGATACAATAATTAATCTTTTATCAGGGAATTATCACATTTTAATAGATTTAAAAGGATTTCTACTTACATATTATCATGCTCTGATTCTAGTAGAATATAACATAGATATCTTCATATATGTATGTTAGGAATGATTTAGATTTAAAACAATATTTTTATATTGTGAAAGATCCTGGATAATATGAGAATAGGGAAGGATGACCCTAGGTAGTCTTAGCTAAGTATGAAAAAAGAAATTTTTTTTTTGGTTGAGAATTAGGGTCATTGCATTTGGTATCAGAGCTATGTTTTAATTAACATAGCAAAATATTTGTGTGCTTATGTTTATACTAGGTTTGTTTGTGATATATTTGACTGTTTATAAGTATTCCCTGAATGTATGTGTGTGCATGTGACATACACAATGATTAAATAGGAAAGATACAACCAATTTAAAATTAAAGCGAAGTATTATAAACTAATAAAATGAAATACATATACTTTTAGAAATATGGTAGGAAGAGGGTCTCATCATCAAGGAGGATCTAGCACACCACAAATGCTTGACATGCAGGAATTTGTGAGAGTTTTGAGAGATGGAATTGGGCACAGACCTGAGAACCCATATGAGGAGCTCTCCAAGTTAGTGAAGACTTATACCAATTTGGGAGGCAAGAGCTTTGAAGGAACTGAAAGTGTAATGGAGATTCAAGCATGGCTGAGGACATTAGAGAGGATCTTCACTGATATTCAACTAGATGACCAAAGGAAGAGGCAAGTGGCCTCAAGGAAATTAAAAGGTGCAGCTTTGAGTTGGTGGGAGGTGATCATAGCTGGCCGGAATGAAAATGATATTAATTGGAATCAATTTAAGGAGATGTTAGAGGCAAGGTTTGTTCCAGCCTCAGCAAAAACCACTTTACTTGAGGAGTTCATCAAACTTAGACAGGGGACTATGAACGTCACAGAATACACCCAGAAGTTTGAGGGATTGTCAACCTATGGGGCAATGTTAATGGCTGATGAAGCATCCAAAAATGATAGATACATCAAGGGATTGAACCCAGGGCTTAGCAGGGCTATATTACCTTATGCTGACAGAACTTTTGATCAAGTGATAGATTTGGCTCTGAAGATTGAGCAGCATGACAAGGAAAGAGATAAGTTTAGGAGCTTCAAAAACAATAGCAACAAGAAGAACAAAGGGAAGTACCATCCTTATGATAAGAAGAAAGGGGAGGCAGATGGTAAGAAGGCAGTAGATGCAAAACCCAATGAAGCCAAAAGAAAAATAGTTTGCAACCATTGTGGGAAAGAAGGCCATATTAAGCCAAGATGCCCAGAGCTTAAAGGAGGAGCTTTCAAATGCTTTCTATGTGGGAAGGAAGGGCATATGAAAAGAAATTGCCCAGAATACAAGCAACAAGGGAAAGTGGCAAACCTGGAAGGTAGGGGCAAGGCCATAATTGAGGCTAATGCTGAAAACCATGGTCAGGTGGAAGGTACACTATTTATTTGTACCATACCTTTAGTTGTAATATATGATACCGGGGCAACCCACTCACTCATTTCCCATGAAATAGTTAAAAGGTTGAAAATGAACTGCAATTTGGCTGAAATACCTCTGTTAATACAAAGCCCTTTAGGAAGTTCTAGTGTATTAGATATGATTTGTGTGGATGTGAATTTGTACATAGAGGGAAACACATTTGTTTCCAATTTATATGTTCTAAATTTCCCAAATATAGGAGTTATATTAGGGGCAGATTGGCTAAGACAATTCAAAGCCATAATTGACCTAGATGCATCCACCATTTCACTACAAAATTCTAAAGGCCAAAGGGTTACAATTCTGTGTGAACCTATCAAAGAAAACAGGCTAAATCATTTAATTGAATTAGAAAATAATCCCAAGGAAATAGCTATTAATGAAATCCCCATAGTTAAAGAATACTTGGATGTATTTGGGGAAGTAAAAGGTGTCTCACACCATAGACCTGTTGAATTCCAGATTAACCTTATGCCTGGGGCTAGCCCAATTATCAAAAAGCCTACAAGGATGGGGCCAAGTGAATTAAAGGAGCTAAAGAACCAGCTGGAAGATTAGAAGCCAAGGGATTTATAAGGCCAAGTAATTCATGCTGGGGTGCTCCTGTAGTATTTGTTAAAAAGCATGATGGTACCTTAAGAATGTGTATAGATTATAAAGAATTAAACAAAGTAACCATCAAAAACAAATACCCATTACCCAGGATAGATGATCTCTTTGATCAACTCAGTGGAGCTAAAGTGTTTTCTAGGCTAGACTTGGCATCTGGGTTTCATCAGATGAAGGTTGAGGATTCAAGCGTTAAATATACAGCATTTAACACAAGATATGGTTTGTATGAGTTTCTGGTTATGCCATTTGGGCTAACAAATGCCCCTTCTTACTTTGTAGACCTAATGAATAGGATATTCAGAGATTACTTAGACAAGTTTGTTCTGATTTTTATAGATGACATTCTAATCTATTCTAAAACAATAGAGGAACATGAGAACCACTTACATTTGGTCTTATCTAGATTAATAGAAAAAGATTTGAAAGCAAAGATCTCTAAGTGTGTGTTCTGGCAAGAGGAAGTACATTTTCTTGGACATGTTGTCTTTGCTAGAGGGATTTCTGTAAACCCCAATAAGATAGTAGCAATCCAAGCATGGAAGAAGCCTAACAATGTTAGTGAAGTTAGGTCATTCATGGGGATGGCAGGATACTATAGGAGGTTTATACAAGGATTTTCTAAAATAGCAATGCCACTCACTAACCTGACTAGGAAGAACCAAAAGTTTATATGGACTGATAAGTGTGAACAAGCTTTCACCCAGATCAAGGAGGCTTTGGTAAAATCACCAGTGTTGAGAGTACCAGAAGGCAATGAGGGATTAGTTGTATATACAGATGCATGTGGGTCAGGGCTAGGGGCTGTGTTGATGCAGCAAGATCAGGTCATAGCCTATGCATCTAGACAACTAAAACCCCATGAAACCAGATATGCAACTCATGATCTTGAGTTGGCAGCAGTAGTATATGCCTTGAATCTCTGGAGGCATTACTTATTAGGTGCAAAGTTCATTTTATACACTGATCACAAGGCCTTAAAGTATCTCTTTTCACAGAAAGATTTGAATATGAGACAACACAGATGGGTTGAATTTCTTGCTGCTTATGACTTAGATATACTTTATACACCAGGCAAGGCTAATAAAGTGGCAGATGCATTGAGTAGGCAGCATGCAAAAGTGGCCATGTTGATGATGGAGGAGTTTAGAGACTTGACCATGCTCACTGATTTGGAAATAGATGAGAGCAGTGGGATAAGTATGGAGATAGTTGAGGAAGAAAGGAGTAAAGGAAGGTTAAGTTTAATTACTTTACAATCAAATTTGGTCTTGAAGGTGGCAAAGATGCAAGAAGAAGATCAAGACTTAGCAGAAAAGAGGTCTCTCCTATTAAAGAAGGAGGAAGTGAAGGATTATCACATTGATGGAAAAGGATACCTAAGGTACAAGGGTAGGATATGTGTCCCAAACATCATAGAATTGAAAGAAGAAATCCTTAATGAGTACCATAGGAGCAAATATTCCATACATCCAGGCAGCACCAAGATGTACCAAAACTTAAAAAGGGACTATTGGTGGAAGGGAATGAAGTCTAATGTAGCAAGACATGTTGCTAAGTGCATGGTTTGTCAACAAATAAAAGCTGAGACCCAAAGACCTTCAGGGTTGTTGCAGCCACTTAGCATACCACAGTGGAAGTGGGAAAACATATCTATGGATTTTATAGATGGTCTTCCTAGATCCAAGAAGGGAAATACAAGTATTTGGGTAATTGTAGATAGGCTAACTAAAGTAGCCCACTTCATACCAGTAAAAGTAGACAGAAATGCACCTAGGTTAGCCCAAACTTTTATGAGAGAAGTGGTAAAGTTGCATGGTGTTCCTAAAACTATAGTGAGTGATAGGGATACAATCTTCACTTCAAGATTCTGGAAGAGCTTCCAAGAAGCTATGGGGAGTGAATTGTGCCTAAGCACTGCTTATCACCCCCAATCAGATGGGCAAACAGAAGTGGTAAACAAGATTTTAGAGGATTTGCTTAGAGCATGTGTGTTAGACTTTGGAGGAAATTGGGAGGACCATCTCCATTTGGCTGAGTTCACATACAATAATAGCCACCAAAGCACAATTGGAATGGCACCCTTTGAAGCCCTATATGGAAAGCCATGTCTATCACCTATGTGTTGGGCTGAGGCAGGAGAGAAAGCTATCCTAGGGCCAGAATATGTCAAGGACATCACAGAGAAAATAGGACTGGTGAGAAAGAGGATGGCAGTAGCTCAAGATAGGCAAAAGAAATATGCTGATGCAAAGAGGAAGTCAGTGGAATTCAAAGTAGGTGATTATGTCTTCATTAATGTTTCACCAATGAAAAAAGTCTTGAGATTTGGCAAGCAAGGGAAACTCAGACCCAGATATGTTGGACCATACAAGATTTTGGAGAGGATAGGCTCACTAGCCTATAAGCTGGAGCTTCCAGAGGGGATGAGTGCAATACACAATGTGTTTCATGTGTCACAACTAAGGAGATGGGTACATGACAAGGAGGAAATCTTAGAAAAGCCTACTGAAGTTCAGATTAATCCAGATCTAATCTATGAGAGAGAGCCAGTGGGAATTGTGGCAAGGGAAGAAAAGAAATTAAGAAACAAGACATTGAAGCTTGTAAAGATTCAATGGAGTATAGATCCTAGTGATTGTACTTGGGAGCTAGAGGATAAAATCAGGATGGATTACCCTAGGCTCTTTGCAAATTTAAAAGGTAAATTCTTAGATTACTAAGAAAGTTTAATATGTATGATAGACAGTGACTAATTGATTTGCCCATGCATATGCTGAATAATTTTTCCCTAAGAAATTAGAAGTACTCAAAGATTATGTTGCAAATTGTGAGGACACAATTCCTAAAAGAAGGGGTGATTGTAATACCCCAAGATTTTGAGGAAAATCCTTTTAAATAAATGATTAAAATTCTGGGGGAAAAATCAGAATTATTATATAGGTGGGATTTTCAGTGGTGCAAGGTTGTGTGCATGTGTGCACGTGCACACTAGTTATGGCACTAAGAGAAAATCCAGAATTCCTGAATAATAAAACAAAGAAGGAAAACATTTAGATAAAATGTTTTAAATAAAGGAAATATAGGCCTAGACATGAATATTAAAATTCCTGAGGATATGTATATATATATATATCTATATATATATGCATATGTATGACTTGTCTGGAAATTAAGACAGAAGAGAACATTGATTTATAATGAATAAGTGAAATTTTATTTGAATAATAGGAGTGTAGAAATGCATATAAGAATTCAAATGTTTTCTGCAAATAAAAGAAGGTTAAAGTTAAACTAACACCCATAGTTGTATAAATGTATATATACAGATATTATTTGAGCAGAAAATTAATAAAGGAAAAATAAGTAAAAGAAGCACTAAAATAGTAAGAACCAAAGTGCAAGAAAGCAAATGTATAAAGGCAGAAAATAGAAAGTCACACCATTATCATGTTTGAGGTAAGTATAATAAAAATACTTAAAGTAATCACTTTCTGAAAAGAAAAGAAAATGGGCACAACTTAGCCTTGTTTTAAAATATTGGCCGGGACATTAAGGGTTAGGAGGGAGAGAATATGCAATGCCAAATGCATGATTCTGGTTTGGGCTAAAATAGGGATTTTGCATCACCCAAAACCCTAGGTAGAACCCTTATATAAATCAAGAGCCTAACCAGAAAACTACTCTCTCACTGAATTAATTAACCTAAGGAAGAAGAGGAAGAAAAGGCTAAAGATTTGAGGGGTTTTCTGGATTAAGCTTGTGTAAGCATTTAGGTGAGTATCCTCACTCATATACATGGCATTAAGACCTGAGATTAGGCAGCCAAGCTTTTATATGCTATATTTTGCATGTTTTGATTTACAAACCATGTTGACTACTGATGGTTTCATGAATGCTTGATGAGATATGATCTGCTATGATGGATGTATAACTTTGTTGTTCTATTTTCATCCCTGTATGTTATACCAAAACCTTAAAAACATGTAAGAGAGTATTTGTAACTAGTCTGAATCATGGCTTAAGACAAAGAATGAAGAAAAAAAAACTATGAGCTGCATATACAATGGTATAGTGCTGAGGCTTGAAATAATTGGTTAAGGGTGCAATGGAGTCTTTCTCTATAAGTGCTGAGCCCTAAACCAAACAGAAAATTTACAAGCCTAAAAATTATGTTTAAACAAGGTTAAAAATCTGACTAAACATAGTTGCTTGCAAAATCAAAATAAACCCAATAGAGCCATGCATTTATTCTCAGTTGCAAACATTCTGGTATATGTTTGAATAGGGTGTTTATATGCTAAATAATGTGAGATGGGATGACTGGGTGTTATACCTCTAGAAAGTAACCTTTAACTTGCTTGCAATATTATGTCTGCAAGGTAACTAGTATGTTTCATGTATATAAGTGGTCTGTACACCTAGCTATCATTGATAAAATGAACATGAATACACTTAGTAATATAACTAAGGATTTTGTGCCAAGAAGGCTGCTGGAATGCTTGTCCTATTTGAAGTAGACAAGTTGACACATGGCTTGTTTAAGTCCTGAGATCTTTGTGCCATGATGTTAATTAGTTCATGGCAATGTGTCCCTTTGATTCCTTATAGCAGATGAGGCCAGGAATTTATAAGAAGAAAAGGCAACCTTAAATGATGATATAGGAAACTTGGGCCTTTCCGGGATTAGGGTTGGTATGAGGAACCTTAGTAGTTCCAAATAAAAATTGTTTTAATATATATGTTTGCTCTTGTGTATGTATATGGGAATACCTGATTAATTTATACATTAATCATTCATGATAATACCTGTCAAGTTATGCAAGGTACATTTATGCTGTATCCTTAGCTTAATATCATGGATATGTTAGAAATGCTCACACCAGATCATAGATCTGACCCTTATTGCTCATGGCACATGGGGGTGTCTCATTCATAATGGGGCAGCCACTAATGCTTTTGCAGGTTGTGATGGAGCTAAGTAAGCAAGATTAAAAAGATATGGAATAGAGAATGCTAAGATAATTAGAAATAAGAGCTAGAATGTGTTAATTCATGCATGTATTTTCTGATTGATATGGCTATCTAAATGTATTAAGTAGGAAGAACTTGTAAGAAATACGTGTTATGTTGTTTCTGGTTATTTCTGGTCTGGTATGTATTAAGGATATTGATGTTAAACTGATTTGAAAATCTATTTGCTAAAGTTGTTTTTGATTTAGAGGAAAAACCTGGATTTTATAAGCATAATCATTTTATGATGATTATAGTTCATCCTAAGTCCTTTTAAAAGATAGATTTATAGGAAATTATATTGGGAAAATCCAGAAAGAATTATAACTGTTATATTTTCAAGTCATGATATTGATATATGTCCAAATGCAAGTAAAAGTGTATATACCCTGAATATGCATTTTTAAAAGAGAATTATGGTTAGGAAGGATGATATAAATCTGATCACAAGGCGTCTGATTCATACATATATAAACATGCTTTTGAAAAAAAGGAGTATCAATGTTTTGGGTAGATTCTGGTTTGTAAAATGCAAATAAAAGAATGGTCAGATTAACCACATGGTTAGACCATAGGTCAGGCCAAATGTTCACTTCAAATCTATGAAGCAAGGAACCATTTGAACCCAGTTTTCTGGAAAATGAGCAAAGACATTGACATGTACATGTATATCTGTGTACATGTTGATATTTGGGCAAAAATATAAATATAAATTCCTAGAACAGTTGTAGGAATGGGTTTTAAAAATAATAAAGCAAGAAATATTGTTTTGTATGTTAGATTATAGGCAAAAATTAAGTATATATGTGTAGATATAGGTAGATATCAGATTTTAAACCATACAGGAGAAAAATAAAAAGAAAAACAAAAATTGGGTTTGAACCGACCAGCATAGCACTCGAACTCGTGACCTCTCATGTGTAAGTTAGGCGCGCTTCCATTACGCCTAGATGTTGCTTGTGTTCACTTATGATCCACTTTCTTTTAGCCTGAGTTTGATACTATACAGACTTTAACACAATCATCCATATTAAAAGCTTTCTTCCACCTGATTATTACTTGATCATTTCTTAGTTAGAATAACAGACTAAAGTACATGTTTCCAGTGGATTCTATGGTCAAAAATCAGGATACAATAATTAATCTTTTATCAGGGAATTATCACATTTTAATAGATTTAAAAGGATTTCTACTTACATATTATCATGCTCTGATTCTAGTAGAATATAACATAGATATCTTCATATATGTATGTTAGGAATGATTTAGATTTAAAACAGTATTTTTATATTGTGAAAGATCCTGGATAATATGAGAATAGGGAAGGATGACCCTAGGTAGTCTTAGCTAAGTATGAAAAAAGAAATTTTTTTTTTGGTTAAGAATTAGGGTCATTGCAGATATGTGTGAGGAGGCATTCTATAAATTGAAACACTTATTGACTAATGCAACTGTGGTAGTTGTCCCAGAGGGGAATCATGACTTAGTGGCGTAAACGGATGCATATGGAACAGGGTTAGGAGTTGTGTTAATGCAATGGGGTAAAGTGATTGCCTGCGCTTCACGACAGCTTGCACCCCATGAAAGTAGATATCCCACTTATGATTTGGAATTAGCTGTAGTAATTTACGCATTGAAGGTGTGGAGACATTACATTTTGGGAGAGAGATTCGAGTTGTATACGGATCATAAGTCACTGAGGTATTTATTCTCTCAGAAGGAGTTGAATATGAGACATTAGATGTAGTTAGATTTTTTAGCCACTTATGACTTTGGAATTGAGTACACACCGAGAAAAGGCAATATGGTTGCGGATGCACTTAGTAGAAAACATCAAAATGCAGTAATGGCATAGATAGCTGAGTGGAAAGATTTAGAAGCATTGACTATATGCATAATACAATGGAGATTTTAAGCTACTTCTAGTAAGGAAACGGCTATGTTGTCATGTATAGAAGTTCGACCAGTGAAGATCGAAAGGATTGCTTCTAAGTGAGGGGAGGATCCATTATTAGCTGAATGGATAAGAAAATTAAGGAATGGAATAGAGAGCGATGACTTGAAAGATTTTAGTCTTGACTAGAATGGGTGGTTAAGTAAGAAAGGACGATTATGTGTTTCGAATGTGGGCAACATTAGGAAGGAAGTTCTTGGAGAGTGCCATCGTTCAATGCTCACTATTCATCCGGAAGGTACTAAGATGTATTAGGACATGAAAAGTAGTTTCTTTTGGGAAAGTATGAAGAGAGAGGTAGGCTTATGGGTGAGGCAGTGTTTGAACTGCCAACAGGTAAAAGCTGAACATCAGAAGCCGAGTGGGTTGCTTCAACCTTTGGATGTTCCGGTTTGGAAATGGGATTCTATCTCAATGGATTTTATATACAGGTTGCCATGGTCAAATCGAGGAAATGAAAGTATATGGGTCATAGTGGATAGGCTGACCAAGAGTGCCCATTTCATTCCAGTTAAGTCAACCAGGATGACATCTATTTTGGTTAAATTATTCATAAAGAATATAGTTAAACTGCATCGAATTCCTAGTAGTATAGTAAGTGACAGAGATTACTTATTCACTAGCGAGTTCTGGAAGAGTCTACATGAAACTTTAGGTACCGAGATCAAGATGAGTACCGCTTACCATTCGATGATAGATAGACAAATAGAAAGAGTTAACAAAGTCTTAGAGGATTTGTTAAGAGATTGTGTGCTAGACTTCAGAGGATCATAGGAAGATCACCTACCCTTAGTCGAGTTTTATATAACAACAGTTATCGGACTAGTATAGGGACGACACCATTTGAAGTTTTGTATGGAAGGCCATGCAAATCTTCCATTTGTTGGTTAGAGACCAGATATAGGTTAATTCTTGGTCCAGATTTGGTTGGAGAAGCTGCAAAAAAGATTGAGTTGATTCGGGTTAGGATGAAGGAAGCTCAGTCTAGGCAGAAGAGTTATGCTAATAAGAGATGAAAAGACTTAGAGATCTCAGTTGGAGATCATGTTTTCATCATGGTATCATCGATGAAAGGTGTAATCCGATTTGGAAAATCAGGAAAACTAGCACCGAGATTCGTTGAACCATTTCCTATCATAGAAAGGATAACGAAACTGGCCTATAGAGTAGAGTTACCGAAGAGTTTGGCAGGAGTCCATAATGTTTTTCATATTTCTCATCTAAGGAAGGGTATTTGAGATCCAGAAACTACTATTGCGCCAACTGTGTTAGATGATTTAATAGTGGAACCGGATATGACTATAGTTAGAAAACCAGTTCGTATAGTTGCGAGGATGAGAAGAGACTAAGGAACAAGACAGTCAGATTAGTCAAAGTTCAGTGGAGTGACGACGAGAGAGACTATACTTGGAAAACTGAGAGTAGGATTAGAGATACTTATCCTGACTTATTTCATGGTATGTTTTACCTTTATGATTGATTGTTGTAAATACCCTATCGTAATTTCGAGGACGAAATTCTTTAAGGGGAGAGTCCGTAATGACCCTAATTTTGACTAACATTATTTAGAAAATTTACTAGATAAATTAAATGAAATAATGTAGATGGTTAAGGGATTAAGATTTGTTAACCAATAAGGGCGCCATGCCTTAATGAATCTATAAGCCAAAGAGAATTAAAATGAAGTAAGTAGGAGGAATATGATAAGGGCAAAATAGGAATATACTATGTTCTAATATCCTAAACCCTTCTTACCTCCATTTCTTATTCATTTTAAACATTTGCAAACAAAACTATAATACTTATAAGCTTGGCCAACCACCATTAAGGGGAATAAAAAGAAGATAAGCTAGGAAACAAGTAGGAAGCTTGTAGAAATTAATCAAAGAGCAAATCTCAAACCTTCTTAACATCAAGCTAAGGCGAATAATGATCTTAGATCTCATTTTTATTTATTTCGGTTTCTAGTTAGGTCGGAATTAATTTTGCAAATAATATACCATGACATGATTGTTTAAATTGGTATATGCTTATTGATGATTTATGTTGCTTCATATAGATTTTATGATAAGTTTAGATTTGAAAAACCTATTACTGACATCCAAATGACTTGCATTTTTAATATGTGGTCGAAAACATTATTTATGAAGTGGGTTTCAAGTTTCATAATTTTCTAAGTTATTGTGGATTTATTCTGAATTTTCTATGAAAGAAAGTAATTACTGTTGGGTTTAAATTAATTACGACAAATATATGTTGATTTTGGGTATGAAATTTAAATATGTTAGAAAACATATTAGAAGTGAATTATCCTAATTTTTGGGGAATTTTCCTAAGTATTTAACTATGATAATAAAATTATTTAAGCTAAGGGACTTAAATGTTATATATGTTTTACCAAGGAGAAGGGCTTATTTGTTAAATGTTTTTAATTGATAATTTCTGAATTCGGTAGCACCTTTAGAAAAGATTTTGACAAAAAGAATTGGCAACCAATTACATGTTAACAAATAATACAAGTAGCTGAAAAGAATTTCCTTTAAAGGATAAAACTCAGTTTTACTTAGATTTACTACTTCACCATTTCCATCTGGTGCTTTTGACACCATACCTCCGCCAAAGAATCCAATCGAAAGCAATGCACATGGTATCAAGCAGTTGGTACGTAGCGCATTAGAGAAAGGCGAAAGGACCGTGTCGAAACCTTGATTCCGAAGGGGTAGAAGCTATTCTTATTAACTTTGAACTATTTTTATTTAAAACTAATGCTTTCGAAGGGGTTGGAGTTAGCTTTTGACTTAATCAACTTACTTTTTGTTTATATAAAGGAGCTTCCGAATGAGTTGCCGCCTTTATGTTATAAAAGAAGCTTTCGAAAGGATAAAACCCATGTTGCCGCATTCTTACCTTTTGACATAGTTAAGCACACTTTTCTTATAGTCTTAAAACAATGGTTTCGAAAGGTTTCTTTCGCCTTTGTTCTTTGAAGCTGCCTTCTCGATGCTTTCGAAAGGCTCCCGTGGCTGTTTTTAAATGGTTTTAGAGGAAATGGTTTCGAAAGGGGGTTTCGAAACTATACTCTTTCTTTACTTGGGATAAATGTTTTCGAAAGTAATGCTTTCGTGCTAGTTCTTCATGACCCTTAGTTATATTAAATGTTAAACCCAATAGTTTCGAAAGGAATAATTATTAAAGGTTTTAAAGCAATGTCTCCACGATTCTTTACTTGAACCCAATACTTTCAAAAGGTATATATAATATGTGTTTCGAAGAGGAGGTCCCCAATGTTTTCGAAAGGTTTACTTTGAGTATTTGAATGGAGGGTTTCCAATGCTTTTGAAAGACAAGTTTAAATGGCTTTAAAAGAGGATGTCTAAGGTTTTAATAAATCTTTCGAAAGGGTTGTTCTCAATGATTTTGAAAGCATTGTTTAATGTTTTTAAACAAAGGTTTCGAAGGTTTTACCTTGGCTCCATGGCCTAAATTCTCCTAAGTTAAAAAGGGTTTTTAACTTATTTTCATGGAGTAGATAATCCCATTGATAAGGTTTCATCAACATTGTTTTGTGTAAAGTATATATCATGGCATAAGTATTTTTAGTAAAGAAAACAATATGATTTTCTTGTTTTATAAAGGTATGATTTCAGGATTAAATCATTTGTAAAGACTATTTATAAGGAAATGAAATTTTATCCAGGTAGTTAACCCTAAGACAGGAAATGAAACATGAATAGGGTTGTTAACTCTATGCTTATGACTTAGATGTTAGAACACCAAATGGAACTGGTGTAGGGTTGCGTCCTATACTATAGCTATTAGCCCTTAGCTAAAATAAGTCCAAAATTCCAGTGTGTAGGGCTTGTCACAGGTGGGACTAAATCAAGGTTACACAAACAGAAGGGAATATACAAAGTAAAGATAGGTTACTAGTGAGCCCGTAAAACTATTAGGTTCAGTTGACCTTATAAGAAGAAAGTCAAGGGCAGTCAGCCCAGTATTGTGTCTAACAGAAGTTAGATTGTTGATTATGTCTAGTAGGCCCGAGTCAGCCTATGTTTAATAGTTAGCCTAATAAAACTATAATGTGGACAGATGGTCCATTAATTTCCTGATTAATTTGCATAAATATATTTGCTACTATTGTTATAATCAGTTTGATTGCAGGATTTTGATGTGCAAAAGATATACTTTTAAAAGGATATTAGTGAGGGGAAACCCATTTCGCTAAGCGGCGTGGTCTCACTCAATATCAGTAAATCGAGATGTGATAGTATTATTCACACTAGGCTTTATGTCTGACTCGAAGTTTATATTTTCCCCACTAAACTCTTGGGTGCTCAAAAATTAATTTGAGTAGGCTTAGTGTAAGGGTTTTTAAGTTGGACGAATAAGCTTCTGAAGACATGCCGGATGCAAAGTTAAGTATGTAGGAGTTATTTAGTTTTATTTCCGCTGTAATATATTTATGACTAATATGTCTATCTAGTACTCTGATCAGCCAATGGGGCATCTTCATATGTCGCTCTTGGCGTAATTTGTAATAATTATAATTGATCAAAACTTGGGAATCGTTTTGAGATTATGTAACTAAATATGAAATATTGATTTGAAATGTAATCAGAAAAGTTGATTTTCAAATCCACGTTGATTTTATTTCATATTCATGTGCTTTTGATACTATGGATACCATTAGCATTACCGTATTTTATCACTGGAAGTTAGTACTATGGATGACTGCATCATCTATAGCGCTTAGCTTCAGGCCACAAGATATGGGATGTTACAAAATTTCATTCATACCAATGTTCTAAATTCATATATTTGTGACTGATTTCCACATTAAGTTGTAAACAATTCTAAATCAATTCATAAACAAGAATATGTAGGTGATATTTATTATATTCAGATTATATTCAATTACTACAACTAATATAAAATTATCCAATTAGGCATAAAAATCAAATAAAAACTAATAGGATAATTTTCATATTACAGCATTCTATAAAATTTCCCACTCACTTTTTAAAAGCGATCCATAACTCTAGATCTGAAGTAGAACCTTTGATTCATCTCCAAATCCTTTTTAATCAAAGATATATGTATAAAAGGGTATATATATACATTGGAATTAAAGATCTGGGAAGAGATTTGGGATAGGGAGAGAAAATAGATACAAATATATATACAATATAAATTAACTCAAATACGCATATGGTTGATTCTCTTCTCTTCTCCTTTTTATTAGATTTCCACTCTTCTCTGAATTGTATGAATATAGATGCAAATATCTTATCTTTATAATTTAGAAAGAAAGTGGAGAAGAAGAAATGACACAGCTTCGCTACTACCTCTATAAAAATATGAGAAAAGAATGAAGGGGTAGGCCTGAATTTATAGGCGCTAAAATTAACCAGAACCGTTCGATTTAAAATATTAAATCTGGGTTGTTGTGGCCTAGGCTAATCCTAGCCACCTAAAGGTGATCGGTCGACCGCCCAAGCATCGATAGATCGCTAGGCCTCAACTGGTCCCAATGACAGGTCGGCCTGTGGGTCCGGGAAATTAATTAATAAACATTAACTTTTCTTATTTAATTATTTTCATTCTAATTTTTTTTTTCGTTCGTAACATCTTCATTTGGACTCCGATCGCAAAACTTCAAATATGAAAGTTGCTCCGAATTTTTCCGCGAATGCAATGGTGCATATTTCATGGTCAAATTCCATCATTTGCACAATTTTCATTTTTAGAGCCTAATTAATTAACTAATTAATAGATTAATAATTATTGCCAAATTACCGGGTGTTAGAATACCATAATGGGAGCAACCCACTTAGCCCTCAACACGTCCTGCTTTATTCATTTACCCGTTGTGAGGCTTGAGGTTTCGAATACCTTTTATATAACAAACCATCTTGGTATGCTAACACTGCCCTGCAGGCAGAAATGCAATGCTAGCATTCATCCATACAAATTCGTTTTTGGTCTGAACGAAACCGAAGGCACTACCTCTACTACATCCATTTTTAAATCACCCTTGGGACTAGTAGCAAGTAGCCCTAGCACTTCAACAACTCCGTCTTCAATCATATTCAAGAAATCTTTAGTTCGAATGCATAAGTTGATTGAAGTGGTTTTCAGATAATATATATGTTCCTGGTCTCCCCGAACCAACAACGATAATTTTTGGTAAACTTAACCTCAGTTTGTTTAGAAATAATTATACAATACATATGAGGAGGGGTCACCCCCTAACCGTTTAAGTGGATGAATCTCCCTATCATTTTTCTTAAGAGAACAAAACGAGATTTATACGCACAGTACAGCATCATCGAAGATGACTGTGCCATATAGCTCACGTGTTTCTCCTAGATATTTCCAAAGTTATACAGTCAGTTATTTAACTATCAAATACACAAACAAGCAACATTTCAGAGATTTAATTACTCATAGCAACCACTAAACCCCAAAGAAAATCTTTCATTTATTTAAATCTCTTTCGAACATATTTACCAAAATATTCGTATACTTATCTCACCGGCATAAGTATATTCACAAAACATTATGGAAGATTTCTTATTTCAAAATAATATCAAAAGAATCAAAAAAATTGTTATTTAAATTAGAGATAAGGATAACTTCAAATACTATTCCTTCGGTGTTAAGCATGGAACGAAAGTTCTACACCACCATAATCAAGAAGGTCAGTTAAGGGAACCTCATCTCAAATTCTTTTATAAATTTCTTAAATAAATCCTTTTCATAAATCTCTTTTATTTATGAAATCTCCTTTGCTTAAATTCTAATCCATGTATAAAACTATTTTATAAATATCAAAAAAATCATTTATAAAACTCCTTCTATAAATATCCAAAATCATTTATAAAACTTCTTCTATAAATATCCAAAATCATTTATAAAAATTAACCACAAATTGATATAGAAATAAAGTCAATTTTAAATACCTTAATTTTACAAATTTGAAAGGAGGCTTAATGACCACAATGGTACTAAATCAAGTTACCATTTTGATTAATTTTGACTTCCAAGTCACATAACAGTTAATTACATAAGTCAACATATATTAATAAAATTCATAACCAAATCGGGGAATAACATGTCAACATAAACCAACTGGCAGATACATGTCTAGATAACATAATAGTAGGATGGTGATTTGTCCTACTAAATAGATGTGCACACAATCTACCAAGTTTAATATATAAGAATGGAGATTTATTCTGCTAAGAGATGTCCAATAATTAAACAATTGAGTTATAGCAAAACGGCGATTTATTCTACTAAACGGATGTTTGCTTCAGTATAACCTAACCACATTTGTATGGTTACTTAATAGTATTAACAATCGAATCCCTAATACTTAAACTATTCTATGGAAAGAAAGTTGCCTTTAAACCAATTGATCCTTGAAAAAAAAAGTAATTAGGAACTTAAACCATTTTTTAAATAATTAATTACAAGTTAAATCCTTTTTAAAAACATAACTAAATCTTAATTAAGTCTTAACTTAATTATTAATTAAGAAATAATTGACCTTTAATAAATAATTTAGTTATAAATTAAAACCCATAATTAATTTATAATTAGAATAATTAAACACTTACTTAATAATTAATTAATTAAAAATCAACCTTATACTTAATTAATAATTAATAAAAATAAATCATATACTTAATTCATAATTAATAAAAATTAATCTTACTTAATCAAAGATGAATTATAATTAATCTCACTTTTAAAAGATAATTAATTAGTAATTAATCTCCACTTAATTATGATTAATAAACCTCGTTTAATACTTAATAAAATATTAATTACCAAACTTGATTAATAAATAAATAATTAATAAATCCTTAATTAACTTTGTAATCACTATTAATTAGGTTTTACAAAACATTTCCAAAGTGATTTAAGTATAAAAACCTAATTGCAAAAAGTGGACTCTTTAGCGAAACTACATCCGTAGCGACTGTGGTTGTGGATACCATAACTTAAAAAAAAATCTTAGCTTTCTTTGAAAACTTATTACTTTCGGAAGCTCGCTAACTTTTCACAATCATAAAGTTAGTGTTTAAAAGTAAAATAAAGTTTGAAACTTGAAAACAATTTGATTTTCAAAACTAATAATCATAGTTTTACACACAAAGGATCCAAGTTGTCAAACCATACAAAGGTGCTAACTTTCTTAGCATACAAACATGTATTCATGATCATAACATATATAATTGCATCTCAACCACAAACATAAGCAAAGCTCTCAACTTTCTAACTAACATAAACATTAGACTTCATTTCAAGTCTAAATCTACATCACATACAAGTTTGCATATATAACCAAACAACATCACAATTAAGCATACACACACACATACCAATCACATCAATTTTACCCAAATTAGTATTATATTTTACAACTAAAGTAAGCAATAATTAAAGTTAACAACTTCAGGTGAAGGAGAGAGCTTCACTCACCGAAGCTTAATCAAACTTCCAAAAACTTGAAATAGGACCTAGACCTTTGCTATTTATTTTTGAAAAAATGAGACTTTTGAAGGCTTGAAGGTGGAAAATGGTTCGGCTAGGGTGGGGTGTGCTCGACCAAGGTTGGTTAGGATGGATGTAGGCTTGTTTAGGAAGGAGGAGGGTTATAAAAGTAGAAAGGAAGTATTTTTGGTGGGTTTAAGAATAAAAAAGAAGTAAAAGAGAGATTTATAAATATTGAAAGATGGTTGGAAGTCATTAAAAAGAAGTTGAAAGCTTAAGGAAGAAGATGTAAAAAATTTGAAAAGTAGAAAATGAAAGTGAAGATGGATAAAATTTTGAAATTTGTTTTTATGGTAAAGGAACATGTGAAATTACCTTTTAGCCCTTATTCATCATACCCTCCGCAAATTCAATTCCACGTCATTCCTCCCATCATTTTTTCCCTACTCATGCAAGTGATGAAGACCCCCTATTATCCACTAAACCAAACCCTTCCATGTACTTATGATGTGATATGAAATATTACATTACCCTTTACATTTTCTTTTAATTTAATTTTTGAAATAAGGTCACATCTTCATTCTTACTTATCCTACACACATGGAATGAAAACCCCCCTATTACCCAACATGTAGTACCCCTTCTTGTCCTTATGATATGAAATGATGTATAACCTTTCATTATCCACATTTTATTTAATTTAAATTTTTGAAAGTTGTCACGTCCCTTCTTTAACTTAATAAATATATTATTAGCCTTTATTATATTACTAATCCATGCTTATTTGTAAATGTGTAAATATGTTAACTAAGATGTTTACAACTTTTTAAACAACTTTTGATGGTGAAAAATTGAAAATTTTGAAAAAGCTTTTCGGTCACGGTTTCTACTTTCTTTTGAACTAATTATTTTTGTAAACCAAATTCAAAAATGAATTTTTTGTTTGATCCAAAATTGGGCAAAACACTCTTCGGAAGTTTTTGAAGAGATAAACTGAAGAAATTAAATGGAAAAGGAGGATTATCTAACAAAAACTCCAAATTTCAGATATGAGAATAATTAAAATGCAAGAAGACACAAGAATTTAGAGTGGTTCGGCGTATCGCCTACGTCCACTATGAAGTTGATAGCTTTATT
Organism: Allium fistulosum; assembly: GCA_030737815.1. NCBI lineage: Eukaryota > Viridiplantae > Streptophyta > Magnoliopsida > Asparagales > Amaryllidaceae > Allium > Allium fistulosum. Next base: position 942,217,682 of record CM060905.1, on the reverse strand, counting down.
GATCTTTCTTTGAAGATTACAAGTGAATTCAATGAATTACATCAGATAATTATGATTTGTAGCAGTGAATCTCGTTGTTGGCAGCAGCGATGGAATTCAGATCTGGATCCGGCAGAGTCTGGGCGTTGGAGAATTCAAAGAAGAAGAAGCCCCCTTTCTGTATGCCCTGGGGCTCTATTTATAGGTGTAGGAGGCTGGTATTTCGCTCAGATCTCGGGAGACCCTCTCTGGCACGTGACCAGGCCCGCGCACCCAAGCCCGTGAAGTTTCGGTCCGATCCGTGATCGATACGAACGGATTTCGTATCGATCAAGATTTCATCCAATGGAGTTGAAATTTGGCGCGGACATTCTTTAGCTTGCACGTAGTCTTCTGTGAAAATTTCATAGCATTTGGACTTGTAGATTAGGAGATATGATCGATACGAAATGGGATTCTTGGTTGGCTGTTTCGTTCGACTCCCTCACTTCGACTCGCTTTCGTTCGACTCGGTGACATGGCGCTTGAATCTCTAGATCACTCCGCCTTTTGATGCTACTTTGATCGAGTCGTTCTAGGACTTTCGCCCTGTTCATATCGATGGAGGTAGAAGCCTCCGGATGGATGCGAAGTGGAGCGAATTGAAATGTGGCACTTTGATGGAGTCGAACAGTGGTCCTGCGAAGGAGTCGAACTAGATGGAGTCGAACAGTGGTTCTCCGAAGGATGCGGAGTGGGTCGAACAGAGGTTCTGAGAGTCGAAGTGGAGCGAGTCGAATAGTGGTTCTGCGATGGATGCGAAGCGGAGCGAGTCGAAGTAGGCATTCCTGATGGATTCGAACTGAGCGATTCGAACAGAGGCTATTTTTATCCAATTTTGCATCGATCGTAACTTGAGCATATGAACTCGGATTGACCTGAAATTTGGAGCGTCGACTCTCATAGCATCGCTTGTTGTGTCATATCAATTTAAGCTCAATCCAGACTCGGAAAAAATTAGTCGATATCCATAGTGGGCCTGCGTATGACCGATTCTCTTAGACGAACTGTCTTTGGTTTCTAGTCAAGTTCTTGGTGTCACGGCCTTGCCAAAAGGCGGGATAACATTTGCCCCCCAAAGTACGTCTTGTGGGAACATGATGTGTGTGACATCCCGGAATTTTGGGCAATATCAATTTAATAATCTGCATTTAAAATTAAATTGATTCAATAATATTTATTAATAAGATTTGAATTGATTTAACAATCTTCTTTTAAATAAATATTTAACTGATGATTTATCTTTTAAAAGCTAATAAATTGTTTTCTATTCATAATGTATATATATTTGTATATATTATAAATAGATAGATAAGCTTTGTTTTAAATTTAACAAATAAGGGCATGTTTATAATTCTAATATTTTTGATAATTGGGAAATTTGATTTAATTTAATATTAAGCTATTAAATAAATAACTATATGGCTTTAAGTTACTCAAGATAAATTTAATTTGTTTAAAAGAAATTCTGGTTTAATTTAAATTTATTCAAAGGGGTGTTTTGTTCTTTTTAAATATAGTTGATAAATAAGAAATTTATTTATATAGAGATAAATTCTTTTATAATCATTTTATTTCAATAAGGAGTTATTTTTAAACAATATAAATAAAATATCTTTACAAATAGGTTTTTAATATGAATAGAAATTGTTTATATGTATGTACTTTGGAAAACTATGATTGTAAATATAAAATAAATCTTATAAAAATGTACCTAAGTTTGAAATAATCTTAATAAAATTAAGTATTTAATAATGAAGATTAAAAATCAAGGAAAGGTAAGATTTTAAATTTTGTTTAAGTATAAAAGTGTGTTTATACTTAGGTAAAAACTTTATAAACAGATAAATAGTAATTAAGGCAAAGTAAACAAAGTATACATATGTATATGCAAAGAAAAATAGAGCATAGGCAGACAAGAAGCAAATCTATAAACAAATAACTAAAAGCAAAGAGCAAAGAAAGATGAATGTAGACTGTAAAGCAGGTATGCAGGCAAGTAATAAAAAATAATAAGAACAAATTAAAGTATATATATAGACTAAAAACTTCCAGGCTTTGTATAGATTTATAAGTAGCTGTAAGTTAGTATGCAGGCTAATAAACATAGTAAAATAAAGCATCTAAGTACCATTGCATTAAATGCCAGCCAAAATAAAGTCTATTCGAATTGTTTTAACATCCTCTCAGCCTCCATTTAGAGAAAAATCTCTGGTCATTTTGTACAAGTAAAATGATGCCATCCTGTAAACTCTTTTCCATATATCAATCTATTTCATTTCAATTCGTTCAAAAGAAACATAGCATTCCTGAAGACATTTACAACTGAAGCTTTATTCGATTGAGCTTTACAACAATTCATCTCAACTGAAATCTCCAGTTCAAGTTTTCAAAATATAAAGTTGTTTTCAAAAGCCTCTGTTCAATCTGTTTCAAACTTCTAGGCTCTGTTCATCATTTTTTCTGGTGAGTAACTTCTCTTCTAAAATGCCTAAGTATATTCATTTATGGTTGCATGCTAGTTTATCTGAGATGAAGTATAAAGTATGTGTATATATATTTGAGAATGCCTGTGTATATATGGGTGGATAGATGGCTTGATGTTGTTAAATTTGTTCTGCTTGTTCTTAGTTTAAACTTAGCTTCTAAACAAAAGAATCCAATTCCTTTTGATCTGATTGCTGTTAGTATCTAGAATTTAAACAAGACTTGTTTGTTTAACTTTAAGATTTAGGTTTAAAATTTATTTAATTAAAAATACAAGAGAAATTTATCTAGAAACCAAAATCTAACTGGATGATCTGAAAATGTGTAAAACTCAGATATGTTAGTTTAACAATTCCGTAATATAAACTGAAGTCCTAAACTAAACCATGATTTTTAAGATCTAAATCATAATTTTTAAATTAGGATTGATTTAGCATTTCGGGATTGACTAGAAAAGTGATTTTGGGTTTTATCTGTTGATCTAGTTGATTGGAGTGGCTGTAATTCTTCATGGAGGTGGAGAAGTGATTGGAGAGGCCAGGAAAAAACAAGTGATGGATGATCAGAGCAGGGTGGCATTGGTGGTTGAGTTTTGGAATCTGTAAACCTAATTTTTGACTGGGTGGTAGTTTGGGTCTGTTCGATTTCCCTGGTGCATCGAGTTCAACGGGGTTTTGGGAAGTTGAAGCTTGGACATGGTCGAAGTGATGGCCGGGGTCTCTGATTTTCTGATGATCGGAGACGTGAGAACGTGGGTGGTTCCAGGGTTCGTCTTTGTTCCAGTTTTTGGGTTGGAGCTCGATTTTTGGTTTTCGAGTTTGGGTCGAAGTTGGATGATCGGAAATGGATGTGGGTAGGAACGTCGTCTTGTTCGACGACGTGGGGCCAGCTGGAGATGATCGCCGGCGAAGTACACGTGCACGTGCACGTTTTCTCGACTCTGCTATTTTGGGGAAGACGAAGACTTTAACTCGGGTTTTACTTGAGTACTTCGAGTATGTTACTCGGAGTAGGGAAGGAGATGACTCGAAGCAGTTTTGTTCGATTCGAGTATATAGGGGTTCCAGGCTTTTGAAGGTATAACCTGGCAGAGATTTGAGTTTAAATAAAATTCAAATGAAATTAGTTTAGATAGTAGATTTAAACCCAAGTTTAAATCCAGTTGAATGTGGATTCAAATTTATATTTTGAACCCAAATCTGAAATGAAATAAAAGTTTAAAAATATTTAAAAAAAGGGGTTGTCAGGATTTAAAACAAGCCTGGCAGTTTTCTTTATAAAAAAAAACCAAGTTGAATTTAAAACCAAGTTTAAATAGAATTTTTAAATTTGAATCCAAATTGAATTTGAATCTTAGGTTTTGAAATAGACTAAAGTTTATAATTTTAAAAGAGGCAAATAAGTTTAAAAGTTAAAGTACACTTTAATGTTTGAATTTAAAAGGAATTTGGTTTAAAATCTTTAAATTAGTCAATGATATGGGTTAATAAATTTAGTAATTAAGAGTTTAAAGTTTTTTAATTAAAGTCTAAGACCAATTAATTAGGAATAATTAATTTGGAGATAAGATCATTAATTTTATAAGATTAGATTTTGAATTAATGATTTAATGTTAATTAAACAAGTAATTAAAGGTTAATTAAGTTACAGTTAAAAACTTAAATTAATTAAATAATTAGTGGTTAATTAATGGGTTGTTAATGATAAATTAAAATGGTAATTAATATTGATTAATTAAGTTTAATTTCTTAAGAAAAGAAATTAAGAATTGAAATTTATAGTTAATGAAGGTTATTAACTTAAGACTATTTAATTATTAATATATTAAAGGGATTAATTTTAATAATTAATTAGATAAATTAATTTAAAGATAAACATTTGTGAAAAGGTTTAAGTGTGATTACTTAATGGAATTAATTAAGGAATTAATTACTTAATGTAATTAATTGAGTTTAATTTGGTTTGTTAAGTTAATTAATTAAGTTTAATTAATTTAAATTAATCATTTGATGATTTGATAAGTAAAATTACTTAATGTAATCAATATAGCATAATTACTTAGTAAAGTGATTAATGGGTAATTACAGGATGTAATTGATTGAAGTATGGAAGTAATTTGAGTTTAAATTACTTTGTGAAATTAATCAAGGGATTAATTTAGAGAATTAATTAAGGAGTAATTAATTTATTAAGTGAAGTAATTAAGGGTAGTTAATTACTGAATAGGATTAATCAAGGATGATTAATAATTATGGTTAAGTAAAGATTTATAACTCAATGTAATTGATTTAAATAGAATAGTTAATTAAAATGTAATTAGGGAGCATTAATTTATATAATTAATGATGTAATTAAGGCTGATTAAATTTTTTTTTTGAATGAAGGTCAAAAGCTTTATTGATATTGAAGAATCAATACAACAACAATATATACACATAAATACACAGCAACACTAGAATGCGGCCCAAACACAATCACGACCAAACCCTAAACACATTGCGAAAAATAAGTGATTCTATTTCCTCATGGCGGCTCGTTTTCTCTGCCTGTCAAATCTTCCTCTCTTCCAACTATAGCTCTGCTACTTTCGGTGCGTCTTGAAATAATAGAGTTCTCAGCTTCATCATCTTCTCTATCAATCATGTACCTTGAGGATGTTGATGTGGTTGGAAAATTAGGGATCGAGGGAAAGGTAAGGTCTGCACGCGAAGGTAAAATTTCCCATTTTATTAGGATGTCATCAGTATTAATCAAGCTGTGAGGGAAGAACTTAGATCTGTTGATGATTAAGTCACGAACCATATTTTTTATGGTTTTACAAACTGCAATTTTGTCTGCATTGTCATTGTTGAAGATCTTAGAGTTTCTGCTTTTCCAAATGAACCATACGGCTGAGCTAAGAGCAGCTATACTGATATCTCTCTGAATGTTGTTTGCTGCAAAATTTTGACTTATGTAGGTAATGGTGTCTGAGATAGACGTGTCTATGTTACTATGAGTTGTAGGGTCACCTAACATAATTCTGATCCAACACCACACATGTTTGGAGAAAGAACAGTTGAAAAATAAATGCTTGCAAGTTTCCTCTTCTAAATTGCATAAAACACAGATAGAATCTTCAGTCACTCCTTGCCTTTTTAATTTATCTTTTGTTGGTAGATAGTTGAAATTGGCTCTGTAAAGACAAACATTCAGTTTAGGAAGGGATATGTTGTTCCATATGATTTTGTGGTTATTGATCTCTTGAAGTTTGATTCTAAGATTGTCCCAAACATTATGAAAGGAGAAATTTCCATTTTTACTATTTTTGCAAAACCAGTAGTCTTCTGCTCTGTCGTGATGAATGGGTACTTGTCTTATATCATCACTTATGTTACCAAGGTATGATATAGTCTCAGTTCTCCATGTATTTCCAGATATGATATGGTTTACCTTATGTTTTTGTCCTCTGGAGTATGATAAAGTATCTTGCCCAAATTTTTCTAATAATGTTGAACCATTTATCCATGGAGTAAACCATAAACTTGTAGATTTCCCATCTACAATTCTTCTGTCAATTATTTTTTGTGCATCTCTTCTATGGTATAGCATTTTTTTCCAAGTGCATGAGAAATTGTTATTGTAATTAGACTCCCACAGTGTTTCTTTGTTGGCATATCTCTCATTTAACCACCTTGCACTGAATGTTGAATTATTAAGTGTCTCCCAAATTCTTTTTATGCAGAAAGTGATATTTATATTAGTTAGTTTTTTCAACCCCATTCCACCTTCAGATTTAGCACTTGTAACTGTTTCCCATGGGACACTGCTCTTTTTACCCTTCTAGATGAAAAGTTTGTATAATTGATTGATTTGTTGAATAGTTAGGCTGGGAAGCATAAAACACTGCATTTGGTTAAGACTAATAAATCAGTAATAAGTGATTAAAGAGTAATTAATTATTGTAATTAATTAAGGATTAATGTAATTAATTATAGTTAATTAATAAATGAAGTAATTAAAGATTAATTATTGTATTTGGTTATGAATAATTAATTTGTGAAAATTAATTAAAGGATAATTGCTTGAATGTAATTAATAGTCAGTTAATCAAAGATGATTAATTAAGAAGGAATTTGAGAATGACTAATTAATTGATTTGTAATTAATTAGTGGTTATGTAAGCAGGATTTTTTGATGATGAAGTAATTAATTTAATTTACTTTAAATTAATTAGAGATAAGTGATTAATTTAATTCACTTTAAATTAATTATAAATGGTGTGATTATTAATCCTTGTTTATATCTGAATTGGATGATATCTATTGGATGATATGTTGAGATATTATGTGATGTGATATTGGATATATCTGTGATAAATGCGTGATATTTATCTGTGTTGAATGCTGTGTGAATTCAATGTATTGAATTGAATTGAAATGTATTGTTTTAACTTTAAAAGAACTTGGCCTTAAAAGATACGGTTTGGATTTGATGAGACCGGGATCGGGTTTTCAGATTTGGATATCGGAAAACCACATCGATCCAAATTAACGATAGGTCGTGAATCTCAAGTGAAGATGAAGATTCAGAATGCAAGGGTTATCGTCGTTAACTCTGAGGGTGATTCCAAAATGAGTGTAATGAGATGATGCCTTCGGTTTCGTTCGAACCCGTAATGAACTTGTATGGATTGAATGCTTTCAGAACATCGTCAGGTGGACGATGAGAATTCTAAGAGATGTGTTCTCTAAAGGTAATCGTAGCCTCAAGCCTCATCAACCGGGAATGGCTAAAACAGGGGAGGTGCAGCAAGGTTAGTGGGTAGCTCCCAAGTAGGACAAGATTACCCCTGTCTAGAGTCCCTTTTATTTCGGCTTAGTGAGCAGTTGGCGACGGCCATCTGTGGGGTGTCTTGTGCAGGAATCATCCAGTAAGGGATGGTTCCGACCTTGTGTTGCAGGGGACTTAGGGTGGGTCCTCGGTATGCTGATCTAGGCCAGGTACTGTGACGGGCGGTACCCCAATAGCCCTGCCATTGTATGGAATCCAATCTCCAATAAGTGATCTCGGACTTGATTGTAAACCTATGTATGCTGGAATTTAATAGATGTAACAATTTCAGCTATTTCATATTTACTTGAAAACCCTAGACCTATTATAATAACATAGAATTTCCTATCAAAATTTTGGTTAGCGCAAGGTAAAAACTTTTCCATGTTTATGTGTGGGAAGTCTTACGTGATACCTTTTGTTTTCAAAGGATTTTCAAAGTTAAGCAACTTTAACCTGTTACTCATACCAGACCCATGTCTGACCCGGAGTTTATTTCTGTTTTTTTCCTAAACTCTCGGGTACCCAAATTTTTACGGGTAGCCAAGGGATTCAGGTTAGCTTTGACGAATTGTGGAGGAGCAATGGAGCAGGAGGCTTCAGTGTTATAGATATATAGTTTTCAGCTGTGTTGGTATCTCTGTGTTGTATCTGTGTTGTGTTTGAGATGTATTAACTAGACAGGTGTTTATAACTGTCTAGTATGTGATGTATTATCTGTGTAACTCTGATTGATGTTGTATATTATGTAATATTTATGTGATATATTATATTTCATTCGTTCCGCTGTTGAGATTCTGATGTTGTTTCTTCTTTCTTCTCTATCTTTTCTATTTCTCACCCCTTTCTTTCTTAAAAACAATACGACTTTCTCAGTGGTAGAAGGTCGGGTCGTCACACTTAGTATCAGAGCACAGGTTGAGCGAATACCTAGGCTCTTGAGTGATTTCTTTCTTAAGAGAGCGTATTTGTAATTTTGATATATATATATATATATATATTTATTTATTTCTACATGTCTGTTGGGTTACCTGTTCGGGTTTTCCAATATAAGTTATGAAGGTAGATAGGGTAGTGGTGTGTGTAGCACGACTACCAATGGTTGGAGTTTGTTGAGGTTGGGAGTATATCTGCGGAGACTTTAGACCCAATACCGTCTCAAGTGAATTTTTGTTGTGGTGTAAGGATTTCACCAGATCTCTGAAGGGAATCTGTTAGGGTTCGGAGTCCATTTTTGAAGTGAAAATCTGGATGAGTAGAATTTGGATTCTGACAGTTGTGCAGAAGCTAGTGATGGTATCTTGATACCTCAGGAATCAGTAGCTGTGTGATGAGACACAGTGGCTCTGGATGTCTCCGAAGATGTTTCTTTGGAATAAGTATAAGGAAGTATGTCTGCTTCGGTGTGGTAACTGTGTTCAGCTGGGTGTTTTTGTTTGGCTTTAAGGGCTGAGTTTCTCGAGGAGTTTGGGTTAGGAAGTCTTTGGCATCAGTGGCAGCGTCGCAGTTTAGATTGTTCTGTGTGCAGGTAGGAGGTTATCTGTCCGTAGTTTCTTGAGGTGAAGTTTAGTAGCAGCAGAGTGGATCCATTTTCTTTGATGGATTGGCTAGTTAAGCTTGAGCTGTTCTGATTGGTAAAGTGGGAACAGTTCACTTTGGATATTAGATTTGGTTGATCGCAAAAGTGACTTGCGATTGTTGAGTGTTCTCTTGGTTTGTCAGAGATCTTTCGGGATTTCTAAATTTTCTCTTTATGGATCTGTTGAACCATATTTCTGGGATGTGTTGACCAGTTTGTGCTCATGTGTATTCTTCGGATCAGAGTTGTGCAGCGGAAGCAGTTGGAAGTGCATCTGTTTTATCTTTTCGGGTATGAAAAGTAAGTTTTGTCTTCTGATGTTTGAGGGGTAGAGTTTGTGTTCTTGGATTGATTGTGAGTGGACCATTTTGATGAGTTGTTTAGAGGCATCAACGAAGGTTGAGCTGATTAGTAGAGATGTAGACAGCCCAGGATCGTCAAATGAGTTTTGTGGATAAGAGACGGAGGAATTTGGATTTCAAGGTTGGAGATTTGATTTTGGATAAGTTTTCTCCGATCGAAGGAGCTCTAAGTTTGGTAAGATTTGAGAAGCTAGCTCCGAGGTATCTTGGATTTTTTCTTGTTCTGGTAAGGATGAGTGCTTAGTTTTCTGGAGTGAATTGCCAGTTTGGATAACTGGGATTCGATGTGTTTCACGTATCTCTGAGGGAGTACATGTATTATCCATCTCTGATTTTGGAACCAGTAGTTTTAGTGGTTGGGTTGTTGAGTCAAACTTGTCTATAGTCTGATATCTTGTCTAGTTTCGTAAATCTAGAGGAGTGGAAACTCTGTAGCTTAGTAGTATAGTTATAATTGGGTTCTGTAGAGCGAGTATTCCGGTATTTATACTCGGGGAAACTCGAGAGAATTCTATCCGGAATTATGTCTGGATAAGTTAGAGTTGTTTGTTTGGATGGTTGGTTGCTATGGTTGTTGGCATATGATTAATATATGCTTGTGTTTTAAAATTTAATCTTTAATTAGATTATTAAATTACCTTTGTTTTAAATTTCGGGGACGAAATTCTTTTAAGAGGGGAGGAATGTGACATCCCGGAATTTTGGGCAATATCAATTTAATAATCTGCATTTAAAATTAAATTGATTCAATAATATTTGTTAATAAGATTTGAATTGATTTAACAATCTTCTTTTAAATAAATATTTAACTGATGATTTATCTTTTAAAAGCTAATAAATTGTTTTCTATTTATAATGTATATATATATTTGTATATATTATAAATAGATAGATAAGCTTTGTTTTAAATTTAACAAATAAGGGCATGTTTATAATTCTAATATTTTTGATAATTGGGAAATTTGATTTAATTTAATATTAAGCTATTAAATAAATAACTATATGGCTTTAAGTTACTCAAGATAAATTTAATTTGTTTAAAAGAAATTCTGGTTTAATTTAAATTTATTCAAAGGGGTGTTTTGTTCTTTTTAAATATAGTTGATAAATAAGAAATTTATTTATATAGAGATAAATTCTTTTATAATCATTTTATTTCAATAAGGAGTTATTTTAAAACAATATAAATAAAATATCTTTACAAATAGGTTTTTAATATGAATAGAGATTGTTTATATGTATGTACTTTGGAAAACTATGATTGTAAATATAAAATAAATCTTATAAAAATGTACCTAAGTTTGAAATAATCTTAATAAAATTAAGTATTTAATAATGAAGATTAAAAATCAAGGAAAGGTAAGATTTTAAATTTTGTTTAAGTATAAAAGTGTGTTTATACTTAGGTAAAAACTTTATAAACAGATAAATAGTAATTAATGCAAAGTAAACAAAGTATACATATGTATATGCAAAGAAAAATAGAGCATAGGAAGACAAGAAGCAAATCTATAAACAAATAACTAAAAGCAAAGAGCAAAGAAAGATGAATGTAGACTGTAAAGCAGGTATGCAGGCAAGTAATAAAAAAAGAACAAATTAAAGTATATATATAGACTAAAAACTTCCAGGCTTTGTATAGATTTATAAGTAGCTGTAAGTTAGTATGCAGGCTAATAAACATAATAAAATAAAGCATCTAAGTACCATTGCATTAAATGCCAGCCAAAATAAAGTCTATTCGAATTGTTTTAACATCCTCTCAGCCTCCATTTAGAGAAAAATCTCTGGTCATTTTGTACAAGTAAAATGATGCCATCCTGTAAACTCTTTTCCATATATCAATCTATTTCATTTCAATTCGTTCAAAAGAAACATAGCATTCCTGAAGACATTTACAACTGAAGCTTTATTCGATTGAGCTTTACAACAATTCATCTCAACTGAAATCTCCAGTTCAAGTTTTCAAAATATAAAGTTGTTTTCAAAAGCCTCTGTTCAATCTGTTTCAAACTTCTAGGCTCTGTTCATCATTTTTTCTGGTGAGTAACTTCTCTTCTAAAATGCCTAAGTATATTCATTTATGGTTGCATGCTAGTTTATGTGAGATGAAGTATAAAGTATGTGTATATATATTTGAGAATGCCTGTGTATATATGGGTGGATAGATGGATTGATGTTGTTAAATTTGTTCTGCCTGTTCTTAGTTTAAACTTAGCTTCTAAACAAAAGAATCCAATTCCTTTTGATCTGATTGCTGTTAGTATCTAGAATTTAAACAAGACTTGTTTGTTTAACTTTAAGATTTAGGTTTAAAATTTATTTAACTAAAAATACAAGAGAAATTTATCTGGAAACCAAAATCTAACTGGATGATCTGAAAATGTGTAAAACTCAAATATGTTAGTTTAACAATTCCGTAATATAAACTGAAGTCCTAAACTAAACCATGATTTTTAAGATCTAAATCATAATTTTTAAATTAGGATTGATTTAGCATTTCGGGATTGACTAGAAAAGGGATTTTGGGTTTTATCTGTTGATCTAGTTGATTGGAGTGGCTGTAATTCTTCATGGAGGTGGAGAAGTGATTGGAGAGGCCAGGAAAAAACAAGTGATGGATGATCAGAGCAGGGTGGCGTTGGTGGTTGAGTTTTGGAATCTGTAAACCTAATTTTTGACTGGGTGGTAGTTTGGGTCTGTTCGATTTCCCTGGTGCATCGAGTTCAATGGGGTTTTGGGAAGTTGAAGCTTGGACATGGTCGAAGTGATGGCCGGGGTCTCTGATTTTCTGATGATCGGAGATGTGAGAACGTGGGTGGTTCTAGGGTTCGTCTTTGTTCCAGTTTTTGGGTTGGAGCTTGATTTTTGGTTTTCGAGTTTGGGTCGAAGTTGGATGATCGGAAATGGATGTGGGTAGGAACGTCGTCTTGTTCGATGACGTGGGGCCAGTTGGAGATGATCGCCGGCGAAGTACACGTGCACGTGCACGTTTTCTCAACTCTGCTATTTTGGGGAAGACGAAGACTTTAACTCGGGTTTTACTCGAGTACTTCGAGTATGTTACTCGGAGTAGGGAAGGAGATGACTCGAAGCAGTTTTGTTTGATTCGAGTATATAGGGGTTCCAGGCTTTTGAAAGAATAACCTGGCAGAGATTTGAGTTTAAATAAAATTCAAATGAAATTAGTTTAGATAGTAGATTTAAACCCAAGTTTAAATCCAGTTGAATGTGGATTCAAATTTATATTTTGAACCCAAATCTGAAATGAAATAAAAGTTTAAAAATATTAAAAAAAAGGGGTTGTCAGGATTTAAAACAAGACTGGCAGTTTTCTTAATAAAAAAAAACCAAGTTGAATTTAAAACCAAGTTTAAACAGAATTTTTAAATTTGAATCCAAATTGAATTTGAATCTTAGGTTTTGAAATAGACTAAAGTTTATAATTTTAAAAGAGGCAAATAAGTTTAAAAGTTAAAGTACACTTTAATGTTTGAATTTAAAAGGAATTTGGTTTAAAATCTTTAGTCAATGATTTGGGTTAATAAATTTAGTAATTAAGAGTTTAAAGTTTATTAATTAAAGTCTATGACCAATTAATTAGGAATAATTAATTTGGAGATAAGATCATTAATTTGATAAGATTAGATTTTGAATTAATGATTTAATGTTAATTAAACAAGTAATTAAAGGTTAATTAAGTTACAGTTAAAAACTTAAATTAATTAAATAATTAGTGGTTAATTAATGGGTTGTTAATGATAAATTAAAATGGTAATTAATATTGATTAATTAAGTTTAATTTCTTAAGAAAAGAAATTAAGAATTGAAATTTATAGTTAATGAAGGTCATTAACTTAAGACTATTTAATTATTAATATATTAATGGGATTAATTTTAATAATTAATTAGATAAATTAATTTAAAGATAAACATTTGTGAAAATGTTTAAGTGTGATTACTTAATGGAATTAATTAAGGAATTAATTACTTAATGTAATTAATTGAGTTTAATTTGGTTTGTTAAGTTAATTAATTAAGTTTAATTAATTTAAATTAATCATTTGATGATTTGATAAGTAAAATTACTTAATGTAATCAATATAGCATAATTACTTAGTAAAGTGATTAATGGGTAATTACAGGATGTAATTGATTGAAGTATGGAAGTAATTTGAGTTTAAATTACTTTGTGAAATTAATCAAGGGATTAATTTAGAGAATTAATTAAGGAGTAATTAATTTATTAAGTGAAGTAATTAAGGGTAGTTAATTACTGAATGGGATTAATCAAGGATGATTAATAATTATGGTTAAGTAAAGATTTATAACTCAATGTAATTGATTTAAATAGAATAGTTAATTAAAATGTAATTAGGGAGCATTAATTTATATAATTAATGATGTAATTAAGGCTGATTAATTAAGACTAATAAATCAGTAATAAGTGATTAAAGAGTAATTAATTATTGTAATTAATTAAGGATTAATGTAATTAATTATAGTTAATTAATAAATGAAGTAATTAAAGATTAATTACTGTATTTGGTTATGGATAATTAATTTGTGAAAATTAATTAAAGGATAATTACTTGAATGTAATTAATGGTCAGTTAATCAAAGATGATTAATTAAGAAGGAATTTGAGAATGACTAATTAATTGATTTGTAATTAATTAGTGGTTATGTAAGCAGGATTTTTTGATGATGAAGTAATTAATTTAATTTACTTTAAATTAATTAGAGATAAGTGATTAATTTAATTCACTTTAAATTAATTATAAATGGTGTGATTATTAATCCTTGTTTATATCTGAATTGGATGATATCTATTGGATGATATGTTGAGATATTCTGTGATGTGATATTGGATATATCTGTGATAAATGCGTGATATTTATCTGTGTTGAATGTTGTGTGAATTCAATGTATTGAATTGAATTGAAATGTATTGTTTTAACTTTAAAAGAACTTGGCCTTAAAAGATACGGTTTGGATTTGATGAGACCGGGATCGGGTTTCCAGATTTGGATATCCGGAAACCACATCGATCCAAATTAACGATAGGTCGTGAATCTCAAGTGAAGATGAAGATTTAGAATGCAAAGGTTATCGTCGTTAACTCTGAGGGTGATTCCAAAATGAGTGTAACGAGATGATGCCTTCGGTTTCGTTCGAACCCGGAACGAACTTGTATGGATTGAATGCTTTCAGAACATCGTCAGGTGGACGATGAGCATTCTAAGAGATGTGTTCTCTAAAGGTAATCGTAGCCTCAAGCCTCATCAACCGGGAATGGCTAAAACAGGGGAGGTGCAGCAAGGTTAGTGGGTAGCTCCCAAGTAGGACAAGATTACCCCTGTCTAGAGTCCCTTTTATTTCGGCTTAGTGAGTAGTTGGCGACGGCCATCTGTGGGGTGTCTTGTGCGGGAATCATCCAGTAAGGGATGGTTCCGACCTTGTGTTGCAGGGGACTTAGGGTGGGTCCTCGGTACGCTGATCTAGGCCAGGTACTGTGACGGGCGGTACCCCAGTAGCCCTGCCATTGTATGGAATCCTATCTCCAATAAGTGATCTCAGACTTGATTGTAAACCTATGTATGCTGGAATTTAATAGATGTAACAATTTCAGCTATTTCATATTTACTTGAAAACCCTAGACCTATTATAATATCATAGAATTTCCTATCAAAGTTTTGGTTAGCGTAAGGTAAAAACTTTTCCATGTTTATGTGTGGGAAGTCTTACGTGATACCTTTTGTTTTCAAAGGATTTTCAAAGTTAAGCAACTTTAACCTATTACTCATACCAGACCCATGTCTGATCCGGAGTTTATTTCTGTTTTTTCCTAAACTCTCGGGTACCCAAATTTTTACGGGTAGCCAAGGGATTCAGGTTAGCTTTGACGAATTGTGGAGGAGCAATGGAGCAGGAGGCTTCAACATTATAGATATATAGTTTTCAGCTGTGTTGGTATCTCTGTGTTGTATCTGTGTTGTGTTTGAGATGTATTAACTAGACAGGTGTTATAACTGTCTAGTATGTGATGTATTATCTGTGTAACTCTGATTGATGTTGTATATTATGTAATATCTATGTGATATATTATATTTCATTCGTTCCGCTGTTGAGATTCTGATGTTGTTTCTTCTTTCTTCTCTATCTTTTCTATTTCTCACCCCTTTCTTTCTTTAAAACGATACGACTTTCTCAGTGGTAGAAGGTCGGGTCGTCACAATGTGCTTTGAAATGCTGCAATCTTCATTTTGAATAGTTATCGTCTTTCCAATGAAAACTGTAGCCTTCAATTATTTTTCTTGATAATGTAAACTGTTGACTGTCAACTGCTGTACCCTGTACTGTTGCAATTGATTGTTGTATGCTAGTGAGTAACCGTTTGTTGTTGTTATTTTTATCAGACGAGTTTCCAATTCCTGTAAATCTGGAATATTGAATATTAGTCCGACATACATGCATATATATTAATCTGACTCGCATTGACGTTTGTACGTTCACGAGTCGTTGTCAATTAATTTTATATTGATTTCCGTATCGATCCTCTCCTGAACCGACGTGAAATCTGTTGTAACAACGCTCGATGGTTGCTTTTGAATGTTCCTTCATAACAATCCTCTCCTGAATCGATGTGAAGGGTTGAAACATTGAAGACGATTTTTATTGAATTTATGGATGCGAAATGAGCATTTCGAATCGATGGATGTGGAGCTCGATGGATACGAACTGTATAGGAGACGGAGTCAAAGGTGACCGATACGAAGTGTGGTTTTGTATCAATGGAGTCGAACTGATTGCTCGTATTGCTGCACTGGAGATGGAGTCGAAGATGAACGATACGAAGAGGAGCTTCGCATCGATGCAATGGAGACAGAGTCGAAAAGCTTGTTCGAATCGATCCTAGGGTGATGTCGCGTAACTGGTCGAATCCACCGGGATGCGAATCGTTTATTCCTTTACCTTTTAATCCATATAAATATCGTGGGCTTAGCCGTGTTTTCACTTTTTTTACTTTTCTACTCTTGCACTCTCGCTTTCGTATCGCTCTGAGACTTGGGAAAATAAAGAACTGTTCTTGCCTTTGAACCGATTCAGATCTTCTATTACTCGAACTAACTGCCAGATTTAGGTAATCCACTAAGCGAAGCCAACGCGTAAACGATGAGACTCGACCTATAACATCAAATTATCCGGAGTCGCGTTCGATCGAAGATTCCTCGGCCTTAGCTTCACGTCGATCTGGAGTAGGGGCTTCGAGATGATGAGACGGAGGCCTTTGTATCGATCGATGGCTGAGCTTTATATCGAATCGAATGCTTTGAAGACGTGGATTGATATAAAGGGGTTGCGTCTGATAGATTCAAAATGGTGGCCTTGGATTGAGTCGAAGTGGATGGCGTTGGATCGATTCGAAGCGGCGGCCTTGGATCGAGTCGAACTGGAGGCTTTGAATCGAGTCGAACTAGAGGCTTTGAATCGAGTCGAACTGGAGGCTTTGAATCGAGTCGAACTGCGCAGCCCTGCGACCGATACGAACGTGTCCCTGAGCAATCGATTCGAACTTGAACCTGAGCGAGCGATTCGAACTTGAACCTGAGCTAATTGACAATGAACCTAACTTCGATGATATTGAAAAAACCTTGTGCATCTGAACATCCAACTCTGACGAGCTTCATTTTTGGCATAATTAGACTTGACCTTTGGACTGCATATTTGATTTCCCTTCGAAGCTCGTCGATGGAACTGCAATTCTGACAAAATTTTAACAAACTTGAACTTGGACTGATTGCTAATAACTGGATGGCACGGTTGTGACGGTCAGCGATGACGGTCCTTCCGACCGAATTCCGAAGTCTCATCGTTTACATGCTTCTTCTAATTCTGTAGAACTTCTTAAATGATATACAGTACCGCACTGCACAACACACTCACACACTTTACACTTGGGGATGCACGAGTGTTATTGTCTGCTTAACAATGATTTTTCATAAGCTAGCTGGTCATGGAACCTTCAAGTTCTCAGCAGCAGGAACTCCCGAGTTTGATTCCTTCAACCATCGAAATACCGGTTATTGAAGCCGAAGTTATAGACCCAGCTCCGGACGAGCGTCTAGGTGCCTGGTTCATTTGTCGTCCACAAGATTCTATGCCATCTGATATCTCCGAAGATATGCTAGGATGGATTTGCTTAAGGCACGGTTTGTCGCTTGACGACGTGTTACTGCCTGGGCCAAATGACTGGTCGCATGATCCCCCGGAAGGGTTTACTGCCTTCAACCGTCACGCTTGCACAGTGGGGACACTCCCTCCCTTCAATCAATATATAAGGGAGATGTTATCATTCCTTGGAATAGCTCCATCCCAGCTACACCGCAACGGGTATTCTTTGTTGAATAGCACCTTTATCCTGTTTATGGAGATCCTCTTTCGACCACCGAAGCCGATCGAGATCAGATATTTATTTAACGTTAAGAGCCGTGGGGATAGCCCTTTGTTCACCTTCTTAGAAGCGGTCAGGAACTGCCACATTGTAATGGGCTCCTGGGGAAGGCTAAGTTACTTCAAAACTAAATGGTTCTACGTTCGGTGCCCCCCTGGATTTGCTAGTCGGTGGTTGGATAGACGTAAGTGTTTCCATTTTTCTCTTGAATCATCGAGATATTAGTAACTGACTTCAAAACAGACATACTTCTCCTCTTTTATAGCTGCAATCTCTCGACCTAACGGTGCATACTTCAGAGAGCTAGTTCGGATCCTCCAAGCGTTTCCGGGCGTAGAGAGGCATATCGACTTGGTTCTGAGTGACAGAAATTTGAGGACTGTCGGGCTGATAGAACGAAGGTAGAGCATACGGCTGGAAGGGACACTTAGAGTGGTCTCGAAGAAACGGTTGAAGCACAAAGCGCCCATAGTCGTGATAACCAAAGAAGTTGATCCAGAGAGAACGCTTACCGATACCGAGTTCTAAGCTGGGCCTTCTTCCGATGTCCAGGATTCAGGAGGAAAGAGAAAAGGCAAGGCTGTTGCTCACAAGCGTTAAATCCATGGTTGTGTCCTTGCCCATCCCGGGGATTAGAATTTCGGAGGTTCCTCCCCCGCAAGTAGAGAATCCTTTTGAAGGGCTTACTGATATTCCAATTCCGGACTATGTGTCGTTTCAACACGATGCTGGGATGGAGGAGCTTGATAATGCTCTTGAACTGAGCGGGTCGCTTGGTATGAGTGCGGCCGACATTTCCGGTTGGTCGGGGGGTTGCACATGCATACACTTCACTACAATACATGATTCACAACTGTAAATCGTCCAACTTAGGAAATCACTAACTCTTCCTTCGTTTCTCATTTTTAGGGACCATGTCTGGAAAATGATCGATGCTCGGAAATCTTCGCTCGGCCCGAAAGGCTTCTTCCTATTATGAGTCCCGTAGGAGAGACTTGGATAGAGATCGCGATCGCGAGTACTCTAACCAGGATAGGTATGGGCGTGATAGGGACAAGGAATACAGACATCGGTCTAGATCACGCTCTCCTCCTCTTAGACTTCCATCTCCACCTCCAGTTTTTTTCCACACCCGCCAGAGCCTCCTCGTCACAGGACATCTTCTCATACTTCTAGATCTAAGACTCATCTTCAGAGAGTCGAGAACACGACCTCCATAATTACAAAGTAGGTCCTAGCTGAGCCCACAGGAGAAGGGGTCCTTAAACTGGCTCAGATGAGGAAGGATTTTCCGAACATTTGCTTCGATGGCTATGTCTTCCCACCACACTTAAAAAGAATTCCATCAGGGGTCGAAGGCACGATGCATGATTACGTCCATGACATCTACACCCAGTACAGAGAGTGGGTTAAGGCTGCAGAGAAAGCTTCTAAGGTGGCCTTTGAGCGAGCCAAAGCGCTTGAGAAAACGGAGACCGAACTCGCTCAGAGGGATCGGATCATTCAGGTGCTGACCGCTGAGGCCGATTCTTCTTGGAAATCTGAAATCGAGGCCACCAAGAAAGCCGATGAAGCGAATGTGACCATAGAGAGGTTGAGGCAGACTCATGTTGCCTTGGTGGAGGAGATGGGCAACCGGAACACTACAGTCACCGCCGAGCGGGATGCGGCGGCCAAGGAACTCAATGAACTCAAGGCCAAATTAGCCGACATGGCCAAGGAAAAAGATGATGCGAACAACGCAGCCCAGGAGGCGTGCGAACAAGCTGTTTTGCTCAGGGGTGAACGGGATGCGGCTGTGGCTAAAGTCCACAAGGTGGAGACTGAGGTTGAGGAGAAAGTAAAGTCGGCCGAGTCCAGGCTAGAGGCTGACATCGAAGACCTTCTCGTTATTTACAACGCTAACGTGTTGAGGCACAGGGGTCTAGCCTGGCTCGATGATTATCCGATGCATCTCTATAACGCTTGGGGCCGACTGGTTGAGGAAGAAAAGGATGCGCATCTGGGTGAGTCTGTGGATGAATTTGAACTCGAGAATCGTATTCTGAATGAGGATGAAAGGAAGATTCTTCACGAGTCAATGATTCTGCACGAGAAGGAAAGACTTGGCGCTCAGCACTTCGAGATAGGAGAGGGTTTAGGGGTTGACCACCATGAAGCGAGTCTTGAAGTTCCAGTGTCCACCCAGCCCGAATCCTCATCTATGGTTGATCCCCAAGTTGTTCCTGCCTACAATCCGGATCAGCCGCAGATGTCTCCGGCTGCAACGCAAGTTACTGAATCTACCCCGTCGCTTACAAGTCAAACTGAGGAAGGTACTCTGAACATTCCACATATCTTTCTTAAGTTGAAATCTTTGATCGAGTTAAGTTCTAACTGTTCTCTTATTCTTTGTCCAGTGATCGATGCTGCACATGCCGGACCTCCTGTTACTCAAGAATCACATCAGACACAAGAGGCTATCATTACCGGAGCGATCACCATGACTACAACTGCCCCGCTTGACGATATGCAGGGAAGTACGATTGTGTTTAATGAGTAGCTGATGGATGAACTCTTTCGCCGTCACGGCGATCCTCTTGCCGACTTGTCATCTGTCATGAGTGGAAGCGATCCTGCTACAATTTCTTCAATGCCGACTACTGATGCCCCCAGCGGGGCTCGAGCAGTTACTGAAGAGGAGATGTTGGCTCAAATCGACGCTGAAATGGCAGCAGCGGCTCATGGTGGCAGTTTTGGAGGTGGGATGGCAGCATCGGGACCTTCTTAGCTCAGAATGATATCTCCTGGTGGTACTGTTCTCATCACCAGCGTGCCCATTCCACCTTCTGTACTTGATCATGTTCCTCCGACTCCACCCGCAGGGAGCATTCCAATCCACTCGAGTTCGGAGGAGGATGTTGATATAATGCCCTCGCCTGGAGACCAACCATCGAAAAGCAAAGGCTCGAAGAGGAAAATTAGCGGTGGCTACAGTGGGTCTACATCGAGAAGGAAGCCAAGGAAGAAGAAAGATTAGACATGCTTCACCGGTTCATTTTGACTTGCATTTTGTTGGCCGTGTATAGATGCGGGTTCGGCCCCTACTAGTAGGAATTTTTTGGAACAAACTTGTATACGAATTTCTCTTATGAATAGTAGAAATGAAACTTTTTCTTTTTGAGCTTCTTTGTGCCTTTGTTTAAGTGTCTCAATATTTGAAATGCACTTGTAAAGTTTCAGCTTTCGAGTCAAGTTTGTCCTTTTGTACCAAGTCTGGAAACTGCGGACCTGGTTCGCGATTGGGAAGTGAGTTGAATTTTGATGTCGCACTGTTTCAGTCAATGGTCGATGCTTATGTCCTACCCCCCCCCCCCCAGCCTCGGGGATGAGTTATAGAACATCAGTCAGCGATTGCTTTTTACTTATAACATGTTGAGTCTAGTGCCACTGAATGGATGTTTTAAGACCAGCGGAGATTGAGTGGTTTATTCACACTTGTCCGATTGTCGATGATCATATGCACACTCCGGGGATTCTCATTTGTTTACTGGCGGTTGGTCATGCCGGCTTAAATTTTAATCATATGTCCACGATCTGGGGACTTGGAATTGACATTTGTACTCCGACTCGCGCTCTGGGAGTTTGGAGTTGATTTTATAATTCGATTCGTGCTTTGGGAACTTGAAGTTGGTGTTTACGCTCCGTTTCGCACTCTGGGAATCCGGAGTCGATGTTTATACTCCGACTTGCACCCTGGGAATTCGGAGTTATCGTTTATACTCCAATTCACGCTCTGGGAATTTGGAGTTGATGTTTATACTCCGCTTCGCGCTCTGGGAACTTGGAGTTGATGTTTGTACTCCGACTCGCACTCTGGGAGTTTGGAGTTGATGTTTATACTCCGTTTCGCACTCTGGGAATCCGGAGTTGATGTTTATACTCCGACTCACGCTCTGGGAGTTTAGAGTTGATGTTTATACTCCGACTAGCACTCTGGGAGTTCAAAGTTGATGTTTATACTCCGTTTCGCACTCTGGGTATCCGGAGTTGATGTTTATACTCCGACTCATGCTCTAGGAGTTCGAAGTTGATGTTTATACTCCGTTTCGCACTCTGGGAATCCGGAGTTGATGTTTATACTCCGACTCGCGCTCTGAGAGTTCGAAGTTGATATTTATACTCCGACTCGCGCTCTGGGAGTTTGGAGTTGATGTTTATACGCCGTTTCGTACTCTGGGAATCCGGAGTTGATGTTTATACTCCGACTCGCGCTCTGGGAGTTTGGAGTTGATGTTTATACTCCGACTCGCACTTTGGGAGTTCGGAGTTGATGTTTATACTTCGACTCGCGCTCTGGGAGTTCGGAGTTGATGTTTATACTCTGTTTCGCACTCTGGGAATCCTGAGTTGATTTTTATACTCCGAATCGCGCTCTGGGAGTTCTAAGTTGATGTTTATACTCTGTTTCGCACTCTGGGAATCCGTAGTTGATGTTTATACTCCGACCCGCGCTCTGGGAGTTCGGAGTTGATGTTTATACTCCGACTCGCGCTCTGGGAGTTCGGAGTTGATGTTTATACTCCGTTTCGCACTTTGGGAGTTCGGAGTTGATGTTTATACTCCGACTCGCACTCTAGGAGTTCGGAGTTGATGTTTATACTCTGTCTCGCGCTCTGGGAGTTTGGAGTTTATGTTTATACTCTATTTCACGATCTGGGAATTCGGAGTTGATGTTTATACTCCGACTCGCGCTCTGGGAGTTCGGAGTTGATGTTTATACTCCGACTTACGCTCTGGGAGTTCGGAGTTGATGTTTATACTCTGTTTCGCACTCTGGGAATTCGGAGTTGACGTTTATACTCCGACTCGCGCTCTGGGAGTTCGGAGTTGATGTTTATACTCCGACTCGCACTCTGGGAGTTCGGAGTCGTATAAAGGATTGTCATGTATCAATCCTTTTTTGATTCTGATGTGATGTTTGGTCCCCGAGCTCGGGTTTCACTTAGCGAGTGATTAATTGCATCGCAGTCACTCCCTATTTGAATAAATTCCACCGTAGGGTGAAACTTAGCTCTTCGTGCGTAGTGATGGTCGTATGAAGCATTTCAAGTAAATCACAGCTCTGGCTCGAAGAGATTGCATTTTATTGCTGAAATAAGAAAATATGGCAAAGTCAGTTGCCTTATTACAGATTCTAATTTCGAAATGCAGAAACAAATTGCAAAATAGAAAGTAAACTAAATGGATAAACATAGCCTATTATGTGTATTAGCGATGAAGACTTTTGCTGTTCCAGGCTCTTGGCAGAGTAAGACCGTCGACGGTCGATAACTTGGATGTGTCGTCTCCAAGTCTTCGTTCAATAACATACGGTCCTTCCCATGTCGGCTTCATATGCAAAGGAACCGGATATATTATTTTGAGGACGAGATCGCCTAGTTCAAAGGTTCGCGGGCGGACCTTGGCATTGTACAATCGGGCGACTCGACTTCGATGCGCAGCTGCCCTCAAATTAGCTTCTTCACGCTTCTCATCTAGTAGATCGAGAGATTCAGCAAGTAATATAGCATTTGTCTTCGGGTCATAGTATGTCACACGATGATATGGCACTTCTAGTTCTACTGGAATAACGGCTTCTGAACCATAAGAGAGAGAATGGAGTGTGGCCGATCGCGGTCTTGTGGGTTGTTCGATAAGCCTATAGAGCCATAGGAAGTTCATCGACCCACTTGCCCCCAGCCTTTTCCAGTCATTTTTTCAGAATGTATTTTATAACTATTAACTACTTCGACCTGTCCGTTTGCTTGAGGGTGTGCAACTGTAGAGAATTTCTTTTGGATGTGAAATCTTTCACAGAACTCTTTAAATTCAGCACTGTTGAATTGGGTTCCGTTGTCTGTAATAATGGTGTGTGGGAGACCGAATCGACAGATGATGTTGCGAACTACAAAGTTGAGTACTTTCTTCGTTGTTATGGTAGCAAGTGCTTCAGCTGCAGCCCACTTTGTAAAGTAATCAACTGCGATGATGGCGTATTTTGCACCACCTTTTGCCAGAGGTAGAGCACCAATGATGCCGATGCCCCATATTGCAAATGGCCATGGGCTGACCATTTGCGTTATCTCGGTAGGAGGAGCTCTAGGAATTCAGGCATATTTCTGGCACCTATCACATTTCTTTGCATAATCCGACACGTCGTGATTCACGGTAGGCCAATAATATCCATATCGAAGTATTTTCTTGGCAAGTGCTTGCCCCCCGGTGTGATCGCCACATTCTCCCTCGTGCACGTCGTGCAATACTCGTTTAATTTCGTCGTGAGCGATACACCGGAGTAGAGGGACTAAGTACCCTCTTCTGTACATGATCCCATTCTGAATGGTAAATCGTGAGGCCTTCTGAAGGACTTGTCTCTTTTCACTGCTGCGCTCCGACAGGGTTCCATGCTCAATGTAATTTCTGAGTGGAGTCATCCATGAATCCTTTTCGAGGACGGTTTCGCGTACCCAGTCTATTTCTGCCCGGTCAATGCTTGGAGAGGATAACGTTTCTACGGGAACGACTCCCATTTGCTGAGCTTTGCCTGTGCTGGCTAGCTTCGCCAATGAATCGGCTTTCTGGTTGCGTTCTCAAGGTATACAATAAATGGCATAATAATCAAACTGATTTAGTACTCCCTGAACTCGAGCTAAGTAGGCAGCCAGCCTTCGATCTCTTGCTTGATAATCTCCCCGTACTTGACACACAACTAACTGTGAATCGTAATAAATTTCCACAATGATAATTCTCCAATCTCTAGCAAGTTTCAAGCCGGTTAGGAGGGCTTCATACTCAGCTTCATTATTGGTTGTATGAAAGTCAAACTTTAAAGCATAGCATATAGATCGGCCTTCGTGGGTTTTGAGTACAACACCAGCGCCCGAACACCGGTCGTTTTATGCACCATCAGTATACAACTTCCAGACGTGTTCGGGGGATTTACTGGTCTCGAGCAAGTCCTTTGGAACGGTAAATTCAGCTATGAAATCGGCTAGGACTTGTCCTTGGATCGCTCGTCTTGGAGTGTAAGTAACATCAAACTGGCTCAGTTCGATGTTCCACTTGAGTAACCTACCAGACGTCTCAGGCTACGAAAGGACCTGTCGTAACGGCCGGTCGGTGTAAACAATAATGGGATGTGCCTGGAAATATGGTCGGAGATTCCTTGATGCAATAAAAAGGCAATAAGCCAACTTCTCTAGCTTCGGATAGTTACTTTCAGCTCCAGTCAATCATTTGCTGACGTAGTATACTGGCCTCTATATCCCATCTTCTTCTCGATCTAAGGCAGCGCTGATAGCGTTTTCTAATATCGCCAAGTATATATACAACTTCTCATGATCAATAGGGTTTGATAGGATAGGTGGTGTGGATAGATGTTGAACTAGTGCTTGGAAAGCGCCCTTGCACTCCGTGGTCCATTCAAAGTTGCATTTTCCTTTTCAGATCAGATCGAAGAAGGGAATGCATTTGTCAGTGGACTTTGAAATGAACCTGCTCAATGCTGCTACTTTTCCATTGAGACTCTGGACTTGCTTTATATTTTTCGAAGTTTCAAGATTTCTAATTGCCCAAATCTTTTCAGGATTAGCTTCGATTCCTCGGGCGTTGACAATGAACCGAAGAAACCATCCGGATGCGACTCCAAAGTGACATTTCAGTGGATTTAGCTTCATTTTGTATTCTCGAAGTATGTTGAACATGGTTTCCAGATCTTTAACATGGTCGTTAGAGAGTCGCGACTTCACAAGTATGTCGTCTACATATACTTCCATGGTTTTTCTAATTTGATCGGCAAACATCCGATTGACCAATCGTTGATAAGTAGCCTCGGCATTCTTGAGTCCAAACGACATAACTTTGTAGCAATAAAGTCCCAGATTGGTTACGAAGCTGGTATGCTCTTGATCGGGTAAATGCATCGGTATTTGATTGTAGCCAGAATATGCGTCCATGAAAGATAAAAGCTCGTGCCCAACTGTTGAATCTACTAGCTGGTCAATCCTGGGAAGTGGGAAACTGTCTTTGGGACAAGCTTTATTCAGATCGGAGTAATCGATACATGTTCTCCACTTTCCATTCGGTTTTCTGATGAGTACAGGATTCAAAACCCATTCGGGGTATACCATATCTCGAATGAACCCGTTCGCTTTAAGCTTTTCTATTTCTTCTTTAAGGGCGGCAGATCTCTCTGGATCCATACCACGCCTTTTCTGTTTTACCGGGACATCCCACGGGTCAATGTTCAGAGTGTGGCTCGCGATGTCCGGCGAGATCCCACACATATCAGAATGTGTCCAGGCAAATACATCATGATTTTCCCATAGAAATTCAACCAATTCCTCTTGAGTTTGCTGGCTTAGCTGAGATCCAATCTTTATCATTTTCGAATCATCGTCATCGTCAATTGGGACATCGATCGTCAGCTCGGCCGGGGATGCTTGACTTTCTTTAGATTCTCCTTCGTCTTCAGTTTCTCTTGGGTCAAGATCATTGAGGAATTGGCTATGGTGCCTGGGCCTAGGCCCGGGCGTTAATTGTCAATTATCGGCAAAACAGACGCAGAGAGATTCCTCTACGCCCTTTCCTTCTCCTTTTGCTACGCCTCCCGCGGCTCAGCAACATAACAGGCTTTGGTAGCAGCCTAATCTCCTTGAATGATTCCCACTCCACGATCAGTGGGAAATTTTAAAGTCAAACACCACGGGGCAATGGCTGCCCTGATTTCAGCGAGGGCCGGTCGGCCTAGGAAAGCATTATAATGGGAGTCTATGTCCAAAACAATGAACTACAACATCCGTACTCTCCGACGTTCTCCAACTCCCAACTCTACTAGCAGTTCCACCATTTCAGTGGGTATAGTAGCACTTCCGTTGAAACCATTTCCTTCTCCTTTCGCTACGCCTCCCGCGGCTCAGCAACATAACAGGCTTTGGTAGCAGCCTAATCTCCTTGAATGATTCCCACTCCACGATCAGTGGGAAATTTTAAAGTCAAACACCACGGGGCAATGGCTGCTCTGAATTCAGCGAGGGCCGGTCGGCCTAGGAAAGCATTATAATGGGAGTCTATGTCCAAAACAATGAACTACAACATCCGTACTCTCCGACGTTCTCCAACTCCCAACTCTACTAGCAGTTCCACCATTTCAGTGGGTATAGTAGCACTTCCGTTGAAACCATGGACTCGGGATTGACAAGGTTTCAAGTCCGTGGCTTCCATTCTCATTTGATCATAAGCTCGCTTGAACAAAATATTCACAGAGCTTCCACTATCAACTAAGATCCTCTTCATCCAAGCGGAACCTACTTTTGCTGAGATGACCAGTGGATCTATAGTGGGGGCTTTGACTTTATCAGCGTCTCTGTTCCTGAACACGATGTCATCTGTCATCGTCTTCTGTTGCTTGACCGGAGCACCTTCATCAAAATTACTACAACACTTGAAGTCCGCATGCCTGATAAAACTGGCATACGACTCCATTTCCTTCCAGCTTCGATCTGCTAGGTGAGGACCACCACTTATTATATTGATAACCAACCTCCTGTTTATACGAGCGGGTTTCTCCTGTCTTTCCTGATTCGGCGCACGATTCTGATTTGATGGGCCCGCACCACCAGACTGCGGTGCCCGCACATACTGATCCAACTTCCGTTCACGTATCAGTTTTTCGATGAGGTCTTCTAAATGACGACACTCATTGGTGTTGTGGCCATAACTCTCATGGAATCTACAAAATTTTCCTGTTTGGATTTGTCTTTCAATTGGTGGTTTCGGGGCAGGTTTCTTGTACTGCATGGTATTGTAGGTCTGCAAATACACATTTTCCAACGACGTGTTCAATGGTGTGTAATTATCATACATGGAAGCTTTACGCCATGGATCACGGTTCTGATCGTGTTTTTTGTTTTGATTTCCATTGTCCCTCTGTTGATTCTGTTTATTTTGGATGTTCAACTGAATTTTTCCAGAACTATCTCCGGATTTTTTAACAGCGATGTTACTTAGGATTCCTTCGATGTTGGGCCCTGCGTCATCCTGCTTCCTAGACTATTTCGCATCCTCCCTTCTCAAGAATTGGGCTGCCTTGGAATAGAAACGGTCCAATGACGCAGGGGGTTTTCCGGCTAACCAATTTCCGAACTCGAAATCAGCATCAATCCCCTTAGTCAATGCCATCAGGATAGAGTTATATTAGGATTGCTTATTTCTGCACACGCAGCATGGAATCGCTCCAAGTAACGTCTAAGTGTTTCTCCGGGAGCTTGTGTAACACTAGACAGAGTGTTAACATCTTTAGGCCTTGCTACGTGCATACGGAATTGTTCAACAAACTTGGTGGCCATCTAATCAAAATTGGAAATGGATCATGGTGGAAAACGAGTAAACCACATGGCTGCAATGCCCCCTAGGGAAATGGGGAAACTACGGCATTTTACTGCGTCATCAGCTCTTGCAGCATTCATCAGCCATTCGTACTTCAGGATGTGTTGATTGGGATCGGAACTTCCTTCATAGACTGGCAAAGTTGGCATCCTAAAGCGCCGAGGTGGTTCAGCATATAGAACGTCATCGATGAAAGGGGTATGACTCCGGGAGATTCCCCAGTCATCATTAGAGAGACCCTGACTTTCGTGAACCATTTGGTGGATCATCGTTGGTATATCTGTCATACGGATACTAGGAGCATGTTGTGCCAAGGTGTGGTTGGGTTCTACAGCGCAAGTCTGGACCGGATGCGGTTGACGGTCCGTGCCTCGCCTCCTTGGTTCAACATCCTCAGGGACATAAGGCTCAGGAGTCTGCTCCCGTTGGTTACATTGAGGATCAGCTTGGTTTCCAACATCACCTCCTCGTTCGGTTGTGGTGGTAGTAGCAATGTTGCCTGTGACATGATAAGGAGCAGCACCTCCTCGGGATGAAGGTCCTGTATGATGACTAGTGGATGGTCCGGTTCTGGGTTGTCCAATATTCGAAGCAGGCTGGTGCCTTGTGGCCTGGGTGTAGCTTACACCTAGCCGTGGGCGTGTGGATCTGGTTTGGCCATCAGAGGAGGCTGGACTCTCTGTGGAAGAATAAGAACCTTGGTCTCTTCTGGATCTTCTTCGCCTTTGGCGATTTAACTGGTTGGTCAACTCTACGTTGGCGCGCAGTTGTTCAGTTAACTGTTGTCGACTCTGGGTCAATTCTTGGAACAGCGTATGGAACTCTTGTTTGGTAACCGGACCTGTTGGATCTGAAGGTCCGGCGGCATCTTGGTTTGATGGAGGCAATTGCGCGGTATTCTGCCTGTCCCGTCCTCCCTGATCAGCAGCTATAGAAGTAGTCCGTGTACTTACCATGGTGAGGTGATGAAAGTCCTTTCCTAGATCTGATGCAAATCTGAATAGAATGGAAGGGCTTCAAAGTTCTAGATCTGGATCTTCTTCTTGGATATATGCAATCCGATATAGATAGGAGATCCAAAGAGTAGGAGAAAAGTTGGGTTTTCTCAGTGAAAGCACCAAAGTGTTTGTACCAAAATTGGGCACAACACTCTTCGGAAGTTTTTGAAGAGATAAAGTGAAGAAATTAAATAAAAAAAAAGAGGATTATCTAACAAAAACTCCAAATTTCAGATATGAGAATAATTAAAATGCAAGGAGACACAAGAATTTAGAGTGGTTCGGCGTATCGCCTACGTCCACTATGAAGTTGATAGCTTTATTGATCTTTCTTTGAAAATTACAAGTGAATTCAATGAATTATATTAACTAGTTCGGACTATTGTTTTGAGCTGATTTTTTAACTTGCTAAAAATTAACTTTTTAATAATTCAAATGCTTTATTATGCAAATCCTAACTCTCATAGAAGATGAAAGCAGTGATTAAAATTCTTATAACAATTTTTACTAAAATTGTTACATGTTGTTCATTATGGTAACAAAGCATGTATTTCGTATGTAAATCTATGATGCAATTATAAAAGTGTACAGGATTTCACAAACTGGAATCAAAATGAAATTTTTGAAACGGAACCGAAATATCAAAATTTCACAGTGACCGGAACAGAAATGGAAAACAGAATTTTGAACCTTAGTAATTACATTAATTCTACTTTAATTTTTTTTTAAATTGGTATCTATATTTAACATTAATGAACTTATGATTTAATTACTTCAATTCAGAAGAAAAACAAACGATTATATCAGAAGTTGTATTATAATGTAAGGTTAGAGATTAAAGATTAGAGACCAAAGAAAAAAATTAAAGATAAATTACTTTGATGTTATAGTTTCCTTTTTTCTTTTATGTTTAAACCAAATTATAATATGAAAGGTAAACGAACAAAAGAGTTAAAGATAAAATAAAAAATAAAATGATAAATGATAAAGATAAAAAGATAAAAGATAAAAGTTATAATTTATCATTAACCTTATATGTGATATAATATAAATGATAAAGAGAAAAGTTATAAAACATAAAAGTTATAAAAATATAAAAGATAAAAGATAAAGATAAAATAATAAAAGATAAAAGTTTTCTATTTATGTTTCAAATGTTATAATTTAGTATCTATTGTGTTAATCTTATATGTAACGATTTTGTATTTTGAATAATAAAAGATAAAATTAAAATTAAAACTAAACATATAAAAGAAAAATGACTGTGCAATGTTACAAGAACATAAATGAACTTTTATTTAAAATGATTAAAGATGAATTCAGAATCTAAATGATAACAGACAAATTACTTTTGCAATGTTCGAATTATATATGTGATATTACTATATTTAAAATAGTAAAATAATAATATTTAAAGACTCAAAATAAGAATTAAAATATAAAATATAAATTATTTCATCACTTTAAATACATTAGAAATGATAAAAGTAAATGTAAACGTATAAAAGAAGCTTGTAAACTAAATTTCCTTTCTAATGATAAAAGTAAAAGTAAATGTAAACATGTACATTTGTGTAGCCAACTTAAGAAGAAAAAAATCACAAGCTTTGTGTTGATTATAACAATAACAAGCAAAAAAATGAAATAGAAGTATGATGTAGTCATTTTTTCGCTCTTTCTTTGGCATCACTAAACTCTAGTGCTAGCTGACAAATCCATACAAATAGCTAAACAAAATTTTAAAGATTGTCAATTACTGCTTTTGTGAAATTGTTAGTGGTCACAGTGCCTCTAAGATCACCAGTTCTATACTTACCATCATTAATTGTTTGAAGTATTGCATTTTGGAGAAAAACATCGGCTTTGTCCATCAAATTCAAAGCATCATCACTAAGCTCAAAAGAAGGGAAGTTGGATTCATTAGATTTTGAAATTCAAATGATCATATTCACTCACTTCGGTGATATGTACAAAAAAAGTGCATATAAAATAGGACAATTTTTGGTTTTAGGCTTCAACAAATATCATATTTTGGTTTTAGGCTTCAGCAAAAACTAATTGCCAAAGTAGGTCTCGTTTTGGTTTTAAATTGCGCAAATATAAAGTGCACAATTGTTAAATATTTTTAACTATAACTTGCACATTCCATAATGTGCAAGCTATATTTAATGCTTGCGCACTTATGGAGTGCGCAACCTCATTTTTGAGCATCAAATAGACATAGAGCACAGATCTGAGTTCATTTATCAATATTTCTACTTTCCTCCCCAAACCCTCCCCATTTCCCAATTCAAACCCATTTTTCTTCCATATCAAAATCCACAATCACCTTATTAACCAAATGGTTGCTAAACTATATATGGAGTCATCTTCTTCACCATTACAAAACAAAGGTAATAATTCATGTTTTTGAAAATTAAGATGTAATTTTGCTATTGTTGATGTTGTTGAAAATGAAGAGTTATTGGTGGTGGTAGTGTTAATTATTATACAATGGTGTTGTTGTTGAATTATTTGTTAGTGTTTGATGAACAAGGAAACCCTATTTAAGTAGTAGTAAATTAAAAACCATATTTTACACCTTAATTTTATTGTTTATTATGACGGTAGACATTAATGATTGGGAGATAGACGACGAAACATTGATGAAACATTTTGATGAGGTTGAAGGGAAAACCAGAGTTGCAAGTTCAAGTCATATTGACTTTGATGTCGATCATGTTCTGGAAATACAGTTCGAACCAGTACCGCGTAAATTCCATTCAGGATCATCAACCTTACACGCTCGTTTATGTGAAGTTGTTTCTGCGGAAATGCCCGGTCATCAACATACAGTTGGCGGAAATTTGCTGACGCATATACATTCTATTGGTCCATCCATGTCAAGGGGACAACGACCATGTCCAAATTGTTATTGCGGAGATATGTGTGTAGTGGTTGTTTGTAGAAAGGAAAAGAATGCTAGACGAAGATTTTTCGGCTGTAGTTCTTACAGCGAACATAGATTGAATCCTCATGAATATGATTGTTGCAATTATTTTAAATGGATTGATCAACCCCTGTGCGAAAGGGGACTTGAGTATGCCCATGAACTACAAGCCGAAATAAGTCATTTGAAAAGTGTGAATGAAGAACTAAGGACAAACAATGGACGGCCTAGAATGTGGTAGATGTTTGAGACTTGGTTAAGTTGTCATATTTGGATTTTATGTTGAACCGTTGTATTTGTAATATGTTGTTGCGAAAATGTTTCTATTTGTTGTAACCCGTAACGTGTGCATGGTAGATAGTTTATTATGTTGTTGAAATTCATTTGATAGTGTTGACTTTAATGATGAAATATATTGGTTACGTTATTATATTGATTTGCTTGTTTTGGTTTTTTTAAAGATTGAGTTGACTGCTTTTGGTTGAAGATTGCCTGCGGAAGCAAAATCTACTTAGAAAAAATAGGTAATAATTCTTCAAATTGATGTTTATAGTTATGTTAGTGAACAAAAACTATGAATGTGGTATTGGAACTTATTTTGCAGATAATGTCAAAGGTTCCGACTATATTTTACTTTGATGGTGAATTGTTGGTTGATGATGAAGGTAAACCTAGATATGTGGGCGGGAAGCGAAAAGGATCGACAATAAAAAATCATTGTAGTTTCGAAGAGCTTAAACAAAGGGCATTTGAAGTGACAAAAGAAAATCCTGTGATATATGATTTAAAATTAGCGGTGAAATGGGTTCGGGGTGATGGTGCATCCGCTATTGATTTGGAAGACGACGAGGATTTAAACTCCACCTTTTCAGTTGGAATGAGAGTGATAGAATTCTACGTTGTGAGAGTGGAACATTAAAATGTGGTTGAAACACAAGCGCCAGTAATCTCTGGGGATGAGTATATGTACACCACACAGTTACAAGAAACACAATGGTCGGCATATCCATCGTATCTTTCAAGCCATCACGGTGGAGAGTTTACAAACTTACTTCATAGGTACAGTGGAATGGCTGGAGTCTCTTCTAGTTAGGAACAAAATATGATGCAGAACTCTATAAATCCAAATCAGTCACAAGCGTTTGAAAAGTGAGTACTATATACGTTGGCACTTGTATTTTGACTTACGTTAATACAAAATATATGACCTTTGTTTTTTGTATTCCTAGGGTCGAAGATGCATTTACTGGTTGTGATGACGATGGTGCCGATGATCATGTTCTTACTCCACACGAGATTTGTGGACAATTGGATAGCATGGAAGTAGCTTGTGTGGATGATGAGGATAGAACTTGGATCTATCAAATGGAAGTTAACAATGATGCAATCATATATGCAGGCATTGAGGAGGCTGATGATGTAAATGCGGAAGAAGAACAAATCACATATGAAGAGGCTCTAGCCGATGATTTATGCACGACATCAATGATGGTGAAATCAATAATGGAAAATTGTAAACTAGACGTGGAAGTTTTTGGAAGAGAATGTGCGGAGAAAGGTCCACGAGTTGGGTTAATTTTTGAAAGTAAGCAGAAGCTTGTTGAACAGTTATGTTAATGGGCGATTAAATGTTCAGTTTCGTTTCAAGTTCTGAAATCGCGTGCAAATCAATACACGGTCCGTTGTGATGTGGAAGGAACATGCCCTTGGCGAGTTCATGCAAGCCTTTCGGTAAGAAAAATATCAAATTTGTGGAAGATAACTACATATGGCGGCGATCACACTTGTTTAAATGCAACCATTAACTCAAACCATCGACAGGCAACTGCTAAGTTTATATGCAGCAAAATACTTCCGTTGATTAAAGCTGAAACAAACATGACTGCAAGAACTGTTCAACAGACAATATCCAACATGTTTCCTATTAAAGTGAGTTATTTTCGAGCCTGGCATGGGCTGTAGAAAGCTGTTGCAATGATTTATCGCGATTGGGAATCGTCGTACACGGAATAGCCGAAATATCTTAGAGCCCTACAATATGCCAACCTCGGAACCGTATATGATGTTATTCATAGTCGTGGTGTTTTTGATGGTGCTTTTTGGGCTTTCGGACCTTCAATTCAAGGCTTCGACCACTGTCGACCCATATTGTCTATTGATGGCACTAATTTATACGGGAAGTATCTGGGTACATTACTAGTAGTGTAATGTCCCGTAAATTTTAGATAATTTTATTTTTTTATTTATATATTAATTGAAATTTTGTGAAACTTCAAACAATAAAATTTTGAAATTTAAATTTGATATTTGAAATGCGTCTATTTTAACATAGCAATTGGTTAATTTTCATCAGATAATTTGGAAGTTTATTTTCTTGTGTAATTTTATTCCAATATATATCAGTTAAAAATTGATGATAATAAAAGTGTTCCGAAACCTAAATATGTCAACATGAGAAAATTTATTTATAACACTCTAAATCAGACTGCAAAATTCGTTTCGTGAAATTCGGACGTTTCTACCTCCGTTTGGATTTTTCCGTACATAATAGCAGCGTTTATCGGTACTGATTATCGAGTTTTGATCGGATGATCGTACCACTGATATCTTTATACCACTTTGATCGTCTCGTCGTGCTGATCTCCACAGTATATTCAATTGTTAATTTCGACGACCGGTGCATAGTGGAATCAGTAAATAACGATTTCGTATCGGTATCGGTTTTAAAACCTTTTGGTTTCTTACACCATTTTATATTCCACCGTTTAAACCATACATCCTCTTGTTTTAATATTCCTTCAATTGATTTTGACCGTGACCATTCGTTGTTCAACATTTATTTGGTTCATTGATTTTTTGTTCCTGCTTCTTCATTTACCTATTTCGTTCTTCATAGAGAAAAAGTTTTGTTACTGTAGCATTATATTCAGATCTACCCCTTCTTTTTCCAATTGCCTAAATACCCAAACCATTCCTACCACTTTCCCATGCAACTCAGTCAGCAAATCACTACCGCACTTCTCCCTTTACCAAGCTCAACTTCCTCTCCCTCCACGCAAATTCTCCCTCACTACAGCACTGAACCCAACTGCTCTGGCTCCCTTGCATAGTCGCTGCTGAGACCTCTGCTCGCTGACTCCCATCTTCTCCTGCCATGGCAGCACGCAGCTGCCCTCCTCACTGAAAATGGTAATAATATATATTCATATATATCTAATTCGCATTTTTCCTGTGCTTTTCCATTTTGTTTGAAAGACTTGCCGCACCCTCTGTCTGTCCTTTTTTTTGTATATAATACAAGTTATTTGATGCTGTTATATATAGTCAATAAATTACTTTAAAACTAACTTTTATGTTGTTCGTATATATAAATATGTAGAGGTTTATATTTTGTTGTATATAATAGGTTGTTATATGAATTTGCTTTTAGATGAAGTGGTTATAATGCCTATTTATACAGTGCATATCTGTTGTATGCATTTTTAAGTTTATATATATATATATTAGTATAAGCTGTATTTTCCCATGAAATATATTGTAGCATATGCTCTGTTTCTATGTTTTATACCTTACAATGGTAAAGATGCGTGTATATATATATATGAGTTCTTGCTTACTATATTTAGTATAAAATACTTTGTATATGAAAGTTTAAGGGTGTTAATACAGTTTGTATGCATAGATTTTTCCTGTTTACCTATATATAAGTAAACTCATATATACACTTGGATTTTTAAATAAATGTTGTTTATATAAGTTATCGTGGTGACAGTTCATACGATTGACTTGAATTATATGTATAAATATAGTTAACGAAGTATGTGGCATTGACTTTTAGGATATATACATATATCGTTTTAAAGTATAATGTATATAATTGGTAAGTAATAATATATTTAGTTGTACGTATAATATATATATATATATTCTTCCAAGTTTACAGTATATATTAGTATGTATATATATATATTAGTTTTTATATATGTTTGGAAAGGTAGATTTTATTATAGGAACTATTTTATTTCATTGTGAAAAGGTGAAGGTTATACAGTATATATAGGTTGTATATGTGTATGCGTGAGTTGATTTTTCCTTATATATGTTGTGTGTGTATATATATATGTGTTAGCTTACTAAGTATATATGATATATTGAGTTCTTTATGGGTTGCTTTTATACAATCTGTTCACATTTACATGTCTATATAAGCCAAGTTACTGTAAACATATATATATATATATAGTATGTGTGGGTAGAGCTTGTAAATTAGTTTGCATATCAATATATATCTGATAGTTCATTGGTATAAGAATCTGACTATTTTACAGGATCTGTATATATATTTTAAATATTTATGTTAACTTTAACAATGACCTTGAGATATATATAGATTTCGGTTTTGATATATATATATATGTTTAAATTTAATATTGATTTAAAAATGTATATGTATTTTTAAATTGAATATTTATTTTAAGGAAAATAATATAATATATCTTGTTTCAATTATATCAAGCTGATTCTGTTTTGTCCTCATTAATTCCTCCTTATCAGATCCGTTCGTCAAATTCGTGCCAACCTTGCTTTGTTTTGGAATTCGTGCCCAGATTCATAACTCGTTTCATTTTCGACTATCTCTAGCCTCGAAAGGTGAGCAATCACTCACGATAAATGTTCTTATATTTATTAATTTTGATTTCAATTGAAACGTCAATTGAAATATGCTGCTGTTAGTTATTTAAATTGTTATATATATGCCATTATTTGTATCTGTTCACCTATGACATCTGACACCATTATCTGTTATTTATATTGATGATATATGCCTGTTACTATTGTTATTTTATTATCATATCTGTTATCACTTTGCAAGTTCCCTGTTAGTATAGAATTACTATGGGTTGAAATGATACATACCCGAACGATCTTGTAAAATAGGAGAAAATCGTTATGGATTGAAATGATAAACCCAAGCGATTTTCAATTAATTGAATTTGGGATTGCAGGTTGAAAAGATATTGTTAACTCCTCTTTAGCAACGGCCTACGAGTTAAAAAGCCTACGACCTAAGTGGTCTTGACGACTTACGACCTAGCAACTGAAGAGAACTTACGACCTAAAAGTTTCACGAGTTAGCGGACTACAACCTATAGCGGCTTACGACTTAACAAGTTTACGACTCAAGGGATCTACGACTTAAG
This sequence comes from Allium fistulosum, assembly GCA_030737815.1. NCBI lineage: Eukaryota > Viridiplantae > Streptophyta > Magnoliopsida > Asparagales > Amaryllidaceae > Allium > Allium fistulosum. Next base: position 942,180,434 of record CM060905.1, on the reverse strand, counting down.
GAGTTAGACAACTTACAGCTTAAGAGGCAGGATTGAGCTTAAGTGGTCCACGACTTAATAATGTACGAGTTAAAATGTCTACGACCTAGGACTCAGCGACTTAACTTGCCTAGCGACCCAACCTAAAGACAACGACTTAAGAAGAGCTCTGACTTAACAGTTTGCGAGTTAAAAGGTTGACGACCTACGACCTAAGAACATGGCGACCTAAAGAATGTCGCGACCTAACTGTTAAAGGAGGCTCTGCGACCTAGGGAAGTCTTGCGACCTAAGGACTTAAGAACAGAAGACCTTGCGACCTAAGATCCAGAAGGGCTCGCGACCTAAGAGCAGAAGTCTTGCGACCTTGCAACAGAAAGGATTGCGACCTATGGAACTCAACGACCTAAGGTAGCTAGCGACCTAAAAGACTTAACAACCTAAAGTAGTTAGCGACCTAAGGGACTTGACGACCTAAAGAGGTTAGCGACCTAACTGTTAAAGCATGTTCAGCGACCTACGACCTAGAGCTTCCACAGCTATTCTTTAACTCGCGTGCGACCTACTACTTGATCAAATGAAGCCCAGTACAGTCTTACCAGCTAACTTCTGAAGCCACAAGGGGACAGCGACCTAGCTTAGGTCGCACGCGACCTACGACTCAACTAAGGTCGTACGCAACCTAAGACTTAGGCAAATTTCCTGCCCAGAAATCAGCTCCTATAAATAGGACATCACTTCCAACATGAGAGGGACTTTTGGCCATTCATTTCTCCAAGCGCCGTTACGTTATCGAAGCCTCCTCTCATTCAGCAATCAAAGATCTTCAAGCATTCGAGACACTACAACAATCTTCGAAAAAAGCTCCTTACATCCAACACGGATTCGTCGAGTTTCATCATCAAAGATCGAGCTAGTAGTCAAGAGTGTTTTCATGATCAAGTTGTATTGTATTTTGAAGGATATTGTATCAAATTGTAACCGAATCAGCAATAAAAGACTATAAAGTGGACGTAGGCTCAATTACGGGCCGAACCACTATAAATCTGTTGTTCATTTACTGCTTTTCTGCTATTTTCAGCTTATATTCTGTCCCTGTATCAACGGGTGGTGCTTTCACAATTCTATTACACACACCGGGTGTTAGCGTTCACTTTTTACCGTTAACATTTTGGTGCTTTCACTGAGAACCCAACTCAGGCGATCATCCACCGTTGCTTCGCAAAGACTCATAAAAAGAACCTCTCTTAAAAACCAGATCCGAAATAATGGCCCCTGGAAGAAGAGGTAGACCCATCAGATCTGGAAATGCTCACGAAGGAACTTCCGCTTCCCCAACAACAGACCAAGCAACTCCAACCGTTGGAGTCACCAGGGCTGAATTGGATGACGCAGTTTCTGGATTATACCAACAAATTGAAACTCAAAATGCTTTGATGATGGATAGAATAACTGCCCTGTTCGGGGCAAATCGTCAACCAGAAAACCATCAAACCACCCTTCCTGAAATGCCACCTTTCCAAGATGATGGTTCTATGCCGCAACCAACTTATCATGAACATATGCCCGGGCAAACTTCCGAGGGAAGAACTGGTGCTTGCCCGGAGGTGTCTTTGAACAATAAAGAGTACCTGTCTGAAATGGTTGGCCGCATCATGAAAGAGAGCATGCAAAGGGAAGAGGATGAGGCTGACTGGGGATTCGCGCCAAGCAGAACTCCATTTACTGAAAGGATCCTGAGAGCGGAATTTCCAAGGAAATTTGCACCTCCTACTATCCAAGCCTATAGGGGAACCACTGACCCTAATCATTTCCTATACAAATACGATTGGCATATGACCGGTGCAAGAGCATCAGACGAGATCAAGTGTCGATACTTTCCGGTATACCTCGAAGGCGTGGCTTTACTTTGGTTCACAAAGCTTCCAGTTCGGTCTGTAGATAAGTTCTCCGACTTAACGCAAAAGTTTAAAGAACAGTTCAGATTGTATGCTTCAAAAGCTAAGGATATAATGTCACTGTCTAACCTTGAACAAGCGCCCGGAGAATCAATCAAATCTTTCTTGAGCCGTTTCAATATAGCTTTAGCCGAGGTAGAAAATGCAGAACCACGCATGATCCTGACTTATTTGATGCGAGCCATTGATAAATCGAGTAAATTTGGGATATGGCTAAAGATGAAGGAACCGAACTCACTTGATAAATTCTATAAAAAGGCCGACGAGTTCATTCGCCTTGAAAGCCTTTCTACGACGTCGAAGGTGGTTGCTGCCCAAACTAATAACAACAGTGTCCCATCTAAGAAAAGAGAATCTGAAAGTCAGAAAAGGGAGAATGAAGGAGGAAAGAACCAGGGAAATGAAAAGAAACCTCGCCGCTTTAATTCTTCGGATTATACTCCTTTAACTGATACACCAAGAAATATCTTTTTTGCAACAAAAGACGTTGTCCGGTATCCTAAGCCACCTGAGATGACAAAAGGTGCAAAGAGTAATGGAAAATTCTACCAGTTTCACAATCAACCTGGCCATGACACTGACCAATGTCGCCAGTTAAAGAAAGTGATTGAAGAATTGCTGGAACAAGGTAAACTCCAACAATACGTTAAGAGAAGCGGAGTCGATCCAACCTCATCCACTCGGGATCAACAACACCCTACCCATCAATCCGATTCTCACAACAACACTACAGTGCAAGATTCAGAAAAGCTTGCCATTAATGCTATCACAGGGGGACCATACCCAGCAAGCAGAAGTTGGGATGACTACTAATTACCCACAAAACTGCGGTTGGGGCATCTCTCACTTTCTCTGGCATAAAAATCCAAAAGCTATGAATCAAGCACAAATGGAAATCCAGCTTGGAGATTCTGAAACAACAATAACTAGCATTCATTTTTACTTAACAGCATTGCTTGAATTTGTAAAGATAATGATGGATGTGTAACTTCTGCATTGTAAACCGCTGAGAAATCAGCGTGACTCAATAATGAAAAACTATGCATTCTGTGTTTTCTATTATAAAATGCCTGTTATATTTCGATGTGTAAATACTCTAAATGTATTGCTAAAATGTCGATCTAATACTGCAGGTCATTAAAGCAAAGCTCACCCATCGCAAAGCTAAGCGAGCCTTACAAGTCATTTATTAAAGCAAATTTCAAGCAACAAAAATTCCAAACTCAAATCCCATACAAGAGGAGCTTCACATAAAAGTTGACGGCTCCACTGTGTCAAGCCCTCGTTAACTGGTTGCGATCGTTGATATAAAAAGGCATCCAACCAAATAACTTGCGTTTACTCTGTGGAGTCATTCAACAGTGAAGTCTACTTCTTCGGATAAAGCAATTTACTTGCAAAAGAAAGGAAGATGCGCTTGGAAACGATGATAAAGGATTGCAGATTGGCGGATGATGATACAATATGAGCGGACAAACATGGAAGTAGCCAAAGGGAGGTATGCCTCTAAACAGGAAAGCCGGTAGATCCACTAAAGGGATACCTTCCCAAGCAGAAGGAATAAGACCCTCGCTAACTGATCGTGATGCATCCGATCAGGCAGCTTGTGTCCATCCCATGGATCTACTTGCCCCTAAGACGCAACCTTCCTGGCACACCAACCAAAGCCCTCTAACGAGGCACGCCAATAAATGGGAGTGCTTTCCTCAATCAAAAAGATAGGTAGGACCACCGAAGGGGCACCTCGTTAATTGATTGCGATCGTTTGTACAAACAAACATCCAATCAAGCAACTTGCGCCTATCCCGTGGACCCCTCCGACCATGAGAAAGTAACTTCCAGGCAATCACAAGCCCTCTTCGGAGGCACAAGCCCTCTTCAGAGGCACAAGCCCTCTTCGGAGGCACAAGCCCTCTTCGGAGGCACAAGCCATCTTCGGAGGCAAAAGCCCTTTTCGGAGGCACATTTCACCTGTGTAGAAGTGCAAAATGCTTCTCTTCGGAGACCCACTTCACCAGTGATGAAATACTAAAAAGCCCTCTAGCGAGGCACGCCAATAAATGGGAGTGCTTTCCTCAATCAAAAAGATTGGTAGGACCACCGAAGGGGCATCTCGTTAATTGATTGCGATCGTTTGTACAAACAAACATCCAATCAAGCAACTTGCGCCTGTCCCGTGGACCCCTCCGACCATGAGAAAGTAACTTCCAGGCAATCACAAGCCCTCTTCGGAGGCACAAGCCATCTTCGGAGGCACATTTCACCCGTGTAGAAGTGCAAAATGCTTCTCTTCGGAGACCCACTTCACCAGAGCTGAAATGCCAAAATTGCTTCTCCTCAGAGACCAAAATTGCTTCTCCTCAGAGACCAAAACTGCTTCTCTTCGGAGACCAAAAGTGCTTCTCTTCGAAGACCAAAATTGCTTCTCTTCAGAGACCAAAAGACCTCTTCAGAGGCGTACTTCACCTTGCTTGAAGTACCAAAAATAAACCCTTTACTGGGGCATAAAATCAAAACCTTCTTCAGAAGTTCATTTCATTTTACAGGAAAATTCACTTTCAAACAAATAAAAGTGATCATTCCCAGAAGTCGAAATGTTCTTCAGGAAGAAAAAGAAAATAAAAATTTCTCCAAAGACAAGATATACTCTATTAAAAAGCAGAATAATTCTTCCCTGAAAAAGTGGAAAGTTATTCTCTAAAATAAGAGTATCGGTCTTGTGAAAGCAAGAAATATTACAATATACTTGTGGTATGGGGGCAGCATTATACAACTCAGTTACAGTAATAAAAGTAATATACAAGCGACATACCACAAGTTCATTGCAATATCACGTAATAAAGATGTGGAGTAAATGCGTTCTTGAAACACAGACAAAAAGTTTGTACAAATAGAAAGAATCGTTTACTCTACACTTCAAATGAAAAACAGATGTATTCCTACATACACAAGGATTTGTACAAGAAAAATATCTATTTATTTCAACACTATGAGAAATTTTTTACATTGTACAGGTTACAAAAAGAAGCGGAGACCGGTATCCGCACAATCCCCGGTCAATACAAAAAGCAGAAAAGACAAAATCAAACTCATTTCCCCTTCTTCCCACCCTTGGAGCTTTTAGCCGGCCTGGTAGTTAGCTTCGTAGGCCGTATCGGAGAAGAAGGAGAAAGAGACTCAGCCGGATCAATCACTGCTTCATCCCCAGCAGCAGAAGAACTCTTCTTTCCTTTCTTCGAAACCGCACGCTTTCCCTTCTTCTTGGAAGAAGACTCGCTCCCCGGAGCAAGAAATGTAGAAAGCTTTGTGTCGTAGTCAAAAGACCGCTCCGGGGTCTTCTCGCTATCTTCCAGACCTTCTGCCTTATGTTATTCGGAAGCAGGTGGTTCGTCTAAACCTTGAAGGGCTGCTATTGGTTCTTCCTGTGAACCTGGTTGAGAAGCTGGAAGAGGTATAACTTGAGGAGGAGGAGGAACGACAGCTGAAGAAGGAAGAATTGGTGCAGTTTCCGGCACGACTGCTGCATAATAAAAGAAATCAAAATCAGTATTCTCCGAGAAAAAAGAAGACCGTGAAACGTCAAAGTTACCTGGAGAAGCCGGTTTAGCGAGATCAATCTCAAATTCCTAAGCTTGGAAGTCCTTCATTGCCTCTTCCTCTGTAGGGGTGGTTATAGTTTCTTTGTCAACCTTAGCGGGAGGCGTGGAATGAGAACTGGAGCCAGTAATATCCGCATAAGCTAAAGCCGAAGTATAAGCAGGAGCAATAGGAGGTGTTTCTTTCTCAGGAAGCTTCTCTCCCGTCGCCTCGGCCCGCACTCGGATAAGCTGCTCTTTTCCTTTGGCAAGGGCAGCGCGATCGCTCTCACCTAAGTAGGTAGCTTGAAGATCTGTTTCAGAATATCCGGCACCACCAAATAAGTCAATGATTGCCTCCCATACTTCCGCTAAGGTGACTTCATATTCTGGTCCCAAAAATGAAAGGCTCCCACGCCCCAGGACACAATGCATATAAAAGTCGAACAGAGTCGCGTCAATGGTGGCTATGGTCGCCTTATGGGATTCTTCGGCTGCAGCTTTACCAGAGAGAACTTCATCACGTTCTCTTTCGGCCTTCAGTAGCTGAGATTGCAGTCTTATAATTTCTAAATCTTGAGAGCTGACTTTCTCTCGAAGCTGAACAGCATCATCGCGGTATTTTCTCGTAACCTGCTGTTCTGCTTCGAGTTTCACCTCAATATCTCTCTGAGCTGCATGGGCGTCTCGAACTTGTTTTTGAAGCATTTCTTCTTTCTGAGAATAAGAAGTGGAAGAAGTAGCAAGCTCTTTTTTAAGTCTTTCAACTTCAGCTTCGAGCTTCCCATAACCATCACTAATGCTTTTCATCTCCGCGTCATGCTGCTTACGCCATTTGTCCCACTCAGATTTATCATTTTCCATGGTCATCATCGCCTCAAGGTTCATATGGTTGACCCTTTGAAGCTCATCAACCAGCTTCTGCCATCCAGACATTCTTTCGATGTCAAGTTTCACAGCATCGACATTTTTCAGCATCGCCTGCTTATCAATGGGGACCAAATCCAAATCAAAACGCACTCCTTTCAGACACCAATTCGGAAATCGGCTCTGGAGTGTGGGAGGACCATCTCCAGCTTGGTACTGTGGCCTATTAATGATTGTCTGGATGTCAGACTCCTTAAGGGCAGGAGAACCAGAAGATGTATTAGGAGGAATAGAAGCGGTAGTCTTTTCCGAGATATTAGATGTATCTTTCTCGCCAAGTCTGATCCGTTTGCTGGAATCATCAGAAGTATGACTCTTCCCCTTGTCATCGTAAAATTTCCTCTTGTAAGGATCGTCACTTCTGCGGGAAGAGTCACGTCGCTCGTCCCTATTCCCATAGTATCCCTCATCTTCTCTCCGACGACGCTCTTCATGAGCTCGCCTCTCATGAGACTTTCTGGCAGCCCTCTCCTCATCAGTTTCCTTCACAGCACCGATATAACTCCTAAAGTCATAAGCCTCACGGCTTCCGTAACGCTGGAATTTTTTGAAGTAAGAGCCGCTTCGCCCCATCAAAGAACCTGAGATTGAAGAAAAAGACCAGTTTTAGAAATCCTCAAATTGAAGAAGCTAAGTGCATATAAGTGCCAAAATTCTAAGTGTGTGTGATGTGCAAACTACACGCGTCAGACTACAAACCACTTTTGGGTGTAGAAATGGCAATAAGTTGTGTGGAAGGCATTGTGGTTTGTTGCAAAGAAGAAGTTGCTTCGATAACAGGAGGGACCACTTTAGAAACATCATCTTTAAAGAGCTCCTGAGAGGTTATCATAATGTCACTCAGACTGTCAAAAGTATCATCGCCATGATGCATGGGAGAATTATCTTTTTCAACTTCCACCTCAGCCGTCTTTTCAAGAGTGTGAATATTTTCCTCCTCTTCAACAACCGAGGCAAGTGCTAACTTACTGGGCGATCCAGCAATGTCGGTAGGAGTAGAACACTTTACCAATGAAGTCTCAGCGGTAAGATCTTGCGGTAAAAATTCTTTAGCAGGAACAGGGGCATCTGACTCCTCAGTAGGAGAATCAGGGACTTCATGTGGCTGAGTGGAACGGGAAGGATGTAAGAGTCCAAATTCGTGGAGGAACTCATCTCTCAATAGAAATTGAACACTCCTCTCCTCAACCGGCACGGCCATAAGCCTCTCAAAGGTAGTCTTGTGACGAGGTTCCCTAGAGGGGGGAGGAAGCGCTGAAACAGTAGAAAAAGAAGTTAACACTTGACAATTTGGACTTCAAAGAATTTAGAAAACACAGGGAAAAGATAGATAATCTTACTTCCTACTCTCCAAATGGCGTAAAATCCCGGGGGACAACGAACAAAGAAAAACTGGCTCAGAAACCCAGGAACGCTTTCGGGAAGACCAATAATCAGTTTACGATTCCTGGCACTCCTTACAACTGTGATAGAGGGATAGTCTTTGTTCTTTGTAAATGAGCATAGAAAGCAAATTTCTCCAAAACTGGGAAAACGGTCCAGCATTCTCCTAAAAAGCACACACAGTCCCAGCAGGATGGCGTAGCCATTAGGATGAAGTTGAAAAGGGGAGATAGATAATCGAAGAAGAAGTTCTCGAAGACAGTCATTAAATGGGGGAATCGCTCCACTCAAGCACATTTGGCGGTTCACTGCGATAAAGCCGTGGGGCGGCCTATCAGCAGTGTCATTTACTCCAGGGAGCAAAGCGTCAGATTCAGCAATGCCAAACTGGGTGCATAGTTGACGGAAGACTTTATGACTCAGAGTGGTAGGAGTCCTTTCCGGGGGATCATTCAACGGAGTAGCGATTGGAAAAGCTTCTCCAGTTGGTTCCAAGTCTTCTTGATGAGATGCCATTCTACACAATCAGCTGAATGTTCAAAAGTGAAGGTGCACGTTTCCTAAAAGTGTGAAGTGCTGTGCAAAACTAATGAAAACAAGAAAAAACAAGTATAACTGGAATTAAACTAACTGACAATCAGTCGATTACGAGATTTCAGAACTTGTTGATACTCAAGTGTAGTGTTAATGCAGACAAATCAGTTTTAATTTACCATTACGATTTTGCTTTAATACTTCACTTGAGTTGGTTATTGTGTAGCATTTCACTCATACAGTTCATTTAATTTAATTTTCTCTTTATCAACTAATCTGTCATTCGATGTGGGCAGTCAGTGGCAGTATATTCGTCCCAGTATTCTGTGAATGTCGTGTTAAGCAGGTTATTAGCATTAAAGTCAAGACAGTGTGAGAGGTAACATGACACAGTTCAAATTCAAGAGTTCAGCCAACTTCTGTGCAAAATCATCTAAGTCTTAAGTCATTAAACGACCTATCATAAGTCGGAGCTTTTAGGTCGTATTAGGCGAGTCAAGATGTTCAAGGCATGTTCTCTTAAGTCAGATCATTCTAGTCTAAGAATTTGAAGTCATGGAGTTCAAGTTATTAAGTCGTTCGGATGGGTTCGCGAGTTACGAGCTAAGGGCTATCTCATCCACGACCTAGTCATTCAGATATGCTCACAAGTTAAATCCTTAAGTGCTAACTCGTCCACGACCTAAGGGCAAGCTACGAGTTAGGTTAAGCCATCAGTTTATTAAGGAGTGCTAACTCATTACCGACCTACGACCTACTTTAGGTCGTATATGATTTAGGACTTAGGTCTCAAGGTTTCTACTCAGAACGCGAAAGCCTTAAGTCGTTCGTCTTCTCCCCAATACATCAATTCGCTAACTCCTTAACCCGTTAACCCACTAGCTTCTCCTCCAACCAAGCCTCTCGTTCCCTCAGCGCATTTAATCATCCCGAAATCACCATAAACCCGGTCTAATGTCATTCCATCTCAAACCACGAATCAATCAAACTGAAATGCTGCTGTCCATCGTCTTGTTCTAACCGACTACCCAAAACCAGAACAAGCCGTCTCAAACCCATCAGTGATCAATTGAAACAAGGATTGCAGGGAAGTACGGCATGAGAAAAGGGGGGTCGATGGTGAAAATGGGATTCGTAATTGGGTGATAATCGTGGAATGAATAGCAATCGAATCCACTTATGCAATACGAAATCGAAGATGTCTGGCGATCGAGTAATTGAGTTTGTCTGAGAAGAACTTGAATGCTTGCGAATGACGGAATGAAAAAGGTGGGGGAGAAGAAGGAACGACCTAAGCTATTTATGCCCTGGGACAGTGAAAGGTGAATCGACATCTGGCTTACGACTTGTACTAAGTCGTTCGCGACCTACGACTCATCTTAAGTCGGTCACGGTCTAGTGCACTCATCAAGAAGCGAGCTAGGGAAATCGAAGCACACGACTTACGACTTAAGGCGTGTACTTCGAGGGGCAAATGTTAACTCCTCTTTAGCAACGGCCTACGAGTTAAAAAGCCTACGACCTAAGTGGTCTTGACGACTTACGACCTAGCAACTGAAGAGAACTTACGACCTAAAAGTTTCACGAGTTAGCGGACTACAACCTATAGCGGCTTACGACTTAACAAGTTTACGACTCAAGGGATCTACGACTTAAGGAGTTAGACAACTTACAGCTTAAGAGACAGGATTGAGCTTAAGTGGTCCACGACCTAATAATGTACGAGTTAAAATGTCTACGACCTAGGACTCAGCGACTTAACTTGCCTAGCGACCCAACCTAAAGACAACGACTTAAGAAGAGCTCTGACTTAACAGTTTGCGAGTTAAAAGGTTGACGACCTACGACCTAAGAACATGGCGACCTAAAGAATGTCGCGACCTAACTGTTAAAGGAGGCTCTGCGACCTAGGGAAGTCTTGCGACCTAAGGACTTAAGAACAGAAGACCTTGCGACCTAAGATCCAGAAGGGCTCGCGACCTAAGAGCAGAAGTCTTGCGACCTTGCAACAGAAAGGATTGCGACCTATGGAACTCAACGACCTAAGGTAGCTAGCGACCTAAAAGACTTAACAACCTAAAGTATTTAGCGACCTAAGGGACTTGACGACCTAAAGAGGTTAGCGACCTAACTGTTAAAGCATGTTCAGCGACCTACGACCTAGAGCTTCCACAGCTATTCTTTAACTCGCGTGCGACCTACTACTTGATCAAATGAAGCCCAGTACAGTCTTACCAGCTAACTTCTGAAGCCACAAGGGGACAGCGACCTAGCTTAGGTCGCACGCGACCTACGACTCAACTAAGGTCGTACGCGACCTAAGACTTAGGCAAATTTCCTGCCCAGAAATCAGCTCCTATAAATAGGACATCACTTCCAACATGAGAGGGACTTTTGGCCATTCATTTCTCCAAGCGCCGTTACGCTGTCGAAGTCTCCTCTCATTCAGCAATCAAAGATCTTCAAGCATTCGAGACACTACAACAATCTTCGAAAAAAGCTCCTTACATCCAACACGGATTCGTCGAGTTTCATCATCAAAGATCGAGCTAGTAGTCAAGAGTGTTTTCATGATCAAGTTGTATTGTATTTTGAAGGATATTGTATCAAATTGTAACCGAATCAGCAATAAAAGACTATAAAGTGGACGTAGGCTCAATTACGGGCCGAACCACTATAAATCTGTTGTTCATTTACTGCTTTTCTGCTATTTTCAGCTTATATTCTGTCCCCGTACCAACGGGTGGTGCTTTCACAATTCTATTACACACACCGGGTGTTAGCGTTCACTTTTTACCGTTAACAGATATATACCCGTATATATTTAAATTGCGGATTGAAATGATAAATATCCATATCACTTGACCATAGGATAGAAAATTTTATATAGACACTGTTGGTCTATATATAAATACTTTGAAAATGATTTCTATGGTTTGAAAAGAAATATATGGTTTTGATAAATATTGATTTTAAAGATTCATTAAAGTTGATTTAATAAAGTTGATAAATAATATGGCTAAGTATTTATTTAATATCTATATTTTCAAATATAGATCATAATGATTTGAAATTGATTTGAAATTATATTTATTTAAGAATTATACTTAAATAAGTTTGATTTGAAATGTATTGAATTTGAAGTTTAAAGAAGTGTTTTACAACTTGAAATTTGATTAAAGGTGACTTAAATGGATATTTCAAACTTATATATATTTAAATGGGATATTTTGTTTATTTAAATTTGTAAATTGAAGTTGTATTCAAATGATATTGAAATAATTAAGTAAATATTTCAAAACTAAATAATAGAAAAGTGAATTGATATATATATATATATATATAAGATTATCGAATTTAGTTTTGAAATGTTAAATATTTAAAGCTTTGAAATATATTGAAATTGAAATGGCTTATTTTATGGTTCAGATATGTATTTGAAATCGATAATTTGAAATGGTTTATTGAGAAGCTGAATCGAGTTGTAATTGATGATTTGAGATTTGATTAAATTAAAATTTTGGAATTCAAGATTTGAATCGATTTATGAAATTTGAGGAAACTATTTTATTTTATAAAGTAATTTTAAATTATATTTAAAACTATTGATATTTTACTTTATAAATTATTTTAATATAAACTATTTTAATATAAATCATTTTTAATGCAAATTATTTTATTTTAAACTATTTTAACTTGTAACTATTTATATAAACTATTTTATTATATATACTAATGTTAATATCTAAACTAAAAGGAAAGTGTTATGATTTCCAAAATGATATAATTTCAAAGTGTTATGATTTCCAAAATGCTATGATTTCAAAGCTGTGATTTCCAAAGTGTTTTGATTTTTTTTAGAAGACTATGATTTCGAAAGCGTTATAATTTTGGATTTTGATATGATTTTTGGAAATGGATATATTTGAAGTGAAATTTGATATCGTATTGATTTGGTTTTTGAAATGAAAATGATATTTTGGTTTTTGAAGTATAAACTATTTTGAAATGACCACGGTGTTATAATAACGATTGGTTGTTAAAGAGACTGGGATCGGATATGGACATACTCTCTGTCGATACCGAAAACCACTTTGACAACTGTGTACGCGGTGGAGTTTCCAGAATGAAGTAGGATGGTGGCGACGATCCTAAGGTATATGCGTGGACCCAACTCCCGTGAGTTGGCATAAGGTGGCTAAAACAGGAGCGATCTCGGGCCAATGAGGTAGCACCTCTTATCGGATGCACTTCTTCGATACCATTCTATTACTTTGTGATTGATTGGGTGCACCCCTTGATTTGGGAGTGTTGTCCGAGGTGGAGCAGTAGTGGCTGCTATGTGTTTCCATCAGTCCGTGTGCGTAATTGGTATATCTACCTTGGCATTGCCTTGTGTGCCGTGTCACCTACCAAATCGAGCTTTACTACGAGTTGTGATTTCTCCCGTAGCCTGTGGAGTATCGAGGGTAGCCCCCATTTTGGGAGTATGATAATACTGGATAGACTACTGGGACTATTACGTGTTAAGGGCTATATGGGTAACCCCTTAATTGTAACGACCCAGAATTTCCGTCATTTGAAATTCAAATATTTAATTGATTTTAAATATTAACAAGTAAGATTTATAAGCCGAATGAATTATAATTCGAATATAGTGATTTAATTGTTTAATTAAATCGATAATTTAATATTTGAAATTCCAGAAATAATTGGAAATTGGGTTTAATGTGTATAAAAATGATGTATAAAGTTATATTAAATCATATTGGAGTTAGAATGATGTTATAGAACTTTTAAAATTGAATTAAAAGTTAATTTGTAGAAATTGAATATTTTAATATTTAATCGACGAGTAAAAATGACCATTTTTCAAACATTCTCGGAATTTGACGAAACTAGTTTCATCGGATCCGTAATGTTATATTATTCTAAGATTTCAAATTTCGTGTCAATCGGATTTACGATTTGTCCGGGGCAAGCTGAGACGCATAGAAATCATTTTAATCGATTTAATTTTAAATTTGATCGTTTATTTCTGTAACTCGCACATATGACCGAATTAGCTCCCGAAACACGTTCCATTGTGTTCGGAACACGGGTAAAACCTTATGAACGCCTGGCGGCACGTGTGATTTGGAGTTCGTTTGTAAATGCTTGTTATAATTGGATTTAATATTAAATTAATAGGGTTATACGTATATATATACATTTAGAGGGCCAAAAACCCTAGTTTTCTTATGAGCCGCCAGTGTATGCTTCCAATGGCCGAAAAATGTCAACCTTCTCCTCAAATTTTCTCTCCATCCACTCATTAATAGCAGAAACTTCCAACTGGAAGATCAAAGAGCTTGTCGAGAGCTTCAGATCCAACGGTGGATCTTGCATGTTGTTGTCGTTTAGAGGTGTATTTTGGTGCCGTTCGTCGTGCTTTCACGCGCGTTCTTTGATGGACTGGAGGCGCCGAGCTCCATGATACTCTGGCCGATGGGGTTGTTCGAGATGCCCTTCGATATGGTAGGATTTGATCGAAGTATAATGCGGCAGGAAGGTCGTGATATTCGAGGGTTTTATGGCGGCATGGGTTCATTTGAACTGGAAACGTGTGTTTGTGGAAGAAGACAAGTGAGCGGCCTGTTACGTTCAAAACAAAATCAACGGCCGGATTGAGATGTAGGGTTTTAAAATAAATTAAAGTGAAATTGATTTATATATTAATTCGTGCGACTTCTAAATTGCATAAATTTTTGATGTGAGGTCCGTTTCGCACGAAACGACTTGCGTTGGGTTCGTTTCGACAAGCACTACGCAATGGAGCTAGTTTGGAGTCGATTGGAGCTAGTGTGAATTTTGAGTAAAATTAAACGCGTGTTTAATTTTATTCGAAATAAAACACTACAACTGTTATCGGAAACTCAAGGTGAGAACTCCTCACTCAATCGAAATTGTTTCGATTTAAATTTTAAATAGTTAAATTTAAAATTGCTTGATTGTGTGATTGAATGATGATTGTTATTGGATGTGTTTAAATAGACCCTATACGCTGCATATTAAGCGGAGGTTATTTTATTAAAAACATATACCGCGATATTCCATCTTGAAGTGGAATTGGTATTATATATGTATTTGGAGTTGATTTCCCGCATTATATAGCGGATGAGACCCTATAGCATCGCATAATAGCGGATAATATTTATAAATCCCATATACCGCGATATTCCACCTCGAAGTGGAATTGGTATTGTGCTAACATCTGTGGATGCAGGGAAACAGGTTGGAGGGATCCAACTGGATTCCTCAAACATTTGAATTTATTTCAATGTTGTGTGTTGATTATTTATAATCTCTGTGTGATTATCTTTGTGATTGAAATTGTTGAAGGCTATAGGTTAGTCGAATATATCTTTGGTATCCTTGGATACCGAAAATAAATAAAATTGGATTTTCGAAATTCAAGTTGAAAATTTATCGAAAAACTTATTTTTGAGAATTGGATAAATTAAAAAGGAGTTTTAAAAGGATAAAGTTATTTTTGAACCATATTGAATAAAATTTCAAATTACGGGAAAAAGGGCTTAATAAATGGATTTCAAAAATATTATTTATAAGTTGAAGAATTTATTTAAAATTTTGATTTTTAAATAGATTTGAATCATATGGATGTTTGAATCGTATTGGATGTTGAATTATTTGATATCCCAAATATGTGATGCTTTGTGATATATCATGTTCTGTGTTGTGATTTGTGATCTATTTATCTATGATATGAATATCTGTGATCTGTGAATTAAAGATAAGCATTATAGTTTATACCGCTTATCAACTATATTTCTGTGTTTTGATCTGTGATGGTTGAATGTTGTTGCACTATTGTGTTAAACCCTTGGACTACACAATACACACACCAATGTGGATTTCACGTGGAAATCGGTTAAGTCACAGATTTTTGACAGTTCTAAAGATTGAATTTTTGAATCCAAATTAGTTCTGGAAATTGGAATTGAAAGTTTTTGAAAATGAGTTTCAAAAATAAGAGTTATTTTAAATAACTTAATAAAATTGAAATTCGAATAATGTGATTTAAATTGGAATTCAATATTTGAAATTGAATTCAATAATTTGGGAATTTTGGTCTAAAAGATTATGCAAGTATAAAAGGTGCTTATATGGGTTTTTTTACCATTTAGAATATGGTTTTGGAAATTTAAATTTATATTCAAGTTTTATACTTGGACGGCTTTAACCTGTGTAATTGTAACCAGTTTTTCCCAAAACGAAAACTATCTGTTTTCAGATAATAATAGCTTTCATAAAGTGAAAGGATTTCCAATTTGTATCGAAACATTTCAAGTTGAAATGAAATTGTGAACGGTTTGGAAAAACTATGAATTAACCTTTGTGAAGATGATTAAGCTTTATCTTGAAATCAAAGAAGATTTTAAAAGGTGTATCTTTTATATTATAAAAGACTTGAATTGTGAATAGTTTTGAAAGCTATAAGTTAAATCTTGATTTAAAGATTTAATGGGTTAATCCAATTGAAATGGGAAATGATTTGGGAATCTGTGAATGAATCTTTGTGAAATTGGGTGAACTTTGTGAAGTAAATCTTTTTGTTTAAAGATTTAAAATGGTAATTTGTTTAAACCATTTAAAGGAAAGGATTTGGGTAATGAGTTGTGCCTTAATTTAAATCCCTATATCCATATGTTTTAAATATTGTGCTCACTATTTGGTTTAGCCGAGAAAGGACCTTTGTGTCATATAACCCATTCCGAATAAGTGATACGACGATATGGATCGCATTGAAGACCGGTGGTGAAGGCCGGGTATTTGTGAAAATGATAGGATGACCTATCGATTGTCTCTGCACCGTTAGCTATGGTATATAGATTTCCTTTGTGATGGGAAGTTCGATCGGGATTGTCAATACCCGGATTGCAAGGGCTTCTTTGGAAGTGCCTTCGGTTTTGTTCGAACCCGAAACAGACTTGTATGGTTACATGTCTGACATTACACTTTGAGATATAAAGCAGATTCCTTTCAAATACATTTCTGTTGGTGGTGGAGAATTTATTCTCTTAGCTTAACACCCTTCTCTGAGACGTACGAGCTCAGAGGTTATGTAGTTGAAGGTTATCAGCGATATATTCCCAATTTGGTAATGTGGCATGCTGAGTGTTGCTTTGTGATGATTATTTATTGATCATTTGTTGATCAAAGCGTGGCTTTGTGAAAAAGCGTAGCTTTGTGGACGAGACCTCTTCGGACCTCACAACCCGGAAATGGTCGAAACAGGAATGATGCGGCAAGGTTATGAAGGTCGCTCCCTTTAGGGTATGTCATTTCCTTCTGGAAAAGGGTGGTATCAGGTATGGAGCCCTGGTATTTAACCTATGTGGTTGCTCCAATCTCATTTACTATGTGATTGTTGCTGTGTGATCGAGGCGCCTCGGATAAAGGTCCCAAAGGAGCAGGGGGTGGCATATTCGTGTAGTAGTTACCTAGTATAAGAGGTAACCCGGCCTTGTGTTGGCAGAGAGCAGGTTGACTCTCAGGACGTCCCGCCAGAGGCGTACCCATTGGCAGTAGGAAGTTCCTTAGCCTGACCATTTGTTGGAAAATCCAAAGAAACAATACAAGCCCTTTACGATTGCAATTGTATAACCTGTTTCCTCAGGTGGCAGCTATAGCAGGCATAATACAATTGTACCTATGTTAATAATTTTTGTTTGAACTCCGATCTGAAAATTTTATACATGAAAATTGATCAGAGAATCGCCACGAACCTAACTTTATATATAAAAATATAAAATTTATATTTTCGGCATTACTAGTTATTAATTAATTTCTTTTTAATTGATTATCGTTGAAATTAAGCGGTGTTACATTCCCTTTGCTTAAAAGAATTTCATCCCTAAAATTCTCAAGGATAGAATCATGTAACATAGCACGCAACCATTCTAGCTATTCATTTAACTAGTGTACAACCAGATTAATATTGTATTTTCGAAATGTTTTCTACACTATGCACTAGTAATAATATCAAAAGAGTTTTTCTTTTGCGTAGTAAGCATATTCGACTATCATAAGAAGAACTCTCCTCCAAGTCTGCGATTGCATTGTGTGTGTGGTGGGAGGTCTTATGGTAGTTTCATTTTCCAAAAGCATTGCGGATTTCAATGTTGAAATTCTTTTGTTGTTTGTTTTAAAGATAAACTGTTTTTAGTTCTCACACCAGTCCCATGACTGACCAGGAGTTTATTGTTTCCTTTCTAAACTCTGGGTGCCCATCATTTTCCACACGGGCAGCCTAGAGTTAGATTTTCAGGTCATTCTGGATTCAGGAGATGTTGTGGAGCTCAGTGGCGAGCTGGATGGCGAGGCGTATCCCTTGTATATGATATTATCTTTTCCGCTGTAAAAAAAAATTCATTCGTAAGGACAAGTTTATATAACTGTCCATTTATGTATTGTATTGTATATTGTTGTTGTACACTCTTATGATGATGTAATGTATAAACTGATATAGTTCTTTGATTTAAAGATTATTCATTGATCTATTATATGTTGTTCCGCTGCGAATGTGAGATTCTGATATTGTTTTTGTTGCTTTTTCTTTTTCTTTCTTTCTGTCTTCTTCTACCTCTTCTTTTTAACCATAACAATTCGGTTTTCCGGCATTCGATTGCTCGGCAATTGATATAGTGGACGTATTAATGTCGATTTTCGGAAGTCAAAAATCTCGAATCGTTACATTGACGCTATTAAAAAGTGTGTTTATTTTATATTAGACATTATTATAATATCGAATATTACTACATAGTAGATAGTTTAACGGATCCTTAGAGGATGGTTATCCCAAACATCCTTTGAGTTACTTGTATTTCAATTGATATTTCACTTGAGTTGGATTTATCGATATAAGAATGTTAATCTTGACTCGAGTGTTTTGTGTTTTGCTTTACGCTCGGGTCAGACTGAGTGATACAGCATTTGAAACTCACCTTTAGAGTTGGAGCTTAGCTTGGAGATCCAGTTATCTATCGATTCTGCTTTCAGTTATTCAGTTGATTCCAGTGATATATTCTAATCTTGTATTTGATTATTGTATTGAGACATCAATATATTCGAGACTTCTGTTGTATCTTGTTTAACTCTGTTATATATATAGTAGCTTCATAAACTACTATTCTTTTGTTTCCGCTGCATTATTGTTATATTACTCTATGTCTGCGATCTATGATTATTTTATTTACTATATATGGTGAGTTTTGCCAAATTTTATTTACAATCCATTGTTTTGAATAATTCAAGTCCGGCATGTGTGGATTTATTGTCGATTTGAATAATCCAAAATATAGGGTCGTTACATGTGGTATCAGACCCAGGTTCTAGGCAAAACTTAGCATATATGGTAAATTTATTTACAAGATCACTTTCCTTCGAGCTTGAATTCCTTCCTCTTTGACTCAGTTTCCTTTGAATTTTGGAACGTTCCCCTCGGTTCCAAATCCATTCTTGTCTCCCTCTATTCATGTTTTCTGATCTTGGAGTATCCCATAACTCCACTTCAAATGATCTCTATAATAAATCGGCGGTCTCACCAATCTTTGAATGATTTGTAAAGGGGTGAAACTCCTTTACAATAGACATTGATTTACCGGAGATTACTAAATCCTCGGTTTACGATGCTATCTATCTCTAGCCATTCCGAATTCTACCTCTTATGATCTGATGTCGATTTGATTCAGAATTCCGCATCAATCGTATTCTTGAAGTCACGGTTGACCCGGTTAAGGTTACCCACGATTTATATAAATTTATCCATCTTCCAATTTGATTTTCAATCATCTCATCTCCCTATCGAGTCTATCTTTTAGTTGAATTCTATTTGATTAGAGTTCCTCTACTTTGAATCCCATCTTTGCTTTGAAATCCATTCTATAATTATCGAGTGAGGGAGTGTATTTGTAATCAATATTAAAATGTTTTATATATTGTGTTGTTTGAGTTGTTGATATTGATTCGGGTTTTCGATCGATTCGTCTGATCAACGCTATTAATAGGATTTCCAAAACACTTGATCAGAGCAAACTGACATAATATTATTTTCAAATTTGGTAAATTAAATAAATTTGTTTGATTATATTATAAATATATATAAGAAAATTTTCTGGAATTTAATAGTTAATTAAATTGGTTGTTTGAATGATAATATTTGATTATCATTTATTGTCCTAAATGAATTTATAAACATGATTTATAAATTGATTTGAAACTTAAATGAATTTAAATCAAGAATTTGAGAATTTAATTTTCGGTGATTTCAAACTTCGGTTTTAAAGTTCTAAAGTGTATATTATTTAAAGTATTTTCGAATAGAAACCGTTTTCAAAGGAATTTTAAAAGTTTAAATCAATACTCTCCTCTTTTGTCGCTGGAAAATAATTTCGGTGATGACTACATCATCATCGACATTCTTTTTTGAGTTTCGAAGTAGAGAGACCATCCTGTAGCTTTGCTACGGTTTAGTTTTAGAAAATAAATTGATTTGAATTTCTAAAGTATGACTTGATCTATAAAATATAAGTATATGATTATAGATTTGATTTGATATATATAGTATATATATATTTATCTCTAAATTATTTGGAGTTAATCGGAAATTTAAAATTCTTAAAATTATGATTTAAGATGAAACCAAAATTTGGAATAAATATTTAAACTTGAATAATTGAATTGGGAAAATTTTATTTGTATATTATTCAGCTGCATTCTAATACAACTTACCTAAATTATTCAGAAGTTAAAAATGTAATTGGATAATATACAATATATAATGTTTTATAAATAAAATTTGAGTGTTATAATAAATGTTATACACTTAAATTTTATTCTAAAGATGTTAATAGAGATAAATAGAATAATAAGTTAATTGAATAATAGATAAGACAAATACATTTGTTTTGGAAGAATTAATAAATTGAAATTATATTAACCTATAGAAATACCTTGAATTTAAAATCAATTATTGAATATAATTTAATTTAAATTGAAATTTATATGTTTTAAATTAATTTATATGGTTTAAATATATCTGATAAAATATTTGAAGTGGAGTAAAGTTAGTAATAATTTGGAATAAAAGAATTAAATTTGTTAAATAAAATATGAGTATAATAAATGATTATACAAATTGGTGATTTAGAAATTGTTAATTGAGGATGACTAAACAATAAGATAATGAATTCAGAAATAGATAGATTGATTTAACTTAAGTGAACTCAAATGGATTTAACAAAAATGTTAAATATTAATTAGTTTAATTTGAAATTTATATGGTTTTAAAATTAGTTGTTTATTTTGTTTTCAAAGCTATTTTTTTCTTTCTGGTTGTTTCTATTCTCCTACCTCCTTCCTTTTCGGGGACGAAAAGTTTTGAGTGGGGGAGAGTGTAACGACCCGTAAATTTTAGATAATTTTATTTGTTTATTTATATATTTAATTGAATTTTGTGAAACTTCAAACAATAAAATTTTGAAATTTAAATTTGATATTTGAAATGTGTCTATTTTAACATAGCAACTGGTAAATTTTCATCAGATAATTTGGAAGTTTATTTTCTTGTGTAATTTTATTCCAATTTATATCAGTTAAAAATTGATGATAATAAAAGTGTTCCGAAACCTAATTATGTCAACATGAGAAAATTTATTTAGATCACTCTGAATCAGACTGCGAAATTCGTTTCGCGAAATTCGGACGTTTCTAGCTCCGTTTGGATTTTTCCGTACGGAATAGCAGCGTTTATCGGTACTGATTATCGACTTTTGATCAGATGATCGTACCATTGATATATTTATACCACTTTGATCGTCTCATCATGCTGATCTCCATAGTATATTCAATTGTTAATTTCGACGACCGGTGCATAGCAGAATCAGTAAATAACGATTTTGTATCAGTATCGGTTTTAAAACCTTTTGGTTTCTTACACCATTTCATATTCCACCGTTTAAACCATACAGCCTCTTGTTTTAATATTCTTTCAATTGATTTTGACCATGACCATTCGTTGTTCAACATTTATTTGGTTCATTGATTTTTTGTTCCTGCTTCTTCATTTACCTATTTCGTTCTTGATAGACAAAAAGTTTTGTTACTATAGCATTATATTCAGATCTACCCCTTCTTCTTCCAATTGCTTAAACACCCAAACCATTCCTACCACTTTCCCATGCAACTCAGTCAGCAAATCACTACCGCACTTCTCCCTTTACCAAGCTCAACTTCCTCTACCTCCACGCAAATTCTCCCTCACTACAGCACCGAACCCAACTGCTCTCGCTCCCTTGCATAGTCGCCGCCGAGACCTCCGCTCGCTGACTCCCATCTTCCCCTGCCATGGCAGCACGCGGCTGCCCTCCTCTTTGAAAAATGGTAATAATATATATTCATATATATCTAATTCGCATTTTTCCTATGCTTGTCCATTTTGTTTGTAAGACTTGCCGCACCCTCTGTCTATCCTTTTTTTGTATATAATACAAGTTATTTGATGCTGTTAAATATAGTCAATAAATTACTTTAAAACTAACTTTTATGTTGTTCGTATATATAAATATGTAGAGGTTTATATTTTGTTGTATATAATAGGCTGTTAGATGAAGTGGTTATAACGCTTATTTATACAGTGCATATCTGTTGTATGCATTTTTCAGTTTATATATATATATATATATATATATATATTAGTATAAGCTGTATTTTCCCATGAAATATATTGTACCATATGCTCTGTTTTCTCTGTTTTATACCTTACAGTGGTAAAGATGCGTGTGTATATATATATATGAGTTCTTGCTTACAATATTTAGTATAAAATACTTTGTATATGAAAGTTTAAGGGTGTTAATACAATTTGTACGCATAGATTTTTCCTGTTTACCTATATATAAGTAAACTCATATATACACTTGGATTTTTAAATAAATGCTGTTTATATAAGTTTTCATGGTGACAGTTCATGCGATTGACTTGAATTATATGTATAAATATAGTTAATGAAGTATGTGGCATTGACTTTTAGGATATAAACATATATCGTTTTAAAGTATAATGTATATAATTGGTAAGTATCAATATATTTAGTTGTACGTATAATATATATATCTATTCTTCCAAGTTTACAGTATATATTAGTATATATGTATATATTAGTTTTTATATATGTTTGGAAAGGTAGATTTTATTATAGAAACTATTTTATTTCATTGTGAAAAGGTGAAGGTTATACAGTATATATAGATTGTATATGTGTATGCGTGAGTTGATTTTTCCTTATATATGCTGTATATATATATATAGTATGTGTGGGTAGAGCTTGTAAATTAGTTTGCATATCAATATATATTTGATAGTTTATTGATATAAGAATCTGACTATTTTACAGGATCTGTATATATATTTTAAATATTTATGTTAACTTTAACAATGATCTTGAGATATATATAGATTTCGGTTTTGATATATATGTTTAAATTTAATATTGATTTAAAAATGTATATGTATTTTTAAATTGAATATTGGTTTTAAGGAAGATAATATAATATATCTTATTTCAATTATATCAAGCTAATTCTGTTTTGTCCTCATTAATTCCTCCTTATCAGATCCGTTCGTCGAATTCGTGCCAACCTTGCTTTGTTTTGGAATTCGTGCCCAGATTCATAACTCATATCATTATCGACTATCTCTAGCCTCGAAAGGTGAGCAATCACTCACGATAAATGTTCTTATATTTATTAAATTTGATTTCAATTGAAACGTCAATTAAAATATGCTGCTATTAGTTATTTACATTGTTATATATATGCCATTATCTGTATCTTTTCACCTGTGACATCTGACACCATTATCTGTTATTTATATTGATGATATATGACTGTTACTATTGTTAGTTTATTATCATATCTGTTATCACTCTACAAGTTCCCTGTTAGTATAGAATCACTATGGGTTGAAATGATACATACCCGAACGATCTTGTAAAATAGGAGAAAATAGTTATGGATTGAAATGATATATTGAAATTGAAATGTTGAATATTTAATTGATACATACCCGAACGATTTAGTTTTGAAATGTTGAATATTTAAAGCTTTGAAATATATTGAAATGGCTTATTTTATGGTTCAGATATGTATTTGAAATCGATAATTTGAAATGGTTTATTGAGAAGCTGAATCGAGTTGGAATTGATGATTTGAGATTTGATTAAATTAAAATTTTGGAATTCGAGTTGATTTGAATCGATTTGTGAAATTTGAGGAAACTATTTTAGTTTATAAAGTAATTTTAAATTATATTTAAAACTATTGATATTTTACTTTATAAATTATTTTAATATAAACTATTTTAATATAAATCATTTTTAACGTAAATTATTTTATTTTAAAATATTTTAACTTATAACTATTTGTATAAACTATTTTATTATATATACTAATTTTAATATCTAAACTGTTTAAAAGGAAAGTGTTATGATTTCCAAAATGCTATAATTTCAAAGTGTTATGATTTCCAAAATGCTATGATTTCAAAGTTGTGATTTCCAAAGTGTTTTGATTTTTTTAAAAGACTATGATTTCGAAAGCGTTATAACTTTGGATTTTGATATGATTTTTGGAAATGGATATATTTGAAGTGAAATTTGATATCGTATTAATTTGGTTTTTGAAATGAAAATGATATTTCGGTTTTTGAAGTATAAACTATTTTGAAATGACCACGGTGTTATAATAACGATTGGTTGTTAAAGAGACCAGGATCAGATATGGACATACTCTTTGTCGATACCGAAAACCACTTTGACAACTGTGTACGCGGTGGAGTTTCCAGAATGAAATAGGATGGTGCCGACGATCCTAAGGTATATGCGTGGACCCAACTCCCGTGAGTTGGCATAAGGTGGCTAAAACAAGAGTGATCTCGGGCCAATAAGGTAGCACCTCTTATCGGACGCACTTCTTCGATACCATTCTATTACTTTGTGATTGATTGGGTGCACCCCTTGATTTGGGAGTGTTGTTCGAGGTGGAGCGGTAGTGGCTG
Source organism: Allium fistulosum (assembly GCA_030737815.1). Classification (NCBI taxonomy): domain Eukaryota; kingdom Viridiplantae; phylum Streptophyta; class Magnoliopsida; order Asparagales; family Amaryllidaceae; genus Allium; species Allium fistulosum. The sequence continues at coordinate 942,155,962 of CM060905.1, read as the reverse complement.
CTATGCGTTTCCATCAATCCGTGTGTGTAATTGGTATATCTACCCTGGCATTGCCTTGTGTGCCATGTCATCTACCATATCGAGCTTTACTACGAGTTGTGATTTCTCCCGTAGCCTGTGGAGTATCAAGGGTAGCCCCCATTTTGGGAGTATGCTAATACTGGATAGACTACTGGGACTATTACGTGTTAAGGGCTATATGGGTAACCCCTTGACGCTATTAAAACGTATGTTTATTTTATATTAGACATTATTATAATACCGAATATTACTACATAGTAGATAGTTTAACGGATCCTTAGAGGATGGTTATCTCAAACATCCTTTGAGTTACTTGTATTTCAGTTGAAATTTCACTTGAGTTGGATTTATTGATATAAGAATGTTAATCCTGACTCGAGTGTTTTGTGTTTTGTTTTACGCTCGGGTCAGACTGAGTGATACAGCATTTGAAACTCGCCTTTGGAGTTGGAGCTTCGATTGGAGATCCAGTTATCTATGGATTCTGCTTTCAGTTATTCAGTTGATTCCAGTGATGTATTCTGATCTTGTATTTGATTATTGTATTGAGACATCTATATATTCGAGACTTCTGTTGTATCTTGTTTAACTCTATTATATATATATATATATATAGTAGCTTCATGAACTACTATTCTTTTGTTTCCGCTGCATTATTGTTATATTACTTTGTGTCTATGATCTGTGATTATTTTATTTACTATATATGGTGAGTTTTGCCAAATTTTATTTACAATCTATTGTTTTGAATTATTCAAGTCCGGCATGTGTGGATTTATTGTCGATTTGAATGGTCCAAAATACAGGGTCGTTACAAGTGCAACTGGGGTGGATGCAAATCAAGGGCTATTTCCTTTAGCTTTTTCTACTGTACAAACAGAGTCGTGGCAAACGTGGAGTTGGTTTATTCGTTGCATATGGAATTATATTCCATCCGTACGTACTAGATGTATCGCCTTTTTCTCGGATCGTATGAAAGGAATTCCACGTGCTCTTAGAGAAGCTTGGCCAATTGAACATCATCATCGCTTTTGTATCCGTCATATTAAAGCAAATTTCAAGAAAGTGGGGTTTGGCATGGATGAACTACAAAATTTATTACACGCATGTGCCATTACATCGGAGGTCGTAAAATATAATGATATTCGAAAGCAGCTGAAGGATGTAAATCGAGATGTCGATGCGTTGATTGAAAGAAGTTTGAAAGACCAGGAATCAAGCTGGACTCTTTGTCATGACGGCGGAGTAAGATTCAATATGATGACGACTAACGTTTCCGAAAGCTTTAACGGTGTGCTCAAAGGAACTAGGAATTTACCTGTTAGATCATTGGTTGCACGTACGTTTCATCGACTGAACCATTACTTCATCGAATGACGAACTCAAGGGGAAGAGTGGGCGTCGCAGCTCGCACCTAGGTGGGAAGCATTAGCGCGGAGAAGAATGGAAGAATCGAGGATCATGTCTATAAAGAGATATAGCTTCGTTGAGTGGCAGGTAAAAGATGTGCATATGTTTGATTATACGGTGAGTATCAAAGATAATGTTGCCAAATGTTTGTGCAACATGCCAACATTAGATCATTTTCCGTGCTCCCATGTATTAGCGGCTTGTTCACGTGGTCCGGGTGGTGCTAATAGAGCATATATTTACTTAATCTCCACGTGGTACACGAAGGCTATGTATTCTACAGCTTATGCTCTTTTATTCCACCCTGTACTAGATAGTCGACATTGGAACGTCTACGATGGTCCAATTATACAACCACTGTCTGTGTGCAGAAATTCAGGTCATCCTCAGTCTACTCGAATAAAAGGTTTCATGGATCCGCCATCTTCATCCGGCCATAACAGATGTAGCAAATTTTGTTCTATTGGCCACAAGAAGAAAACTTGTCTGCGTTGAATTGTAATAGAAGTAGAACGTCTATGTTACTGTATGAATTGTCGAAACTCTTTTGGATGTTGTGGCATGCTGTTGACTTTGTTATGTGATGGTGTTGTCATTCGAATGGTGTTTGCATTTTATATAGAATGTTGTTCAGACTTTTTGTGTGAAATTGTGTGATTTATGGTGTTGAAACAGCTCTCTATCTTGGATAGGTCCAAAAACACGCTTGCGCATATATAGAATGCGCAAGCTATATAGCTTGCGCGATCCAGAAATGCGCAAGCTATATGTAAAATATAACCTGCGCATTCTAAATATGCGCAAGCATAGAACCGGGTTATTTGCAGCATTTCGCATATGCTACAAAAGAGCAAATGTAGCATTTGCGGATTGCTTAAATAACCCAAAAATGGGCTTGCGCATATGTGGAATGCGCAAGCTATATTGACAATATAGCTTGCGCATTCCACAAATGCGCAAGCTATTTTTTAGGTCAGTTCCAAATAGAGAGACGCTCTGCCACACTGCAAAACCATAAATTGCAAATCTAAGAGCATGCACACACCATTCCATTAACAATACCATCACAAAACAAAATAAATAACACGATCAAACTGACAATTGAAAATCATCCAAAAAAGGTTGAACATGTCATACAATAACATAGAAACATAAAAGTCAACAACCCCTAACCTAACCCAACCAAAGAAACAACAACAATAAGGCCAACACCGTCAAGCACGAATCCGTCTAAGCTCAAGTGGGGTGACTCTCTTCTTCTTCTTCCGTTTGTACATGATGGGAGCCGATCCTTGGCCTTCTTCGAATGTAGGAGCGGGTGTCGGAAGCGGAATTTCTTGTTGTTGACTTGGCCCAAAAATGAGTTCTTCTTGTTGAATTTCCCATTGCGGCGGCTCTTGCGCATGCTTGTATGTCGACTGTCCAACATATCCGAATTGTTGTTCTCCTTCATGCCAAACGGGCCATCTAGCATGAGTTTCTCCACCGCTGTATTGCTGCTCTACCTCGGGACAAGTGAGCCATCCAGCTGTAGTTTCACTACCAGGATGTTGTGAAGCCTCCCCCTCCGCATGTGCCTCCTCCCATTGGGCTTTGTCCACCCGCTACTGTGGTATGTGTCTCCTCTCTACAACGTGGTGGCTCTTCTACAATGCGCAGCGGCTTGGCCGGCCTTCTTAGCTTGTTCCGACCCAAAATTGTGTCAAGTATTCATCGTAGGTCAATGCACTTGCTTTTGACCTTGTCCGGCTCCATATGACTTTCTTCTATTTTGCCCACCATATCCAAAGCGTTGTATATTCCGCTTACCTAAACCATAAGTCATAACAATGCATCAATATGACATAAAAATTGAACTATACAAAATTTGAAATTACAACACTTACGACATCACGTTCTAGAGGAGCACAGGGAGTGTACGCAACCAACTTCCTTGCCGACTTTTTAAGAATACTTGTGTAAACCCGTGCTTCGCACACGGGTGTGGTAAAAATACTGTAGTTACATAGCAAATAGAAAAACAGGAAAATCGTTGACATAAGAAATAGAAACTAAATAAGGTAAAGGGATAAAATATAGTTAGTAAGGGAACGTCATGTTGAAAAGAAGCATAGTGAAATACACGTGGAAACAGTAACCAAAGGCGCATAAGTAAGTCTTCTTTCGGCTACAAATTTAAACACTGAATTAATTAAACATTTTGGATTTAGCACTATTAAATTTTGAACAAAGATTTAGGACTGGTGCAGCAGCATTGTACCTAAGTCTGTACATGTTCAACTATCAACATTAGTTTGAGGAAAATTTGAAGAAACAGATGTTTGTACACCAAATGTAAGGAAATCGCCTTTTGATATTAGTGTACATGAGGCTTAGTTGTAAAAAGAGTAATGTAATTAGTAGCAGCACACAATTTCCCTAACAGAAGGATGATCAAAGTAGCGACCATCACAGTTGTATACTACTGATCAAAATTTCAAAACTGACATAAATAAAGTTGGCTTGCAACGAAATTAAAAATAAGACCTCAAAAGCATGTAGTTGGGTTTTATTATGAGATGTCCAAGGTAATAAAATATACAAATTTGGTTGTGGCAAAACTATTATCGCCGCATAGACCATATCCAAATATATATAAGAATTTTAATATATTTCTCAAGAAAAAACATTGATGAACAACAGTGCTGCATCATTAACAAAAATGTGCAAGGATAAAGAAATGCATAGATATATTTAATTGTTATAATGATAAATAAAATTCATCGAAATAATAACTGTTAATATATTAAAATTGATAGATTATGTAGAGGATAAAGTACGTTTTAAAAAATTTATCCTCTAATGCTTAGATATATTAACTATGGCAACTAATGCCAGGGTTGATGTGTCCCAATTATGTAGTAGTTGAAATTTACAAAGATATATTTGAAGTACTCAGTCGGAACTGCAGACATAAATACACACCGTAATTTGATTTAGTAAAATAATAAGAGGCAAAGCTCTTAGAACATTAAACAATAGAATAGTAGACCAAAAGCTTCCAACAGAGTTGAAATGTATATGTGAATAACACAAAATAATGAAAAAGTAGCAGATTTACTACATCCCAGCATGCAAGCATTAAAACACAAGATTTATTTGAAATAGGATAGAAGATGTAATATGAAAAAATATGGGTTCCATTACAGATTACTACTATTCGTTGAATAGGATTATATGCCAATGCAAGTTAGAGAATATGACATATAATTGGCTGCCGTAACAATTATTTTTTAAAGTTTAAAACATAGACAAAATAGACTAATTGTGATAAGTCCGATTTATTGTTCAGCTATAGAAAAAAATGCCAGTAGGGTGCATATAAAATCGGGTTTGAGTGGAAGTAGCAACTCTTATTCTGTTGTTAACCGATGCACTACAGTAGGTCAAACGTTTTCAGCACCTAAGGTTTTTGTACCTGCAGTAAAAAAGGCAAAATTATTAACTCACACTTAGTAATTGGTGCTACAATGTGATTATACATATGTATCAGCAGCATATAGTTGTATTAGCAAAAGCGGTAAACAGTCTTCATATATAGGTGTGCTTTACTGCTAGTACAATGTGTTGTTTTTCTTATTACTACTGTTTGGTTACCATTATTGTTAACACTTTGCAATCAGATTTTACAGTTTTGACTTGTATGGTAAGTGATGGAATTACTATTCTTTGAATACATATGAAATTAGATATTAAAATTTTCACTAATAATAGTAATTTGTGAAATTTTAAATACACATGCCATGATTGAATTTCATGAGGAAATTAAACGTATTGACTAACAATACAACATGATTTTATAACATGATTTACTATTTAGATATGTTGCATTTTAAAAACTAAGTTTTTGTCTAGTTGGGTTAACATTACCATTATTGTTACCACTTTTGTTTATTGTTCTTTATCGTAAGAACCCCACGAAAATTTTTTTCCTGTATTGCAGCTAGAATTGTATGAATTTTTTGATTAACACCTTGAATTGTTACTTTAGTTGGATGAATAACCTTTAATTATTATTGTATTGAATTGTGGTCTAGAACCTTGTTTTAAATTTTGGTTAGTTAATCATTTGGATGGGATGGAGGAAAGGGTTAAAAATTGTAGCATTGGATTAAATCGTTATCATGTGGCAATTATTGTTTTCTATAAGAAAAGCAATTACTATAGCTCAAGCAAGAAAAATTCATGTCAAATTCATTGCAGCAAATATATCGTAGTTATAATATTAGTTGGAGCAGAAAACATCAAACTACAAAAGTATAAAGAGACACACAATGTAACTCGGCAATCATAGTATAGTATAGATTATCGGTTGTAATATGATGTATCTTATTTCCTATTGTTTTCCAAATATATAGTGATATAAGAAGCATAAGGATGTTAAGGATATAAGCATATTTGTTATCATAAACAGATAATGAAAAGCTAAAGTATTTAGTTACTATAGTAAATATTATTTTTTTGTTAAGGAGCTCTTTGGTAATATTTAAATTTAATTACATTAGACATTTTCTATAGCTGTTTAATTTATGAAAATAGATTTTAATAGTGCAATAAAACAAAAGTTAACCTTCTACCATTTGTAGGTGAAAAATTCAGAGTCAACTGGATCAAAAGAAGTAAATTTTTTACCATCTACTGAAGCATCAATTAATATCGGTTATAAAGATAAATCTTAGTAATAAGCAAATATTAAATATTAAAATGAGGGTCAAAAAATTTCATAAACTTTATTATTTTACAAAGTAAAGACCTTATAGTGTGTCCTATGTTATGTTTTATGAAAAGCGTGCCTAAGCAAAGCTTAAGTGCTAAATGGATGTGCAATGCTTAATTTTCTAAAAAACAAAAGGATTTAACGATGAGCGCTTAAGCGCGCTTAATTGACCTTTCTTGCACTTTGCTTAAATTTAAGCGATAATTAAGCACTGGTAAAAAATACAAATAGATAGTATTTTTGAAATAAAAAGGAAAGAGGTTATAGGAAAAAAACCACTTCTCTAGCAAAATTTCCTCATTTTTTGTAATATGGGCCGATGAATGGTGAGTGCCTTTTGCCATAAAGATACGATCGTTGTACTCAACTTGAGTATGCTTATTTTTTTGAACATTTAAACTAAAATCCAACTTCAGCAACTTATGAATTTATAAGTTAATTTAGGTTTAAACTTCAATTTTTTGCGACCAATTTGTTGCATACAAAAATGTTACACTTTAGCTAATTACTTTTTCATAAATTTATATGAGTACTAATAACGTATGGGAAAAAACAAAACCAGTACTTGAAGTGATTCTTAAGCGGTGCTTATGCGTCTGTAAGCAAGGTGAGACTTATATCGCCTCTTTTCTTCTCAATTAGCGCTAATATAACATAGAGTGTGTCACAAAATGATTGAAGATGTTTGTTGTGAATTGACATGTACTCTTCCATACTATGTCAAGCTTTCAATTTAGCTTCAACAAATTCATTATCCTATAGTTCACAAAATAGCATGAATTCATGCAAAAAATATTTTTCGTATTCAGTGATTAACTATAGTCTATGATACAATATTTTTAATTCGCATATTAACTCTCATCCCGTGCTACATGATGTGCATATAAATAAAAGAATATAAAAGAATATAGTCATAATTCAAAGGTGTAACATTTCATTAGTTTACACATCAGAGGAAATTTTTGAAAAACCAACAAACATCGCTATGTCTAATTTAGAGACTAAACCTTATTGTATACAATAAAAAAACTATTTGTTTGCTTAAAACATTCAAAGGTTTCACCACTTAATACAGTATCTAATAATACAATTTCTTTGATAAGCCCAAAGTTCAATCTCAATGCATCACTGACTTGAACTATGAAATTTAAGTAGGCTCTAAAGTTTTAAATCCAAAGACACATATAGATTTACTGTATATTCAACCATGTCACATATGAAACATACATCTTTATAACTAAAGCATTATCTCCCTTATTGTTCTTTGACAGTTCAAATGAAAATAATCTATTCTAATAATTCATTTTACATTCCTGAACCTTTATTGTCAAACATACCCAAAGGACACTACCATTGCAACATAAACTCAAATAAAGTTTGAACGATAACCAATATGTTCTTGAATAAAGATTAAGGCTCCAAGTGATGCATTCACATAAATTTAGTACACCAAGGAAGTATAATACCATTATATAAAGGTCAAGGTAAGACTGACCTCTGAGAGTGGAGGAGTCGGTAGTGATAAAGAAAACATAAAAGGCTAAATCTCTATTTAATGTTCAGGAATTTTGACAGACTAAACTTCAGTAATCTATAACCATGCTATCATGTTCATTAAAACTTAAGATATGGCAAATGGTCTACAACTAAATTTGCATTGTGGACACATTCTCCAAGTACATACAAATAAAGCACTCACTTAACTACATTACTTCATCATTTGTTTTTGTGTATCATCGGATTATTTTTGTAGTTCTTTTGGTTAATTCAAATAACTATGTTCAGAATGTACATTTTGATGAAAACCTAGGACTTCCAACAAATATTTGATGATAAGAAGTTTCAGTAAAAAAGTTAATGTGAAACTCTGCGAAATGTACAAAGCTCCAAAAGTAATCATTAAAATCGACTGCTAAACTTGAATATGAGACCATGAAATTAACATATGTACCATATAGTCAAAGAGAAATCACCTCTTGCTCTCTTCGTTGTGATTAACCGCCAAACCGACTCCATCATAGATTAAAGGACTATCCGTCAAAGAGAAAATCTTGATTCCAGATTATTTAACTGCCTCTATGCGCTTGAATAGATACCGATTAATTAGTTGGATTCAATACATTATGCTCAAATTTCATAGGGAACTCTAATGTTTATCTACTAACAAACAAAAAAGAGACAAAGCACTAGTACCATAATATCCAAGACAATAAATCTCTATATAACCTTAGGAAATATAAATACGACAATTATCATTATCTTTAAGCTTTGAGGTCATTTACATAATTGCTAGTTCATTCTTTAATGTGTATATAATGTTGTAAATTGTAGTCCACCATGAGTTCAATGAACTTAAAAGAACTGAAATAGTTTAGGCGGAATTACAATTACCATATTCCGGTTTACTATTTTTAAAAACGGAACAATTCAGGAATTCCTTCTCATATCTAGTTTTCAAAATTTCTATCTTAGATAGGTTACCAGTGGAGGACTTAAGGAGGTGTACATATGTGTGGATAAGCGTGTGCGCGCACACCCACATAAATACATACACTCACATCCCATTTCAATTCCCAAGCCATGACAAATCTAGTATTTCCCAAGCATCATATAGCATCAAAGTCCACAATTAGAGTTGGATTTCTTTTCCTACTTAACCATATTCACAACTTACTTAACAAACAATTTCTTCAATGATGATCAAAAACAATAAATTAGAGAAAATCCCATATATCTTACCAAAAAATAATGGTTTTTTATGTCTCTAGTAATATATATAGAAATAAGAACTGAAAAAATGGATAATATTGAATGAAGACTTGAAAAAATGGATGGTATAAAGGACTGAAATAGTTTACGCAACAGGAGATAAAAAATAAATTATGCCTACAAACAAAAACTGTACCAATAGAAAATCCAAACCCACCGAGCTAAAATCAAATTAATTGGATCTTAGTCCTTATTGGCAAGTTCATTGGTAACCGGATGAATTCATGGTCCTAACATCGAGACAACCGACAAATGGATTAAATCTTAAGCAAAATCTTGAAAATACAATCAATGAATAAACGTAAAATTCGTACACCAAAATACATATATTTCGATAAAGATAATGAACAAAACCCCAAATAAAATTTATTATTTCTACCAAATTTCTATGCAACACGGTATAAATTTCTCTGTTCGTTCATTTTAAAAAAAAGCTGAACTCTGCCATTGCACTTATGCAAAAATTCCAGATTTGGGTAAAGCATTATTATCAAAAATAAAAATAACACACCTTATTTCATGAGACTAAATCATCAGATTACTTTCCTTAGGAAGTTGGTAATGGCTATGGAAGAAAACCGGTAGAATAGTCGGCTGTAAACAGACAGAACTTTGGAGCTGACAGAGGGTGGACGAAGTGTAGAGAAGTTGGCAAAAACCCACGCCACTTTACATGTAGATTAGGGAAAAAGGACGATGCGGAGATGTGTGAAGGGAGAAAAGGTGCGACTGAATCGCCTGTAAACTGCAGCTATTCAATTCGCAGGAGCAGAATTATTTTGGCAGGCGGTGGAATACCGGAGATTCAGCGAGCGGCTATTACAAAACCCTAGCTTTTTTGTTCGTAGCTGACAGATGGAGGGGGAGAAGCAGAGATGTGGTGGGGAAATAGGAAAAGATAAAACGTGACTGTTGACCTGACAAAAAACAGAGGAGGCTTCTATGAGCTTGAAATGTAACTCACCAATAATATAATAGTATAGATAACGACGAGTAATTCGCCAATACCAATACTCGTACTCGCTCAAAGGTGTCGGAGGCTCGCGTGCTCGTTCGACACGATCAATTCTTGATTGCCAAATAACAATACTTTCCTCCAAAAGTGCCATTCAGCTAGTGGGTTCTGGGTCGGGGGGGGGCGACAAGATCGGAAATGTGCTGATAATCAAAGGAAAACTGTCTCATAACCCGATCGAGTGCATATAACTCAAAGTCTAAAAATAGAATCAGTCGGCTCTTAGCAATCCAACCGGCGAATGAATACTCAATTTTCGGATGTCCAAACTTATACACTAATGAATATGGTTCCCATGTAACTGCATCATCCGCTAACAAATCCAACTCATTACGGTAAAACTATAAATTTCTTGGCGTCTCACGCCAACTCCTAGCACAGATCCACCTAGCCCCGAATGGAAGATACAGATCTAAGTCGGTAGGAATTCTAATAGACGACCGTCCAATAGCAACATGGGACCATGACCATAGTTGCAACAACGTTGCAGAACCCCCTAAAACTTTTCGACGTTGCAAGGCAACGTTCGACAACTCACTAAAAAAAATAGCAGAGAACAACACTACCCTAAGAATGATAACCACAGTCAGCCAAATCATCCAAAAAAGATAAAAATTTCAAACTTAATCTCCCTTTCGAATGATCGGGAAATAATCGGCAACTCAAAAGATACAATATCACGGCACGAGTGCGGCAAAGTATATCTAAATCGGTCGCCCCTTCGGGTAGTGGTTTGGAAAATTCACTTTTAAATCAAGTCATTGATAATTCACTTTTAGACTTAACCGCCTCTCTAGGCGGCGGAAAAATGCCAAGCAAGTCATGAGCCAATTCGATGTAATCGATATCTAAATTTTGCAAACATACCGGGCGACCGTTTGCTTTAAGACCAAAAAGAAAATGCACATCCGTTAGAGTCACTGTCATCTCCCCGACTCTCATATGAAACGTATTTGTTTACGGCCTCCATCTATCGCATAAAGCGGTAAGAAGGTGATGATCGAGCCGAATGTAGTCATTTGCATAGCTTTCCAAAATCTGGAGATTCGTAGATTCGACTCCAATCTTAGATCTTTATAATCGATCTTCTTGAGCTTGCTCGAATGATCACATATCTTCACTGTTTCAACACCCTGGAATGTATAAAAAATTAAAACTAGGACTTCATATTTGCATTCTCCGGTTTACTAATATTGAACATTTACCTCCATTAATATGTCGTTTTGGCTCCTATGGTGTTCTTGAAGATAGAAAACACTTCTATCTTCGGGCCCAGGAGACAATTCTACAAACAACAACAACCGTTTATCAATACAAAAACTATGTACAAAGTTAGGGTTTTGGCTATATGAATACTTCAAATCCTTTTGCATTTTCAACAAAGAAACTAACAATATGAGTACATTCACATCGACATCATCAACACTACCTCTTCCGCTAACAACAACAATCATTTCTACAATACTAATCAAATTATAATTACCTCTAATGAACGTAGATGAAGAGCTTGTTTCCATTTTATGCGCAATCGAGTGGTTGTTTGAAGGAATGGATGGGGAACAATGTTTTTGAGTCAATATATTTGGATTTGGAATGAGTTTGAAGTTGGGAATGGGAAGGGTTTTGGGAAGAAAAGATATAGTGGATGTAATGAGTGAAAATTCAGCTCTGTCTATTTGATGCCCGAAAATGAGCTTGCGCATTACATAAGTGCGCAAGCTTTAAATTAAAGCTTGCGCATTTATGGAATGCGCAAGCTCTACGTAAAAAAATTTATGACTTGCGCATTCTAAAAATGTGCAAGTTATAAACTAAACCAGGCTTATTTTGGCAATTAGTTTTTGCTGAGGCCTGGTTCTATAATTTGTTTTTTTGCGGTGCCTTGATCGAAAAATTGTTCTATAAAATAACTATATAAATAAAATATCTACTTTATACTCCTAATGAATTTACTTTGATATGTAGCAGATTTATATAACAAAGTATACATTTTTTTCATAGTAAGAAGTAAAGCGTATGACAGAGCAACAAATGCCAGTCATTTTCATTCTCCCATCAACAAATGCCAGTCATTAACAAATGCAAATTCATGAAACTAAGTACAAATCCAAAATGCATTTTGAATTTGAGCCAGCAATGTGAGAGAAGATTAGCATGTCACGTCAGTTATAATGATATTCAAATTACTTCAATTATGTGTTGCGTGTTTGATGTATACTTGCTCATAGTTTATAAGCAAAGCTTAGGCCCCGTTTGGTTTGCTATTTTTAGTTTTGTGTTTTCGTCTAAACAAAAATTTGCATTTATTATGTATTGTTGAAAAACAGACAATTTTGAAAAATGAAACTAACATAGATAATAGAAAACAAGTTTATTTGATTTTTCGTGTTTTGAGACATAACAAAAGGATGGAAAACAATTCATCTCATCCATTTTCCGTCCATCATGGCGATGGCTAAGAATTGTAATTTTTTTTCCATATTTTTTTGTATTTTGTAGTGTATGTTGAAAATGCAAAACACAAAACTCAAAACGAAATCAAACGGGGCCTTAACTTTCCATGATTATTATTTTAAAAGGAAAAAAATTATTACTTAATAGGAAGGTTATGGGAGTGAGAATATAGAACCTTTCCAGCAATATCTGGAGCGTAACCATGCACGACCTCTACTAAGAAAATGCCTCCTTTGCCTGTATTGTAGCTAGAAGTCAATTCCATGCTGTCGATCAAGCCAGCACAAAGATCGCTGATAATATTACTACAGAGATTTGGCATCACCTATACATCAAACAAATAATTTTAACTAAACGTGCTACAAAAAAAACATTGAATGATTGGGTCAAAATGAATGATAAACAAGGTTAAATTGATTAAGTTTTCAAGGACCTGGCCAAAAGCTTAAACTTTTTGATTTGGCTGCTCATCTACGGGAAGATATTCAATTTTAACTAATGATGACCCTTAGAAATTTCCCGAATAAAAACAAGTCATAACATCATATAACAATTGTTGACAATCACTTTTTTGTAAGTGATTTTAGGGTATCTCTCAGCAACCTCTCAACTAGACCCGTCAAAATACAACCCAACCCTTTAACCCAACCCTTTTAACCCAATTTAATTAAGGTTGGGTCGGACCCGTTTTTCCTATTTTCAATACTGGGTCAAACCCATTCAACCCATGATAATTCAATACGACCCTGTTTACCCGTTCCCACTCCAAAACCCTAATTTCTTTTCTCAATTGAACGGAAAAAAATCAATTTTTTTCGAATTTTCGCTCTGAAGATTCGCGGCTTCTTCAAAATCCGTCCGCAGCCTAGGCGGATCCAGCCGCTTTCCTCTTTCTCCGACCCGTTATGCCCTCTTTCATGGCAGACTTGGTAATTAAGCTATCATTCTTCATCATACTACAACTTATTCCATTTTCAAATATTTTAAATCATCGTTGATTTTGTGCAGTAACCAAGCGGATGCTTTAGATCTGAAAGCTGCGGTTGAATTTGATAATATTTTTCTACCAAAGGTATATAAATCATGTCTTTCCCCCTTTTGTATTCACAGTTTTCTTCTGTGAGCAATTTTGGCATTGGAGTTTAATTAAAATTCAGGGTGTATGGGAAAATGATTAACATGTCTAAATATAGTGGTTGTTCTAAACTACTTGAAGAGCTTGATAGGATGTTTGAATTTAAAAGAACCCTGATGTCTTGAACTGGGGTTGGGAAATTGTTTTCAAGATCAAAAATAACATTTTCAAATTGGTTTAGCAATGCCCATGGCTTTAAGTATCTGTGCAACTGGTTTATTAATTAATTTACTAACTATATATCTCTTACCGTTTCTTTTCTACAACACATATTATAGTCAGTTTTGACATGGGTGTTAATGCATACATTAGAGAATAAATCTCAATTGTTGCCAAATCTATACATGAATTGAATTTTGATTCTTTACATGCGGGTGAATTTGATAATAGTATTGGTCTTGAATTATTTGATTATAGGAACATGAATTATGATTGAAAATATCAAATTATCATTAGGATAGTATAGATGATCTTGAAGCACCTTCAATGTATTAATAGTTCGCCATATTGTTTCATAGTTATGTTATGATTAGTTGATTACTACATGTTCAAGTTTAACCGTATATGATAGTATAAATGCCTGTTACGACAATTTCTATTCAGATTCATGTTTTTAACAAATTCATTATGTAACAAGTACACTATTTTCCCTCCAAATGCTAGCATGACATGCTTTTTCATGTAAACATTATGATTGTCAAAATGGATAAAATTTGAACCATCAGCACTATAATCATCATCATCATGAAGTCATTATATCTATTAAAATGAATAGAGAGAAACTATCACCTGCTGTCTCTACATAAGGGTATTCTCCTACTGCAACTATATCATAGGGTATTAATTCTTTTATCTTCTTAATGTGCTTGTTGTTTGGAAACTCCGAGTAAAGTATTTTAGTGGTTGGAGATACCGTGGACTTCACTGCTTCCAGTAATGCAGTTCTTATTGTATGGTTATTCCCTCCTTGACCTTGCCATTCTATAGTCCAACCTCCACATTGGTACCCTAAGTTATGGGCACAAGTATCAGCAATCATGTCTTATAATTTCCTAATTTTTACGTATGTGCTTCACATGGAATAATACACCAATTCAGTCATATATTGCGAGTTTGTTTTATTATTTTTCTCTTTGTATAAGTAATGAGAAATCTGAATAGTATATATAGGTACTGTGTTCTCCAATTCAGTTCCAAAGTTGATTCTGAATGTCTGGAATATTTTACTATATATATCGTAATATTTGTTCATGCTTAATTGGCATATTCAAGTGTTGCATCATAAAATCATGTTAATTTCTAGATTACAATGCTCCACTGATTACCATAGCAGAGATACTCTTTACTGTTTTTTGTTTCTTTAGGCACTACAATAATAATAGTAGAGATTACCATAGTAGAGATACCATGTTCATGACAGAATAAGTAGTCTGACAAACATATTATATGTCAAAATTTTGTTATCTGACAAACATATTATATGTCATGACGATAAAGTCTTGATGAATTTTACATATTTTTTGTAGAATATGAATATCGGTGAACATGATAGTCAAACAAGAGATATGGTAGAATTGGAAGTTGATCTTGATTCGGTAGGTAGTTCCGTGGGAAGTAAACGAAAAAGAAATACTTATTCTGATGTTTGGAAATATTTTGAAAAGAAGGAAATTGTTAGTGGTGAAAAACGTACATGTTTTTGCAAAAAATGTAAAAGAGAATATATATGTGGTGATAATTATGGGACAAATAATTTAAGGAGACATATTAAGAAATGCCACGGTATAAATGTGGAAGAAATCAATAAAGGAAACTTTAGTCAAACGAAGTATAGAGATTTAATGACTAAAGCAATTATTCGGCATAATTTACCGTTTAATTTTGTGCAATATGAAAGTATTCGTGAATTGGTTTCTTATTTAAATGATGAAGTGGTACATTTATCCAGAAACACTTCGCGTTCAGATGTTATAAAACTTTATGAGAATGAGAAAGTAAAACTTAAAGCTGTATTAGATTCATGTAGCGGGAGAGTGAGTATAACATCTGATTTGTGGACTTCAATCAATACGGATGGATACATCACTTTGACTGCACATTTTATTGATAATGAATGGAATTTGCAAAAAAGATTGCTTAGTTTTTGTTTATTGTCGCCTCCTCATTCTGGGTCAGCCATATTTGGAAAGATATCAAGTTTGTTGCTTAGTTGGGGAATAGTTGATAAAATATTTTCATGTACATTGGATAACGCATCTTCTAATGATAAGTTTATTGAATTGTTAGGATCACATCTCAATTATAGGAGATCATTGCTTGCGGATGGCCAATATTTACACGTTAGGTGTGCTGCACATATATTGAATTTGATAGTGCAAGATGGCCTGAAATCTATTTCTATTTGTTTGAGCAACATATGGGAAAGCATAAAATATATTAGGGGCTCTCAATCTAGAAAAAAAAGTTTTGTAGAATGCATATCTAGTCTTTCTTTGGATAAGACAAAAAAGGGATTACGTCAAGATGTTCCCACGAGATGGAATTCCACATTTATTATGCTTAAAAGTGCAATATATTATGAGCAAGCTCTTTATCGCTTGAAACATGTGGATTCTAGTTATACTTATTGTCCATCATTTGAAGAATGGGAGAAAGCAAAGAAAATAACACGTTTTTTGGAAGTTTTCTACAATGCCACCTGCTTGTTTTCAGGAAAAAATTATCCGACGGCTAATTTGTTCTTTCCAGAAATTTTCTTGGTTCATTTAACTTTAAAAAAGACTATAGAGGGTGATGGTTTTATGTCTTCCATGGCACGCGATATGCTGAAAAAGTTTGATAAATATTGGAAAGAGTTTAATGCGTTTCTTTCTATTGCTTGTATTTTCGATCCACGTTACAAAGTAAATTTTGTTCGATTTTCTTATGAAAGGTTATATGGAAGTAACATAGAATTTGAAAAAGTAAAAAGAAAATTGGAAGAGTTGTTCTTTGAATATTCAAAGAAATTGCAAGAGGAGTCGCCTATTGAAACAAATGCTACAAAAGGCACAGAATCTCCATGTTCATTTACCGGCCCTTATTCACAAGAACGTGAAGATATGTTGGAACAATTTGACTCTTATCAAGATTCAGAATTTGCTGGCAATTCTACAAGATCAGAACTTTATTCATATTTAAATGATGGGCTGGTCGATCGCAAAATAGAGTTTGATGTACTTTCATTTTGGAAATCATAGCAATATCAATATCCTATTTTATCCCTTATGGCAAAAGATATATTGGCCGTACCGGTAACTACCGTGGCTTCAGAAAGTGCTTTTAGCATTAGTGGTAGAGTACTTGACGAGTACCGTAGTTCACCAAAAGAAGATGTTGTCGAAGCATTGTTATGTACAAGAGATTGGTTGTATGGCGGTACGGTTGTGCAAACAATCGAGGATCTTACCGAAGATATTACAAAGTTCCATTCTCAAGAAGAAGAGACATTAATGCATAGTGTCAGGTATGATTTTTAGATTATTATGCTCGGATATGTATATTCTGAATTCTACTAATATGTCATAGAATGTGAACATTTTTTTGTGAACATTATTATGCTCAGTTATGTTTTACTGTTAGTTTTGTTCTCTAGAACCAAGTTGCTTGAACCTGAGAGCTTAACGGCATTTACTGTTTATTCTTTAATGAAATAAATTCCAAACTTGCATTGCACTTGTACCCCCATATTTTTCTATAAACTTGTGTCCTTGTAACTTTGTTTTATTCTCATTTAACCTGTTGTTAGACACTATTTATTCTATATTTACTATTTATTTCCATGTAATTTCAAATATAAGTGTTGTTTCACTTGTTCTACTATTTTACAATGCAGGTCTGATTGAAATTAGGCTGAAGAAAGTGTCAAGATCAACGTGTTGAAATATATAGTTTTTGGTCATTACTCTTGGATTTGATGTCCTTCATAGTCATTGGTAAAAGCTCTCTGTAAAAGGTTAGTCTATTTCATTTCAGCCTTCTGATTTACTGTTTTTTCCTTCTAATTTTACATGTTTCATATGACTTAAGGCAATCATTTTCATTTCTTAGTATTCAGTAAGATCTAAAGGATCATGTGTGTGCTATCGATTATTTACTATGCAGATTGATATTGCATGACTCAACTTATTGATTGATTTAATAAAGTGGAGTGGTTTAAACTGAATCAGATGTACAATGTAAATGCATATAATTAACAAAGCAACATATCCTACATTACATTGTGAAAATAAGGTTACAAGTTTTGTTTTATGTCAGAAGAATCATAATATAAATTCATATTTGTTTCAAATAAAAGATGTCCATCTGAATATAACAAAGCTACAAGTAGGAAGGATAGGAATAGATGGATAAATTATAAAGTATACATCTTTAGCTCTGCCAACTACTAAAACTTATTAACCACTAATTTGGAACAATGCAGCTTTGCTCCATGGTGATGCAGAAAACATATCCTACATTACATGGCTATGTGATTTTTGAATGTGTCTTTTATATGTGTATGCTGGTTATGGGTTTTTAGTTTATAGAGGGTTACGTTATTTTGTGGAATGGTTTTAACTTGATGGTAAGATAGACAATAAAAAATACTGAATTTTAGAATTGGATAAGCCATTCAAATTCTAATTGAGCATGCATTGTTTCTAATTTTGTTGTGTTTGACTTTGTTTAAGTTCCAGAATGTATGAGTTTGCAGTGCTAGAGAAACTAAACTGATCCACCTGTATGATACATGAATTTCTTTTGTGGATTATTTTGACAGAACATGTTTCTGGTTTCAATTGACTTTTAGTCTGAATCTTGACATATGGGCAAATATTTTCTATTATGACTTTTATACTTTTAAGACTTAACCATACTTTTTGCAAAATGTTACTACTATAAATTAACTATACTTTTCATGACAACAAAACTTACTGGATATACATGGTGATGCAGAAAAATGTTATCAGCATGCTAATGTATCACTAGGAAGACTGGTGAAAAAGATGAGTCAAGGGAAGCTGGCAAAGCAGATAAACTAGAGAATGCAGTTGTCTTAGTTTTATGTATGCAGATTTAAAACTTATCAGCAGTGTTTTGGGTTAAATAAACATCAATGTATCAGTTAGTTCATGTAGTTTATGTGCAATTTTATGTTTTATGTATGTGGTTTTTATTATGTATTGGATGTTTTTTATTTTTTACTTTTTGATGTTTTTTAAACGGGTTAAACGGGTTGACCCATATATGAAACGGGTTGGGTCATATTGACCCTTTTAGTAAATGTATTAAAAGGGTTGGGTCTTAAAATGGGTCGGGTCAATTTTGACCCGACCCATCTTGACCCGACCCGTTTGACGGGTCTACTCTCAACCGCACTGCAAAGGATTACAAGCACGCACGGTAGGAAAACTTTGCTTCCCAGTTTATAATAATATGAATTTAATAAATAAAGAAGAAGAAAAGTACCATCAGGAAAAGTCCGTCAGAAATTCTTATTATGTTTGCTTTGTATACATTTAACACCCTTTTCCTCCAGTAAGTCTTGGCGCAATGAAAAGCATATTTTGTTACTCTTGTACTTGCATGTCTAGTAATGATCTTAAGACTTCCTACAACTCCTCTCACCACCTGGTTTTCAACGAGAAAAGATTAAGAGGCTTTTTCAAGGGTTCAGTGTCAATAGGCATATTTGGTTATATTTAATTCACTCCCTAATTAGCTAATCAATTTATTTTTTGCCATCTAATATTAACTTGGACATTAAGTAATTAAGTAATTGATGTTATAAATAGAGCCTGAAAGAGAGAGTGTAAAATATGTGAAATCTATTTGCTAATTCTCTCTTCTTCCAGCTTTGTTCTTCTTATCCAAGAGTTTTAGGCATAGAGATCAAGACTTCCTCTTTCAATTTGGTTATTGGTTCAATTTGTATATTTTTTACTTTTATTTTGTTCGATTAATTGTAAACAAATTTTAGTGATTCAATAAAGAGGGTGGTAGTGTGGAATCTCTTGTGTATTGTTTTTTGATTTCATGTAGTTATACTACAACAAAATAATAAACTTAAGACCACTTTTAAAGACCCAGAGCATTTTGGTTTTTAATTAAGGTCTAATTAAAGACAAAATTATCCTATCTCTAATAATTTAAAAGTAAACAAAATAATTGTCTTTAATGCGTCTCTGCAGCCCACGTATTCAAGCCCACGTATTCAAGCATTCACTTAATCCCTCGCGTTATTCTCCGCATCAGAAGCACAAGGACACCTTCCTTCTCATCAAATTAAAAACCCTAAATCCTCATTTTGTGAAAAAAAGAATCAATCTACTTGCGTTAATCTTCCCCAAAGCGTAAATCTCCGCAAGGCCCGTAATTTATACCGTCGAGTTACTCAATGAGAAGATTATTTGAAGAAAAAGGGTTAGCTTTCCCAATCTAATTATAAATCTATATGTATTTCAATAATTATAAATCTATTGTTATAATTTTCAGTTAATCCTTGATTTCTCGCTACATACAACCCTAATGACTTCCATATGCCCGTGGTTTGTATATGTATTTGTTGTTTTGATTTATGGTAGTCAATTTATTTTCAATTTGAAAATTGTTCTTCTCTTGAATTGATTTATGTTTTTGTGCTGACGGTGATATGTCTTTGACTAATATTTTGGATGTTGCTGTTTGATTACCACGTACTTACCTTTGAACAAATTCAGTTTATAGTTGCTTTTGGTAATGTTGTATAGGACCATTTTAGCATGTTTGTACTATTCAATAATTTGGGCAGTTTGTGGTTAAGCAGCTTATGGCAATTTGCATGTTAAATATTTTTCCAGTTAAACAATTTCATTCCACTGCAGAAGTCGGCTCTTTGATGACAGCATATTCAGAAATGGATAAAACATTGGTTCAATTCTTTAAATTTGAATACGTTCGTAGTTTGGGTTAGTTACATAAATGGTTGTGAATATTCTTAGTGTGTGTTCAAAATCTTATTTTAAACCTTGATGTAACCTATGTTAGAATTTTTAACTGACAACGTTATGGCATAATTCTTGGTTATCAGTTAACAGTCGCTTGTAATATCTGATTTTGGAGATGTGTTCATGTTCACGTTCGTGGCAAACCTTATATTATTTTGCCATTACACATATTAAGCTGTAAGTTTGGTTGTGTTCTAAGTTAGCAGCAGAACTGTGGCATCCACTTTCTTTGGGTACTACTGCCAATTTTTATCCTAAAGTAGTATGATTTTTTTATGTATACTTCTTTGGCCATTTATGGACTGCCTAAACTAATTCGATCACCCTTTTGTAGTTTCAGGCTATCATTGTGGTTGAAAACTCGCTGGAATATCTGCTCTGTGCAGCTGCAAGCACTATAAAAGTAAAAGTTATAACCCTGTTGGTTTGAGAAAAAGCAAAATCAGTTAACACCAAAAGAAGGGACATATACACGTCAATACCAAAAGATAGCAAACAACTATAGTAAATAGTTTATTGTTGCTTTACTGTAATTTTAAATGCTAGTTTCTTTTTCCAGTAATTTTTGTATTGATCTTGTATATCCTCTATTATTTAAAGGAACTTGAGAAAGGCAAACCAATGAGTTTTTCAAGAAAGTGTCATGGCTTGGCATACTAAAAGAGAGAAAACGAAAGAGAAGGGGAAATCAAAGTGTGCTCCTGTATCAAAGTGTGAATTTGTTGACAACAAGTCGCGAAAAGTCTATGTGAGTTATTTTAAACTTTTTTAATTTTTTTATACTTATTTTGAAGTAGAAATCTAAATAAGTTAATAGACTACAACAAAATATGTCTATTCTATTTATATAATTTCAAATAATTTCAATAGTATTACAACATTAAGTTACCAAAATTGTATAACCTCTAAAACTTGAAAAGAAAAAAATATTTCCTTAAATCAATTACAATTGTTTTATACATACCATTATTTGTAAAATTCATTTATGTATTTAACCTACAATATAATTTATCTTTCTCGATAGGTTTACTATATGATCAAAAAAATTCAACCTTAAAAAAACATTTGAGAAAAAAAATCAAGCGACATTTCTTGAATTGACAAAAAGATTGTTGAAATTTTATTGATAGGGGCAAAATTTGCTTTCTCTTTTAAACAATTGATAGTATGATTCATTAAATTTATGCTCATTTCATTTAGAACCCGATGGTATATAATTATATTATGAAAGTAATATTATGTTATTTTACGGCTATAATAGATGTACGATTTACATGTAATGACTTTGGTGTTAAAAATAGGCCAAATTAAGATTTCTTGTGTCTACTTATAAAAAATAGTGAAAGATACAAACATCCTAGGCGTGAGTAGTAATAATTTCACCGCATGTAGTTGTTTCTTTGGGATTTCAATTTTTATTCATAATATTTTTAGTTACCAAATCCTATAAATAATTGCGTGATTAAATCATTGTTTGCATTGACTTATATAATACTTGATGATACTTGTTTTGTCAAAGTGTCACTGCAAACTCAGATTTTATTTATTTTTATTTGCTATTGTAGACATATTTTCTTTAAAAGTTTTGTACATACAAGTAAAAAAAAGAAGTAAGGAAAACTAAAAATTATGATGATTATTCAAATTAATATTACTACAGTAAAATATTTACCCCCAGGTACTATGAAATATTGGCTTCCGGCTCTGTCCTGGCTTTGAATCCAAGTCCATAACGCAAAAGTAATATGATATACATATAAGTCTATACTAACTAGAAAACAAATAAATTTAGAACTTTTTTCATGTTATTGTGAAGGCAAACATCTACAGAAGCTTATATTATATGCTATATCAATCAAATAGTTGCAACCTGTAAATATAGTGTAGTTTACTTGGAGGTGATATTTTTATTATTTTAATCAAGGTCTAATTACTATATTAGTTTATGCATGTAGAATTCAAGTATCTTAATATTTGAAATCCTCCATTCAGTTTCAATATTTGGACTTTATGAAGAAAATTGAAGTGATGAAGTTAGAATTCAAGTATCTTAATTTTTGAAATCCTCCATTCAGTTTTATTTTTGGACTTTATGAAATACAATATATAATTACTTGAATTGAATTGATGAAGTTAGAATTCAAATATCTTAATTTTTGAATTCGTTCAGTTTTATTTTTGGACTATATGAAATACAATATATAATTACTTGAATTGAACCGATGAAGTTAGAACTCAAGTATCTTAATTTTTAAAATCCTCCATTTAGTTTTATTTTTGGACTTTATGATAAACAATATGTAATTACCTGAATTGAAGTGATAAGTAATTTTTTATTTTTATATTTGCACATTGTAAAATGAAGAGCTTAGGTATGATTTGCACTTTCATAATATACTTTGCTTTTTAGATATATTATGTCTTTATATTTTATATTTAACATTTTCTGTAGTAATTACTGCTGTGACGTAAACGTATGATCGCTATTTAAAATGATATTAATTCATTCAATTTTAAAAGTGCAGACCATGTTTGTATATTAATTCTATTAATTCATTCAATTTTAAAAGTGCAGACCATGTTTGTATATTAATTCGTTAAACCCTCGAGTCGGCTTTCTCAACCACTTAATCAATTTGCACAACCATATCAATGTCAAGCTATGCATGAGCCTCTTCAATCAGCCTCTGGAAATGTTCGCCAACAAGTTGGATCTTTCATGCAGCTACTAAGACCTTTAACACAAGATTGACTTAATCAAAATCAACTTGAAAACTACCAAGCAAGAATGCATTGTGGAAACCATCCAACTCAAAATGAAGGCAACAAATGAGCTGTATGAGTTTCATCTATATGCCAGGTTCTCCAATTCCAAGCATCTCAAATATGTTATGTTGGAAAAGTACTTCCAGAATGATTTCCTTCTCACTTTTAGTCCAAATTTTTTTAACTACTTTGTATTTACTTTAAGTACATTTGTATTCACTGCTTTAAGCCCAGAATTTTTTGTATTTGCATTTGTATAAATCTAAGATGCTTTTGACTTTAACATGTTTGTACCCAGAATTCGTTCTTTTTTCTTTTGAGCAAATGACAATACGCAAAATTTGATATTGCAGTCTCGTTTTGCCACTGGTTTCATTTCACCGTGTTATATTATATTGCAGTAGGATATACTGATGTTGCAGTGCTTTCACATGGACAAATTATATTTCACATGATGGACTGATATTGCAGTCCATTCTGTCATTGTTTTATATTGAAAACGAAACAATATATATTGTATTTGTTGTCCAATTGCTATATGATAACGGTTGTTTTTTAGACTGATTTGAGATCTTAGCTTTTGTCTTTGTTATTAGCCTAGAGGTCCAAAATTGTCTCTAATGAGACTCCAATTCAAAGACATGTTTGAAACCAACATTTAGGTCTTTAATGTTATTGAGACCCATATTTGTTGTCTCAAATTTTATTGAGACCTGATTTTAAAGACAAAAATATTTGTTTCAAGTTGGTCTTAACTACAACTTAGAGACAAAATCTTTTGATTAGATACCAAATAAAAGAGTCTCTATTAACCTTTATTTTTGTAGTGTTAAATGAGACGATAGTATTGCAACCAGAGATATATCTCACTTGTATTATTGTACTGGGCTGGACTTATAAAGCCCACTTACTCTTTTTACCTTTCTCTGTTTTATATAAAGAGACCAGCATACTGTAGAATGTAAGTATCAATTCTATTGCATTAATAAAAGAAAATTCTTTCTATTCTCTTCCAATAACACTTCTGAAATCCTCAAATCTCTTACAAATTCAATCATGGTATCGGAGCAGAGGAAAAATCACATATAGGCTTAACAGCTTTATGCAAGAACTGATCCATCAGGGAAATCTCATCATTTGGATCAGTTTACCCATCAGAATACCTTCATCATCACTTGGGTAAAGAATCTGTTCAAAGAATCTACTGCATTGCCTAGATCATTAATCGGCTGTAGAGAATCCTCAAAGGAAAAAAAACAGATTCAAGAATCAAGAAAGAAAATCAGAAATTCAGTCAGAGAAGAGAACAGAATCTCATCAATCAAATAAAAAGGTAAGTTCCATTCCAAGAGCAATCAGAGAAGCCTCATCATATTGCTCGGTTGCAACATACATGTTTAAGGAAGAATTTCTTGATTCATCTAATTTCTGAGTTCTTTCTTTCTCAATTCCTATATTTTTTAAAAGAAGTTTCTTCATGGCTGAAGGAAGCAGTGCAACATCAGGTAATGATACCAACACTTCACCGCAATCTATGAATGTCACTGACAGTTTGATCAAAACTGTAATTAGCCCACACTCCAATCTCATCACTGCACATCTTGAAGATGACAATTATCTTCTTTGGAAAGTGCAAGTAGAAACTGTTGCCAGAGGATATGGTCTTGATGGACACATTCTAGGCATGATAGCCACTCCACCCAAGTTTATCACTAATCAAGAAAACAAAACAGTGAGTAATGAGGAATATGTCAAATTCCAAAGGCAAGACAGTTTAATAAGTTCTTGGTTACTTTCTTCAATCAGTATAAAGTTGTTACCACAAGTCATAGGTGCAAAACTGCAAATGAAATTTGGACTACAGTTGAAAGAATATTCAATACACAGTCAGCAGCCAAAATAATGCATTACAAAAGGCAGTTACATAATATAAGGAAAGACAGCCAATCTATGAAGGAATACCTCTACAAAATCAAGAATACTTGTGATCTGCTTGAGGCTGCAGGACATAAGATGTCCAACACAGAGCATGTTTTAACAATACTGAATGGGTTAGGAGATGAATTTGAGGCAGTGGTGGCAGTTATTGCATCACAAGAAACTCTGCCCACTATTGACTATGTCCATTCTATACTCTTGGCTCATGAAGGAAGGCTAGTCTACAAGAAACCCTCAGATACAGATATGTCTATCAACTATGCTTCAAATAGTAAAAACAGAAATCAGAACTATGGAAGAACAGATCAGAAATCACAAAAGGGAGGTCAGACAGCCAGAGGAAGAGGCAGAGGAAGATTTAATGGCAATAACAAACCAAAATGTCAGATATGTGAAAAAGTTGGACACACTGCTGTAAAATGTTATTTCAGATTTAATGCAAACTATGTGTCAGGTCAGGGACCAAACAATCAGAGAGATAACAACTATAATGCAAACATGGCACAAGCACAACTGGATTCAGGCAAACAACCCAGTGGAAATAGAAATCAAAATCAGGATGAAACTGCTAAAGCAGATCACATTCAAGATGAATCATGGTATCCAGACTCAGGGGCAACAAACCACTTAACAAGCAATATAGAGAATCTAAATCTGGGCTGTAGATAATACAGAGGTAAACAATCTATTATTATGGGAAATGGCAAAGCAATTGAGATCACACACACTGGCAATACTCACATCAAAGGTAAAAGACAATTATATCTCAATAATCTGTTAAGAGTACCCAACATTAAGAAAAACCTGTTGAGTGTCTCTCAATTTGCTCATGATAATAATGTCTATTTTGAATTTTACCCAAATTATTGCCTAGTTAAAGATATACTAACTAAGGAAATACTCTTGCAGGGTAATGCTGTAAATGGTCTATACAAGTTCACCCCGACTAATAGCAAAGGTCAAAGAATGACAAATTGTAATAACAATGAATTGCAGTGAAACCAGTAGAAATATTTTTGATCTTTGGCACTACAAACTAGGTCATCCTTGTACAAGTATTGTAAAGCAGGTTCTTAAAGAAAATAATATTTCCTTTGATGATATAACTTTGCCATATATATGTTCTTACTGTCAAATGGGCAAAAGCCATAAATTAGCTTTTGCAGATTCTGTTACAGAATACAAAGTACCTCTTGAATTGATTTCAACAGATTTGTGGGGTCCAGCACCTATCTATTCTGATTATGGGTATAAGTATTACATATCCTTTGTTGATGCATGTACAAGGTACACTTGGATATACTTTTTAAAATCCAAGGCAGAAGCTTATAATGCTGTTATATATTTTATCACTCAAGTTGAAAAGCAGACTAACCATAAGGTCAAGATTATTCAGAGTGATGGGGGTACTGAATACAAGTCCCTTAGTAAATATTTTCTTGATAATGGTATAGTTCATAGACTCACATGTCCCTACACATCTGAACAAAATGGCATGGTTGAAAGAAAGCACAGGCACATTGTTGAGACTGGGCTAACTTTACTAGCACAAGCATCACTATCTTTAAAATTCTGGCCAGATTCCTTCAGTACTGCTGTTTATTTAATAAACAGACTTCCAACCAAAGTACTGAATGGAATAAGTCCTTTAGAAAAGTTCTTAGGTGTCAAACCAGACTATCAAAACCTAAAAACTTTTGGATGCTTGTGCTTTCCCTATCTAAGACCATACAACAACCATAAACTAAACTTTAGATCTCAACCATGCACATTTATAGGTTATCCAACTAAACAGAAAGAATATAAGTGTTTAAATGGGACAGGAAAAATATTTATAAGCAGACATGTTGTTTTCAATGAGAAAATATTTTCCTTTTGCCAATGCTAGTATTAGAACTACACATAAAGTTTATAATCCAAAGGTTTCAATATCAAACATACCAGTAATGCCACATATATGGCATGCTGGTGAAACAGAGGAAAGAACAGGAGCAACTGGATCACAACACACTATGTCATTTGGACCAGGTCATGATACAGTTGATTAGCCTGCTACACATCCCCAGTCACATGCAATATCAAACAATCAAGATCAAAATAATCATGAAGATCAACTAGATGATACTGCAAATCAGGACAGCAGTTCAGAATCATCTGATACTGAACTGCAGACTAGAACAGGACATCACATGATAACCAGATCGAAAAGTGGAATTTATAAACCAAAGGTTTATACTGCAACTACATGCACCACAGAGCCACAAACATTGGATCAAGCATTTAAAGACAAAGACTGGAAAGCAGCAATGGATGCTGAGTATCAGGCATTAGTGAAAAATAATACATGGAGTCTTGTTCATCCACCAAGCAACAAAAACATCATAGGATGCAAATGGACCTATAAATTGAAAAGAAATCCAGATGGAACAGTGTCCAGACACAAAGCAAGACTTGTTGCCAAAGGATACACACAAGAATATGGTTTTGATTTCAGCGAAACCTTCTCACCAGTGGTGAAACCAACCACTATTAGAATAGTTCTTACAATTGCCTTAAATAATAACTGGATCTTAAGACAGTTAGATGTAAACAATGCATTTCTAAATGGTGTTCTGCAGGAATAAATATATATGGAGCAGCCACAGGGATACAAACAAGGCACCAATCTTGTGTGCAAGCTAAACAAAGCCATATATGGGTTAAAACAAGCCCCCAGAGTATGGTTTGATAGATTGAAAGCCACTTTAATTCATTTGGGCTATCAATCTACCAAATCAGATAACTCTTTATTCATCAAAATTAGCAGTAATGTTATTGTTTACATACTAATATATGTCGATGATTTAATTATAACAGGTAATGATCAGAATGAAATCAAAGGCATAATATAGTATCTTGATAGGCAATTTTCAATTAAGGATTTAGGTGAACTGAACTACTTCCTGGGAATTGAAGTGAAAAAAGGGTCAGATTCAGAAATCTTCCTAAGCCAAAAGAAGTATATCAAGGAGTTATTTATTAAAGCAAAAATGGAAGGTGCTAAACCACAACCCACACCAATGATCAGTCATCAGCAACTATCCAAACACAGGGGAGAACCGATATTAAATACCAAACAATATAGAAGTATTGTAGGAGCCCTACAATACTCCACCATAACCATACCAGATATATCTTTCAGTGTTAACAAAGTTTCATAATTTATGCAGGAACCACGTGAAGAACACTGGAAAGCAGTTAAAAGGATACTTAGATATCTTAATGGCACAACAGATTATGGTATTATGCTAAAGAAGTGCAAACAACTTAGCATCACAGCATATGCATATGCAGACTGGGCAACAGATGTGGATGACAGAAAATCAGTAACAGGCTACTACATATACTTAGGCAACAATCCAATTTCTTGGTGCTCAAAGAAGCAGACTAGTATCTCCAGATCCAGCACAGAGGCTAAATACTGGAGCATAGCTAGTGCCGCCGCAGAAATCACTTGGATTCAATCACTACCCTCTGAATTGAACATCAAAACAGAGACTAAACCAACGATATGGTGTGACAATCAAAGTACTGTATATATGGCAGCTAATCCAATCATGCATTCAAGGACAAAGCATATAGAGATTGACTTATATTTTGTTCGTGAATTGGTACAGAAAGGAAAGCTTCAAGTGAATCACTTACCATCACCTTACCAACGCGCAGACATACTTACTAAGGCGCTATCTGCTAAGAATTTTCATCGATTCAGACAAGACCTGAAAGTGGGAGCTATTAGTGAAGAATCAGACAAAGGTTCCATCTTTAAGCTCTCGACTTCAGATCTGCAACAGCATCTATCTTCCGATCATTTCTCGAAGATGATTTGAGGAAGCAATTGTTCTTCTTCAGCTCTACAAAGTCACAGCAGATCACATCTTAGTTTGATATCAAGTTGCAGAGATTTAAGAGTAAAAGAGAGAGAAGGGATTTATTGGGAATCTTTTCGGCCGAGCTTTTGAATCGCTCATGAAACCCTAACCCTAGCTTCTGGTTGAGGGGTGGGGAGTTAAATGAGACGATAGTATTGCAACCAGAGATATATCTCACTTGTATTATTGTACTGGGCTGTACTTATAAAGCCCACTTACTCTTTTTACCTTTCTCTGTTTTATATAAAGAGACCAGCATACTGTAGAATGTAAGTATCAATTCTATTGCATTAATAAAAGAAAACTCTTTCTATTCTCTTCCAATAACACTTCTGAAATCATCAAATCTCTTACAAATTCAATCAAACATTTAATTTCTATCTAAATTTATCTCTTTGTGATTTGGATGACAAAAGACCTATTGGGAAAAGCTTCCGCAAAGCAAATTTTTCACTACATTGTAGACATAACTTGGTTTCACATTGGGTTTAAGTGACGGATTTCCCAAGCTTGGTGCATTTGGCTATGTATTAAGTTAATCCAATGGTATATTATTTATAAATGTTAAATACTTCTTCATAAAATGGTATATAGTTCTCTCCTGTACATAAGTTGTGTATATTACATATGGTTGAAAACGATAAAATCTTTTATCGTCGTAGATTAACTTTGTACTTCATTATTCTATATCATTTTTCTCTTGCAAATAGGAGAATCAATGCTAAATATAACATAATTCTAAATATATGATCAATAATACAGTACTCAAATTAATAATTAACTTATACACTGAAAACTGAATAGAGTTGAGTATTCAAACAAAACTAAACTAAACTAGACTGGAAAAAATTAATTAGATTCAGATTAAACAATTCAAACCACCTGTTCTTAGGTTTTAACATTAGAATTGGCTGAATATAATGTCATGAATATAGAGAAGGATTTGTATTTAAAAGAAAATCAAAATATTTTACCCTTCTCTGACCTAATGAGCTGAATGTTGTGTGAATCAAATTCCACTGTGATAGCTGATCTTTGCGATTCATATCAAAAGCGAGTCGAATATTCCATTCTATGTTTCAAATCATAATAAGTAATTTGCATTTCAAGATTTAATTAAGTAGGGTTCTGAATGATAATGTTGCTCGCTTTGAGTAGGAGAGAAACCAAAGAAACTGGTATTACTTTGAGAAAGGAAGTTAATAGCGAAGGATGGACAATTTGGTAAGAACAGCAAATAAATTTGTCCTCAAAACTAATGAAACCAGATTCTATGGTTTTAATCAGCTAGTAACTTGAGTTTATGTACTGAAAACTTATTTACCTGAACTAGCATCCTTGAAACTAATGCATCACCACATATTGTCACTAGAACCTAATTTCCAGTATAGGCTAAATTGTAAGCAAAATCAATCTGAAGAGTTTTACCTGGTAACGGCTTATCCCCATCGCTTAGGTAAGTCGCCAGAGAGTGGAAGTCAGCACCATCGAGAATGACGATGCTGCATGACTTTCTCCTAGGAGTAGTAATACTACCGCCAATTTCTTTGAAGTTAGTTTGCATTTAATACAAGAAATACGGTCATTTCCGACGGCTTCTTTCCATCGGTGGCCGTCGAAAGCCGTCGGAAATGCCGTTAGTATATAGAACATGGCTTTCGTCCATTTCTGACAGAAACGACGACAGCTTTGCGACGTCCTCCGAAGGTTTTTTTGACGTCAGTTCTGACGTTTTTCCGACAATGCTGACGTCTACGTGGCTTAAAAACACGTTAGAAAACCGTTGGAAGCCGTCGGAGTTTTCGACCGATTAGCCGTCAGAAGCCGTCGGAATATTTCGACCTATAAGCCGTCGGAAATAGTCAGAAATCTGGGTAAAAAAATTTTCCAGCAGCCCAATAGCACATCAATATCAATATATATCACAACACATCAAAATCAATATATATATATATATATCAAATATATAAGCTAAAATCAATATCAATATCAGTAATAATATAAACTCAAACATTACTATCTCAAACTCAAACATTCCAATCAATACAAACCAAACCATCCATCATCACCCAATTGCAATATCTAAATCCAACAACAATGTACAATATATACATCCAACATCAAACTCCACAAATCAATATCAAGCACCAAATGTCCGCAAATCAACCTCACCATCTCACATTGTATATATACACAAGTTTTAAAAACAAAAGCTGCAAAATGTACCTCATGACTCATCATCGTCTCCGGAACCTCTAGACGAAGGGAATGCTCCAGGACGCTCCATATACTCAGCCAAATGCTGGTTCAGTTGCTCCATTTGCACTGCTAGAAGGCGATCCTGCTCCTGCAGTTGTGCAATCTGTTGTCAAAGCACATTAATCTCAGCATTGTTATGAGCCTTTTGATAGTCCTTTTCTGAGGCCCGAGCCTACAAAACAAGTCGAAATATGTTTAAGTTATTGCATAACTTTTAAAAAAATTAAGCAATTTTTACAAATTAGTTCATTTTTATAAATTACCGATTGATTGTTGTTATTCAGCCTTTGGCAAGGCCGTGAAACCAAGGACTTGACCGGCAACCAAAGACAATTCGACTCGAAGATCGGCTATACATAGGTTTACTATGGATACTGGAAAATTTTATTCGAGTCCGGATCGAGCTACAATTGATATGGTATGACAAGTAAAGCTATGAAAGCCAACGTTCCAAATTTCAGGTCAATCGGAGTTTGTATGCTCAAGATATAGATTGATTGAGATCAAGAAAATTAACCTCATTCGTATCCATTCCTCGAGGAAGCTTCAGTTCGTATCCATCACCGTCCATTCTCCTTCGTATCCATCTAATCCCTTCGTATCCATGCGGTTTCGTACCCATCAAAGTCAACCTTCTTCATACCCATCGGCAACTACTCATGTGTCCAATTTGTATCGATCCACGGCCTTGTACATTTCGTATTGATTAGCCAACAAATCGATTCGAAATCAGCACCTTCCATCGATACAAAATCAACATCTTCCATTAGTATGGAAAAGCCAATGCAATTATCGAAACGAAGCCATCAGCGGGCATCGTTATGGATGGACCTACATCGGATCGATACGAAAAGGTATAGTCAAGTAGAAGAAGACATGATCAAGTGGAAGAAGCTGTTGCGCGGCATGAAAAGTGAATCTTTCCTGGACTACCGCTCTACATCACCTGATCGTTATGCACAAGCATCGATACGAAGTGATTGATTCAAACATGGATCGATACGAACTCGACAGCCAACTGCAAATACAAACTTGGATCGATCATAGCTCAAGATCTACAAGTATAAATGCTACCAAATTTTCACAAGAGCTTACATACCACCTCAACATTGTCAATGATCGACCACAACCCAAATGGATATTGTTTTGATCGATACGAACAAGGTAGTGATCGATCAGGGATCGATCCCAAATGACGTTGGATCAATCTGGTGGGCCCACCCACGTATGAGAAGGGGTATCTCGAGATATAAGCCAGCTATTTCCAGACTACACCTATAAATAGCAACCCTAAGCCTTAAGAAAAGGGACTTTTGACTCCATTATGCCGTTACTCTACCGGATATCCATTGTAACTTGAGTGTTTGAGTTATTCTCTGTTGTAATCAGTTAGTAAACATCAATAAAATAACAAATCTTCCAAAGTAGACGTAGGCTACAACACCGAACCACTATAAATCTCCGTTTTCTTGCATTTTTTGTTTATTTGATTTGGCATGTTTGTTAGATTAGCCTCTGTTTACATTTATATTCTTTATTTTAATCTCTTCAAATACACCCGAAGAGTGTTGTGTCCAATTTTGGTACAAACACTTTGGTGCTTTCATTGAGAAAACCTAGTTTTCTCCTGCTCATTGGACCTACTGCCATCGTTGGATTGCAAGAATCTAAGGAGGAGATCCAGATCTGATATCCAGTAGTTCCTTCCATTCTATTCAGATTCCACCAGATCTAGGAAAGAGCTACATCACTCACCATGGTAACTAATCGAACCTCTTCAACTGCTACAGATCCAGAAGGAAGGGATAGGCAGAATCCTACACAGCTGAATACAATGGGTCAAGCATCTACCGGAGCTCCAGATCCACAAGGCCCTGTGACTAGGGAAGAGTTCCAGATTCTGATGCAAGAGCAACCCAGAGCCGTCAACAGCTCACCTAGCAGATCCGCGCTAACACGGAGCTCACGAACAAACTGAATGAGGAAAGACGAAGGAGATCCAGAAGGGATTATGCTTCCTATTCATCCACCGAAAGCTCGGCTTCCTTTGATTACAATCATAGACCTACACCCCAACGGTTGGATGGAAACTATGTGCAAGCCTCCGGGCATCAGCATGCTCTGAACCATAGACAAGCCGAAGCTAGTCCTTCTATGGGACACCAAGCTTGACCCTTCTCCCAAGGAGGGGCACTTCCTTATAACACTATCGATAGCCACACAGCTGCTGCCCCTGTAGACTTGGAAGTTGAGGTTCGGAACAGAGCAGATCCGACCCTTCGTCAACATGTTCATGCTCCAGAACCCTATGTTCCTGAAGACTCGGAGCCAAGGAGGCGAGGAATGGACAGTCGACCGCGCCCGGACCGTCCCCGCAACGTGGAATCCGACCACGCCTTGGACCCAAATGTCCAAATGCTTGACATTCCAACCATGATCCACCAAATGATATGTGAAAGTTAAGGCCTTACTAATGACGATTGGGGAATCTCCCGAAGTCACACTCCGTTCACAAACGATATTTTTATGCTGAGCCACCTCGCCGATTCAGGATGCCTACCCTGCCTGTGTATAAAGGAACTTTAGATCCTAATCAGCACATATTAAAGTACGAATGGCTCATGAATGCTGCATGAGCTGACGATGCAGTTAAGTGTAGTAGTTTCCCTATATCGTTGGGAGGTATTACAACGATGTGGTTTACTCGTTTACCCCAGATCTGTTTCCAGTTTTGATCAGTTGGCTACGAAGTTCATCGAACAATTCTTTATGCATGTCATAAAGGCCAAAAGACGTCAACACCTTGTCCAGCGTTACCCAAGCTCCAGGAGAGACACGTACAACTCCAGCTGTCTGTTCCTCCTTCTCCAATGGCGGAAAACCCTAAATTCCCTATTTCAGTTTCAATTCAAAATTCAACTTCAAAATCAAATCCCTCCAAAACCTATCATATTATATACCGATACGAAGCCCACGACGAGCGCAAGTCAAATCTGCAGTTTGTTTTTCAATTTAGGTTTCTGTGTGTCCGGAATTCGAGGAATTAATCTCGGTTGTTCATCGCATTATGATCAACTTCGACCGATCGTCGAATCGACGGTATGGATCTGTGGAGATCGATGAGCGGAGTCCATCGGTGTAGTTCATTTGGCCTGGTGATGGTTCGATCGTCGTTGAAAATTCGATCAGGTCATGATAAAGCGGAGATGGCTGCTCCTTTTGGTCACAATCGAGGACGAGGTCGATCACCGGGGGGGTCACGTAGGCATAGGGGAGGTCGGAGCGAGGCTGGTGGCTGCGTATGGCCAGCGGCGACGTATGGTGAATTGCGTGGCACAAGGTCGAGATGGCGGCAGGCTTCTCGATCACGATATTAGGGTTTGCTTGGGACCGAGCATGACGTGGCGCGATTTGTTTTTTGAGGTAACGTGATTTTCTTGTTTATTTTATATAGATTTATAATTTGAATTGTATAACTTCTAATTATCATAACTTTTACATACGAGGTCGGATTTACGCGCAGTTTGTTCCGCTGCGATCGTATCAAAATTCCGAACATTTTGAAACTTGTTTGGACGAATTCTGAGACTGTTGAATTTTTGGGCCCTATTTTTGATTTCAAATCGATTTGAAATCGAAAGTGAGTGTTTTGACCCACTCACAACTACTAGATTATCTTATGTTAGTTAAATTAAATTTATGATGTGATTAGAAATTAATTAATTGATGTTTGGTATGTTTAAATTATCATTCTAGTTAAATTTGACTTTTATTGCATTTAATCATCGTTAATTTAATACTGGATTTAATTGTCAATTTAATATTTGTTAGTGATAATCAGTTATCTATCGATGTTTATTGGTTGATTTGGATGATGATTGTGATGGATGTTTGATTGCTGATATTGGATGACTAGATGTTATATTTTATATTGTTGTAACACTACAAGTTCCCTTAGTTATTGTTAGAAAATCCCTATGGGTTGAAATGATACATACCCGAACGATCATATAGAACAAGGGAAAATCGTTATGGGTTGAAATGATAACCCAAGTGATTTTCATTGAAATAAATTTGGGATTGCGGGTTGAAATGATATATACCCGTAAATTTCAATATTTGCGGATTGAAATGATAAATATCTGTATCACTTGACCATAGGGTAGAGAAATATATACGGACACCGGATTGGTTAAATCTGATGATTTTAAATCTTTAAACTTTGAATCCCGTTAAACGATAATTGAAATGGAATTTGACTGATATAAATTGAATTATTTTAAGTAATTATTTAAAGGATTTAAATTGGAATTCTAAAGTTGAATTTGAAGTATAAACGAAATTATTGAAATTGAATTATTGAAATGTTAGAACTGTAATTTTGGAAATCTATTAAAATTGAAATAGTTAAATTTGATGTTAATTTCAAATTTATTATTTCAATATAAACTGTAAATGTTCTTTTAAATTCTAATTTTTAGATTTTCAACTATTAAAATTAGTTAATCTATTTTAAACTAAATTAATCAATTTAAACTATTTAATTTATTTTTATCTAAATTAACCTATTTTAAACTAATTAACCTATTTAATCTATCTTAATCTATTTTAATTTATTTTAAACTATTTTAATATATTTTAAATCATTTAAACTTTATTAAACTATATTAAACTATTTTAATTTATTTTAAAATATTTAATCTATTTAAATTCTATTTAATCTATTTTAAATTCATTTAATCTATTTTAAATCTAGTTAATCCATAATAAACCTATTTAATCTATTTTAAACCATTTAAACTATTTTAAAATCTATTTAAAGTATTTTAATCTATTTTAAATTTATTTAATCTATTTTAAACCAATTTAACCTAATTTATATCTATTTTAAAACTATGTTAAACTAAGTAAACTATTTATAACTATCTAAATTATTTTCTAAATTTCAGATGGTGTAGAGTGAAAATGTTTATAATTAAAGCCTTGATTTTAAAATGAATAAGGTTTAAAAATGTTATAACATAAGTTGGGATTTGAAATGATATTTGCTGGTGAAACGACATATTTAAGTAAATATGATTTTGAAAGTAATTATGGTTTCGAAAGTGATATGGTTTGAATTGAATATGATATTTTGATATCAATATGAAATGGTTTTGGAAATGTAAAAGAACCATCCGGTTTGTAATAAGCGGTTGGTTGTTAAAGAGACCATGATCGGATGTTGTCATACTCTTTGCCAATACCGAAAACCACTTTAACAACTGTGCACGTGGTGGAGATGCCAGAAATGAAATAGGATGGTCTGGCGAACGATTCTGTATAAGGTATTTACGTGACCCTGACTCCTGTGAGTCAGCTCAGATGTGACTAAAATAGGAGCTATACCGGGCCAAGTGAGGTCGCACCTCCGATCGGGCACATTTCTTCGATACCATACTATTACTTTGTGATTGATTTAGTGGCCACCCTTGATTTGATTATGGGAGCATGTCTGAGGTGGGCGATAGTAGCTGTTATGCGTTAGCACCAGTCTGGGAGTGCAATTGGTATATCTACCCTGGCATTTCCTCGAGTGTCCTGTTCACATGCCGTATCGCGCCTTCTACGAGTTTGTTTTGTACCATACCTATGGAGTGCCCTCTGGGTAAACCTCACGGAGGAGCTTACGGTACTGTATAGACTATGGGAATATATAAAATGTGTTAAGGGGGATATGGGTAACGCCTTAACGCTATTTTAATACTTTACTTTACTGTAGACACTATTATAATAGCGTATTGTACTATGTATGTAGATAGTTTAACGGATCCTTGGGAGATGGGAATCTGGAACATCTCTTAAGTTATTGCACTCATGTTAGACACTGGATAGGAGATGTCAAAACTCGTAAACATCTCTAACGCCGTTACAATCATATTTAATTACTATTGATTTAACTTACGTAAGATCTTTTAGTTCTGACTCGAGTGTTTTGTCTTTTCAATTCGCTCGGGTCGGCCTAAGCTTTTCAGTATATCGAAGAATTGTTTCTAGAGGACGAAGACGGAGATTTGTATACTATTATTCATTCTATTCATTCCACTACATCATGTTGTTCCGCTGCATTTATTTATTTATTCATGTTGTATGTAACTCTGATCAGTATTGTAAAAGTATAATCAAATGTTATTTGTAAACAGTTTCATGAACTGTTTTTTTTTCATTATTATATTTTGTCATTCCGCTGCGAGATTATGTGTTTGTTTTTCTTTCTTTCTCTGCTTTTTCTTATTTACCCCATAACAATCCTCCTTTTTGAATAGTTTGAGTCTGACATGTGTGACTGCTTATGCACTTGGCGGGTGCAGCATGAATGGGAGTTCTCGCATTTGGGTTTGGTAGCGAGCGGATGACTCTTACTCTTACATGTCCCACGGGGTTGGTGCAGTCGAGAGGCTGGCCATAAAAGTATAACACAGGTACCATTGTATGCTACGGTGGGTGTTACCCCACTGGCGTTGTCCCGTCACAATTGGTATCGGAGCTTTGGTTTAGTGATAACCATAGCTTTATGGGGTCTGACTCATCAGAGAATAGGGTAGAAATACATTAGAATGAGTCGTTGAGTGTATATATATATGAGAGAGCGTATTTGTTAGTGTTGTAAAAGTTTTTTTATTGTGTTAGTTTGTTCTGTTTTGTATTTATAAATTCTGGTTGGTGCATAGGATGCTATGACATCGATAGGGATTTATAAATGTGTATAATTATATGTGATATAGTTAGATGTTATATGTTGTTTATTAGGTAGTGAAATTTTATAAACATTGATTGTAAAATAGGATTTACAAGTAAAGTAAATATAAATTGGAAATTTAGAACTTAAGTTTCGGGATTTTGAAAATTTCTTTCGAAAGATTTTGGAATGTAATATTAGTATTATTTGGATGTATTTTCTGATATAAATATTTCAATATTATTTGGAAAAGGGGTTTAAAGCAATTTTGGAAGGAAATAAGTTCTGTACTCTCCTCTCTATCGTTGGAAAATAACTTCGGTGATGAGTGCACGCATCATCGATGTTCATTTTCGAGTTTCAAAGTGGGAAGACTGCTGTAGTAGTTATACTGCACATTTGTTTTGATAACGAATCTTAAATTTTAATTTTTAAATATGATTTGATATTTATATAAGTTATGAGTGTGTATATATATATATATTATTTTGAATAATTTGAAGTGTAACCCGGAATTTGATTCATAAACTTTCTGATAAGTAGCTTTCAGTTACTGTAATTGAATGGAATCTTAACTATTTTAATAATTGGAAATTTTAAAATGGAAATAAGAATCAAGGGTTAAGTGATTAATGATATATAAGAAATTGATATTTTTTACTTGTAAATTTAAGAATAATGAAAATTTGAAGATGAAATTATTGAGAAATTGTTGATTAAGATAAATAAGATAAACTTGTGTAACATTCAATTACATTCTAGAAGGCATATATAACTTACCAAAATATTATAAGTGAAATATTAATAGGAATATGTAATAGAATATTATACAAGTAAAGCTTAAGTATAATGATAGGGTTCGATAGAATTTTTCTATAAATAAGGATTCTGATGTTATAAAATGTTATAAACTTAGGTTAATATTTTGAAATGTTACTAATCAAATGTAATAGAAAAGTGAATAATGTAAGAAAAATGATTATAAACTTAAGTTAACATTTTAAGCTATCTATAATCAGATTTAACAATAAAGGTGAATACCGTAAGTAATGGATTACAAATTTAAGTAATGTTGCAGCCATTTATAAGTAAAGTGAGAACTATATTAATTGAATGATTATAACTTCAGAAAACATTGAAATGATTTAGAATGGATTTAATATCCAATAATACTATATATGGAAGAATGAATGTGAAAATGAAATAATCCATTAACGGTGAATTAAATTGTAAATAGATTTAAATAATAAATAATCTAATAAGTGAAATGGAAATAACTTATGTAAGCAAT
Organism: Allium fistulosum; assembly: GCA_030737815.1. Classification (NCBI taxonomy): domain Eukaryota; kingdom Viridiplantae; phylum Streptophyta; class Magnoliopsida; order Asparagales; family Amaryllidaceae; genus Allium; species Allium fistulosum. Next base: position 942,116,512 of record CM060905.1, on the reverse strand, counting down.
GAATGTAAAGTAATGAAAAGAAAAATGGCATTGTATAAAGGAATGGGAAATGAATTTTGTAAGTGGTGAATGCAAATTAATTAAATAAACATAGTATGAATGAATGAAACTGGAGAACGGTAAATAATATAAAATGAGATTTATAAGAATAAAATTAATTAATATTTGAACTTTGGTTTGTATTGGCTTATGGGATGATTGGGAAAGGAAACTTTTAACTGTATAAAAATGTGTAAATAATCTATTGAGTTTATCTAAGACTGTTGAGCGTATGGTATACTTAGTAGTTTATTTATCATTTTATATGATTAAAAGTGTCCAAACTCGAACAAACCATTTGTTTTGATTGCTATGGATGAATGGTTGATTGCTTTGATTGTATGCGATGACTATATGGTTTTGTTGCTTGTGACTATTGTATGTTGTGTTGATTTGGTTGTGACTAATAGAAACAACATAAATATTCTCTTTTACTTAATTATGAACCTCTTTGGATTATAAAAGTGAAATACAGGTTATGGAAGCAATTGCTACTGCTTTTTGTTTCATAAATAAGCATTTGATTATCTGACAAATAGGTACATTTTCGGATTACGGTTTTATAGCGATATTATATTGTTTTCCCGTAGTTTGGGATATTTATTTTTAAATATGATATATATATATATGTTATTATTAATATTATTATTTCTCCTAAACCTTTCCGTACAAAGGAGACTCTGCCAAAATTTTCCGTGAATATATATATAGAGTTTTAAAAATATAATGTATATAGGAAGAATTTTATTTTAAATATGGGTTTAAATTGAATATTGATGAAAAAAGGGAAATAATATATATAAATATTTGTTTTACTGATCTCTAGTACATCTTGACTTACATTCTCAATATCGAAATTGTCACAGCAGTTTCTCTAGCCTTATCGCTTATCCGTGTGCGTGTATGTGTCACTGTTCCCATTCTCATTGTTCTCTAGCCTCGAAAGGTGAGCAATCACTCACGATTAACATTTTTATATTTAATAAATTTAATTCACATTGAAATGACAATTGAATTATGCTGTTAAATTTTGAACTATAAATTATTTAATTGTTATATATAATATGCCATTATAATTATTCAACTGTGACATCTGACACCATAATCTGTTATTTATATTATAATTAAATTTGTTACTGATGATATATTCCTGTTGTTGATATGTTATACTATTATCATATTTGTTCTCACTCTGCAAGTTCCCTGTTAATTTAGAAATCCCTATGGATTGAAATGATACATACCCGAACGATCTTGTAGAATAAGGGAAATCGTTATGGGTTGAAATGATAAACCCAAGCGATTTTCATTGATTTTGAAATTTTGGGATTGCGGGTTGAAATGATATATGCCCATAGATATTTAAATTGTGGATTGAAATGACAAATATCTGTATCACTTGACCATAGGATAGAAAATTTTATACAGACACCGTTGGTCTAAACTTGAAATGATTTCCAAAGTTTTGAAAGAAAATATATGGGTTTTAATAAATATTGATTTTTAAATATAATATATAAATGTTATTTTTTATATATGTCTAAATTTTAGATTTTTAAAATTTTATGTTTTTGAAATTTTTAATTTATAGGTTAGTTTTAAAAGTATAATTTTTAAGATTTTTCATATAATTTTATTATTTTAATGATATATAAAATTAGGTTTAATATAAAATAAATTTAATAATAAGATTTAATTTAATAAAATTAATATATAATATGTTTAAGTACTTATTTAAATTTATATTAATATTTAAAAAAAATGATTTTTTATAACTTTAATTATAGAGGTTTGGAAGATAATTTAATGTTGACTTGGAATTTAAATTGGTTAATAATTGAATGTAAATAAGAATTGAATTGAACTTATTGGTTTGAGATTTTGAAAGTATGATTTATAACTTGATTTGATAAAAAGTGATTAAATGAATATTCTCAACTTTAAAAAAAATTGAGACTGAATATTTAATATTGATTTAAATTTATAAATTGAGATTTGATTTAATTGTTATTAAAATGATTAAGCAAATATTTTTCCAATTTGAATAAAATTAAAGTTAAATATTGAAATATAAATGAAATTTATATTGAATTGTTTGAATATTTAAACTTGAATCTTATTGGAATTGAAGTGATAGTTCAAACTTGGATTTGAAATCGATATAAATTGAAATTGTTTATTGAAAATTTGAGTTGAATATTTGACCTTTAAATTGAAATGGTTAAACTGGAATTGGTTCAAATGGAAGTTTTGAATTTAAGATGATTTGAATTGATTTGTGGAATTGAAGGAAACTATTTTTAGTATATACAGTATTTTTAATATATATAAACTATTTTGATTTATAATTATTTTAGTGTATATACTATTTTCAATATCTAAACTGTTCAAGTTGGAACTGTTACGATTTCAAAAGTTTTATGATATCCAAAGTGTTATGATTTCAAAAGTGCTATGATTTTGAAAGTATTATAATTTTGAAAGTGCTACAATTCTGGAAATGCATATTATTTAAAGTGAATAATGATATTGAATTGATATGATTTGAAACGAATATGATATTTTGATATGAAGTATGAACTGTTTGAAAAGAAATAACCACGGTGTGAAATAAGCATTTGGTTGTTAAAGAGACCGGGATCGGATATTGTCATACTCTCTGCCAATACCGAAAACCACTTTAACAACCGTGCACGTGGTGGAGATTCCAGAATGAAGTAGGATGGTTTGGCGATGATTCTATATGGTATTTACGTAGCCCTGACTCTCGTGAGTCAGCTTGATGTGGCTAAAACAGGAGCCACGCCAGGCCAAGTGAGGTCATTCCTCCGATCGGGCACACTTTTTCGATACCATTCTATTACTTTGTGATTTGATTTGGTGCACCTTTGATTTGTGAGTGTGTCACGAGGTGGGCGGTAGTAGCTGCTATAAGTTACCACCAGTCCGGATACGCAAACGGTATATCTACCCTGGCATTTCCATGAGTGACTTGTCGCAAGCCATATCGCGCCTTCTACGAGTTTGGTTTGTACTATACCTATGGAGTGCCCTCTGATAGCCCTCCAGTTTACGAAGGAATTACGGTACTGTATAGACTATAGGAATATATAAAAATGTGTTAAGGGGGATATGTGTAACGCCTTAATGCTATTTTAATAGTTTACTTTACTATAGACATATTATAATAGCGTATATTACTACATAGTAGATAGTTCCACGGATCCTTAGAGGATGTGTATCCTAAACGTCCTTTAAGTTACTTGTATTTCAGTTGACATTTGACTTGAGTTGAATTTATTAATATAAGAATGTTAAGCCTGACTCGAGTGTTTTGTGTTTGATTTATTCTCGGGTCAGACTGAGTTTCACAGCATTTGAGACTCACCTTTGGATTTGGAGCTTCACTTGGATATCAATCTATATCTATTCAACTTTCAACTATCCAGTTGTTTTGACCAGACTTGTCATCTGTTCGTATTCGAGACTACATTGTATTGGAGATATTTTGTTGTATTTTATTTCAAACTCTGTTGTTTACATAGTAGCTTAATGAACTACTATTTATCTTTTCCGCTACTTATGTTTGTATTACTCTGTGATTCTGTGATTGATTAATTTACTGTATATGCTGAGTTTTGCCAAATATAAAATTAACAATCTTTTGTTTTGAGCAAGTCAAGTCCGAAATGTGCGGATGCGAACGGTTCGAAATACCCAGTCATTACACATAAAAAAAGTTTTGTTTCGAATTACAACTTCACCACCTCCATTGCTAGCTTTCGTCACCATGCCCAGTAGGCCTTCCTCACTCATTAGAAACCAATGCACATGGTATCAAGTAATTGATACGTAATGTATTGGAGAAAATGGAAGGGACCATGTTGAAGGTATGCTTTCGAAGGGGTTGGAGCCATTTACTTACCTTTGTTTATAAAAGATGCTTTCGAAGGGGTTTACTATAAGCTTTCGAATCAATCAACTTGCCTTTGTTTTAAAATGGAGCTTTCGAAAGAGTTGTCGCTTTTTGAACCTATTCGATACTTAGCTGCAGCATTCATACCTTTCAAACCAGTTAGAGGCCGCTTTTCTTTACAACCTTAAAACAATGTATTTGAAATGTAGGTTTTGATCGAACAACATAGGAGGCCGCTTTTCTTTTAAATTTGTACATGCGAAAGGGTGGTGGCCTCTCCCATGCCTTTCGACATGGTTGAAGCCGCTTACTTAAACTCAAGTATACATGCAAAAGTATGTTGCCGTCACCATAGGTCTTTCGAAAGAGTAGCTTTCGAATGTCTTCTCTTTTACACTTTGTGTTTTTTTATGTTTTTAAAAATATGGTTTCGAAAGTAATACTTGTAACACCCCACACCCCTTAGTATACCCAAATGGACACACTAAATGGCATGGTGCATTGTAGGTATAACTAAAATTAGCAAAGACTAAGATTCACAAAACAAAAATTAAATAACAATAATAATAATAGCTCAGCGGAAACGATTATAGTATTTTGCTAAAAATGAAATTACATAATATAAGATGATAAAAATAAGTCACCAAATACTCAATACATCATATGACAAAATACCCATACAAGTCTCGTGAAATCAAAAACCCAAAGTCTTAAATAATATCAGAGTACAATACATCCCTCTCAAAATACCAGCTCAACAAAAGAACTTAAAACTGGAACTGATGGAAAGAAATACATGATAGAATCTCCAACAAGTCTCCAAGAAGCTGTGGTCTACTTTCCTTGCCCCTGATTGCCTATGGGGGGAAAGAGGAAAATAGAGGAGTGGGTCAGACTAAAAGTCTAGTGAATGATAGTAATTACTAGAATCTTTAAGCAAAGTAAAAGTAATAGACCTTACAACAGTTCTAGTATATAAAAGGAAACAAAGGAAATATGAAGAAGGAATAAGCTGGAAATAATACAATTTAACTAAATTAACACAATTGATTAACTTTGATTGTTTGCACTTGTCTTTGATAGCTACTTTGATTAGGCTGAATTCCTAATCCTATAATTAGGCTGAAATTCTAATTCTACCCTTTGATCGGCCTACTACTTCATAGACCTTACTGCGGACTAGATGCTATATAGCTCCTTACACAGAAGGCAATGGTGTCTACGAAAGACACACAGACTAAGCGCTTGGAACTCATAACGATTACTGGGCACCCGAATGGAAGTCGCACGCGTAACCGCCACCATGCTCATGTTACATGTTGTCCCACCTATTGGGTCTTCTTATTACCTCAAGCTCCAGCATAAGCATGCTCCTCGTCTCACTTCAGGATTATGTGAGACACCTCGTCTCACTTCAGGGTTATGTGAGACACCTCGTCTCATTCAGGGTTATGTGAAACACTATGTCTATAGAAATAATAGGGGAAATGTTGTTGGTATGGCCCGTCATCCAAACAATATCTAGTTGTGCTCCTTGCACAAATCCCCATGATTTGGACTTCTACTTATTGACCATTTACTACCGTTATTAACATAAGCATGCCCCTCTTCTCACTTCAGGATTATGTGAGATAACTCGTCTCACTTCAAGGCTATGTGAGACACCTCGTTTCACTTCAGGGTTATGTGAAACACTGTGTCCATAGAAATAGGGGAATGTTATTTGGTACAGGTCCTAATTTAATTCTTTGCTTATTAACTTAGATAAATTATTTAAATAAGCCTTCACTTTTTTCTCACTATCTGTGCTTATTAATTTATCTTAAGTCTTAAAATAAGCCTCACTCTGTTCTATTTCTTATTATAACCTACGTTATAATCATGCTTATTACTTAAACCAGGGTCCAAGTGTAAAAATAAGCTTCTTTCATCTTATACTCTTTTTAGTCATAATTTTAAGTTATAACTAGGCCAATAATTTTTAATTAGTCCAATTCTAACATCAATATCATAATTAGGCTCAATTTCAGTCTTTTCCATTTTTATTACAGTCTTTACAATTTACATCTTAACTTCCGTTATTTCGGTATTCTTATAATTTTAATCCATATTCGTGTTTAATCTATTCTAATCCATACGTGAAGAAGAAGGAGAAATAAAAGAAAACTGAAAATAGAAGAAAATCCAAAGCGTAGGAAAATGATGTAAATAACTCATAAATAATAGTAAATAAATTAAAATACTATAAATAAACTGTAATTAAATGGAAAAGCTATAATTAATAGAAATAAACTGAAATAAACTGAAAAGAATAGCTAAAAAAATAGACTGAAAATAATTCTAGAAACTGTAAATAAACTACTAAAAAGGTTATTCCAAAAATCATAGTAAAACTACAACTATTGGAAACACTATTATTTTAAATTACTTAAAAATCTAAATAATTACAATCACTCACATGTGGTCCTAAGCTCTTCCCTTTTGGTCTTCCCGGATCCACTTGAGGGTATTAAAATATTTTTATTAAAAAGATTCTCTCTTTAGAAAATTATTCCTTTTAGGGTCCTTCCTAAAAAGGTGAACCCAAGCAGAGAAAATTTAGAATGAGAAAAAGTGTAAGGCCTAGGGTCTTATTTACAGGGGTAGAAGTGGATCTTGGACCATTAGATTTGAGGATTGAATAGGATGTAACCACGTCATAGGCTGAATAGGAGCTATCGGATGAAAGCACGGAGGGACCAGATGAGCCAAAGGAATGAAAATAACGCGTTAAAATCTCCTATACTCGAAGAATGTAATTCTTCGTTTAATAACGTAGGCGGGTCGACCGCCCTTCTAGCTAGGTCGACATAGGCAAGGGGTTGGTAGACCTCCCTATGTATTTTTTTTATCGATTTCTTGATCGTCTCGTATCTTGCTCATATTAGCTCAGATTCTGATGTTCTATATATGGAAAGTGACCAGAAAATTACCACGAACATAATGGTGCAACTCCCGTGGTTCAATTCTGATAATTTAACAAAGTTATTTTATCATTTCATTAATTCGTTAATTAATTATTATAGTTTAATTTTCCGGGTTGTTACAATACTTTTATATGGTTTCAAAGCTATATTTCCACAAATTCTTACTTGGACCCAATGTTTTCGAAAGGTTTTTTTAAGTATTTCAAAAGGTATGTTTTAATGGAGGCGAAAGAGGATGTCTAAGTTTTTAAGTAATGATTTCGAAAGGGATTATTTGAGGTCTTATGCAATGGTTTAAATAGGAAGGTTTTGGCTTTATAGCCCAATGTTTTCTAAGTTAAAAAGGGCTTTAACTTATTTTAAAGGGATAGATAACCCTATGGATTTAGATTTTCATCAACATTATTTTGTGTAAAGCATGTATCATGGCATAAGTATTTTGAGTAAGCAAAAGGTATAATTTCCTTGTTTTAAAAAGATACGATTTCAAGGGTAAATCATTTGTAAAGATTGTTTTCAAGGAAATGAAATTTGAATAGGGTGGTCATCCCATATGTGTGCTAAAAGAATGACTCAAATACTAGAATACCAGATGGGATTGGTATGGGGTCACACCGTATACTTTAGCTAGTAGCCCCTAGCTAATATAAGTCTAAAATTCCAGTTTGTAGGACTTAGTCACAGGTAAGGCTAAAATGATGTTACATATAGAGAGGAATACACAAAGTAGAGGTAGGTTATTGGTAAGCCGGTAAAACCATTAGGATCAGTTGACCTTAGGAGAAGTAGGTTAAGGACAGATCGTCTAGTATTTTATCTAACATAAATTTGAATATTTATTATGTCTGGTAGGCCCGAGTCAGCCAGTGGTTAATGGTTAGCCAGATAAAACTATAATGTTCTAACAGACAGTTCATTGATTACCCGATTTATATACATGTATGTTATTTCTATTATTATTATAATCAGTTTGATTGTAGGATTTTGATTTGCAAAAGATATGCTTTTAAAAGGTTGTTAGAAGGGGAAACTCATTCTGCTAAGCGGCATGGTCTCACTTAATATCAGTAAACTGAGATGTAATAAAATTATTCACACCAAGCTTTATGTCTGACTCGAAGTTTATGTTTTCCTCTTAAACTCTTGGGTGGTCAAAATTAAATTTGAGTAGATTGAGAGTTAAGGTCTTTTCTGGTTTAGTAGGTTGGACGAATAAGCTTCCGAAGACGTGCAGGAGGCAAAGCTAGCTATGTAGGAGCTATTTAATATTATTTCTGTTGTGATGTATTTATGACTGATATGTCTATCTAGTACTCTGATCATCCAAAGGTGCATCTTCATATGTCACTCTTGGTGTAATTTGTAATAAATATTTTTGATCAATAATTAGGAATCGTTTAGGGATTGTGTGATTGATTATAAAATACTGATTTGAAATGAAACCAGAAAAGCTGTTTTTGAAATCTGTATTGATTTTATTACATATTCATGTGCTTTTGATATTATGGATACCATTAACATTGCCTAATTTTGTCATCGAAAGTTAATACTATAGATGATTGCAGCGTTTGTAGCGCTTAGCTTCGGGCCTCAAAGTACGGGATGTTACAACTTGATATCAAAGCATAGGTTTATGAAAACAAAAATGAAATTTTAAACTTAAAATGATTTTGAAAACATAATCCTAAGCAATTAGAGAAAATACTGGGGTATGAGATAACGCTATAGTAACGTACTTGTATTTGCTATATATAAGTATACGCTTTATCTCTATTTCTCCTATCTCACTTAGGCTATTTTTCTATATCTTACAAAGACTCGAATGCAGATTTTAAGGAAGTAATGTATGGATACTAGGAATGGAAGTCTTAACATTGGTGAAGGAAGCACCACAACCAATGGAAATGCCAGATCAAACACTAGAAGGAATCCGGGTCGGGCACAAACTGCTAATGTGGGTGCTAGAATGCTGCAAGTTGATATGGGAGCTATGTATCAGTTCTTCGTCAACATGATGCAAGATGGAGCTGCTACGTGATTAGTTGGAGGAAATCAAGAAGTTCCGGTGGTCAATAACTTTGTAGTACTAAGCAGAGACTTTGCTAGCTTGGAGGAAAGCAATTTACTGGCACTGAGGATGCAATTGAAGTGGAGAATTGGTTGCTATATTGCAAGAGGATTTTTGCTGATTTGGGACTTAACGATGAGCAAAAAAGGAGATTGGCATCCAGACAGTTTCAAGGAGCTGCAATGTACTGGTGGAATGGTGTTACTGTCAGAGTAAATGAAGAGACCATAACTTGGGCAGAATTCTGAAAGAGGTTTGCAAAAATATTCATGTCAGAGTTCGCCAAGTCAACTCTGCTCAGGAAGTTTGCTGAGTTAGTGCAGAGAGACATGACAGTGCTGGAGTATGCTACCAGATTTAAAGAGCTATCAAGATACGGATATGCTATGATTGATACGGTTATCAAAAGGAATGTGAAGTTCATCCACGGATTGAGACCCGAGCTTGCTAAAGCAACTTTACCATATATTAGGGATCTGTGCGATGTAGTTGTTGAAATGGCTTTGAGGAAAGAGGAGATGCTAACTTTCTTTAATGGTAACAAAGTAGTGGAAACTCAAGCTGGGCAGAACCAAAAGAGAAAGTTTTTCCATAAGAAGGGAGTCCAGAAGAGTGGAGCTGCCAAAAAAGGAAATACAGAAGTTATCTGCTACAAGTGTGATAAGAAAGGGCATTTCGCTAATGAATGTCACTCAAGAGATGGAAAGAAAGTGATCTGGAAGAAGAATATCAAATGTTTTAACTGTGATCAAATTGGATATTATAAGAACTAGTGTAAGGAATCCAATGATGGAAAGGGCAAAGTGTTTACATTGAAACCAGCTACCTAAGTCCAAAAGCAAAGGAGAAAGGATGGAAGTAGGTTAAGGACAGATCGTCCAGTATGGTATCTATAAAAAGTTTGAATATTTATTATGTCTGATAGGCCCGATTCAGCCAGTGGTTAATAGTTAGCAAGATAAAACTATAATGTTCGGATAGATAGTCCATTGATTACCTGATTTATATGCATGTGTGTTATTGCTATTATTGTTATAATTAGTTTGATTGCAGGATTTTGATTTGCAAAAGATATGCTTTAAAAAGGATGTTAGTGAGGGGAAACCTGTTCCGCTAAGCGGCATGGTCTCACTTAATATCAGTAAATCGAGATGTAATAGAATTATTCACACCAGGCTTTATATCCAAGTAGAAGTTTATGTTTTCCCCTTAAACACTCGGGTGTTTAAAATTAATTTGTGTAGATTGCGAGTTAAGGACTTTTCAGGTTTAGTAGGTTTGACGAATAAGCTTCCGAAGACGTGCAGGAGGCAAAGCTAGCTATGTAGGAGCTTGTAGTATTATTTACGCTGTGATGTTTTTATGACTGATATGGCTATCTACTACTCTGATCATTTAAGGGGGCATCTTCATATGTCGCTCTTGGCGTAATTTGTAATAATTATATTTGATCAAAACTTGGGAATCGTTTTGGGATTATGTAAATGAATATGAAATAATGGGTTGAAATGTAATCAGAAAAGCTGTTTTTGAAATCTATGTTGACTTTATTTCATATTCATGTGCTTCTGATATTATGGATACCATTAACATTACCTAATTTTGTCACCGGAAGTTAATACTACAAATGACTGCAACATCTGTGGCGCTTGGCTTTGGGCCTCAAAGTAGGGGATGCTATACCATACTCAATAATCGTTACTTTTATTGTAGTCAATTTCGATGCTTTGAACTTGTTGGCAACTGCGGGGGGCAAATTCGAAGTATTAACTTTCCATTCCTCATTGGAAATTAGAGTATATACCTTCCTTTGAGGGCATCAAGAAATTGAAATGGCTTTCCAATCCATCAAGTTCTTTAAGGAATGTCCATTTATAAATGGTTCAAACCACAAACTAATCTTTTCACCATTGACTATTGTTTTACTAAATAACCCTTTCCCATCTTGCCTTACCTTTGGCAGTATCTTCCATGTGTAAGATGCAGTATTGTCCTTAAACATAGGTCCTTGTAATAACTATTTTTAGTCCACTTTGACCATAAGCCTCCCTCCTTTAAAAATCACCACATGAGTTTTGGTGGTATTGCTTTCATGATTTTATCCAGTTTTCTTAATTCCACTTCACCCTCACTTTTGGGTTTGCATATGTCATTTAGAATTATGCTATGATGTTTGTGTTTCTATAAAATAATTTGACATGTGGAATTGATGTTGTTATTGACTACTACTGGTATTTGTGTAACACCTCTAATTTTGATTAGCATTATTTATGAGAATTAATTAAATAGAATAATGTGAGGAGTGATAAGGAGATTGAGATTTGATAATTAATTGGGTTAGGCCTTAACTAATTAACTAATAAGATTGCTTTAAAAATATAATAATGAAGAGAATAAATGAGAGCGGAAAATTAGGAATAGATCTTTCTTTTATCTCTTAAACCCTCCCTCTCCCATTTTATTCTCCTTTTCACAACAATCAAATTGCAAACCATTGAGGCGACCATTACCAGGGAAGATTAGAAGAGGAAACCAAAAGCAAATCAAATGAAAAGCTAGGAAAATGAAAAATCTCAACTCCATTATCCAACCTAAGGTAAATAATATTATCCATCTCAAGTTTTCATGTTTATTTCAGATTTATGATCAAATCCTGAATTGATTGAGTTAATATGTCATGTTTGGGATGGTCATATCGTTATTGGATTTAATGAAGAATTATGCGAATTTTTATGGAATTAATTTAATAGTTTTTAAGGAAAAACCTAAGTTTTTGATCTTCTGATGATTCAAAATTTTGATACGTTGTGTAAAATGATATTTTGAAGATGGGTTTTTAATTCATAATTTTCCAAATTAATGGGAATGTTTTATGAATTTTTAAAGAAAGGGCATTTATCTCATGTTTTAATTATAAAAATTAATTAAATAAGGATTTTGGCCCCGAAATTTTTATATGTTAAAGAATATGCAAATTATGATTTTTAGTGTATATTGAGGATTTTTCCCATGCCATTTTGATTTTTTATGAATTTAATAATTTAATAAGCTAGAAAGACTTATAATTAATATTAATTAAGGGATGCAAAATGAATTTTGAGAAGGTAAATTGATTGCGGCAGTTTTTTTGAAAAGAAATTTGATAAAGATTGTTTAACCAATAGAAAATTGACAAGGGTTAAGAGTTGGTGAAAAGTAATTGCATTTAATAGAAATAAAGTAGTTTTTATTATAATTACGATATTGCCAGGTTGCCATTGTTTATGTCGAACCCCAGCGACATTAATGTGAATGGATGCATATGATATCAACTAAATTGGTATAAAATGAATCTGTTTGGGTTGAAGTCTTACATTATAAGGTCTGTGGCACCAAATCAATGTCGAGATTGGTAATCTCGTAACGTACTAAAGCTATGATGACCTCCGTTGTTTCTTTGTTTTGAAATCCATAACATACGTCGTCGTTGATGCCGCAAGTTTTCACCATGGTTTTAAACAATGACGCATGCTTCCTGTTTGACGTCATAGCTTAAGGCAATAATGCCACAAGTTTTATTTCCGACATTAAATACTTTACGCAGTGATACTGCTAGTATTACCTACGAGATAGAGGTATTATGGCAATGACGCCGCTTATACCTACATACTTTCGATATTGATATAAAATGGGAATGATGCTACCTATTATCAATTCCGGTATTCTATTTTTTAATGGCATAGTAACCCAGTTTTATGAAATCAACTTCAACTGTTTTGAGGCATCAACTTCAAAAGTCATCAAAGTCGACCTTACTGTTTTAAAAACACTCGATATCAATAATTTTGCAATATTGATGCCAAATGTTATCAATGTCAGCCATACTAATGCTGCAAGTTTTCAATAAAGAACATATTTTAACTTATGGCATTATGCCCTATAAAGAAGAGGTGCGACATTCTCGTATGAATACCGAAAGTATACATGGCAGTATTAAAATGGATTATAAATTAGGATAACAAATTGGGTAATATAATGGGCTATATTTTCCTTATTCTAAATATGAATTAAGGAGATTAATCATATACGATGATAATGATTTTCACGGAATGAATTGTTGTTTAGCCCATGTTTTGATATGAAATTACCAACGGGAGTTATTACTTAGATTAAGTAATTATAAGATGCCAATGACCATCGATTGAACATATTTGAATGATGGATGTTATATGTTCTTGTTATTGTTTGATCAGTTATTTTTTTGCGTGATTATTATTGTCCTACATGCATCATCATGACCCATAACTGTATTTTGGGGATAATTAGGAGTAGAATAACCAATTAGGTTGACCCAATAGTAGTTATAGTCAAATTTAACTCTTGAGTGAGTAGAATTGGGTCCAGGAGATTAGGTAGATCATAGGTGTAGGATGCCCAGAATGATTAAAAGATTATAATCAGAGATATGATGTTGGAAGGGTCCAATAGGTTCATAGTTATCCCACGAAAACTATGGCTCGCGTGATGTTATTGGAGTAGTGATCCCATAAAACTATGATTGGAGGCATGTTATTGGAGAGTCCCAATAGATTTATAGTGATCCCATGAAAACTACGATTTGAGAAATATTATTAGAAAATTCCAATAGGTTCATAGTGATCTCATGAAAACTATGATTGGAAAGTGTTATTGCTAGAAGCCAATATGTTCTTAGTGATCCCATGAAAACTATAATTCATGACAGGTTGTCCCTAAAAAATTTGACAGGTTATTAGGTAGCCCATAAAAACTACTAGGATCATAGCGACAAAAGGAAAACTATGAGTTGAGTCAGATAGTCAGTTTTGTGAGAATGTGTAAACTTAGGGTAGATATAACCATAAATCGACATATGAGTCAAACTTGTGCACATTGCATACTTGCATAAGATTATGCTATGTTGTTCTAACCATTGTGGTTGTAGGTGCATGACTATGATTGACATATTTTGGATAAGATACTAGTGAGGGGAAAACCCATTCCGCTCAACGGTATAGTCTCACTAGATATCTGCTTCGTTCGAGATGGAGTGTTATTATTCACACCAGACTTTTTGTCTAACACGAAGTTTTTTGTTTTCCCCTTAAACTCTCGGGTACTCAATTGAGTAGGCCGGAAGTAGGGTTTTTAGGTTTTCCAGTTAGACGAATAAGTTTTCGAAGACGTGCAGGATGCAAGATAGCTATTGCTAGGAGCTTTTATTTTCCATTGTTTGATTTCTTATTTAATGGATGTAATGACAGAACTTATAACTATCAAGTACTAGACTCTGATCAAGTAAGGAACATCTTCATATGTAGCTCTTGTAGTATTTTTTAATTATTATATTTTCTCTAAACTAGGGCAACAAATGAGATTATGTAATGAATGCGAAAATCTTATTTTGGAAATGTAATTAAAGTTTGATTAATAAAAAATGTTGAAAAACTTTTACATTCATGTGCTTCTGATGTTATTGATATAATTAACATAACCGTATTTTGTTACCAAAAACTAATGTTATTGATAACTGCAATATCTGCAGCACTTAGTTTCAGACCTAAAAAACGTGGGATGTTACAATTTGAAAAAAATGCATCCAAAACATGATCATGCGATAGATTACGGTTTTGATTGATTCCAATCTACATGTAATGTTAAGCATTTCGTTTTTTCAATTGTTGAATTTCTTGTTTATTTTATCAAAAGCACATGAAAATCTCTTACTTTAAATTTATTGTAAGATAAAGTAATAAGGAAATTTATAATTAAGAGATTTCTAGTGTGCAAATTGATCATGTTGCCGATTTCCTTATTTTTTGCCCCTTTACTTAAGTATACGGTTGATTTTTGTTGATTCATTCCAAAACCTGGATACTCTCTAACAATGGACACTTTGGTTAGAATTTATGCTTGTTTTTAATGTTTCTTTTGCAAAGACTAATATATTATCAGCGTAAAGCGAGTGATAAATGGTTCAGCAGGTAAGATCCCCTTCTATTTATTCTCATTCCGTTTTTTGTCAAAAATAAAATAAAAAAATTGGATCTTGATGAATTCTTTATAGATGCTTTATTTATAATCAAGATCATCAATGCAAAATTTTAAATTGTTTCAAACCATTTAACATTTTCAAATCGACGGTTAAAAATAAACAGCAAAATAGACACAGAGAAGAAGTTGTAAAAAAATTTATTCTTAACGACAACCAGTTTGTTTTTTAGTCTGAAGAAAACTTTCTAGTGTAAACATAAAATTATAGTTACAACTATCATTCTGTAATTTACATTAAAAAGTGTCTTTTAGTCTAAAAAACAAATTTCTTACGTCTGACTTTTTACCTAAGTCTAAAAACCCCTAAAATAAATGTATGTCAAATACTTTGAGTTTGGATACCGATGTGGTAGTGCACGTTTTAGATAGTAGATTGCATACAAAGTCAACGTATATTGAGTGGTTCTAATTACAAGAATCAAATCTGTGAGTTCGTAGATCAAACGTGGAGCATCTAACTGCTATAATAGTGATGCTGGAAGAACTATTTTGAATTTATTCAAAACTCTACGTAGATGATCTTGACAAATAAATAAAAGGGTAAGTTTGGCTCACATCCCTAACAAGTTTTAAAATAGAGAAAACATCCTTCACAACCAACATTTACGTTTCCGCTCCCTGTTTTCAAATTCACGCACGCAAAAGACCCAAATACCCTTTATGTTTTTAACTTTTCAAACGTGTATAACTTTATTTACAAAAATCGGATCAACATAACATTTTCACCAAAAAATCGTAAATTTTATGATCTTTAAAATGAGATCCATTGTTGATACCAAAAATTTTAATTTGTATTAAAGCTGCAATTATTTCAAATATTTGCAGACAATTCAGCAAATATTGAACATTTTCGATTTTTTTTTTCAAATTTATAACAATTGCAAAAAATTGCAGATATTTCTGCAACTATATGATATAGTTGCAGAAATGTCTGCAACTATTGCATATAGTTGCAGAAATTTCTACAACTATATGATATAGTTGCGGAAATGCCTGCAACTATATGCAATAGTTGCAGACATTTCTGCAACTATTGCATATAGTTGCAGAAATGCAACTATTGCAAATAGTTGTAGAAATGCAACTATTAGCTGCAGACATTTCTGCAACTATATGGTATAGTTGCGAAATGCAACTATATGCAATAGTTGCAGACATTTCTGCAACTATTGCAAATAGTTGCAGAAAACGAACTTATACAGTATTTCAGTAAAAATCTTTTATTGCAAACAGATAAATCATTAAGCAAGGATAATTTTATCGTTCAATATAAACCAAATAATCACAGATAGAAAAAGTTAAGCAAAATATAAACGAGGGTATTTATGGAAAAGAATTAAGCTGAAACAAAAATAGGGACCGGATTTATAAAGTTTCGAACGGAAGGAGTTTTTGTGAATTACGTTTGGTTTTAGGGATGTGACCCTAATTTTCGCTAAATAAAATCTATCAGCAAAAAATCATCGTGATACAAAATTTTGTTGCACAAAACGTTGCTAGCGGGGTTAAAACGGGGTAAGCAAGAGAGATAAATAGGAGCAAATACATGGATGTATTGTCAGTTTATGCGGAACTGCTGTAAATCTGACGTTGTTCACCTGGGATTTTTCTTTTCTTTTTTCCATTCTCTTCTCTGCGGTTACTATTTGATGCTAATTCTCTATTATATTTATATTTTTCTTTCGACTATCTTACTCTAACTTATGAATGAAAATATTTTTCCACGGTCCTACTGTTTTTTTCCGTTTGTTTCTTGTCCTTTATATCTAATTACCACTTCACGGCAACTGGAAAATCATGTTGGAGCATGAATATGCAAATGACATTTTGTCATTTTATCATTATTTTTGCCTTGTCAACGCAACAGATGAATAAGTTTCTGTTGGATTACATGAGTTGCAAATGTGGTAACCACTTTTGTCCACAAGACATCATAATAGAAATACGGGTTGGAGATGCGCGGAAGCAATGGAAATGCAATTTTCACATAAAGGATGAATCTTCACTGAATCACTTATAAAGACATGCATTATCTGGTGTGACTATACACACACTTTTCTATCTGTTTCCTTAACAAGTCTAGTTCAACTGCACTAATTTTGCTCATGGTTTGTCATTTTGTACAGATAAAACTGTATCAACATCACTTGTTAATCACACCAAATTTAGCAAACAATAGCATAATGATAAAATCGATAAAACTTCAACAAACATTTCCACTTTCAAAAAGAATTAAAAAATTAAAAGGTAAAAAGAAGAAGAAAATGAAGAAGGAGAAACGACGACCTATTTTTAATACCGAGTAATTACCATATTCTAAATGCAAATCTTTAACAACAATAAAATAATTTTTTTGAAAATGGTTCGTTGTTTCTTTTGGTGAAAACTTCAATATGGATAGTCCACTTTGATTATTCTTAAATCATGACAGGGACTAACAAGCGAGTATAAGTTGATCTGCGTGAAACATTGAAAGTGAAATACTGTTCAATCGAAAATTCGTCTGCTCAATTGTATGATGTTAGTATCACGATCAACTGTAGTCAGCTCAAAGTCAAAATATCCGAACAGAGTAGTCCGGTTAATGATAAATGTTACTACTGAACTAAAGATTATTTCTATATACTAAATGACTTAAATGGGGATGATATTCGAATTTTGACCGAAAAAAAATCCACATAAACTGATATAGTGTTGATGAAGAGAATTGGTGTAAACAATCGTTACTAAAAGTAACCACTTAAATTATAGAATTAAATTTTATTTGTAAAGATATATAAGCGATAAATTCGATCAAACTTGTTAGATCCTGCCTTTTTTCAGCTTAAAACGAGACAACTATATATTTCCTTATATATATATATATATATATATATATATATATAGACACATACACACAATCATTACATATGTAGGAAAATATAGGAGATATGACAATCGACATCAAAATCAGGTTGAAGTTGAAGAAATCAAATATATTTTATATTTTATTTTTTGTTGGTCTAGATATTCTGTACAATTTCCAATTTGATGATTACACACATTTTGAATATTACCTATGCAATATAATTATTTTATAATACATGTTTTTTAAAAGAAAAAGTCAAAATATTATATTATAAAGAAAATATAGTATTTAACAAAAATTGAACAAAACAGTTCAATATCAGACGTCTAGAACCTTTACCCCAGACGTTTGTTACATTTCATCTATATTAAAGTACAAATAGAACAAAATAGGTTATTTTCAAACATCTGGAACTTTTTTCATAGACTTCTGTCTAAGTTCAATTTAAAAGAACATTTCAGTTCAACTCCCAACGTCTTAATTTTTCATACCAGACGTAACGTCTGGTATTAAAATTCCAGATGTCCGAGTTACTTGTTTTTTGTTCCTTTACTTTCTGGAATTTTTATATATTCGTCCAGACAGCTAGGCACTTTTTCTTTGACTTCTGGGCCTGACGAACAGAAACAACTCTTCGTAGAAATTAAAATTTTTAAGAGTCGTCTTCATTCACAAGAGTTGCAATTATTCAAATGGTTGCAACTACTGATTTTGAACCTTTCAAAACTAAATAGAATTGAGATTCCACTTTTTAATCTACTAATATACTTTCTATCATTTCGATCTATATTTACTTGTGATTTACAAATACTCTCGATTATTTACTTCCTACAATTACACATTCAAATCATCATCTCAAGGAGATTATAGAAAGAGTGTACTCAAATAGACTTATCCCTGTTGTCTAGAATACAATCAGTCAAGAAATTTAGTACCATTTGTAGTCGAAATCCCGCTGAAGTTATTACAGGTACGAAGTCCTGTTCAACAGCTCAAACGGTTTGTAATACCCGTTACTTCGGGTTAAGTGAGGGCCTTTGTTAGTTTATTCAAAAAGGAGTCTAGAACTGGACGTAGAACGGAAAGTTCGAACCAGTATAAAAAACTCTGGTGCACTTTAATCATCGCAATTTTTATACACTTGGTTTATATAAGTTTTATTTAGTAGTTATAATCATATTGCTCGATCTGTATATATTTCAAAACTATCACTCCACCAACTAAAATGGTCACCCAACAGCGGAAGAAATGGATGAATTTCAGAAAATTTAGCCATTTTGGATTTTAATGTGCATATGAAGTCTAAATTCGTTTGGAACTTTTCTAAGTTTCTTTTAAATAAAATCAATATTTTATTTAACTTCATAAATAAAGTTTCACTTTAATTTAAGTGTAAGTAAGTTAGAGTATATCAAATATACTCTTATATACAAATTTATGTGTAACATTTACTTTTCAAATTTGTTTAGAGAATTGAAATATTCCATTTCCTTTCTCTTAACTTATTCAATTAAAGATGGGGCATAAATTTATTTGGAGAGAGAAACTTTTCATTTTCTTTCTCTTAACTTATTTAATTAACGAGGGGACAAAAATTTAGTAAGAGAAGGAAACTTTTCATTTCCTTCTCTTAATTAAATTACATAATTGATTAATA
This sequence comes from Allium fistulosum, assembly GCA_030737815.1. NCBI lineage: Eukaryota > Viridiplantae > Streptophyta > Magnoliopsida > Asparagales > Amaryllidaceae > Allium > Allium fistulosum. Next base: position 942,096,967 of record CM060905.1, on the reverse strand, counting down.
AAATAACATTAATGACTAATCTAAATATGACATGAATTGTAAATATATTCACAGTCATTGTTAATTGATACACACACACACACACATAAAATAGACAAGAACAATTTGAATGGTTATTACATAAGAATTGAAATGAAAATAAATAAGGGATGACAAGGGTGACTGGTACAGTTTCCCTTTTAGTAAACTTAATTAATGCAACATATTAATGACAATTAATAGGTACCATAATGTAAGAATATGGAAGGTAACAATGAATTGTATGTATACATTATTGCCTTATTTAAAAAAGAGAAATGATTTCATAATATGACAATATATGTAAAGAAAAATAAATTTTATATGAACACGTACAAGTAGATCCAAATATGTATATATGGAATTCAATCAAAGCTTTCTAATAATATGAATTAGATAGTTATTACAGTTAATTTCAAAATTTTGATTTGTTGTGAAAATTCCTTTTATTCATATGTAAATATCTAATACAATAAAAAGTGCAAGTAATACATGCAAACATACATACATACATGTATTAAAATTCAAAACTAAAATTACACTTTGTTATGAAAGATTAAAACATAGATCTACAATTGAAAAATTGTATTGATTTCAAATAAATTTCATTTTTAACTTTAAGTATAATTCAATCAATCAACATGAAAATGTAAATTTCCCGATTTAAAGAAATAGAATTTAAGTTAAATGTTAAAACATAGAACTAAAATAAAACATTGTATTTTAAAATATATAGATTTAGTTTCAATTTAACAAAGTAAAGAAAAGCAGCTAACCAATTCGAACATGTAAACATTCATATCTTAAGAATTACAATTTAATTAGAATGTTTAAAACATAGTTCTACACTTAAATGTTGTTTTAAAACATAAACAAATTTAATTTTGATCTATCAAATGAAAACTCAATCATATCATTCAATAAATAACTCAATCTTCATGAACAATTTTTTAACTAAGCAAGACAGTAATACATAATACAAATTATGAAAGTCAAATTAAATTTCCATCAAACATTGCAAAATCACTATCTATATACAGAAAATGACATACCTTGCTATCCAATCCTTAAAACACACCTTATTGATGTTGCCTTTGATTTGCATCTTAAATGAATAATGCTTCTAGATCCGATTGAATCACCTTAGGATGTTGCTTAGAAATCACACCTTGAATGATGATATCTCCTAAGATCTTCAAGATCCACATCCTATCCTTGCAAGAGATAGATGAACCACTTTTGTTTTATTTTATTTGATCTTTTTATTCAGAGTTGAAAGATTTTGGAAATTCGTTTTCTTTTTTTTGTTTCTGTCATGAAAAGTTAAGTGGAGAGAAAGAGAAAGAATGAATGAGAAGGAAAATGAATTGTATGTACATAATGAATTAGAGAATTTATTTTATTTGAAAGAATGAAACTTTTCTCATTCTTTCATTAAAACTTCCCTAATTATTTACCTTTATTGTTTCTCTCTCTCCAATCCTTTCTTTAAACGTATGTCATCACATGACATAAAATTTCCACAAACTATGTCATCAAATGACATAAAATTTCAATAAATCATGTCATCAAGTGACATGAAATTTTCATAAATCATTTCATGCAATTATCTTTAAATTACATCGATATTGTATATCAATGCACGCAAATATAACTTTTATAAATGCATTAAAATAATTACAAAAAACTTCCAAACATCAAATAAATAATAAATAATAATTCTCAAATACCAATTAATTTAATCAATTTACAACATTTTATAAATTAATTAAATTGTGTGGTTTTTTAGAGAATTCATCATTATGGTTGTGTGACTCGTAGGTGTAAATTCAGTTAGCGATTAATATTGAACTATTCAAATATTAACGTTCACACGACACTTAGTAGGTGGCGTGACATTTTGGCTGTAACGACTCGCAAATTAATCACTTTGATAAATTATATTTATTTTAAATTTATTCAAATAAAAGGTTGATAATACAAATAATATTGTTTTGAGTTATAATAAATAATAATAAATCTTATTTTGAGTAGATATTTACAAAAATATATTTCCTCGGGATTTAAATCGATAAAATGGCCGAAAACCATTTTATCGAAAACCAGCTCTATAATTGTAACGACCCTGAATTTTTGGCATTTGAAGTCAGGATATTTAATTGATTTTAAATATCTGGAAGTTTGTTTAATTTGAAATTCAAATATCAGAGTGAATTTGGCAATTAAATTATTGAATTTAATTATTAAAACTGGGTAAAATATTGAATCTTCAATTTTAAGCCTGTTAAAAATGATTTGATGACTTAGAAAATTCATATTGATTATACTGAAGATAATAAAAGTTTCAGAATTGAATTTGAAACTGTTTTGTTCAGTTTTGAATTTTATCGTTTAAATTGAATTTGAAAATAGCGTTCCGGGGCACAGTCTCGGAATTCGACGAAACCAGTTCCATTGGATCCGTAATATTGTATTATTATCAGATTTCAATTTTCGTAATGTTTGGAGTGATCGTTTGGCCGTACAATATATAAACGCGCTGAAAATTTTATCGAAATTCAATTTAATAACTGGTACAAAAAGCTATCTTCTCCATACGATCGAATTTGGACTCGGAACCTTTTACATTGTGTTCGGAATAGGCGTATAACATTACGAACACCTAGCGGCATGCCTCGATAGGATATCGAAATTTTGAGTTGCAAATTCGTGACGAATTTGAATTTGAATGGGATATTTATACTAGTCAACCATCAGCTGATATTATTTCACATCGCTGTTTTCTTTCACTTCATGTTACTGTAGCAGAGACGTTCAAAACACGCTTCCTCACCTTTTTATATGCCAGCCGAACATTTCACAGTGAAGAAGGAAATGTAATCAACTTCAAAAAAAATCATTTCTCATGATATACTTGATAATAAAATTCGAAACCACCCTCAAAAATCTCGTTTTCGTGTAAGCTTCATTATAGTATATATGATTTAGGGGGCGGCTGCATTCTTTTTTTTGAGCTCGACAGAAATGTCGTGAGCGAGTCTCGACTAGGGTTTGGGATTAGGCTCGTTTTAGGCCGAGTTAGGGTTCGAGGGGGGTTCTATGGTGTTCGTCGTCGCGAAGCGCACCGCCAGGCCCATTTTGGTGGCATGCGATCGTGTACAAGGGGAACAAATTCCACTGTAGCAGTACGAGGCCGGTGGTTGTCGCGATTCTTGTAGAGTGTCTGGGATCGTCGTGGTCGAGGCAGGCTGGTGGAGATTTTGTCGAATAAGGCGGTGGCGGAATCAGTTAGTCGAACGGAGTTTTATAGCTCCGTATCAGTTGATGGGGGAGGGGCACAGATATGTCGTGTACAGGGGGAAGAAGTTTTGCATTGGGGAAGAAGGACTTTGTGGGCCGGGTTTGTTTCACGTGGGTATGGGTTTTATAAGATATAATTTAATTGTTTTTGAAAATTTAAGTTCTCAATAACTTGTAAATTTTTTATCTCATGCATACGAGGTCCGATTCGGAAAATTCAAGTTGGATTAGAATCATGTTGTCATCATCTACGCATTGAAGCTGGTTTGGTCAACTTTGGAGTTTCTGATAAATTCAGATAATTTAAAATGCGTCCGGATTCATTTAAAAAAGAGAGCGCGAAAGCAATAAAAATAAAGGTGAGATCTTCTCGCTCAAACAAAGGGTTTTGTTTAATTTTAAATAGTTATATTTTAAATTATTGATTGTGTTGATTGTGTGCTTGAATGATAGTATATATGATAGTAGTATATAATAATATATATATATATATATATATTGGAATATGTATATATTGGAGTTGTTGATTTCCCGCATTATATAGCGGATGAGACCCTATGCGCCGCATAATAGCGGATGATATTTTATAAATCCCATATACCGCGATATTCCACCTCGAAGTGGAATTGGTATTGTGCTAACATCTATGGATGCAGGGAAACAGGTTGGAGGGATCCAACTGGATTCCTCAAATTATATGAATTTGTTTCATATGTTGTATGGATTTGTTTCATATACTGTGTGATAATTTATTTATAATATGTGAATGATTATATTAACGATTGAATTTGTTCAAGGCTATAATTTAGCCGAATGTATTTTTGGTATCGTTGGATACCAGAAATAAATTAAAAAATTGGATTTTTGAAATTAAAATAGGAAATTTTAAGTAAATTTCTTTTGAAAGAATTGGGTGAATTTAAAAGTACAAAGTTGATTTTTGAAATCTTATCGAATTATTTCCAAAAATATGGGAAAAGATATTAATAAGTGGGTTTTGAAAATATTGTTTAAAAGTTGAATAATTTATTGAAAATGGAATTTTAGATGGTTCGGAAGAGATAAAGGAATTTATTTTAAAAGGTGATAAATTTGTTTGAAATCCAATTGATAATTGATTTAGTATTTGAAGATAAATCTTTGGGAAATCGATATGAAAATTTATTTGATGTTGAATGAAAAATTGACTTGTGTTGAAATAAATTGGAAATCGATTTGTAAAATGATTTGGGATTTGAAATAAACTTAGAAATCAATTTGTAATTGATTTAATGTTTGAAATAAATTTGAAATCGATTTGGAATCGATTTGGTGATTGAAATGAATTTGAAATCAATTTTGAATTTGATTTGGCGATTGAAAGTTAATAATTGGAAATCGATTTGAAAATCATATATCGGTGAAAAATTTGGAAATTTAAATTCACAATGGAATTTATACAGGAAAAAGGGAAATAAATGATATCGGAAATTTTATTCCACGAGTGAAAATATGATTTGAAATTTGTTTTCATAGTGATGAAGTGTGGAAAATATATATCTTGTGAAGATATTTTGAAAATTTAATAATTTGAGAAAACTATTTAAATTGGTTGATTGTTGTGAATGTTGTTTGATAGTTAAATAACCGACTATCAATATTTGTCCTGGATGTGGCACTTGAATTTGTTTTTAAAACAAACGCTCATTATTCGGTTTAGCTGGGAGAGGACTTTGTGTCATATAACCCATTCCGAATAATGATACGATGTTATGAATTGCAATTGAAGGCCGGTGTGAAGACCGGGTATTTTCGAAAATGAAAGGACAACCTGTCGAATGTCTCTGCACCGAGTTTCTCCGGTATAGAGATTTATATCACTCTTCTTGTGATGGGAAGTCCGGACGTGATTAGTGAATACCCGGATTGCAAGGGCTTCTTTGGAAGTGCATCTGGTTCTGTTCGAACCCGGAACAGACTTGTATGGTTGTATGTCTGACATTACACTTTGAGATATAAAGCTGATTTCTTTCAAATACATTTCTGTTGGTGGCGGAGAATTTATTCTCTTAGCTTTACACCCTTCTCTAAGAAGTACGAGCTCAGAGGTTATGTGGTTGAAGGTTATCAGTGATATAGTCCCAATTTGGTAGTGTGGTATGCTGAGTGTTGCTGTGTGTTGATGGTCATTTGCTGATCATTTGTTGATCAAAGCATGGCTTTGTGAAAAAGCGTAGCTTTGTGGATGAGACTTCTTCGAGCCTCACAACCCGGTAATGGTCGAAACAGGAATGTTGCGGCAAGGTTTTAGGGGTCGCGCCCTAGGATATGTCCATTTCCTTCTGGAGATAAGAGGTGATATCATGGTATGGAGCTCAGATATTTTACCTATGTTGATGCTGCAAATTTATTATACTTTGTGGTTGTTGCTTTGTGGTTGAGGATCCTCAGATAAAGGTCGGTAACGACCGGGGGATGGCATACTTGTGTGTTAGTTATCTAGTTACAGCTGTATAGCGTGAGGTAGCGTCAATGTGTTAGTTACCTAGTTACAGCTGTACAACGTGAGGTAGCGCCATCCTTGTGTTTGTAGAGATCCAGTTAGGTTCTCGGGGCGTCTTTCCAGAGGCGTTTCCATTTCGGTGTAAGGAAGTTCCTTTGCCTGACCATTTGTTGGAAATCCAAAGAAACAATACGAACCTTGTACGGTTTTAGTTGTATAACCTGCCATGGAATGTGGCGGTAACCTGCTATTGAACATAGTAGATATAGTAGGCATAAGTGCGGAATGCCTATGCTGGCTAAGATTAATATTGTACTTTCGAAAGGTTTTCTACACTATGCACCAAAAATAATAAAAATCCACTGATTTTGCATAGTAAGCATGTTTGACTATCATAAGAAGAACTCTCCTCCAATTCTGCGTTTGCATTGTGTGTGTGGCGGGAGGTCTTATGGTAGTTTCATTTTCCAAAAGCATTGCGAATTTGTTTTATTTTCTTTGTGAAAATAACTGTTTTACGATCTCACACCAGTCACCATGACTGACTCGGAGTTTATTATTCCATTTCTAAACTCTGGGTGCCCATTATTTTTCACACAGGCAGCCTAGAGTTATGTTATCAGGATATTCTAGAGCTTTGGAGACGTGCTGGATGGCGAGACGTACTCCCGTACTTGTTTATTTATTCCGCTGTGTATTCTGTATGGGGACAAGTTTATATAACTGTCCATTGTTGTATTGAGTTGTATATTGACTCTGATTGATGTATGTTTAAACTGATAAAGTTCTTTGTTTTAAAGATTAGTCATTCATCTATTGTATATTGTTCCGCTGTGAATGTGAGATTCTGATATTGTTTCTGTTTCTGTTTCTTCTTCTTTATTTTTCTTCTGTCTTTTTCTACCTCTTCTTTTTAACCCTAATGATTCGGTTTTCCGGCATTCGATTGCGCGACATTTGATACAGTGGACGTATTAATGTCGACTTTCGAGCGTCGAAAGATCGCAATTGTTATAATAATCATATAACTCGCGCATAGAGCTGAATACATACACTTATTTTTATAATTGAACAAGAATATGAAATAAAATTAATTATTTTATTTTTGGAAATAAAATGTTTAAAACATCATCAGTGATGGCCTTATATTTAATAATTGATTTGTTTAATTTAATTGAGATTTAATGATTTAATAATTATTATAATTATATAAATAATTGTTTTAAAATGATAAATTTAATTAGTTATAAAGTAATAATGAATGATTTATAATGGTTCTATAAAGTTATAAAAGTAATTTGAAATTATAAGGAAAATCGATATCGTTTTATCGATATAATAGCGATTTCTGTAAATAATTGTTAATATTAATTTATATGGTTTTATAAATGAAATGTGATCATTTTAATTTGTTAAAATTGATAAGAAATTTATTTTCAAATTTTGTTTACCTTTATATGTAATTTAAAATATAAGTGAAAATGTGACCGGGAATCAGTTTCCCGATTTTAAACGGTTTGACAAACGAAAGTTGTTTTAAATCATTGCAACCTTGTTTTTGTGTCATGTGCACATATATAACATACACATATACACCCTAACATACACTTTAACTTATTCATAAACATGCATACAAATATACATGCATATATTGTAACGACCTGCCTTTTTGGACGTTTTAAGCAGACACACGTGCCAGACTCAAACCATTCAAAAGGGCAGATTGTTATGGGGTTAATAAGAAAAAGAGAAAGAAATAAAACAAATACAGAATCTCGCAGCGGAATGACAAAATATAATAATCAAATAACAGTTCATGAAGCTGTTTACAAATAATTTGATTATACTTATACAGTACAAAATCAGAGTTACAGACAACAAGAATAAATAAATAAATGCAATAGAACACATGATGCAGTGGAATACATATCATAAATAATAATAGTACAAATCTTCGTTTTCACCCTTGAGAAATAAGGTCTTCGACCCTAAAATGCTCAGGTTGACCCAAGCGAATTGAAAATAACAAAACACTCGAGTCGTAACTAAAAGATCTTATGTAAGTTAAATCAACGTTAAATATAAGTGTGACGGCGTTAGAGATGTTTACGGGGTTTGACATCTCCTATCCAGTGTCTAACGTGAGTGCAATAACTTAAGAGATGTTCGAGATTTACATCTCTTAAGGATCCATTAAACTATCTACAATGTAGTATAATAAGCTATTATAATATGTCTATAGTAAAGTAAAAGTATTAAAATAGCGTTAAGGCGTTACCCATATCCCCCTTAACACATTTTTATATATTCCCATAGTCTATACACTACCGTATCTCCTCCGTAAACTGGAGGCTATCAGAGGGCACTCCATAGGTATGGTACAAACAAAACTTATAGAAGGCGCTCTAGGGCATGTGAACACGACACTCGAGGCAATGCCAGGGTAGATATACCAATTGCGGATCCGCATTGGTGGTAACGCATAACAGCTACTACCGCCCACCTCGGGCACACTCCCAAATCAAAATTAATGGTGGCCACCAAATCAATCACAAAGTAATAGAATGGTATCGAAGAAATGTGCCCGATCGGAGGTGCGACCTCACTTGGCCCGGCATGGCTCCTGTTTTAGTCACATCTAAGCTGACCCACGAGAGTCAGGGTCACGTCATACCTCATACAGAAATCGTTCGCCAAACCATCCTACTTCATTTCTGGAATCTCCACCACGTACACAGTTGTTAAAGTGGTTTTCGGTATTGGCAGAGAGTATGACAATATCTGATCCCAGTCTCATTAACAACCAACCGCTTATTTCACACCGGATGGTTCATTTACGTTTAAAAGGTCAATTCACAATTTATCTCAAAATATCATATTCAATTCCAAATCATATTCTCTTTCGAAATCATATTCACTTCCAAACTATATTCACCTTCAAAATCATATTCACTTCCAAATCATATTCACTTTCGATATCGATAAGTTATGTTAAATAAATTCTTCATTTCTAAAATCATCTTATTCACTCGAAGATGTCATCTCACAAAAAGATATCAAATTCAAAATTCCAACTTAAGTTGTATCGTCATCAAGGATTTAAATATAAATACTTCAACTTTACACTGTCTGAAATTTTTAGAAATTAGTTTAGGTAATTATAAATAGTTTATACAGTTTTAAAATAGTTTAAATAGATTTAAAATAGTTTAAATAGTAAATAGTTTAAATAGATTTAAATTTGGTTTAATTCGTTAAAAATGATTTAAATAGATTAAATAGATTTAAATTATATTAAGTAGATTTTTAAATAGATTAAATAAATTTAAAATAGATTAAATAGATTTAAATCATATTAAATAGATTTAAAATAGATTAAATAAATTTAATTAGTTTAAAATAGGTAAATTTGATTAAATGGGATTAAATAGGTTATAATAGATTAAATAAATTAAAATAGTTCTAAATAGATTAAAATAGTTTTAAATTAGTTTAAAATAGATTTCAAAGTTATATCCAACATTTCAATAACTCAATTTTGAGAAATTCAGTTATATCTCACCTCAACTTTGAAAATTCAAAATTTTAAATCCTTTGAACAATTCATAAAATTAATTCAAATTTCAGTGAAAATAATTTAGTTTATATAAATCAATTTCTATTTCAAAATTCCAGTTAACCGAGTTCAAAATTTCAAAGATTCAAAATCATTTAATTTAACCAACTCGGTGTCCGTATATAATTTTCTACCCTAGGGTCAAGTGATAAGGATATTTATCATTTCAATCCACAATTTAAAATTTTATGGTTATATATCATTTCAAATCGAAATCTCGAATTTATTAAAAATCAATAAAATCACTCGAGTCTATCATTTCAACCGATAACGATTTTTCCCTAATCTATAGATCGTTCGAGTATGCATCATTTCAACCCATGGGGAACTTGCAGAGTGATAACAATATATAAATCAAACAAAACATCCAATCATCTAATATCAACAATCAAACATCCATCATAATCATCATTCAATTCAACCAATAAATATAAATAAATAACTAATTATCATTTACAGGTAATTAACTGGCAATTTCAATTCAATAATAAATTAAATGAAAATTTAATTCAAAACAAATTCAAATCAACTGGAATGACGATTTAAATATACCAAACAACAATAATTAAATTTATATTCATATCATAAATTTAATTTAACTAACATAAGAAATTTTAGAAGTTGTGAGTGGGTTAAAACACTCACCTTCGATTTTAAATAGATTTGAAATCCAAAATAGGGCTCAAATTTAAGTAGTCTTAGAATTCATCCAAACCAGCGTCAAAATGTCCGGTATTTCGATACGATCCCATCGAAACAAACCGCGTGCGAATCAGACCTCGTATGTGAAAGTTATGATTGTTAAAACACTTGAAATTGAAATTTGAAATAAAAAAAAAGAGATTACCACGTCAGCACAGTAGGACACGACCGAACCCTAGCCAAATCATGATTCCTACGTACGTGAACTCGATCCAACAGCCGCCACCAAACAACCGATTATCGCGCTTACCCACGACCCCACCTCCTAGATTTGACCCTGCCGACAACATCGCCAGGCCAAGGCGCGCTTCAAGCCTCCACGCGCCACCGTCCAATGGCTAACACCGCCGCTGCAGCCTTCAAGGACAAATCGCGGTGAATTTTGACCACCTTACAACCAGTGAACACTACCACGTGATCTGCTCGACACCACCTTCACAACGGCACTACCCGATCGACAAACGGTCGACGATCCACCGTTGGATCGTCTAAAATCCAATATGGACGGCCGAGGTTCAACCTCGATTTCTGGAAAAACTATGAATCCGATTGAAAAAAAAATCACACCAGTGAATTACGCTTGTCGAGAGCTTTGAATTGATATATAAATCGATATGGTTTGGAGAAGTTTGATTATGGAATTGAATTTGAAATTGAATTTGGAATTGAATTTGGAATTGGGAATTGGTTTGTCTGCCATTGGGAAGAGAGAAGCAGATAGAATTGTACTTATAGAAAAATGGATGAAGAAAGACTGCTAGGAATTAGAACAAAACAAAATATACCAATGAAGTCCGATAAGAAATGAATGAACATCCGAATAGATTTGAACGACAAATACGATCTGAAAAGCCCGTTCTGTCTCCGAAACGAAAATGGGTCATCCCATATATCAAAATAGATGTTTTCGATATTTTTAAATTCAATGGAATAGTTTTCAAGTCCAAATTCCATCGTATGAAGAAGTTAGCTTAAAATTAGCTTATTTCAAATTGATTTCAATAAAATAGATTTTTACGCGTTTCGAGTCCGTGCGATCAAATGACAAGTCCGATCGCTACGAAACTTGAAACCTTACAATAATTCACTGTTACGGATCCGATGAAACTGGTTTCGTCAAAATCGGAGTCAGTGGCCAAAATGGCTATTTTCACGTTAATTAAATAAATTAATATTAAATTAATTATATCACTTTTTCAATTCAAATCTAATAATTTACAATTTCTATCATTTTAGATTACTTAGCACTTTATAATCTTTTAAAACAAATTTCTATATCAATTCAATATTCAATATTGCACAAATTACAGTATTTAATTTCAATTTCCATTAATTCAGTAATTATAAATTTAAATTTCAATAAATCCATTTATTTGATTGTCAAATCTTGCAATTCAATCAATTATCATCTTATGGGTATAATTAACATTGGTTTATATCTTAGTACATTAATATTCCCAATTTCATCTTAATTTCTATCAACGTAATATTTAATTTCATTTAATTGCAATTGGTTTTCCAATTAAATTTAATACACCAAATAAATATGTAACATATAATAGTTTACCACCATTAACTTTTAGTCACATTAATAAGTTCATTATTTACAAACAAATGTTATAATTTCTTACATAACACTGCTTTTATTCAATTACCATTTGTTATATACTAGTTCATTAATTTGCACAACATTTACATTTATTTACTTATATTCAAATTATAACCAAGTATAACATTTAATTATTTCAATTGATTGGACTACCGTTAAAATATTTAATAATTAACTTAAATTTACATTATTACATTTCACTCTAGTTATTATCTTAACTCACATTAATGTAACATTTATTTACCTTTATTTGTAATTGATTTATTAAATTGGTAACAAATAACAATTGTCACCATTACTACATTCAATAGCATTTATAAGTTTATTATTTACAAATAATTGTTATAACTACTACTACTACTCCACTATTATTATCAATTACAATTAATTACACCTTATTTCATTAATTAATCAACATTTAAATTATCAATTGCTCTTTATATCCAGTTATTAATTAATACTTTCACTATTACAATAAGTTTACAATTTATAACCAATCATAACCTTTTTAATACTTTTAATTAATTGAATTACATTTAAAGCGGTTACCAATTACCTCAAATTAATACCATTTCATTTGATTCCAGATATGTTCTTATTATTAAATCACAAATTTTATTTCTACCAACATTAAATCACACAATCTTATTAAATTTACAATTTTAATTACCGAAAACTTCGGGTCGTTACACTCTCCCCACTCAAAACTTTTCATCCTCGAAAAGGAAAAGAAGGGAAAAGAAGGAATCAAGTAACTAATACATCTTATTCAAAACATTAAATTTATTAACAAATAAATTTACAAAAATTAATAATTTAAATAAAATATATCAATTTATAACAATTTAAATCCTTTTATACTCAAACTAATAAAATTTGGAAAACGTTTCACAAATTTTTCTAAGTCCAAAATTCACAAAACATTTTGGCAGATTCTCCTTTGTACGGAGAGGTCTGGGAAAATAGTAATATCAATAATAACAATATATATCATATTTTTCAGAATAAATTATCCCAAACCACGAGAAGATAATATAATATCGCTAGAAAACCGTAATCTGAGAACGTACCTATTTGTCGGGCAAATAAAGCTTATTTTTATGAAACCAAAAGCAGTAGCAATTACTTCCATACCCGTATTTCACTTATATAACCCAAAAAAGTTAAAAATTATAAAAAGTGAAATATTTAAGTTGTTTTAATTAATAACAAAACTAATCAATACAACATAACAACAATCACTTGTAAACAAACAGTACAAAAATCATTTCAACAAAAGAAACAATAATCCATCCATTGCAACCAAAGCAATTGGTTTGTTCGGTTCAGTGACTTTTAAATCATATAAATTGATAAATAAACTATGAAGTAAACCATACACTCAATAGTCGTAGATAAAACTTTATAGATCATTTATACATCTTTATACAAAATAGAAGCATCCTTTCCCAGTCAATCGATAAGCCAAACAAACAATAATTTCCAATAATATTTAAGTTTTATTCTTATTTCTTTTTATTATTATTTTTTCTTTCCACATTATTTACCTTTCTTCAGTTTCATTCATACAATGATTATTACATTCATTCACATTCATTTATTTACATATGTTATTTACATTTCTTCCATGTGTTATTCATATACCATTATTCAAACATATGTACATCAATTCTTAAAATACTGTGTAAGTTTCTTTGCAAATGAATTCACATCCATTCATACAATGATTATCTCATATTCATTACTTTCAAAGTTCATTTCTCCTCTATCTATACAGTGTCATTTTCTTTCATATTATTACATTACATTCATTTCTTAAGTAAGTTATTCTTATTTTATTTATTGGATTATACGTTATTAGGTAAGTTTCTTAAAAATTTAGTTCACCATTAATAGATTATTACTTTTTCACATTTATTCTTCCATATATAGTATTATTGAATATTAACACCATTTCTAAGTAATTTCTAATGTTCTCTGAAGTTATAATCATTCAATTAATATAGTATTCATTTTAATTACAATTGGCTTCAATGTTAATTCAAGTTTATAAGTATTTACTTACATTATTCACCTTTTACTATTAAATCTGATCATAAATAGTTTCAATGTTAACTTAAGCTTATAATCATTTTTCTTACATTATTCACTTTATTACATTTAATTAGTGACATTTCAAACTATTAACTTTAATTTATACAATTTATAACATTAGATTCTTATTTATAAAAGTAAGTCTATTGAACACTTTCATTTTCTGAAGTTTTACTTATATAATATTCTATCACATATCCTATTTAACATTACAACTTTTTACATTTTGGTAAGTTATATATAAATGTCTTATAGAATGCAATGGAAAGTTACACAAATTTCTCTTATTTGTTTAGTTAACAAAAGGTTCAATAGTTACCATTTCTTATTTTCATTTCCTTTTTATTTACAGTTTTCTAAATTTCAGTTTCTTATCCATTTCATTAATCATTTTAATAGCAAATTTCTTAATTTAATTTTAGAAGTTTCCAATTATTAATGTTGTCAAGATTCCATTTATTACCTTAATTTCAATTTCTAATTTATCGAAGCTTAAGAACTAAACACCCGGGTTTTCATTTCAATTAATTTAAAATAAAATGATATATAAAATCATATCTTTATATATATCAAACCATATTTGGAAATCAAGATTAATTTATCAAAACAATTATGCAATAAAATTACTACACAGTCTTCGCACTTTGAAACTCGAAAATGAACATCGATGATGCGTGCACTCATCACCGAAATTATTTTCCAGCGACAGAGAGGGGAGTACAGAGCTTATTTCCTTCAAAGTTTTTTTAACATTTCTTTCAAATCATATTGAGATACTTATATCAGAAAATACTTCCAAATAAAATTAATATTATATTCCAAAATCATTCGAAAGGAAATTTCGAAAATCTTGGAATTTAAGTTCTAAATTTCAATTCATATTCATTTTATTTGTAAATCTTACCTTAAATCAATGTTTATAAATTTCACTACCTAACAAACAAATATATCACAACCAAATATATCATTTATAAAATCCATTTTTTATATAAAAAAATATAATAGGCTTATTTCATTTACCTATATTTCAAAACAAATATTGTGTCGGTCTGCCCAATTTAGTGTTTAGAAATCCCTATCGATGTCATAGCGTCCTATGCACCGATCGAAATTCATAAATACTAAACAGAACAAATTAACACAATATAAAAAAAACCTTTAATAACACTAACAAATACGCTCTCTCATATATACACTCAACGACTCATTCTAGGGTATTACTACCCTATTCTATATGAGTCAGACCCCAAAAAGCTAAGGTTATCGCTAAACCAAAGCTTTGATACCAACTATAACAACCTGCCTTTTTGGACGTTTTAAGCAGACACACGTGCTGGACTCAAACCATTGAAAAGGGCAGATTGTAATGGGGTAAATAAGAAAAAGAGAAAGAAATAAAACAAATACAGAATCTCGCAGCGGAATGACAAAATATAATAATCAAATAACAGTTCATGAAGCTGTTTACAAATAAATTTGATTATACTTATACAATACAGAATCAGAGTTACAAACAATAAGAATAAATAAATAAATGCAGAAGAACACATGATGCAGTGGAATACATATCATAAATAATAATAGTACAAATCTTCGTCTTCGTCCTTCAGAAATAATGTCTTCGACCCTGAAATGCTCAGGCTGACCCGAGCAAATTGAAAAGAACAAAACACTTGAGTCAGAACTAAAAGATCTTACGTAAGTTAAATCAACGTTAAATATGAGTGTGACGGCGTCAGAGATGTTTATGGGGTTTAACATCTCCTATCTAGTGTCTAACGTTAGTGCAATAACTTAAGAGATGTTCGGGATTTACATCTCTTAAGGATCCGTTAAACTATCTACTATGTAGTACAATACACTATTATAATATGTCTATAGTAAAGTAAAATTATTAAAATAGCGTTAAGGCGTTACCCATATCCCCCTTAACACATTTTTATATATTCAAATAGTCTATACAGTACCGTAACTCCTCCGTAAACTGGAGGCTATCAGAGGGCACTCCATAGGTATAGTACAAACAAAACTCGTAGAAGGTGCTCTAGGGCATGTTAACACGGCACTCGAGGCAATGCCATGGTAGATATACCAATTGCGGATCCGGACTACTGGTAACACATAGAAGCTACTACTATTTTCCCGCCTTTTGGCAAGGCCGTGACACCAAAGAATTGACTGAAAACGGAAGATAATCAGTCCCGACGACCGATTACCTACAAAGTTCACTATGGATGCTGGTAAATTTTGTCGGAGTCCGGATTGAGCTACAATTAACATGACACGACAACTAAAACTATGAAAGCCAACACTTCAAATTTCAAGTCGATCGGAGTTCGTGTGCTCAAATTATGGATCAGTCAAATTCTGTGAGAAGCACATTCTGTTCGTATCCATCAGTTCACATCAATCCATTTCGCGTCCATTTGTCTCGCATCGATCCCTTTCATATCCATCACTTTCGCATCGATCCATTTCATATCCATCGGTCCACAAGCCTCAATTCGTATCCCTCACCTGGCACTAACCCTATTCGTATCCATCAAATATCGCTCCCCTTCGTATCGATCATTCCGTGACAAACGACCATTTCGTATCGATCACCCTCCATTCATTTCATATCCGTTGCCACCTAGTCATCTCGTATCGACTCCCTTCCATCGACACAACGCATATCACTAGATAGTCGATACGAAGAATGCATACAGTGAGCGATACGAAACGGCCCCTGAGTCATCGATACGAAGGATGCGTGAAATGATCGATGCGAATAGAGCATCATATAAGAAGGCATGGTCAAGTGGATGACTCGATCACTCGGCATGAAAAGTGGATCGATCTTAAAAGTTAGCGCACGTCACCTAGTAAGCACGTGCCTGGAAGCGATGCGAACAGATCGATGCGAATGGAAGCGATACGATCTCAGCAGCCTTCAACAAATTCAAACTTGCATCGATCATAACTCGAGATTTACAAGTCCAAATGATACCAAATTTTCACAGGAGCTTGCGTGCAACCTCGGGAATGTTCATGATCGATCTTGACTCAATTGGGCTAAATCTTGATCGATACAAATTTCATTCGTATCGATCACGGGTCAAGTCCAAACGATCGGGGATCGGTCGCATGGGCCCACCCACGTAATGTAAGGAGTCTTCCGAAGTTTGAGATAGATATTTGCAGCCTACACCTATAAATAGCAGTCCATGAGCTTCAGAAAAGGGATTTTTTGGCTCTTCTATGCATTACTCTACTGAACTCCATTGTACTCTCGTATATTAGTAGAGAATCATCAATAAAACATCAACTCTTTAAAGTGGACGTAGGCTACAACGCCGGATCACTATAAATCTGGTCTTTCTACTACTTTCCTTTTAATTTTTTGAGTGTTCTTCATATTTAATTCTATTACATACAATCTATCTGTGGTCTGTGACTGTGATTTGGTGCTTTCATCTTCAATTGGGTGTTTGTGACTAGATTTAGTGCAAACATTTTGGTGCTTTCACTGAGAACTTGAACTCAAGAATTCTACAGCTTGGATTTTGGATCTGAAGGCTTAAGGATGATCTGGAAAGCAATGGTGAAGCAATCAACAAGGAGACCAAGAGCAGAAAGGAGCCAGCATGAAGGAAGTCAGGAGGCTTCCTCAGGAGCGAATCAGGCCTCAGTATTCATCACCCGAGATGAGATGGAGATGATGATGGAAGCTATGCAGGAGGGAATGCTGAAAAGGAGAGAAGAGATGATGCAAAACCTAATCAATCAAATTGGACAAGCTAGAGTGCAGAATCAAGATGACACCACTGCAAGGGGTGCTAGAGATAGGGATCAGGGGAATGGAACAACCAGGATTCAAAATAGAGCAGGACCATCTGGAGCAGCCTATGAGCTGGGGGGCACTCCCCAGGAGCATGTTGATCTAACCTCAGGAAGGATACCAGGTGGAGCTGTTCAACATGGCATTGATAGAGGAATGGATGCCCGTCCAGGAGAGCAGATTCCAGGACTCCCTCGCGAACTCGGGGGGCAGATCGGAGGCAATAGACAAGGACTACAGTTTGACGACAGTGACAGATTATCGGAAATGGTCAGACGAGCCATGAGAGGCGGATTAGTGAATAGAGATCTGGAAGATGTTAACAGGAGCCCCTTCGCTCCCACAATTTGGCAGGCCAGGAATCCACCAGATTTCAAGCTACCGACATTGGAGGTGTATGATGGAAGGACAGACCCTGTTGTTCATCTAACGAGGTATATGCGGCATATGGAAGTACTGGGGGCATCAGAGGAGATCATGGCCCGATGTTTCCCACTATATCTGACGGACATAGCTGCATTATTGTTTAGACAATTGGAGTGCAGTTCGATTGGAACATGGACTGAGTTGACTGAAAAGTTTATGAGGCAGTTCAGAGTTCACATCTCAAGGCCCAAGAATGTGATGAGTCTGACAACACTGAAGTAGAAGACCAGAGAGTCTTTGAGGAACTTCTTAACATGATTCAATGCAGCAGCGACATCAGTGGATTGGCCAGATCCATCCATGGTTCTGATGGCAGCTGTATCTGGCATAGCTGATGGCTCAAAATTCAAGAATTCGCCGACGAGGGATCCACCCATGGATCTAAGAGAGTTTTACCATGAAGCAGAAAGGTTTTTTCAACAAGAGGATGCAAATGCCGAGAGAGAGGAAGGAGAGGGAGTTGATGTTTATGTAGTCAAAAGCGGAGATACACCCGGAAAGGATTCAAGCAAAGAGAAAGGGAAACGGAAAGCAGAAGACAATTGTGACGAGCCAAAGCGGCCTTGGAAGGAGCCAAGATTCACCTCTTATTCAGAGCTGAGTGAGACATTAGAGCGAATCTACCAAGACACTAGGGGGCAGGTTCCCTACCGAAGGCCAATGAGGAGGGCTCCTGTAACGACCCACTATTTTGGACCATTCAAATCGACAGTAAATCCACACATGTCGGACTTGAATAATTCAAAAAAATAGATTGTAAATAAATTTGGAGCAAATAAAACCAATCACAGACACAGAATATCAGAATAACTTAGAGTGGAAATAAAAATACATAGTGGTTCATGAAGCCACTACAATACATAGTCTCAAAACAGATACAAAATACCATAGTCTGAAATTCAGATACAACAGAAGTCTGAATACATAAGTTAACAAATCCATAAGCAAAGCTGAATGAAATAACTGAAATGGAAAGACAACTAGATAGACAGATAAACTGCAGAAATCTCTAGCTCCAGAAGGTGAATCCAAAGCTGTAATACTCAGGCTGACCCGAGCGTAGAGCAAAACACAAACACTCGAGTCTGGACATACATACTTATAAAATGTAAATCAACTCAAGTGAACTATAATAGAAATGCATCAATAACTTAAAGGATGCTTGGGATCGCCCATCCTCCAAGGATCCGTTAAACTATCTACTATGTAGTAAGATACGCTATTATAATAATGTCTACAGTAAAGTATACTATTTAAAATTAGCCGTAAGGCTTTACATTTTCCACCTTAACACATTTTTAGGTGTGCCAATAGTCTATACAGTACCGTAATACCCCGTAAAATGGAGCTACCAGAGGATACTCCATAGGTACGACACAAATCAAACTCGTAGTAAAGCACGCTATGGTAGGTGCACGACACAACTAGGCAATGCCAGAGTAGATATACTAATTACACTTCCGGGCCAGTGGTAACGCAGAGCCGCAGCAATCGCCCACCTCGAGCCACACTCCCGAATCAAGGGGTGCACCCAATCAATCACAAAGTAATAGAAAGGTATACGATGGAATGTGTTCGATAAGAGGTGCTACCTCATTAGCCCGTCAATTGCTCCTGTTTTAGCCACCTTATGCCAAATCACGGGAGTCGGGTCCACGTTTATACCTCAAAATAGAATCATCGCCACCATCCTACTTCATTCTGGAATCTCCACCACGTACATAGTTGTTAAAGTGGTTTCGATATCGATGGAGAGTATGTCCATATCTGATCCTGGTCTCTTTAACAACCAATTGTTATTATAACCCGTGGTTACAAATTCAAATTGGTTTATATTTCAAATTAAAACATATTCATTTAAACCATTTAAATCCAATGTCAATATCCTTCAAAATAATATTCATTTCCAAAGTTGTATCATTTCTAAGTTCATTCATTCAATTATCCATTTTCAAAAACATTATATTTCAGCATTCATAGCACTTTGAAAATGTTACTGTAGTTATAGTATTTTAGAAATATTATCTTTTTTAGAAACAGCAGCACTTGTAAAATGTTACAGTAGATAGTAGTATTATTTCAGAAAACAGTTCATTTACAGAAACAGCGGCACTTATAAACTACTACAGTAGGTAGTATTATTATTTCAGAAAACTGTTCATTAACAGAAGCAGCAGCACTTTTAAACTGCTACTTAAAACCATAGCATTTCAGAAATGCTGTCAATACAAATCTAAGATTTTCTATAACATTTCAGAAACATTATAATTTCAGTTTTCACCATTTTTAACTTATAAAACATATATCACCTTTCAAAATTATTTATTTGGCTATCATTTCACTTATGATTTAAATAAAATAACATTTATAAATAAAATATCCAAATTAAACCATAATTCATTTATTAAGTCAAAATTACATTTAATTTGCTTAACTTTTAATTTAACAAACAACTAGATATTTTATTTACTTTTAAAAATATCCATTTCATAAATAAAATATTTTATTTCTAAGTTAAGCCAAAATTTCCATTTAAATCAAATTTTCAAATGTAAAATAAAATCACATTTTTATTTACATTTCCAATCATTTATTAACTCATACAATTTCAACTTACAGAAAATCACTATAAATTTATTTAAATCATTTAAATCCAGTTTAAATTAAAATCTCATATAATTTAAATTCCAAATACTTACATTTTTCAGAAAATCTTTATATTTAAAATTAACCACGGGTCCGTATAATATTTTCTAAACTAGGTCAAGTGATTACGGATATATATCATTTCAATCCAAAATAAAATCCCAGGTTTTATTATTTCAAACCCGCAATCCCAAGTCAAATAAAAATCGCTTGAGCCTATCATTTCAGCTCAACGACTTTTCCCTATTCTAAAGTTCGTTCGGGTATGTATCATTTCAACCTATAGTGATTCTATACTAATAGGGAAATTGCAGTGTGAGAAACAGAAAATAAATAAACAGTAAAACATATCATATGATGTCAAGTGATGCAACATGTATATAATTAGGTAATATCATCATATAATGTCAGATAACAGGCAGATGTGAACATATAACATAGCATATCAACTACTACAATTCAAGTGACATTGTTTCAAATTTATATAAGTACGATTTGTCGAGAGTGATAAACTCACCTTTTTAAAGCTAGAGATCAAATTCAAACACACAAACAAACTCCGAAAAGCACGACAAAGCACGAATCAATTTCGAGTAGATGGAGAGCCAAGATCCAAGTCTTGTAACAACAAAATATACACATATATAAGTATAATATTCAACATAAGAAAATAAAAAAAACAATGTAAAATATGAATCAAATGAAACAAAATTGGCTTTATCCAAACAAGTGGGCTCGGCAACATCGCAAATAGACATGACCACTTTTGTTTGTGCTCGGCCATGGTCAGATCTGAAGCAACTAGGCTCGGCCTTGGTCAGGAAATATGAAGAGATGGCATGTTAAAACAATAGGAAGGCAAGAGGGCAAGGTAGGTGAATGGTCATGAGTTATTGGCTCGGCCCTATCGCTACATGGCTCGGTCTGGTTCAAGGCAAGGGTCAGGTGGTCTGGTCATCATCTGAAGGTGTGGCCAGTGGTCATGTCAGTCACGGCAAGGCAAGGAGGTGATGGTGTGGGTGGTGGAGGCCGAGGCAAACAAGGTGATGGTGGTGATTATAGGAGTTCGGCTCGGGGTTTTCTTGCTTGGTTTGGTGATCAAGTGGTCACGGCTATTGGTCAGTGGATGTGTTGGTGCTGGCCGTGGAAGGTGGTGGTGGAGGAGGAGGTGATGGTCGGTGGAGCAATCGGCAAGGCTGGTGATGATAGGGGTAGAGGCCGAGCCTTGCAAATAAAAGAGAACAAAAATAGAATAAAGAGAAGAGAAAGAAGCCATGAACTTACTGCAATTATTTTCTCAGGTGAAAAGAAATGAGAACGTGAAGAGAATGAGGTGTACGTGAAAATGAAATGAGAAGTTTGTACGGTAATAAAATGAACGGCTAGGAAGTGGAAAAAGCTAGGAAAAGGAAAAGGCAACAATAGAAAGTAACTCAAGTCTCTTTGCATTTCCAAGCCTAATATCACAAGCCCAAACCAAAACAAATTCAACACAAATAAAATTCAAAGCCCAAACAAATAAAGGTGGGAAAATAAAATAGAAAAATGAACAAGGAAAATACAGAGAAAATTGCGTGTAAAACGCTGGATTTTCATCAATTTCAAAAAGTTTAAAACAGAATTTGACGAAACAAAAAACAGGACAAATATCAGAAACAAATACTGCTTCAAAGAAAAAGATTAGAAATTTAAAATTCAAAATTTAAAATTTCAACTAAAAGTCAAAGTTTGACAAAATTTGAACAAAATACAATATTTCTAGAAAATCATTATTTAAATTTATTTGGAAAATAAATTATCAATAAATCCCAAAATTTCATTATAAAATGATTTAAAAATCAAAGTTTCAAATAAATTCTATTTTAAAATAATGGTTAAAATATGGGTTGTTACAGCTTTGACCAACAATGAGAGGAAATCAGACAATTACTGCTTGTTCCACGAGCTAAGCGGCTATAGTACAAATGATTGCAGGCACTTGAGGGATGAGATAGAAGGGCATATCCGTAATGGCATTCTATCACAGTACGTGAGAAGGCGAGCAGCAATGGTGGAGCAGTAACGACCACCATCTGCATCAACTAGGGACGGCTCAGGATCGAGGCATCATCTTGTCATCAACTAATTGAAATAATGACGAATAAGTCGCAAACTCCACACTAGTGCGGTTAAGTCGCTTACACATGTACAGGATCATGTACGGTCCTTAGGCGTGCTCTGAGACGACTATCAACCGCAATAGTGTAGGTGTCTGCACTTTGATGTCTCTACTTTACTTTTGTTTTCTATTCTTTGCATCTGGACTTTATTTGGTTGAACATTTTGTTTGTAAGACTCATTTTGAATGTAAATCTGGTATTTGTAATTCCATAACGGCTAAGTCACTTACACATGTACAGAATCGCGAACGGTCCTCAGGCATGCTCTGAGATGGCGATAAACCGCCATAACAAACAATTTGGAAGCTCACTCGAACGTGAAGTCCGACATTAATGATACTAAGTCCCCCCCGGGCACACACAATTCGCTTCGAACGGCACCCGGCCTCGAACGGTCACCATTCGCCCCGAACGGCACCCCGACCGCGAACGGTCACAATTCGCCTCGAACGGCACCCGCCGCGAACGGTCACCATTCGCCACGAACGGCACCCCAATCGCGAATGGTCACAACTCGCCTCGAACGGTATCCGACCTTGAACGGTCACATACCGCCCTAAACGACATACGATCTCGAACGATCGCTATTCACAGTCAGGTAAGTTTACCAACCTCTTTACAGGACATTATCAGGATACGAACATCCAGCTTGTCGAACTACAAAACACACCTTCCTATCGCAAGGCATGTTTTAAGGGGCAAGTGTTATCCCGCCTTTTGGCAAGGCCGTGACACCAAAGAATTGACTGAAAACGAAAGATAATCAGTCCCGACGACTGATTACCTACAAAGTTCACTATGGATGCTGGTAAATTTTTTCCTAGTCCAGATCGAGCTACAATTAACATGACATGACAATCAAAACTATGAAAGCCAACACTTCAAATTTCAAGTCGATCGGAGTCCATGTGCTCAAGTTATGGATCAGTCAAATTCTATGAGAAGCACATTCTGTTTGTATCCATCAGTTCGCATCGATCCATTTCGTGTCCATCTGTCTCGCATCGATCCCTTTCGTATCCATCACTTTCGCATCGATCCATTTCATATCCATCGGTCCACAAGCCTCAATTCGTATCCCTCACCTGGCACTGACCCTATTCGTTATCAAATATCGCTCCCCTTCATATCGATCATTCCTTGACAAACGACCATTTTGTATCGATCGCCCTCCATTCATTTTGTATCAGTTGCCACATAGTCATCTCGTATCGATTCCCTTCCATCGACATGACACATATCACTAGATAGTCGATACGAAGAATGCATATAGTGAGTGATATGAAACGGCCCCTGAGTCATCGATACGAAGGATGCGTGAAATGATCGATACGAACAGAGCATCACATAATCGATACGAAGAAGGCATGGTCAAGTGGATGACTCGATCACTCGACATGAAAAGTGGATCGATCCTAAAAGTTAGCGCCATATCACCTAGCAAGCACGTGCCTGGGAGCGATGTGAACAGATCGATGCAAATGGAAGCGATACAATCTCAGTAGCCTTCAACAAATTCAAACTTGCATCGATCATAACTCGAGATCTACAAGTCCAAATGTACCAAATTTTCACAGGAGCTTGCGTGCAACCTCAGGAACGTTCATGATCGATCTTGACTCAATTGGTTTAAATCTTGATCGATATGAATTTCATTCGTATCTATCACGGGTCGAGTCCCAACGACCGGGGATCGATCGCATGGGCCTACCCACGTGATGGAAGGAATCTTCCGAAGTTTGAGACAAATATTTGCAGCCTACACCTATAAATAGCAGTCCGGGAGCTTCAAAAAAGGGATCTTTTGGCTCTTCTACGCCGTTACTCTGCCAAACTCCATTGTACTCTTGTAAATCAGTAGAGAATCATAAATAAAAGAACAACTCTTCAAGGTGGACGTAGGCTACAACACCGAACCACTATAAATCTGGTCTTTCTACTACTTTCCTTTTAATTTTTTGAGTGTTCTTCATATTTAATTGTATTACATACAATCTATCTATGATCTGTGACTGTGATTTGGTGTTTTCATATGCAATTGGGTGTTTGTGACCAGATTTGGCGCAAACAACTACCGCCCACCTCGGAAACACTCCCAAATCAAAATCAAGGGTGGCCACCAAATCAATCACAAAGTAGTAGAATGGTATCGAAGAAATGTGCCCGATCGGAGGTGCGACCTCACTTGGCCCGGCATGGCTCCTGTTTTAGTCACATCTAAGCTGACTCACGGGAGTCAGGGTCATGTCATACCTCATCCAGAAATCGTTCGCCAAACCATCCTACTTCATTTCTGGAATTTCCACCACGTACACGGTTGTTAAAGTGGTTTTCGGTATTGGCAGAGAGTATGACAATATCTGATCCCGGTCTCTTTAACAACCAACCGCTTTTTTCACACCGGATGGTTCTTTTACGTTTAAAAGGTCAATTCACAATTTATCTCAAAATATCATATTCAATTCCAAATCATATTCTCTTTCGAAATCATATTCACTTCCAAACTATATTCACCTTCAAAATCATATTCGCTTCCAAATCATATTCACTTTGGAATTATCAATAAGTTATATTAAATAAATTCTTCATTTTTAAAATCATCTTATTCACTCGAAGATGTCATCTCACAAAAAGATATCAAATTCAAAATTCCAACTTAAGTTGTATCGTCATCAAGGATTTAAATATAAATACATCAACTTTACACTGTTTGAAATTTTTAGAAATTAGTTTAGGTAATTATAAATAGTTTATATAGTTTTAAAATAGTTTAAATAGATCTAAAATAGTTTAAATAGTAAATAGTTTAAACAGATTTAAATTTGGTTTAATTCATTAAAAATGATTTAAGTAGATTAAATATAGATTTAAATTATATTAAGTAGATTTTAAATTAGATTAAATAGATTTAAATCATATTAAATAGATTTTAAATAGATTAAATAAATTTAATTAGTTTAAAATAGGTAAATTTGATTAAATTGGATTAAATAGGTTATAATAGATTAAATAAATTAAAATAGTTCTAAATTGATTAAAATAGTTTTAAATTAGTTTAAAATAGATTTCAAAGTTATATCCAACATTTCAAAAACTCAATTCTGATAAATTCATTTATATCTCACCTCAACTTTGAAAATTCAAAATTTTAAATCCTTTGAACCATTCATAAAAATAATTCCAATTTAATTGAAAATAATTTAGTTTATATAAATCAATTTCTATTTCAAAATACCAGTTAACTGAGTTCAAAATTCCAAAGATTCAAAAATAATTTAATTCAACCAATCCGGTGTCCGTATATAATTTTCTACCCTAAGGTCAAGTGATACGGATATTTATCATTTCAATCTTCAATTAAAAATTTTACGGTTATATATCATTTCAAACCGCAATCCCAAATTTATTAAAAATCCATAAAATCGCTCGAGTCTATCATTTCAACCGATAATGATTTTTCCCTAGTCTATAGATCGTTCGGGTATGTATCATTTCAACCCATTGGGAACTTATAGAGTGATAACAATATATAAAACAAACATAACATCCAATCATCCAATATCAGCAATCAAATAACCATCATAATCATCATTTAATTCAACCAATAAATATAAATAAATAACTAATTATCACTTACAGGTAATTAACTGGCAATTTCAATTCAATAAGAAATTAAATGACAATTTAATTCAAAATAAATTCAAATCAACTGGAATGACTATTTAAATATACCAAATAGCAATAATTGAATTTCTAATCATATCATAAATTTTATTTAACTAACATAAGAAATTTTAGAAGTTGTGAGTGCGTTAAAACACTCACCTTCTATTTTAAATAGTTTTGAAATCCAAAATAGGGATCAAATTTAAACAGTCCCAGAATTCGTCCAAACCAGCGTCTAAATGTCCGAAATTTCGATATGATCCCAACGAAATAAACCGCGCGTGAATCAGACCTCGTACGTGAAAGTTATGATTGTTAGAACACTTGAAATTGAAATTAGAAATTGAAAAAAGAGATTACCACTTCAGCACAGTAGGACACGACCGAACCCTAGTGTAACAACCTGCATATTTTACGATTATATATTTAAATATTTTATTTAAATATAGCATCGTTAGTCGGATTATAGTCCGAAAAGCTAACTTTTGCAAACAGTCGAATTAGGACTCGAGACCACTTCCATTGAGTTCAAAATAGCGTTTGCAACCTTTTTGAGTATAAACATCGATATGTTTGGAGTTGATTGAATTTTGCTATTTTTCACTTAGGGCTTTGGGTTTGGGTTTCACCCCAATAACCTAACATAAGACCCTAGCTCCATCCCCTCTTCTCTTCATTCACTTTCATTTCCTAATACCTTCAAGCTTTAGATAAAAATGGGGGAAGAGAAAAAGAATTAGAAATCCTAAGCCCTAATTCTTTTAGGAATTATCAACTTCAAGCTATAAATCAAGGAGAAGCTTAGGTAAGCATCCTCTTCATCTTCTCTAACTCATTCTCTCTTGAATTTCAGAAATTTCCTAGACCTAACTTAGGAAGTGTTCTTCTTTTGAGCTTAGATTCAAGCTTCTTTGGTTGAAGTGAAGAGTGGTTGATCTTTCCTTGGTGATTAAGCTTCTCATTCATTGTTTTTGGATTTAAAGGTGAGATTTTTATCTCAAATCTAAGTCTATAGATATCGTTGTCATTAGGTATGAATTCCTAACACTTATTTATGTTCATTTGCTTTTGATTTGAAATGAATTGGTGAATATTCCAATTTTTTGTGTTTTGAGTTCAAAACTTTAAAATTTCAATCTTTGATGTTTGAACACGTTAGTGGAGCGTTTCGAAGGGCCATACAAGGCTGGGTTGTCGTTTGGCGTAAATCCTCAATCGTAGTTGTTCGTTCGTTTGCTTCCATCCATATTATTGATTTTGCCCCCACACAGTGGCTAGGCTGACTATGCTTCTGAAGCAGGTTCAGTCGACTGAACCAGGATTTCAGTCGACTGAACCAGAAGATGAAAAATGTTTAGAAGCAGGTTCAGTCGACTGAACCAGTGGGTCAGTCCACTGAACTAGAACCCAGGAATTTGCTTGGGTCTGTGTCAGTCGACTGACCATCTGGTTCAGTCGACTGACCCCGGGGATACAAAATTCGTATCCCTGTGTCAGTCGACTGACCACCTGGTTCAGTCGACTGACCTGCTTGTTTCAGTCTATTTGTTTATTTTACTTGGGTTTCCAATTTTGATCGATTCGAGTTGATCCGATTTGTCATTATCATTTATTATTGACTTTGATGACTTCTTTTCGGGATTTTTGAGAACATCCATTTTGATGGATTCGGTATCGATTTCTTTGTATTTGATTCACGTCCTCGTATGTGAATTTTTGATGATTGATTGTTTCTACAATCATTTTTGTGATTTGTCATTTTAAATTACAAAGGTTTCTATACTAGTAGTAAATATTCAAACTCTTTTACAAAAATGATTTTAACTATATTTTTAATACAAAACTCGTTTATAAAACCGTTTTATATACAAACCTTTACCTCATTCGTATGAGAAATCTAATTAAACGGTTTAGTAAAACAAGTGGTATGAAACGCTTGCGTTTACTTTGTCGGTTAATTTTTGGACTTGTTCGATTGAAACTCTTGTGACAACTTTCGAGTGGAAATCTACAATTTGTTCGTAAATATTTAAGTTAAGCTAGTGGTTATGGGACATGAAGCTAAACTCATTTATTTACTAGCTTAGTGTAATCGACACTTCTTATTGATCAATGATGATCATTTTATGGTTTAGACTAGCGATTTGCGATGTCTCTTTGTCCACGAGAGGGACCGTACCCCGATTTATGGAGCTTCGTCTCATTTTTATAGGCTTGCGACCTTTAGTTTATGGAGTTTGGTTCATCGGGCGTTCGTTGTACTACGTCGTTGTTCCGGATTATTTATGTTCAGGCTCATCGGGCGTTCGTTGTACTACGTCGTTGTTCCTGATTATTTGAGTTTGGTTCATCGGGCGTAATGCTGTACTACGACGATGTTTTGGATTATTTGAGTTTGGTTCCTCGGGCATTCGCTGTACTATGTTGTGGCACCGACTTTATGGTTAGCGACCATGGGATATCGACCCGTTTGTGATACACGTGTTGGTGAGTTTTTATGCTCCCATTTGTGATAGGCCTTCCCCCTTTTGTGATTTCTGGATTTCTCGTTGTGATTTCTAGAATTTGTGTTTCACCTATTTTCGTGGATTGGCATTGATATGTTTTGTCAATATTGTGTTTTGGTGAATTATTTAAAGAATGTGATTCTTTTTTGTGCTTTGAGATGATTTGAGATATTGTATGATTTTTGTTGTTATTTGATGTATACTTGACACAATATGGCATTTCCTTGTTACCATACATTTTTGGTCATATCTCTTATCCTATCTCATTTTATCTAATATTTATAGCTAGACTGATCCGTTTATTATTTTCTTCTTAAATAATACTCGGGTCAGACCGAGATGTTACAGGTGCTTCTGCTTGACTCCTCATCTAGGACTATTATCTGACTTTTGGCTAACTACTTTAGCATTGTAGTTTTTGTTAGTATACATTTGAGATAGAGACTCCTTGTTGTATACTTATTCTTTTTGTTTAGCACTTGTATCTATTCTTTTGTGATGAAGTGGATCTTCTATGACCACTACTTTGATGTACACTTTCATGTGATATATTCATATCTTATTCCGCCTTTGTGATATGAATATCTGTGACTGGTTTGTGTTATGTTTATTTCTTTATTTGTTTCCGAATGCCACTTAGCCACTGTATGGTAGCTTTGAGTTTGTATTTGATATGTCGGATTTCCTCTTGAAATGAAATGTAAGTTATATTTTCTGACATATCGGTACTCGCACAAAGCAATTGCACAGATGGTCGCTCCTCAACAGCCTTATTCTTCGTGCTAGTCGACGACATTACCCCGTAGTGTCCTTGGCTAGCGTGAGTATAGAGGTGGGGCGTCACGGCTTGGTATCAGAGCCAAACTTCAGAACAATGTAGAATAATCTAGCAAGGATCATTATCCTAAGTCTTTCTTAGGAATCATGCCATAGGATTTGATTCGAGTCTTCGTACCGTTCTACCCTATCTTCTTTTGTGATCCCTTGTTTTATCAATCAAGGTTGTTTGATATTCATTTTGAGAATAACCTTTTTCCCCTTCTTTCTTTCTTTCTTAGAGAAGAGAAATGGAAAGACCTGGCCGTCCCAGTGCCGGTCAATCTAGTGCTACTCCTCAGGATAGAGTATTTATGTCAGCTCAACAACTTTTAGATCTTGTGAACAATGCCCGAGCTGCCGGACCCATTCCTGCGCCAACTCACCCTAAATCCGGGTTTGCACGCTAGTGCAGAGATTATACCGCTTTGGGTGGAAGGCCATTCAAGGGATCTGAAAACGTTATAGAAATCCAAGCTTGCCTTAGATCATGCGATCGCATCATTTCCCGCATGGATCTTATTGATTCACTTCGAGTCCAAGTGGCTTCTAGCATGCTCCAAGAAAGACATTAGACTGGTATGATCTTTTGATCTCTAAAACTATTGAAGCGGATCTTACTTGGGAGCAATTCCGGGAAAGGTTCGAATTGAAGTTTGTGCCGGAAGCTGAAAAAGTAACTTTAGCTCGGTGCTTTATTGACCTTGTTCAAGGTGAATCTTCTGTGGCAGATTATGTCGCATCGTTTGAATCTCTCTTTAAATATGGGGTCGAGTATATTAATACCCCATTGAAGAAAAATTAGAGGTTCATCTATGGGTTGAATAAGAACCTCAAAAATCCTTTACTTCTGAAACTGGAAGTTTCTTTCGATCAGCTTATAGATATCGCTCTTCGACTTGAAGAGACCGATAGAGAAAGTGATGTTGAAGTTCTGCGTGCCAAATAGAACTTCAACAATAACATAAAGAGGCCTATTAAGTTCAAAGGCCCCAATCCCAATCCCAACAAGAAAGGAAAGCAAGAAACTTCGGTAGCAAAGACTCCTACCTCTAGTCGTGGACGATGCTACAATTATGGTCTTATGGACCATTATGCAAATGAGTGCCCGAAACCATTTTTTAGTCGTTATTGTAAAAGTTCGGGCCATCTTATATCTACATGTCCCATACTCCAGAGTAGGAGAGAGGGAGAGTTGAATGTCGTGCAAACTCCTAGTGACACTTCTCTTGGTCAAGGTATTTCTCATTCTATCCTTGACGATATTTGTTTTGTAATTATCTTATTCGAGTTCATTTTGATTTGGGTTCATCTCATTATTTTATATCAAAAGAACTTGTTGATTATTTCTCTTTTAATATTATGGGCTTGATGACTTCATTGAGAATTGCGAATTCAATTGATGGATCCGCAACACTCAATTTACTTTGTGAAAATGTTGAGATAATTTTATGTGACTATTCTTTTCGAGCCGATTTGCATGTTATGCGTTACTTAGGCTTTGAAATTGATTTTTTGAGAAAGGATTGGCTTAATCATTATGAAGCCCATATCCTATGTCCAATGTGGACTATTCATCTTCGACATCCTCAATCTGTTAAGCAGAATTCTTTTGTTCTTAATGATTTTGATTTTCAAATTCGGTGGCATCATTTTATTCTTTAAACCCGTTTGATGAGGAAAGTGATATTTCTCTCATTCAAGTAGTTTGTGAATTTTCCAGTATATTTGAGCTTGTCTTAGGATTATCATCTAAGAAATCTATTGAGTGGTGCTAAGGTCTTTTCACCTCGACCTTGCCACCAGTTTTCATTAGCTACGAGTTGCGGAGGATAGCATTCCACTTACTGCATTATGCACTCATTATGATTCTTGTGAGTGGTTCATTATGTCATTCGATTTGACGAACCTTCTACCTTATTTCATCCATTTTGTGAATCGAGTATTCTATGAATATCTCGATTAGTTTATTCTTATATTTATTGATTATGGATGAAAATAACAAATTTAAAATTTGCAAATCTTTTTAATAAGATATTTATAAGTATGAATAAGATGATTTTTTGTTGTTTTGTACATTGAGTGCTTTAAGAATTCTGGTCGGTACGCTTGATCAACGTTATCGATAGGAATCTCCTAAACACTATGATGAGATAGTCAAACACAGTAAATTGACTTGTAATAAGTAAATTTTTCTAAAAAGATGATTACATAAAGTTAATGGAATTTTTGAATCTCTTAGCTTTTTGGGAAAGAGGATGAGAACTCTTTTCCGATGTTTTTATTCTTGCGATTCCCGAAGGGAATCAAGACTTTATTGTTTTTACCGATACTAGCCGTATTGGTTTGGGTGCCATTCTCTTGCAAAGGGAATGTGTTATCGCATTTGCTTCTTGACAATTAAAGCTTGTCGAGACTAGATATGCCACTCATGATCTAGAGCTCGCGGCTATTGTTTTTGCTCTTAGAATTTGGCGACATTATCTTTTGGGAGAGAAATTTGTTCTCTACTCCGATCATAAATTTTTGAAGTATTTATTTCCTCAAAAGGAACTTAATTTGCGTCAACAACGTTGGCTCGAGTTCCTTGCATCTTATGATCTTGTTATTCTTTATACTCCTGGAAAGGGTAATCGTGTTGCCGATGCCCTTAGCCGAAAGCAACAAGTAGTTGTTTCTATGATGATATCCGAATGGAATGATCTCGAGACTTTAACCACTTGTGAGATTCGAGGTCGTGAATCCAATTCATGTTCATCTCTTGTTTTGTGTAGCCTTGAGGCTTATCCTTCTCTTTTGGACTATACCTCTTTTGGCTAAACTCTATGTCAAATTAAATTGCATGGGGTTCCTACTTCTATTGTTAGCAATCGTGATCCATTATTTTACTAGTGGATTTTGGTAAGGTCTTCAAAAGATTTGGGAACAAAGCTTAATTTTTAGCGCCGCTAATCATCCTTTGTCCGACGGACAAACCGAGCATGTGAATCAAACTCTTGAAGATCTCTTTCATGCATGTGTTCTTGATTTTGGTCAAAGTTGGGAAAATTATATTTCTCTTGTTGAGTTTTCTTCCTATAATAGCTTCCAATCTTGTATTGGTATGGCACATTTCGAGGCACTCTACGGAAGGTCGTACCGATCTTCTTCTTATTGGCTTGAAGCCGGTGAGAAGCTGGTTTTAGGTCAAGATTTTATTTGTGTTCATGTGTGTTTCACCTACGATTGGTGTTGTGCATTTCAGTTGATCGGGAAAGTTAGCACCTCGATATTTTGGTCCATTTCCCATCACCGAACGTATTGGATTCCGTGGCTTATCGCCTTTTTATTTCCGGCTCAATCTTTTGCTATTTATGACGTTTTCCACGTCTTTTTACTGCGGAAATACCTAGGGATTCCGATTTTTATTCTTGAGCCCGGTGTTGTTGAAGAAATTGAGGTTTCACCAGATTTGACTTTTGAGCAACATTCTATTCGTATCATTACTTCGGAGGTTAAACGCCTTCGAAATAAAGATGTTTTTCTTGTGAAAGTTCAATGGTCCTTAAATCCTAAGGATTGCTCTTGGGAATCTTGAGAATCCATCGAGCAAACACATCCGGACTTACTCTTTCGTGCTCTTTATGGTGAACTTCTTATTTCAAATTTTCTTTTGTGTTGATATGCTTTTATGGTTGTTACTCTTTATTTTCTTCTTAAGTATCGCAAGGACGCAATTTCTTTAAGGAGGGGAGTCTGTAACAACCCGCATATTTTACGATTGTATATTTAAATATTTTATTTAAATATAGCATCGTTAGTCGGATTATAGTCCGAAAAGCTACTTTTTGCAAACAGTCGAATTAGGACTCGAGACCACTTTCATTGAGTTCAAAATGGCGTTTGCGACCTTTTTGAGTATAAACATCGATATGTTTGGAGTTGAGTGAATTTTTCTATTTTTCACTTAGGGTTTTGGGTTTCAGCCCAATAACCTAACATAAGACCCTAGCTCCACCCCCTCTTCTCTTCATTCACTTTCATTTCCTAATACCTTCAAGCTTTAGATAAAAATGGGGGAAGAGAAAAAGAATTAGAAATCCTAAGCCCTAATTCTCTTAGGAATTATCAACTTCAAGCTAGAAATCAAGGAGAAGCTTAGGTAAGCATCCTCTTCATCTTCTCCAACTCATTCTCTCTTCAATTTCAGAAATTTCCTAAACCTAACTTAGGAAGTGTTCTTCTTTTGAGCTTAGATTCAAGCTTCTTTGGTTGAAGTGAAGAGTGGTTGATCTTTCCTTGGTGATTAAGCTTCTCATTCATTGTTTTTGGATTTAAAGGTGAGATTTTTATCTCACATCTAAGTCTATTGATATCATTGTTGTTAGGTATGAATTCCTAACACTTATTTATGTTCATTTGCTTTTGATTTGAAATGAATTTGTGAATATTCCAATTTTTGGTGTTTTGAGTTCAAAACTTTAAAATTTCAATCTTTGATGTTTGAACACGTTAGTGTAGCGTTTCGGTGGGCCATACAAGGCTGGGTTGTCGTTTTCCATAAATCCTCAGTCGTAGTTGCTCGTTCGTTCGCTTTCATCCATATTATTGATTTTTCCCACAAGGTGGCTAGTCTAACTATGCTTCTGAAGAAGGTTTAGTCGACTGAACCAGGAGTTCAGTCGACTGAACCAGAAGATGAAAAATGTTTAGAAGCAGGTTCAGTCGACTGAACCAGTGGGTCAGTCGACTAAACCAGAACACAGGAATTTGCCTGGGTCTGTGTCAGTCGACTGACCATCTGGTTCAGTCGACTGACCCCGGGGATACAAAATTCGTATCCCTGTGTCAATCGACTGACCACCTGGTTCAGTCGACTGACCTGCTTGTTTCAGTCTATTTGTTTATTTTACTTGGGTTTCCAATTTTGATCGATTCGAGTTGATCCGATTTGTCGTTATCATTTATTATCGACTTTGATGACTTCTTTTCGAGATTTTTGAGAACATCCATTTTAATGGATTCGGTATCGATTTCTTTGGATTTGATTCACGTCTTCGTATGTGAATTTTTGATGATTGATTGTCTCTACAATCATTTCTGTGATTTGTCTCTTTAAATTACAATGGTTTCTATACTAGTAGTATATATTCAAACTCTTTTACAAAAATGGTTTTAACTCTATTTTTAATACAAAACTCGTTTATAAAACCGTATTCCAAACTATTAGTATATACAAACCTTTACCTCATTCATATGTGAAATCTAATTAAACGGCTTAGTAAAACAAGTGGTATGAAACGCTTGCGCTTACTTCGTCGGTTAATTTTTGTACTTGTTCGATTGAAACTCTTGTGACAACTTTCGAGTGGAAATCTACAATTTGTTCGTAAATATTTAAGTTAAGCTAGTGGTTATGGGACATGAAGCTAAACTCATTTATTTACTAGCTTAGTGTAATCGACACTTCTTATTGATCAATGATGATCATTTTATGGTTTAGACTAGCGATTTGCGATGTCTCTTTGTCCACGAGGGGGACCGTACCCCGATTTATGGAGCTTCATCTCATTTTTATAGGCTTGCGACCTTTAGTTTATGGATTTTGGTTCATCGGGCGTTCGCTGTACTACGTCGTTGTTCCGGATTATTTGTGTTCAGGCTCATCGGACGTTCATTATACTACGTCGTTGTTCCTGATTATTTGAGTTTGGTTCATCGGGCGTAACGATGTACTACGTCGATGTTCTAGATGATTTGAGTTTGGTTCCTCGGGCGTTCGCTGTACTACGTCGTGGCACCGCCTTTATGGTTAGCGACCATGGGTTATCGACCCATTTGTGATACACGTGTTGGTGAGATTTTATGCTCCCGTTTGTGATAGGCCTTCCCCCTTTTGTGATTTCTGGATTTCTCGTTGTGATTTCTAGAATTTGTGTTTCACCTATTTTCGTGGATTGGCATTGATATGTTTTGTCAATATTGTGTTTTGGTGAATTATTTAAAGAATGTGATTCTTTTTTGTGCTTTGAGATGATTTGAGATATTGTATGATTTTTGTTGTTATTTGATGTATACTTGACACAGTATGGCATTTCCTTGTTACCATACGTTTTTGGTCATATCTCTTATCCTATCTCATTTTATCTGATATTTATAGCTAGACTGATCCATTTATTATTTTCTTCTTAAATAATACTCGGGTCAGACCGAGATGTTACAGGTGCTTCTGCTTGACTCCTCATTTGGGACTATTATCTGACTTTTGGCTAACTACTTTAGCATTGTAGTTTTTGTTAGTACACATTTGAGATAGAGACTCCTTCTTGTATACTTATTCTTTTTGTCTAGCACTTGTATCTATTCTTTTGTGATGAAGTGGGTCTTCTATGACCACTACTTTGATGTACACTTTCATGTGATATATTCATATCTTATTCCGCCTTTGTGATATGAATATCTGTGACTGATTTGTGTTATGTTTATTTGTATATTTGTTTTCGAATGCCACTTAGCCACTGTGTGGTAGCTTTGAGTTTGTATTTGATATGTCAGATTTCCTCTTGAAATGAAATGTAAGTTATATTTTCTGACATATCGGTACTCGCACAAAGCAATTACACAGATGGTCGCTCCTCAACAGCCTTATTCTTCGTGCTAGTTGACGGCATTACCCTGTAGTGTCCTTGGCTAGCGTGAGTATAGAGGTGGGGTGTCACACCTAGCCAAATCGTGATTCCTACATACGTGAACTCGGTCCAACAGCCGCCACCAAACAACCGAATATCACGCTTACCGATGACCCCACCTCCTAGATCTGACCCCGCCGACAACATCGCCAGACCAAGGCGCGCTTCAGGCCTCCACGCGCC
Source organism: Allium fistulosum (assembly GCA_030737815.1). Taxonomy (NCBI): domain Eukaryota; kingdom Viridiplantae; phylum Streptophyta; class Magnoliopsida; order Asparagales; family Amaryllidaceae; genus Allium; species Allium fistulosum. Next base: position 942,060,255 of record CM060905.1, on the reverse strand, counting down.
GCTGTCCGATGCCCTCTGGCCAACACCGCCACCACAACCTTCAATGACCAATCACGGTGAATTCTGACCACCTTACAACCAGCGAACACCACCATGTGACCTGCTCGACACCACCTTTGCAACGACACTCCCCGTTCGACAAACGGTCGACGATCCACCGTTGGATCGTCTAAAATCCAATATGGACGGCTGAGGTTCAACCTCGATTTCTGGACAAACTATGAATCCAATTGAAAAACGAATCACACCAGTGAATTACGCTTGTCGAGAGCTTCGAATTAATATATAATTCGATATGGTTTGGAGGAGTTTGATTTTGGAATTGAATTTGAAATTGAATTTGCAATTGAATTTGGAATTGGTTTGTCTGCCATTAGTAAGACAGAAGCAGATAGAATTATACGTAAAGAAAAATGGATTAAGAAAGGCTGCTAGGGTTTAGAACAAAACAATATATACTTACGAAGTCCGATAAGAAATGAATGAACATCCGAACAGATTTGAACGACAAATACGACCCGAAAAGCCCGTTCTATCTCCGAAACGAAAATGAGTCATCCCATATATCCAAATAGACGTTTTCGATATTTTTAAATTTAATGGAACAAGTTTCAAGTCCAAATTCCATTGTATGAAGAAGTTAGCTCAAAATCAGCTTATTTCAAATTGATTTCAATAAAATTGATTTCTACGCGTTTCGAGTCTGTATGAACAAATGACAAGTCCGATCGCTACAAAACTTGAAACCTTACAATAATTCACCGTTATGGATCCGATGAAACTGGTTTCATCGAAATCCGAGTCAGTGGCCAAAATGGCTATTTTCACGTTAATTAGATAAATTAATATTAAATTAATTATAGCACTTTTTCAATTCAAATCTAATAATTTACAATTTCTATCATTTTAGATTACTTAGAACTTTATAATCTTTTAAAACAAATTTCTATATCAATTCAATATTCAATATTGCACAAATTACAATATTTAATTTCAATTTCCATTAATTCAGTAATTATAGATTTAAATTTCAATAAATCCATTTATTTGATTGTCAAATCATGTTATTCAATCAATTATCATCTTATGGGTATAATTAACATTGGTTTATATCTTAGTACATTAATATTCCCCAATTTCATCTTAATTTCTATCAACGTAATATTTAATTTCATTTAATTGCAATTGGTTTTCCAATTAAATTTAATAGACCAAATAAATAGGTAACATATAATAGTTTACCACCATTAACTTTTAGTCACATTAATAAGTTCATTGTTTACAAACAAATGTTATAATTTCTTACATAACACTGCTTTTATTCAATTACCATTTGTTATATACTAGTTTATTAATTTATAGAACATTTACATTAATTTACTTATATTCAAATTATAACAAAGTATAACATTTAATTATTTCAATTGATTAGACTACCGTTAAAATATTTAATAATTAACTTAAATTTACATTATTACATTTCACTCTAGTTATTATCTTAACTCACATTAATGTAACATTTATTTACCTTTATTTGTAATTGATTTATTAAATTGGAAACAAATAAAAATTGTCACCATTACTACATTCAATAGCATTTATAAGTTTATTATTTACAAATAATTGTTATAACTAATACTACTCCACTATTATTATTAATTACAATTAATTACACCTTATTTCATTAATTAATCGACATTTAAATTATCAATTGCTCTTTATATCCAGTTATCAATTAATACACTCACTATTACAATAAATTTACAATTTATAACCAATCATAACCTTTTTAATTCTTTTAATTAATTGAATTACATTTAAAGCAGTTGCCAATTACCTCAAATTAATAACATTTCATTTGATTCCAGTTATATTCTTATTATTAAATCACAAATTTTATTTCTTCCAACATTAAATCACACAATCTTATTAAATTTACAATTTATAATTACCGAAAACTACAGGTCGTTACATATTTATACATATATAAAAAAATATATAAGATATTTCTAAATTACTTAAACTTTAAGCAAGCTCAAAGTCAATCAAAGTACACACTTGAGCACACACACTTGGGGGGGTGATAATGGTGGACGTTGATAGCCGAAATGATGGATGGAAAGTGGGCACATGGGTGATGGAGCATGTGATGGTGATGAGGGCGATGATGTAAAGGTAGATATTTTCATCCTTCTCTTTTCCTATAAATAGCCCCTCTACAATTCATTTTTTCATCCTCCATATTTCCTTCATAATTGAACGAAATGTGAAATTTTTTCCCTCAAATCATTCAAAATTTCAGTGGCTACAACTTTCTAGTTGACAATCTCTTCTCATTCAAAGCTTAGCTATGTTCAAATATCCATTCTTTCCAGAGCATTTTCGAGCCCAGTTTTAAAGGCCGAAAATATCCCTTTTTCATTCGAGCATAACTCCTCCAAATTAGATCCAAATAAAGTAATTATTCTTTTATAACCATTTAGAAGTCCAGTGGCTACAAATTTTATGTTTAGCACTTCTTCTAGTTTTGATCATAGCTCTGTCAAAATTCCAATTCTTTACTGTGCATTTTCGGGCTTCATTTCTATGAATCTGAGAATACCCTCTATTTTTTTGATCATATCTTTCTCATAATTAATCGAAATCAAGTTTTATTTTTTAAATTGTAGGTAAAAGAATTTTCAAGAACTTTCCTTTTGAACACTTTTCATAATTTTTTGAGTAACATGTCCAAAAATTAGCTAGTAGTCGACCCATTTTCGGGTGTGATTTTTGTAAATTCGAGAATGCCTCTTCTTCATTTGACCATGTCTCATTCAAAACTAAACCAAATTGGATGATTCTTTTATTGAAACCATAGAGAAAAGAATTTACTACAACTTTTATGTTGTCAACTTTTCCCAATTCAGAGAGTAGGATGTCCAAAAACCGGAGATAGAGTGACCTATTTTTAGGTCTAGTTTTTAGTAAATTCGATAATAATCCAAAGTCCTATAACTCATTCCCCATGCTTAGCCAAGCACAACTTTTGGCATGGAATGGCGAGCATACCAGGAGGCAAGTTGTTGGGGGTGTGTAAGCTCAGATCGCGAGTTTGTGAAGCTATAGCCTTTTTCCGATAGAAAATCAATGTGAGAATTACTTATATTATATTTTTGGATGATGATATGATGTTTGCAATGGATGTTTAATTTGCTTTGATCATCAAGTTTGGCTGTTTAATATAAATGTTGAATATATATGCAAGTCACGGAAATACACATCGATAAGCACAAAGGAAAGCACTTTCCTTTATTTAATGAATTGGTGTATATGGGATCTTAAACCTCTTTTAAAAAGGTTTAAAAATGAGTTTGAAATGTTTTATAAACATTTAAAAGTATTTTAGTGAAGTTTGAAAGGTAATTGAAAATTTATTAAAAATTAGGTGCGTCGCGTAACGACAATTCACAGTTTCACGCTATAAAAGTCAAACGAGTATATAGAATGGAATATAGCTCGGAAATCTTCGAGATAAGAATTTTCCAAACTATTATATCCATAGTTTTCAAAAAAAGAAAGAAAATCGATATTTTGATAAGTAGATTTTGAAATATGTGTAAAACAAGTTTTAGAAAAATCGCGGTTTTGCGGTTCGTAATCCTTAACAAGATTTCCTTGAAAATGATATTTTAAAATTGTTTAAAAATATGAAATAGATTCTAAAAATCTTTTAAATTGTTTTAAAAGTGATTTTAGTTCTAAAAATGAATTTCTAAACGATAAAAAGTCGTTATGACCAATATAGTTTAAAAATCACTTTCCACAGCACTTTTTCTACAGCACTTTTCTATAACTTATGAAATATAGTTTTAAACGCAACCGTTCTTCTCTAAATCTTTTATAAATATTTTCAAATGATTTATAAATTATTTTAAAGATAATTTGAAAGATTTATGGAATGGTTATATGTTAAATGATTTAGAGTCTATCAAATAACTTGATCGCCTTATGGGTGTTTGAGAGATAGTCTAGGCTTGGGTTTGGAAAACCAGTTTCCTGCTCTCCCTGGCTATCCGTACTAGCCGGACGGATGGGATAGTAAATTTGATTTACTCGGATAAATTTTTTCCAAAGTATAAAGGATATGATTTTTCGAATATAAACAGCTTGGATTTTATGGAGATAATCTTCTTGTACTCAGTGTTAAAGCCCAAAGAGGGAAATTGTACTATTCATGGAATTTAAAAGGTGATTTCGCCGTTATTCCACCCATAGTACTTGTTGAATACGAGGATTGATATTAAGTAGAGTAAGATTATTTCTATAGATTCTACTCATTTAATATTTACTGGTTTTGGATTAAAATCCTAGATAACATGATTTTAACACAATCAAAATTTGAGTTTTGAATTAAGAAATTTATGTTAAGATTTAATGGAAATGATTTCCCAAGTGAAGAATGAAATGATTTCAAATTAATCCCAGTTTGAAAAAGGGTTTAAAATAATCAATGGATTTGATAAGAGGGTTTTAATGATTCTGTATATACCGAAAAGAATGTTTTAGAAATATATATCTCTAGAAGAGATTTTGATAAAAAGAACTTAATCAATTAAAGAACGATTCCCTATTCACAGAACACCTTTTTATCGAAGATTGGTTCGAAGGAACCGGGGTCAGATTTGGGTAATTACAATCCAAAGACCACTTTGAACCAATTTACGTATTCGAAGTGAAGATATGGATATGATTTGGAAGATGGAATGTAGGGCCGCTTGTCACTGACCCTCGAGGGAAATTTCCCATATCATATTATGTGGCAGTAGTTCTTCATTTAAGATCTTCTATGCAAGGACTTCTTGTTACTAATCCTAGGAGTATATTTTAACAAGATGTGGTAGGAGGGTGCCTTAGGTTTGTCCTGTTCCTGGACAACTTGTATGGACGAATGTCTGATGTTGCATTTATAGTTACATAAATTGATCTCTATAAACGTATAATCCATTTGGTGGCGGAGAAAGGCAACATCTCTTAGCTTAACACCCTATCCTGAGATGTACGAGCTCAGGAGTTAAACGTTTGTAGAAATAAGTTGTTTGACTATGGGATGGCAATGTGGCATTCAAAGTGGAATGTGCTATGTGAAAGGTAATCGCTACCTCAGACCTCGTCACCCCATAAGGGCTTAAACAGTGTACGCGCAAGGCTATGTGGTTCGCAACCATTAGGGTATGGTCGTCACCTTGTTAGATTACTCTCTATATGTTGAGTATGTGGTGTATAATATGGGGCCCCGGATAGGTCGGTTATGACCGGGGAGATGTCGTATTCGGTTCTATCCAGGCCATGTATGAGTGCCAAATAGGGATAAGCCAGTCTTGCCAGATGCGGAGGATTGTTTGTGTATCCTTGGTACATTCCTCTAGAGATGTACTGTACGAAAGGTAGTCACTTACTTGCCATTGTATGGAAATCCATTTTCCAATAAGTGGCTTCAGACTTGATTGTAAACCTATTATGCCGTCAAATTTAACCATTGTAACAATTTCGGCTATTTGAATATATTTACTTGAAAAGTGTTTTCAAAGAATGTCATTAAAAATAATATCCCCATATTTTGCGTAGCAAATGTTTTGGTTATCATAAGGTAAAAACACCTTCCGTGTTTATGTGCAGCGTGGTATTATGAAATAACTTTTCTTTTTCAAACCACGTATTTTGAGTTTCTCACACCAGTCCTATGACTGACCTGGAGTTTATTTCCCTTATCCTTAAACTCTGGGTGCCCTAATTTTGGTGGGCAGCCTAGTAGTCAGGTTTAGTTCAAAGAAATCTGGATGGAGCTTGGAGCATGGAGTTAGAAGATTCTTCTAAATATTGTTATCTATTTCCACCACACTTGTGTATCATTATATTCCGCATTTGTAAGGACTGATATTTATAACTGTCCATGTTTAACTCTGATAAATGTATTTAAAATTTCCGCTGTAAAGGTTATATGATGAAATAATATATGTTATTCAATTTATGTGAGATTCTGTTCTGTCTTTATTTTCTCTCTTACCCATGATAATCCGCCTCTTCGGCACTTGGATTTGCGGCACTTGAATATCGAGGATGTATTAGTGTCGATTTCCAGTGATCGAGGAGGTGGTTCGTCACATTGGCTGAATTTATCGCTTACACATCTTTTGGTAAAATCCAATTTTACTTATTATAAGCAGTACATAATAGTGACAATTATTTACACTAATTCTCTTCGTTAAAACTATATCACTTTAGATTTATGGAATTTGGTAATGGTCAAAATTCCAATATCATCCACATTCAACTTTATAGTCCAAATACAAAGTCTTTGGTTCAATAATAACAATGATTATTAACCGAAATGCTCTGGCTAGAGAATTTGACTTTGAGTTGACTTCAATTGACCGTGATACTTACCTCATATAACTGAGGGGACGAATCCTCTCTTAAATAGTGTTTCACTTCTAATGATTCCAGTCGACCCAACTATAGTCGTTCGATGGACGCCGTGCCACGATTTAACTATAATCAAAGCGGAGCTTCCACCTTGAAGATCAACAATATTCTCAAGTTGAGAGAACTATGTAAATTAGTTACATCGATATTCTCTCCTTTACCTTAGCTATATTAACCAACAGAAAACTATCTAGTGAGTGATTCCATAGTTATCCAATAACTATCAGTACATAATCCCTTGGTGCCCCTAACAGTCATGAGTAATACACTACCCAACATTTGGTGAGCGTTATGTACTCTAGTCTCAACGAATACATCGATATCCAGTCTCGATGCATCTTGACTAGGAACATTTAAATTGGTATATTTGTTTCATTGTGATAAATTACTCACGGTTACAACACATTGTAACTACTATCACAAAACATACCATTTGTGGATTTTCTATTAAATATACTTTAAATTAAATTGATTAATTAAGATAACCATATTATATCAAGTGTAACGACCCGATATTTTCAACCATTCACATCCATTATAAGTGTATAGGCAGACACTCATGCCGGAGTTGAATTGCTCAAAATACCGCGTTGTAAATAAAATTTGGCAAATCTCAGAATATACAGTAAATAAATATAATCACAGATCACAGACACAGAGTAAAATAATGCAGCGGAAGTAAAAGAAATAGTAGTTCATGAAGCTACTATCTAAATATGTCAGAGTTACATAAGATACAACAGAAGAAATAGAGTACAACAAAAGTCTCAATAAAATAACCAAGTACAAGCTAAGTAGAACAACGGAATTGAAATAGATAGGACATGACAAGCAGATAATCTCCAGCGATTCAAATCTCCAAGAGAGTGGAAATCCAAATCTGTGAATAACTCAGGCTGACCCGAGCGTAAAGCAAAACACAAAACACTAGAGTCAGGACAATATATACTTATATAATGTAAACCAACTCAAGTGAACTGTAATAAAGGTACAAGTAACTTAGAAGATGCTTGGGACCGCCCATCCTCTAAGGATCCGTTAAAATATCTACTATGTAGTAATATTCGCTATTATAATAGTGTCTAAATAAGTAAAGTATAATCATATAGAAAATAGCGTTAAGGGGATGGAGAACCTTAACGCGGTCGGATCTTTAAATCATAATCGTAGTAAAGCTCGATATGGTAGGTGACACGGCACAACTAGGCAATGCCAGGGTAGATATACCAATTACGCATCCGGACTAGTGGTGACGCATAGCAGCCACTACCGCCCACCTCGAACAACACTCCCAAATCAAGGGTGGCCACCAAATCAATCACAAGTAATAGAATGGTATCGAAGCAGTGTGTCCGATAAGAGGTGCTACCTCCTTGGTCCGTCAATCGCTCCTGTTTTAGCCACCTTATGCCAACTCACGGGAGTTGGGTCCACGTATATACCTTAGGATCATCGCCACCATCCTACTTCATTCTGGAAACTCCACCGCGTACACAGTTGTCAAAGTGGTTTTCGGTATCGACAGAGGGTATGTCCATATCCGATCCCGGTCTCTTTAACAACCAATCGTTATTATAACCCGTGGTTATAACTTTTAAAACAATACTTTAGTTTAAAATAAAATATCATTTCAAAACCATATATTTATCAAAATAAAGATTAAATCAATTCCGAACCATTTCCTTATATTTCAAATATCATATCATTTCATAACTTCCTTTCAAATCATTTCAATATATCAAAATATCATATCTTTCCAAAACTTCATTTCAAATCATTTTAATATATCAAATATCAATCTTTCCAAATCTTCATTTCAAATCATTTTAATATAATAAAATATCATATCCTTACAAAACTTCACTTCAAATCATTTTAATATAATAAAATATCCTATCAGTTCAAATCCAAATATTCAACTTTAAATACCTTTTATATTCAAAGATATCGTTCATTTATTGTCATTTCAAATCATCTTTAAATAGTTTATATTTCAATCAAAATAATTCATTTAACCCTTTTAAAAGTGTAATTATTATACTTTCAAATCAAGTATTCAATTTCCAAAGTTTCAAACCATTCTGAGTTCGTTTACTAAGTCAAAACCCTAATTATTAAAATTTCAGCATTTCATAGCATTTAAAAACAACTGCTATAAGTTATGTTTGAAAACATTTTTAATTCAGCAAAGACAGCGCTTAAAACTGCTGTTAAAACTTAGTTTTAGTTGAATTATAGTTCAAAAACAGAAAAGACAGCATTTCAGAAGTGCTGCGGTAGTTCAGATTTCAAAACAAGAGTTAAATTTGGTTTCAGCAAAGACTGCAGACCATTATAGCATTTCCAGAGAATGCTATAATAGACCTGGGTTCAATATTAGCCTATAAGTTCAACTACAGCAACTACAACATTTCAGAAATGCTGTAGTAGCCCTTTTATTCAATTTTTAGTGTAATTCAGAACCATAGCATTTCTGAATGCTATTAAAAGTGATTTTCAGCTTTTTAGTGTATTTCCAGCAATTAAATAACTTCATTTTAAACTCTTTAAACATTTTAAAAATCATAATTTAACATTTAAAATGTTCATTTACATATCATTTAACATGTATCTTTTTCACAATAAATTTCTTATAATTAAATCCAATTTTCAACAATTTACTTAATAAATTTAAGTGTAAAAGTTTCCAATTCTTCACATTTCAACAAATAACTTAACACTTCAAATTTAAATTACCATTTAACAAATTTAACTAAATTTCCAATTTTATTTAATTAACTTAAACTTTAATTAAAACCAAATTTCACATTTCCAAGTCAAGTTATATTTTAAAAGATCACTTTTAAACATTCATTTATTTAACCACTTAAATTAATAGAAAAATCAATAATACTTTAATAAATCACTTAAATTCAAATTTAACCAAATTATCATATTTACCATTTTACAAATATAATTAAATTTTTATTTTTATTTATATAGCTTAAATATCATTTTAACCAAAATTCCAAATTTCCAACTTAGGTTATATTTCAAAAATCCAGTTAAACCATTCATTAATTACATTTTTAACACATAGAAAAAAATCATACTTTCTTTATTTTAAAACATTTCAAAATCTATTTAAATCAAATTCCATAAATTTATAATATTTAAAATACTTAAAAATATCCAAAACACTTTATAAAATAACCACGGGCCTGTATATAATTTTCTAACTTAGGTCAAGTGATACGGATATGTATCATTTCAATCCGCAGTTAAAAAGAAAAATCCGGGTTCTATCATTTCAAACCCGTAATCCCAAGTTAAAATAATTTAAATAAAAATCGTTCAGGCCTATCATTTCAGCCCATAACAATTTTTCCCTATTCTAAAGTCCGTTCGGGTATGTATCATTTCAACCCATAGTGATTCTAATCTACAGGGAACTTGCAGTGTGATAACAGATATAAATAACAGAATAACATTAAATAACAGTAACATATGATATAACAGGTGTAATAACAGGTGTGAACATCATATGATAATAATATAAGCATATATAACATGATAATATATTTCTACAGATTCGCAGGGTGTCAATTTACTAGTTATATAGGTACATATTGTCTGGTGAGAATAACTCACCTGTTTGTGCTGGAGATATCAAAACCAATGACACAATGGAACAAAAGCACGATGACAAGACTACGGACTTGAGTGGAGAGCAAGATCCAAAGCTACAACTCTTGTATTACAACCCAAAACATACATAAAAACAAACACAATTTCAACGCACTTGAAATGGAATAACTTTTAAACGAAAAGAGATTTGAATGTCAAATCTTTTGCCTTGCTTCCTCTATTTTTTTTTGCATGGTCAAGGGTTGGTTTTGGCTCTGATTTGAATAGGGAATGGCTTAGGTATGGGCATAAGAATGCATGGCCAAAGTGGTGAAGCATGGAGAAGAAGTTGCAAAGCATGAAGGTGAAGGGGCTTATGCAACATAGCATGGTTTTGGTTCACCAAAAGGGCTCGGCCATAGGAGTTTGGGCTTGGCCATTCAAGTCCAGATCTAGACAGAGGTTGGAGTGGTGTGTAAGGGTCTGGTCAGAGATGGTGGTGGTGGCCAAAGGTGGTGGTGGTGGAAAATGAAGTGGTGAAGCAAATAGTGGTCAACAACATTGCTTTTAAGGCTTAGGTTGCATTTTTGTGGAGTTTGGTCACCATGGTGGGTTTGGCCATGTCAATTTCAGATCTGTACAGAGGCTAAGATGATGTATAGTGGTGGTAGCAAGGTGGTGGTGGTGGCTAGAGGTGGTGGCCGTGGTGTATAATGAAGGGGAGGAGGTGATAAGGTGATGGCTTGCATAGTTAAGGGTTTTCAGGGCATGTTGCATAGTTTTTATAGAGTTGTTCATCATGGAGTGGTGTGGCCTGGTCAAATCAGAGGAGTAGGTGGGTGATGGTGACAAGAAGGAGGTAGTGGAGGTGGTGGCCATGGCAAGCAAGTGGTGGCCGAGCAAACAAGCTAGAGAATCAAGGCAAAACCATAGGAAAACAATGGAAAAAGAAGAGAAAAAGAAGAAAAAGAAGGAGAGGCCATTACCTATTTTTGGATGAAGCCATGAGAAATGAGGAGCTGATTTGTTTTCACGTGAAAAGATGAGAAACAAAAAGTGGCGGCTACACTAGGGATTTAGATGGCTAGGGCAAAATTTGAGGAGTTAAAGAAAATGAAGGGTTTGGACAAAAAAGGGCTTAAGTTTCAAAGTGTTTTACAACCTTTCATATTTCTTTTCTTTTTAATCTTTATATAAACAAAAATATTCAGAAAAATACTTTACAAACCGAAATCAATTATAAATATGAGAAAACAAATAATAAATTTTGGAAAAATATAAAAAGAATGAAGAAAATTACTTAAAAATACCAAACAGTGTTCAAAAATTATAAATAAATCACTGTCAGTCTTGAAAAACTATACACTTCATTATAAAAATATTATGAAGTGAAAATTTGAATTAAAATAATTTATTTATCATTTTCAAAATAAAATAGATAATTAAATTGGAGAAAATAGAAAAAGGATTAAAGAAAAATGTTTAAAATTTACAAACAGGGAATGGAAATTTGCAAGAAAAATACTACTAACTCTGGAAAAATTCCTACCTTACTTTAAAAATATTTAAAAGCCAAAATATATTTTATATAACATAAATGTACAAATTAGAATAAAATATATCAAATAAAAATGTCATTTATATAATTTTAAAATAAAGAATATTGCTGAATAACCCAATATACACACAATATTGAAAACAATATAACTTTTGCTATTTAAATCCGTTTTCAACGAAACGAAAAGCAGTATTCAAGTTATTAAATCTATTTTTATAATAAAAGATAAAATTCATAAATTTCAAACTTTTAAATTTTTAAGTTAAAAGTCGAAGTTTGACTATTTGACCAAAATTCACATTTTCTGGAAATATTAAATTTAGTCATATTTGGAATTCAAATCCACATACAAAATCAAAGTTTTTATATTTACAATAACAAAATTTATTCTTTTCATAAATAAAGCTTTTAAATCTGGAAAAATCAATTTAAAATTAATTGTAAAATACAGGGTTGTTACACTCTCCCCCACTCAAAACTTTTCGTCCCCGAAAAGGAACGGAGTACGGGAAAGCACCTAAAAAGATAGAATGAATAGAATTAAGAAAATATGATAAGAATATTGGAATTACACCTGATAACTATTGTTATAGGCAAGTTTAACAAGTTGGAGGTGATCAAATCAAGAACACAAACACGAAAAAGATTCTCTAGAGTCTGAATCACCCTTTTCACTTGAGCGACGGTCCATGGATGGAAAACAGTGTTCAGATTCCAAAATGAGTAACAAAGATTTCAAAGATTATAAAAAGATTTCTAAACAGACTGGTATAAGCAATAGCCTTCCCATTCTGTAACAAGATAAGAGAAATAAGGACAACCAAAAGATAGTTTGAAAAAAAAAAATAAGATAATAAATTTGAAACAATAATGCTTTGAAATCATAACAATTTAGGGATGTTTATCATTTGGAAATCATACTACTAAAAATCATAACACTTTGGAAATGTTATTCTTAAAAAAGAACATAATACTTAGAAAATCATAACACCTTTTAAAATTAATCTTCATTTAAACCATTTTAATCCAAGATCAAACAATATTCATTTTAAAGTTGTAACATTTCTAAGTTCATTCAATTTTAAAAATTTCCAAAACGCTGTATTTTCAAAACAGCATCACTTATAAAATGCTACAGTAGGTATATTAGTACTTCAAATCAGTTTAATTCCAGAAATATTCATTTGGATATCATTTAACTTATGACTTATTAAAACAAACTTTTATGAATGGAATATCCAAATTAAACTATACTTCGTTTATTAAGTCAAAAGCTCACTATTTTACTTAGCTCTAAATTTAACACATACCCTAACACTTTATTTAAAATACCCATTTCATAAATAGATATTCCTTTAATAAGTTACACTTAAAATTTCCATTTGAAAACCAAATTCTCAATTATCAAGTTTTAATGATGTAAAAATACATTTTAACTATTTAAATCATAATTATTCATTTTTCAAGACATATCTATTTCATAAATAAAATATTTATATAGCAAATATAACAATCAAATTTCTTTACACATTTATTCATTTAGACATCAATTAAACTATGAATTCAAGTTAAATAAACTTTATTACCAAAAGTCCAATTCCAATGTATTTTATTTTATCTATTCAAAGATACATTATTTATTATACAACATATTCATTTTAGGAAATAACCTTTATTAAAATTCCTAGGTTAGACTTAAGGTTCCATAGTAAATCAAATTTTATTATTAAGTTATTTCAATAAAATCTCTTTAAATTCCTTTTTCACTATTTGCCTCTGTTAATCTTTTATAACTAAAATTTAAGTGTATAACATGTATTATAACCACTCAAATTTTATTTATAAATCCTTTCTATATTGTATATTATCCAATTTCATATTCAACTTCTATGTAATTTAGGTAAGTTATATTGGAATGAAATTGTGTGTTATACAAATAAAACTTTCCAATTCAATTATCTCAAGTTTGAATCATTTATTAAAAATTTTGATTTTTTTCTTATAACTGAAGTTATTTTTTTTATAAAATTTAAGAATTAAACTTCTGATTCCTTTCAAACCATTTAGAGATAAGTAATTATATATACATAATATGTCAAATCAAATTTAAATCATATATCTATATATATTATAATCCAGTCATATTTAGAAATTCAAATCAATTAGATTTTCCAAAGCAAGGCTGTAGCAAGACAACAGAACGGCCTCTTCACTTCGAAACTCGAAAATGAACGTCGATGATGCTGCAGTCATCACCGAAATTATTTTCCAGCGACAAAGAGAAGAGCACTAAATTTTAAACCTTTTAAAATTCTTTGAAAACAAAATTTCTATTCGAAATACTTTAAATAATATATCCTTTTAAAACTTGAAAACACATGGTTTGAAACCATCGGAAACTTGAATTCTCAAATTCTTGATTCAAATTCATTTCAGTTCCCAAATCAATTTATAAAAAACTATTTATAAATTCATTTGTAGAATAATAAATGATAAATCAAGTATTATCATTTCAAATTATCAATTTAAATCAATTTATTAAGTTCCATAAATTTACTTATATATCAAAATTTTATTTCATTAACCAAATTTAAAATAATATTGTGTCAGTTTGTTCTGTCAAAGTGTTTTAGAAATCCTATCGATAGCGTTGATCAGACGAATCGATCGGAAACCCAAATCAACATCAACAATTCAAACAACACAATATAAAACAAAACATTAATTTACAAGTACAGTTCAAAATGTTTGGAAGATAGATTGGAACAAAAGACAAGATGATTAAACTGAGTAGAGAGATGGGTAAGCTTAGATAAATCGTGGGCAACCTTAACCGGGTCAACCGTGACTTAATGGATAAGATCAAATGTGGATTTTCTGGGGTAAATCTACCTTCGATCTCAAGAGATAGAGTTTGGAATAATAAAAGATATTAGCATCTAACCAAGGATAAATATAAATCTCTGGTGAATCGATGCTGATTATAAAGGATTTTCACCCTTTTACAAAAAAAATTAGAATATTGGCGAGACCGCCAATTCACTATAAAGATCATTGGAAGTGGAGTCATGGGATACTCCAGAATCAAAAGAACATGAATAGTGAGGGACAAGAATGAATTTTGGAACCACAGGGAACGTTCCAAAAATTCAAAGGAAATTCGAATCAAGAGGAAAAGATTCAAACTCGAACGAAAGTGATTTTGTAAATAAATCTACTCGATATGCTGAGTTTTGCCTCAAAGCCAAAGCTCTGATACCAACTGTAACGACCCGATATTTTCAACCATTCGCATCCATTATAAGTGTATAGGCAGACACTCATGCCGGAGTTGAATTGCTCAAAATACCGCGTTGTAAATAAAATTTGGCAAATCTCAGAATATACAGTAAATAAATATAATCACAGATCACAGACACAGAGTAAAATAATGCAGCGGAAGTAAAAGAAATAGTAGTTCATGAAGCTACTATCTAAATATGTCAGAGTTACATAAGATACAACAGAAGAAATAGAGTACACCAAAAGTCTCAATAAAATAACCAAGTACAAGCTGAGTAGAACAACAGAATTGAAATAGATAGGACATGACAAGCAGATAATCTCCAGCGATTCAAATCTCCAAGAGAGTGGAAATCCAAATCTGTGAATAACTCAGGCTGACCCGAGCGTAAAGCAAAACACAAAACACTCGAGTCAGGACAATATAAACTTATATAATGTAAACCAACTCAAATGAACTGTAATAAAGGTACAAGTAACTTAGAAGATGCTTGGGACCGCCCATCCTCTAAGGATCCGTTAAAATATCTACTATGTAGTAATATTCGCTATTATAATAGTGTCTAAATAAGTAAAGTATAATCATATAGAAAATAGCGTTAAGGGGATGGAGAACCTTAACGCGGTCGGATCTTAAAATCATAATCGTAGTAAAGCTCGATATGGTAGGTGACACGGCACAACTAGGCAATGCCAGGGTAGATATACCAATTACGCATCCGGACTAGTGGTGACGCATAGCAGCCACTACTGCCCACCTCGAACAACACTCCCAAATCAAGGGTGGCCACCAAATCAATCACAAGTAATAGAATGGTATCGAAGAAGTGTGTCCGATAAGAGGTGCTACCTCCTTGGTCCGTCAATCGCTCCTGTTTTAGCCACCTTATGCCAACTCACGGGAGTTAGGTCCACGTATATACCTTAGGATCGTCGCCACCATCCTACTTCATTCTGGAAACTCCACCGCGTACACAGTTGTCAAAGTGGTTTTCGGTATCGACAGAGAGTATGTCCATATCCGATCCCGGTCTCTTTAACAACCAATCGTTATTATAACCCGTGGTTATAACTTTTAAAACAATACTTTACTTTAAAATAAAATATCATTTCAAAACCATATATTTATCAAAATAAAGATTAAATCAATTCCAAACCATTTCCTTATATTTAAAATATCATATCATTTCAAAACTTCCTTTCAAATCATTCCAATATATCAAAATATCATATCTTTCCAAAACTTCATTTCAAATCATTTTAATATATCAAATATCAATCTTTCCAAATCTTCATTTCAAATCATTTTAATATAATAAAATATCATATCCTTACAAAACTTCACTTCAAATCATTTTAATATAATAAAATATCCTATCAGTTCAAATCCAAATATTCAACTTTAAATACCTTTTATATTCAAAGATATCGTTCATTTTTTGTCATTTCAAATCATCTTTAAATAGTTTATATTTCAATCAAAATAATTCATTTAACCCTTTTAAAAGTGTAATTATTATACTTTCAAATCAAGTATTCAATTTCCAAAGTTTCAAACCATTCTGAGTTCGTTTACTAAGTCAAAAACCCTAATTATTAAAATTTCAGCATTTCATAGCATTTAAAAACAACTGCTATAAGTTATGTTTGAAAACATTTTTAATTCAGCAAAGACAGCACTTAAAACTGCTGTTAAAACTCAGTTTTAGTTGAATTATAGTTCAAAAACAGAAAAGACAGCATTTCAGAAGTGCTGCGGTAGTTCAGATTTCAAAACAAGAGTTAAATTTGGTTTCAGCAAAGACTGCAGACCATTATAGCGTTTCCAGAGAATGCTATAATAGACCTGGGTTCAATATTAGCCTATAAGTTCAACTACAGCAACTGCAGCATTTCAGAAATGCTGTAGTAGCACTTTTATTCAATTTTTAGTGTAATTCAGAACCATAGCATTTCTGAATGCTATTAAAAGTGATTTCCAGCTTTTTAGTGTATTTCCAGCAATTAAATAACTTCATTTTAAACTCTTTAAACATTTTAAAAATCATAATTTAACATTTAAAATGTTCATTTACATATCATTTAACATGTATCTTTTTCACAATAAATTTCTTATAATTAAATCCAATTTTCAACAATTTACTTAATAAATTTAAGTGTAAAAGTTTCCAATTCTTCACATTTCAACAAATAACTTAACACTTCAAATTTAAATTACCATTTAACAAATTTAACTAAATTTCCAATTTTATTTAATTAACTTAAACTTTAATTAAAACCAAATTTCACATTTCCAAGTCAAGTTATATTTTAAAAGATCACTTTTAAACATTCATTTATTTAACCACTTAAATTAATAGAAAAATCAATAATACTTTAATAAATCACTTAAATTCAAATTTAATCAAATTATCATATTTACCATTTTACAAATATAATTAAATTTTTATTTTTATTTATATAGCTTAAATATCATTTTAACCAAAATTCCAAATTTCTAACTTAGGTTATATTTCAAAAATCCAGTTAAACCATTCATTAATTACATTTTTAACACATAGAAAAAAATCATACTTTCTTTATTTTAAAACATTTCAAAATCTATTTAAATCAAATTCCATAAATTTTTAATTTTTAAAATACTTAAAAATATCCAAAACACTTTATAAAATAACCACGGGCCTGTATATAATTTTCTAACTTAGGTCAAGTGATACGGATATGTATCATTTCAATCCGCAGTTAAAAAGAAAAATCCGGGTTCTATCATTTCAAACCTGCAATCCCAAGTTAAAATAATTTAAATAAAAATCGTTCAGGCCTATCATTTCAGCCCATAACAATTTTTCCCTATTCTAAAGTCCGTTCGGGTATGTATCATTTCAACCCATAGTGATTCTAATCTACAGGGAACTTGTAGTGTGATAACAGATATAAATAACAGAATAACATTAAATAACAGTAACATATGATATAACAGGTGTAATAACAGGTGTGAACATCATATGATAATAATATAAGCATATATAACATGATAATATATTTCTACAGATTCGCAGGATGTCAATTTACTAGTTATATAGGTACATATTGTCTGGTGAGAATAACTAACCTGTTTGTGCTGGAGATATCAAAACCAATGACACAATGGAACAAAAGCACGATGACAAGACTACGGACTTGAGTGGAGAGCAAGATCCAAAGCTACAACTCTTGTATTACAACCCAAAACATACATCACAACAAACACAATTTCAACGCACTTGAAATGGAATAACTTTTAAACGAAAAGAGATTTGAATGTCAAATCTTTTGCCTTGCTTCCTCTATTTTTTTTGCATGGTCAAGGGTTGGTTTTGGCTCTGATTTGAACAGGGATTGGCTTAGGTATGGGCATAAGAATGCATGACCAAAGTGGTGAAGCATGGAGAAGAAGTTGCAAAGCATGAAGGTGAAGGGGCTTATGCAACATAGCATGGTTTTGGTTCACCAAAAGGGCTCGGCCATAGGAGTTTGGGCTTGGCCATTCAAGTCCAGATCTAGACAGAGGTTGGAGTGGTGTGTAAGGGTCTGGTCAGAGATGGTGGTGGTGGCCAAAGGTGGTGGTGGTGGAAAATGAAGTGGTGAAGCAAATAGTGGTCAACAACATTGCTTTTAAGGCTTAGGTTGCATTTTTGTGGAGTTTGGTCACCATGGTGGGTTTGGCCATGTCAATTTCAGATCTGTACAGAGGCTAAGATGATGTAAAGTGGTGGTATCAAGGTGGTGGTGGTGGCTAGAGGTGGTGGCCGTGGTGTATAATGAAGGGGAGGAGGTGATAAGGTGATGGCTTGCATAGTTAAGGGTTTTCAGGGCATGTTTGTCAAGACCCAAAAATCGACCTTCGAAAATCGGCACCCGTACTTCACTTGTACTCAAAATGCCGTAGATTCAAATGCCGGATCTGGTTCTTGGGAGCTTATAACACAATTAAGTAAATAACACAGCGGAAGAAAAAGAATATATCAATATATATAACATTGATACAATGACAGATACAAAATCTGATACAGTATGATACAACAGAATGATACAACAGATATCAATATACATCAGAGATATGATACAACAAATAGCAGCGGAAAAGAAAATAGATAACAAATATCAGCAGCGGAACAAATAACTCTAAGATAGTCTTCAAGAGAGAACTCCAGCAGTAGCTCAAACTCACAACAACGATACACCAAGAATAAGCAAGTGCAGTCCGATCCAAAGACTGAACTAACTCCAGAAAATCTACTGAATCTGAATATCTGAAAAACCAAACTCTAGACTGCTCGTGTAGAAAAATTTTGAGCATCCAGAGTTTAGGAAAGAAACAATAAACTCCGGATCAGTCATGGGACTGGTGTGAGCAACAAAAACAGTTTATCTTTAAAAACAAATAGTAGAGAATTTTAAAGTCAATTCGCAATGCTTTTGGAAAATGAAACTACCATAAGACCTCCCACCACACACACAATGCAAACGCAGACTTGGAGGAGATTTCTTCTTATGATAGTCAAAGATGCTTACTACGCAAAAAATCAAATCATTTTTGATATTATTATTAGTGCCTAGTGTAGAAATCATTTCGAAAGTATAATATTAATCTTAGCCAACATACGACCAGTATCGTATGCCTACTATAGCTACTATGTTCAATAGCAGGTTACCGTCACATTCCATAGCAGGTAATACAACTAAAACCGTACACGTCGCGTATTGTTTCTTTGGATTTCCAACAAATGGTCAGGCTAAGGAACTTCCTTTTCCACGATGGGTACGTCCCTGGAATAGACGACCCGAGAACCTAACCGGATCTCTGCCAACACAAGGCCGGGTTACCTCTGCAAAAATAGGTAACTACTGACACACGTATGTCATCCCCCGATCGTCACCGATCTTCCCGAGGATCCCCGATTTCCAACAACCACAAAGTAATAAACTTGTAGCAACCACAGAGGTTAAGTATCTGGGCTCCATACCATGATACCACCTTTATCCAGAAGGAATGACATACACTAAGGGGCGCTACTCCCTAGAACCTTGCCGCATCCTTCCTGTTTTGACCATTTCCGGGGTGTGAGGCTCGACGAAGTCTCGTCCACAAAGCTACGCTTTGTTCACAAAGCCATGCTTCGGGTCAAACAAATGATCAACCTATGATCACAAAGATATAAGATCAAACAAATGATCATATCACAAATGATCAAACACTGATCATCACACAGCAACACTCAGCATGCCACATTACCAAATTGGGATATATCGCTGATAAATTTCAACTACATAATCTCTGAGCTCGTACGTCTCAGAGAAGGGTGTTAAGCTAAGAGAATAAATTCTCCGCCACCAACAGAAATGTATTTGAAAGAAATCGGCTTTATATCTCAAAGTGTAATG
The DNA here is from genome assembly GCA_030737815.1 of Allium fistulosum. Taxonomy (NCBI): domain Eukaryota; kingdom Viridiplantae; phylum Streptophyta; class Magnoliopsida; order Asparagales; family Amaryllidaceae; genus Allium; species Allium fistulosum. Next base: position 942,039,920 of record CM060905.1, on the reverse strand, counting down.
TCAGACATGTATCCATACAAGTCTGTTCCGGGTTCGAACAGAACCGAAGGCACTTCTTACGAAGCCCTTGCAATTCCGGGTATTCACAATCCCGTCCGGACTTCCCATCACAAAGGGTTATAAAATCTCTATACCGGGGACCAGTCGGTGCAGAGACATTCGACGAGTTGTCCTTTCGTTTTCGTGAATATCCGGTCTTCAACACCGGTCTTCAAATGCTATCCATACACGACGTATCATTATTCGGAATGGGTTATATGACACAAATGTCTTTTCTCGGCTAACCCGAATAACGAGCGAAATCTTTAAAAACATATGGATATTGGGATTTCAATTAAGTCACAACTTAATAATTCAACTTCTTCTTTTAAATGGTTTCAATCGATTACCATTTCAAATCTTTTAAACAAAAAGATTTATTTCACAAAGTTCACTCAGTTTTCACAAAGATTCATTCACAGTTTTTCCAAAACAATTCCTGTTTCAATTGGATTAACTCGTTAAATCTTTAAAATAAAGATTCAACTTATAGCTTTCAAAATAATTTCATTTCGAATGGTTTAAACAAAACATCATTCTAAATCTGTTAAAAATAAACAGATTCAATTCATAGTTTTCAAAAAGAATTCATTCATAACTTGGAAAACCATCTTTCAAATCATACTTGAAATTCCTTTAAATTGGAATTTCATTTCTTATATATATATGAAAGCTTTTATCATTTGAAAACAAACAGTTTTCATTTAAGAAAAATCCAATTTTTATTTGCACGGGTTAAAGCCTTTGAATTACATTTTCATTCCAAAATCAATACTTTTAAAATGGTTTAACCCTTATATAACGATATAACTTCTTTAATCCCTAGTTTCAAATTATAGAATTCAATTTCAAATCTTGAATTTAGGTTTAAATCAAATTATTTAAACTTCAAAACTTTATCAAATTATTCAAAAATAAGTCTTATCTTTGAAACTCCATTTCAAAAGCTTTTCACATTTAAACCCAAACTTCTAATTTCAAAATCAATTGAAATTAAAATTTCAATTTCAAAAACATCAAATTTAAATTATCTGTGACTTAACCGATTTCCACGTGAAATCCATATTTGTGTGTGTAAAGTGTAGTCCAGGGGTTTTAACACACAATAGTGCAACATCAATCATCACAGATATATCGATAAGCGGTATAATCGATAACGCTTATCTTCATTCACAGATTTATAGATAAAATAAATTTATCGGTCACAAAGATTCACAATTATAATTCGATGTGGGTTTCGGATAACCAATTGGAATCCGACTCCCTGTCGCATCGAAATTCAAGTGCCGTTTCACGGCAAAGGGTTTCATATTCACATAACAATATATATACATCACAGATAAGTAAATTACAGATCATAACATAATCAGGATATATCACAAAGTATCACAATCAGGGATATCAAACAATCAAATCAATAGAATCCAAATATTCATAAGTAAGGTCAATTAATATCTGATTAATTCAAATCAGATTAATTTCTTATGAATAAATTTCTAATCCTGGTTAATTAACATTAATAGATTACAAATTATTTTGATTAATTTTTCTTTAATTCATTTATTAATTAACCATTAGTAATAAATTAATTAACTTTTAATTAAAATTCATCAACCTTAAATTTTCAAATAATTATTCTTTAATTATTTAATTCACCATTTAATTAATAAAATTTCAATAAGTGACCACTCACATTAATTAATAAATCATATTAATTAATTATCTTTAAATTAATTTCCTTAATTTATTAACCTTTAATTAATCTTTAATCAATCATTAATTAAGTAATTATTCTTTACCATTTATTAATTAATAAAAAATTAATATCTTAAGATCTTAATTAACTAACAGATAACCCAAAATTTTTAACATATACATTTTATCTTTTTATCATTTTTATTAGTTAATTTCTTCTTACTTAATTATCTTAACTAATTAATTAACTAATCTTTTATTTATAATTAATTAACCCTTATTAATCCAATTTTAAGCTAAATCAATTATCTTAAAACATGGGTTAAAAATATTAAAATTTAAATCTAATTTTAAAGTCAAAAATCTGTTCTTATATCCACCCTGAGACCCACTTCGAGTCACACCCGAGAGAAAAGCCTAAGTGCTTCGAGTTTCCCCCCAATCTAACCCGTATGCCAATTTTTTCTGTAAACTTAATTTTTTTTTTCTAAGTGTTAAAAATTTAACCCGGCATGAACCTAAAACACACGAGCTCGAACCCGTGCCATAACCCTGTTTACCCGAGTACAAATTCGAGACAAACCCACGCGAACAACCAGCCTGCTTCTTCTCCCTCAATTCCACAAACCCAGATACCCATGTACACGGTGTACGTGCACATCTCCGTTCGCCACCTCCGTTCACCACCCTTACTTCGAGCGAGTCGAAGGTCATCCCCAGCTCCGATCTCAACCACCGGTCCCCCTCCATTCGTTTCGAATTCGAATTTCGAGAAAACCATAACCTGGAAACGAAAAAGAACAGGTACTCCTCAACCCTGTCAACGCCTTGTTCTCGACGCCTCGGCCACCAGCGTTCATGAAATTCCAGCTGCGACTTCTGCTTCGACCCCACAACCATTTCCCAAGAGCGCATTGAACTCGGTCGATCACCGATGACGAAATCATCGATTTCACAGACTACACGATATTCGAACCCAAAACCCTAGATTCGATTCGACCCACTAATCCTTGCATTTGAAAATTTGTTTAACATTTTTCTCGTAATCAACGAGTATCAAGCGAGCTCCAAAACGAATTACGACATCTAAGATTTATCAAACCAACGGAAATCGATAAAAATGCAATTTTTGTTCATATAGGAACTGCACCACGCATACCGATCGAAATATCATCATTATTGCCTTAAAAATCCTATTTTTGAGTAGATATTCAAGTTACATAATTGAATTTGTAAATCATTATACTCGAATTTGATCATCATTTGAATTTTTTTCTGCAAAGACAAATTTATTCATACTGTATCTTCTTTTATTTCCTTGAAACTATTTTTAGATGATAATTCATACTTAGACTCACCTATTTTGTTTTGAAACAAAACTCTCATAATGATTAGAAAGTAAGGAATTGAATTTTATTTATTTTTTTACTTGTTTACTTGAAACCTGTAACTCAGACAAAAGAGCAGAGGAGGTGAAGAAGACAGCATCCTACAGATTAACTTCACAATACAAACAGAGCTTCATAGACCATAAATATAATTACACATACTTGATAATATTTAGGTATTAATAAAAATTGGTTTACTCACAGATAAAAGATTTAAAGAAGGCCAGTTTAAAAGAAGGTTTGCTCACCTTAAAATGAAGACAGAAAACAGAACTTCTATGAACAAGCTTGAAAGTTTGCAAAGTTGAAACTTTTCTGTTTGATATCTGGTTTTGATCTTCATAACTGAAGCTTCTTTGCTTCTTGATTCCCAGGTTTTCACATTGTTTTGTTTTGCATGATATTACTTTAGATTTCTTTTCCAGTCTAAAGATTTTTTCCTTTTTTTTTCTTCTCAGTTTAAAAATGGACGAACTAATAAGATGAAGAAGTTGATATGCTTGAAAATAAGCTTGCAGGTTATAATATTTTTGTACAAGTAATGTTGTGTATTTGTACAACATCAGGGATATTTTTATCAAGTGGTGGCTGATATTTTCCTTTGGTGGCTTGCATTTATTATCAGTTGTACAACTTATATCTTCTTTCGGTTGTACAACATGAAATATTTTCTTTGTTGGCTGCATTGATGATGTTGTACAATATGAAGATATGTTGGTGGCTGAAGATATATGTGTTTGTATGCTACAGATATTGCATTAACTACCTTGTACCATACTTTAACTCGGCTGTACATATATGAATATATTTTGATGTCTTCCTTCTTTAGCAAGTGTTTCATTAGTTTATACCTATATATTTATCTTGCCTTTGCTTGTTTGTTTTACAAATACTTTGATTTATTATATGATTGCAATACTTTTGCTTTGTTTTATCTTTGTCTTGTTTGAATTATTGTAGTGTAATCACTTTATAATGTAAATAAGTTTCTATTTTATACTATATAATTTATCTTATATATTTTTATTAAAATTCAACTTGTTATAATTCCTCATATTTATTAACCATCAATCCTAAATTTAAATCATTAATTATCAATCATTGTTATTATTATTATTATTAAACCATTTACTTAAATTTTAAATCCAAATCACAGTTATACAAATCGTTTAAATTCATATGACTTAATATAGATTCTAAGACAGTAGGGGAAACTCGCTCCATTCTATCGATTTATTTTACTATTTTTATTCAAAAATTCAATATATTATCGATTTAAATAAATTTAAATCTAGGGTCGTTACAAACTTCCCCCCTTAAAAGAATTTCGTCCTCGAAATTCGCAGGCACGAAACAAAGACAGAGATAGACAGATTCGATCACCTATAATTCCTCAAACACAAGATACGGATTCCGAATTCAAGTCGGAATATCTCATAATATATACCAATTTGTCCCTCTTCGGACTTTGGTATTCACAAGAAATTACAATAGAATTTCAAATTTAGTTTCAAACAAAATCGTTTTATCGATTTAATTCAATTTTAGCCTTCATATTCTATTAATCAATTTAACTCAATTTTAAATTTTCCAATTCATAATTTTTCAATTTCCTTAAAGTTTAAAAACGAAAAGCTGATAAGAAACCGATGAAGATACGAAGTAAGGATTTTCTACAACGATTCGATCATCATATCGAAACTTCTCCTTGTAGCTGATACGAAGAAATGAAAAGAATTTGGAAACGAATCAAAGAAAATTGATAAGAAAGTTGTTTCCACTGTTGCAGGGTATTGACCATTTATAGTCGTATTCCCTTGTCCCCTATCTCGTCCTCTTCTTGCACTCATACTCACTATCAGTGGATAGTAAGAGAATTTACTGAGACGTTTAAACGGATATCTTACGGATATACTCATTCTAGAGTTTACTTCACTCTATCTCTAATGAGCTACTTAACGTGTTATACTCCTGAGCTAAAGTTCAACCTTAGCTCTGATACCACTTGTCAAGACCCAAAAATCGACCTTCGAAAATCGGCACCCGTACTTCACTTGTACTCAAAATGCCGTAGATTCAAATGCCGGATCTGGTTCTTGGGAGCTTATAACACAATTAAGTAAATAACACAGCGGAAGAAAAAGAATATATCAATATATATAACATTGATAAAATGACAGATACAAAATCTGATACAGTATGATACAACAGAATGATACAACAGATATCAATATACATCAGAGATATGATACAACAAATAGCAGCGGAAAAGAAAATAGATAACAAATATCAGCAGCGGAACAAATAACTCTAAGATAGTCTTCAAGAGAGAACTCCAGCAGTAGCTCGAACTCACAACAACGATACACCAAGAATAAGCAAGTGCAGTCCGATCCAAAGACTGAACTAACTCCAGAAAATCTACTGAATCTGAATATCTGAAAAACCAAACTCTAGACTGCTCGTGTAGAAAAATTTTGAGCATCCAGAGTTTAGGAAAGAAACAATAAACTCCGGATCAGTCATGGGACTGGTGTGAGCAACAAAAACAGTTTATCTTTAAAAACAAATAGTAGAGAATTTTAAAGTCAATTCGCAATGCTTTTGGAAAATGAAACTACCATAAGACCTCCCACCACACACACAATGCAAACGTAGACTTGGAGGAGATTTCTTCTTATGATAGTCAAAGATGCTTACTATGCAAAAAATCAAATCATTTTTGATATTATTATTAGTGCCTAGTGTAGAAATCATTTCGAAAGTATAATATTAATCTTAGCCAACATACGACCAGTATCGTATGCCTACTATAGCTACTATGTTCAATAGCAGGTTACCGCCACATTCCATAGCAGGTAATACAACTAAAACCGTACACGTCGCGTATTGTTTCTTTGGATTTCCAACAAATGGTCAGGCTAAGGAACTTCCTTTTCCACGATGGGTACGTCCCTGGAATAGACGACCCGAGAACCTAACCGGATCTCTGCCAACACAAGGCCGGGTTACCTTTGCAAAAATAGGTAACTACTGACACGCGTATGTCATCCCCCGATCGTCACCGATCTTCCCGAGGATCCCCGATTTCCAACAACCACAAAGTAATAAACTTGTAGCAACCACAGAGGTTAAGTATCTGGGCTCCATACCATGATACCACCTTTATCCAGAAGGAATGACATACACTAAGGGGCGCTACTCCCTAGAACCTTGCCGCATCCTTCCTGTTTTGACCATTTCCGGGGTGTGAGGCTCGACGAAGTCTCGTCCACAAAGCTACGCTTTGTTCACAAAGCCATGCTTCGGGTCAAACAAATGATCAACCTATGATCACAAAGATATAAGATCAAACAAATGATCATATCACAAATGATCAAACACTGATCATCACACAGCAACACTCAGCATGCCACATTACCAAATTGGGATATATCGTTGATAAATTTCAACTACATAACCTCTGAGCTCGTACGTCTCAGAGAAGGGTGTTAAGCTAAGAGAATAAATTCTCCGCCACCAACAGAAATGTATTTGAAAGAAATCGGCTTTATATCTCAAAGTGTAATGTCAGACATGTATCCATACAAGTCTGTTCCGGGTTCGAACAGAACCGAAGGCACTTCTTACGAAGCCCTTGCAATTTCGGGTATTCACAATCCCGTCCCGACTTCCCATCACAAAGGGTGATAAAATCTCTATACCGAGGACCAGTCGGTGCAGAGACATTCGACGAGTTGTCCTTTCGTTTTCGTGAATATCCGGTCTTCAACACCGGTCTTCAAATGCTATCCATATACGACGTATCATTATTCGGAATGGGTTATATGACACAAATGTCTTTTCCCGGCTAACCCGAATAACGAGCGAAATCTTTAAAAACATATGGATATTGGGATTTCAATTAAGTCACAACTTAATAATTCAACTTCTTCTTTTAAATGGTTTCAATCGATTACCATTTCAAATCTTTTAAACAAAAAGATTTATTTCACAAAGTTCACTCAGTTTTCACAAAGATTCATTCACAGTTTTTCCAAAACAATTCCTGTTTCAATTGGATTAACTCGTTAAATCTTTAAAATAAAGATTCAACTTATAGCTTTCAAAATAATTTCATTTCGAATGGTTTAAACAAAACATCATTCTAAATCTGTTAAAAATAAACAGATTCAATTCATAGTTTTCAAAAAGAATTCATTCATAACTTGGAAAACCATCTTTCAAATCATACTTGAAATTCCTTTAAATTGGAATTTCATTTCTTATATATATATGAAAGCTTTTATCATTTGAAAACAAACAGTTTTCATTTAAGAAAAATCCAATTTTTATTTGCACGGGTTAAAGCCTTTGAATTACATTTTCATTCCAAAATCAATACTTTTAAAATGGTTTAACCCTTATATAACGATATAACTTCTTTAATCCCTAGTTTCAAATTATAGAATTCAATTTCAAATCTTGAATTTAGGTTTAAATCAAATTATTTAAACTTCAAAACTTTATCAAATTATTCAAAAATAAGTCTTATCTTTGAAACTCCATTTCAAAAGCTTTTCACATTTAAACCCAAACTTCTAATTTCAAAATCAATTGAAATTAAAATTTCAATTTCAAAAACATCAAATTTAAATTATCTGTGACTTAACCGATTTCCACGTGAAATCCATATTTGTGTGTGTAAAGTGTAGTCCAGGGGTTTTAACACACAATAGTGCAACATCAATCATCACAGATATATCGATAAGCGGTATAATCGATAACGCTTATCTTCATTCACAGATTTATAGATAAAATAAATTTATCGGTCACAAAGATTCACAATTATAATTCGATGTGGGTTTCGGATAACCAATTGGAATCCGACTCCCTGTCGCATCGAAATTCAAGTGCCGTTTCACGGCAAAGGGTTTCATATTCACATAACAATATATATACATCACAGATAAGTAAATTACAGATCATAACATAATCAGGATATATCACAAAGTATCACAATCAGGGATATCAAACAATCAAATCAATAGAATCCAAATATTCATAAGTAAGGTCAATTAATATCTGATTAATTCAAATCAGATTAATTTCTTATGAATAAATTTCTAATCCTGGTTAATTAACATTAATAGATTACAAATTATTTTGATTAATTTTTCTTTAATTCATTTATTAATTAACCATTAGTAATAAATTAATTAACCTTTAATTAAAATTCATCAACCTTAAATTTTCAAATAATTATTCTTTAATTATTTAATTCACCATTTAATTAATAAAATTTCAATAAGTGACCACTCACATTAATTAATAAATCATATTAATTAATTATCTTTAAATTAATTTCCTTAATTTATTAACCTTTAATTAATCTTTAATCAATCATTAATTAAGTAATTATTCTTTACCATTTATTAATTAATAAAAAATTAATATCTTAAGATCTTAATTAACTAACAGATAACCCAAAATTTTAACATATACATTTTATCTTTTTATCATTTTTATTAGTTAATTTCTTCTTACTTAATTATCTTAACTAATTAATTAACTAATCTTTTATTTATAATTAATTAACCCTTATTAATCCAATTTTAAGCTAAATCAATTATCTTAAAACATGGGTTAAAAATATTAAAATTTAAATCTAATTTTAAAGTCAAAAATCTGTTCTTATATCCACCCTGAGACCCACTTTGAGTCACACCCGAGAGAAAAGCCTAAGTGCTTCGAGTTTCCCCCCAATCTAACCCGTATGCCAATTTTTTCTGTAAACTTAAATTTTTTTTTCTAAGTGTTAAAAATTTAACCCGGCATGAACCTAAAACACACGAGCTCGAACCCGTGCCATAACCCTGTTTACCCGAGTACAAATTCGAGACAAACCCACACGAACAACCAGCCTGCTTCTTCTGTAACGACCCGCGTTTTTCCTACACGAAAAACCGGACCATTTGAGTTAAGAAGAAGAGGTAGAAGAAGAATAAAAATAGAAAACAACAACAGAATCTCTCATACGCAGCGGAATAAACTATAATAGGTAATAACAGATCTTTACACAAAAAGAAATCTATATCTGTTTATATATACATCATCCCAATACATCATTAGAGTACATCACATCAATATCATACAACTGGATAGTAATCATAACTTGTCCTCACAATCTGAATACACAGCGGAATATATAACTCAAATACGAAAGTACGTATCGCCATCCAGCTCCATAGCATCATTTCCTGTAATCTATAATACTCGGTCTGACCCGAGCATCATATAAAACAATACCCGAGTCAGTCTGGAATACCAGCGTGAGAAAATCACACTCAATTGATTATTAAAGTTTCAAAAATCCTTTCGAAATCAAAAGCATCTCGTAAGACCACGCCACAAATAAACATGTCGGGTTTTTACCTTACGATAGCTAAAACACTTTTTATAAAATCCTCTGATATTATAATAGTGTCTATATACAAATACTTATTAAAATAGCTAAAATTGTTACATTATTAAATTCCAGCATACTAGCCACAAAAGTGGGTAATACAAACAAATACCGTACAAGGCACGTAGGAAGAATGGATTTCCAACGAATGACTAGGCACTGGGGTACCACCTATCACAGTACGTGGCCTAGATCACCGTACCGAGGAGTACGCCCGCTCCCCTGCAACACAAGGCCGGAACCATCCCTTACTGGATGATCCCGAATAAAATCACCCCACGGTTGGGATCAGCAACCGCACCACTAAGCCGAAATAAAAAGGGACATCTAGACAGGGATGACCTTACCCTCCAGTGGGAGCTACCCACGAAGCCTTGCTGCATAACCCCTGATTTTCAGTCATTCCCGGTTGATGAGGTTCGAGGCTAAACGATACCTTTTCAGAACATATCCCTTAGAATGCCCATCGTCCGCTGACGATGTTTCGCAAGCATTCGTCCATACAAGTCCGTCCTGGGTTTGAACGGAACCGAAGGCACTACTCCTACTACATCCATTTTGGAAATATCCTCAGGATTAGTAGCGACTAGCCCTTGCACTTCACAGCTCCATCTTCGACTCCGAAATCGTTACACGAAACGTACAAACCGGATCGAAGTGGTATTCGAGTCTCCAGACCTAGAATCCCGATATACGGAAACTCGATCCCGGTCTCTTCGAAACGATCAGCGCATTTGGCCAATATTGATAGTCGGTTATTTAACTATCAATTTACATCCACAAACAACCATCACACACAATAAATAAATTATCACATTATTTATTTGCTCAAATATCTTTCCAAGATATATTTCTATTTTCAAACTCCTTTTGAAAACAATTTCAAACAGTTTCCGCTTACGGAATACATTTCCAAATATTTATTTCCTCTGAAACACCAAGTACAAAACACTTAGATTTTAAAATAATCTTAAAACACTTTACTATAAATATACTTAATAATATTGAAATTTAAAAAAAACTACTTTAATACCTTAACAAAATATATACTTAAGAAATATTTAAAATGAAACCACTTTACAAATATAAACTAAATTTCTCTTTTTAAAATATAATACCAAATCACTTTTATATAATTACTACAATAATAGATCTTTGAAAAATACTTACTTTAAAGTTTAAATATTTAAAAAGAATAGGTTTCCTAAAACATACTTACTTAGGAAATTAACATTTAGAAATAATAAATTTTCTAAAATATGCTTTTAAAAATACAATTAGAACTTTTAACTTATATTAAAATTGCTTTGAAAACGTACTTGGCTATACAGAGAAATATCCTTCTCACTCCCATCTTTTAAAAATAAAATAACATTTATTTTTAAACCAAACCATATCCTTTTATAAATTTCCACTTTGAAATTATATTTTCAAATATCCTCTGATATTTTATTTTACTTTACAAACCCAGTTTATCTCTCCCAAATCTCATTTCTCTTTAAAATTCAAATTCCAAAGTATTTAAATCAATTTATAATTGATTTCCCAATTTATTTTACTTTGAAATAAATTTTCTTACTTAATCCATTTATTTCCAAATTCATTAACTTCCAGATTTTATTTCTCATTATGATTTAATACCTTTAAACCGAAACACAAGTTTCAGATTTCCCAAATTCCTTCTCTTTTTAATTACATTTAAACATTGAATTAAAATAAATTTTTATCCCTTTAAATAACATTATATAAGTCTTCTTTAAATTCAACATTTCTCTATTTATTCAAAATTCCTCTTTTCCATATTTAATTTGTTCGAATTCACTAGAATTACTTAACTTAATTTTTACTCTTTTATATTTTCCAAAAATCCAATTCAATTGCTTTTGATAACTCATTATACTGGGAAATTCAATCCAACCAGATTATCCAATATAAATTATCACAGGATAACAACAATCATATCACAGAATATTTAAACAAAAATTAAATATTTTGAGGAATCCAGTTGGATCCCTCCAACCTGTTTCCCTGCATCCACAAATGTTAGCACAATACCAATTCCACTTCGAGGTGGAATATCGCGGTATATGGGTTTTATAAAATATCATCCGCTATTATGCGGCGCATAGGGTCTCATCCGCTATATAATGCGGGAATATCAACAACTCCAATATATACATATGCCAATATATATATATTGGTATATACTACTATATATAGTATAGCATATTCAATCAATGCAACCATTCAATCAATTATTTAAATTTAACTATTTAAATTTAAATTCAACTGAGTGAGATTAACTCACCTTTTGCCCCCTTTTTACTTTGCAATTTCAACCCAAATCAATAGTCCCCTTCACGATGCCAGACCTTGAATACATATTATATGATCTCATTAATATTCAAATAACTTGGACAAATCAATTTCTATCTAATAAAATTTATTTTACTTAGTAAAGTAATTTTCCCGTTATCAAATAATTATATATATAAGTTAACTAAATAAATTGATTCCTACGATTTCTCAACCTTGTTTTGACCATTTACAGTTTATTATTTTTTTGAACAAATTAAACAATTACTTATTATTTATTCAATCCTAACCTGGTAATTTACTACAAATATCTTTTGTAACCAGACTAATTATAATAGGTAAATTTCTCTAATTAACTCCTTAATATTGTTTTCCAAAATCCTATGTATATATACATATATTATTACCATTTTACTGTAATATTCTTATCTCAGATTGTAAAATTCAATGAACAATCAAAAATGAAATACCTCACTGCCTGCAGATGAAAAACCCCCAAATCGAGAATGGTCGGTGCCAGCCTCGTCGAATTCGAGTACCTTGTTCACCTCACGACTACGCCTAAACATCGCCGTCGCCTTCTAACTACACACGTAGCCCATAGCTACGCACGCGATCATCAACGACTCCTCCATCACCACATCACCGAACACCTCGAGACCGCTGCCGCACTTCCCAGACCTACGAGCCCCAATCACTCCTGCCTGACGAGATCGCGACCCAGATTTCAAGCGCTCGCGACTGCCTCTACTCCTTCGTCATCCTCCTCAACGCATGCCCCAATCCACGAACTCGAGCGCGAGATTGCCAGATATTCTTCGAGGTGAGTTCGAATTGATTTGTACTGGAGGGTGGAGAGACTCGACCTTGGTTGAACTTAACGTGCTGCCATTCGAACAGAGGGAGGAGAACAAAAAGGGATTTGATTTTGAATTAGAATGAGGGAATAGATGGGGTATACGGTTGCTCTTGAATAATACTGTAAAGAGAATCCCCTTTTTTTTTAGTTTCTTTAATTAATCTTTTCCCGGTTTTGATGCACGTGTCTCAGAGAGAGACAAACGTAAAAGAAAGCAGGCTACGTGTCGAACAAATAGAGATTTTGTTTTGACTGGTCAAAATATCAAAATCAAATTAAATTTGAAGTTAAACGTCTCGAAATCGAGCCAAATCTCAATCTCCAATCAAGGCATGCCGCTAGGCATTTAAAATGTTATACCCCTATTCCGAACACACTGGAAAAGGTTTCGACTACAAATTCGATCGTATGGAGAAGATAGCTTTTTGGACCAGTTATAATATTAAATTTTCGATTTAATTTCAGCGCGTTTACATTCTGTACGATCACACGACAACTCCAAACACTACGAAAATTGAAATCCAATAATAATACAATATTACGGATCCAATGGAACTGGTTTCGCTGAATTCCGAGACTGTGCCTCGGACGACTATTTTTAAATTTAATTTCAACGATATATTTTTAAAACTGAACAAAACTCTTTAAAATTCCATTTTAAAAGTTCTATCATCTTTAGTATTAACAAAATAAATTTTCTGAACCTTTGAACTATTTTTAACAGGCTTTAAAATCAAGATTCAATATTTTACCCAATCCCGATAATTAAATTTAATAATTAATTATCCAAATAAATACTGTATATTTGAAATTAAAGTTAAAATTTAACCTTCGGATATTTAAAATAAATTAAATATTCACATTTCAAATATACAAAAATTCTGGGTCGTCACATTCCTCCCCCCTTAAAAGAATTTCGTCCCCGAAATTACCAGTTAAGAGAAATGATTCGATACCCGTTCTTTTTCCCAATCCAAATAGTTTTAACAACTTTCCATAACAATTCTTTTATTAATGATACACTAATCATCCTTTAACTTCCCAAACTTATTCATAAGTTCAACCCATACCACCTGCTTATCCATTCAAATTTAAATTTGAATTCAAATTTTAATTTATCAAAATTTTCCAAAATTTTTCTAACTCCCTAAATTTTCGAAAAATTTCGCCAGCGTCTCCTTTGCGCGGCTAGCTCGGTACTACTACAAAATGGCTCTACGGCCTCCCAATCTCAAAAAGAAAACAAAAAGCCAAGTGGCTGGATCCAAAACCCAATCAAATTTCATATAGAAATTCAAATACATACCTTTTTGTCGGGCCATTAAATTTTATCTTCTAAATCAAAAATCCCAATTTATCCATTGCTTTTATACACCTGTATATCCTACTAAGCAATAATATTCAATCACAATCCCAAAGTCATTTTATACTTTTCTTTACAAATTTCCAATATTTGCTTTACTTAAGCCCGTACGATGCACATATATCATCCGTACGCAATATCACATTTGATCGCTCAATCGATCACACAATTCCACTTCCGAACTAGTATTGTCCACCCGACTTTCTAGTGCGGACTCAGATCTGGTTTCTTGATCAGAAACCGTCATTCTCCTTGCATAGCCACAAACTATGATAGAGAATATCCAGAATCAATCAATAATCCATATCCAGGTTCGCCGTTGAAAATCGAGTGAAAAATCCTGATTCGGATCGATAAAACTATCTCAAAATTCTGTGTTCGACATCTGGACCAAATAGATATGCGAATAAAATAATATACGTACATCTTACGTATAAATTCCAATTGATTACCAATTATATCAATTCTCTTTTATTCACATTCATTTTGATTGTTATCCCCTTATTCACAACTATCCCATTTCACAACTTCAATTTTAATCTTCATTCAACTATTCACTTAATATATATTTTTTTCCAAAATTACTAAGTATATTTCCAATACAAATTTTCTTAAGAATTTCATTCTTCAATTCTTAAGTTCATATAAATTCTTTCTTATATTTATTTACTACTTCACCACTGAAGTGTATATATTCAAATTGAACTCTCATTTCATATGAATTCCAACTTACTTCGATTTACTACTTCATTTCCAATTTTTTTTCTTAAATTCAATTCATCTCCAACTTCCAAAAATTGAATTTTATTTAGCTCGAAAACAATCCAAGTTAATTCATTCAATAACTATTTCTCAACTTATTTAAACCACTCCTCTGTTGAGTTCAGTTTCCATTCAACATTTACTTAAGTCAATAACTTAAGTTTATTTTCCATTTAACCAACCCTTTAAAGTTTTATTTCCATCTTTCATTTGATTCTTATTTAATCAAATTCCATCCATTTATTTATTTAATATAATTGGTTTATTCACTCAATCATTATGAATTTTATTTTCCATACTCAATTCATCTAGAATTATTTTATTAATAACCAGGCCATTTCCAATTTATTTTCACTTATTTGGATTCATTTGCAATTTAAACCATCACTATGTTAATCCAATTTCATTAACTAATTTATTATCTCATTAGTTCCTTCGCTGGTTAAAATTAAATACTTGCTTTTTAATTCCAAATATCACTTTACTTAATTTTCTTAAGTTCAATATATTTTATAATTCAAGTTTGGGTTTACTTTAAAATTAAGATTGCTCATCTTAGTCGTTTCCATTTGATAATTACAATTTCAAATTATAACTCTTAATGGTTCAAAGAAATGAATTTCCATTTATGACTTACAATTTCATTTCTATTCATAAGTTTTAACTTACTTACTTAAGACCTGGGACTATTCATTTAAGTCCATTTTCATCTTTACAATCAAATTTCAAATTATTACACTTAAGAACTTAAGAATATGAATTTCTTTACACAATTATAAGCATTTTACATTACCTTTATATCCAATTCAATTCGACTTCAACTCATTTACATTTAACTCAATTCCAATTCTCAATTCTTATTTAACTTATCTTAAGTTAAATTCAAATATATTTTATTCACCTTCATATACTCGAATTAAATTTTAATTCCAGGATACAAATTTTATACAAGTTTTACAATTCATTCACCTTCACGTTCTCTAACTCTTTTATCTACCAGCTTATATTACTCATTGAGTTAATTTCATCTCATAATTATAATCCCAGAATTTAACTTTCATTCCTTTCTTATTTCAATCAACTTCATTCTATACTTTATATTGTTGATTCATTTAAATTTCCACATTTAAATTTTAAATAAAATTCCCAGTGTTCAATTGCCCGGTTTTATTTCAAAACCATTTTGAATCCATAAATAACTCACACACATCTGGCATAACATCAAATCCCAATTTCCAAAACAATCTGCTTTTACCAAACAATTTTCCTTTTGAATTTCAAAACCAACCCAGTTCACAATCATTTCCAATTTAAAACAGTTTGGTAGCAATTTCTCTTTGGAAACTCGAAAATAGACATCGATGATGCTGCAGTCATCACCGAAATTATTTTCCAGCGACCAAAAGAGAATTTAATGCTTTTATCACTCTAAACATTTCAAACATTTTTAAATCCCAAATCTCACCAGATTTCAATTCAATTTCAAAAATATTCATGAAATAATATCACTATTATTTCCCCAAAACCTTTTAAAACTATTTTTAAATCCAAAGGAATTTAAATCTTTCCCAAAACTTCAAATTCAAAATCCATCCAATTTTTATATCCAAACATTACTCTGGAATTCTATCACATTTTATTTCAAGTTATAAGTCACATTTACAAATTTCATTTGTTTATGAATTAATCTCATTTGATTATAAATCACATTTGTAATTCACATTTGTATATAAAGTTTATCCCAATTTATAAATTTCATTTATAGTCTATATTTCAAATTCCATTTTGTTATATAAATTTATTCTTTCATCTTTGGTTATACTTTTTCCAATTTCTGATTCAATTTTTACACAATGATGATAATAATTTAATATCATCACTTTCTAACAACCAAGCAACCAAATATATACTTTACAAAAGTTATCCTTTTATATATAAAAATAATTTGGGCAAAATTATTTCATTCACCCTATTTAAAACAATATTGTGTCGAACTGTTCTATTCAAGTGTTTAGAAACCCCTTCGATACAGTTGTCCAGACTGTGCCGACGAAGGTTCATATGCCACTCAATAAATCAACCAACACAATATAAAACCATTTTTATATCCACTAACAAATACGCGCTCATATCTATTAGTACTCTCAAAATTCCCACCAGAGCCAAGGTTATCGCTAGCCTAAGCTCTGATACCACGTGTAACGACCCGCGTTTTTCCTACACGAAAAACCGGACCATTTGAGTTAAGAAGAAGAGGTAGAAGAAGAAGAAAAATAGAAAACAACAACAGAATCTCTCATACGCAGCGGAATAAACTATAATAGGTAATAACAGATCTTTACACAAAAAGAAATCTATATCTGTTTATATATACATCATCCCAATACATCATCAGAGTACATCACATCAATATCATACAACTGGACAGTAATCATAACTTGTCCTCACAATCTGAATACACAGCGGAATATATAACTCAAATACGAAAGT
This sequence comes from Allium fistulosum, assembly GCA_030737815.1. Lineage (NCBI taxonomy): Eukaryota > Viridiplantae > Streptophyta > Magnoliopsida > Asparagales > Amaryllidaceae > Allium > Allium fistulosum. Next base: position 942,022,563 of record CM060905.1, on the reverse strand, counting down.
ACGTATCGCCATCCAGCTCCATAGCATCATTTCCTGTAATCTATAATACTCGGTCTGACCCGAGCATCATATAAAACAATACCCGAGTCAGTCTGGAATACCAGCGTGAGAAAATCACACTCAATTGATTATTAAAGTTTCAAAAATCCTTTCGAAATCAAAAGCATCTCGTAAGACCATGCCACAAATAAACATGTCGGGTTTTTACCTTACGATAGCTAAAACACTTTTTATAAAATCCTCTGATATTATAATAGTGTCTATATACAAATACTTATTAAAATAGCTGAAATTGTTACATTATTAAATTCCAGCATACTAGCCACAAAAGTGGGTAATACAAACAAATACCGTACAAGGCACGTAGGAAGAATGGATTTCCAACGAATGACTAGGCACTGGGGTACCACCTATCACAGTACGTGGCCTAGATCACCGTACCGAGGAGTACGCCCGCTCCCCTGCAACACAAGGCCGGAACCATCCCTTACTGGATGGTCCCGAATAAAATCACCCCACGGTTGGGATCAGCAACCGCACCACTAAGCCGAAATAAAAAGGGACATCTAGACAGGGATGACCTTACCCTCCAGTGGGAGCTACCCACGAAGCCTTGCTGCATAACCCCTGATTTTCAGTCATTCCCGGTTGATGAGGTTCGAGGCTAAACGATACCTTTTCAGAACATATCCCTTAGAATGCCCATCGTCCGCTGACGATGTTTCGCAAGCATTCGTCCATACAAGTCCGTCCTGGGTTTGAACGGAACCGAAGGCACTACTCCTACTACATCCATTTTGGAAATATCCTCAGGATTAGTAGCGACTAGCCCTTGCACTTCACAGCTCCATCTTCGACTCCGAAATCGTTACACGAAACGTACAAACCGGATCGAAGTGGTATTCGAGTCTCCAGACCTAGAATCCCGGTATACGGAAACTCGATCCCGGTCTCTTCGAAACGATTAGCGCATTTGGCCAATATTGATAGTCGGTTATTTAACTATCAATTTACATCCACAAACAACCATCACACACAATAAATAAATTATCACATTATTTATTTGCTCAAATATCTTTCCAAGATATATTTCTATTTTCAAACTCCTTTTGAAAACAATTTCAAACAGTTTCCGCTTACGGAATACATTTCCAAATATTTATTTCCTCTGAAACACCAAGTACAAAACACTTAGATTTTAAAATAATCTTAAAACACTTTACTATAAATATACTTAATAATATTGAAATTTAAAAAAAAAACTACTTTAATACCTTAACAAAATATATACTTAAGAAATATTTAAAATGAAACCACTTTACAAATATAAACTAAATTTCTCTTTTTAAAATATAATACCAAATCACTTTTATATAATTACTACAATAATAGATCTTTGAAAAATACTTACTTTAAAGTTTAAATATTTAAAAAGAATAGGTTTCCTAAAACATACTTACTTAGGAAATTAACATTTAGAAATAATAAATTTTCTAAAATATGCTTTTAAAAATACAATTAGAACTTTTAACTTATATTAAAATTGCTTTGAAAACGTACTTGGCTATACAGAGAAATATCCTTCTCACTCCCATCTTTTAAAAATAAAATAACATTTATTTTTAAACCAAACCATATCCTTTTATAAATTTCCACTTTGAAATTATATTTTCAAATATCCTCTGATATTTTATTTTACTTTACAAACCCAGTTTATCTCTCCCAAATCTCATTTCTCTTTAAAATTCAAATTCCAAAGTATTTAAATCAATTTATAATTGATTTCCCAATTTATTTTACTTTGAAATAAATTTTCTTACTTAATCCATTTATTTCCAAATTCATTAACTTCCAGATTTTATTTCTCATTATGATTTAATACCTTTAAACCGAAACACAAGTTTCAGATTTCCCAAATTCCTTCTCTTTTTAATTACATTTAAACATTGAATTAAAATAAATTTTTATCCCTTTAAATAACATTATATAAGTCTTCTTTAAATTCAACATTTCTCTATTTATTCAAAATTCCTCTTTTCCATATTTAATTTGTTCGAATTCACTAGAATTACTTAACTTAATTTTTACTCTTTTATATTTTCCAAAAATCCAATTCAATTGCTTTTGATAACTCATTATACTGGGAAATTCAATCCAACCAGATTATCCAATATAAATTATCACAGGATAACAACAATCATATCACAGAATATTTAAACAAAAATTAAATATTTTGAGGAATCCAGTTGGATCCCTCCAACCTGTTTCCCTGCATCCACAAATGTTAGCACAATACCAATTCCACTTCGAGGTGGAATATCGCGGTATATGGGTTTTATAAAATATCATCCGCTATTATGCGGCGCATAGGGTCTCATCCGCTATATAATGCGGGAATATCAACAACTCCAATATATACATATGCCAATATATATATATTGGTATATACTACTATATATAGTATAGCATATTCAATCAATGCAACCATTCAATCAATTATTTAAATTTAACTATTTAAATTTAAATTCAACTGAGTGAGATTAACTCACCTTTTGCCCCCTTTTTACTTTGCAATTTCAACCCAAATCAATAGTCCCCTTCACGATGCCAGACCTTGAATACATATTATATGATCTCATTAATATTCAAATAACTTGGACAAATCAATTTCTATCTAATAAAATTTATTTTACTTAGTAAAGTAATTTTCCCGTTATCAAATAATTATATATATAAGTTAACTAAATAAATTGATTCCTACGATTTCTCAACCTTGTTTTGACCATTTACAGTTTATTATTTTTTTGAACAAATTAAACAATTACTTATTATTTATTCAATCCTAACCTGGTAATTTACTACAAATATCTTTTGTAACCAGACTAATTATAATAGGTAAATTTCTCTAATTAACTCCTTAATATTGTTTTCCAAAATCCTATGTATATATACATATATTATTACCATTTTACTGTAATATTCTTATCTCAGATTGTAAAATTCAATGAACAATCAAAAATGAAATACCTCACTGCCTGCAGATGAAAAACCCCCAAATCGAGAATGGTCGGTGCCAGCCTCGTCGAATTCGAGTACCTTGTTCACCTCACGACTACGCCTAAACATCGCCGTCGCCTTCTAACTACACACGTAGCCCATAGGTACGCACGCGATCATCAACGACTCCTCCATCACCACATCACCGAACACCTCGAGACCGCTGCCGCACTTCCCAGACCTACGAGCCCCAATCACTCCTGCCTGACGAGATCGCGACCCAGATTTCAAGCGCTCGCGACTGCCTCTACTCCTTCGTCATCCTCCTCAACGCATGCCCCAATCCACGAACTCGAGCGCGAGATTGCCAGATATTCTTCGAGGTGAGTTCGAATTGATTTGTACTGGAGGGTGGAGAGACTCGACCTTGGTTGAACTTAACGTGCTGCCATTCGAACAGAGGGAGGAGAACAAAAAGGGATTTGATTTTGAATTAGAATGAGGGAATAGAAGGGGTATACGGTTGCTCTTGAATAATACTGTAAAGAGAATCCCTTTTTTTTTAGTTTCTTTAATTAATCTTTTCCCGGTTTTGATGCACGTGTCTCAGAGAGAGACAAACGTAAAAGAAAGCAGGCTACGTGTCGAACAAATAGAGATTTTGTTTTGACTAGTCAAAATATCAAAATCAAATTAAATTTGAAGTTAAACGTCTCGAAATCGAGCCAAATCTCAATCTCCAATCGAGGCATGCCGCTAGGCATTTAAAATGTTATACCCCTATTCCGAACACACTGGAAAAGGTTTCGACTACAAATTCGATCGTATGGAGAAGATAGCTTTTTGGACCAGTTATAATATTAAATTTTCGATTTAATTTCAGCGCGTTTACATTCTGTACGATCACACGACAACTCCAAACACTACGAAAATTGAAATCCAATAATAATACAATATTACGGATCCAATGGAACTGGTTTCGCTGAATTCCGAGACTGTGCCTCGGACGACTATTTTTAAATTTAATTTCAACGATATATTTTTAAAACTGAACAAAACTCTTTAAAATTCCATTTTAAAAGTTCTATCATCTTTAGTATTAACAAAATAAATTTTCTGAACCTTTGAACTATTTTTAACAGGCTTTAAAATCAAGATTCAATATTTTACCCAATCCCGATAATTAAATTTAATAATTAATTATCCAAATAAATACTGTATATTTGAAATTAAAGTTAAAATTTAACCTTCGGATATTTAAAATAAATTAAATATTCACATTTCAAATATACAAAAATTCCAGGTCGTCACATCTTCTCCCTCAATTCCACAAACCCAGATACCCATGTACACGGTGTACGTGCACATCTCCGTTCGCCACCTCCATTCACCACCCTTACTTCGAGCGAGTCGAAGGTCATCCCCAGCTCCGATCTCAACCACCGGTCCCCCTCCATTCGTTTCGAATTCGAATTTCGAGAAAACCATAACCTGGAAACGAAAAAGAACAGGTACTCCTCAACCCTGTCAACGCCTTGTTCTCGACGCCTCGGCCACCAGCGTTCATGAAATTCCAGCTGCGACTTCTGCTTCGACCCCACAACCATTTCCCAAGAGCGCATTGAACTCGGTCGATCACCGATGACGAAATCATCGATTTCACAGACTACACGATATTCGAACCCAAAACCCTAGATTCGATTCGACCCACTAATCCTTGCATTTGAAAATTTGTTTAACATTTTTCTCGTAATCAACGAGTATCAAGCGAGCTCCAAAATGAATTACGACATCTAAGATTTATCAAACCAACGGAAATCGATAAAAATGCAATTTTTGTTCATATAGGAACTGCACCACGCATACCGATCGAAATATCATCATTGTTGCCTTAAAAATCCTATTTTTGAGTAGATATTCAAGTTACATAATTGAATTTGTAAATCATTATACTCGAATTTGATCATCATTTGAATTTTTTTCTGCAAAGACAAATTTATTCATACTGTATCTTCTTTTATTTCCTTGAAACTATTTTTAGATGATAATTCATACTTAGACTCACCTATTTTGTTTTGAAACAAAACTCTCATAATGATTAGAAAGTAAGGAATTGAATTTTATTTATTTTTTTACTTGTTTACTTGAAACCTTTAACTCAGACAAAAGAGCAGAGGAGGTGAAGAAGACAGCATCCTACAGATTAACTTCACAATACAAACAGAGCTTCATAGACCATAAATATAATTACACATACTTGATAATATTTAGGTATTAATAAAAATTGGTTTACTCACAGATAAAAGATTTAAAGAAGGCCAGTTTAAAAGAAGGTTTGCTCACCTTAAAATGAAGACAGAAAACAGAACTTCTATGAACAAGCTTGAAAGTTTGCAAAGTTGAAACTTTTCTGTTTGATATCTGGTTTTGATCTTCATAACTGAAGCTTCTTTGCTTCTTGATTCCCAGGATTTCACATTGTTTTGTTTTGCATGATATTACTTTAGATTTCTTTTCCAGTCTAAAGATTTTTTCCTTTTTTTTTCTTCTCAGTTTAAAAATGGACGAACTAATAAGATGAAGAAGTTGATATGCTTGAAAATAAGCTTGCAGGTTATAATATTTTTGTACAAGTAATGTTGTGTATTTGTACAACATCAGGGATATTTTTATCAAGTGGTGGCTGATATTTTCCTTTGGTGGCTTGCATTTATTATCAGTTGTACAACTTATATCTTCTTTCGGTTGTACAACATGAAATATTTTCTTTGTTGGCTGCATTGATGATGTTGTACAATATGAAGATATGTTGGTGGCTGAAGATATATGTGTTTGTATGCTACAGATATTGCATTAACTACCTTGTACCATACTTTAACTCGGCTGTACATATATGAATATATTTTGATGTCTTCCTTCTTTAGCAAGTGTTTCATTAGTTTATACCTATATATTTATCTTGCCTTTGCTTGTTTGTTTTACAAATACTTTGATTTATTATATGATTGCAATACTTTTGCTTTGTTTTATCTTTGTCTTGTTTGAATTATTGTAGTGTAATCACTTTATAATGTAAATAAGTTTCTATTTTATACTATATAATTTATCTTATATATTTTTATTAAAATTCAACTTGTTATAATTCCTCATATTTATTAACCATCAATCTTAAATTTAAATCATTAATTATCAATCATTGTTATTATTATTATTATTAAACCATTTACTTAAATTTTAAATCCAAATCACAGTTATACAAATCGTTTAAATTCATATGAATTAATATAGATTCTAAGAGAGTAGGGGAAACTCGCTCCATTCTATCGATTTATTTTACTATTTTTATTCAAAAATTCAATATATTATCGATTTAAATAAATTTAAATCTAGGGTCGTTACAATGTTGCATAGTTTTTATAGAGTTGTTCATCATGGAGTGGTGTGGCCTGATGGTGACAAGGAGGAGGTAGTGGAGGTGGTGGCCATGGCAAGCAAGTGGTGGTCGAGCAAACAAGCTTGAGAATCAAGGCAAAACCATAGGAAAACAATGGAAAAAGAAGAGAAAAAGAAGAAAAAGAAGGAGAGGCCATTACCTATTTTTGGATGAAACCATGAGAAATGAGGAGCTGATTTGTTTTCACGTGAAAAGATGAGAAACAAAAAGTGGCGGCTACACTAGGGATTTAGATGGCTAGGGCAAAATTTGAGGAGTTAAAGAAAATGAAGGGTTTGGACAAAAAAGGGCTTAAGTTTCAAAGTGTTTTACAACCTTTCATATTTCTTTTCTTTTTAATCTTTATATAAACAAAAATATTCAGAAAAATATTTTACAAACCGAAATCAATTATAAATATGAGATAACAAATAATAAATTTTGGAAAAATATAAAAAGAATGAAGAAAATTACTTAAAAATACCAAACAGTGTTCAAAAATTATAAATAAATCACTGTCAGTCTTGAAAAACTATACACTTCATTATAAAAATATTATGAAGTGAAAATTTGAATTAAAATAATTTATTTATCATTTTCAAAATAAAATAGATAATTAAATTGGAGAAAATAGAAAAAGGATTAAAGAAAAATGTTTAAAATTTACAAACAGGGCATGGAAATTTGCAAGAAAAATACTACTAACTTTGGAAAAATTCCTACCTTACTTTAAAAATATTTAAAAGCCAAAATATATTTTATATAACATAAATGTACAAATTAGAATAAAATATATCAAATAAAAATGTCATTTATATAATTTTAAAATAAAGAATATTGTTGAATAACCCAATATACACACAATATTGAAAACAATATAACTTTTGCAATTTAAATCCGTTTTCAACGAAACGAAAAGCAGTATTCAAGTTATTAAATCTATTTTTATAAACAAAGATAAAATTCATAAATTTCAAACTTTTAAAATTTTAAGTTAAAAGTCGAAGTTTGACTATTTGACCAAAATTCACATTTTCTGGAAATATTAAATTTAGTCATATTTGGAATTCAAATCCACATACAAAATCAAAGTTTTTATATTTACAATAACAAAATTTATTCTTTTCATAAATAAAGCTTTTAAATCTGGAAAAATCAATTTAAAATTAATTGTAAAATACAGGGTTGTTACACTCTCCCCCACTCAAAACTTTTCGTCCCCGAAAAGGAACGAGGTACGGGAAAGCACCTAAAAAGATAGAATGAATAGAATTAAGACAAGATGATAAGAATATTGGAATTACACCTGATAACTATTGTTATAGGCAAGTTTAACAAGTTGGAGGCGATCAAATCAAGAACACAAACACGAAAAAGATTCTCTAGAGTCTGAATCACCCTTTTCACTTGAGCGACGGTCCATGGATGGAAAACAGTGTTCAGATTTCAAAATGAGTAACAAAGATTTCAAAGATTATAAAAAGATTTCTAAACAGACTGGTATAAGCAATAGCCTTCCCATTCTGTAACAAGATAAGAGAAATAAGGAAAACCAAAAGATAGTTTGAAAAAAAACAAAATAAGATAATAAATTTGAAACAATAATGCTTTGAAATCATAACAATTTAGGGATGTTTATCATTTGGAAATCATACTACTAAAAATCATAACACTTTGGAAATGTTATTCTTAAAAAAGAACATAATACTTAGAAAATCATAACACCTTTTAAAATTAATCTTCATTTAAACCATTTTAATCCAAGATCAAACAATATTCATTTTAAAGTTGTAACATTTCTAAGTTCATTCAATTTTAAAAATTTCCAAAACGCTGTATTTTCAAAACAGCATCACTTATAAAATGCTACAGTAGGTATATTAGTACTTCAAATCAGTTTAATTCCAGAAATATTCATTTGGATATCATTTAACTTATGACTTATTAAAACAAACTTTTATGAATGGAATATCCAAATTAAACTATACTTCGTTTATTAAGTCAAAAGCTCACTATTTTACTTAGCTCTAAATTTAACACATACCCTAACACTTTATTTAAAATACCCATTTCATAAATAGATATTCCTTTAATAAGTTACACTTAAAATTTCCATTTGAAAACCAAATTCTCAATTATCAAGTTTTAATGATGTAAAAATACATTTTAACTATTTAAATCATAATTATTCATTTTTCAAGACATATCTATTTCATAAATAAAATATTTATATAGCAAATATAACAATCAAATTTCTTTACACATTTATTCATTTAGACATCAATTAAACTATGAATTCAAGTTAAATAAACTTTATTACCAAAAGTCCAATTCCAATGTATTTTATTTTATCTATTCAAAGATACATTATTTATTATACAACATATTCATTTTAGGAAATAACCTTTATTAAAATTCCTAGGTTAGACTTAAGGTTCCATAGTAAATCAAATTTTATTATTAAGTTATTTCAATAAAATCTCTTTAAATTCCTTTTTCACTATTTGCCTCTGTTAATCTTTTATAACTAAAATTTAAGTGTATAACATGTATTATAACCACTCAAATTTTATTTATAAATCCTTTCTATATTGTATATTATCCAATTTCATATTCAACTTCTATGTAATTTAGGTAAGTTATATTGGAATGAAATTGTGTGTTATACAAATAAAACTTTCCAATTCAATTATCTCAAGTTTGAATCATTTATTAAAAATTTTGATTTTCTTCTTATTACTGAAGTTATTTTTTTTTTATAAAATTTAAGAATTAAACTTCTGATTCCTTTCAAACCATTTAGAGATAAGTAATTATATATACATAATATGTCAAATCAAATTTAAATCATATATCTATATATATTATAATCCAGTCATATTTAGAAATTCAAATCAATTAGATTTTCCAAAGCAAGGCTGTAGCAAGACAACAGAACGGTCTCTTCGCTTCGAAACTCGAAAATGAACGTCGATGATGCTGCAGTCATCATCGAAATTATTTTCCAGCGACAAAGAGAAGAGCACTAAATTTTACACCTTTTAAAATTCTTTGAAAACAAAATTTCTATTCGAAATACTTTAAATAATATATCCTTTTAAAACTTGAAAACACAAGGTTTGAAACCATCGGAAACTTGAATTCTCAAATTCTTGATTCAAATTCATTTCAGTTCCCAAATCAATTTATAAACAACTATTTATAAATTCATTTGTAGAATAATAAATGATAAATCAAGTATTATCATTTCAAATTATCAATTTAAATCAATTTATTAAGTTCCATAAATTTAATTATATATCAAAATTTTATTTCATTAACCAAATTAAAAATAATATTATGTCAGTTTGTTCTGTCAAAGTGTTTTAGAAATCCTATCGATAGCGTTGATCAGACGAATCGATCGGAAACCCAAATCAACATCAACAATTCAAACAACACAATATAAAACAAAACATTAATTTACAAGTACAGTTCAAAATGTTTGGAAGATAGATTGGAACAAAAGACAAGATGATTAAACAGAGTAGAGAGATGGGTAAGCTTAGATAAATCGCGGGCAACCTTAACCGGGTCAACCGTGACTTAATGGATAAGATCAAATGTGGATTTTCTGGGGTAAATCTACCTTCGATCTCAAGAGATAGAGTTTGGAATAATAAAAGATATTAGCATCTAACCAAGGATAAATATAAATCTCTGGTGAATCGATGCTGATTATAAAGGATTTTCACCCTTTTACAAAAAAATTAGAATATTGGCGAGATCGCCAATTCACTATAAAGATCATTGGAAGTGGAGTCATGGGATACTCCAGAATCAAAAGAACATGAATAGTGAGGGACAAGAATGAATTTTGGAACCACAGGGAACGTTCCAAAAATTCAAAGGAAATTCGAATCAAGAGGAAAAGATTCAAACTCGAACGAAAGTGATTCTGTAAATAAATCTACTCCATATGCTGAGTTTTGCCTCAAAGCCAAAGCTCTGATACCAACTGTAACGACCCGATATTTTCAACCATTCGCATCCATTATAAGTGTATAGGCAGACACTCATGCCGGAGTTGAATTGCTCAAAATACCGCGTTGTAAATAAAATTTGGCAAATCTCAGAATATACAGTAAATAAATATAATCACAGATCACAGACACAGAGTAAAATAATGCAGCGGAAGTAAAAGAAATAGTAGTTCATGAAGCTACTATCTAAATATGTCAGAGTTACATAAGATACAACAGAAGAAATAGAGTACAACAAAAGTCTCAATAAAATAACCAAGTACAAGCTGAGTAGAACAACAGAATTGAAATAGATAGGACATGACAAGCAGATAATCTCCAGCGATTCAAATCTCCAAGAGAGTGGAAATCCAAATCTGTGAATAACTCAGGCTGACCCGAGCGTAAAGCAAAACACAAAACACTCGAGTCAGGACAATATATACTTATATAATGTAAACCAACTCAAGTGAACTGTAATAAAGGTACAAGTAACTTAGAAGATGCTTGGGACCGCCCATCCTCTAAGGATCCGTTAAAATATCTACTATGTAGTAATATTCGCTATTATAATAGTGTCTAAATAAGTAAAGTATAATCATATAGAAAATAGCGTTAAGGGGATGGAGAACCTTAACGCGGTCGGATCTTAAAATCATAATCGTAGTAAAGCTCGATATGGTAGGTGACACGGCACAACTAGGCAATGCCAGGGTAGATATACCAATTACGCATCCGGACTAGTGGTGACGCATAGCAGCCACTACTGCCCACCTCGAACAACACTCCCAAATCAAGGGTGGCCACCAAATCAATCACAAGTAATAGAATGGTATCGAAGAAGTGTGTCCGATAAGAGGTGCTACCTCCTTGGTCCGTCAATCGCTCCTGTTTTAGCCACCTTATGCCAACTCACGGGAGTTAGGTCCACGTATATACCTTAGGATCGTCGCCACCATCCTACTTCATTCTGGAAACTCCACCGCGTACACAGTTGTCAAAGTGGTTTTCGGTATCGACAGAGAGTATGTCCATATCCGATCCCGGTCTCTTTAACAACCAATCGTTATTATAACCCGTGGTTATAACTTTTAAAACAATACTTTACTTTAAAATAAAATATCATTTCAAAACCATATATTTATCAAAATAAAGATTAAATCAATTCCAAACCATTTCCTTATATTTAAAATATCATATCATTTCAAAACTTCCTTTCAAATCATTTCAATATATCAAAATATCATATCTTTCCAAAACATCATTTCAAATCATTTTAATATATCAAATATCAATCTTTCCAAATCTTCATTTCAAATCATTTTAATATAATAAAATATCATATCCTTACAAAACTTCACTTCAAATCATTTTAATATAATAAAATATCCTATCAGTTCAAATCCAAATATTCAACTTTAAATACCTTTTATATTCAAAGATATCGTTCATTTATTGTCATTTCAAATCATCTTTAAATAGTTTATATTTCAATCAAAATAATTCATTTAACCCTTTTAAAAGTGTAATTATTATACTTTCAAATCAAGTATTCAATTTCCAAAGTTTCAAACCATTCTGAGTTCGTTTACTAAGTCAAAAACCCTAATTATTAAAATTTCAGCATTTCATAGCATTTAAAAACAACTGCTATAAGTTATGTTTGAAAACATTTTTAATTCAGCAAAGACATCACTTAAAACTGCTGTTAAAACTCAGTTTTAGTTGAATTATAGTTCAAAAACAAAAAAGACAGCATTTCAGAAGTGCTGCGGTAGTTCAGATTTCAAAACAAGAGTTAAATTTGGTTTCAGCAAAGACTGCAGACCATTATAGCATTTCCAGAGAATGCTATAATAGACCTGGGTTCGATATTAGCCTATAAGTTCAACTACAGCAACTGCAGCATTTCAGAAATGCTGTAGTAGCCCTTTTATTCAATTTTTAGTGTAATTCAGAACCTTAGCATTTCTGAATGCTATTAAAAGTGATTTCCAGCTTTTTAGTGTATTTCCAGCAATTAAATAACTTCATTTTAAACTCTTTAAACATTTTAAAAATCATAATTTAACATTTAAAATGTTCATTTACATATCATTTAACATGTATCTTTTTCACAATAAATTTCTTATAATTAAATCCAATTTTCAACAATTTACTTAATAAATTTAAGTGTAAAAGTTTCCAATTCTTCACATTTCAACAAATAACTTAACACTTCAAATTTAAATTACCATTTAACAAATTTAACTAAATTTCCAATTTTATTTAATTAACTTAAACTTTAATTAAAACCAAATTTCACATTTCCAAGTCAAGTTATATTTTAAAAGATCACTTTTAAACATTCATTTATTTAACCACTTAAATTAATAGAAAAATCAATAATACTTTAATAAATCACTTAAATTCAAATTTAATCAAATTATCATATTTACCATTTTACAAATATAATTAAATTTTTATTTTTATTTATATAGCTTAAATATCATTTTAACCAAAATTCCAAATTTCCAACTTAGGTTATATTTCAAAAATCCAGTTAAACCATTCATTAATTACATTTTTAACACATAGAAAAAAATCATACTTTCTTTATTTTAAAACATTTCAAAATCTATTTAAATCAAATTCCATAAATTTTTAATTTTTAAAATACTTAAAAATATCCAAAACACTTTATAAAATAACCACGGGCCTGTATATAATTTTCTAACTTAGGTCAAGTGATACGGATATGTATCATTTCAATCCGCAGTTAAAAAGAAAAATCCGGGTTCTATCATTTCAAACCCGCAATCCCAAGTTAAAATAATTTAAATAAAAATCGTTCAGGCCTATCATTTCAGCCCATAACAATTTTTCCCTATTCTAAAGTCCGTTCGGGTATGTATCATTTCAACCCATAGTGATTCTAATCTACAGGGAACTTGCAGTGTGATAACAGATATAAATAACAGAATAACATTAAATAACAGTAACATATGATATAACAGGTGTAATAACAGGTGTGAACATCATATGATAATAATATAAGCATATATAAGATGATAATATATTTCTACAGATTCGCAGGGTGTCAATTTACTAGTTATATAGGTACATATTGTCTGGTGAGAATAACTCACCTGTTTGTGCTAGAGATATCAAAACCAATGACACAATGGAACAAAAGCACGATGACAAGACTACGGACTTGAGTGGAGAGCAAGATCCAAAGCTACAACTCTTGTATTACAACCCAAAACATACATCAAAACAAACACAATTTCAACGCACTTGAAATGGAATAACTTTTAAACGAAAAGAGATTTGAATGTCAAATCTTTTGCCTTGCTTCCTCTATTTTTTTGCATGGTCAAGGGTTAGTTTTGGCTCTGATTTGAACAGGGAATGGCTTAGGTATGGGCATAAGAATGCATGGCCAAAGTGGTGAAGCATGGAGAAGAAGTTGCAAAGCATGAAGGTGAAGGGGCTTATGCAACATAGCATGGTTTTGGTTCACCAAAAGGGCTCGGCCATAGGAGTTTGGGCTTGGCCATTCAAGTCTAGATCTGGACAGAGGTTGGAGTGGTGTGTAAGGGTCTGGTCAGAGATGGTGGTGGTGGCCAAAGGTGGTGGTGGTGGTGGAAAATGAAGTGGTGAAGCAAATAGTGGTCAACAATATTGCTTTTAAGGCTTAGGTTGCATTTTTGTGGAGTTTGGTCACCATGGTGGGTTTGGCCATGTCAATTTCAGATCTGTACAGAGGCTAAGATGATGTATAGTGGTGGTAGCAAGGTGGTGGTGGTGGCTAGAGGTGGTGGCCGTGGTGTATAATGAAGGGGAGGAGGTGAAGGTGATGGCTTGCATAGTTAAGGGTTTTCAGGGCATGTTGCTTAGTTTTTATAGAGTTGTTCATCATGGAGTGGTGTGGCCTGGTCAAATCAGAGGAGTATGTGGTTGATGGTGACAAGGAGGAGGTAGTGGAGGTGGTGGCCATGGCAAGCAAGTGGTGGCCGAGCAAACAAGCGGTGGCCGAGCAAACAAGCTAGAGAATCAAGGAAAAACCATAGGAAAACAATGGAAAAAGAAGAGAAAAAGAAGAAAAAGAAGGAGAGGCCATTACCTATTTTTGGATGAAGCCATGAGAAATGAGGAGCTGATTTGTTTTCATGTGAAAAGATGAGAAACAAAAAGTGGCGGCTACACTAGGGTTTTAGATGGCTAGGGCAAAATTTGAGGAGTTAAAGAAAATGAAGGGTTTGGACAAAAAAGGGCTTAAGTTTCAAAGTGTTTTACAACCTTTCATATTTCTTTTCTTCTTAATCTTTATATAAACAAAAATATTCAGAAAAATACTTTACAAACCGAAATCAATTATAAATATGAGAAAACAAATAATAAATTTTGGAAAAATATAAAAAGAATGAAGAAAATTACTTAAAAATACCAAACAGTGTTCAAAAATTATAAATAAATCACTGTCAGTCTTGAAAAACTATACACTTCATTATAAAATTTTATGAAATGAAAATTTGAATTAAAATAATTTATTTATCATTTTCAAAATAAAATAGATAATTAAATTGGAGAAAATAGAAAAAGGATTAAAGAAAAATGTTTAAAATTTACAAACAGGGCATGGAAATTTGCAAGAAAAATACTACTAACTCTGGAAAAATTCCTACCTTACTTTAAAAATATTTAAAAGCCAAAATATATTTTATATAACATAAATGTACAAATTAGAATAAAATATATCAAATAAAAATGTCATTTATATAATTTTAAAATAAAGAATATTGCTGAATAACCCAATATACACACAATATTGAAAACAGTATAACTTTTGCAATTTAAATCCGTTTTCAACGAAACGAAAAGCAGTATTCAAGTTATTAAATCTATTTTTATAATAAAAGATAAAATTCATAAATTTCAAACTTTTAAATTTTTAAGTTAAAAGTCGAAGTTTGACTATTTGACCAAAATTCACATTTTCTGGAAATATTAAATTTAGTCATATTTGGAATTCAAATCCACATACAAAATCAAAGTTTTTATATTTACAATAACAAAATTTATTCTTTTCATAAATAAAGCTTTTAAATCTGGAAAAATCAATTTAAAATTAATTGTAAAATACAGGGTTGTTACATCAAGTATATAATAGACTTAAAATACCTTTATTTAGAACAAGATTGGTCAACGAGTTAGATATATGTAAAAAATTACATAATTGCCCTTAGGGCATACCCCTAACTCTATCAATCTCCCACTTACACTTGGGGTCAATTATGGAAACTTATTCCAACTTCTCCAATCGGTTTTCTCAAAACCAATTGGGTTGGTCCCTTTGTGAACGGGTATGCTATTATGTTTTATTATCTACTCTATCAATCAACTCTCTACGATGATGATAAACTGTTTTATCATGTGGAACAATTTGGAGTATGTTTCTCGACTTCAAGTGAGCTCTAAGTTCTGTTACGAACTATATTACTACATCATTATCTTATAACTATGTCATGAGATTCTCAACATTTGGAATCGTCTTGGTTATAAATTTGTGCATTTATATTTTTGTATACATTGTTTTTACTGCGATGCTATTCAAGAGGATGTACCTAGCCTTGTTTCATTGAATCAGCCACGGCCATTCATTTGGAACATTTTCAACTTAAAGATTTGTTATTGACATATTATACTCAATATTACTTATGAGAGTTTGAGTCTGAACATTCCTTCATAAGGAATTTATTGTTTCTGTAAACAATTCTATAGTATTTCATAAATACATGAGAACACTTCAAACAACCATTTAGTGATATCAATTTGGATTTGATATTTGCTTCATGTATCAAATACATAAACAAATCATGATATCGTAGACAACATAATGTGTATGATAATTCCTATTGCCAATGCAAAGGAATAAATCTTACATGTTCCGTATTAAATATTTTAGTAAGGTGTCCTTACATATTATTTGGGGCATTCCCAACATCTTTTAAACTTACTATAAAAGACATCATTTATTAATCCAATGTTGAGTATTAAAACAACTAAGGCCGATTTTAACACAAGTACATCGTTAAGATCAACAACGTGTTGTTTATTTATAGTTTAGAAATATCAATGTACCTTATAACGTTCTTTCTTATGAACACACGCTTCCTCTACACTTAGATTGAAAATCAAACTATTTGATATTTCTATCAAATATTTATTCAATCTTGAATCATTTCATAGATCATATCCCAAGACTCACAAACTCAATATCGTTCCCACTAACTTCGAGAAATTTTTGGTTAATATGTGCAAATAGCTTATTATAAATCATTATTTAGAATTTTATGTTTCGATACATATGTACCAAAACACTAAGTCATATCAAGTGATAATTTTGTGAGTAAATCCAAAGTAACTTAAGCATGTTGAATACCGAATCTATTATACTAATTTCAACAATTGAAATTTGCAAAATTATTCTTATCAACATTGCTCATTTATTTCCAACTGCATTAGTCTTTCTCATAAAGACGCAATCTCGGCCGATGGATCACATTCCTTTGGTTACGACCACCAAAATCTTTATTTTGATAGCGTACTTAGAATTTTTTCGGGTTTGCGCATCATATCATATAGAGTCAACACTCTTAATGGTTTAATTAAACAACCGAGGATTATGTATTTTCGACATTAATAAGAAACTCATATTTTCTCTTCGATGTGCGAGAATACTTATTAGACATTCTAATGCTATGTGTTCATTTAAGTTAGTTAATTTCATTTCATCTCATATAATCAGTTCTATCTATGGATCGTATCCAATTCCATTTAACTACCAATAGTCCCTCAAAGAAATTCCTTCACAATGAAGTTGGTATATCTTGAAACAACAATTGTTTCTCGGTGTAAATAGAATAGGGGTTCATAAACACTTTATGAATTTCTTTATTTATAAAACTGATTCAGTTTTAGTTTACAAAAATTATGTTCAAAACATAAATATGTCATTCAATGACAGTTCTTTCCAAAATTCTTTTGGGGAGATTCATACAAGGTCCCTCATAAACAATTATCACATGCAACCTTTCGACTCGCATAACCTACCAACTCCTTGGCCTAGGATATTTGGAGTTTCGAATAAACCCTTATCTTTTAAAATTTTGTAAATTGTTATTCAGATGAACTAATATTAACCTTGTGTACTACTCTTAAGTACCTTATAGAAAGAAACTAACTCAACTTCACTCACAATTAATCATACGTCCAATAAAGTTCGATTACTCCATATCAATGCATCATTATGTATCACATGAAGGAGTTATTTTGAGATTGAATCTTTATTCATTTTAGGTACGTTCGGAACATTTTCCAATATACTCACTCATTCGATCAAATCAAATCATTTCTATCGCATGTTATTTTATTTACTTCAGTTTTATATTCTATAATTTTACCATAGACATACTACATATGTATCAAATACATATCTCCATGTCGAGAATAACTCATCGTTGAATATGAAGAAGTACATGGAACTGTTTTGATATTTATAGAATTATGATTGCATACATATATATATGTATCAATCCGAAGAGTTCATAAACTCTTACGATATTCCCACTAAATGGGTGCATAGCCCTTTATTGTTTGAGATATAATTAACAAGTAGCATATGATCCAAAATCATACAATAAAATTATTTCTCAAAAATATGGCTTAGTCTATAATTCCAAAACAACTATAAATAATATTAGATGCTTTTGTATTTTCTAATGCATCACTTTTGTTATAAAAAAATAATACCACATTATAGTTTTATTTCACAAAGAATATTCATAATATTCATATTGAAATATAGCTATGTCTAATTGTTTTTAGTTGATACCAAAAAATATTCATTATTTCATAAATAATGTATGGTAATTTTTACGAAAACAATTCTGGTACTATGATGCAATTAATAAGTGCTATATGGCATGCTCCTACTATTTCCAACGTTACTATAATAGCGTACTAAATTCAGAGGTCCTTTATTCACTTAATATAATTTGATTATTTCATACACTACAACTATTTACAGTGGAGAGTTTGTTGATCAAATATCTTGAGCTCAAAGAAATAAATCTCATAGAAACCAATTTTCTATATGAAAATGCATTATGGAATAGAAATCATGTTTCTTATTCTAATACTAAGTATCAATTATTATTACAATTCCCATTTCTAATGTTTCTCTACGAAGTAGAAGTGACTATTTATTTTCTTCATCCCAACTGTACCTTAAATTACATTTATTCTTATACATTCGTTTTCCTTTCAAATGGTCAAATTATTCAAAAGAAAACCTTACTACAATATCATAACAAACTCTTTACAAAAGCGCATTCGATTATCCTTAACATTTAAGGACATCAAATATTTTGCACTTTATGTAAGCCGATCAAAATGACATTGCAACTGTCGAGTTCTTAGATCTATCTTGTAATTTTTGGTCTTGTGTTACATTAACACAATATGATCCCTTTTGTAATCAATCAGATTGAATACTCAATCTTGCGCTAAGGTTTATTTGGTTTTTCGGATGAACTAATTTCATCGAAATATTGTATATTACAAACTTTGACCGTTCACCACATAACATTTATATGCAATTGTATATGGATCAAATATCCATATTCTTGTATTGCTTTAGAGTTCGGAACTCATAGAATGCAATACATGGTCTTGACCAAATAAATGTGTAAGTGACCAAACCACGAAACATTAACATGCAATATGAATTTAATAGTGGGTATTAAATTTCCATTTGTCACCTTACAATTCAGTTGGTTTGAATATGTTAATGGATAAACATTTTATCAATTATATTAAATGCACAAATTTATCATTGTAGATAATTATAACATTATTTAGCATATGTTCTTACAATATTAGAAAGGTTAAATGTTACCATTTAATATTTCTAATAAGGCTCCCACTAGTCATTTATGTTTCTTCAAACCCTAAGATTAAACATAAAAGCCTTTCGACTTCACTAGTAGGTGTTGGGACTCGTCTGTCTTGGTATTCTGACCTTGAGTTTGCTCAACAAATCATAGTCCCACAAATGATGGATAACTCCTTACTGGTTGTATTACATACAACTCCTAACCCATTTTCCCTATCCTGATCTCATTTCGACCTCGAGTTTTCTCAACAAATCAAATAAGATTATTCACTCGTGCCTACCATATTGTAATGGCCTAAGTATAGTATGTAACGACCCAAAAAATTTAACGATTTTAATAACGTAATTAACTGAATTTTTATGAAATTTTAAATAATTAAATTTGGAAATAAAAGTTTGATATTTGGAACACGTCTATTTTAACATAGCAACTGGTAAAATTTTATTGGAAAATATGAAAGTAGATTCTGTTGTGTGATTTTCAATTTAAAATTCAGTTAATCTAATGAAAATTAAATATCTTTGAAATCTAAATATTTTTGTATAATAAAAATGTAAATCATTTTCTGAGTGAGACGTCATGATTTGTTTTGTCAAATTTGGATTTCTCTAGCCCCGTTTATCTTATTTTCGGTGTTTTAGCAGCATTTTCGATACAAAATATCGAATTTTGATAGGATGGTCGTATCGCTGATATCTGTATACCATTCTTTTCGTCTCGTCATGTCGATCTCCACAGTATATTCATTTGTGCATTTCGAAGTCTGGTACGTGGCAAAATCCGTAAAACGGTTAGCCGTAGCGGTACCCCGTTTTAGCTTTTGATATTCTGTGTCCATTCAAATTTTCAAATGGCTAAAATAAACAGCCACTAGGACTTATTATTTGCAGAATTCAATGGCCAGCTGTTACCATTTGCATCATTTCAATTATTTATTTTTGGCCCGTTCATTTTCTTTACTTCGTTCTGACTGTTGCTTTTGAAATGAAAATAAATATATATAGTTAATATATATATTTGGATCTGAATAGCTTGATCTATCTCGTGCCTGCAATCATGACACTCACGTTTTCCTCCCCTGATGCCCAGTCTGCACGCGACTCACCCAAGCCATCACCGAGCTCCGCCTTCATCCATCTCCACCTCAAGCCCAGCGCGAGAAGCCACCCTAACCGCCACCACGTCAATACCCTCACATCCTCCTTCTTCCACCACGTATTTGGCCTTCCACCACCGTAGCAACCACTATGCCATTAATCTCCATGTCATTTTTCCCATACCCACCATCAGCGACCCCTACCACCATTCTTCCCATCACCACAACAATAGACTGTGCCTTCCGTCCGTGACTGTCCTTAGACCACGGCCATCAGCATCACCACCACTTCCCTCCAGATCCACTCCACTGATTCATGATCGTGCCCACCTTTACTTGCTCCGGCCTCGTCGCTCATTCCCTTAACCCACGTGAGCACCAACAACCTCCGCCAGTGACACCTCTCCGAGCAGCAGCTCGCTCAACCCCTCCTCTGCTCGACCACTAACCCACAGCCACGCTCATCCACCCGCACCAGAACTTCACCCATCAACCCACACAACACAAACATCACCGCCTGCCTCCTCACGGTCCAGCTAGCACCATATATATATGCGTACATGCATATATATGAGAAGTTTGATGGTAAAGTATTTGTTTATTATATTTTTCTTACTGTATATATATATATATAAATATATAAATATATAAAGTTGTTTGGGACGTATAATATATATACAGTATAATAGTTTATATATGTAAGTATATATATGCATACATATTTCTTGATTTTAGTATTGATTTATATATATGTAGGCATACTGATTTATATATAGGTTTTAATAAATGTGTATATTCTGTAATGTATAAAAATATAATGTGATAGTACTTTATGCTTATATTGAGGTTCTGAAATAAAATATATGTGCAATATGTCTATGCTTGTATATATATATATATATTTACGTGTATATATATAATTATATATAGTTGTTTACAAGGTATATTATATTATAAAATGAAAAAGTTTTATGCATATATATTATAAAGTTTGTTCTGTTATTCTATATTTTTTTTACATCAACTATTGTTTTGTCTGAAGCTGATTTGAAATTATACTTTTATGTTATCCCTTGACTTCATAATTTTACTCTATATGTTAATACTTTGTATCAGCTTTAAAATATATATATATATATATACACATAGTTAAAAGTATATGTGTATAAATTGTTTGAAGTATTCACTCGAATTATGTAATATCTTTAAATTAAAATTTAGTGATAGCTTATAATATACATATATTATGTTTAAATAAATATGTTGTGAATTTTGAAAATAAGAGTTTAAATAAAATATTGATCTTTAAACCATAATATGAAGTTTTTTCTAATATGGGTTTAAATTGAATATTAACTTTTAAGAAGAAAATATGTATATTTTGTTCCATTAGTCTCAGCTATTGATTTGTTTTCATCGATTCCTGATTATCAGCTTTGTTCGTTTTATCCGTGTTCACCTTGCTTTGCTTTGAGATTTGCCGTTCGGACTAATCGATTTTCGAGTTCGTGATTCAATTCGTAGCTTGTCGTGTTGTCTAATTTTCTCCGGCCTCGAAAGGTGAGCAATCACTCACGATTAACATTCTTATAGTTAGTAAATTTGATTTCACTTGAAACGACAATTGAAATATGCTGTTAAATTTGAATTGCTAGTTATTCAATTTTTAAATATGATATGCCATTATCTACAATTGTTCACTTGTGATATATGTACATATAGTGGACAAAGTGGACAAAGACGAACAACGTTCCCGACAACTTTCAGGTGTCGAAAGTTCGAAATTTCGGAAAATATTTTTCGATCACATTTTCTATTTTTCTACGAACTATTTAATTTGGTAAACAAATTTTAAAAATGATTTTACCATCATTATTAGTTAATTAAAATGAGTTTATTTTCATTTTAAAACTTATATATTGAATATTTAAAATTAATTAAATATTCACTAATCAAAGCAGTGAAATTTCGGCTCGTTACATTCTTCCCACCTTAAATGAATTTCATCCCCGAAATTGCACCTCAACTTATCTCAGAAAACACTTAACACTATACATCAGTCCATATTATGTACATAGATCATTCTTATACCAAGTCTGATTCAATCATAACTCGAATACATAACTTCACTTCCGAACTAGTATCGCTCACCCTATTCTCTAGTTCGGACTTTGATTAGGCTCCTTGATTTGGAACCTCTGTCCTCCTTACATAGTTGCAACTATGATAGAAAACCTTGGCCCCACACCAAGAACCCTTATCAAGTGCTTGCTATCAAAAGTCGAGCAATACATCCTTATTCGGAACGGCGCAAACACCTCAAAGTCATATACTCCAGTTTAGATCAAAACTCTATGGAAAGGAGAAACGATCTGCGTCCACCCTACGCACTTACTTAATTGGTTCTCCCTAATACCAATTATATTCCCACTAAATCATTTATGAAAACATTTCATAAACAACTTTTTGTTTCAACTTGGATAATACTCTACTACGGCCTAAGAGTATTGTAACGACCCACCATTTTGACCATCGAAAGTCGACACCAAACACTACCACTGTGTTCCAATATCGCGTATCCAATCGACAAAAAGGTAGATTCGTAGGGTAAATAAAAAGAAAAGAACAAAGAACATGGAAAAACAGAATCTCACAATGGAATCGACAACATATAATATAATAAAGACAGTAGAAACCGTCTCTTCAAAAATACAAAGTATATCAGAGTTAAAACAAACCTTATCGGCTAGACAGTTATAAAATCCCAACCTTACAAATGCCGATAGGTATACTATATAATACAGCGGAAAATAAAATACTACGATATGTGAATCTTTAGCTTCCCTCCATGATTTCCATAACCCCAAAGGTGACCTTGGAAAATATTCGGCCTGACCCGAGCATTATAAATAAATAACACCCAGATCAGTCTGGAAATACCAGGGTGAGATAACTCGAATAAGGGGAAACATATATAAAAGTTCTGTGAGACCACGCCGCTAACGCAGAATAGGTTTTTACTTCACAAGAATAACATCCATACAGGCAAGAGGAGAAATAAATATCAAGAAACGAATCCAAATATTATTGAGCATAAATAATATTAAACCAGACTTGAAGGAATGGAAACAAACTGAGGAAATCCAAACTAGACAGAATGGATAGAACAAGGAAAACAGTCCAACTTGATAGAATGGACAAAATTACGTAACAGTCCAAAATCGATAGGATGGGCGAAATAAGGTAACAATCCAACTTCATAGAGTGGACTGAATAAGATAACAATCCAACTTGATAGAATGGACTAAATAAACACTTAAATGTCGTGATGAGGAGTTGGCTCTACTCGTGGCAAATTAAAGATAAAACAGATTCATGGTTTTCGAATCAAATAAGGAAAGGAAATTTTCCAACAAATGACAAGGAAGGTGCACCCCCTTGACGTATACCTCTAGTAATATACTTCTGAGAAGCTCATTTACTTTGTGACACTTCTCGGACAATACCAATCCGGACCCCGCCAGACCTTACCGAGTATCCGAATATTTCCACATCTAAGTGACTACCGAATCCAAACTAGATGAGATGTGAAACTACCCTAATGGGATCAACCCCACATCGCTTGGCTTCCTCTCGCGCTTTTGGTTTAGTCATTTCCGATAAAGGATAGCAACGCTCGATGAAGCAATAAATCGTCTTAGAATGACGTTAATAAAGTAGTTGAAGTAACCAATAGTCGAGATACCAACTATCGAGGATATAAAATGATCGTATATGGAAATTAAGTCTTGTATACTTATCACCACTAAGTGAATTTCAAACATGTGCTTTTTCTTGGTTAACAATAATATCGGGCAAGTCAAGGTAGTGTTACTTCAAAGTCATGTCCAACGTTATTCTTAACTTTTGAAATAGCGACAAGTTTACTTCTTCGATGTTTAGTGCTAATTATATAAATAAATCGTTTCCATATAAGTGGTTCGCTTTATGGAAATAATTTATTTCCATAAGGAATTAAACTTTTACTTTTAAAAATGAACTGAACTTTTTGGCTTGATTTCTGTATTGGTAAAAAACTTTTAGAATTAGTTCCAGATTGTTAAAATGTTTAGAGAATAATTTTTTTCCAAGTGCGCGACGCCGAAGGCCTAAACCAACAACAGACCGAACACCCAGAAGATTGTCCAACTTAACATCCAAATAATCGAGTTCAAATTCCATTTTAACTTTAAAAACAATATTAATTATCCCGAATGATAAATAATCACACTTAAAATCCCTTTCAATAAATAATTCATTATTTATAATAAAATAGATAATTATTTCCAAACACTTTTATAACATGGTTAAATTAACTTTAAAATCTTTATTAAACTAGTCTATTAACTATAAATCAATTTATTAAAGCAATTTTTATTAATTGGTTAATTTACTTTAATCACCTTTATTAAATTAATTAATTTAAAAGACTAGTTAAATTCAAATAGTCATTAATTAAATTAATAATTCATCTCAAACATCATTAATTAAAATGATAAGTAATTCTAAATTCCATTTATTAAAACAATTAATTAAGTTCGAAATAATCATAAATTAATAGGAGTAATTAAATCCAAACTTCATTAGTAAACCTGATTAATTAAATCCAAACTTCGTTAGTCAACCTAATTACTTAAAAATACATTCGTTAAAACGATTTATTTAGTTTTAAAACATCATTAATTAAAATGATTTAACTAAATTCCAAAAATCATTAGTTAAAACAATTAATTAAATTTAAAACAATCATTAATTAAAATGATTAATAAAATTCAATTATCATTATTTAAAATGATTTATTACTTTTAAATATCATCGATTAAAATGATCATTAATTTCAATTATCATAAATTAAATTAATTAATTAATTAATTAAACTCCATTATCATTAATTAAATTAATTAATTAATTAAACTCAAATAATCATTAGATAAAATGATTAACTAAGTATAAAACATCATTAACAAAAATGATTAATTCAATTTAAAGATAAACCAATTTTAATCATCATTTATTAAACTGGTTAATTAATCTCAAATTAATTAATTTAAAAGGTTAATTAATTTAAAAAATTATTAACCAAAATGATTAATAAATTTTCCATATTCTTTTAAGTGAAAATGCAAGCTCAAGTTCATATGACAGGGTTTTGGGTTGAATCTAATAAATGACGATATAGCAAAAAACGCTATAACGACATTTAAACTATAAAAGGGAACATCAACAATTAATTTCAATAAACTATCAATAACAGCATACGGGTGTAAATAAAATTTTGGTCGATAAACTCTCTTTGGGTCTCTATACAGATTTTTCGTGCAAAATAATGGTTAACGATAATAAATATATAATCATATGGGTTTATAACGATCAAATTAATATATCATCCATTTTCCAAACTGAAATTCAACCAGACAAGGAATCAGACAATTTAACTAACATCCAAACAATCAATAAATATTTATAAAATCATCAATATGATATAATAAAATTAAATGTGAGTTAAACTCACATTGATTTTCATTTTCGTCGAATCGTCCCAATTTCGGACTAAAACGGAATGCACGTTCGATTTTAGCCTTAAATTTCACTTGCTCCAAATCCAACCAAACCAACTCATCGCGAAGCTCCCAATGACATGAGTCCAATGCAACAAACAGTGTTTGAATCCGACCTCGTATGAAGGAGTTATAAAATTTAGAAGTTATCGACAAATTTAAAAATTAAAATTAAATAACTTTAAATGATTTACAACATTACCCTCCCGCTCATCTTCCATAATCAAACGAGAATGCACAGAAATAGGAACCCACTTCTTTGTGCACGAATTATTAGTGATGCAGAGCTATGGTGCTTCGTTTGTCGAATCGATTCCTCCGTCGAACTCCTCTACTCGATCTCAACTCGCCTATACCCAAAAATCAAAACATGACTCGACCAAACAAAATGCAACCTAGGCAAAAACACGGCTACAGTGCAAATGTCACACTCCTCCAAAGACGATCGAAACTCGCCGAAATCTCACCCTCGAAGTTCCTCGACTCGACAACTGTAATGCTAACCTCGGTTCGCCCAAACGATGCTTCTACCCACAACTACCCTAAACCCCAAGTTGACTGGAATGTCGGCCATCACCCAGACCATGACCACACCTCTCAAAAAACATACCGGGGGAAGATCTCGTCGAATTGGAAATTTTAAGACTTGTTTCTTGATTTATGGTGGAGAGGATCACTAGATTTTTAATTTAGAATGGATCGGCCATTTAATGCTTGGTGTTGTTTACTGGGAAGAAAATGAAAGGAGAGGGAAATAAAGAAAGACAGCTTCACGTTGGATTACTTATTTTATAACCAGATAAAATATAAAAAAACAAAATGATTATGTTTCTTTTTTTCAAAACAAAAGGTCTTCTGGAGTCGTCCAACATGTCCGCACCACCAAATCGTCTATGACATTTGAATTAACGATTTGATTTTTCAATGGTTTTTAAATAAATATTTACGGTACCTAGCTACGCAATATTACGTTCGAGTACGAACCACGGGTGACCGAAATAAAAATATAATCATACACTAATATGCGACACGATCATAAATCAACAGTGAATTATATAGATTGTTTTATTTTGTGAAATTTCCTAAATATCATCGTTTGCCGATAATCCATCAAGCGAATAATTTCAATGTTTTCCCAAATTAAAAATTAGAGAAAATTCATATAAATTAAATTAAAAATACGTTATCAAAAATTAAGTCGTTTTATTACAATTTGATTTCTTATTACTTTTTCGAACCATTTGTTATTGTAATAAATTTGCAAAATGATTCAACATTATCATTTATTAATTAAAAGAAGTTAAATAACACTATTAAATCTATCTAATTCGTATTTAGTTCACCATTCAAATATTTAATTCTTAATTAAAATATTTAAATGATCACTATTTTTTTGAATTCCAGGTATTAAATTCCAAAATCCAATTATTTAAATATTTAAAATTAATTAAACATTTAAAATCAAATGGTAAGAATTTTGGGGTTGTTACATTCTCCCTTCCAAATGAATTTCGTCCCGAAAATTCCTAAGGAAGAAAATGTTCCCAAAATCCTTAAGTTTAAAACTATTAATTAAAATGAGTTGTCACACTTATTTCTAAAACCAATTAGCTGGAATAGATTTTAAAACTTCCCAGTCTTTAAAATTCATTCACCTATCCCACTAATTTTTATTCTATTCATTTATTTCAAGATATAACTCAGAAAATCAAATTTTAGTTTTCAAACAATTTCCAAAATTCTTAAAAAAGTTCTAACTCTTAAATTTTCAGAAAATTTCGCCAGCGTCTCCTTTGCGTGGCTCGATCGGTACAACTACAAATTGCCCAACGGTTTCCAAACCAATCAAAAGAAATCAAATGCCAAATGGCCTCACATATCTA
This sequence comes from Allium fistulosum, assembly GCA_030737815.1. Taxonomy (NCBI): domain Eukaryota; kingdom Viridiplantae; phylum Streptophyta; class Magnoliopsida; order Asparagales; family Amaryllidaceae; genus Allium; species Allium fistulosum. Next base: position 941,994,614 of record CM060905.1, on the reverse strand, counting down.
GGGCATAAAGTCATCAACCAATTTAAGTTTTTGAATTTATTACGTACCTTTTTCGCGTTTTGATTTATATTTTGGCAAGCAATTTATTATCTTTTATGCTAATGCGGGTGCACAAGAATCAAATAGCAATCTCCTGCATACCTGTACTTGTGACATCTAAAAGAAAATCAGGCTGACAAAAACATGGTGATGTAATTCTACATTCAAAAATTAGCAGTTATAAATCTACATGCAACCAACGACCATATCTCAATCATATGCGACAAACAAGAGGATATCCTATAATAGATGTTATGCATCCAATTATTTTCAGATGACAAATTTAGATCTAAATACCTGGGTTTGTCAATCAAAAATTTATTTTCAAATTTCTCAAGCAAGAAAAAATCGAAGATCAAAATCAAAAGGACAAGGAGGGGATTCCTCCAAATAAATTATGGTGAAACTCTAGGATCAAAACAACATGGAGCGTCCAGTGGTATTTCGGTTCCTCCAAAAACATCAACTAGAGTGAATAAATATCATCCCTTTCCAAAAATCTTCAAAAATTACCTTTTTCAAAAACATTGGGATTTAGGTCTTAATAAAAACAATTAAAAATCCTTTGTCTATATATTTAAAATTTATAGACAATGGTGTATGAAATCACACAACAATCACTTCAATTTAATCAAATATAATCAATCAAATTCCATGAAGGAATAAATTAACATTAACAGTCAATCAAATTCCATAAAGGAAAACTTATCACTTAACATTGTTTCAAAATGTCAAATGACTAGCAAACAAATCTTAACTTAGGTTCAAAACTTTCTTAATTGTCCAAAAATATAGATAATTATCTAAGCGTACCATTTTGCTCGTTAGCCTTCGGTTATTACTTAGAAGAATATCCAAACTAACTCGGACAGAATGGAAAGTTATACTCTATATTTTATTAATTTCTAATTCACTTATATTTTCACTTAGTATTTATTTAATACTAAAATTATTTATGAATTATTTCATAAATTCTCACCCAAGTGTTAAAATATTCTATAAAGTTATTTCTTTATAAAACATCAAATAATATCTTATTCCCCTTTATTTACTTGTATAATACCATTCTCTATTCTAAGAGTACATACAAATTTTATTTTACTTTTTCAAAGATCAAGATGGGGATCAAACCAAATTATGGTTTGTTAAAAATCTAGTAAAATATTAGCCCTTTTAACTTAGAGTGTTAAAACGAAAATATTTATGGGTTGACCAAATCAATAAATAGTTCATACTACTTAGATTTTTTTAAATAATTATGTGGTTTTAATAAAACAATGTTTATCAAAACCTTCCTATTTAAGTAAACCCAATTTAAACTCGTGTTAAATTATCCCATAACTTTTCTAAGGGAAAAATCCTATTTATCAAATATGTCTCTTATTACCAATACCTTTTGTTTTGGAAAACAATTCCAGTTTAAGGGAACATAAAAATTAGATACTCGGTTTTAAATTTTTAAAACTCGTCTTCGAAAGCATACTACACATATTTTTATATAATAACTTCAACCAATTATTTATCAAACAGTACTTTTGGTTTATTTGAGTTTTGAACTTATTTCGCTCGCACAATGATAAAGAGAATAATTTACTAAGTACTCCACAACATTCGCTCACGCAAACGTCCGATCGTCACTTAGGAGACTATTCTGATTACCACAAAACTAGTCGAAACGATTTCCTCCTGATTATCCCAAAGAAAATGTATTCTATTTAAAATTTTACTTCCCAATATATTTTTACCTTAGAATACTTTCAAAAGTATTGCTATTTCATTTCTCAAAAATTCCTTTAAAATTATTTCAAAAATTCCGGGATTTAGGTTCAAAAATTCTTTTTAAACATACTCTCAAACTAAACTTATATAAAATTTCCTTTATACAAATATCATTTCATATTGTAATAATTCTTCTTTTTTACTATAATCAAATTTCCTCAAATGTTTATTATTTAAATATTTTATCTTACCATTTAGACTTTATTTACCACTTTTTTTTATAAAGTTTGGTTCTTAACCCATCATTATTTAAAATGTGAAATTTCAAGCTAACATTTTTCTTCGAACACCTTTATAGTCAAATAGCGAAAATTAATTTACAAAGGGTTCATTTTAAATCGCAGCGATAAATGCACCTAAATAAATCGAGCACAATTTAGCAATTAACAACCAACAGTCTATGCTTCTCATTTTAGTTAAGCATAATCGAACAAACAATAATGATAATAAATAAATATTATCACATTTAAACCAACTCACTTTATAACTATATAAAGTTTTTGAAAATTATTCCTTTATATATATATAAAATATAATGCTATGCAAAATATTTAATTCGCCAAAATTTTCAAAAATTCAATACCATGTTCATTGGCCTTGGTCAAGTGTTTAGAAATTCCTATCGATACCGTGGCGTCCCACATCTCGACCAGAATTCATAAAAAATCAATAGACCAATTAACATAATACATTTTTATAACGATAACAAATACGCTCTTGTATATATATAATATTCTCAAACTCATTCTAGTGTGTCGCTTACCCTATCTCTAATGAGCCAAACCCTACCAAAGCCAAGGTTCTAGCTTAACCTTACGCTCTGATACCAAATGTAATGACCCACCATTTTGACCATCGACAATCGACACCGAACACTACCAATGTGTTCCAATGTCGCACATCCAATCGACAAAAAGGGCAGATTGTTAGGTTAAATAAAAAGAAAAGAACAGACAACAGAGAAAAACAGAATCTCACAACGGAATCGACAACATATAATATAATAGATGTGACGCCCCACCTCTATACCCACGCTAGCCAAGAACACTACGGTGTAGTGCTGTCAACTAGCGCGGAGAATAAGGCTGTTGAGGAGCGACCATCTATGTAATTGCCTTGTGCGAGCACCGATATGTCAGATAATAAAACATTGCATTTCATTACTGGAGGAAATCCGCCATACCGATGCAAACTCAAAGCTACTACGCAGTGGCTATAATAGTTTAGGACAATAGATATAAAAATAACACAGATAACATAAATGCGGAATAAAGATGGAACAAAAAGTCTCATATATATAATAACTGAAATCAGTTACAATACATTTGACACAATACAAATGATACAACTACAACTGTCGACTCAAGAAGTTATATATACAAGTACATTATCGACTAATATACATGAATACATTATCATCTTAAAACAGACACACTGACTACTACAACAAGACGAAGACCACTTCAAATGATATAAAAAGTCTTCATAGCTCTAGCAACAACCCAAAGCTAAAAATCTACAACCTATAAATACTCGGTCTGACCCGAGTATTACATTCAAAAGAAAATAATACCCGGATCAGTCTAATTCAAACTCAGTTATTAGCGCATAGAAGCAATAATAATCAATCTCAGTATAGATGACAGTCACAGAAATCTCGTATATCCAACTCTCGATACGAGAATTGGATAACGGCAGATATAACACTAAATAGTGTTAATCCACAAAACAGAAATCCAAAGCAGTTTAAGCAATTGAAATGTCAATTTAAATACATCAAGACTAATTGGCTGCAGTACACGCTAACGTGTACTGCCTCGCCAATACAGCCTACGAATTACGCAACAGGTCGATGAATTAAGAACAAAAGAGATATCGATTAAAATCTGTCAATTCGGTGTGGCTGCAGTGCACGCACGCGTGCACTGCCTTGCCACAACAGAATATAAAGTCACCACAAGGGACAAGGATATAACTGCTACGAAAATGCAGTCACCACTTGTATTTAAGGGCAAGTCTGCATCAGTGAAATGAAACAGTGTACCCAGTGAAAGAGACAACAAGTGAAACAAGTTCAACATGTCGCAAAGCAAGGCATAGGGAAATAGCAAACTGCAGGCGAGAGCACCAAAGATATGGCACTACAACACTCAACAGAAAATACGCAAATCAGCCTCATTAGAAGATAAGGTCATTAGTGAAGCAAAATGACAAAAATGCAAATGATACAAGGCATCAATGCAATGTATCAGATTCGAGAACAAGGCAGTGCAGCAGGTCAGCAAGTGCTCAGGGATGAACAGATGCCAGTGAAGAATGACACATGAATATGTAGTGTATACCCAGGTACCACTAAAATAGAAACTGCGAAATTCCAAGAAAAAGGAAATACAGCATGTATATAACACGTAATGACCAGTGAAATAGAACTAGTCAAAATCAACGCATGTACACAGCAACCTTCAAGTGTACAAGACAAGTATGCACAGAGCAACATGAAGACTGGAATGAAGGACCCAATTTGTTCGACTACACAGTTGCAATGTCAACAAAGTAAACAGGGAAGTCAAATGTACAACTGCAACTACAAAAGAATGCAACTACAAGCTACAAGTATGCAGCAGGTACAAGTGACTCAGGCAATGTACAGAATCATACAGTTTCAAAATCCAGAAATCAGAACAGACTACATGAAATACATTGGAGCAATGCAACAGTGAACCACTAATTGAAACCGGACAGTGCCAGCACAATAAAAATAATAATTGTACATCCATAGTGTAGCAGTGTAAGGCATTTACATGAACAAGGCTCGAGAATATACATGCGTGAAGACCAACACTAAGGCTCGGGTGATATTAAGACTCAGTGCAACTAAATCTAAGCGGATAAAGCCAATGAATCTCGAATTGAACAGCCAGAGTAAAGACTACAAGATAATCCAAAACAAGGCTACACATCAAATAAATTAGGTGAAGCAACTAGATTTCAAAGCAGCAGCTCAATTTAAATGGCCAAAAATATTATCAATACAATGGTGATACTACAGAGACATGGGTGATACTACAGAGACATGGCATCACTACTCAAATCAAGTGACCGAAGTCACACAAATCGGAACCGTGATGGTCACGAGATACTGAACAACTCAAAGTCACAAACGAGTGAACCAAGTAACACAAAAATATGGGAATTCGAGCAAAGCCCAAGTCAGGAAAACAAACATCAACATCGAAATAAACTCGAACGCCCTAAGAGTGAAGTAGATGTGAGTGATAGTTCACTCACCTTGTTTGAAGCGGAGACGAACTCGAGAGAAGGAGTCGCAAGCACCAACATCACATTCGGCATAGATCCATCGAGTTCAAGTAAGCCAAAATCAGCAAAGCAAAAGGAGCAAAGTACATACCGAAATCACAGAGGAACCCGATCCAAATTGAAGAGCCGTGAGCAAATCAGAGAATATTGAAGTCTACTATCGAGCGGCGCTTCAATTTGTACAAGCCTCAATTCCAAATTCGAAGGCAACAGAGGAACGAAAGCCTTAGCAAGCATCGAAAGAACGAGCGAGGCCAAGCCCTAAATTTCTCAGATCGAAGAAAAATAATCACCGCCATTTTCTTTTCAGAGCAAAAAGGAACGAGTTAGAGAACAAAAGAAATAGGGCCGGCTGGTCTAGATGATTATCACGGCAACAATGAGTATGGGCCACAATAGTTCTCTTTAAAGCCCGTTTCCATAATACGAAATTTTATTAAAAGAATTTCTACTCGATATAGAAACTCTACCAACCATTTTATAAAAGAACTTCAAATTGATTTTTGATTTCAATAAAAATTTACGAACGATTTAATCACCTAATGGCGATAATTAAATGCTACGAATTTGCGGGTTGTTACAGACTCCCCTCCTTAAAGAAATTACGTCCTCGCAATCATAAGGAATAAAGGGGAAAGGGGTAACAACCATAAGAGCATGGCAATGTCGAATGCATAAGCAAAGCAAATGACAGCAGGGAAGTATTCGATATGAAATCAAAAGGTTCGACTGATTCAAATCAAAAGAATCAACATCGTGAGGATCAAGGAATCAAAATCAGACGACTATCAAAAGCAAGAATCAATCGAGTTCCAGCATTTAAAAGAAAAAGAAAAACAGAGTAGAAATCGCGTACTGCACGGATTGAATGTGAGTAAATCAAATTACTCACCTGAATCGTCAGAGAAAAAGACGAAGATCAAATCTCAAAAATCGCAAATATTCAATCATCAATAACGATAATTGAATTTTCAAATCGCAAATATTTACTTATCTCAGACGATAGTCAGAAAGCAAATCAAATATCTGATTATCTCAAACGATAATTAGAAAGCAAATCAAATATCTGATTATCTCAAACGATAGTCAAATTTCACAAATATCTGATTATCAAAAACGATAATCAGAAACACAAATATTCGATTAATCAAATCGAAAAATATTTAATTATCTCAAACGATAATCAAATTTCACAAATATCTAATTATCAAAAACGATAATCAGAAACACAAATATTCGATTAATCAAATCGAAAAATATTTAATTATCTCAAACGATAATCAAATTTCACAAATATCTGATTATCAAAAACGATAATCAGAAACACAAATATTCGATTAATCAAATCGAAAAATATTTAATTATCTTAAACGATAATCAAATTTCACAAATATCTGATTATCAAAAACGATAATCAGAAACACAAATATTCGATTAATCAAATCGAAAAATATTTAATTATCTTAAACGATAATCAAATTTCACAAATATCTGATTATCAAAAACGATAATCAGAAGTCATAAATATTCAATTAACGAGTCCGGAATTAACCGAAGTAGTAAAAGTATGGTTCCATACTCCTTACTTTTGCTAAATCGTTTAAATCTCTTTATCGTTTCCTTGAAAGTGCAGAATTGTGTGTTTTAAAAATAACATTTCACATTCTCAAACGGACAAGTCCGGAATTAAGCGAATCAGTAAAAGAAAGGGGTCATAGTCCTCGATTTTTCTGAAACGTTTAAATCGCTTTCTCGTTCTTTTGAAAATGCAAACTGTAAGAATTTTGAAAACAATTTTAATTTATATTTTGAAACAACTTTTAAAAATAACGAATTTTGAAAATACGTGATTAAATTAGCAATATCAGTGTTGCGGGAGAACCGCTTGTAAATACATTTCGAAATTGACGGTTACTGAAGTTAACACGTCAAAATCTCATTAAAATAACTGGCATCAAAATATAATACCAAATGAATTTTCATTCATCAAAAATGTCACAAGAATCTTCTCAAAGATAGAAAGGGATATCATACCCTAAACTTGTATTCATAACAAGTCAATAACACATGAATTCACCAATACACAAAAATTGACAAAACTTGTCAATAGAAATCACGAAAATTGGTGAAGCACAAATTCTAGAAATCATCACAAGAAATCCAGAAATCACAAAAAGAGGGGGGGAAAAGCCTATCAGAAAACGGGAGTATGAAAACTCCAAAACACCGGTATCACAAGACGAGACGCTATCTCATGGCGGCTAACCATTAAAGTTTCACACAGGAATGGTCCGAAGACCGTGGGTCGCTATCCCACACGTGTGAGTCGGAATCACACAGATTGAGGTCTAGGCTAACCTCGCAGAAAAAGAGACATCGCACATTTGCTAGTCTAAATCATAAAAAGGAAAAGGGGAATGCCTATCAAAAAAAATGGGAGCATGAAAACTCCAAAACACCGGTATCACAAGACGAGACGCTATCTCATGGAAGCCATCCATTAAATTTTCACACAGGAATGGTCCGAAGACCGTGGGTCGCTATCCCACACGTGTGAGTCGGAATCACACAGATTGAGGTCTAGGCTAACCTCGCAGAAAAAGATATGTGTGAGTGGAATCACACAAATTAAGGTCTAGACTAACCAAAAAGCAAAAAGGTATGTGTGAATGGAATCACACAAGTGGTGTCTAGTCTAACCTCGCAAACAAAAAGATATGTGTGAGTGGAATCACACAAATTAAGGTCTAGACTAACCAAAAAGCAAAAAGGTATGTGTGAATGGAATCACACAAGTGGTGTCTAGTCTAACCTCGCAAACAAAAAGATATGTGTGAGTGGAATCACACAAATTAAGGTCTAGACTAACCAAAAAGCAAAAAGGTATGTGTGAATGGAATCACACAAGTGGTGTCTAGTCTAACCTCGCAAACAAAAAGATATGTGTGAGTGGAATCACACAAATTAAGGTCTAGACTAACCAAAAAGCAAAAAGGTATGTGTGAATGGAATCACACAAGTGGTGTCTAGTCTAAATCATAAAATGATCGTCATGATCAACGAGAAGTGTCAATTACACTAAGCTAGTAAATATAAAAGTTTAGCTTCATGTCCCATAACCACTTGCTTAACTCAAATATTTACGAACAAACTGTAAATCTTCACTAGGAAATTGTCAAAAAAAGGGTTCAATCGAACAAGTCCAGGAGTCAACCGACGAAGTAAACGCAAGCGTTTCATACCACTTGTTTTACTAGGTCGTTTAATTCAATTTCTCATACGAGTGAAATAAAGGCTTGTATATACTAATAGATTGGAAAACGGTTTAAGAAAAAGAGCTTTGTAGTAAAATAGTTTTGAAATCGTTTGGAAAAAAGGATTTTGATATTTACTATTAGTATAGAAAACCTTTATATTTTTAAAGTGACAAATCACAAAAATGATTGTAGAAACAATCAATCATAAGAATTCACATACGGAGATGTGAATCGAATCCAAAGAAATCGATACTGAATCCATTAGAAAGTATGTTCACAAAAATCCCGAAGAAAATGTCATCAAAGTAGCTAATAAATGATAGCAACTAATCGGGGAAATGATCAAGAATCGATTAAATTAGGAAACAAAGTCAATTCAATAAAATTTCACATTTGAAGACGTGAATAAAATCCAAAGAATTCGATTCCAAATTCATCAAAGTAGGAATACCAAAAATTCCAGAAATAGAAGTTATCAAAATCGACAAAGGTGATAACAACTAATTAGAAAAGAAGAATCGATCATCAACTGGAAAGACAAAGCAAATCGAGCAGAAATGCATAAATGACTTCAACAAAAGTAAGAATCAAGTTAATGTCGAAGCCAACAATTAATAGCCGCAGTCGAGTACAAAATGAATCAATTATCATTATCAAAGAAACCAACGGCAAACAAAATCAGAGTCTTGAAAATCAAGAAATTAGCAATTTCTCAAAAACAAAGTGACCGAAGTCGAAGGGAAATCCAGATGAGGAAAACACAAAATATCAAGTTCAAAATCGCTGAGATTCAAACTAGATGTGAATGAGAAATCAAAATCACTCAATTTGCAACTGGTCCAGCTATTTTTCATCACAGTGTAACAGGTACACAATGACACTCATAGCATAGAACAAAAGTGGAACAAAGTCCAAAAGTCAAAATGGCTTTAATTTGCCAAATTAAAACAAAATCAACATCGGCTAAATCAATTCAAAGCCGAAAACACAAGCATAAGCGTTAGGATTTCATACCTAACAGTCAAAAATAGTCATATGTAAAGATGAGAGATAAAACATCGACAAATAGTTGTAACACATGTTCCATCTAAGTTATGTTTTATAATTGTCCTAAACCCCAGGCTCTGATACCAAGCTGTGACGCCCCACCTCTATACCCACGCTAGCCAAGAACACTACGGTGTAGTGCTGTCAACTAGCGCGGAGAATAAGGCTGTTGAGGAGCGACCATCTATGTAATTGCCTTGTGCGAGCACCGATATGTCAGATAATAAAACATTGCATTTCATTACTGGAGGAAATCCGCCATACCGATGCAAACTCAAAGCTACTACGCAGTGGCTATAATAGTTTAGGACAATAGATATAAAAATAACACAGATAACATAAATGCGGAATAAAGATGGAACAAAAAGTCTCATATATATAATAACTGAAATCAGTTACAATACATTTGACACAATACAAATGATACAACTACAACTGTCGACTCAAGAAGTTATATATACAAGTACATTATCGACTAATATACATGAATACATTATCATCTTAAAACAGACACACTGACTACTACAACAAGACGAAGACCACTTCAAATGATATAAAAAGTCTTCATAGCTCTAGCAACAACCCAAAGCTAAAAATCTACAACCTGTAAATACTCGGTCTGACCCGAGTATTACATTCAAAAGAAAACAATACCTAGATCAGTCTAATTCAAACTCAGTTATTAGTGCATAGAAGCAATAATAATCAATCTCAGTATAGATGACAGTCACAGAAATCTCGTATATCCAACTCTCGATACGAGAATTGGATAACGGCAGATATAACACTAAACAGTGTTAATCCACAAAACAGAAATCCAAAGCAGTTTAAGCAATTGAAATGTCAATTTAAATACATCAAGGCTAATTGGCTGCAGTACACGCTAACGTGTACTGCCTCGCCAATACAGCCTACGAATTACGCAACAGGTCGATGAATTAAGAACAAAAGAGATATCGATTAAAATCTGTCAATTCGGTGTGGCTGCAGTGCACGCACGCGTGCACTGCCTCGCCACAACAGAATATAAAGTCACCACAAGGGACAAGGATATAACTGCTACGAAAATGCAATCACCACTTGTATTTAAGGGCAAGTCTGCATCAGTGAAATGAAACAGTGTACCCAGTGAAAGAGACAACAAGTGAAACAAGTTCAACATGTCGCAAAGCAAGGCACAGGGAAATAGCAAACTGCAGGCGAGAGCACCAAAGATATGGCACTACAACACTCAACAGAAAAGACGCAAATCAGCCTCATTAGAAGATAAGGTCATTAGTGAAGCAAAATGACAAAAATGCAAATGATACAAGGCATCAATGCAATGTATCAGATTTGAGAACAAGGCAGTGCAGCAGGTCAGCAAGTGCTCAGGGATGAACAGATGCAAGTGAAGAATGACACATGAATATGTAGTGTATACCCAGGTACCACTAAAATAGAAACTGCCAAATTCCAAGAAAAAGGAAATACAGCATGTATATAACACGTAATGACCAGTGAAATAGAACTAGTCAAAATCAACGCATGTACACAGCAACCTTCAAGTGTACAAGACAAGTATGCACAGAGCAACATGAAGACTGGAATGAAGGACCCAATTTGTTCGACTACACAGTTGCAATGTCAACAAAGTAAACAGGGAAGTCAAATGTACAACTGCAACTACAAAAGAATGCAACTACAAGCTACAAGTATGCAGCAGGTACAAGTGACTCAGGCAATGTACAGAATCATACAGTTTCAAAATCCAGAAATCAGAACAGACTACATGAAATACATTGGAGCAATGCAACAGTGAACCACTAATTGAAACCGGACAGTGCCAGCACAATAAAAATAATAATTGTACATCCATAGTGTAGCAGTGTAAGGCATTTACATGAACAAGGCTCGAGAATATACATGCGTGAAGACCAACACTAAGGCTCGGGTGATATTAAGACTTAGTGCAACTAAATCTAAGCGGATAAAGCCAATGAATCTCGAATTGAACAGCCAGAGTAAAGACTACAAGATAATCCAAAACAAGGCTACACATTAAATAAATTAGGTGAAGCAACTAGATTTCAAAGCAGCAGCTCAATTTAAATGGCTAAAAATATTATCAATACAATGGTGATACTACAGAGACATGGGTGATACTACAGAGACATGGCATCACTACTCAAATCAAGTGACCGAAGTCACACAAATCGGAACCGTGATGGTCACGAGATACTGAACAACTCAAAGTCACAAACGAGTGAACCAAGTAACACAAAAATATGGGAATTCGAGCAAAGCCCAAGTCAGGAAAACAAACATCAACATCGAAATAAACTCGAACGCCCTAAGAGTGAAGTAGATGTGAGTGATAGTTCACTCACCTTGTTTGAAGCGGAGACGAACTCGAGAGAAGGAGTCGCAAGCACCAACATCACATTCGGCATAGATCCATCGAGTTCAAGTAATCCAAAATCAGCAAAGCAAAAGGAGCAAAGTACATACCGAAATCACAGAGGAACCCGATCCAAATTGAAGAGCCGTGAGCAAATCAGAGAATATTGAAGTCTACTATCGAGCGGCGCTTCAATTTGTACAAGCCTCAATTCCAGATTCGAAGGCAACAGAGGAACGAAAGCCTTAGCAAGCATCGAAAGAACGAGCGAGGCCAAGCCCTAAATTTCTCAGATCGAAGAAAAATAATCACCGTCATTTTCTTTTCAGAGCAAAAAGGAACGAGTTAGAGAACAAAAGAAATAGGGCCGGCTGGTCTAGATGATTATCACGGCAACAATGAGTATGGGCCACAATAGTTCTCTTTAAAGCCCGTTTCCATAATACGAAATTTTATTAAAAGAATTTCTACTCGATATAGAAACTCTACCAACCATTTTATAAAAGAACTTCAAATTGATTTTTGATTTCAATAAAAATTTACGAACGATTTAATCACCTAATGGTGATAATTAAATGCTATGAATTTGCGGGTTGTTACAATAGAGACAGTAGAAACTATCTCTTCAAAATTATAAATTAAAACAAACCTTATCAGCTGGACAGTTATAAAGTCCTGACCTTACAAATGCCGATAGGTATACTATATAATATAGCAGAAAATAAAATACTACGATAGGTGAATCTTCAGCTCCCCTTCATGATTTCCATAACACCGAATGCAACCTGGAAAAATACTCGGTCTGATCCAAGCATTAGAAATAAATAACACCCGGATAAGTCTGGAAATACCAGCGTGAGATAACTCGAATACGGGAAACATATACAAAAATTTTAAGAGACCACGCTGCTAACGCGGAATGAGTTTTTACTCACAAGAATAACATCCATACAGGCAAGAGAAGAAATAAATATCAAAAAATAAATCCAAATATGATTGAGCATAAATAATATTAAACCAGACTTGAAAGAATGGAAACAAATTGAGAAAAATCCAAACTAGATATAATGGATAGAACTAGTAAAATAGTCCAACTTGATAGAATGGACTAAATAACGTAACAGTTCAAAATTGATATGATGGGCTAAAAAAGGTAACAGTCCAACTTGATAGAGTGGACTAAATAAGGTAACAGTCCAACTTGATAGAATTGACTAAATAAACACTTAAATGCCGTGATGAGGAGTCGACTCTACTCATGGCAAACTAAAGCTAAAACAGATTCAAGCTTTTCAAATCAAATACGGAAAGGAAATTTTCCAACAAATGACAAGTAAGGTGCACCTCCTTGAAGTATACCTCTAGTAATATACTTTTGAGAAGCTCATTTACTCTGTGACACTTCTTGGACAATACCAAGCCAGACCCCCTAGACCTTACCGAGTATTTGAATATTTCCTCATCTAAGTGCACCACCGAATCTAAACTAGATGAGATGTGAAAATACCCTAATGGGAGCAACCCCACATAGCTTGGCTTCCTCTCGCGCTTTTGGTTTATTAATTTCCGACAAAGGATAGCAACGCTCGATGGAGCAATAAATCGTGCTAGAATGACGTTAATAAAGTAGCTGAAGTAACCGATAGTTGAGATACTAACTGTCGAGAATATAAAATGATCGTATATGAAAATTAAGTCTTGTATACTTATCACCACTCATTGAATTTCAAACATGTGCTTTTTCTTGGTTGACAATAATACCGGGCAAGTCAAGGTAGTGTTACCTCAAAATCATATCCAATGATTATTCTTAACTTTTGAAATAGCGACAAGTTTACTTCTTCGATGTTTAGTGCTAATTATACAAATAAATTGTTTCTATATAAGTGATTCGCTTTACAGAAATAATTTATTTCCATAACGAATCAAACTTTTACATTTAAAAACGAACTAAACTTTTTGGCATGATTTTCGTATTGGTAAAACATTTTTAGAATTAGTTCCAGATTGTTTAAACGTTAAGAGAATAATTTTTTTCCCAAGTGTGCGACCCCAAAAGCCTAAACCAATAGTAGACCGAACACCCAAAAGATTATCCAACTTAACATCCCAATAATCGAGTTCCAATTCCATTTTAACTTTAAAAACAATATTAATTATCTCGAATGATAATTAATCATACTTAAAATCAATTTAAATAAACAATTCATTATCTAGAATAAAATAGATAATTATTTCCAAACACTTTTATAACATGGGTAAATTAACTTTAAATTCTTTATTAAATTAGTTTATTAACTTTAAATTAGTTTATTAAAGCAATTTTTATTATATTGGTTAATTTACTTTAATCACCTTTATTAAATCAATTAATTTAAAAGATTTGTTAAATTCAAATAGTCATTAATTAAATTAATAATTAATCTCGAACATCATTAATTAAAATGATAAGTAATTCTAGATTCCCTTTATTAAAACAATTAACTTAGTTTAAAATAATAATAAATTAATCGGATTAATTAAATCCAAACTTCGTTAGTCAAATTGATTAATTAAAACATCATTCGTTAAAATGATTTATTTAATTATAAAACATCATTAATTAAAATGATTTAACTAAATTCCAAAAATCATTAGTTAAAACAATTAATTAAATTTAAAACAATCATTTATTAAAATAATTAATAAAATTCAATTATCATTATTTAAAATGATTTATTACTTCTAAATATCATTGATTAAAATGATCATTAATTTCAATTATCATAAATTAATTAATTAATTAATTAAACTCCATTATCATTAAATAAAATAAATAATTAATTAATTAACTCAAATAATCATTAGTTAAAACGATTAACTAAGTATAAACATCATTAACAAAAATGATTAATTCCATCTAAAGATAAACCAATTTTAATCATCATTTATTAAATTGGTTAATTAATCTCAAATTAATTAATTTAAAATATTAATTAATTTAAACTATCATTAACCAAAATGATTAATAAATTTTCCATATTCTTTTTAGCGGAAATACAAGCTCAAGTTCAAATGATAGGGTTTTGGGTTGAAATTTAATAAATGATGATATATCAAAAATCGCTATAACGACATTTAAACTATAAAAGGGAATATTAGTAATTAGTTTCAATAAACTATCAATAACATCATATGGGTGTAAATAAAATAATTTGTGGTCGAGAAACCCCTATTGGGTCTCTCTCCAGATTTTTTGTGCAAAATAATGGTTATCGATAATATAAATATAATCATATTGGTTTATAACGATCAAATTAATATGTCATCCATTTTCCAAACGAAAATTCAACCAGACAAGCAACCGGACAATTTTAACTACATCCAAACAATTAATATATTTATAACATCATTAATATGATATAATAAAATTAAATGTGAGTTAAACTCACATTGATTTTTATTTTCGTCGAATCGTCCCGATTTCAGACTAAAACCGAACGTACGTTCGATTTTAGCCTAAAATTTCACTTGCTCCAAATCCAACCAAACTAACTGTGTCGCAAACCTCTCAACGATGCGAGTCCAATGCAACAAACGGTGTTTGAATCCGACCTCGTATGAAGGAGTTATACAATTTAGAAGATCGACAAATTTAAAAATTAAAATTAAATAACTTTAAATGATTTACAACATTACCCTCCCACTGATCTTCCCCAATCAAACGAGAATGCACAAACACATGAACCCACTTCTTTGTGCATGAATTATCAGTGATACGGAGCTACGGTGCTCCGTTTATCGAATCGATTCCTCCATTGAACTCCTCTACTCGATCTCAACTCGCAAATACCCAAAAACAAAACACGACTCAACCAAACAAAATGCGACCTGGGCGAAAACGCGGCTATAGTGCAAATGTCACACTCCTCCAAAGACGACCGAAACTCACTGAAATCTCGCTCTCGAAGCTCCTTGACTCGACAACCGCAATGCCAACCTCGGTTCGCCCAAACGATGCTTCTATCCACAACTACCCTAAACCCTAGGTTGACTGGAATATCGGCCATCACCCAGACCATGACCGCACCTCCCAAAAAACATATCGAGGGAAGAACTCGTTGAATTGGAAATTTTAAGACTTGTTTCATGATTTTTAGTGGAGAGGTTCACTAGATTTTGAATTTAGAATAGATCGGCCATTCAATGCTTGGTGTTGTTTACTGGGAAGAAAATGAAAAGAGAGGGAAATATAGAAAGATAGCTTCACGTTGGATTACTTATTTTATAACTAGATAAAATATAAAAAAACAAAATGATTTTGTTTCTTTTTTTCAAAACAAAAGGAGTTCTCAAGCCGTCTAACATGTTCGTGCCATCAAATTGTCGTTCACATTTGAATTAACGATTTGATTTTTCAATGGTTTTTAAAAGAAATTTTTACAGTACCCAGCTACGCAATATTACATTCGAGGACGAACCACGGGTGACCGAAATAAAAATATAATCATGCACTAATATGCGACACGATCATAAAACAACTGTGAATTATATTGGTTGTTTTATTTTGTGAAATTTCCCAAATATCATCGTTTGCCGATAAATCGTCAAATGTATAATTTCAATATTTTCCCAAATTAAAAATTAGAGAAAAGTCATATAAATAAAATTAAAAATACGTTATCAAAAATTAAGTCGTTTTATTACAATTTGATTTCTTATTATTTATTCGAACCATTTGTTATTGTAATAAATTTGCAAAATGATTCACCATTATCATTTATTAATTATAAGTAGTTAAATAACACTATTAAATCTATTTAATTCATATTTAGTTCAACATTCAAATATTTAATTCTCAATTCAAATATTTAAATGATCACTATTTTTTTGAATTCCAGGTATTAAATTCCAAAATCCAATTGTTTAAATATTTAAAATTAAATAAACATTAAAATCAAATGGTAAGAATTTTAGGGTTGTTACAAGTATATACCCTATCTGATTCGACTATTCCATTTTGAATTTATCTCTCTAAGAAAACTAAAGATCCAAATACCCGACATTTATTTCAAAAACATTTTGAAATGAAACTCTATATTTTAATAATATAACATAACATACATATAGCCCGAGTAACTCCAAAATGATAAGGAACCAGGTATCACCAAATATATCATACTTTCCTTTACCAAGAAGAGTAATACTCAGGAGAAATGTTTTCCATCCGAACACATCACTTCCCCAATTTTAAGTTATTTTCGAGCCACTCGAACTAGTTAACTTAAAAATATTTCTATTTTTATTTCGAAATCTCATTTTTGAAATAATTTTTTATATTCTTCCAACAAAACATTTATCCCGAACTTACTTTGGGTTCATTCAGATTGAACTTATTTCAATTGTACAATGATAAAGAGAATAATTTACTAAGTGCACTACAACGTTCGCCTAGGCAAACATCTGATCGTCACTTAGAAGATTATTCTAATCATCACAAAACAATCAAGACTCATTCCCCCTAATCAATCCAAAGAAAATCACTTTTTACTTAAATTTTCATTCCCAAAATTTCATACTTGAACCAAAGTTGCTTTCAAATACTATTATTATTTTCAAAACCTTAAAAACCATTTTTCAAAAACATTGGGATTTTGGTCCTCTAGTTTTCATCCTAAATTTTTTTTAATTAAAAGACTTATCTTATTCAAAGGAAAGTACCTAAACATTTACACAATAGTCAATGCTCGATCTGGAGGAGCGTGTCTAACCAAACCCTATATGATAATAATAAATATTATTATTATCTCCTAACAACATCACCCCATAAATACCTATACTATTTTCAAAAATCATTCTTTTATATATAAAATACACCTTGGGTAAAATTATTTCATTTACCCTAATTTCAAAACAATACTTTGTCGGTTGTACTGGTTCAAGTGTTTGGGAATCCCTATCGATAAAGTTGGCCAAACGCATCGACCAAAATTCATATACCACTCATCCGATCAAACAACACAATATAAAACATTTTTATATTACTAAAAAATACGCGCTCTTATATAATATACACTCAAATTCATTCTAGGGTGTCACTTACCCTATATATAATGAATTTACCCCACCAAAGCCAAGGTTCTTGCTTATCCTTCAGCTATGATACCAAATGTAATGAATCTGATTTTTCACCCTCAAAAATCGACATTAATACATCCATTTTATCACATGCCGAACATTCAAGTGCCGGAAATACCGATCTGTTAGGGTGAAAGAAGAAGGTAGAAGATAGAAGAAAACTAAACAACACAGAATCTCACAATGCAACGGAATACCATATATTACTCACATAATGTTGTACAAAGTCATCTCAAAACCGATACATTAGAGTTACACTAATACAATTCTAACCTAGTACTGTTATAAAAGCCGGTCCTCATACATCAGATGTAGAGTACATAATATACATCAGAAACAAGTAATAAATATCTATCGATGAAGCCTCCTGCTCCAAGCTCCTCTAAGTGCATCTATAGAAAACCTGGACTGCTTGGCTGCTCATAAAAATTTGAGCACCCAAGAGTTTTAGGGAAAGAAATAAAACTCTGGGTCAGACATGGGTCTGGTGTGAGTAAACTCAAAGCAACTGAATCATTACTTTTCAAAACACTTTTAAAATCAAAGGTATCTCGTAAGACCACACTGCACATAAACATGGACGGGTTTTTACCATACGATAACCAAAACCACTTTTATATAAAAATCCTGTGATAATATAGTAGTGTCTAAGTACAAATACTTATTAAAATAGACGAAATTGTTACATTAATTAAATTCCAGAATACTAGGCCCTACAATTAAAACCCTAAGGCACGTATTGGAGATTGGATTCCATAATATGACAAGGTAAGGAACTACCTTCCGTAGGTACATCTCTAGATAAATGCAATGGGTCTGACAAGAACATCTTATACCCCTGCTATACAGGACTGGCCTACCACTTGACTAGTAGTACCGAATATGATCATCCTTCCATTAATGGGCCCCGAAGCATACAAATGAGAGATAATAACCGATCAAGATTTAGAATTACCATACCCTACTTGGGAGCGACCCACTTGGCCCTGCTACATGCCCGATTTTTGTCATTTCCCAGGTGATGAGGTTCGAGGCTATGTTTTACCTTTTGAATAGCAATTCCACTTGGAATACTAACACTGCCCTCCAGGCTTCAATGCAAGGCTAGCATTCATCCATATAAGTACGTTCTGGGACTAAACGAAACTTAAGGCACTATTCCTATTACATCCATTATGGGAAATCCCTCACATGAAAAAAAGAAAATAGTCCTTGCACTTCAAAACTCCATCTTCGATTCCATGCTTTAAGATGTCTTCATTTCGAAATGCTTGAGTTGAATCAAAGTGGTTTTCGGATAACATATCCAATCCCAGTCTCTTCGAAACAACTTTCGATATTTTCGGTAAACTCAACCCTGGTTCTTTAGGAAATAAACTGACAAAAGATAAGAGCGGAGTTCACCTCCTAACCGTTTATGGATGGATTTCCTTATCATTTATCCTAGAAGAACGAAATGAGTTTATAAGTATAGTATAACACCTTCGACGGTAACTGTACCATATAAATATCATGTTTCTCCTAGATATTTCCAAAGTTAGGTTTTGGTCCAGATTTGATAGTCGGCTATTTAACTATCAATTTATAAAAACAATCAAACATTGATTCCATTCCATATTGGATCCTTTAATCCTTTATTAATTAAACTTTAATTAATAAAATCACTTTATAAACCTGATCAAACCAAACCTCTTACATTCCTTTTTACTTGAAAAATGCAATATAAGTATTTACCAAACATTTTGGAAATTCCATTTCCTCAAAATACCATATTAAATGGCCAAACAATTCCCTTTCAAAAACATCACCTCCTATAAAAACACATTTACTTATTCCTTATAAAAATTCTTCTATAAGTTCAATTCACATTTCAAACCACTTAAAAGTTTTCAAACTAGATTTAAAACTTCTTTAAAAAATTTCTAAAATGATTTATAAAATCTCATTCTATTTTAAAACTACTTAAAAATCTTCCTTTATAATTTCTTTATAGAATCTCCTTTATAAAATATCATTTTCAAGATGTCCTTTGAAAATCACTCTAGGTAAAACTTTTTATTTCATAAACCCCTTTTTATAAAAAAGATATTATTTAAAAATAACTTTATAAAATAATAATAAAATTTGAATATCATTTATAACCATTAAACCCAAATTGATTTAAGAATTAAAGTTAATTCAAAAACATACTTTAATAATTCGAAAAAAGGCTTAATAATCCCAATGGTACTAATTTAAGTTTCCATTCAATTTTAATTCCAATTCACTTAACAGTTATTTACATAGGTCAACATATATGTAAATACAACTCATATCCAAAACAGGGAATAACATGTCAATATGAACTAATTATCATATACATATCCAAATAACATAATAGCATGATGGTGATTTGTTCTACTAAACAGATGTCCAAACAATTCAATCTATTCATAGAAGAACGGGGATTTATTCTACTAACATATGTCCACACAAACAAACCAACAATCAATTTATAGCAGAATGGGGATTTATTCTACTAACACATGTCCAAAAAACCAAACAAACAAACAATCAATTTATAGCAGAACGGGGATTTATTCTGCTAACACATGTCCAAACAACACAATGACCTACATTATAACTCATTCACAGTTATATAGTTTCTTAATGGTATCAACACTTAAATCACTTGTATTCAAAACCATCTTTGAAAAAGAAGTACCTTAAAACAATTTTACTTTTGCAAACCAAAAGACTTAATACTTTTAAACACTTTTAAAAATAATTAATTATAAGTTAAATCCTTATTTAAATCATAATTAATTTTAATCGAATCTTAACTTAATTTAATTAAATAGCTAACAGTATTTAACTATTAATTCAATCTAATTTAATCCTTTAGTAATTATTAAATAATTAACTAAACCTTTATTAATAATTGAATATTAATTAATCTCAATTAATTAATTAAATAATCTTTAATTAAACTTAAATAATAAATTAAACCTTTAAAAAATAATTTATTATAAATTAAACCTTAATTAATTTATAATTTAAAAATAATTTAACACTTGATCAATAATTAATCATATATTTAAATAATAGTTAGTTAAAAATAAATCATATACTTAACTCATAATTAACTAACTTAATTAATAATTAATTAAAATAAATATTAACTTTAAAAGATAATTAATTAACAACTAACCTTTAATTAATAAAAGTTCATAACCCTTGTTTAATCCTTAATTAATTATTAATTATCATAACATAATTAATTAAAATTTTTTTATTAAATTCTTAATTTACCTTTTAAAATATCATTATTTAGTTTATAAACCATTTACAAAACAATTTGAAGTATAAAAACCAAACTTTGCGAAAACCGAATTTTTAAACGAACTGCATTCATAGTGACTATCGCTATGGATACCCATAGTTTCCAAATTGTTGCTCACTAACTCTTCCATTTACTAATTTTACTTACTAACTTTCCATATCACTTCTAATTCCAAGCCAAAAATCATAATTTATAACCAAAACACCACTTAAATAAACAATTCAAAGTTCTAATGCTAAACCACAAATTAGCACACACATATACATCCAAACCAAACCATAATACAAATAATAACATCACAAATACAACCATATAACAACCATATATATAAATATAAATTCTTTCCCAAAAAGTTAAGGAATTCACTCACCGAAGGCTATCCAAACTTTCGCTGACTTGAGTACGACCTAGCACTTTCATTCCTAAGCAAAAAGATGGAGTCTTGAATCCTAAATGTATAAAGTAGGCTATGCCATGGATGAACAAGGAAGTAAGACATCTTTTGGTAATGTAGAGCAATTTCGGAGAAACATCGATTTCTCAATAATAAACTCAAAAATAGGTCATTTTACAACTGATTTTTTGGCTATCTACTCGTGGAATTTCCAAAAGCACTTAAAATGGAAGTTATTGGAATTTAATTTCTCTATCATTTCAAAACAAAATGACTCATTTTAGATTAGTTTGGAAGAAGCTATGATCAAAAGAAGAAGGGTAATTTTCGGACTTGAAATTCTAGGTGAAAAATTGCTTTGGAAAGATTGGGTATTTTGACATAGCTATGCTAGAAATTTGAAAAAATGATAAACTAGAATGTTGTAGCCATTAAAATTTCACATGGTTTCAAAAAAAAACCTCCATTTGAGTTAGAAATGAGGAAGAAAAGTTTGGTGGAAAGAGGATGAAAAATGGAGAAACATATGGCTATTTATAGGCAAATTTTCTGTGTCATCATTATATCTAGTCACATCACAAATCTTTTATAATATATATAATTATATTTATTCACATCACCTTTATATGTATATAATTATGTTTAGTCACATCACTTTCTTTTATATATATAATTATTATGTTTAGTCACATCACCTTCTTTATATATATATAATTATTATGTTCGGTCACATCGCTTTCTTTTATATATATAAGTTTAATTATTAATTAAATAAGTCATGACAAGAGATAATTATGGTTAATGATTGCAAAATCTAAGATGTGACAATACTTAATATATATATATTTATTTATTTAAAAAAAATGTTTTTTATTTTTAAAACTATGTCTTTTCACAGCACTTACTAATCTAAATTAATATAAGATAATTTATATCTAAGTGTATTATTATCTAGTTAATTAACTCTTGTATATATGTACATATAGCGCACAAAGACGAACAACGTTCCCGATAACTTTCCAGTGTCGAAAGGTCGAAATTTCAGAAAACGTTCTTTGGTCACATTTTCTATTTTTCTACGAACTATTTAATTTGGTAAACAAATTTTGAAAATGATTTGACAATCATTATTAGTTAATTAAAATGAGTTTATTTTCATTATAAAACTTATATATTGAATATTTAAAATTAATTAAATATTCACTAAGCAAAGCAGTGAAATTCCGGGTCGTTACAATATTTCATTAATTAAATCTTATTTAATTAATTTTTATTAATTTTATATTAGTATGCCAATACAACTTTTATATTGGACATATCTACTATAACCTTTATACTGTAACACATATATCTTATATATGTGTATTTTTATTTAATTAATTAACCATTAATTAATTTATTAATTAAACAATTTTAATTAAATTATATTAATTTCAAAAATTTATCTTATATACATACATGTATGCTTATGTTATATTAAACACTATAAAATAATATAACATATATCAACATATATAATACATGCATATAAGTATTAATTAACTCATTTAATTAATTTATATTATTAATCTTATTAATAATTTTAAATTTCGAAATTAATATTTACATAGTTTCAAACATTTTGAACTTTTTCATTACATTTTAAAACATTATAAAAATATACGTTATGTTATAACCTTTTATAGTAAACATGTTTTTATTTTAAATTTAACTTTTAAATTTAAAATGATGTCTTCATTTTCAAAACTAATTTGAAAATTAGCCCAAGGTCCAATTCAATGGGCCTTTTCTATTAGGGGCAACCTTTGGGCTCACATCACCTTTCATGTAACGACCCGTATTTTTACGGATCGAAACATCGTAAAACAGTTGACATTTGGTCGCATTGTTGATAAGTCGTCCAGAGTCTAAGTCTTAGGTCGTATGAGAGTTTGGAGCGACCTAAGGAAGTTGGCGAGTTAAGGGGTAGATGACTTAGTGAAGTGGAGCGACCTAAGGATTGGAATGACCTAAGAAGTTAGGTCGTGTAATAGTTAGGTCGAGTGAGCGACCTAAGAGAGTGAGCGACCTATAGGAGTTAGCGACCTATAGGAAGTTGGCGACCTAAGAGAGTGAGCGACCTATAGGAGTTAGCGACCTATAGGAAGTTGGCGACCTAAGGTTTGAGTGACTTAAGGATAGGCAGCGACCTAAGAGAGTTAGCGAGTTAGCGTAGTTAGGTCGTTAGACGACCTAAGGAGTTAGGTCGTATCCTGGCTAAGTTGGTTAGGTCGCGTGTGTGTGTTAGGTCGCAGGTTTGTTAGGTCGTAGGTCGCGGATGTGCGTAGGTCGTTGGATCTGTTAGGTCACATGGATGTGCATTCGTTAGGTCGCGAGGAAGCGCATCTGGGTTAGGTCGTAGGTCGCTTGGGTGCGCTGATGCGCTAAGTCGTTAGGTCGTAGAAGCGCATCTGGTTAGGTCGTGGGAGTGCGCATATGTTAGGTCGTAGGTCGCGTAGAGACTTGGGGTTGTTAGGTCGAAGATTTTAGGTCGTAGGGTTTTTAGGTCGTGGACGACCTAACTCCGAGCGAACGACCTAAGGAGATTTCTGCCTATAAATAGGAGGGTTTTTCTTCATTTTTGGGATCCGGATTTCGAAGCGACGAAGTGCTGCCATTTTGAGAGTTCGACTTCTACACTTCTTCACTTCTTTTCTCCACTCTAATCTTGTGATTCCTTCCATCCAAATCGAAGATCCAAGAGCTTAGATTGAAGATCTTCATCCATCGAAGAAAGATTTCATCGTTTGAAGCTGATTTGTGATAGATCGAGTTAGATCCTTCACTGTCCAGATCTGAAGTGTGTTGCTTTTGGGGTATTTAGGTGATTATCTCTCACACGGATCCAAAGGAGTATATTAGATCGTTGGTTTGATTTTGTGTTAAAGTAGAGATTTCCATGCATTTTTGTAAACTTAAGTGTAGATCTATTGTTCATTATGACTTGACATCCATTTTACTACATGTTAACCTATGCAAGTTCATTCCTCAAGATTATAAAGATATTGCTTATGTTTTCATGCTTGTTAGACTTTAGACTCTTTATTTACGAAATTGCCATTATTGTCATAATTGTTCCTTAGATCATATTTGAATGCTTGATTACTTGGATTAATGTTTGACTTGATTGATTGCTATGAATTAGATGATTGATGATTTGATTTAGACAAGATGGTCAAAGATGATTCAAAAGCTAAGGGAAAGGCTCTTGAATTGGGAAAGCTGCTCGTGGCATATGTAGCGGATGATGAAGCTCATATTGATAGATTTGATGATGATGTTGAGATGAAGCTTTGCTATGATGATTTTGAGGCGAAGTATGATATGAGATAGCCTTGGTGTAATCCAGACGGGATCAATCCAAGCAGATTGATAACTCAGTGAAATGGTTCGAGTTTGAGGATAATGGTTTGCTCGGGAGGCGCCTGAGCTTGTATGGAAATAGTCGTCGAGGAGGATGACTAGAAAGCTGAGATCTCATTGTGGTTGAAGGTTCTAGCATGCTCAAAGCAAGAGTACGTTGGGCAGATTCGATAGTCCCTGAAGGCTACTGATTGGTAGTCGAGTACTCTGGGCAGATTCGATAGTCCTAGGCATGGGTCACGATGACGTGCAGAGTTATGTCTAGAACCGGGGATTCCATTAGCCCTTGACGGACGGATGAAATAAAGAGCCGGTCATTCAATTAACGATGATATCGAAGCAACGATAACAGTGATAGCCAGAGTCATGGATGTTTGGTTGTATCGTCATTCGGTCTCAAGAGCGGTATTTTCTGGGTGCTTATCTGATCTTGGTTTAGGACTTGGGGGTTTGTGCTTGGAAAACATCGCCCTTGACTCGAGTGATAATTGTTTTACTTTAATTGTATGCTTTGCTATGTTTGCTTTACTTAGTGTGTGTCTGGGGGCTATCATTGTAGAAAGAGGTGGAGTGGGAGGGTTGGATTCCTATTCCTTTTTCCTTTATGCTCTTTTGGTATGTTGTTAGTTAATTTACCGCTCACTAAGACTGTTGTCTGACTCAAGGCTTTATGTTTTAACTCTTTTTGCCTTGGGTTGTTCGTCCATTTTGGGACGGGCAGACTAGGTAGCAGGTGACAGGTGCTGTTCTTGCTTTCCACGGTGCTGATGTCGAAGACGAGCTGGAGGCTTGCATATTATCTTCTTACTATATGTACTGGGTGTTCTGCTGCTTGTATATTCTCTGAGTGTTATGTAGTGAGGCTTGATGTATTGACTATTCAGATGTTTGTATTCAACTATTATGAAGTTTTATTGATGAGATTCTATTCTGTGAAGCTTCACTATATATATATTCTATTGTATTTTGTCCATGCGCTGTGAGTAATACGATAGATTATGCTGTTTTAATTTACCCTGGTAATCGTCCATGGCTGCCTAGCACACTTTACAGCGCACTATCTCTAGGTTCGATGCGGGGGTCATGGGCGGTCGTCACATTTGGTATCAGAGCTTTGGTTAATCGATTTTACCCAACGCTCGCTGACGTAACTACGTATGAGAGACGTAATTTTATTTTGATGGATGATTACTATATATAATATAGTAGCTTAGTAGAGTTTGAGTCCTTTATGCAGTTGTTTCTCTAGGTGTGCTAATCATTCCTTTTTATAGATATTAAGGATGAGTCGAAGAGGGAGACCAGCTGCTAGGGAAGGCCGTGCTGCTGAGGGGGCTGTTGATTATGCAGCTATGTTCGAAGCTATGATGACTTCGATCATGAGAAGGATACCAGTTCTGGGGACAGCAGTAGATGTTGGAGTTCAAGTCCAAACTCCGAAACCAGTGGATTTTGCTAAGTTGTGTAAAGACTATGCTGCTCTTGGAGGAAAGGTTTTCTTGGGAACAGAATCAACCATTGAAGTCCAGAGGTGGATAGATGCTTGTAGAAGGATCTTTGGTGATTTGGGAATTGAGGATGCAACTAAGAGGAAGTTAGCATCAAGACAGCTTCAAGGGAGAGCTTCTGATTGGTGGAACTCTATCACCATTGATACTCCGAAGGAAGAGATTACTTGGGAGCAATTCCAAACTAGATTTGAAGCTAAGTTCATTTCTACAGCTCAGAAGTCTGTTCTGTTCAAGAAGTTTGTGGAGCTCAAGCAAGGTGGAAGATCAGTTCTTGAGTATGTTTCTGAGTTTGAAGCTTTGTCCATGTATGCTCGGTCGTATATTGAATCTTCGTATCAGAAGAATGAGAAGTTTGTGACAGGCTTGGACAGTTATCTTGGGAGGCAGTTGGTGGATCATTTGGACGATCCATTTGAGAAGCTTGTAGAGAAGGCTCTTAGGCATGAGAATCTGTTTCCTAAAGAGGGATCTGTTGTTGCTGTGACCAAGGAAGAGGTTAAACCACAGCAGGGTGGAAACAAGAAGAGGAAGCAACAGCAACAAAAGGGTAGGATGGCCAGAAGAAGCCGAAGGGCGAAGTGACCTGCTTCAATTGTCAGCAGAAGGGCCATTTCTTTTTAGATTGCAAGAATCCAAAAGTACCGGTGAAGTGCCACAACTGTGACAAGCTGGGGCATGTTAGGAGGAATTGTGCAGAGCCGTGGAAGGACAAGCAGATTGTGCAAGCTTATGCTTTGGGGGCTGTTCCATCATCTTCAAAAGCTCCTACCGTTGAAGAGAAGGGAAAGAGTGTGGTGGTTCAAGGTACTCTCTCCATTTGTGGTGTTCCAGTTAGAGTGTTATTTGATACTGGGGCGTCGCATTCTTTTGTTTGTAGTGAACTTGTAGGCCGGTTGGGTTTAGAACCAGATATCGTTGATAGGCCATTGGTTGTGACTAATCCAGTCGGGGGTTTGTCTTGTTTGTGTATGCTATGCCGTGGTCTGATTGTATCAAGTCATGATTGCTCTTTTGTTTGTGATTGTTTTGTTCTGAACTTTGCGGGGTTCGGAATTATTTTGGGTATGGACTGGCTTAGGAAGTATGCGGCAAAGGTTGATTGTGATAGGTTGGAGGTGACAGTCAAGAATGTGGAGGGGCGAAAGATTGTGATACGATGTAAGCATGAAGAAGGCGTCTTCATGAGCTTCATGTATTCGCTGGTTGTTCCACGGGATGGACTGTCATCTGTGCCAATCGCTAATGGATTTGAGGATGTCTTTGACGAGGTCAAAGGGTTACCGCCGCATAGAGAGATCGAGTTTCGTATAGATCTAGTTGAAGGAGCCAGACCTGTTGTGATGCCTCTTAGGCGGATGGCGCCTAGGGAACAGCAGGAGTTGAAGGTGCAGGTTGATGATCTTTTACAGAAAGGATTCATTCGGTGTAGTGTGTCCGAATGGGGTGCACTAGTTGTGTTCGCAACTAAAGCAGATGGATCGTTAAGGTTGTGTGTAGATTATCGTGAGCTGAATAAGGTGACTAAGAAGAATAAGTATCCATTGCCGAGAATAGATGACTTGTTTGATCAGCTTCACAAAGCTAAGGTGTTTTCTCAGATGGATTTGGCTACGGGATTTCACCAGTTAAGAGTGGCTAAGGATAGTGTGCCGAAGACTGCTTTTAGGACACCATCCGGTTTCTTTGAGTGGCTGGTAATGCTGTTTGGATTGACTAATGCGCCAGCATATTTTGTGGATCTTATGAATCAGAGATCAGTTGAGTAAGTTCGTGCTAGTGTTCGTGGATGATATTTTGATTTATTCCAGAACTGAAGAAGAGCACAAGACGCACTTGCGTATTGTTTTGGAAATATTACGGAAACATCAGCTAAGGGCTAAGTTTTCGAAGTGTCACTTCTGGAAGAGTGAAGTGAGGTTCTTAGGCCATGTTATCTCTGGAAATGGAATAGCGGTTGATCCCGCCAAGGTGGCAGCAATCCAGGATTGGGTTAGACCTAAGAATGCATCTGATGTGAGAAGTTTTCTTGGATTAGCAGGATATTATCGTCAGTTTATCAAGGACTTTTTCAAGGTGGCTGCACCATTGATAGGATTGACGAAAAAGAACCAAGTATTCAGATGGGATGCTAAGTGTGAGCAAGCTTTCGGAATCTTGAAAGAGCGACTGACAAGCGCTCCTGTTTTGACTATTCCAAGTGGGAATGATGAGATGGTGGTTTACACCGATGCATGTGGTACAGGACTTGGAGCAGTGCTAATGCAGAGGGATAAAGTTGTTGCGTATGCAAGTCGACAACTGAAGCCGCATGAAAGGAATTATCCGACTCATGATTTGGAGTTGGCAGCAATTGTATTTGCTCTGAAGATGTGGAGACATTATCTATTGGGAGTTCGATTTGAGTTGTTTACAGATCATAAGTCGTTGAAGTATCTTTCCTCCCAAAAGGATTTGAATCTTCGGCAGCAACGAGTGGCTAGAGTTTTTGGCATCATATGATTTTGGTATAGCTTATACTCCGAGAAAGGGTAACGCAGTGGCAGATGCGTTAAGTAGAAGACATGCAGGATTGGGAGCCATGTTTTCAGAATGGAAGAATCTCGAGTATTTAGCTGGATTTGACTTCAGGCCTAGATGCGAATTGGAACCTGAGATGTTGGCAAACTTATCGATAAGACCGACTCTTGTGGAAAGAATTGGCGAGAGCCAAAAGCGAGACGATAAGCTTGTCAAGATTCTCTGTGATTTAGAATTTGGATTGGACCCAGAAAAGGATAAAGGATTCGAGGTCGATCGAGAGGGTTGGCTTCGGAAGCAAGGACGACTAGTTGTTCCCGATATCGATGAATTGAGGAATGAAGTTCAGAGGGAAAGTCATCACTCGAAGTTGACAATTCATCCAGGTGGAAATAAGATGTATCAGGATATGAAGAGAACCTATTACTGGGAAGGTATGAAGAAGGATGTTGGAAATTTTATTTCCAAGTGCATGAACTGCCAGTTGGTAAAAGCCGAACAGAAGAAGCCAAGTGGATTGCTTCAGCCGTTAGAAGTTCCTACATGGAAGTGGGAGCAAGTATCGATGGATTTTATTGATGGGTTACCTAGAACAAGAACGGGAAATGAAGGGATTTGGGTCATTATAGATCGTTTGACTAAGAGTGCAAGATTCATTCCTGTTCGATCGACTAGGACTGCATTAAAGTTTGTTGAGTTATATGTTAAGTGAATAGTTCGATTCCATGGTATTTCGAAGAGTATAGTGAGCGATCGAGACCCATTGTTCACTAGTGGATTTTGGAAGAGCTTCCAGGAAGTTTTGGGAACCGAGTTGTGTTTGAGTACAGCTTATCACCCTCAAACAGATGGTCAGACTGAGAGAGTCAACTGAGTTTTGGAAGATCTCCTCAGAGCTTGTGTTTTGGATTTCGGAGGATCATGGGAAGATCACCTTCATTTGGTGGAATTTTCGTATAATAACAGTTACCAGTCAAGCATTGGTATGGCACCGTATGAGGCATTATATGGAAGACCGTGTAACTCTCCGACATGTTGGTTAGAGACAGGAGAAAAGTTGATACTTGGGCCAGAAATGATTCGACAGACTTCAGATTGCATAGAGATCATTCGGCAACGAATGAAGGCAGCCCAAGACCGTCAGAAAAGCTATGCCGATAAGCGTCGTAAGGATTTGGAATTCGACGTAGGTGATATGGTTTTTGTGAAGATTTCTCCACTGAAGAATGTTATTCGATTCGGGAAGAAAGGAAAATTGACCCCGAGATTTGTTAGACCATTTCCGATCACCGAGCGAATTGGAAAGCTCGCCTATAGATTGGAGTTACCAGAAAAGATGTCGGGGTGCACAGTGTTTTTCATGTATCGTATCTACGGAAGTATGTGCACGACTCAAATACAGTGGTTTCTGCTGATAGCTGTGAAGATTTCGAAGTTGATCCAGTCGATAAGAGACCTCGTAAGCCGGTTCGTGTTGTGGAAACCGACACGAAACAGCTTAGGAGGAAGGTAGTTAAGTTGCTCAAGATACAATGGAGTGATGATGATAACGACTGTACATGGGAGGTGGAAGAGAGGATGAAAGCAGCTCATCCTGAAATCTTCAAGGTATGGCCCTAAGGTGTCGTGTCATCTAACGACATTGTAACTTGTTCTAAGTTTTAGAATTCTGCATGCTAAGCTAGAATTGGATGCATGGATTGTTGATTGCTATGGATGGTAGGCATGCAGAATAGTCGTTGATTGCTCTGTTTGTTTGGAATTTTGTGGGCGAAATTCCTAAGGGGGGAAGAATGTAACGACCCGTATTTTTACGGATCGAAACATCGTAAAATAGTTGACATTTGGTCGCATTGTTGATAAGTCGTCCAGAGTCTAAGTCTTAGGTCGTATGAAAGTTTGGAGCGACCTAAGGAAGTTGGCGAGTTAAGGGGTAGACGACTTAGTGAAGTGGAGCGACCCAAGGATTGGAACGACCTAAGAAGTTAGGTCGTGTAATAGTTAGGTCGAGTGAGCGACCTAAGAGAGTGAGCGACCTATAGGAGTTAGCGACCTATAGGAAGTTGGCGACCTAAGAGAGTGAGCGACCTATAGGAGTTAGCGACCTATAGGAAGTTGGCGACCTAAGGTTTGAGCGACTTAAGGATAGGCAGCTTCCTAAGAGAGTTAGCGAGTTAGCGTAGTTAGGTCGTTAGACGACCTAAGGAGTTAGGTCGTATCCTGGCTAATTGGTTAGGTCGCGTGTGTGTGTTAGGTCGTAGGTCTGTTAGGTCGTAGGTCGCGGATGCGCGTAGGTCGTTGGATCTGTTAGGTCGCATGGATGCGCATTCGTTAGGTCGCAAGGAAGCGCATCTGGGTTAGGTCGTAGGTCGCTTGGGTGCGCTGATGCGCTAAGTCGTTAGGTCGTAGAAGCGCATCTGGTTAGGTCGTGGGAGTGCGCATATGTTAGGTCGTAGGTCGCGTAGAGACTTGGGGCTATTAGGTCGAAGATTTTAGGTCGTAGGGTTTTTAGGTCGTGGACGACCGAACTCCGAGCGAACGACCTAAGGAGATTTCTGCCTATAAATAGGAGGGTTTTTCTTCATTTTTGGGATCCGGATTTCGAAGCGACGAAGTGCTGCCATTTTGAGAGTTCCACTTCTACACTTCTTCACTTCTTTTATCCACTCTAATCTTGTGATTCCTTCCATCCAAATCGAAGATCAAATCGAATTGATTGAAGATCTTCATCCATCGAAGAGAGATTTCATCGTTTGAAGCGGATTTGTGATAGATCGAGTTAGATCCTTCGCTGTCCAGATCTGAAGTGTGTTGCTTTTGGGGTATTTAGGTGATTTAGTGAGTGGTGATTATCTCTCACACGGATCTAAAGGAGTATATCGGATCGTTGGCTTGATTTTGTGTTAAAGTAGAGATTTCCATGCATTTTTGTAAACTTAAGTGTAGATCTATTGTTCATTATGACTTGACATCCATTTTACTACATGTTAACCTATGCAAGTTCATTCCTCAAGATTATAGAGATATTGCTCATGTTTTCATGCTTCTTAGACTTTAGACTCTTTATTTACGAAATTGCTATTATTGTCATAATTGTTCCTTAGATCATATTTGAATGCTTGATTACTTGGATTAATGTTTGACTTGATTGATTGCTATGAATTAGATGATTGATGATTTGATTTAGACAAGATGGTCGAAGATGATTCAAAAGCTAGGGGAAGGGCTCTTGAATTGGGAAAGCTGCTCGTGGCATATGTAGCGGATGATGAAGCTCATATGGATAGATTTGATGATGATGTTGAGATGAAGCTTTGCTATGATGATGATGAGGCAAAGTATGATATGAGATAGCCTTGGTCTAATCCAGATGGGATCATTCCAAGCAGATTGATAACTCGGTGAAATGGTTCGAGTTTGAGGATAATGGTTTGCTCGGGAGGCGCCTGAGCTTGTATGGAAATAGTCGTCGAGGAGGATGACTAGAAAGCTGAGATCTCATCGTGGTTGAAGGTTCTAGCATGCTCAAAGCAAGAGTACGTTGGGCAGATTCGATAGTCCCTGAAGGCTACTGATTGGTAGTCGAGTACTCTGGGCAGATTCGATAGTCCTAGGCACGGGTCACGATGACGTGCGGAGTTATGTCTAGAACCGGGGTTTCCATTAGCCCTTGACGGACGGATGAAATAAAGAGTCGGTCATTCAATTAACGATGATATCGAAGCAACGATAACAGTGATAGCCAAAGTCATGGATGTTTGGTTGTATCGTCATTCGGTCTCAAGAGTGGTATATTCTGGGTGCTTATCTGATCTTGGTTTAGGCCTTGGGGGTTTGTGCTTGGAAAACATAGCCCTTGACTCGAGTGATAATTGCCTTACTTTAATTGTATGCTTTGCTATGTTTGCTTTACTTAGTGTGTGTCTGGGGGCATCACTGTAGAAAGAGGTGGAGTGGGAGGGTTGGATTCCTATTCCTTTTTCCTTTATGCTCTTTTGGTATGTTGTTAGTTAATTTACCGCTCACTAAGACTGTTGTCTGACTCAAGGCTTTATGTTTTAACTCTTATTGCCTTGGGTTGTTCGTCCATTTTGGGACGGGCAGACTAGGTAGCAGGTGACAGGTGCTGTTCTTGCTTTCCACGGTGCTGATGTCAAAGACGAGCTGGAGGCTTGCATATTATCTTCTTACTATATGTACTGGGTGTTCCGCTGCTTGTATATTCTCTGAGTGTTATGTAGTGAGGCTTGATGTATTGACTATTCAGATGTTTGTATTCAACTATTATGAAGTTTTATTGATGAGATTCTATTCTGTGAAGCTTCAGTATATATATATTCTATTGTATTTTGTCCATGCGCTGTGAGTAATACGATAGATTCTGCTGTTTTAATTTACCCTGGCAATCGTCCATGGCTGCCTAGCACACTTTACAGCGCACTATCTCTAGGTTCGGTGCGGGGGTCATGGGCGGTCTTCACATTTCAGGCCAGGCAGGTAACCAGGTAGGACAGGGTACTTATTTACTCAATTCCAATTCTGGACATCAGCTTTCTAGACACCGTACTAAGTGCCCAAGCTTAATTAGTTAGCCCTAACTTGACTAATTTAGACCGTATAGGCTGTAACGACCCCGGATTTTAATTTAATTTAAATTGATAATTAATTGAATTTTTGAATTAAAATTGTATTATTAATTGCAAATTGAAGCGAGTTTCCCGAATTCAAATTGAATATATATATTAAATCGTATAAATATAAAAATATGGGAATTTGACACAAGTATAAAATAAATAATTTTGAATTTATAATTGATAAAAGTAGAAATAAAAACAAATATATATATATCTTAATCTTATGTTAATAAATCAATACAAAATATTACACATAGAATAGACTACAAAAATAATAAAAGAAAATAAAATAAAAGTTCACTTATATTATATGATAATAAGATTTAAGAAAAAATATATATAAGATAAATTATGAAAGAAAATAAGTGTATGAAAGTTTTGTACAAAGTAATAAGACAACGCAAAGAAAACATTAATAGGTATATTACCAGAAAAATAAAGCAAACAATTATATATTCATGAACACTTGTAAAAAAATGAAGAAACAAACATATACATTCAAAAAGAAATACAAATATATAAAGTGTGAAGCTTGCTAAGGAAGCCACCAATTATCTCAAACATGTACAGTCGAAAAAAAAGCAAATATATAAGTTGTACAAACCATTAATGTAGCCACCATTAATCACTTCAGCCTCAAAACCAAAGAAAAAAATCTCTGATAGTTTTGTACCAAAACCATATCACCTGTACAAAATAACATACCCTGTATACTTCATTTCCATATATCAACTTTTCTCATTCCAGTTTCGTTCCATTCTAAGCTATGAAAACTGAAAGTAAAATACCATTTAAATCTGAAAACAAAGCTTCAACTTAAAGCAACAACTAGAAGATTGAAGAAATGATTTTAAAGCAAGCAAAGTTCAAGCCTCATTCAAACAGCAACTCTGTTCTTTCTTCTGGTAGAAACCACTGTGAGTATCCTATGTTTTAAAACTTAAAAACTTGAATCTGTCACATGGATGTATCTGTGAATAAGTGTGATATATATATGTATGGTTTTCTGAATATATTTCAACCTGGAAGTATGTGTACAGGTTATTGTTTATATATATCCTCTGTTTTGAAAATTTAAACACCAGACTTGATTCAAAAAATCATTTTCTATTGATCTACTTGCTATTTGAACTTTGTGTTAAAACAAAAATTGTTTGTTATAGCCTATATTTAAGAATAAAATTTTATTCGAGTCAAAAAAATTTGTTAATATTTATGGAAATCAAGAAAACTGAACCAAACTTTAA
Organism: Allium fistulosum; assembly: GCA_030737815.1. Lineage (NCBI taxonomy): Eukaryota > Viridiplantae > Streptophyta > Magnoliopsida > Asparagales > Amaryllidaceae > Allium > Allium fistulosum. Next base: position 941,959,650 of record CM060905.1, on the reverse strand, counting down.
ATGAGTGAAATTTCAAACATTTTAATTTAAAGATTCAGGTATGCAATTTGAATTTGCATACTTAAACATGATTTTTAAAGTTAAGATCATAGTTTTTAGAGTCAAGATTGAGGAGCAGTTTGGGTTAACTCGAATTGCATTCTTTTGGGAAATTCTGGTAATCTCGTCGATGGGGGAGATTGTGGTTCTCTCCGTGGTAGTGGAGTGATCGGTGGTTGTAGGAACAATACTGTGCTGGTAGGTAGTTGATCGTGGTGGCGACGGCGAGTGTTCTAAGTTTCTAAACCTAGTTTTGTCGAGTATGAAAGTTTTGATTCGTTCGTCATCTACGTTTGATCGAGTACTTCGTGGCTTTGGGTGATGGTAGAGGGGAGGTTGACGAAGTGGTGACCGGAGTTTCAGAAGCTCTAGTGGCCTGTGGTGGCGAGGTGATCGGGTTTTGGTCATTGAACTTCGTTCTAGATTTTGAGTCGAATTCTTCGTTTTCGATTTCGTGGGAAATTCGATGATCTGGGTGGTAAAAAGGGGTAGGTAGGTGTTAGTTGACGTGAGGTTGCCGGCGAGGTCGACTGGAGACCATCAGATCGCCTGTGCATGTGCACGGGTTATGCTTGTATCAGTGAAGATGGGTTTGGGAAGAAGGGTAGGTGACTCGAAGTTGTCTTCGAGAGGCTTAGGCGCTGGCTCGAGTTTGGATTTGAGTATTTTTGAATTCGTACCGGGTTAATACTTAAACAAAAATTTAAGTTTGAAAATAAAAGTATACGGTTTTTTTTCTAGGAAAACTCGAAGTAAGCATGCTTTTGTCTCGGGAAACATACAGGGAGGACTCGGGTTTGTTATAAAACCAGTTTTCAAAGTTTAAACTAATTCAAATTTAAACATGTTAAAATTTTCTTTTGAAAAAGTATTTTGTTTTAAAACATGGGATTAGTTTGAAGTTTAAGAATAAATTATTTTAAAAGTAATTAAGTTTAATTAATTTATTTTTGTGACATTATTTATTAATTAATTCTTAATTTAAATTAAATAAATAATGTAATTAATTAAAAATGAAATGTTGTTTTAATTAACCTTAATCTTTTGAATAAATTATGTGTTAATGATGATTAATTATGAATTTTATTAATTAAAGATTTAAATGATAATAAAGTGATTAATTAAGATAAATGATTTATCTTTGAATTAATTAAGTAATTAAAAGTAATTAAAGGGTAATCAATCACTTAAAGATAATTGCTTAATGAAAGTAACTAAGGATAATTATTTAATGATTTAAGGTTAATTTAATCAATATGATTAATTAAGATTAATGCAATTAATTAAGGTGATTGATTGATTAATTTATATCAAATGATTTGTGATAAAAAAATCAGGATTAGATAAATAATTCATAAGTAATTAATTTAATTGGAAATAAATTGAATTAATTAGGATTAAACAATTAATTAATCCTGCTTATAAATGATTATCGAATGTTGACCTTACTTATGAATGATTGTATTGTATGAGATGCCTTTAATTGATTATCCTATTTGATCTGTGATACTTTGTTCTGCGGATTGAGCTGTGTATAATTTATTCATTTGTTGTGGTACATTTGTATATATATACCTGTGATCTGTGAATGAATGATAAGTGTTATAGTTTATACCGCTTATCAAATATATTGCTGTATTCTGATCTGTGATGATTGAATGATGTTGCACTACTGTGTGAAACCCCTAAACCACACCATACACACACAAATATGGATTTCATGAGGAAATCGGTTAAGTCACAAATGATTTAAATTTAATGTTTTTGAAATTGAAATTTTAATTTCAATTGATTTTGGAAATGGATTTGGGTTAAATGTTAAAGCTTTTGAAAAGGAGTTTTTAAGATATAAGTTATTTTGAATAACTTGGTTAAGTTTCCAATTTAAATAATTTAATTTGAATTCAAAATTTGGAATTGAATTCTATGTTTGGAAATTTTGGTTAAGATGTTATAAATGTGTTTATAAGAATTTAAACCATTTTAAAAGTATGGTTTTGAGAATTGAATTTAACCCAAGGACTTTAACTCGTATAAATGAACCAGATTTTCCGAAATGAAAACTATGTGTTTTCAAATAATAGAAGCTTTCACATAAGGAATGGATTTCCAATTTGTGTCAAAAGAATTTCAAGTTTGAAATGAAAATGGTTTTTCCGAGTTATGAATAAATCTTTGTGAAACTGGATGAACTTTGTGAATTGAATCTGTTTATTTTTAACAGATTTAAAATGGTGATTTCTTTAAACCATTCGAAATGGAATTGTTTTGAAAGCTATCAGTTAAATCTTTGTTTTAAAGATTGGACGAGTTAATCCAAATTGAAATGGAAATCGATTTGGAAATCTATGAATAGATCTTTGTGAAACTGGGTGAACTTTGTGAGATGAATCTTTTTGTAAAAGATTGGAAATGGTAATGTGTTTAAACCATTTGAAGAAAAGTTTTGGGTAATAAGTTGTGACTTAATTGAAATCCCAATATCCATATGTTTTTAAATATGCGCTCGTTATTCGGTTTAGCCGGGAGAGGACCTTTGTGTCATATTACTCATTCCGAATAATGATACGACGTTATGGGTAGCATTTAAAGACCGGTGGTGAAGACCGGATATTTTCGAAAACGAAAGGACAACTCGTCGAATATCTCTGCATTGACTGGTCCCCGGTATAGAGACTCCATATGTGGTGGGAAGTCCGGACGTGATTAGAAATTATCCAGATTGCAAGGGCTTCTTTGGAAGTTCCTTCGGTTCTGTTCGAACCCGGAACAGACTTGTATGGTTGTATGTCTGACATTACACTTTGAGATATAAAGCTGATTTCTTTCAAATACATTTCTGTTTGGTGGCGGAGATTTATTCTCTTAGCTTAATACCCTTCTCTGAGACGTACGAGCTCAGAGGTTATGTAGTTGAAGGTTATCAGTGATATACTCCCAATTTGGTAGTGTGGCATGCTAAGTGTTGCTGTGTATTGTTGATCATTTGTTGATCAAAGCATGGCTTTGTGAAGAAGCGTAGCTTTGTGGACGAGACCTTATCGAGCCTCACAAACCGGTAATGGTCGAAACAAGAAAGTAGCGGCAAGGTTTCAGGGGTAGCTCCCCTAGGGTATGTCCATTCCTTCTGGAAAAAGGTGGTATCATGGTATGGAGCCCAGATATTTACCTGTGTGGTTGCTCCAATCTCATTTACTGTGTGATTGTTGCTGTGTGATCGAGGCACCTCGGATAAAGGTCGCAAACGACCGAGGGTGGCATATCTCAGGTTTACTACCCAGGATGGGGGTAACCGGCCTTTTGTTGGCAGAGAGCCAAGTGGTTCTCAGGGCGTCCCTCCAGAGGCGTTCCCATATGGCATAGGAAGTTCCTTAGGCTGACCATTTGTTGGAAAATCCAAAGAAACAATACGAGCCTTGTACGGTTTTAGTTGTAGAACCCGCCATTTAAAATGGTAGCTATAGCAGGCATAATATAATGGTACCTATGCTGGTTAAGATTAATACTATATTTTCAAAATGTTTTCACACTATGCACTAGTAATAATATCAAAAGGGTTTTCTTTTGCGTAGTAAGCATGTTTGACTATCATAAGAAGAAATCTCCTCCAAGTCTGCGATTGCATTGTGTGTATGGTGGGAGGTCTTATGGTAGTTTCATTTTCCAAAAGCATTGCGGATTTCAATGTTTAAAATTCCTTTGTTATTTGTTTAAAGATAAACTGTTTTTGTTACTCACACCAGTCCCATAACTGACCCGGAGTTTATTGTTCCCTTCCTAAACTCTGGGTGCCCACAATTTTCCACACGGGCAGTCTAGAGTTGGGTTTTTCAGATAGTCAGGGTTAGTAGACTGTTTGGAGCTAGTTCAGTGTTTGGAGTTCGCGACCGACCTTGCTTATCTTAGTGGGACGTGATGGTGGTTCGAGCTTGATATTGGAGTAAGGTTGGACTTATGCTCTTTTGCAGATCATTTGGAGTTATCATTTCTGTTGTTTCCGCTGTATCATTATTTGTCTCTGATATTCTTTAATCATATAGATCTCATGTTGTATATCATTCTGGATATTGTATTCATTGGAGTTGTATATGATATCGTTTATTTCTTTCTTCCGCTGTGTTGTTATACTTACTGTGTTATAAGCTCCGGCACGAGTCGAATTTCAACGCTTGAATCTATGGCATTCAAGTACAAGTGAAGTACGTGTGTTGATTTTCGAACGGTGAAATTTGGATGGTGTCAAAGTGGTATCAGAGCTAAGGTTGAACTTTAGCTCAGGAGTATAACACGTTAAGTAGCTCATTAGAGATAGGGTGAAGTATACCCTAGAATGAGTAATCCTTAAGATATTCGTCCATATGCCTCAATAAATTTTCTTACTATCCACTGATAGTAAGTATGAGTGTAAGAAGAGGATGAGATAGGGGACAGGGGAATACGACTATAAATGGTCAATACCCTGTAACAACAAGGAACCAATCTTCTTTCTATCAATCTCTTTTGTTCAACATCTCTTTTCTCAATTCTTTGATAGTTCCTGGTAGATCCAGGGAGAAGATTTGATATATTGGCATGGGGCATAAACTCCAAATAGGCCAGAATTATTTGTTTGGATGAATTGGTTGCATTGGTTGCTATGGTTGATAGGTATACTTTAGTTTATAAACTAAAAGTTTTGGAATTGTATCCATATATCTGTCTATTTTTGGGTCCGAATATGAAGTGACCCACTTCTCTTAACCTCTATTTTAGTGATTTTTAGTTGAGTTTTTTTTTTATATAAAACAAAGGATCACTTCTTTTAATTAATTCTCCCAAGATCCAGAATTTTACCAATATAAAAATATTAGTATATAAATCAAATCATGTCATTTATATATATGAAGATATATAAATGTTTCTTTGCATATCAGAGTAATTAAAATAGCAAAGAAATTCAATCACACAATATTTCTCACATTTGAGAGATTGTATGTCACATAGCCATTTCTACTTTTTTTAACTTAAACTTGTTTAATATTTAATTCAAATATTTCCCCTTATTATTTTCTTGTTTTATTTCCCAGCTTGTTCTATAGCCCAGATTAATTTATTTCTGGATTTACAACCCATGCATTTAATCTTTGGGATTTAGGCATTTGATACTTGTGGTTTTTTTTAAAATAATAATAGGTGTTAAAACAACTCATGCATATTAGTTTAGCCGGGATTCTTATTTCAAACACAAACAACTTTGTATCACGTAAAATACTCTTATTCTGGTTTATTAAGTATATAATGATCATATGAATAATAAGGTGATAAACTAGATTGAAGGCCAAGCAGAGGAAAACAATACATTTGAGCAAAGTGCAAACACAAACACACATACTAAATGAAGGCTTAGCATATACATGGAGACATGATCAAGGCAATGTCAAAAATCAGACCAATGCAAAACTTTCAGATGAACCTATAATGAAGACAACTGATGTTCTTTAAGTAAATAACAAATGATAGTGATCAATATGTTGTGGAGTAATGGACATGCTCATTACAAACAATACCACATGATACTATAAACTACAACAGGTTTGACTATAACCAAATGCAACCAAACTTGAATCAAGTATCTAGATAATAGGGTTTAGTTAAGTATAGTTGCAGTGAAGCCTACAAGTACCAAGCATGCATATGAACTTATTACACAAAGCAATACATGTTTTTACTGGAAAATCAAATGCCCAGATAGGATTACAGGCTATGTCTTCAAGCTTTTTCATGTGCTTATATCAATTACAAGTCATGATTAGGCTCTACTGGTTAACCAAGACCTTATTCTACCCATTCACTTAAAACTTTGGCACATGTTTATTCAAGAACAACTTCAATATTATAACTGAAGTCAAACAAATTATGTCAAGGAGAACATATCCACATATCAGATTATATGGCATGTTCTCATCCATCTTAATCCATCAGATTACTTCAAAATCTATTACTTAAATCCATAGCTCACAAGCACATCTGTTACTTAAATCAATAATCCACAAGCACATATAATACTTCAGTTTTTTTACATATTCTTTTCAAAAACCCAGTAAGCATCAAATTATGAGAAATAAATAAGACATAAAAGAGTTTGCCTAACTTATTTATTACAATAATACTGCTACTTTTCTTAAGCATTTTAAATTCATCAAGATCTTCAAATATCCATGCAAGTAAGCTACTCATGCATCTTTCCCTGCAGCAATACTTTGAACTGCCTCAATAAAATGAGACACCCCAAATATTGAAAGGCAACAAATAGGGTCAGAAATAAATTCTGGTGTGAGTGAAATCAAGGATTAAAAATAACTTGTAAATTCCTAAGACTGTGCAGAGAGCTTATATGTTTGATGCTATTCAAATTCATATTAAAACCTGAGTATATGTATATATGTAAGCTTATCTAACAAATATACATCCAAGCATTCATCCATCTTACTTCATTCAGTCATACATGCAATTGATCCTATGGATTAACTCCCTAAGTTCCATAGCTCAATTTCTCAATCTCATTTATATTTTATTTGGTCTGAACTCTTGCCATTGAACACCATGTGTGCATTGCAAAAGGGCTCAGTTCTGTTAACCCTTTACACAGAGGCCTACAGGACTTAAGCAAGTCATGCACATACCCATCATCCACCTGATGATAAATAGATCAAGGCACTACTCCTAAATTATTTTATAATTTAGAGACCATGCTTATTTATTTTCTGAGGAATTTTTCTTTTTAATTCCAAAGATGCTTATGTTCTTCCCTTCATTACATAAGTCAAAAATTATTAAACTCACTCAAAGATTACATCCAGACATACAAAACATTCATGCAAAATTGCACATCTCATTTCAAAGTCATTTTTGCTTAATCATATTTTCTAAAACCTTCTTATATATTTATTTCTAGAAATTTTCCCATTGCTTGCATAAATCTGATGAAGTCATATGAAATACTATATTTATTTTTACTGTGAACATAGGATATGGTTTTTGAGAAAAACCCATAAAAACATATTGGCTTATGATCTGAACAAATCAGCACATATATAATATTGCTTTGTTCATATCAATTTTTAAATGAGCTAGACATAAACATGAACCTCATTATTCACACTGCCTACTTCATTTTTCTTTGATACCCTATTTCTCAGTAAATATTTAGCTCAGTTTCTTATAAAACCTGGATTATAAAATCCATTTCTGTGATCAGGGTATATGTTTGATTATTTATATTTCAAAGCAAAAATTGCAACAACCATAACAAATCAAAACAGATTAAAATCTCAATCAAAGGTTCAACCAAAATACAATCCATGATCAACATATATTCATTCAGAGAATAGAAATCAAATAGAAAAACATAATATGATTTTATATAAAATAATTTGGCTGCCCTTAACTTGGGTCTTAATGCCTTAAATCTCATGGGTGATTAATCACTCACCTTCCTTCCTCTTTTCCCAGAGAATTCTTAAGCTTGAAGATAGTGTGAGTTTTGCTTTTCTTTTCTTTTTTTTATAAATATTTCTCTGTTTTCTCTCAGAAACAAACTGCTGCTATCCTCTCATCTTTAAAACATTTAGCTAGGGTTTAGTGGAGAGAAAAGCCCATTTTATCCTCATACAATTTGGAGAATTATGTATATATGTTTATGGCTAAATGTGCCATTTTCTTTTTGATTTCTATTTCAGGTAAAACAGTTGCCTTTCTTCTTTTCTGGGTACATGCCATTTGCATGTTTCTTATGCACATTATTTTCATGTGACTTAGCTTCATTGTGTATTTCCTTAAACCTGAATTGTTCACTCATATCTCTCTTTATAAATTTAATTCCTAGCTATTATTTCTAACCATTTGTTTTTCCCTAGGTTTATTTAAAAATGTATTTATGCATAAATAATACTAAACTGGTTTTATGCATTTTAATTATCAGAAGAATTTATTTTATCACTCTATATTTCTCTGGCTACACATATATAATATTTATGAGATATGTGAATTTAAAATTCATTCATACTTAGTTATCTTCTTTTCATTTTTATTTATTTGAAAAACAATTATCCTCTTACTTATTTATTTCCACTCATCCTTGATATTTATTTTTCAAACCGTTTATCCTTTAAATATTTCCTATTAACTGATTTTCATTTTTTTTTTCAAAATTATTTTCATCTCAATAATTTGGGTCTTCACATACTCTCCTCCTAAAAGGAATTGTGTCCCACAATTATTATATAATTTTTTTTCCATACATTTCCATTTAGTTGCATACAGAGCAAAATTTCATTTCAGAAATTTCAAAAACTCATGCATTCAAAACCAATCAAATACACATAAGTAATATTTAAATTTATTATAATTTTAGGCATACCTTTAAGCAGAAAATAGATTTGGATATTTATTCTTCATCCTATCTTTAGCCTCCCATGTACAATCATTTTCATCTAAACTCCACTAGATTTTAACAAATTTAATTATTTTATTCCTCAATTTCTTTTCTTCTCTAGCCACAACATCCATTGGTTCTTTCTTATAAATCAATTTTTCTTGAACTTCAACTAAGGTAGGTGATTCCAGAATGGTCTCCATGTCATGCACCCATTTCCTTAATTTAGATACATGAAATACATCATGTATATTACTCAATTCCTCTGGCAATTTCAACTTGTAAGCTAAAGTTCCTACTCTTTGAATAATTTCATATGGACCTATATATCTTGGTGATAATTTTCCTGCCTTGCCAAAACTCAGTATTTTTCTCATTGGTGAAACTTTGAGGAACACATAATTTCCCACCTCAAATTCCACTGGCCTCCTTTCTCTATCTGCATAGGCTTTTTGTCTCTCTTATGCTGCTTTCATTCTTTGCCTTACTAGTTCAATCCTTGCAGAGGTTTCTTTCACATGTTCAGGTCCAAGCAACACTCTTTCACCTGCCTCCATCCAACATGCAGGAGATAGACAAGGCTTCCCATACAAGGCCTCAAATGGAGCCATACCTATAGTGGACTGGTAACTATTGTTATAAGAAAATTCAGCTAAGTAGAGATGATCTTCCCAGCTGCCTCCAAAGTCAAGTATACATGCTCTAAGTAAATCCTCTAAAATATTGTTAACAATCTCAGTTTGCCCATCTGTTTTTGGGTGGTAGGCTGTGCTTAAGCTTAATTCTGTCCCCATGGCTTCTTGAAAGCTACCCCAGAACCTTGAAGTAAACAAGGTGTCTCTATCACTAATGATAGTCTTGGGGATGCCATGTAATCTCACTATCTCCTTCACAAATAATTGAGCTAATTTATGAGCATTTCTATTTGAGTTCACTGGGATAAAGTGTGCTGTTTTTGTGAGCCTATCAACCACAGCCCATATACTATCATTACCTCTTCTTGTTCTTGGCAAACCATCCACAAAATCCATTGAAATACCTTCCCATTTCCAGGTAGGTACTTCTAGTGGTTGCAGTAGGCCTGAGGGTCTTTGATAATCTACCTTGATTTGTTGACATGTTAAGCACTTTGCCACATATCTTGCCACTGCCCCTTTTATACCTGGCCACCAATAATTTCTTTTAACATCATGGTACATTTTTGTACCACCTGGATGTATAGTGTATTTTGTTTTATGATGCTCATCCATAACCTCTTGCTTCAGTTCTTCCACATTGGGTATGCAGAGCTTCCCTTTCTTCCTTAAGTAGCCTTTATCATCAACTTCATAATTTTCCACTGATATAACTTGTGATATCATGTCCTTCTTTTCTTTCAAATTAGCATCTTGACTCTGCATTCTTCCTATTTTATCAACCAGAGTTGATCTCAAGGAGATAAGACTTAATCTTCCACATTCAATCATGTCATTGTGTGCATTGTCTGATGCACCAATCTCTTTTCTTATGTCTACTTCACTGAGGATTGTTAAATCATTGAATTCAGCCATCATTAGGCTTGCCAATCTTGCTTGATGCCTACTCAATGCATCTGCTACTTTGTTAGCTTTTCCAGGAGTATATAATATATCAAGATCATAGGCAGCTAGAAATTCTACCCACCTATGTTGCCTCATGTTCAAGTCTTTTTGGGAAAACAAATACTTAAGTGATTTATGGTCTATAAACAATTCAAATTTAGTACCTAACAAGTAGTGTCTCCATAGCTTCAATGCATAAACAATAACAGCAAGCTCTAAGTCATGTGTAGCATATCTAGTTTCATTTGGTTTGAGTTGCCTTGATGCATATGCTATGACTCTACCATGTTGCATGAGTACTGCCCCTAACCCAGACCCACTAGCATCTGTGTAAACCACTAATCCTTCATTTCCCTCTGGAACTTGCAGGACTGGGGCTTCCATCAATGCTTTCTTCAAGGATTCAAAGGCTTGTTCACACTTCTCTGTCCACACATATGGTTGCTCCTTTCTAGTTAGCTTGGTTAGTGGAATGGCTATCCTTGCAAAGTCTTTTATAAACCTTCTATAGTACCCTGCCATTCCTAAAAATGATCTCACCTCAGTCACTGATTTGGGTCTGTTCCATGATTGCACTGCAATGACCTTATTTGGGTCTACACTAATCCCTTGTTGAGATATAATGTGTCCCAAAAACTTAACTTCATTTTGCCAAAATGTGCACTTAGTAAATTTTGCCTTTAAATTATGTGCTCTTAATCTGGAAAAAACCAGATGCAAATGCTTTGCATGCTCCTCTTCTGATTTTGAATACACCAATATGTCATCAATAAAGACAACCACAAATTTGTCTAAAAAATCTCTAAATGTCCTATTCATTAAATCTACAAAATAAGATGGTCATTTGTCAATCCAAAAGGCATTACCAAAAATTCATATAACCCATATCTTGTGTTGAATGCAGTGTACTTAATACTTTCTTCCTCTACCTTCATTTGATGAAAACCAGAGGCTAAGTCTAGCCTTGAAAAGATTTTTTCTCCATTTAGTTGGTCAAATAAATCATCAATTCTGGGGAGTGGGTATTTGTTCTTGATGGTGACTTTATTTAATTCCCTGTAATCAATACACATTCTCATTGTACCATCATGCTTCTTCACAAATACCACTGGAGAACCCCAGTTTGAACTACCAGGCCTTATGAAACCTTTCTATTCCAATTCCTCCAGCTGTTGTTTTAATTCCACTAATTCCTTTGGACCCATTCCGATAGGCTTCTTGATGATAGGACTTGATCCTGGGATTAACCTTATTTGAAATTCAACTTGCCTATTTTCTGGAACTCCTATAACCTCTCCAAAAACGTCTGGGTATTCCTTTATCACTTCTATATCTTCTAGAGTCAATTCTTTTTCAATCATGCTCCATATTTGATTAAGGCAATTTATCTTGGTTGTTTCACTCATGACTATATTATTTTTACCATTTTCTGTTTTCAAGGAAATGGTAAAATTTTCTAAATTCAAAATTGCTTTGAATTTATTCAACCAATCTACTCCTAGAATAATTCCTATTCCAGGATATTTCAACACCAACAAGTCAGATTTAAACATATTTCCTCCTATGTTTAATTCTACTCCCAAACATCTTAATTCTAACAGACAAGAGCTACCTAGGGGACTCTGAATAAACAAGGGTTTTTTCAACTAAATTGCATGTGAGAGCCAATTTATCCACTATGTCTTGTGATATTAAAGAATGTGTAGCCCCAGTGTCATATATAACCGAAATTGGATAATTTTTAATTAGAAGTATACCTTCCAATTGTCCAGAACTTCCCACTGCACTTGCCTTTGCTTTGGCTTCTAATACTCCTACCTTTTCTCCCTTCTTGAACTCTGGGCAATTCTTTTTGATATGACCTTATTTCCCACAATTATAGCAACTGAATGGTGTCTTCTTAGCTACTTGACACCTATTACTCATGTGTCCCACCTTGCCAAAATTGTAGCAAACAATTTTCTTCTTAGCTTCCCCACTAGTTGCTCCTTCAACCTTCTTATCTGCATTCTTTTTGTCATAGGGATGTGCTCTATTTTTCCCCTTCTTTTGGTTATTATCCCTCATATTCCTGAATTTCTCTCTTGCATTATCATGTTGTTCAAAAGAAAGAGTAAGATCTATGACTTGATCAAATATTTTGTAACGACCCGATATTTTCAACCATTCGCATCCGCACATGTCGGACTTGAATTGCTCATAATACCGCGTTGTAAATAAAATTTGGCAAATCTCAGAATATACAGTAAATAAATAATCATAGATCACAGACATAGAGTAAAATAATGCAGCGGAAGTAAAAGAAATAGTAGTTCATGAAGCTACTATGTAAATATATCAGAGTTAAAAAAGATACAACAGAAGAAATAAAGTACAACAGAAGTCTCAATATGATAACCAAGTACAAGCTGAATAGAACAACAGAACTGAGATAGATAAAACTAGATAAGCAGATAATATCCAGCGATTCCAATCTCCAAAAAGTGGAATCCAAATCTGTGAATAACTCAGGCTGACCCGAGCGTAAAGAAAAACACAAAACACTCGAGTCAGGACAATATATACTTATATAATGTAAACCAACTCAAGTGACACTACACCAGACTGCTAATTTTGCCACACCTCATGCGGAAATTTTGCCACGGTCATGAGCCGTGGCAATTTTACCACGGTTTTGAACCGTGGTAAAACAAAATATACATGTATCATGGACCGTGGCAATTCTGCAAGGGCTTTAAGCCGTTGTAAAATTGGTCCATTTTTTTCACCCCCATCTTGCATACAGGATACAACTCAAATACGCTCCCTTTGTTAAAATAACGGCCACGCGTGCCCTAATCATCTTCCCTCTGAAGTTCACAAATCCCGCTCCATAATTTCCTTTTACTTCCTATGCCCTAGCGTCGCTCCTGAATTGGCCGACCTCAATATCGATATTTTCTTGTCATCGGTCCCAAGATTTTCCTATCGGCCGACCTCAATCCAGCTCCCAAGGTATTTTATCTTTATTTTTAATCAAGATTTGATGATGTTTTATTTTTATTATCAGCGTTCATTTTTTTGTTGTGGCTATTCTTGCAATTAGAGCACAAGTTCGCATTTGTTTTTAGTTTGGTTGGTGGCCTTTCTCTTTTTTCTTTGGATGCTAGTAATCATTCTTTTGCTTTTTACGATTTCAATACAATACTGGGTATTCTGAATCGGTATCTATACAACATCGTACATATTTTCTAATCAAATTCCAAACGAAATTTGTCGCTCTCTATTTCGATTCCAAACTCAAATTAAATAGCGTCTTTGGAATTATGGTTGCGATTTGGGGAGTTCTCGGCGATGGATGCAATTTAGTTCAGGCGATTGTGGTTGCAAAGTCGATGAAGGCGATTAGCATAGCGGTAGCAAGTCATGGTGATTTGGAAGTCGGCGTAGGGGTATGGAATTGCACAGCAGTAATGTACGGCTGTGCAAGTTGATGAAGTAGTTGAAGTCGCGATTTTTACTGTAGAGGAGGGGCGATTGGAGTCACTAGTTTTTTGTGGCGAGGTCGCGGACGCTGGAAGCAGTGCAAAGAAAGAGACTGGTAGCAAGGCAGGGTAGTGATGAATTAGTGGTTGCTGTTGCAATGATGTTTGTGTTTGTACAGAGAGTTTTTCGTGGTTAGCAAGGAGGAGTAGTTGCTGTTTTGTGAGTATGAAGGTTGGAAGAAAATTGTGATGCAGTGATGTCTGATGGGTATGGAAAGTGAAAGTTTGTGATCTATGAGGCAAGTGGCAGTGGATTGGAGAAGTGATGGAGCAACAAGAAGTTTGTAGGCAACAGAATGGTGGGTATTGGGGAGGATGGTGCACATGCAATTGTCACTAGTGATGGTGAACTGAATGATACCAGAAGGAGGTGGTTGGATAGTATGGTATGTATGAACAGTATGTTATAGATATGTACAAAAAAGTGATATGAACAGTGAACATAGTTGTATCAGTTAGAGTGGCTGGAGTGATTGACTATGTCAATAAATCAGTGAAGTTTAGTTTTACATTTTTTAGAAACAATCTTCGAGTTCTCCGCAAACTTATCAACTTGCAGATCACAACTAACCTTAACATCAATCTTCCATATTTCACTAGTTGCCAGAAACAGCATGTGAGCCAGAAACTACGTAGCTTCGTCAAGCAGAGTTTGATCGTTGACTCCATTTCCTAACGTTGTAGAAACTTGAACATATCCAAATGAACCGAATATATTATTGGCATTACGAAGACAGTGGTGACTTTTCAAGGTGCATAATATTTCTCGTGTACGTTCAGCCGTCAAATAATTGTCAACTGTGGAGTAGTTAGCGTTTGGGTTGAACGGTCAATTTGCATGTATATGCTAACGTAGGTCAAAATGATTAACGCATGCATCTATTGAAGGTGGAATTCAGCAGCAATTTGGCGGTCAGAGTTGACGTTCCAGCAACCAACCTCTTCCACTATGCGCCATCCAACATCATCGGACATCCTAACTTGTTTATTATTTTATTTGTAGAATCTGGGTATCTTCCAAACATCGGTATAATAAAATTTTCAAAGGGAAATATACTCCTATGCTCTATGCAACAGTCGTTTCGCTGATTTAAGCATGCAAAATTAGGAACTGTCGCGAATAAAAATGAGCCTAATTGAAGAATGAGTATTGAATTAGTAACGGACGAGATCAAAATTTGATGAGCTAAATTTTCCAATAATGAAAAAGATTTTTGAAACATAAAACAAAAAAGTTTAAGACAACGAATTATTATGTGAATCCAGTTCTACCATGGCTTTTTTCCCCTCTTAATATCATTTTACTGGATGGATTTACAAAATATATACATGTTTCGACCAGTTTCTAAATACAAGTTGTTTTGATTTTTTTTTATTTCGTACTGTAAAATAAGAAATGATATTGTTTACACTCATAATGTTGTATATCATGTATGATATAACAGGGCAATATGTCGTCTAGTATAGACAAACAATGGATGAAAGAATCCGATCGAAGAACCACACGATATATAGAAGGAGTGCAGAAGTTTATTGAATTCGTTGTGGAAAATGGTGGTGATAAGGAAATCTATTCTTGTCCTTGCACACAGTGCAAAAATATGAAAATGAAGATTAAAGCAGATGACATTCATTATCATTTACTCAGATGGGGAATTGTCCAGTCATATACCGTTTGGTATTTTCATGGAGAAGAATCGACAGAGAAGCAAAAACAATCTATTAGTCAAGCCGTAAGTACTAATGAGGCTGAACATCCTAGGATGGAAGACTTGGTCAATGATGCTGATAGATTTCATCATTTTCAACCTAACAGTCTGTTGCCCGATAATATTGGAGAACCGTCTATGGTTGATGTTGATCGGTCGACCAATCAAAGAAAGAAGTGCAAATCACTTTTTGATAGTGCAAAAGAGCCATTGTATCCTTCATGTTCTAAAGGTATAACAACATTGTATGCCATTGTGAAACTGAATAGCTTGAAAACTCAATACGGCTTTTCCGACAATGGTGTGACTGCACTCCTCGAATTTTTAAAGGAGTTACTCCCTGAAGGTAACACACTACCGACAAAGTACCCCGACATGAAGAAGATGATTAAACAAGTTGGGATGAATTACAAGACTTATGATGCATGCAATAATGACTGCATGTTATATTGGAAAGATGACGCAAACAGAGTTTCTTGTACAATTTGCAACGAACCAAGATACAAGACAACATTCAACGAAGAGAAAAGAGCTACCAAAGTACCTCAAAAGACGCTGAGACATTTCTCTTTGATTTCTAGATTGAGGAGACTGTATACCATACCATGGATAGCAGATGCTATGACTTGGCATGCTCGTGCCAAGTCCGATTCAAATGTGATGCGTCATCCACGTGACACTTCTCAATGGCGAGCTGTAGATTCTTTTGATAAAACATTTGCTACTGACCCACGAAATATCACACTTGGAATAGCAACTGATGGTTTCAATCCACATGCGTCTCTAGCCAGTCGTTATAGTTGTTGGCCAGTAATTATAGTACCATATAATCTTCCTCCATCAATGTGTATGAAAAGAGAGTTCTCAATGTTGACATTGTTGATTTCCTGGCCAAAACAACCAGGGAAGGATATCGATGTTTATTTACAACCGTTGATAGACGAGTTGAAGCAGTTATGGGAAGGAGTCAATGCATTTGACTCATTTAATAATTCCGAGTTCACAATGAGAGCTAGGATGTTGTGGGCAATTCATGATCATCCTGCGCTTGGTACTTTATCGGGGTGCACAACTCACGGCTATTTTGGATGTCCTATTTGTGGGGAAGATACTTGTTCTTATTATCTTCCTAACAGTAAGAAGATGTGTTACATGGGACATCGAAGATTTCTTCCTTCCCAACACAAGTTTCGAGACGATAAGGCAAACTTCAATAATGAACAAGAATATCGTCGTCCTCCATGGCCATTGAATGGTTATCAAGTTGAAGAAAAGGTAGTTAATATCAAGATGAAAGTTGGAAAAACAAACAAGAAATCAGTAGAAAACGAAAAAAGAAAACCGATTATGAAGACCTTATATATTTGTATGCATGTATGTTATATATATATATATATATGTCTGTATTGCCACATAATTTCTTTTCTTACGTAAACAACTCTTAATTTTACAGACATCTTATGATATAGAGTCGGATTCAAAAGACTTGTTTTTAAAAAAATGCCGAGTCATTTAGGAAACACAAGAGCGAATTGAGGACAAACTATTATGACAAACATGATAATGACGAAGATAGGCTGAAAAATTGTCCACTAACAATCGCCCAAGAAGATTGGACCGAGTTTGTGAAAAATGAAGCAAAACCCGGTGCAAGAGAAAGAAGAGAGATAGGCAAAAAAAACAGATCGCTGTACAACTACTGTCATCATACTGGACGTACAAGTTACGTTGTAGTAGAACACGAAATGGTATGTTTTTTTCATTTTGTAAATATTAGAGATATGTTAGTATACCAAAATATTTACATACCTGTGCACACACCTCTTAACTACATCCCTCATTACCCCTTAACTACAACTGTGCACTTCTTCAAACACTGTTAACTGGAATAACCAAAACCATAGTTAAACATTTCATATTTCTATCAACTTAAACTGCTGCACCTCAAATCCATAAGCCAAAATCCATCAACAACAGAAAATACAACAACCTCACTGACCTGCACATGACCTGCATCACACAATGATACCGCCGGCCTCCTTCATTCTCTACTCTTTTGCCTCTGTCCTCGTTTCAGATCTAACATAGCTAGCCCCTATTAACCTTATGTTAGTGGTGTATGTCTTAAAGTTAATGTTTTGTGCATTATTGCTATATTGTTATGTGATATCGTAGGTTGATTGAAACTGACTTGTCCTGATAATGTTAATGTATGAATGTTAAGTAGTAATCCTATGTTTTGTTTTGCTCTCAAACTCTCTTTGGTTTGATGGGAATGTCTTCATTACTTGCATTAGGGGAAAATAAACTGTCTTCAAAAGTTAATGGGAGTAATTGGAAGATTGTGCTGTTGCACTGAGATGTGATGCACAGAGGTATGTTGAAGGCAGCAATTGACATGTTATGTGAAAGTATGGTCGAGTAGTGATGTAGTTGTAGTGGTTGACAGAGGTGGATTGCAATTTGTAGGAAGAGGAGATGGTGGTGTTGCCAAACAGTAGCAGAAGTGTTATGGGGTTGTTGTACCGTAGAGAATGATGTGTAGAAATTTGTATGTAGGCAATTGAGGGTTGTTTGTGGATGGAGGACAGTTTGTAGAAGTGGATGGAGTGGAACTGTTTTTGGCAATATGTTGATATGAACTTGTGTGGTGATGAACAGAGAGATTGTTCAACAGTTTTATGCAATGGGTTTGATGTTTGTTGCTTGTGGAAATTGAGTGTTTGTCTTGGTGGTTCATCGACACTGTTTGATGCAGTTGTAAGAAATAAGAGGATGAACTGTGTTGCTGTGGAGGTGAGGTATTGCAGTGCACACTTTTTGGTAGTGTGCAAGTTGTTTTTGGTAGTGATCAGTAAGGGATTTGGGAGTGGTGATGCACTATTTTTGCTTTGTATGAAGATGCAGTGAATGTTAAAGGCAGCGGAGGAGTGGGTTAGAAATGCAGTGTTGAGAGTGTGGAGGTGAAGTAATTGTAGATGGGATTTGTTGGTGATTGACAGCAGTAAGGTGATGCTTGAAACTGTAATAGAGGTGAAGTGAGTTGGTTGTAAGGCAGTGCTGGTTTTGTAAGTTTGTGAATGTGCACAGAAATGGTTTGTATAAATGAGGTGAATGGAATGTGGTTATAGGCAGTTTAGTTTAGCAGTGAGTGGAAGTGGAGGGGATGATTGATAGTTTGAAATGTTGATGTTGTTTGGTCCTTGGCAGTTTGGTTGTAGAAGTGGTGGCAGAGGATGTTTTATGAGAGGACAGTTTCAGGTGGGGTGGTGACAGTGGTAGGAGGCTTGAGGAGGTTATAGTAAAGTCGTTTGTTGTTTCAAGTCCACATACCGACGGTTTGAAAGCAAAGTTATGATACATATTGCTACATATTGTTTATATGTTGTTCATGTATTATTGATCTTGTCTATATATTTTTAAATTTGACAAGAACAATTTGCTTTTGGTTGGTACTCAACTTTAGAACTCTTTTGTTGTTGTAGGCCGATGCAAATCCGACAAAAGAAATCACACGGCGTCAAGTATGGGAGAAGACTCACACCAAAAAAGACGGTACCATATCAGATTCGGCTTCTACGTACTTCGTAAGTTAAACAGATAATAATTCAGCTATTCCATAAAGTCTTTGTAGTAAATAACATCTTAAGTATTACCATATTTTAGGATAAAATTGCAAAAGCAAAGGAATCAATCATTAGTAGTGATGAAGAAGACTTGCCATTGGATGAAGATATTCTATCACAAGTGTTTGGCAAGGATAAAAGAGGTCGGACTCGAAGTATTGGAGCTAAAATATCAAGAACTCAAGTTAAGGCTTGTACTATTGCACGTAAACAACTCAAAAAGGCTCAAGGAGGCACAGAAGACTTGAAATCTAGAATGGATAATATGGAAGGTACATCGAAGTCATTGGTTGACTTGTTGAAGGGACAATATGCAGGTCAAGGAAGTCATTTACCAGACATATCTTCAAATGAAGGAGGAAGCGGTACACCACGTGGAAGTGTTGGAAGAACGCTGAATATTGACTTGGCAAATTCATTGAATTCATCTGGTTTAGCCAATCAAAAATGCGAAATCCTGAACATTGACCTTGAGGTCATTGCAAAAGCCACCGTCTGTAAGGATTCGACAGCATCCATTATACACGGAAAATCATTACCTCCAACACATGAGAAGTTAGTTGTGGACAATATACTGCTACCAGAAGAGAAAACATGCAAACAAAATCATCCTCTTGCTACGACCTTTGGTGAAGTTGGAATCGGTGGTTATGTGTGTCATCCAAAGACTAATATTCGATATTTATAGACCCATAAACAGGTATGTATGTATTATTATACTTTGGCAATTTTAACTAGGTATGTATACTGCTTGTTTATTTACTAAAACCCTTGCTAATTAGAGCTGTGATGCAATGTCTTTTTTATTTACTAATAAGTACTAGTACAATTTAATTGTCCCTAAAGAAAAGAGAACTAAAAAGATTTACCCTTCTTCACTTTTGCTTTGAAATATGTTTACGTACACTAACATAATTTCTGTTTATTTTCCATTGTTGACTTTCTGCATATTTTCTGTTTATTTTGCATCTAGGGATTTTGCTTAGGGAGAGAAGCATCTGAAATATCTTTACTTTGCGTATGCACGTGGGCTATTGAGTTTAATATGTTGCCTTCACTTTTATATTAGATTCTACAGTTAGTTTGGAGTTGTCATTGCTTCACTAAGAACTGCAGTCGTTATACTATGATGAAGTATATGCTTGACGAATTCAGAAATCATTTTCTTGTTAATGTTTAGTGTTTACATGAACAATAGATGTTTGCTTGTTTTTCTATGAACTGATGGTTTCACTATGAAGTTGTATTATGAACTTAAAGTTGTAAGTTTGTAATCAAGCACTTGTAGTAGTTGTGTTATAAATTGGGTTTGTCATCTATTGCTGGTTTTGTACTTACGTTATTTATTCCATGTACTACATATATTTCGAAACTGCATGTAGAATGTTCGTGTATCATGAAACTGCATTTAGGAATGAATTTGGGCCGTGGCAAAATATAAATTTGCCATGGTCCAAAACCGTGCCAAAATGAACTTTTGCCACGGCTCAGGGCCGTGGCAAATTTATATTTTGCCACGGCCCAGAGCCGTGGCAAAAGTTCATTTTGCCACGGTTTTGGACCGTGGCAAAATATAAATTTGCCACGGCCGTGAGCCGTGGCAAAATATTTGCCACTGCAGATTTTGCCATGGCTCAGAGCCGTGGCTAAACTGTTTAGCCACGGCTCTGAGCCGTGGCAAAATTGCTTTTCTGGTGTAGTGTGAACTGTAATAAGGTACAAGTAACTTAAAGAATGCTTGGGATCGCCCATTCTTTAAGGATCCGTTAAACTATCTACTATGTAGTAATATTCGCTATTATAATAATGTCTAATATAAAATAAACATACTTTTTAATAGCGTCAAGGGGTTACCCTTATAGCCCTTAACACGTAATAGTCCCAGTAGTCTATCCAGTATTAGCATACTTCCAAAATGGGGGCTACCCTCGATACTCCACAGGCTACGGGAGAAATCACAAATCGTAGTAAAGCTCGATATGGTAGGTGACACGGCACACAAGGCAATGCCAGGGTAGATATACCAATTACGCATCCGGACTGGTGGTGACACATAGCAGCCACTACCGCCCACCTCGAACAACACTCCCAATCAAGGGTGCGCACCAAATCAATCACAAGTAATAGAATGGTATCGAAGAAGTGTGTCCGATTAGAGGTGCTACCTCCTTGGCCCATCGATCGCTCGTGTTTTAGCCACCTTATGCCAACTCACGGGAGTTGGGTCCACGTATATACCTTAGGATCATCGCCACCATCCTACTTCATTCTGGAAACTCCACCGCGTACACAGTTGTCAAAGTGGTTTTCGGTATCGATAAAGAGTATGTCTATATCCGATCCCGGTCTCTTTAACAACCAATCGTTATTATAACCCGTGGTTATAATTTAAAAACAGTTTATACTTCAAAATAGAATATCATTTCAAATCCAAATCATTATCAAAAATAAAGATTAAATCAATTCCAAACCATTTCAATATATTTAAAATATCATATCATTACAAACTTCATTTCAACTCATTTTAATATATCAAAATATCATATCTTTCCAAAACTTCATTTCAAATCATTTTCATATATCAAAATATCAAATCTTTCCAAAACTTCATTTCAAATCATTTTAATATACCAAAATATCATTTGAGTTCAAATCTAAATATTCAACTTTAAATACCTTTTTAAATTCAAAGATATCATTCATTTATTATCATTACAAGTCACCTTTAAATAATTTATATTCCAACAAATTAATTCATTTAAATTCATTTAAAAGTGTAAGTATTATATTTCAAATCAAGTATTCAATTTCCAAAGTTTCAATTCAATCATTTATTTCAAATAAATTTCCATAGACCATTTAAAATCTTATAAATTTCAAATATAGATTTAATCCACAAAATAACTATTCAAATTATAAAATAAATTCCAATGCTTTAATATCCTATATTTCATAAGTCCAATATATTTTAAATAGATTCAAATTACAAGTAAACCAAATATTTTTCATACTAATATAAACTTCAATTATTCATTCCAATATTTAATATCATTTCAAATTCATTTCAAAATATCAAAATGTCATTTCAAAACATCATTTATTTAATTTAAATTTAAATACCATTTAATCACATTTCAAAAAAGTTGTATTTCCCAAATCAACTATTCCATTTAAATCATTTAAAGTCAATTCATTATATTTAATAATTAAATATTTAATTTCCAAAATTTAATCTTTTTCAAATATCATTTATTCATTTAAGTTTATTAAAACAATGAAAATTCAACTTTCGCAGCACTTAGGAAATGCTACGTAATGTTATGTTTTAAAACAGTTCATTAACAAAAGACGGCGTTTAAAATGCTATAATATCTTAATTTAGTTTCAATTAAAATTTTAGTTAAATTTAACAACTATAGCACTAACAAAGTGCTATAATAACCCTTAGTACAAATTTTGCTATTTGGTTCATTTAAAACAAATATAGCATTTTCCAATAGTGTAATATCTTTACATTACATTTCAAAAATGCTGTCAAATCAAATTCAGAGTTTTATTTACAATTTCACACATAAATTACTTTTAATATAAATCATTTTAAATTATAAAATCATATATTTTCACGTTTTAAAAACAATCATTTATATACCTTTATTTCTATGATTTTATAAAGTCAAATTTCCATACAAAAATCAAATTAAATAACAATTAAATTTTCATTTATTTAATTAAATTCTTAACTTAACAACTAAGTTTAAATTTCCAAAATATAAATTATTTCCATTTATTTTACTTAATTAAAATCCCACTTTTAACAAAATTCACAATTTCCCAATTTAAGTTATATTTCAAAAAAATTCAACTTAAACATTCATTTATTTCATAATTTAATTTATACAAAATCATTAACATTTTTAAAATTTATTATTACTTAAATAAAATCATTAAATTCATATTTTAAATCAAATTTGTCATATATTCATACTTTACATAAATTCCATTTATATACAAAATCATAAATTCCAAAATTAACTTATATTTTAAATTCTACTTTACCATTTACTTAATTCACTTATTTAATTTGTAGAAAATAACAAATATTTTATAGAAATCATTTTAATAAAATTTAAATCAAAATATCATAATATTTACATTTTTAAAATATTTAAAAATTTCAGAAAAATATATAAACCACGGGTCTGTATATAATTTTCTAGCCTAGGTCAAGTGATACGGATATATATCTTTTCAATCCGTAATTTACAAAGAAAACTGGGTTCTATCATTTCAAACCCGCAATCCCAAGTTAATAAAATAAATAAAAACCGTTCAGGCCTATCATTTCAGCCCATAACGATTTTTCCCTATTCTAAAGTCCGTTCGGGTATATATAATTTCAACCCATAGTGAACCTAATCTACAGGGAACTTACAGTGATAAACTGATAAAAATGAACAGTACACAATATATAACAGTAACAGATGATATAACATGTGTATAAACAGGTATGAACATCATATAATTATAATATAACAGTTATAACAGGATGATATAATTTTACAGATTCAAATGGTGTCAGTTTACTAGTTATATAAGTACACATCGTCTGGTGAGAATTACTCACTTGTTTAAGCTGGAGATGACGACCACAAACACACAACAAAGTTTTCTAGAGGCACGAAAACACGAATATGATTTGAGATTGGAAGATCCAAAGATAAATCTCCTTACACACATGCAAACAAAACAAGTATATATAACATAAGTTTTCAACTCAAATTATACATAAACAATGTTAGAAATGAATGCATGAAACAAAGCCAAAGTGTTTGCACTTGTTTTCTACCATCTATGCTTCAGCTCTAGATCTGAAATGGCACGGCTAAAGGCATGGTTTGGATAAGGTTTGGGTTCCTAAAAATCGGCCTAGCATGTGTTAACAAACGTGGGTTTAGTCTAGGTGCATAAAACTAGGTGTACATGGCTAAAACTATGCAACATACATCATTTGTTTGCTCTTGTTTGGTACGGCCAGAAGTTATGGGTCACGGCCAGTGGCTCCAGGAGGTGGTGGGTGACATGGAAGAGGGTGGAGGTTAGGCCAGAGGTGGTGATGGTGGTGGAAGTTGCAGCTAAAGGTGGTAGAAAGTGATGGAAGGTGATGTTGCAATTCTAGGCTTGGTTTGCAAATAGGTGATGGTTTTTGTGCATTTTGGTGGTGAGGCTTGCCTTGGGGTTGCTCGACCTGATGGGGTGGTGGACTGGAGGGGATGATGATCAGAGAATGAGGTGGGGAGGCCAGCCTAGATCTGGTTGAGGAGGATCCAATCATAAGAAGGAAGAAAACAAGTGCAAAACACAAATGAAAACAAAGAAAAACATAGAAAAGAAGGGAAGTTTTACCAAATTTTTTCTCAAGCAATGGCCGTGAGTTTTTTTGTAGAGATGAGTAAGATGGTATACGTGAATTATGAGAAAAATAAGCAGCTGAACAAATGAGAAAGTCGGCTAAAGGGAAATGAATGCAAGAGGTGAGAAAATGAAAAGGCGGGAAAACAAAGGGTCTCAAGCAACTAAAGAGTCACAAACTCTTCGAATTTCTCTAATTTCTTTTTATAAGTTTAAATATCTGAAAATACATATAATTTCAGTTAAAATTCGAAAATATAACAAATATACAAAATATAAATAAATAAATATTAATTATATATGATTAAAATAAGAAAATAGTACAAAATGAAAACTAGTCTAGAAAATTTGAAAATAAACAGGATAAACTTTGAAAGATTTATATGGACTTAGAAAATATTTATAAATAAAGAT
This sequence comes from Allium fistulosum, assembly GCA_030737815.1. Lineage (NCBI taxonomy): Eukaryota > Viridiplantae > Streptophyta > Magnoliopsida > Asparagales > Amaryllidaceae > Allium > Allium fistulosum. The sequence goes on along the minus strand of CM060905.1, from coordinate 941,934,936 downwards.
AATAACCTAAAATAAAAATGCTTTCACAAAAGTAAATAAATAAATTTTAATTAAATATAATTTAAATTAATAAAATAGCTAAATAATAGAAACTAGCCTTTAAAAATAAAAAATAAATTCAATAAGCTTTGGAAAAATTATTTTATCACTTTAAAAATAGTTGAAGACATAAAATAACATATTAACACATATTAAAACAAAATATGACAATAAAATATAATTTATATAATTTAAAATAGACAATGTTGCTAAATAAATTAGTTTACACACAATATTGAAAAATGTATAACTTTCACAATATAACTCCATTTTCAACGAAACAAAAAGCAGTATTCATGTTATTAAATCTATTTTCATAATAAAAGATAAAATTTAAGAATTTAAATATTTAAATTTAAAATTTAAAGGTCAAAGTTTGACCAGTTTGACCACAAATATACTATTTAGGAAAATATTCAATTTATACAAGTTTGGAATTATATTTCATATGATAATCAAAATATATATTTAAAATGAAATATTGAAAATAAAACAAGTTTAAAAATAATTTCAAAATAAAATAAAGTTTTTAAATAAAAAATTAAAATTAAAATAATTGAAATATACAATAAAAATAGTTACAAAATGCAGGGTTGTTACACTCTCCCCCACTCAAAACTTTTCGTCCTCGAAAAGGAATGAGGTATGGGAAAGCACATAAAAAGATTGAGTGAAATAGGATTAAGACAAGATGACAAAAGATTGAAATTATACCTGATAACTATCGTTATAGGTAAGTTTAACAAGGTGGAGATGGTCTTCCCAAGATTCTATAGAATCAGGAACACAAGTACGAAAAGATCCTCTAGAATCTGATTCACCCTTTCCGCTTGACCGACGGTCTGTAGATGGCAAGCAGTGCTCAGATTCAAAATGGGTACCAAAGATTATAAAGATTTATAGAAAGATTTCTAAACAGAAAGAGTATAGAAAGATGCCTTTACCAGTCTGTAGCAAGATAAGGAAAATAAGGACAACTAATAGACAATTTGAAAAAAAAATAAGATAATAAGTTTGAAACCATGGAGATTTCAACTTAAATTGATAATTAATTTTACAGAAGTTAAATAAATCTTAACTATTTCTAATTTCATTATCTTATCATCTAATTTTCTGTGACGCCCCACCTCAATACCCACGCTAACCAAGAACACTACGATGTAGTGCTGTCAATTAGCACGGAGAATAAGGCTGTGGAGGAGCGACCATCCATGTAACTTCTTTGTGCGAGCACCGATACGTCAGATAGAATAGAATGCATATCTTTTAAGGAGGAAATCCGACATACCGATACAAACACAAAGCTATCACACGGTGGCTATATATAATCTTCGGAAACAAACATAGAAATAATCATAACATAAATCAGTCACAGACATCCATATCACAAAGGCGGAAGAAGATATGAATAAATATATATATCACATGAAAGTGTACATCAGAGTAGTGGTCAGAAAGATCCACGATAATACAAAAGAATAGCATCACGTGCTATACAAAAGAATAAGTACACAACATAGAGTCTATATCTCAAAGGTGTACATCCAAAAACTACTAATCTATGTAGTTAGCCAAAAGTCAGAAATATCCTGAAGAGAAGTCAAGCAGAAGCACCTGTAACATCTCGGTCTGACCCGAGTATTATTTATAAGAAAATAATAAATGGATCAGTCTAGCTATAAATATCAGATGATATGGTATAAAGTAAAAGGCATGACATGAACATGAAATAACCATAACGACATACTACTATAAGTATGTAAATGATAATCAACAAAAGATTAATCAATATCACAAGAATCTTCTCAAAGATAAGGTAGGGTATCATACCCTAAACTTATATTCATAACAAGTCAATAACACATGAATTCACCAATGCACAAAAACTGATATCATATCAATGAAAATCATGAAAATTGGTGAAGCACAAAATTCCAGAAATCATCATCAGAAATCCAGAAAACACATAAAAAAGGGGGGAGGCCTAACACATGAATGGGAGCATGAAAACTCACCTATGCGTAAACACATGACGAGAAGCTATCTCATGGAAGCTATCCATTAAATTTTCACACAGGAATGGCCCAAAGACCGTAGGGTGCTACCCTAGATATGTGATGGCGAAACATCACATAATCGGGGTATAGTCTCCCACGTAGACAAAGAGACATCGCTCAATCGCTAGTCTAAATCACAAAAATGATCGTCATGATCATAAGGAAGTGTCAATCACACCAAGCTAGTAAATATATGAGTTTAGCTTCATGTCCCATAACCACTTGCTTAACTTAAATATTTACGAACAAGCTGTAAATCTTCACTAGGAAATTGTCACAAAAAGGGTTCAATCGAACAAGTCCAAGAGCTAACCGACGAAGTGAACGCAAGCGTTTCATACCACCCGTTTTACTAAGCCGTTTAAGTCGATTTCTCATTCGAGTGAAGTAAAGGCTTGTATATACTAGTAGATTGAAAATCGGTTTGAGAAAACGAACTTTTGATATTTAAAATAGTGTTGAAATCGCTTTGATGAAAGAGTTTTGATATTTACTATTAGTATTGAAACCTTCATATATCTTTAAAGTGACAAGTCATAAAACGATTGTAGAAATAAATCAATTCACGTTCGAAGACGTGAGTAAAGTCCAAAGAAGTCAATCCCAAAACCATCAAAGTAGAAATTCTGATAAATGTTTTTTAGACGAGATTGCCTACACAGAGTAATTCGGGGTTCGACCTGCCCGGTAAGGTCGCGGGGGTCCAGGGGGCAGCGCCCACGGCGGGGTGCGGGGCAGCGCCCCGTCACGGTACGACCTAGTGAAGGCAAGCGGTCTCGAGAAGCCAAACGACCTAAGGGAAGAATGCCACGCGACCTAGCAGAATAACAGGTCGAACGACCTAGGGGAAAACAGGTCAAACGACCAAGTACTAACTCGCGAACGACTTACGACTTAAGAGCCATACGAACCAGCGACCTAAAACTGGCGACCTAAGGATATGCGACCTAAAGGCTTAGCAGGGTCGAGCGACTTACGAGCTACAACCTAAGGTGACGAGGGACTTAACAGTTTAAGGGTCTACGACCTAACGGGTTAAAAAAAAGTCCAACGACCTAAGAAAAATTAGGGTCATACGACCTAAAGAGGTTCGCGACATAAGGTTGGTCGCGACCTAAAAGTGCACGACCTAAGGTCTTACGACCTAAGAAACAGAAAAGTCTTACGACCTAAGTCTTAACTCGTGGACGACTTAGCATAACTCGCGAATGACTTAGCACTTTAACTCGTGAACGACTTAGCACTTTAACTCGTGAACGACTTAACACTTTAACTCACGAACGACTCAGCACTTTAACTCGCGAACGACTCAAGCCAGTAACTCGTGAACGACTCATCACTTTAACTCGCGAACGACTCAAGCCAGTAACTCGTGAACGACTCAGCACTTTAACTCGCGAACGACTCAAGCCAGTAACTCGTGAACGACTCATGCTCCGTGTGACTTTTCAACGTGAACGACTTACGACTTAGGCTTAACCCGTGGACGACTTAGCGATGGCCAGAAACGACTTAAGGCCAGAAACTCACCAAAACGCCAAAATTTATAGTTTTTCGCCAATCCAATGCAAACCAAAGGCAGATATTCATGCAAATGCAATAGAGGATCATTCCCAACAGTCCAAGATAGATATAGGCAAGATGTGAGATCAAAAATCTCACCTTTTCACGGAATTTGATGAAGATGGAGATTTGAGAGCAAAGCAAGGACACCAACAAGCTTGAATCAATGTTCTTCACGTGAATTTGATGTTGAATCTCGGATTTGCAATAGAATTTGTGTTTGGAGTTTTAATTTCCACTTCCCACCACCATTTTTGACAAAGCTTGAAGTGTTTTGATAGAGTGAGGAAGATGGTTGGGCTGAACTAAAGGGGTGCAGTCCAAACCAAAGTCAAAGGCGGGAAAAAGTGTCGAAAATTTCACTATCTCCAAACATATCGAAGTTTACACTCAAAAAGATCGCAAACGTCATTTTGAACTCAATGGAAGTGGTCTCGAGTCCTAATTTGACCGTATGCAAAAAGTAGCTTTTCGGACTAACATCCGACTAACGATAAAATATTTAAATAAAATATTTAAATATAAAATCGATAGATATGCGGGTTGTTACATTTTCTTAAACTAACAATCTCTAAAATCATGGATTTTATTAAAATTAAGTGTATAACATTCAATAAATTTAATTCTTCTTTATTCCTAATTAAAATTAAATTTATCATCTCAATATTTTTTTATCACCTATGTTAAATATACTTACACTTATTATAACTGTTTTAATTTATTCCTAATTCCCTTAACATCATTTTATTGTGTATATTATTCCATTACTCTTTTACTCTATTTACCTATGTTAATCTTTTTATAACTAAAATTTAAGTGTATAACATTTATTATAACCACTCAAATTTTATTTATAAAATCTTTTTATATTGTATATTATCCAATTACATTGTTAACTTCTAAAAATTAAGGTAAGTTATATTGGAATGCAATTGAGAATTATACAATAAAACTTTCTAAAATTAATATACAATATAAACATTCTAATTCAATCATTTCAAGCCTGAATATTTGTTCAAAATTTTGATTTTCTTTTTATACTTGAAGTTATTATTTAAGATAGAATTTAAGAATAAAATTTCTGATTCCTTTCAAACCATTTAGAGATAAATAAATGTATGTACATAATTTGTCAAATCAAATTTAAATCATATATCTATATATTATAAATCAAATCATATTTTAGAAATTCATATCAATTAAATTTCCCAAACAAAGCTGTAGCAAGACTACAGAATGGTTTCTTTACTTCGAAACTCGAAAATGAACGTCGATAATGCCGCGGTCATCACCGAAATTATTTTCCAGCGACAAAGAGAAGAGCACTAAAATTTTAAAACTTTAAAATTCTTTGGAAACAAATTTCTGTTCACAAATACTTTAAATAATACATCCTTTTAAAACTTTCAACACAAGGTTTGAAACTATCGGAAATTAAATTCTCAAATTCTTGATTTAAATTCATTTCAGTTCCCAAATCAAATTTATAAACAACTATTTATAAATTCATTTATAGAATGATAAATCAAGTATTATCATTTCAAATAATCAATTTAAATCAATTTATTAAGTTCCATAATATTTACTTATATCAAAATTTATTTCATTAACCAAATTTTAAAATAATATTGTGTCAGTTGTTCTGTCAAAGTGTTTTAGAAATCCTATCGATAGCGTTGATCAAATGAATCGATCGGAAGCCCAAATCAACATCAACAACTCAAACAATCACAATATATAAAACAAAACATAGATTGACAAGTACAATTCAAAATGTTTGGAGATATTTTGGAAACAAAGACAAGATGATTAACTAACAAAATATGAAGATGGATAAGCTTAGATAAATCGCGGGCAACCTTAACCGGGTCAACCATGACTTAATGAGTAAGATCAAATGTGGATGTTTCTAGGGTAAATCTACATCCGATCTCAAGAGATAGAGTTTGGAATAACAAAAGATATTAGCATCTAAACCAAGGATATATATAAATCTCTGGTGAATCGATGCTAATTGTAAAGGAGTTTCCATTTTTACAAGTCATTAGAGTATTGGCGAGACCGCCAATTCACTATAAAGCTCATTCGAAGTGGAGTCATGGGATACTCTAGAATCAAAAGAAGATGAATAGTGAGGGACAAGAATGGATTTTGGAACCGCAGGGAACGTTCCAAAATTCAAAGGAAATCAAATAAAAATGAAGAGATTCAAGCTCGAATGAAAGTGATTATGTAACTAAATTTACCATACATTCTAAGTTTTGCATCAAAGCCAAAGCTCTGATACCAACTGTAACGACCCGATATTTTCAACCATTCGCATCCGCACATGTCGGACCTGAATTGCTCATAATACCGCGTTGTAAATAAAATTTGGCAAATCTCAGAATATACAGTAAATAAATAATCACAGATCACAGACATAGAGTAAAATAATGCAGCGGAAGTAAAAGAAATAGTAGTTCATGAAGCTACTATGTAAATATATCAGAGTTAAAAAAGATACAACAGAAGAAATAAAGTACAACAGAAGTCTTAATATGATAACCAAGTACAAGCTGAATAGAACAACATAACTGAGATAGATAAAACTAGATAAGCAGATAATCTCCAGCGATTCCAATCTCCAGAAAGTGGAATCCAAATCTATGAATAACTCAGGCTGACCCGAGCGTAAAGCAAAACACAAAACACTCGAGTCAGGACAATATATACTTATATAATGTAAACCAACTCAAGTGAACTATAATAAGGTACAAGTAACTTAAAGAATGCTTGGGATCACCCACTATTTAAGGATCCGTTAAACTATCTACTATATAGTAATATTCGCTATTATAATAATGTCTAATATAAAATAAACATACTTTTTAATAACGTCAAGGGGTTACCCATATAGCCCTTAACACGTAATAGTCCCAGTAGTCTATCCAGTATTAGCATACTCCCAAAATGGGGGCTACCCTCGATACTCCACAGGCTACGAGAGAAATCACAAATCGTAGTAAAGCTCGATATGGTAGGTGACACGGCAAATAAGGCAATGCCAGGGTAGATATACCAATTACGCATCCGGACTGGTGGTGACGCATAGCAGCCACTACCGCCCACCTCGAACAACACTCGCAATCAAGGGTGCGCACCAAATCAATCACAAGTAATAGAATGGTATCGAAGAAGTGTGTCCGATTAGAGGTGCTACCTCCTTGGCCCGTCGATTGCACCTGTTTTAGCCACCTTATGCCAACTCACGGGAGTTGGGTCCACGTATATACCTTAGGATCGTCGCCACCATCCTACTTCATTCTGGAAACTCCACCGTGTACACAGTTGTCAAAGTGGTTTTCGGTATCGACAGAGAGTATGTCCATATCCGATCCCGGTCACTTTAACAACCAATCGTTATTATAACCCGTGGTTATAATTTAAAAACAGTTTATACTTCAAAATAAAATATCATTTCAAATCCAAATCTTTATTAAAAATAAAGATTAAATCAATTCCAAACCATTTCAATATATTTAAAATATCATATCATTTCAAACTTCATTTCAACTCATTTCAATATATCAAAATATCATATCTTTCCAAAACTTCATTTCAAATCATTTTAATATATCAAATTATCAAATCTTTCCAAAACTTCATTTCAAATCATTTTAATATACAAAAATATCATTTGAGTTCAAATCTAAATATTCAACTTTAAATATCTTTTTAAATTCAAAGATATCATTCATTTATTATCATTACAAGTCACCTTTAAATAATTTATATTCCAACAAATTAATTCATTTAAATTCATTTAAAAGTGTAAGTATTATATTTCAAATCAAGTATTCAATTTCCAAAGTTTCAATTCAATTCAATCATTTATTTCAAATAAATTTCCATAGACCATTTCAAATCTTATAAATTTCAAATTTAGATTTAATCCACAAAATAACTATTCAAATTATAAAATAAATTCCAATGCTTTCATATCCTATATTTCATAAGTCCAATATATTTTAAATAGATTCAAATTACAAGTAAACCAAATATTTTTCATACTAATATAAACTTCAATTATTCAGTCCAATATTTAAAATCATTTCAAATTCATTTCAAAATGTCAAAATGTCATTTCAAAACATCATTTATTTAATTTAAATTTAAATACCATTTAATCACATTTCAAAATAGTTGTATTTCTCAAATCAACTATTCCATTTAAATCATTTAAAGTCAATTCATTATATTTAACAATTAAATATTTAATTTCCAAAATTTAATCTTTTTCAAAGATCATTTATTCATTTAAGTTTATTAAAACAATGAAAATTCAACTTTCGTAGCACTTAGGAAATGCTACGTAATGTTATGTTTTAAAACAGTTCATTAACAAAAGACGGCATTTAAAATGCTGTAATATCTTAATTTAGTTTCAATTAAAATTTTAGTTAAATTTAACAACTATATCACTAACAAAGTGCTATAATAACCCTTAGTTCAAATTTTGCTATTTGGTTCATTTAAAACAACTATAGCATTTTCCAATACTGTAATATCTTTACATTACATTTCAAAAATGCTGTCAAATCAAATTCAGAGTTTTATTTACAATTTAACACATAATTTACTTTTAATATAAATCATTTTAACTTATAAAATCATATATTTTCACATTTTAAAAACAATCATTTATATACCTTTATTTCTATGATTTTATAAAGTCAAATTTCCATACAAAAATCAAATTAAATAACAATTAAATTTTCATTTCTTTAATTAAATTCTTAACTTAACAACTAAGTTTAAATTTCCAAAATATAAATTATTTCCATTTATTTTACTTAATTAAAATCTCACTTTTAACAAAATTCACAGTTTCCCAATTTAAGTTATATTTCAAAAAAATTCAACTTAAACATTCATTTATTTCATATTTTAATTTATACAAAATCATTAACATTTTTAAATTTTATTATTACTTAAATAAAATCATTAAATTCATCTTTTAAATCAAATTTGTCATATATTCATACTTTACATAAATTCCATTTATATACAAAATCATAAATTCCAAAATTAACTTATATTTCAAATTCTACTTCACCATTTACTTAATACACTTATTTAATTTGTAGAAAATCACAAATATTTTATAGAAATCATTTTAATAAAATTTAAATCAAAATATCATAATATTTACATTTCTAAAATATTTAAAAATTTCAGAAAAATATATAAACCACGGGTCTGTATATAATTTTCTAGCCTAGGTCAAGTGATACAGATATATATCATTTCAATCCGTAATTTACAAAGAAAACCGGGTTTTATCATTTCAAACCCGCAATCCCAAGTTAATAAAATAAATAAAAACCGTTCAGGCCTATCATTTCAGCCCATAACGATTTTTCCCTATTCTAAAGTCCGTTCGGGTATGTATCATTTCAACCCATAGTGAACCTAATCTACAGGGAACTTGCAGTGATAAACTGATAAAAATGAACAGTACACAATATATAACAGTAACAGATGATATAACATGTGTATAAACAGGGATGAACATCAAATAATCATAATATAACAGTTATAATAGGATGATATAATTTTACAGATTCAAATGGTGTCAGTTTACTAGTTATATAAGTACACATCGTCTGGTGAGAATTACTCACTTGTTTAAGCTGGAGATGACGACCACAAACACACAACAAAGATTTCTAGAGGCACGAAAACACGAATATGATTTGAGATTGGAAGAGCCAAAGATAAATCTCCTTACACACATGCAAACAAAACAAGTATATATAACATAAGTTTTCAACTCAAATTATACATAAACAATGTTAGAAATGAATGCATGAAACAAAGCCAAAGTGTTCGCACTTGTTTTCTACCATCTATGCTTAAGCTCTAGATCTGAAATGGCACGGCTAAAGGCATGGTTTGGATCAGCTTTGGGTTCCTAAAGGTCGGCCTAGCATGTGTTAACAAAGGTGGGTTTAGTCTAGGTGCATAAAACTAGGTGTACATGGCTAAAACTATGCAAAATACATCATTTGTTTGCTCTTGTTTGGTACGGCCAGAAGTTATGGGTCATGGCCAGTGGCTCCAGGAGTTGGTGGGTGACATGGCAGAGGGTGGAGGTTAGGCCAGAGGTGGTGATGGTGGTGGAAGTTGCGGCTAAAGGTGGTAGAAGGTGATGGAAGGTGATGTTGCAATTCTAGGCTGGGTTTGCAATTAGGTGATGGTTTTTGTGCATTTTGGTGGTGAGGCTTGCCTTGGGGTTGCTCGACCTGATGGGGTGGTGGACTGGAGGGGATGATGATCAGAGAATGAGGTGGTGGAGGCCAGCCTAGATCTGGTTGAGGAGGATCCAATCATAAGAAGGAAGAAAACAAGTGCAAAACACAAATGAAAACAAAGAAAAACATAGAAAAGAAGAGAAGTTTTACCAAATTTTTTCTCAAGCAATGGCCGTGAGTTTTTTTGTAGAGATGAGGTAGATGGTATACGTGAGTTATGAGAAAAATAAGCAGCTAAACAAATGAGAAAGTCGGCTAAAGGGAAATGAATGCAAGAGGTGAGAAAATGAAAAGGCGGGAAAACAAAGGGTCTCAAGCAACTAAAGAGTCACAAACTCTTCGAATTTCTCTAATTTCTTTTTATAATTTTAAATATCTGAAAATACATATAATTTCAGTTAAAATTCGAAAATATAACAAATATACAAAATATAAATAAATAAATATTAATTATATATGATTAAAATAAGAAAATAGTACAAAATGAAAACTAGTCTAGAAAATTTGAAAATAAACAGGATAAACTTTGAAAGATTTATATGGACTTAAAATATTTATAAATAAAGATAATAACATAAAATAAAAATGCTTTCACAAAAGTAAATAAATAAATTTTAATTAAATATAATTTAAATTAAGAAAATAGCAAAATAATAGAAACTAGCCTTTAAAAATAGAAAATAAATTCAATAAGCTTTGGAAAAATTATTTTATCACTTTAAAAATAGTTGAAGACATAAAATAACATATTAACACATATTAAAACTAAATATGACAATAAAATATAATTTATATAATTTAAAATAGACAATGTTGCTAAATAAATCAGTTTACACACAATATTGAAAAATGTATAACTTTCACAATATAACTCCGTTTTCAACGAAACGAAAAGCAGTATTCATGTTATTAAATCTATTTTCATAATAAAAGATAAAATTTAAGAATTTAAATAATTAAATTTAAAATTTAAAGGTCAAAGTTTGCCCTGTTTGACCACAAATATACTATTTAGGAAATATTCAATTTATACTAGTTTGGAATTATATTTCATACGATAATCAAAATATATATTTAAAATGAAATATTGAAAATAAAACAAGTTTAAAAATAATTTCAAAATAAAATAAAGTTTTTAAATCAAAAATTCAAATTAAAATAATTGAAATATACAATAAAAATATTACAAAATGTAGGGTTGTTACATGTTTTGTCATTGTATGGTAGCATTGCTCTACTTAAACCAGCATTAAGTCCTTGAATAAATCTTGAATTCTTTGATTCCTCATTCACTATGAGCATGGTTCCATACTTAGACAAGCTCTCAAATTTTTGAGTGTATTCAGTCACACTCATTGGTCCTTGTCTCAGCCTTATGAATTCCTCAAGCAGTGTTGCCTTAGCTGTTGCTGGGACAAATCTTGCCTCAAGCATCTCCTTGAATTGATCCCATGTTATCTCATTTTCTGGTCTTCCTTTGGTGATCACCTCCCATCAGTCTAGTGCTACTCCCTTGAGCCTTCTAGAAGCTATCTGCCTCTTCCTTTGGTCATTAATTTGTATATCTGCAAATATTCTTTCTAAGGTCCTCAGCCATGTTTGTACACCCATGACTCCTTCAGTGCCTTCAAAATCCTTGCCTCCTAAATTAGAGAATGTTTTCAGTAGCTTAGCTAACTCCTCATGAGGATTTTCTTCCCTCTGCACCACTCCTTGCCTAAATGCCCTCACCAAATCTTGCAAATTGACCAATGGTGTTGCATTAGAGAGTCCTACTCTAGTGCTTGGTGGTCTTCCTACCATGATTTACTATTCAAATTGCATAGCTAGTTAGTCTTGTTTCTAATTTAATTATTTCAGCAATTCATTCCTGCTGAGAATATTTTATATTTTTTTCATGGTTTGTGCCTTAGAGTTTTATCCATATAAGAAGATTAGATTTTTACATATATATATATATATGCTATGTTTTTGATAACATAGCTCTGATACCAACTGAAGTGACCCACTTCTCTTAACCTCTATTTTAGTGATTTTTAGTTGAGTTATTTTTTATAAAACAAAGGATCACTTCTTTTAATTAATTCTCCCAAGATCCAGAATTTTACCAATATAAAAATATTAGTATATAAATCAAATCATGTCATTTATATATATGAAGACATATGAATGTTTCTTTGTATATCAGAGTAATTAAAATAGCAAAGAAATTCAATCACACAAGATTTCTCACATTTGAGAGATTGTATGTCACGTAGCCATTTTTACATTTTTTTCTTTTTTTTAACTCAAACTTGTTTAATATTTAATTCAAATATTTCCACTTATTATTTTCTTGTTTTATTTCCCAGCTTGTCCTATAGCCCAGATTAATTTATTTCTGGATTTACAACCCATGGATTTAATCTTTGGGATTTAGGCATTTGATACTTGTGGTTTTTTTTAAATAATAAAAGGTGTTAAAACAACTCATGCATATTAGTTTAGCTCGGGATTCTTATTTCAAACACAAAAATTTTTGTGTCAGGTAAAATACTCCTATTCTGGTTTAGTAAGTAAATAATGATCAAATGAATAATAAGGTGATAAACTAGATTGAAGGCCAAGTAGAGGAAAACAATACATTTGAGCAAAGTGCAAACACACATACTAAATGAAGGCTTAGCATATACATGGAGACAGTATGATCAAGGCAATGTCAAGAATCAGACCAATGCAAAACTTTCAGATGAACCTATAATAAAGACAACTGATGTTCTCTAAGTAAATAACAAATGATAGTGATCAATATGCTATGGAGTAATGGACATGCTCATTACAAATGAGACCACATAATACTACAAACTACAACAGGTTTGACTATAACCAAACGCAACCAGACTTGAATCAAGTATCTAGATAATAGGGTTTAGTTAAATATAGTTGTAGTGAAGCCTACAAGTACCAAGCATGCATATGAACTTATTACACAAAGCAATACAAGTTTTTACTGGAAAATCAAATGCCCAGATAGGATTACAGGCCATGTCTTCAAGCTTTTGCATGCGCTTATATCAATTACAAGTCATGATTAGGCTCTACTGGTTAACCAAGACCTTATTCTACCCATTCACTTAAAACTTTGGCACATATTTATTCTAAGTTTCTAAACTTTGGCACATATTGATCGTGGTGGCGGCAACGAGTGTTCTAAGTTTCTAAACCTAGTTTTGTCGAGTACGAAAGTTTTGATTCGTTCGTCATCTACGTTTGATCGAGTACTTCGTGGCTTTGGGTGATGGTAGAGGGGAGGTTGACGAAGTGGTGACCGGAGTTTCAGAAGCTCTAGTGGCCTGTGGTGGCGAGGTGATCGGGTTTTGGTCATTGAACTTCGTTCTAGATTTTGAGTCGAATTCTTCGTTTTCAATTTCGTGGGAAATTCGATGATCTGGGTAGTAAAAAGGGGTAGGTAGGTGTTAGTTGACGTGTGGTTGCCGGCGAGGTCGACTGGAGACCATCGGATCGCCTGTGCATGTGCATGGCGTTATGCTTGTATCAGTGAAGATGGTTTTGGGAAGAAGGGTAGGTGACTCGATGTTGTCTTCGAGAGGCTTAGGCGCTAGCTCGAGTTTGGATTCGAGTATTTTTGAATGCGTACCGGGTTAATACTTAAACAAAAATTTAAGTTTGAAAATAAAAGTATACAGGTTGTTTTCTAGGAAAACTCGAAGTAAGCATGCTTTTGTCTCGGGAAACATACAGGGAGGACTCGAGTTTGTTATAAAACCAGTTTTCAAAGTTTAAACTAATTCAAATTTAAACATGTTAAAATTTTCTTTTGAAAAAGTATTTTGTTTTAAAACATGGGATTAGTTTGAAGTTTAAGAATAAATTATTTTAAAAGTAATTAAGTTTAATTAATTTATTTTTGTGACGTTATTTATTAATTAATTCTTAATTTAAATTAAATAAATAATGTAATTAATTAAAAATGAAATGTTGTTTTAATTATCCTTAATCTTTTGAATAAATTATGTGTTAATGACGATTAATTATGAATTTTATTAATTAAAGATTTTAATGATAATAAAGTGATTAATTAAGATAAATGACTTATCTTTGAATTAATTAAGCAATTAAAAGTAATTAAAGGGTAATCAATCACTTAAAGATAATTCCTTAATGAAAGTAACTAAGGATAATTATTTAATGATTTAAGGTTAATTTAATCAATATGATTAATTAAGATTAATGCAATTAATTAAAGTGATTGATTGATTAATTTATATCAAATGATTTGTGATAAAAAAATCAGGATTAGATAAATAATTCATAAGTAATTAATTTAATTGGAAATAAATTGAATTAATTAGGATTAAACAATTAATTAATCCTGCTTATAAATGATTATCGAATGTTGACCTTACTTATGAATGATTGTATTGTATGAGATGCCTTTAATTGATTATCCTATCTGATCTGTGATACTTTGTTCTGCGGATTGAGCTGTGTATAATTTATTCATTTGTTGTGGTACATTTGTATATATATATATCTGTGATCTGTGAATGAATGATAAGCGTTATAGTTTATACCGCTTATCAAATATATTGCTGTATTCTGATCTGTGATGATTGAATGATGTTGCACTACTGTGTGAAACCCCTGGACCACACCATACACACAAAAATATGGATTTCACGAGGAAATCGGTTAAGTCACAAATGATTTAAATTTAATGTTTTTGAAACTGAAATTTTAATTTCAATTGATTTTGGAAATGGATTTGGGTTAAATGTTAAAGCTTTTGAAAAGGAGTTTTTAAGATATAAGTTATTTTGAATAACTTGGTTAAGTTTCCAATTTAAATAATTTAATTTGAATTCAAAATTTGGAATTGAATTCTATATTTGGAAATTTTGGTTAAGATGTTATAAATGTGTTTATAGGAATTTAAACCATTTTAAAAGTATGGTTTTGACGAGTTATGAATAAATCTTTGTGAAACTGGATGAACTTTGTGAATTGAATCTGTTTATTTTTAACAGATTTAAAATGGTGATTTGTTTAAACCATTCGAAATGGAATTGTTTTGAAAGCTATCAGTTAAATGTTTGTTTTAAAGATTGGACGAGTTAATCCAAATTGAAATGGAAATCGATTTGGAAATCTATGAATAGATCTTTGTGAAACTGGGTGAACTTTATGAGATAAATCTTTTTGTAAAAGATTGGAAATGGTAATGTGTTTAACCCATCTGAAGAAAAGTTTTGGGTAATAAGTTGTGACTTAATTGAAATCCCAATATCCATATATTTTTAAATATGCGCTCGTTATTCGGTTTAGCCGGGAGAGGACCTTTGTGTCATATAACCCATTCCGAATAATGATACGACGTTATGGGTAGCATTTGAAGACCGGTGGTGAAGACCGGATATTTTCGAAAACGAAAGGACAACTCGTCGAATGTCTTTGCATCGACTGGTCCCCGGTATAGAGACTCCATATGTGGTGGGAAGTCCGGACGTGATTAGAAATTATCCGGACTGCAAGGGCTTCTTTGGAAGCGCCTTCGGTTCTATTCGAACCCGGAACAGACTTGTATGGTTGTATGTCTGACATTACACTTTGAGATATAAAGCTGATTTCTTTCAAATACATTTCTGTTTGGTGGTGGAGATTTATTCTCCTAGCTTAACACCCTTCTCTGAGATGTATGAGCTCAAAGGTTATGTAGTTGAAGGTTATCAGTGATATACTCCCAATTTGGTAGTGTGGTATGCTAAGTGTTGCTGTGTGTTGTTGATCATTTGTTGATCAAAGCATGGCTTTGTGAAGAAGCGTAGCTTTGTCGACGATACCTCATCGAGCCTCACAAACCGGTAATGGTCGAAACAGGAAAGATGCGGCAAGGTTTCAGGGGTAGCTCCCCTAGGGTATGTCGATTCCTTCTGGAAAAAGGTGGTATCATGGTATAGAGCCTAGATATTTACCTGTGTGGTTGCTCCAATCTCATTTACCGTGTGATTGTTGCTGTGTGATCGAGGCGCCTCGGATAAAGGTCGCAAACGACCGGGGGTGGCATATCTTAGGTTTACTACCTGAGAAGGGGGTAACCAGCCTTGTGTTGGCACGGAGCAAGGTGGTTCTCGGGGCGTCCCTCCAGAGGCGTTCCCATGTGGCATAGGAAGTTCCTTAGCCTGACCATTTGCTGGCTAAGATTAATATTAGATTTTCAAAATGTTTTCATACTATGCACTAGTAATAATATCAAAAGAGTTTTCTTTTGCGTAGTAAGCATGTTTGACTATCATAAGAAGAAATCTCCTCCAAGTCTGCGATTGCATTGTGTGTGTGGTGGGAGGTCTTATCGTAGTTTCATTTTCCAAAAGCATTGAAGATTTCATTGTTTAAAATTCCTTTGTTGTTTGTTTAAAGATAAACTGTTTTTGTTGCTCACACCAGTCCCATGACTTACCCGGAGTTTATTGTTCCCTTCCTAAACTCTGGGTGTCTACAATTTTCCACACGGGCAGTCTAGAGTTGGGTTTTTCAGATAGTCAGGGTTAGTAGACTATTTGGAGCTAGTTCAGTGTTTGGAGTTCGCGACCGACCTTGCTTATCTTAGTGGGATGTGATGGTGGTTCGAGCTTGATATTGGAGTAAGGTTGGACTTATGCTCTTTTGCAGATCATTTGGAGTTATCATTTCTGTTGTTTCCGCTGTATCATTATTTGTCTCTGATATTCTTGTATCATATAGATATCATTGTTGTATATCATTCTGGATATTGTATTCATTGGAGTTGTATATGATATCATTCATTTCTTTCTTCCGCTGTGTTGTTATACTTACTGTGCTATAAGCTCCGGCACAAGTCGAATTTCAACGCTTGAATCTGCGGCATTCAAGTACAAGTGAAGTACGGGTGTCTATTTTCGAACAGTGAAATTTGGATCGTGACAAAGCTATTGGACTTTGATACCATTGAAGGAACCGGGTCAGCCCATAGTGGAAGAAATGGGTGAATTTCAAAAATTTTAACCATTTTGGATCTTTAATGGGCCTATGAAGTCTAAATTCATTTGGAACTTTTCTAAGTTTCCTTTAAATAAAATCAATATTTTATTTAACTTTATAAATAAAGTTTCACTTTAATTTATTATGTATGTAAGTTAGAGTATATCAAATATACTCTTATATACAAATTTGTGTGTAACATTTACTTTTCAAATTCATTTAGAGAAGGAAATATTTCATTTCCTTTCACTTAACTTATTCAATTAAAGGATGGGGCATAAATTTATTTGGAGAAAGAAACTTTTCATTTCCTTTCTCTTAACTTATTCAATTAACGAGGGGGCATAAATTTAGTTAAAGAAGGAAACTTCTCATTTCCTTCTCTTAATTAAATTAAATAATTGATTAATAAAATAAAATTAATAACCCATCTAAATTTGACATGAATTGTAAATATATTCACAGTAAATATTGTGCAAGTACAACATACAGGGAGTATGCACAGTGGTAATTGTTATATATACATAAAATAAACAAGAATAATTTGAATGGTTACTACATAGGAATTGAAATGTAAATAAATAAGGGATGACAAGGGTGATTGATATAGTTTCCCTTTTAGTAAACTTAATTAATGCAACATATTAATGACAATCAATAGGTACCATAATGTAATAATGTTGAAGATAAACAATGAATTGTATGTATACATTATTGTCTTAATTAAAAAAGAGAAATGATTTCAAAATATGATAATATATGTAAAGAAAAATAAATTTTATATGAACACATACAAGTAGGTCCAAATATGTATATATGGAATTCAATCAAAGCTTTCTAATAATATGAATTAGATAGTTATTACAGTTAATTTCAAAACTTTGATTTGTTGTCAAAATTCCTTTTATTCATATGTGAATATCTAATGTAATAAAAAGTGCAAGTAATACATGCAAACATACATACATACATATATTAAAGTTCAAAACTAAAATTACACTTTGTTATGAAAGATTAAAACATAGATCTACAATTGAAAAATTGTATTGATTCCAAATAAATTTCATTTTTAACTTTAAGTATAATTCAATCAATCAACATGAAAATGTAAATTTCTAGATTTAAAGAAATGGAATTCAAATTAAATGTTAAAACATAGAAATAAAATAAAATATTGTATTTTAATATATATATATATAGATTTAGTTTCAATTTAACGAAGTAAAGAAAAGCAGTTAATCAATTCGAACATGTAAACATTCAAATCTGAAGAATTACAATTTAACTAGAATGTTTAAAACATAGATCTACACTTAAATGTTGTTTTAAAACATAAACAAATTTAATCTTGATCTATCAAAGGAAAACTCAATCATATGATTCAACAAATAATTCAATCTTTATAAACAATTTTTTAATTAAGCAAGACAGTAATACATCATACAAATTATGAAAGTCAAATTAAATTTCCATCAAACGTTGCAAAATCACTATATATATATATAGAAAATGACATACCTTGCTACCCTATCCTTAAAACACACCTTATTTATCTTGCCTTTGATTTTCACTTTGAATGAAGAATGCTTCTAGAACCGATTGAATCACCTTAGGATGTTGCTTAGAAATCACACCTTCAATGATGATATTTCCTCAGATCTTCAAGATCCACATCCTATCCTTGCAAGAGATCGATGAACCACTTTTGTTTTATTTTATTTGATCTTTTTTATTTAGAGTTGAAAGATTTTGGAAATTTGTTTTTTATTATTTCTACCATGAAAAGTTAGGAGGAGAGAAAGAGAAAGAATGAATGAGAAGGAAAACGAATTGTATGTACGGAATGAATTAGATAATATGTTTTATTTGAAAGAATGAAACTTTTCTCATTCTTTCATTAAAACTTCCCTAACTAATTCCCTTGTTTCTTTCTCTCACTCCAACCCTTTCTTTACACGTATGTCATCAAATGACATAAAATTTCTACAAACTATGTCATCAAATGACATAAAATTTGAATAAATCATGTCATCAAATGACATAAAATTTTCATAAATCATTTCATGCAATTATCTTTAAATTACATCGATATTGTAAATGCAAGCAAATATAATGTAACGACCTGGTATTTTGAACCATTCGCATCCGCACATTCGGACTTGAATTGCACAAAATGTCAGATTGTAAATTTACATTTGGCAAAACTTAGCATATATAGTGAATAAATCAATCACAGAATCACAAACACAGAGTATTACAACAATGAGCAGCGGAATAAATAAATAGTAGTTCACGAAGCTACTTTATAAACATCAGAGTCTCAACAAATTGAAATGACCCTCTCTTTTATACCTTAATTTGTAAGGGGTTTTTTTACATAGAGATATATATATATATATTTTTATCATTATATATATATATATATATATATATATTTCTAAAGCCTAGAGTCATTTTTCCTTTTATCAAACAAACTACTTATCCAGGATCAAAATCTTTACTAATATAGATATATCAGTGTATTCACAAATATATGCACACACATATGAAGATGCATGTGCCTCTCTTGTTTAATCAGAGTTATGGTAAACAAGAGGATAATTTGATTGATTAAATTTAATCAATCCACACATAGTACAATTTAATTCATACAATAAAATTTCATCCATATGGGTAACAACATGATTTTTAACCTTTGATTGCTTGCTGAATTCTTAATGTAGTGTAATTCCTATAAACAATGTATTTGTTTTATGATTACCCATAAATTGATGATGTAGTGCTTATGCTCTGAAAAATGATAGAAGTTTATATCATTATCCATGTTTGATTTTCTTACAAAATCTGCCTAAAGTACAATCTCTCTTCAGGAATATTTTTATGTGAGATATCATATTTCAAAGGATTGATTCTTTGATACCATGGTGCTAAGCTAAATGAAATACAAACATAAGTGAGTTTCCTGAGGCCATGGGTACCCAGAAATTCATGGTTCAACCAGACTCTTTGTTCTGGTATAACTCATGGGGTCTTAAAAATACATTTTGATCAAAGCTTTAGTAAAAGGGATTCAGACTCATGCTAAAATACAAGGATAAATAGTGTGTTAATATCTGAACAAAACATATTTAAAGGTGCATACATATATATGCAACTGTTATGGACATGGCTTTGAACTCCTATATTACAGATTTTTCCTTTTATTCAAAAACAAGGTATAATACATTTTCGTAGAACAAATTGAATTAGGGAAACATTGCAGACACATAAGTACATTTTCCCTATGCCTATCAACTCTTGTATGCAAGTGTTATGATGGAAGAATAAATCATGTAGTTGACTAAAACTCATCTATCTAGATTTTCCAAAACTTAACCCTTTTCAAAGACTCAAGATTGACTAATACATTTATAAAATGTAACCACCCTTTTTATCATGGAGTTCTTGCTCTGATTTACTTACAAAATCATAGATTAGCTTCTTTAACTTTTCAGATAATCACTAAATTTATAAACTCCAATTAAGAGACAATTCCTTATCAAAACACTTAGCAAAATATCCATCCAACTTTCAGTGCTTAATACAAGTGACAATTTAAAAATATCAGTACATGCAGATTTCATCTTTTAAGCTCTTATCTAACTAATTTTAGCATGCTATAATCTTCTTCTCAATGCCTTGCTCCTACTCCTACTTAGTTGCTGCAGTCCCTGAAAATGCATTTGAAGCTGCCCCATATTAAATGAGACACCTCATATGCAATTAGCACACTAGGGTCAAACACATGTCTGGTATGAGAAAATCCACTAAAACAATTTGTAAATCAAGTTAAAGTTGAAACATGTATATATGTATATAACTCTGCCTTTAGAAAACAAATAAGTCATGTGTGCATGTTCTGTGTCAGTGTGCAGGTGCACACTTAAGTCTGCCTTTCTAGAAACCTCAAAAAGATATGGTACATTCATACATTAATACAACTCATTCATAAATCAAATAAGCATCCATACAAAACAGGGAAATACCCAAAATGAATTTAATCATTTATTCCCTACTCAGATTTCATTCCAGGAAAACTCTAGTTCCTCTTTATATCAAATTCTCTTACATTGATATATTTATCTATCTTGGTCTCATCTGCAATTAAATGAATCAATGGACATAATGGACTAATTCACTCCATTACACAAAGATCTCAGGACTTAAACAAGCCATGTGTCAACTTGTATTACTCAAGAACACAAGTCATTCCTGCAGTGCTCTTGACCCCCATTTCCTAATCAGGTTTAAGTTAATAATAACACTTTTGATTTTTCATGACTAAACCATTCAGTGAATCATTTCACTAAGACAAACATTCATGTCATGGCATTCCACATCATTCATAACTAAACAGAGGCAAACTGGCAATTAAACATTGATGTCTATTAAATAGATTCTGCACATATATATTCTTGCATTTTTAAAAAGGGGTATAGACAACTAACATTGGCTTTTGGCTTTTTGAGAGACTTTTTCTTTTTGCAAACATTTGTGCTTAAGTTAAACTCAGAATGACCAAGTTTCACTGAATCACAAAATTTATTTGCTATGTGTATGAATATTTATATATTTTCATTGAATCAGGAGCATCAGCACATAGGCAACCTTATTGCACCCCTAATTCCTTGTTGTCTCAAGCCTCAGCACTTATACATAAGTATATTGCAGCTTAACATGTCTATATTTTCTGGGTTGAGCCAAAACCAACACTACTTGCCTATATTCAACATTTGATTCTCTGGGTATTTACTTATGTTTCTAAACATTAACATATCAAAGAGATCTGGGTTTTTAAATCATATATATAATAATAATACTTAGAACTTTCATATAATAAAACAAGTAGAACAACCAGCTAAAAATCAAAACATTTTCATCTCTGAAATCACAGATAGACAATCACATATGAAAATACATTTTTAAGAAAAATTAACTTATAAACTGGCTGCCTTCATTAGGACTTAGTGCCTTATATTTTTTTTTGAGTGAGTTTTCTCACCTAGCTCTCTTTCACTTCCTAGTTGATTGGTAAGCTTCTGCCCTCAAACCCTTTTCTTCACTTGTTTTATATTTATGTAATATATATATTTTTCTCAAGTGCTATCCGGGAAGAAGAGAAGGTTCCTCATATCACTTCTTATTTATGCAGGGTTCTTCTTAGGGTTTAAGGCGCTAGCTAAAGTCATTTTTTCCCATCAGAAATCATGCCACTTGCATTTTATCTAAACCCAAAATCTTACCCTCCCCGGCTTAAGTTTGTGAAGAGAAAAGTGGTTATATCCTTTTGGTTAATTTCAGAAATTTTGCTTTTCCAAAAATGCTTTTCCTCTTGTCTACTATCATGCTAAAAGTGTGACTTGATTTTCATTATTTATCAAATATTCTTCCTAATTCTGCCTATACAAAGCATATCTCTGTTTTATCTTATTTTTCTATTTTTAGCTTTCACTTAAATAGCATGTACCTCCTTTATTTATTTATTTATAAAAGGATTACTCCTTTTATATCCTCATTCTTTTCTTTCTGCCTATAATTTAAAATATGTTTGTGTATTTTATTTTGCTGATTAGAACTCTAGTATTTGATTAGCATACATATATGTATATATAAGTATTATAGAAATAATTAGTACACACATATATATCTATACATTATTTTGTACTGACACACATGCACATGTACACTCAAATACAATCAGTAGCATCCATATATATTTTTGCATATAGCCTTTAAGGATTTACTTTATTTATCTGTATATATATATATATATATATTTCCCATACACATCAACATATGTTCATTCATATCATTCAGGAATTTAGCTTCAATTCATGTGTATTCCCTGTGCACACATGTACACACATATAGTTACACCATATCAAGCCATATCAATTCGCCTTTAAAATTGGTTTAAAAATTATTTTAAACTTATTTATATTTTCAAAATAAATTCCTAAAATCTTGGGTCATTACATACACCCTACCTTTTAGAAATTGTGTCCCACAATCTTCCTAAGCTTAAATCAATTTTAAACTTAATTCAGGGAACAAATACATTCTCAACCAAATAGATTTTTAGTTCTATCATAATAACTAAAAATACATGCATCCAAAAGGAAAGCAAATTAAAAATAAGAATTACCTTTAATCTGAAAATAGCTTAGGGTAGTTCATCCTAACTTTGTCTTCCAATTCCCATGTGCAATCACTAGGATCAGGACTCCACTATACCTTTACAAGTTTCAGTGATTTATTCCTCAACTTCTTCACATCCTTTGCCAGAATTCCCACTGGATCCTTTTCATAAACCAAATTAAGATTTATTTGCACTTGGGTTGGGGTCTCAAGAATTTCTGTCTTGTCATGTACCCACCTTCTCAATTGTGATACATGAAAAACATCACGCATTCCTTGCATGTTTGCTGGTAATTCCAACTTGTATGCCAGGGAACCAATTCTTTCCAAAATTCTGTATGGCCCAATATATCTTGGGGTTAACTTGCCTTGTTTTCCAAATCTCAGTACATTTTTCATAGGTGTGATTTTGATGAAAACAAAATTTCCTACTACATATTCCACCTGCTTCCTTTTCATGTCTGCAAATTTCTTTTGCCTATCTTGAGCTGCTGCCATTCTTCTCCTTACCAACTCAATTTTCTCTTTAGTTTCTTGTATGTATGATGCAGCGCAACCCACAACTTTCAAAGGCATAAGTCGTACACGACTTAAGGAAGTAGACATAAGTCGTCCACGACCTAAGGAAGTGCCACGAGATAACAACGTAGTAGCGCGTATTGAAGGCCTAAGTCGACTACGACTTAAAGGAAATGTTTTGAGTCTTCCACGACTTAACTGGAAACCAGAGGGAGAAGTTACTTTGAGTTCACGACTTAACGAAGCTGAAGGTATAAGTCGTCCACGACTTAACAAAAAGCAAGAAGAAGAAGCGGGTTACGACTTAGTTAAGTCGTCTGAGATCCTTAAGTCGTGAACTGGGCTAACTCGTTGAAGTCACTATTCACTAAGTCGTCCAAGCATAAGTCGCGTAAAGATTACTTGAAGCCGTTTCTTAAGTCGCTGAAGGGATAAGTTGGTTGTTGTTTAAGTCGTAACTCGCGTAGTGTTGAGTCGTCATGTACTAAGTCGTGTACTTTGTAAATAAGGAGTATTGTATTTTTTAGGTCGTACCAGGTTAGGTCGACCATGTTTGTTGAGTCGTTGTATGGTGTTGTAACCTGTTTCTTGAGTCGTTTGTACATAAGTCGTATTTGTTAAGTCGGCTGAGGCGGGTTGTGTGTTGTAATCAGATAAGTCGTGAACGACTTATAGTAAGTCGTCTCTTTGAGTCGTCTATGTTAAGTCGCAGGTTATAAGTCGGCAACGACTTAAGAGTTGTACAATTTTCAGCGTTGAGTTGTAATTTCTATAAATAGGCCGGTGGTGCCATTTGTAATAGTTTAGTTGATTTGAAATAAAACTCTTGTTTTATTAGCTTTGTGCTTTCACCCAATTGGTAGTTGAGTGTAATCTCCTATCTCCTCTTTCGGTTAATCGAGTGCGCTCGATTCAACGACTGCAGAAGCCGATTCACGGAATCTAGTGCGCTAGATCAACGTGCGAAGAATCGCAGATCTCTCCTCACAGTATCGTGCGCGATCAACGTGTCAGAGATAGCTAGAATTTGGTAACTTCGGATCAACGAATTTAGGCACTTCAGTATTCATCAATCCACCGATTACTACATTCATCGATCTACATTGTTTTTGATTAATCCGCTGCGCCAGTTTGGTATCAGAGCTTGTTTTAGCCAATCATAGCTTAATCGAGTCTTGGAGCCAATTCTTTTGAAGAATTTTGAAGTTGAAGTGATAGCCGAGCTTGAAGTGAGATGCCGAGCTTAGTAGAAGTGTTGGAGATCAAACTTGCCTCATTTGGAGAAGTTGTGTTCGTCGTGTTCATCGCGAAGTTGCAACAAAGTGGGAGTTTTCGATCCATTTCATTTTGGATCAAAGTCCGAAAGGTGTTTGAATTTTGAAGTGTTGAAGAGTTTTGTGAAGTTTTCAAGTATGCCACCGAGAAGAGCTAATCGTCACCAAAACGTAGAAGCTTTGTATCGAAGAGAAGAAGCTGATGAGATGGAGCAAAGAATCAATGAAAACTTTAGTGAAAAGCTTAACGAAGGAATTGGATGATTAGAGAAGATGATGTTAGATATGAATCAGAATCGGAGAAGGGTATCACCTGAATCTAACCATGGAGGAAGTAGAGTCTCACCACAGTCCAACCGAGAAAGAAGTGTTGATGATGATCAAAGACGTGGGAGGAATGTGAATGATCGAGAACTGAGGAATGTAGATAGAAGGGATGATGGTGGAAGACGCGAAGGGAGTAGAGATGGTGGTGGTCAGGATCGACATCGATATACATCGGATTGTGAAGAAGAGTATGATGGTGGTAGTGTTCGAGGACAAGGACGAGGACAAGGAAGAAATCACTCTGAGTATGATCACAAGTGGGAGTCGGGGATGAAGACTGAAATTACTGAATTCAAAGGTGGTATGCAAGCGGAGGAGTTTTTAGATTGGGTGGCTAATGTTGAAGAGATTTTTGACTTCAAAGAAGTTCCAGAACATCGTAGAGTGAAGTTGGTTGCTATGAGGTTGAGGGGTAGAGCTTTGGCGTGGTGGCAGCAAACCAAACTTACACGTGAACGAATGGGGAAGTCAAAAGTTGAATCTTGGGAGAAGATGAAGAAATTGATGAAAGCAACGTTCTTACCTTACAATTATCAATCTCTGATGTATCAACGTTTGCAGAATTTGAGGCAGGGCACAAAGTCTGTTAATGACTATGCTGATGAATTTTATCAACTGATTGTAAGGAATGATATTATGAAGACAGAAGAACAATTGACAACTAGATTTGTTGGGGGGGTTGCGAATGCAGATTCAGGATATAGTTAACATGTTTGATCCTAGATCTGTAGCGGAAGCACACCAGAAAGCGTTAGCCTGGGAGAAACAGGGAAGACGAGGAGGTGGTATGTTTACAAATTCCAACAATCCAGTGAAGGGTGTTAGTGGGAGTTCTAATGTTTCAAAAGCTGTTGCGAAACCAGTTGTGAATTAGGTTGGAAAGATGAAAGTCAGTAATGGTTTCAAGTGTTATAATTGCCAAGAAATGGGCCACAAAAGTAGCGAATGTCCAAAGCCGAAGAAGAGAGCTATGATAGCGGAGGTTGAGGATGAAGAAGCTGAATGTTCCAATTCACCACCTGATGAGGAGGAAGAAGAAGTGTCGGGAGACGAAGGTTATAATCTAATGATGAAGAGGTCCTGTTTAACACCAAAGCAAGAGGAGGATTGTAGTTGGTTAAGGAGCAATATTTTTCAGTCAACATGTACCATTCTGGGGAAGGTTTGCAAATTTGTTATTGATGCTGGAAGCTGTGATAATATAATTTCTTCAGAAGCTGTGAGGAAGTTGGCATTGAAGACTGAGAAACATCTGAAACCGTATAAGCTAGCTTGGTTGAGGAAAGGCGGGGAGGTGAAGGTTGGAGGAAGGGCTTGTGTGAAGTTTTCAATTGGAAAGAAATACAAGGATGAAATCTGGTGCGATGTGGTAGATATGGATGTTTGTCATTTGTTGCTGGGGAGACCGTGGCAGTATGATAGGGCGGTGCAACATGATGGGCGTACCAACAATTATAGTTTCATGTTTGAAGGCACAAAGATTACTCTAGTTCCAAAGAAGCGACAACAGGAGGAAAACAAGTTGGAGGAGATTGAAGAGCTTAAAACTTTGTTATCTTTGAAGGAGTTTGTGAAGGAAGTAGAGGAGAAGCCTGAAGTGTTTTTGATGATTGGGCGAGAGAGCAGTGAAGAGGTTGAAATTCCGGAAGAAGCGAAGCCAAGTTTTGAAAGAATTTGACGATGTATTTCCAAAGGAGTTACCAACGGAGTTGCCACCATTGAGGGATATACAACATCAGATAGATCTTGTTCCAGGTGCTGTGTTGCCACACAGACCACATTATCGAATGAGTCCAAAGGAACATGAAGAATTGAGGAGGCAAGTGGAAGAATTGCTTGAACAGGGGCGTGTGCAGGAGAGTTTAAGTCCTTGTGCTGTACCAGCTTTATTGGTACCCAAAAAGGATGGAACGTGGAGGATGTGCACAGATAGTAGAGCATTGAATAAGATCACAGTCAGATACAGATTTTCGATGCCGAGGCTTGATGATTTATTTTATCAAATCAGTGGGTCCGTAATATTTTCTAAGATTGACTTGAAGAGCGGTTATCATCAGATTCGCATTAGACCAGGGGACGAATGGAAGACAACGTTCAAGACGAGGGAAGGATTGTATGAATGGCTGGTAATGCCGTTTGGTCTATCGAATGCACCAAGTACATTCATGAGGGTGATGAACCAAATTTTTACGCCATACATTGGGAAATTTGTGGTGGTTTACTTTGATGATATTCTGATCTACAGTGCTAGTACAGAAGAGCATGTTCAGCATTTGAAGAAAGTGTTAATTATTCTTCGTGAAGAACAATTCTATGCTGCTACAAAGAAGTGTGTTTTTATGGCGAGGAGTGTTTTATTTCTGGGGTATGTTGTATCAGAGGAAGGTATATAGGTGGACCAGAGTAAAGTTGAGGCAGTCAGAAGTTGGCCACAGCCCAAGACAATAACAGAAGTTCGTAGTTTTCATGGGTTGGCTTCATTCTATAGAAGGTTCATTCCACACTTTAGTAGTGTGATGGTGCCTGTTACAGATTGTATGAAGGGTAAACAATTTTCATGGTCAGAGGAAGCAGGGGATGCTTTTGGGAAGATCAAGGAGTTGCTGATGTCTGCACCAATTCTAGTGCTACCAGATTTTCAGTTAGTATTTGAACTACACACTGATGCGTCAAAGGTTGGGATTGGAGGAGTGTTGAGTCAGAAGGGGCGTCCAATTGCATACTTTAGCGAGAAGTTATCAGGAGCAAAGATGAGATACAGTACATATGATGTGGAATTTTATGCTGTTGTGCAAGCTATTAAACACTGGAGACACTATCTATTTCAGAAAGAGTTTGTTCTTTACACTGATCATGAGGCATTGAAGCATTTAAAAGGGAAAGACAAGATTTCAGCGAGACATGCATCATGGATTGCATATCTGCAACAGTTTACGTTTGTTGTTAAACACAAATCAGGAGTGACGAATCGTGTGGCCGATGCTTTGAGTAGAAGGAATCATTTGTTAACAACAATGAAGATTGAAGTAACGGGATTCGATGTGTTACCAGAATTATTTGACGAAGATCCTTACTTTGCAAAGTTTGTTGATAAAGTCAAGAATGGGGAGACGAATGAGTTTTTGATGGTAGATGAATTTATGTTCAAAGGAAATCGATTATGCATACCTGATTGTAGTTTGAGAATGAAGATTGTAAAAGAGCTACATGAAGAAGGACATGTTGGGAGAGACCGTACATTACAGTTGATTTCATAGTCTTACTTTTGGCCATCGATGAGGAAAGAGGTGGAGAGGTTTGTGGAGCGATGTCATATCTGTCAGGTTTCGAAAGGAACTGCGACTAATGCTGGTTTATATATGCCGTTACCTGTACCAACTAAGCCTTGGGTTGATATGAGTATGGACTTTGTGTTGGGGTTGCCAAGAACACAGCGTGGAAACGATTTCATTTATGTGGTGGTTGACCGATTTTCGAAAATGGCACATTTTATTGCTTGTAAAAAGAAGGCGGATGCTGTTCATGTTGCTCAGTTGTTTTTCAAAGAGATATATCGACTCCATGGATTGCCAGAATCTATTGTGTCGGATAGAGATACTCGTTTTCTGAGTCATTTTTGGCTAAGTTTGTGGAAGATGGTGGGAACGAAGTTGAACTTTAGCAGCGCTTATCATCCGCAAACGGATGGACAGACCGAGGTCGTGAACAGATCGTTGGGAAATTTGTTGAGGTGTCTTGTACAAGACAATTTGAAAAGCTAGGATATGAAGTTATGTCAAGCAGAGTTTGCACATAATCATGCAGTCAATTGAAGTACTGGGTTCAGTCCATTCCAGATTGTTTTTTCAAGCTTACCAAAGGGACCGTTGGATTTAACGATCATACCACAACCAAAGAAGACAGTCAAGCGAGCTGTTGATTTTGTTGAAGGATTGATAGAGTGTCATAGGATCGTTCAAGAACGATTGGAAAAGGCAAATGAGAAATACAAACGATCTGCAGACTTGAAGCGAAGAAATGTTGAATTTAATGAAGGTGATTGGGTTTATGCAGTGTTAACAAAGGATCGTTTTCTAGTGGGCGCTTATAACAAATTGAAAGCCAGAAAAATTGGTCCTGTAGAAGTCGTGAAATGGATTAATGAAAATTCTTATAAGTTGAAGCTGCCGGAGGATGTGTACACGTCTGACGTATTCAACGTTAAGCATCTCGTACCTTATCATGGGGATAAACAATCCGATGCGGAAGAGCTTACAAATTCGAGGACGAATTTTTCTCAACCTGGGGAGGATGATGCAGCGCAACCCACAACTTTCAAAGGCATAAGTTGTACATGACTTAAGGAAGTAGACATAAGTCGTCCACGACCTAAGGAAGCGCCATGAGATAACAACGTAGTAGCGCATATTGAAGGCCTAAGTCGACTACGACTTAAAGGAAATGTTTTGAGTCTTCCACGACTTAACTGGAAACCAGAGGGAGAAGTTACTTTGAGTTCACGACTTAACAAAGCTGAATGTATAAGTCGTCCACGACTTAACAAAAAGCAAGAAGAAGAAGCGGGTTACGACTTAGTTAAGTCGTCTGAGATCCTTAAGTCGTGAACTGGGCTAACTCGTTGAAGTCACTATTCACTAAGTCGTCCAAGCATAAGTCGCGTAAAGATTACTTGAAGCCGTTTTCTTAAGTCGCTGAAGGGATAAGTTGGTTGTTGTTTAAGTCGTAACTCGCGTAGTGTTGAGTCGTCATGTACTAAGTCATGTACTTTGTAAATAAGGAGTATTGTATTTTTTAGGTCGTACCAGTTTAGGTCGGCCATGTTTGTTGAGTCGTTGTATGGTGTTGTAACCTGTTTCTTGAGTCGTTTGTACATAAGTCGTATTTGTTAAGCCGGCTGAGGCGGGTTGTGTGTTGTAATCAGATAAGTCGTGAACGACTTATAGTAAGTCATCTCTTTGAGTCGTCTATGTTAAGTCGCAGGTTATAAGTCGGCAACGACTTAAGAGTTGTACAATTTTCAGCGTTGAGTTGTAATTTATATAAATAGGTCGGTGGTGCCATTTGTAATAGTTTAGTTGATTTGAAATAAAACTCTTGTTTTGTTAGCTTTGTGCTTTCACCCAATTGGTAGTTGAGTGTAATCTCCTATCTCCTCTTTCGGTTAATCGAGTGCGCTCGATTCAACGACTGCAGAAGCCGATTCATGGAATCTCGTGCACTAGATCAACATGCGAAGAATCGCAGATCTCTCCTCACGGTATCGTGCGCGATCAACGTGTAAGAGACAGCTAGAATTCGGTATCTTCGGATCAACGAATTTGGACACTTCAGTATTCATCAATCCACCGATTACTACATTCATCGATCTACATTGTTTTTGATTAATCCGCTGCGCCAATGTACTCAGGCCCTAAAATAGCTCTTTCTCCTGCTTCTACCCAACATATAGGTGACAAACATGGCTTGCCATATAAGGCTTCAAATGGAGCCATCCCTATGGTGCTTTGATAGCTGTTATTGTATGTAAATTCAGCTAAATGGAGATAGTATTCCCAGTTACCTCCAAAATAAAGTGCACATGCCCTTAACAAGTCCTCTAGAACTTTGTTCACCACCTCAGTCTGCCCATCTGATTGTGGATGGTAGGCAGTGCTCAAGCATAATTCACTTCCCATGGCTTCTTGGAAACTTTTCCAGAACCTTGATGTGAAGATCGTATCCCTATCCCTCACAATAGTTTTGGGAATGCCATGCAATCTTACCACCTCTCTCACAAATACTTGTGCTAATTTTGGTGCATTCCTTTCTGATTTGACTGGGATGAAATGTGCCACTTTAGTTAGCCTATCAACTATCACCCATATACTTGTGTTTCCTCTTTTAGATCTAGGCAGGCCATCTATGAAATCCATAGATATATCTTCCCATTTCCACTGTGGTATACAAAGAGGTTGTAACAACCCTGATGGCTTTTGTGTTTCAGCCTTGACTTGTTGGCAAGTCATACATTTTGCAATATATTTGGCTATATCTGATTTCATTCCCTTCCACCAAAAATCTCTTTTTAAATTTTGATACATCTTTGTACTGCCTGGGTGTATGGAGTACTTACTTCTACGATATTCATTCAATATTTCCTCCTTCAACTCTATGTTTTCTGGCACATATATTCTATTCTGGTTTTTAAATAACCATTTTTTCAATATGGTAATTTGTCACCTCTTCCCCTTTTGATATGAGAATTTTCTTCTCCAATAAGTTTGTGTCTTGTTCTTGCATTTTTCCTACCTTCAAAATTAAATCTATTGTAGAGACATTAAACTCAATTTTCCCTTACTCTTATCTCCTTCTACTGGTACCATCTGTACCTTATTATTTGCTTCAATCTCCAAGTCAGTGAGTATAGACAAATCTTTAAATTCTTCCATCATCAACATAGGTAACTTAGCATGTTGTCTACTCAAGGCATCTACAACTTTGTTTGCTTTACTTGGTGTATAGAGTATGTCCAAGTCATAAGCAGCTAAGAACTCCACCCATCTATGTTGCCTCATGTTTAAATCTTTTTGTGAAAATAAATACTTTAAAGACTTGTGGTCAATGTAAAGTTCAAACTTAGTTCTCAACAAATAATATCTCCAAAGTTTCAAAGCATAGATCACAGCTGCTAATTCAAGATCATGTGTGGCATACCTTACTTCATGAGGTTTGAGTTGTCTGGATGCATATTCAATGACTTGGCCTTGTTGCATCAACATTGCACCCAAACCAAACCCACTAGCATCAGTGTATACAACTAATTCTTCATTTCCCTATGGTACTTTCAAGATTGGAGCATTCACCAATGCCTCCTTCAACTGTTCAAAAAACTTCTCACACTTCTCTGACCAAACAAAAGCTTGGTTTTTCCTGGTCAGGTTAGTAAGTGGTGTAGAAATTTTTGAAAAATCTTTTATAAATCTCCTATAATATCCTGCCATCCCCATAAATGATCTTACTTCACTCACTGTGCTAGGCCTCTTCCATGCTTGAATAGCTACTACTTTATTGGGGTTCATAGAAATTCCTTTGGCAGAAATGACATGGCCAAGGAAATGTACTTCCTCTTTCCAAAATGCACATTTTGAAAATTTTTCCTTTAAATCTTTTTTCCCTCAATCTAGACAAAACCAGATGCAAATGACTTTTATGTTCTTCCACTGTTTTGGAATAAATTAAAATGTCATCTATAAAAATAAGCACAAATTTGTCTAAATAATCTCTAAAGGTTCTATTCATTAAATCTACAAAGTATGATGGTGCATTAGTCAAGCCAAATGGCATAACCATAAATTCATACAACCCATACCTAGTGTTAAAGGCAGTGTACTTGATACTTGACTCTTCCACCTTCATTTGATGAAAACCAGATGCTAAATCTAGTCTAGAAAACACTCTTGCTGTGACGACCGCCCATGACCCCTGCATTAAACATAGAAATAGTGCGCTGAAAAGTGTGCCAGGCAGCCATGGATGATCGTCGGGGGTAAGTTTAAAGCAGCAGAATCTATCGTATTACTCACAGCGCATGGATAAAATACAATAGAGAATATATATAGTGAAGCTTCACAAAATAAAATCTCATCAATTAAGCTTCATAATAGTTGAATACAAACATCTGAATAGTCAATACATCAAGCCTCACTACATATCACTCAGAGAATTATACAAGCAGCGGAACATCCAGTACATATAGTAAGAAAATAATATGTAAACCTCCAGCTCGTCTTCGTCATCAGCATCGTCGGTTACTAAGAACAGCACCTGTCACCTGCTACCTAGTCTGCCCATCCTAAAATGGATGAACAACCAAAGGTAATAAGAGTTGAACATAAAACCTTGAGTCAGACAACAGTCTTAGTGAGCAGTAAATTAACTAACAACATACCAAAAGAGCATAAAGGTAAAAGGAATAGGAATCCAACCCTCCCACTCCACCTCTTTCTACAGTGATAGCCACCAGACACACTAAGCAGAAGTAAACATAGCAAAGCAAATATTTAAAGTAAAACAATTATCACTCGAGTCAAGGTCAATGTTTTCCAAGTACAAACCCCCAAGGCCTAAACCAAGATCAGATAAGCACCAAGAAAATATTGCTCTTGAGACCGAATGACGATACAACCAAACATCCATGACTCTGGCTATCACTGTTATCATTGCTTCGATACCACCGTTAATTGAATGATCGGCGCATTCTTTCAGCCGTCCGTCAAGGGTTAATGGTAACCCCGGTTCTAGACAGAACTCTGCACGTCGTCGTAGCCCGTGCCTAGGACTATCGAATCTGCCCAGAGTACTCGACCACCAACTGTGTAACGACCCTGAAATTCCGACCCAATTTTAAAAATTTTAGAACCGTTATTTTAATATAAAATGTGAAACTTACATAAGATTTCAATCAACGTCCAAACTTTGTTTCTAAATTGCGCCTAGATGATTGTAGATATGGGTAAAGTTTCGTCGGAAAATACCGTAAATTTCAAGCGCGTTTTACTGCACATCAGTTCATTTTAAAGCGTGAAAATTTTTATCTTCCGAACCTAAATATTTTTACATAGAAAAATTCTAAATCATTTTCTGACAAAGGCGTCATTTTTCGTTTTTCAAAATTCGGACATCTTTACCTCCGTCGATCTTATTCTTCGGTGTTTTGCTGCATTCTCCGTAATAGGAATTTCAAATATTCACAAACGATTTCCGTTACCGTTCAAACTTCACAATTGGAATGCGCCTAGATAGACATAGGCGTACGCCAAATTTGGTCGAAAAATATTGTAGTAAATTTCGCTCGCCAAATTTACATATTAGTTTTAATTTTATGTGTAAATTTCCTATCGTCCGAACTCAAATATTTTTCGCAATGTTGCATAAGAAAAATAGTTGGATCATGACGGCGCATTTCGTTTCGTCAAATTTCGCTTTTAATTGTTTGTTAAAATGTTCACTCGTGCAAATGGTCAATAAGATTTACCACTTCGCAAACAACGTCAAACCATCAATATCTTCATACCATTGTGTCCGCCTCGCCGCGCTGATCGAAATGGTATATTTGTTTGTGTCAAACCCTGTGCAGTTAAAGCGCTCGGTGGATTCAATACGGTAGAGGTGCAAAATGTCATAGCGGGGATGTAGCGAAGATATAGCGGGATATATCGGATTACTCTAAAATATCATATAAATCCCATACTTGTTGTTTTTACAAATATATAGATAGTAATTATGTGAAAAATTAACATTTAATTGAATTATAATTAATACAAAAATAATTTTAAATAAAAATATGTGCAAATGTATTGTAAATTAACGTAAAACTGTTATATAACTTAATTTAATTTAGTAGAATATTAGAGTATTATAATTTCTAAACATATATCAAAAATTCAATGAAATTAATTAATTTCATAATTTTTATAGCGTATAAATATCATTTTTCAATCTAATTTTTTATAGAAGATATAGCGGAAATAGCGGAATATAGCGGAAATAACGGGATATAGCGGAAATAGCGGGGATTAAAGCGGAAAGGCTATATGTTGGGGATATATGGAAAAATCATAGCGGTAGGAATCCGATATAAGATATATCGGAGTTATAGCGGGGATATAGCGGGGCATTAACTGCACAGGTCAAACCGAAGTTCGGCGTTGCAAGCTATTAATTGGTTAACGGAGTACAAACTGGTCCGTACGCCACACAAACCGGTACCCTACTTTTCCCGCTCAGAATTCAAATGGCCCTTGTCCATTTAGAAACCCAATAGCCACTTTGACAAATCATCATTTCATTTGCACGGGGACTCTAAGTTTCTCTGTATAAATCTGCTACCCTCTCCCTTCATTATTTCTCTGCTGTCATTAATTACTCAGTTCATTTTACACTAAAGATTTCTAGTACGTACTGCTGCTTCCTTTCTTCTTCCCCTTCACTTTTCTTTTACTGTATATTTCCTTTTCTCTATTTCACTTTTCTTTGAACTTCTCCTCTGAAAGCAAACTTCCCCTAACCCCTCTCCACTGCAAACACATGCAACTCAGCCACCATCTTCCCGGCAACTCCGCCACTCACCTCAGCCTCCTCCGCCCCGTCTCTGCCCCATGCAGCCGCGTCTCCACGCCCAACCACCCAGCTCTGCCTAGACCCGCCCCTAACCCAGCCCGCCTGCCCACGACAACCCAGCCCTTCGCTACACCCTCCAGCCCGCTTCACCCCGTGCAACCAACCCGACCCTGCTCCGCCCTCCTGCCGCTCCGCCGAGCGCACTCCGCGCGCCCACGTCCCCAGCCTCGCCTCCACTCCACCCACTGCCCTCCGCCAGCGTACCACCACCCACCGTCCCCAGCCCCAGCCCTCTCCCTCCGCCCCATGCCAGCCCCGCCACCACCCACGTCCCAGCCTCCGCCTTCACGCACCACCCAGCCAGCCTCCGCCTGCACGCACACGTCAACCACCCCCACTGCCCGCCTCGTCCCCACCAGGCCACCATCGCCCGCCACTGCAGCCCCTGCTCCGCCCAGACCCACCCTCCGTCCAGCACCCCCAGCCTCCCTCCGTCCCCAGCGCCCTCCGCCCCACCACCAACTCGCCTGCCCCATCCCACTCCCCTCCGCCCGCAACCCACTCGCCTCAACCCCGCACTCGGCCACCCAGCCCAGCTGCCCCGCCATCGCCACCACCCACTCGCCTCCGCCACGACCAGCCAACCCGTCCCCACCCTCCGCTCTGCCACAGCCCCGCTCCGCCTCCAGCCGCTCCGCCAGCCATTCGCCGACCACCGCCTACTGTTCGCCGCTACCAACCCCTGCATCACGTCCCGACCACCCTGCTCTGTGCATCAGTTCTATATATATCAGTAGATATATATATAACTGTTATATTATATAACAGTATATATATTTTGAAATGTTGGGTTGCTCACATACTGTTGCTATGTTGTTTCAGCTCCTGCTATTGATCCGGAAGTATAAGTATTTCCATCCCGCTTGTCGAATCTATCTTGCTCGTCGATTGGTATGATTTTATATATATTCAATAGATATATATTGCAATAAACAAATTATTGATTAATTATTTGTCGATTGTAGTTGTGTTCATTTTGCGTCGGGCCTATTAGGGTCTATTTTATCTATTCATCTTCTTGCCGCGCCATCTTCTCTAACCACGAAAGGTGAATATTTTATTCACGACTCAATCTATTATGCTATAATAATCAAGTGATAATTGTTGTTAATATTAAATTTGGATATTAAATTGTTGATTGTTAAAATTTGGTTGAAATAAAACTGTTAAGTTCTAAAATTTGACGCTATGTATTGTTTAAGTTGATTAAACATGTTGAACTGTAATATGATGTTAATTAGGGTAAATAATAGTGACATTAAAATTGATATGTACGATTGATGTAGAAATTTGATAACGGACACCAAGTAAAAATCATAATGTAATAATCTTTAATCCGTAGGATTCTAGGAATAATTGTATTAATTTGCATAATAACAAATGTGAGTTAATATGACTATTTCGGGATTATTTGAATAAATTGTTAAATTGTTATGTATGTTTGTTATTGCTTGTTTATTTACTTTGACACCATCCCAGTTTTCACACTGCAAGTTCCCTTTGCTATGTTTTGTTTTATATTGAATGATATCGGGTTGAAATGATAAATACCCACTTAAACAACTTGGCCTAAGATAGACAATTAAAAATAAGAAACCCGATTGGTCAACAAAATTATTTTGAAATTGAAATCTATTTGAAATTAAGGAATGAACTTAAAAATTTGTTTGGAAATCAAGTAACGATTTAATAGATTTAATTGAAATAAATTAATGGATTTAATTGAAATAAATTAATGGATTAATTGGAATAATTAATGAATTTAATGGAAACGGATTAAATAAATCTATTTAATTGAAGAAAAATGAATTGGCAAATTTGATTGAAATAAGTTTTAAAACAAGTGAGTTTTAAAATTTAATAATTTAATTTATTAGATTGGTAGATTTAGATTTAAACTGAGTTTTAAATTAAATAGATTTGAACTTGTCATAAATAATAATTTAGATTTAGGAAATTTTGACTTAAAATGGAATACGACACTAACTGAAGTTGCATGGATTTAATTTAGCAATAATTTAAATGTAAAATGATTTTAAATTTAAGGAAATTGATTTAATCAAATTTATGATTATATTTAATGTGACGATGAATGTAAATATGAATTGAGATAAATAGAATTTGATTTAACGATTCGAACTTAATTGACCAGTAAAATTCGAATTAATTGATTTTGAACTAAATTTAATAAGTGAATTATTAAATTTAACTTGAACACTTAATTATATTGTTAATTCAAATGTTTGAACTACAGATTTCATTTGGAAATATGATTTTAAATATCCAAAATAAATTGAATCGTGAAATGTCAAAATTTGGAAGTCAAATTTGCACCTTGACTTTTGGGCTTTGATTTGTTTAAACGTTAAGTTAACCGACCATTGGGTAATAAATACGTAGTTATTAAAGAGACCGGGATCGGATATGGACATACTTTCTGTCGATACCGAAAACCACTTTAATAACTATTACACGCGAAGTGTTGATCCAGAATGAAGTGGATGGTTTGGTGAACGCGTTGACTGAAGAAAGAGAACGATATTGGACGACCCCTGACATGACTAAAACAGGAGCCGCGCCGGGCCATTGAGGTTCGCCACCTCTAGCGGACGCACTTCTTCGATACCATATCTATTACTTTTGTGATTCGATTTGGGTGCACCCCTTAATTTGGGAGTGTTGTTTCGCGGTGTTGAGATAGTAGCTGCTATGCTCAACATCAGCCCGGATCACGCAACTACTAGTATCCTAGTTGGTATCGCCTCATGTACCTTGTCATACTGATTATCCTATTCGCGACCACTACGTTTTGATTTGTACCTTAGTATATGGATTGCCCTCTGGTGACTTCCGGTTTTGGGGAAACTACGGTCTTGTATATGCTCTTGGGAATAAAAATGTGTTAAGGGTGGTATGGGCCATGACTTAACACTATTTTAATATCGTACTTTACTGATTAGACATTATCTACCTATCGTATTCTATTGTATATATAGATAGTTTATCGGATCCTTAGAGATGTTATTTTATCCATCTTTAAGTTATGAACTATTCCCTTGCACTTGATTTAATTGTATAAGATTTTGAGTCCTGACTCGAGTGTTTCTTTGGTATATGCTCGGGTCAGTCTGAAGCTATCCAGTTTGCTGATCAAGGTTGGTCGAAGATGCTGAAGGCTTAGCATTTATCTTTATCAGTCTATTTCTATTCCTGTATTGATGTCCTAGTCTGTTGGACACCTTTGTATTAGTCACTTGATGTTAAGACATTGTTGTATATTATGTAGT
This sequence comes from Allium fistulosum, assembly GCA_030737815.1. NCBI lineage: Eukaryota > Viridiplantae > Streptophyta > Magnoliopsida > Asparagales > Amaryllidaceae > Allium > Allium fistulosum. The sequence goes on along the minus strand of CM060905.1, from coordinate 941,896,240 downwards.
GGCTTCATGAACTGCTATTATGACGATGTATTTTCCGCTGCATTATTCTGTGACTGTTCTGTGTCTGTGATGTTGTATTGATTCTCATTTACATTTATGTATTTATAATCCCATAATGATTCGTGTTTTGTATTATTTAAGTTGACATGTGTGGATTATTGTCAATTTAAATGGTACAAATATACGAGTTGTTACAGTTGGTATCAGAGCTTCGGTTTCCCTAAAAACCTTAGTTTGGGATTATATATAAACTCATTAGAGATAGGGTAGCAATACCCTAGAATGAGGAGAATCGATTCAATATCCAAATCCTTTCATTTCAAACTTCTTTGATTCGTTGATTAGACTTTCCTTAAAATTCTATGATTTTCTATCCTTTGGCTTTAACAATCTCTTTGGTATTTCAGGATGGTTACCAGAGGAAACCATAGGGGAGGAAGGGGCCATGGTCCTGCTCAGGCTATACCTGTCACTCCAGCTCCTGTCAAATTCACCCTTCTTAGTAAGGAGTATACACAGCTGGGAGGTATTAAGTTTTCTGGATCCGAGAACATTATTGAGGCTCAGCAATGGCTTAAAGGCTTAGAGAAGATATTTTCTGGTCTAGAGATCACTGATGCTCAGAAGTATCAGCTTGCTGCCTGGCAACTTCAGGATGCCGCGCAAGATTGGTGGGAATCAGTTACTTCTCGTATCGAGGAGAACACCATCACTTGGGCCCAGTTTAGGGATACTTTCTCGGCACAATGGATGCCCGCTGCTGGGAAAACCCAACTTTATAGAGCTTTCATGGACCTTAAGCAAGGCAGTATGACCTTTTCGGAGTACGCGAGGAAATTCAACGAACTCTCCAAGTTCGGCCCGTGATTGATTGATACACCGCTTCTAAAGAACGAGAAGTTCATTTTGGGAGCTAGACCAGAGTATTATGACTTGCTAACTGGCCACACTTACTGCACCTTCACAGAGCTTGTTGACTATGCTCTTAGATATGAGGCAAAGCCTAGGGGACCTACTGCCAAGGCCACTCCTACTCAGCCCTCCTCTAGCCAGCCCGGGAAGAGGAAGATGAACTTTGATCAACAAAAGAAAGCTTGGCAGAAGACTACAGGATTGGGATATGCTCAGAAAAGCCCAATCGACCTTGCTAATATCACTTGCTTCAAATGCGATAAGAAGGGCCACTATGCTAATAGTTGTCCATCTTCAGGAGCTGCTGTCCCACCACCTTCTTCGACTAGGAAAGATTTATGCTATGTCTGCCTCCAGCCGGGTCATTTCAAGAAAGACTGCCCACTGTATAAGCGTGGCACACCGTCTGGAGTATTTTCTATCACCACACCTGCACCCTCTGCACCACCCACCCAGGATGACCAAGGTACCTTACGAAGTACTTTTTCATTACATGATTTACCTATTAGGGTATTATTCGATACTGGTGCTTCTCATAGCTTCATATCTATTGATCTTTGCAATAAGCTCAACTTAGAACCTACTCTTGCTACTACTTCCTTATGCGTATCCAACTCTATTGGAGGACTTGCCAACCTCAGTAGAATTTGCAAAGAGGTTGTGCTCTTGTATGGAAGATATCGATTCACTTGGGATTTTTATGTTCTTGGCTTCGCAGCATTTGACATCTTGTTAGGTGCTGATTGGTTAAGAAAATTCGATGCTGTTATTTCTTGCAAGGCCCGTTCTGTTTCTCTAGTCAATGATAAGGGCCTACCGCTTGTCATTGAATGCAAATCACCATAGAAATATACCGGAAGCTTCATATTCTCTCTTGATGCTCACCCGGATGATCTTAGTACTACCCCAATTGTTCAGAAATTTCCCGATGTATTTGGAGAGGTCAACTCCCTACCACCTAAACGGGAAATCAATTTTCGCATTGACCTTATTCCTGGAGCTAGTCCCATAGTTCTCCCTCACAGAAGGATGGCGCCTAAAGAGAAAGCTGAACTTAAAACTCAAATTGATGATCTATTTGCTAGAGGTTTGATTAGGAGAAGTTGTTCTGAATGGGGCGCCGTAGTTGTATTTGTCACCAAATCGGATGGGTCTCTTCGCATGTGTGTTGATTATAGGGAACTGAACAAACGCACTCTCAAGAACCGCTATCCGATGCCTCGCATCAATGATTTATTCGATCAGCTCCATGGAGCTAAAGTTTTCTCCCAACTTGATCTTGCCACTGGGTTCCACCAACTCAGAGTAGCAGAAGATAGTATTCATAAGACAGCTTTCCATACCGAGAACGGATTCTATGAATGGTTGGTTATGCCATTCGGTTTGACCAACGCACCTGCTTATTTTGTCGACTTGATGAATCGAGTCTTCCGTGATGTGCTTAACAAGTTTGTTCTTGTTTTCATTGATGATATTCTCGTTTTCTCCAAAGACGAGAAGGAGCATGAGACACACCTTGCTTATGTTCTGAAAACCCTCCGAAATCATCAACTTAAGGCCAAATTCTCTAAATTCCACTTCTGGCGAGGCGAAGTGAGATTCCTGGGCCACATAGTTTCTGAAAATGGGATTTCGGTCGATCCAGCTAAGATCGCCGTAATCAATGTAAGTTCTATCCTATTTGCTATTTCTATTCAATTCCTCTTATCCCTTTCTAATTTGAAATTTATCTACAGGATTGGGAGACTCCCAAAACTCCTACTGATATCCGTAGCTTCTTGGGTTTGGCTGGCTATTATCGTAGATTTATTGAGCACTTTGCCCGGATTTCTGCCCCACTCACTGCTTTAACCCGAAAGGATGTCAAGTTTATTTGGAGTGAGAAGTGCGAATCAGCTTTTAACAAGTTGAAGTGTAAGTTAACTTCAGCCCCAGTTCTTGCAGTAATCGATGGAAGTGAAGGATTAACTGTCTATACAGATGCCTGCCGAGAAGGTTTAGGCGCTGTTCTTATGCAAAACGGAAAGGTTATTGCCTATGCTGGCCGCCAGTTGAAGATCCATGAAGTAAACTATGCAACTCATGATCTAGAGCTTCTTGCAGTAGTATTTGCTTTGAAACTGTGGAGGCATCATCTTTTGGGAATTAAATTTGAATTATTCACCGATCATAAGTCCTTGAGATATATCTTTTCTCAGAAGGATTTGAACCAGAGACAAGTTCGATGGCTTGAATTCTTAGCTGCATATGATCTCGATATCAATTATACTCCTGGGAAAGCAAATGTTATAGCTGATGCTTTGAGCCGTAGCAAAGCATTGTCATGTTGTAATCTTGTAGAAGGCATGCTATTTCAGCTTGTTATCTCCCCATCTCTTGTGGATCGCATCAATGCTAAGCAATATGAGGACACCTTGCTCTATCGCATGAAGGAGTTATTTCTTGGTAGAGTTGGAAATACCGACAGTAAAGTGGGAGCACAGATAGATAGTAATGGAGTTCTGAGGATTGACAATCGTATTTGCGTCCCTAATGTCGATGGATTGAGACAAGAAGTGCTTAGAGAAAACCATCAGTCATCACTTTCATTTCATCATGGCGTCACTAAGATGTACCGAAATATGAAGCGTTTATATTGGTGGAGTGGGATGAAGAGGGATATTTCTATATATGTCAGTAGATGCACCACTTGCCAACAAGTTAAGGCCGATCACTAGAAGACGGCAGGATTACTTCAACCCCTAGAGATTCCGTGTTGGAAATGGGATCAGATTTCTGTGGACTTCATTGATGGATTACCGAGAACCAGAAAAGGTAACGAGAGTATATGGGTGATTGTTGATAGGTTGACAAAATCTGCTCACTTTATTCCTGTTAAGACCACTCGGACTGCTTTGAGTTTGGCCGAGATATATATGAGAGAGATTGTTAGACTTCATGGAGTTCCATCTAGTATTGTGTGCAATAGAGATCCTTTATTCACTAGTAAATTCTGGAAGGCATTTCAGGACATCTTGGGCACTAAACTGAATCTGAGCACATCTTATCATCCTCAAACATATGGCCAAACTGAAAGGGTGAATCAGATTTTGGAGGATCTGCTCCGAGCCTGAATTATTGATTTCGGTGGATCTTGGGAAGACCATCTCCATTTGGTTGAATTCACTTATAATAATAGTTATCAGGTAAATCAAAATTTCAAATTGAATAAGTAAATTTGAATTGAAATTTAACCACCTTTATATTCAGGCAAGTATCGATATGGCACCGTTCGAAGCTTTATATGGATGGCCATGCAAATCGCCAGCTTGTTGGATTGAGCCTGGTGATCGATTAATTCTTGGTCCAAATATGATTATAGAAGCATCCAAGAAGGTTAATGAAATCAGAAGAAAGATGAAGACCGCACAGGATAGACAGAAAAGCTATGCTGATAGGCGTAGAAGAGATTTAGAATTCCTGATTGGGGATAAGGTATTCCTTAAGGTATCACCCTTAAAGAATGTTATTCGATTTGGTCTTAGAGGGAAGCTCGCTCCTAGATTTGTTGGACCATTCGCTATCAGTGAGAGAATTGGTACACTAGCCTACAGAGTTGCACTACCAGAGAAGTTTGAGGGCGTGCACAACGTCTTCCATGTTTCACATCTTCGGAAAGTGGTACACGATCCATCCATGACCATTCCTATTGCTCAGTTAGATGAGGTTGATATTGAGCCGGATTTGACTATAGAGAGGAGACCACTTCGTATTGTTGATAGGGATACAAAGCAACTTAGAAGGAAGTCGGTTAGCCTAGTCAAAGTCCAATGGAGTCCCGATGATCGTGATTGCACTTGGGAAACCGAGGAGAATATCCGGGATTCTAATCCAGAATTGTTTGTTGAAGGTAAATTCCATTCTTTACTCTTTACTATATTCAATAATCTATTCTGAATCTATTTTATCTCTGTTATCTATTCTTCCACTCTTTACTTTGTTCCTTTTCGAGGACGAAAAGTCTTGAGTAGGGGAGAATGTAACGACCCTGAAATTCCGACCCAATTTTAAAAATTTTAGAACCGTTATTTTAATATAAAATGTGAAACTTACATAAGATTTCATTCAACGTCCAAACTTTGTTTCTAAATTGCGCCTAGATGATTGTAGATATGGGTAAAGTTTCGTCGGAAAATACCGTAAATTTCAAGCGTGTTTTACTGCACATCAGTTCATTTTAAAGCATGAAAATTTTTATCTTCCGAACCTAAATATTTTTACATAGAAAAATTCTAAATCATTTTCTGACAAAGGCGTCATTTTTCGTTTTTTAAAATTCGGACATCTTTACCTCCGTCGATCTTATTCTTCGGTGTTTTGCTGCATTCTCCGTAATAGGAATTTCAAATATTCACAAACGATTTCCGTTACCGTTCAAACTTCACAATTGGAATGCGCCTAGATAGACATAGGCGTAGGCCAAATTTCGTCGAAAAATATTGTAGTAAATTTCGCTCGCCAAATTTACATATTAGTTTTAATTTTATGTGTAAATTTCCTATCGTCCGAACTCAAATATTTTTCGCAATGTTGCATAAGAAAAATAGTTGGATCATGACGACACATTTCGTTTCGTCAAATTTCGCTTTTAATTGTTTGTTAAAATGTTCACTCGTGCAAATGGTTCAATAAGATTTACCACTTCGCAAACAACGTCAAACCATCAATATCTTCATACCATTGTGTCCGCCTCGCCGCGCTGATCGAAACGGTATATTTGTTTGTGTCAAACCGGAGTTCGGCGTTGCAAGCTATTAATTGGTTAACGGAGTACAAACTGGTCCGTACGCCACACAAACCGGTACCCTACTTTTCCCGCTCAGAATTCAAATGGCCCTTGTCCATTCAGAAACCCAATAGCCACTGTGACAAATCATCATTTCATTTGCACGGGGACTCTAAGTTTCTCTGTATAAATCTGCTACCCTCTCCCTTCATTATTTCTCTGCTATCATTAATTACTCAGTTCATTTTACACTAAAGATTTCTGGTACGTACTGCTGCTTCCTTTCTTCTTCCCCCTTCACTTTTCTTTTACTGTATATTTCCTTTTCTCTATTTCACTTTTCTTTGAACTTCTCCTCTGAAAGCAAACTTCCCCTAGCCCCTCTCCACTGCAAACACATGCAACTCAGCCACCATCTTCCCGGCAACTCCGCCACTCGCCTCAGCCTCCTCCGCCCCGTCTCCGCCCCATGCAGCCGCGTCTCCGCGCCCAACCACCCAGCTCCGCCTAGACCCGCCCCTCCATAACCCAGCCCGCCTGCCCACGACAACCCAGCCCTTCGCTACACCCTCCAGCCCGCTTCACCCCGTGCAACCAACCCGACCCTGCTCCGCCCTCCTGCCGCTCCGCCCAGCGCACTCCGCGCGCCCACGTCCCCAGCCTCTCCTCCACTCCACCCACTGCCCTCCACCAGCGTACCACCACCCACCGTCCCCAGCCTCAGCCCTCTCCCTCCGCCTCATGCCAGCCCCGCCACCACCCACGTCCCAGCCTCCGCCTGCACGCACCACCCAGCCCCAGCCTCCGCCTGCACGCACACGTCAACCACACCCACTGCCCGCCTCGTCCCCACCAGGCCACCTTCGCCTGCCACTGCAGGCCCTACTCCGCCCAGACCCACCCTCCATCCAGCACCCCCAGCCTCCCTCCGTCCCCAGCGCCCTCTGCCCCACCACCAACTCGCCTGCCCCATCCCACTCCCCTCCGCCTGCAACCCACTCGCCTCAACCCCACAATCGGCCACCCGGCCCAGCTGCCCCGCCATCGCCACCACCCACTCGCCTCCGCCACGACCAGCCAACCCGTCCCCACCCTCCGCTCTGCCACAGCCCCGCTCTGCCTCCAGCCGCTCCGCCAACCATTCGCCGACCACCGCCTACTGTTCGCCGCTACCAACCCCTGCATCACGTCCCGACCACCCTGCTATGTGCATCAGTTCTATATATATCAGTAGATATATATATAACTGTTATATTATATAACAGTATATATATTTTGAAATGTTGGGTTGCTCACATACTGTTGCTATGTTGTTTCAGCTCCTGCTATTGATCCGGAAGTATAAGTATTTCCATCCCGCTTGTCAAATCTATCTTGCTCGTCGATTGGTATGATTTTATATATATTCAATAGATATATATTGCAATAAACAAATTATTGATTAATTATTTGTCGATTGCAGTTGTGTTCATTTTGCGTCGTGCCTATTAGGGTCTATTTTATCTATTCATCTTCGTGCCGCGCCATCTTCTCTAACCACGAAAGGTGAATATTTTATTCACGACTCAATCTATTATGCTATGATAATCAAGTGATAATTGTTGTTAATATTAAATTTGGATATTAAATTGTTGATTGTTAAAATTTGGTTGAAATAAAACTGTTAAGTTCTAAAATTTGACGCTATGTATTGTTTAAGTTGATTAAACATGTTGAACTGTAATATGTTGTTAATTAGGGTAAATAATAGTGACATTAAAATTGATATGTACGATTGATGTAGAAATTTGATAACGGACACCAAGTAAAAATCATAATGTAATAATCTTTAATCCGTAGGATTCTAGGAATAATTGTATTAATTTGCATAATAACAAATGTGAGTTAATATGATTATCTCGGGATTATTTGAATAAATTGTTAAATTGTTATGTATGTTTGTTATTGCTTGTTTATTTACTTTGACACCATCCCAGTTTTCACACTGCAAGTTCCCTTTGCTATGTTTTGTTTTATATTGAATGATATCGGGTTGAAATGATAAATACCCACTTAAACAACTTGGCCTAAGATAGACAATTAAAAATAAGAAACCCGATTGGTCAACAAAATTATTTTGAAATTGAAATCTATTTGAAATTAAGGAATGAACTTAAAAATTTGTTTGGAAATCAAGTAACGATTTAATAGATTTAATTGAAATAAATTAATGGATTTAATTGAAATAAATTAATGGATTAATTGGAATAATTAATGAATTTAATGGAAACGGATTAAATAAATCTATTTAATTGAAGAAAAATGAATTGGCAAATTTGATTGAAATAAGTTTTAAAACAAGTGAGTTTTAAAATTTAATAATTTAATTTATTAGATTGGTAGATTTAGATTTAAACTGAGTTTTAAATTAAATAGATTTGAACTTGTCATAAATAATAATTTAGATTTAGGAAATTTTGACTTAAAATGGAATACGACACTAACTGAAGTTGTATGGATTTAATTTAGCAATAATTTAAATGTAAAATGATTTTAAATTTAAGGAAATTGATTTAATCAAATTTATGATTATATTTAATATGACGATGAATGTAAATATGAATTGAGATAAATAGAATTTGATTTAACAATTCGAACTTAATTGATCGGTAAAATTCGAATTAATTGATTTTGAACTAAATTTAATAAGTGAATTATTAAATTTAACTTGAACACTTAATTATATTGTTAACTCAAATGTTTGAACTACAGATTTCATTTGGAAATATGATTTTAAATATCCAAAATAAATTGAATCGTGAAATGTCAAAATTTGGAAGTCAAATTTGCACCTTGACTTTTGGGCTTTGATTTGTTTAAACGTTAAGTTAATCGACCATTGGGTAATAAATACGTAGTTATTAAAGAGACTGGGATCGGATATGGACATACTCTCTGTCGATATCGAAAACCACTTTAATAACTATTACACGCGAAGTGTTGATCCAGAATGAAGTGGATGGTTTGGTGAACGCGTTGACTGAAGAAAGAGAACGATATTGGACGACCCCTGACATGACTAAAACAGGAGCCGCGCCGGGCCATTGAGGTTCGCCACCTCTAGCGGACGCACTTCTTCGATACCATATCTATTACTTTTGTGATTCGATTTGGGTGCACCCCTTGATTTGGGAGTGTTGTTTCGCGGTGTTGAGATAGTAGCTGCTATGCTCAACATCAGTCCGGATCACGCAACTACTAGTATCCTAGTTGGTATCGCCTCATGTACCTTGTCATACTGATTATCCTATTCGCGACCACTACGCTTTGATTTGTACCTTAGTATATGGATTGCCCTCTGGTGACTTCCGGTTTTGGGGAAACTACGGTCTTATATATGCTCTTGGGAATAAAAATGTGTTAAGGGTGGTATGGGCCATGACTTAACACTATTTTAATATCGTACTTTACTGATTAGATATTATCTACCTATCGTATTCTATTGTATATATAGATAGTTTATCGGATCCTTAGAGATGTTATTTTATCCATCTTTAAGTTATGAACTATTCCCTTGCACTTGATTTAATTGTATAAGATTTTGAGTCCTGACTCGAGTGTTTCTTTTGTATATGCTCGGGTCAGTCTGAAGCTATCCAGTTTGCTGATCAAGGTTGGTCGAAGATGCTGAAGGCTTATCATTTATCTTTATCAGTCTATTTCTATTCCTGTATTGATGTCCTAGTCTGTTGGACACTTTTGTATTAGTCACTTGATGTTAAGACATTGTTGTATATTATGTAGTGGCTTCATGAACTGCTATTATGACGATGTATTTTCCGCTGCATTATTCTGTGACTGTTCTGTGTCTGTGGTGTTGTATTGATTCTCATTTACATTTATGTATTTATAATCCCATAATGATTCGTGTTTTGTATTATTTAAGTTGACATGTGTGGATTATTGTCAATTTAAATGGTACAAATATACGGGTTGTTACAAACTGTAGTCTTTTGGGACTATCGAATCTGTCCAGCGTACTCTTGCTTTGAGCCTGCTAGAACCTTCAACAACGATGAAATCTCAGCCTTCTAGTCATCCTCTTCGACGACTATTCTCATACTAGCTCAAGTGCCTCTCGAGCCAACCATTATCCTCAAACTCGAACCATTTCACCAAGTCATCAACATGCTTGGAATGATCCTGTCTGGATTAAACCAAGGCTATCTCACATCATGCCTCGCTTCATCTCATCATAGCAAAGCCTCATCTCAACATCATCATCAAATCTATCCATATGAGCTTTATCCTCCGCGTCATATGCCACGAGCAGCTTTTCTTATTCAAGAGCCTTCCCTTTTAGCTTTTGAATCATCTTCGACCAACTTGTCCAAATCAAATCATCAATCAACTAATTTATAACAATCAATCAAGTCAATCATTAATCCAAGTAATCAAGCATTCAAACATGATCTAATAAACAATTATAACAATAATGGCAATCTTGTAAATAAAGAGTCTAAATCTAACAAGCATGAATCATGAGCAATATCTCTACAACTTGATGAATGAACTTGCATAGGTTAACATGTAGTAAAATGGATGTCAAATCATCATGAACAATAGATCTATACTTAAGTTTTAGAAAATGCATGGAAATCACTATTTTAACACAAAATCAAGCCACCAATCCGATATACTCCTTTGGATCCGTGTGAGAGATAACCACCACTCATCTAATCACCTAAACACTTCAAAAGCAACACACTTCAGATCTGGACAGCGAAGGATCTAACTCGATACTCCAAAATTCCACTTCAAACGATGAAATCTCTCTTCAATGGTTGTAGATCTTCAATCTAAGCTCTTCGATCTTCGATTTGATCTTCGATTTGGATGGAAGGAATCACAAGATTAGAGTGGAGAAAAGAAGTGAAGAAGTGTAGTTCTCGAACTCTCAAAATGGCAGGACTTCGTCGCTTCAAAATCTGGATCCCAAAAAGTGAGATAGAACCGTACATTTATAGGCTGGAAATTCCTTAGGTCGTCCGCCCCCTTAAGTCGTCCACAACTTATAAAAACCCCACGACCTACGACTTACGACTTAGCAGATCCTACGACTTAACTTCATAAGCCCTTACGCGTCCTACGACTTACGACTTACCAGATCCTACGACATAAGTCCTTACGCGACCTAACGACTTAACTGGGATACGACTTAACACCTTTAGGTCGTCTAACGATCTAACTATACGCAGCATACTAACATAAGTCGTCTACGACCTAACTAACACGCATAGCGACTCAACGACTTAACTTAACTCGACGACTTAACGTCCTTGCGACTTAACGACTCAACACCCTCACGACTTAGCGACCTAATTATACACAGCAATCCACCTTAGGTCGCTTACGACCTAACTTCAACACAAGGTCTCACGACCTAACTATAACGACTTAAGCCTTAACTCGTCCAGTCCCTAAGTCGCTTATCCAGTTAAGTCGTTCCATTCTCTAAGTCGCTCCACCGACCTAAACTGTAACACGACCTAACCCCTTAGGTCGTCTAAACCCTTAAGTCGCCTACTTCCTTAGGTTGCTCACTAACTTAGGTCGCTGTCTTTCCTTAGGTCGCTCCAATCCTTAAGTCGTTCACCCGACCTAACTACCACCCGACCTAAGCTACCACACGACTTATCCTCCAGACGACCTAACTTCTACACGACCTAAGCTCTAGTCGTCTTAAACTCTGAACGGTCTAACTTATGGACGATCTAACTCTGAACGAATCAACAACACTAACATCCTAAAGACAACCGCTCTATAATCTTTTGATCCGTAAAAATACGGGTCGTTACACTTGCCCCAGCTAATTGATCAAAAGGATCATCTATTCTTGGCAATGGATATTTATTTCTAATAGTTACTTTGTTCAATTCTCTATAATCTATACAAAGTCTTAAGGAACCATCTTGTTTCTTAACAAATACCACTGGTGCCCCCCAGCAAGAATTACTTGGTCTTATAAAACCCTTTTCCTCTAATTCCTCTAACTGTTTCTTTAATTCTTTTAGCTCATTTGGCCCCATTCTAGTTGTCTTTTTAATCACTGGGCTTGCTCCTGGAACTAAATGAATTTGGAATTCCACTGGTCTATGGTTTGGAACACCCTTAACCTCCTCAAACACATCCAAGTATTCATTAACTATGGGAATTTCTTCAATAGTAAGTTCACTGAAATCTTTCTCTAAGTCAATTAAATGATACAATTTCCTTCCCTTAGCCACTTCACACAAAATTGTGATTCTCTGGTTTCTAAGGTTTTGCAATGATATGGTGGACGAATCCAAGTTAATTATGGCTTTAAATTGCCTTAACCAATCTACCCCCAATATAAAACCTATGTTTGGCTAGTTTAAAACATATAAATTGGAAATGAAAGTATCTCCTCCTATGTTTAATTTCACATCCACACAAATCATATTTAAAACACTAGAACTCCCTAGTGGACTTTGTATATGCAATGGGGTTTCAACCAATATGCAATTCAATTTTAGCGTTTTAACTAGTTCATAAGAAATCAAAGAGTGAGTTGCCTCAGTATCATATACTACTGCTATGGGTATGGTACAAATAAATAGTGTACCTTCCACTTGACTGTGATTTTCAGCATTAATCTCCACTGTGGATTTGCCTTTGCCTTCCAAGTTTGCCAATATTCCTTGCTGTTTATACTCAGGACAATTTCTCTTCATATGCCCCTCTTTCCCACATAGATAGCACTTGAAAGCTCCTCCTTTCAATTATGGACATCTTGGTTTGATGTGTCCTTCCTTTCCACATTGATGACACATAATTTTCTTCTTGGTTTCCTTAGCTTTGATATCTCCAGTGCCTTTGTTACTGGCCTCTTCTTTCTTCTTATCATAAGGGTGATATCTCCCCTTACCCTTCTTAGTGTTATTATTCTTAAAATTTCTGAACTTTTCCCTTTCCTTGTCATGCTGCTCTAATCTCAAAGCCAAGTCTATTACTTGATCAAATGTCCTGTCAGCATAAGGTAACATGGCTCTGCTAAGTCCTGGGTTCAAACCTTTAATGTATCTATCATTTTTGGAAGCTTCATCTTCCACTAGCATTGCTCCATATATGGAAAGCCCCTCAAACTTTTGAGTGTATTCGGTGACATTCAAAGTTCCTTGCCTTAGTCTAATAAATTCTTCTAGTAAAGTGGTCTTAGGTGGTGCTGGTACAAATCTTGCTTCCAACATCTCCTTGAATAGATTCCAAGTGATTTCATTCTCATTTCTCCCTGTAATGATTACTTCCCACCAGCTTAAAGCTACTCCTTTCAGCTGTCTTGAAGCCACTTGCCTCTTCCTTTGATCATCAAGCTGCATGTCATTGAAAATCCTATCCAATGTTATCAACCATGCTTGAATTTCCATAATACTCTCTGTCCCTTCAAAGCTTTTGCCTCTTAAATGAGTATAAGTCTTGAGTAATTTTGAGAGCTCTTCATGGGGATTTTCTTGCCTTTGTCCTGTCCCATCCCTAAATGCTCTCACCAAATCTTGTAGATCGACCATTGGTGGTGCATTGGAGGATCCTACTCCCTGATTTGGTGGTCTTCCTACCATAGTTTGCTAATAATAATTTACATAGCTGGTTAGTTTTTTTTAAGAAGGATTTGATTTCAATTTTTAACTATGTTTTAGTAACATAGCTCTGATACCAAATGAAATGACCCTCTCTTTTATACCTTAATTTGTAAGTGTTTTTTTACATAGAGATATATATTTTTATCATTATATATATATATATATATATTTCTAAAGCCTAGAGTCATTTTTCCTTTTATCAAACAAACTACTTATCCAGGATAAAAATCTTTACTAATATAGATATATTAGTGTATTCACAAAGATATGCACACACATATGAAGATGCATGTGCCTCTCTTGTTTAATCAGATTTATGGTAAACAAGAGGATAATTTGATTGATTAAATTTAATCAATCCACACATAGTACAATTTAATTCATACAATAAAATTTCATCCATATGGGTAACAACATGATTTTTAACCTTTGATTGCTTGCTGAATTCTTAATGTAGTGTAATTCCTATAAACAATGTATTTGTGTTATGATTACCCATAAATTGATGGTGTAGTGCCTATGCTCTGAAAAATGATAGAAGTTTATATCATTATCCATGTTTGATTTTCTTATAAAATCTACCTAGAGTACAATCTCTCTTCTGGAATATTTTTAAGTGAGATATCATATTTCAAAGGATTGATTCTTTGATACCATAGTGCTAAGCTAAATGAAATACAAACATGAGTGAGTTTCCTGAGACCATAGGTACCTAGAAAAATATGGTTCAACCAAACTCTTTGTTCTGGTATAACTCATGGGGTCTTAAAAATACATTTTGATCAAAGCTTTAGTAAAAGGGATTCAGACTCATGCTAAAATACAAGGATAACTGGTGTGCTAATATCTGAACAAAACATATTTAAAGGTGCATACATATATATGCAACTGTTATGGACATGGCTTTCAACTCCTACATTACAGATTTTTCCTTTTATTCAAAACAAGGTATAATACATTTTCGTAGAACAAATTGAATTAGGGAAACATTGCAGACACATAAGTACATTTTCCCTATGCCTATCAACTCTTGTATGCAAGTGTTATGATGGAAGAATAAATCATGTAGTTTACTGAGACTCATCTATCCAGATTTTCCAAAACTTAACCCTTTTCAAAGACTTAAGATTGACTAATACATTTATAAAATGTAACCACCCTTTTTATCATTTAGTTCTTGCTCTGATTTACTTACAAAATCATAGATTAGCTTCTTTAACTTTTCAGATAATCACTAAATTTATAAACTCCAATTACAAGACAATTCCTTATCAAAACACTTAGCAAAATATCCATCCAACTTTCAGTGCTTAATACAAGTGACAATTTAAAAATATCAGTACATGCAGATTTCATCTTTTAAGCTCTTATCTAACTAATTTTAGCATGCTATAATCTTCTTCTCAACGCCTTGCTCCTACTCCTACTTAGTTGCTGCAGTCCCTGAAAATGCATTTGAAGCTGCCTCATATTAAATGAGACACCTCATATGCCATTAGCACACTAGGGTCAGACACATGTCTGGTATGAGAAAATCCACTAAAACAATTTGTAAATCAAGTTAAAGTTGAAACATGTATATATGTATATAACTTTGCCTTTAGAAAACAAATAAGTCATGTGTGCATGTTCTGTGTCAGTGTGCAGGTGCACACTTAAGTCTGCCTTTCCAGAAACCTCAAAAAGATATGGTACATTCATACATTAATACAACTCAGTCATAAATCCAATAAGCATCCATACAAAACAGGGAAATACCCAAAATGAATTTAATCATTTATTCCCTACTCAGATTTCATTCCAGGAAAACTCTAGTTCCTCTTTATATCAAATTCTCTTACATTGATATATTTATCTATCTTGGTCTCATCTGTAATTAAATGAATCAATGGACACACTGTAATGGACTAATTCACTCCATTACACAAAGATCTCAGGACTTAAACAAGCCATGTGTCAACTTGTATTACTCAAGAACACAAGTCATTCCTGCAGTGCTCTTGACCCCCATTTCCTAATCAGGTTTAAGTTAATAATAACACTTTTGATTTTTCATGACTAAACCATTCAGTGAATCATTTCACTAAGACAAACATTCATGTCATGGCATTCCACATCATTCATAACTAAACAGAGGCAAACAGGCAATTAAACATAGATGTCTATTAAATAGATTCTGCACATATATATTCTTGCATTTTTAAAAAGGGGTATAGACAACTAACATTGGCTTTTGGCTTTTTGAGAGACTTTTTCTTTTTGCAAACATCTGTGCTTAAGTTAAACTCAGAATGACCAAGTTTCACTGAATCACAAAATTTATTTGCTATGTGTATGAATATTTATATATTTTCATTGAATCAGGAGCATCAGCACATAGGCAACCCTATTGCACCCCTAATTCCTTGTTGTCTCAAGCCTCAGCACTTATACATAAGTATATTGCAGCTCAACATGTCTATATTTTCCGGGTTGAGCCAAAACCAACACTACTTGCCTATATTCAACATTTGATTCTCTGGGTATTTACTTATGTTTCTAAACATTAACATATCAAAGAGATCTGGGTTTTTAAAACATATATATACTAATAATACTTAGAACTTTCATACAATAAAACAAGTAGAACAACCAGCTAAAAATCAAAACATTTTCATCTCTGAAATCACAGATAGACAATCACATATGAAAATACATTTTTAAGAAAAATTAACTTATAAACTGGCTGCCTTCATTAGGACTTAGTGCCTTAGATTTTGATGCAGTGCAGAAAGTTAAAGGCTTAGGTCGCTCACGACCTAAGGCGAGTGTAGGTCGTTCACGACCTAAGGAGTTAGAGGAGGGAACAAGTGATGCCGAAGAAAGTGGTTGCACAGGCCAATTTGGTGAAGTATTAGGTCGCATACGACCTAACAAGTTGATAAGTCGAAACCGACCTAAAAAGAATATCACCGAGTTAAAGTTGGGTGAGCAATGTTGGGAGAATGAAGTTCTAGGTCGGAACCGACCTATGGAAGGATGTTCGCGACCTAATGAAGTCTTAGAGTCGTATCAACGACCTAGTGTGACTCGGCAACGACTCAAGGAAAATTTCTGCGAGTTAACAAGTCCTTTGAGTCGTCTGAACGACCTAACGAGTCATACTTTAAGTCGCGAAACACTGGATGCTGTTGATTCAACTGCCGAGTTAATTTCTACCGTTGATCTTAGGTCGTTGATATGGGATGCGCATGTTTTAGGTCGCGAAGCACGGGATGCCGTTGATGTGTCTGCCGAGTTAACCTCTGCCCTTGATTCCCTTTAAACGTTGATTTGGAATACCGCTAAGGTTTTAAGTTGCAGAAACTTGTAACCGAAGATCTTGATGCCGCGTCCATCTGAACCATGGATTCTTGAAGCTGTGAAGAAACTGTTGTTAGGTCGCTGCCGACCTATGCTAAGTCGCGTATATTCTTAGGTCGAATCATTCTAGGTCGTAGGTCGTTGCCGACCTAAATACTTGTAATATTTTTAAGGTTTTTCTGAACTGTGTTGTAAATGTTGAGTCGGAAGTCTTTGTTAAAGCGTAGGTCGGAAGCCTTAACTCGGAACCGACTTAATACTTGTAATTTCGTTGTTTTTTTTGTGTGAGTTGTAAAATGCCTATAAATAGGTCGAGACTCTCATTTGTAAAAGGTTGTTGAATATTGAATAAAATTCTCTTTTGATTGCTTTGTGCTTTCATTCAAATTGGTAGTTGAGTGTAATCTCCTATCTCCTCTTTCGGTTAATCGAGTGCGCTCGATTCAACGATTGTAGAAGCCAATTCGCGGAATCAAGTGCGCTTGATCAACGCTTGAAGAATTGAAGATCTTTGAACCCGGTATCATGCGCGATCAACGAGTTCGAGATAGCTAGAGTTCGGTATCTTCGGATCAACGAATTCGGGCAATTCAGCATTCATCAATCCATCGACTGCAACTTTCACCGATCTACATTGTTTTGAATTATCCGCTGCGTCAGTTTTGGTATCAGAGCCTGTTCTAGCCAATCATAGCTAGATCGAGACTTGGAGCCTATTCATTTGAAGATTTGAGCTTGTGTTCATCACGGCCGAGAATTTGAAGAAGTGGGGCGTGCATACTTTTGAAATTTGAAGTTTGAATTTGTGATTTGGAGAAGTCGTGTACATCGTGTTCATCGAGATTTGCTACAAAGTGGAAGATTTCGATCCGTTTCATTTTGGATCAAAGTCCGAAAAGTGTTTGAATTTGAAGTGTTTGAGAATTGTGAAGTATTCAATCATGCCGCCAAGAAGAGCTAATCGCCACCAAAACGTAGAAGCTTTGTATCGAAGAGAAGAAGCTGATGAGATGGAGCAAAGAATCAATGAGAATTTTAGTGAGAAGCTTAATGAAGGAATTGGCCGGTTAGAGAGGCTTATGACGGAGATGAATCAAAATCGGAGAAGGGTTTCACCAGAATCTAACCATGGGGGTAGTAGAGTCTCGCCACATTCCAATCGAGACCAAAGTGTTGAAAATGACCAAGGGCGTGGGAGGAACGTGAATGGTCGTGAACGGAGGAATGTAGATAGTAGAGATGTTGGTGGTCAGAATCGACATCGTTATACATCTGATTTTGAAGAGGAGTATGATGGTGGTAGTGTTCAAGGAAGAGGTCAAGGAAGAAACTGTTCTGAGTATGATCACAAATGGGAGTCGGGGATGAAGACAGAAATTCCTGAATTCAAAGGTGGTATGCAAGCGGAAGAGTTTCTAGATTGGGTAGCTAATGTTGAGGAAATTTTTGACTTTAAAGAAGTTCCAGAACATCGTAGAGTGAAGTTGGTTGCTACAAGGCTGAGGGGTAGAGCTTTGGCATGGTGGCAGCAGACCAAGCTTACACGTGAGCAAATGGGAAAGTCAAAAGTTGAATCTTGGGAGAAGATGAAGAAATTGATGAAAGCAACGTTCTTACCTTACAATTATCAATCTTTGATGTATCAACGTTTGCAAAACTTGAGGCAGGGCACAAAGACAGTTAATGACTATGCTGATGAATTCTATCAACTCATTGCAAGGAATGATATTATGGAAACAGAAGAGCAGCTGACATCTAGGTTCATTGGAGGATTGAGAATGAAGATTCAGGATATGGTTAATATGTTCGATCCAAGATCTGTGGCAGAAGCACATCAGAAAGCATTGGCTTGGGAAAAACAAGGGAGACGAGGAAGTGGTGTGTTTACTAATTCTAGCAATCAAGCAAAGAATGTTGGAGGAAGTTCTAATGTTTCCAAACCTATCAGTAGACCGGTGTTGAAGGAGGTTGAGAAGGCAAAGGTTAACAATGGTTTCAAATGTTACAATTGTCAAGAAATGGGTCATAAAAGCAGTGAGTGTCCAAAGCCAAAGAAGAGAACCATGATTGTGGAAGTTGACGATGAGGATGTTGATGAGGATTGTTCTAATCTAGTTGAGGAGGACGAGCAGGATATTGCGTCAGGAGATGAAGGTTGTAACCTAATGCCGAGGAGATCGTGTTTAACACCGAAGCAGGAGGAAGCTAGTTGGTTGAGGAGTAATATCTTTCAGTCAACATGTACTATTCTGGGGAAGGTGTGTAAGTTTGTGATCGACGCAGGAAGCTGTGATAATATTATTTCAACCGAAGCTGTGACAAAGTTGAAATTGAAAACAGAGAAACATCCGAGTCCATACAAGTTAGCATGGTTGAGAAAAGGAGGAGAAGTGAAAGTGGATAGACGAGTTCGTGTACCATTCTCTATTGGGAAGAAATACAAAGATGAAATATGGTGTGATGTCGTAGAGATGGATGTTTGCCACTTATTATTGGGAAGACCATGGCAATATGATCGAGCAGTACTACATGACGGTCGGACCAATAGCTACAGTTTTATGTTTAAAGGCACGAAGATTATCTTAGTTCCGAAGAAGAGATCACAAGAAGAAAGTAGGTCAGAAGAAATTGAAGAGCTGAAAACTTTATTGACTTTAAAGGAGTTTGTTAAAGAAGTTGAAGAAGAACCGGAAATATTCTTGTTGATTGGGCGTGAGAGCAGTGAAGAAGTTGAAATTCCTGAAGAAGTTAAACCAGTTTTGAAAGAATTTGATGACGTATTTCCAGAGGAATTACCAACGGAGTTGCCACCATTGAGGGACATACAACATCAGATAGATCTTGTTCCAGGTGCTGTGTTGCCACACAGACCACATTATCGAATGAGTCCGAAGGAACATGAAGAGTTGCGAAGGCAAGTAGAGGAATTGCTTGAGCAGGGGCGTGTGCAGGAGAGTCTGAGTCCTTGTGCTGTACCAGCTTTATTGGTACCCAAGAAGGATGGGACATGGAGGATGTGCACTGACAGTCGAGCATTGAACAAGATTACTGTGAGATATAGATTTCCAATGCCAAGGTTGGATGACTTGTTAGATCAAATAAGCGGAGCTACTATATTTTCGAAGATTGATTTGAAGAGTGGATATCATCAAATTCGTATCAGACCTGGAGATGAGTGGAAAACTGCTTTTAAAACCAGGGAGGGTCTATACGAATGGTTGGTCATGCCATTTGGTTTATCCAATGCACCAAGTACTTTCATGAGGGTGATGAATCAGATTTTTCGACCATTCATTGGGAAATTCGTGGTGGTGTATTTCGATGATATTCTTATTTACAGTGGGAGTCCAGAGGAACACTTGAATCATCTTAGAGAAGTGCTGATGGTATTGCGACAAGAACAGTTCTATGCTGCAACGAAGAAATGCGTGTTCATGACGCATAGTGTTTTATTTCTGGGGTATGTTGTTTCAGAGAAAGGAATACAAATTGACCAAAGTAAAGTTGAGGCGATCAGAAACTGGCCGCAGCCCAAGACGATAACGGAAGTTCGTAGTTTTCACGGGTTGGCTTCATTTTATCGAAGGTTTATTCCACACTTTAGTAGTGTGATGGCGCCTGTTACAGATTGCATGAAAGGTAAACAGTTTGCATGGACGGAGGAAGCCGAGGTTGCTTTTGAACGAATCAAAGATCTTTTGACCTCTGCACCAATTCTAGTGCTACCTGATTTTCAGTTGGTGTTTGAACTACATACTGATGCGTCCAAGGTTGGGATTGGAGGGGTGTTGAGTCAGAAGGGACGTCCAATTGCCTATTTCAGTGAGAAGTTGTCAGGAGCAAAGATGCGATATAGTACATATGATGTGGAGTTTTATGCTGTTGTGCAATCTATTAAACACTGGAGACACTATCTATTTCAGAAGGAGTTTGTTCTTTACACGGATCATGAAGCATTGAAGCATTTGCAAGGACAAGACAAGATTTCAGCGAGACATGCATCGTGGATTGCATATCTGCAACAGTTTACTTTTGTTGTTAAACACAAGTCAGGGGTGACAAATCGTGTAGCTGATGCTTTAAGTAGAAGGAGTCATTTGTTGACAACGATGAAAGTTGAGGTGACTGGTTTTGAACTATTGCCGGAGCAGATTGCAGAAGATTCTTATTTTAAGAAATTTGTTGAAGGAAACAATGAAGGGAAGACTGATGAGTTTATGTTGGTTGACGGTTTTCTTTTTAAAGGAAGTCGATTGTGCATACCGGAGGGTAGTTTGAGAATAAAGATTATCAAGGAGTTACATGAAGAAGGACATGTTGGAAGAGACCGTACCTTACAGTTGATTTCACAGTCCTACTTTTGGCCATCAATGAGGAAAGAGGTGGAAAGATTTGTGGAGCGTTGTCATATTTGTCAGGTTTCGAAGGGAACTGCTACTAATGCTGGTTTATATATGCCGTTACCGGTACCAACTAAACCATGGATTGATGTGAGTATGGACTTTGTGTTGGGGTTGCCGAGAACGCAGCGTGGTAATGATTCCATTTATGTGGTGGTTGACAGATTTTCGAAAATGGCACATTTTATTGCTTGTAAGAAGACGACAGATGCTGTTCATGTTGCTCAGTTGTTCTTCAGAGAAATCTATCGACTTCATGGATTGCCAGAATCGATTGTATCGGACAGGGATACTCGTTTTCTGAGTCATTTTTGGTTGAGTTTGTGGAAAATGGTGGGAACGAAGCTGAAGTTTAGTAGTGCTTATCACCCACAAACGGATGGACAGACTGAGGTGGTTAACAGATCATTGGGAAACTTGTTGAGGTGTCTTGTTCAAGATAATCTGAGGAGTTGGGATGTGAAGTTATGCCAGGCAGAATTTGCCCATAATCATGCTGTGAATCGAAGTACTGGGTTCAGTCCGTTCCAGATTGTTTATTCAAATTTACCGAAGGGACCGTTAGATTTAACGATGATACCACACTCGAAGGGGACAATTAAGAAAGCTGCTGATTTTGTTGAAGGGCTGACGGAGTGTCATAAAATCGTTCAAGAACGATTAGAGAAAGCAAATGAGAAATATAAACGAGCTGCAGATTTGAAACGACGAAATGTTGAGTTTAACGAAGGAGATTTGGTTTATGCAGTATTAACAAAAGATCGTTTTCCAGTGGGCGCTTATAACAAGTTGAAAGCCAGGAAAATTGGTCCGGTGGAAGTTGTGAAACGAATCAATGAAAATGCTTATAAACTGAAGCTGCCAGATGATGTGTATACATCTGACGTATTCAATGTTAAACATCTTGTACCATATCATGGGGAGGAGTTTGTTGGGGATGAAGAGTGTGCAAATTCGAGGTCGAATTTCTCTCAACCAGGGGAGGATGATGCAGTGCAGAAAGTTAAAGGCTTAGGTCGCTCACGACCTAAGGCGAGTGTAGGTCGTTCACGACCTAAGGAGTTAGAGGAGGGAACAAGTGATGCCGAAGAAAGTGGTTGCACAGGCCAATTTGGTGAAGTATTAGGTCGCATACGACCTAACAAGTTGATAAGTCGAAACCGACCTAAAAAGAATATCACCGAGTTAAAGTTGGGTGAGCAATGTTGGGAGAATGAAGTTCTAGGTCGGAACCGACCTATGGAAGGATGTTCGCGACCTAATGAAGTCTTAGAGTCGTATCAACGACCTAGTGTGACTCGGCAACGACTCAAGGAAAATTTCTGCGAGTTAACAAGTCCTTTGAGTCGTCTGAACGACCTAACGAGTCATACTTTAAGTCGCGAAACACTGGATGCTGTTGATTCAACTGCCGAGTTAATTTCTACCGTTGATCTTAGGTCGCTGATATGGGATGCGCATGTTTTAGGTCGCGAAGCACGGGATGCCGTTGATGTGTCTGCCGAGTTAACCTCTGCCCTTGATTCCCTTTAAACGTTGATTTGGAATACCGCTAAGGTTTTAAGTTGCAGAAACTTGTAACCGAAGATCTTGATGCCGCGCCCATCTGAACCATGGATTCTTGAAGCTGTGAAGAAACTGTTGTTAGGTCGCTGCCGACCTATGCTAAGTCGCGTATATTCTTAGGTCCAATCATTCTAGGTCGTAGGTCGTTGCCGACCTAAATACTTGTAATATTTTTAAGGTTTTTCTGAACTGTGTTGTAAATGTTGAGTCGGAAGTCTTTGTTAAAGCGTAGGTCGGAAGCCTTAACTCGGAACCGACTTAATACTTGTAATTTCGTTGTTTTTTTTGTGTGAGTTGTAAAATGCCTATAAATAGGTCGAGACTCTCATTTGTAAAAGGTTGTTGAATATTGAATAAAATTCTCTTTTGATTGCTTTGTGCTTTCATTCAAATTGGTAGTTGAGTGTAATCTCCTATCTCCTCTTTCGGTTAATCGAGTGCGCTCGATTCAACGATTGTAGAAGCCGATTCGCGGAATCAAGTGCGCTTGATCAATGCTTGAAGAATTGAAGATCTTTGAACCCGGTATCGTGCGCGATCAACGAGTTCGAGATAGCTAGAGTTCGGTATCTTCGGATCAACGAATTCGGGCAATTCAGCATTCATCAATCCATCGACTGCAACTTTCACCGATCTACATTGTTTTGAATTATCCGCTGCGTCAGATTTTTTTTTAGTGAGTTTTCTCACCTAGCTCTCTTTCACTTCCTAGTTGATTGGTAAGCTTCTGCCCTCAAACCCTTTTCTTCACTTGTTTTATATTTATGTAATATATATATTTTTCTCAAGTGCTATCCGGGAAGAAGAGAAGGTTCCTCATATCACTGCTTATTTATGCAGGGTTCTTCTTAGGGTTTAAGGCGCTAGCTAAAGTCATTTTTGCCCATCAGAAATCATGCCACTTGCATTTTATCTGAACCCAAAATATTACCCTCCCCGGCTTAAGTTTGTGAAGAGAAAAGTGGTTATATCCTTTTGGTTAATATTAGAAATTTTGCTTTTCCAAAAATGCTTTTCCTCTTGTCTACTATCATGCTAAAAGTGTGACTTGATTTTCATTATTTATCAAATATTCTTCCTAATTCTGCTTATACAAAGCATATCTCTGTTTTATCTTATTTTTCTATTTTTAGCTTTCACTTAAATAGCATGTACCTCCTTTATTTATTTATAAAAGGATTACTCCTTTTATATCCTCATTCTTTTCTTTCTGCCTATAATTTAAAATATGTTTGTGTATTTTATTTTGCTGATTAGAACTCTAGTATTTGATTAGCATACATATATGTATATATAAGTCTTACAGAAATAATTAGTACACACATATATAGCAATACATTATTTTGTACTGACACACATGCACATGTACACTCAAATACAATCAGTAGCATCCATATATATTTTTGCATGTAGCCTTTAAGGATTTACTTTATTTATCTGTATATATATATATATCTCATAAACATCAATATATGTTCATTCATATCATTTAGGAATTTAGCTTCAATTCATGTGTATTCCCTGTGCACACATGTACACACATATAGTTCCACCATATCAAGCCATATCAATTCCCCTTTAAAATTGGTTTAAAAATTATTTTAAACTTATTTATATTTTCAAAATAAATTCCTACAATCTTGGGTTATTACACAAATACAATGGATATCTCAAATACAATGGAATCTAATATAGAAACAATGACAAGTCTGAACAAACCAACTGGAAACAACTGAGAAGCTGAATAGATAAAGACAAATCTTTAAGCAAACCTCCAAGCTCCAAAGGTGAGTCTCAAGTGTTGTGACACTTAGTCTGACCCGAGCATAAAGCAAAACACAAAACACTCGAGTCAGGATTAACATTCTTATACTAGTAAATTCAACTCAAGTGAAATGTCAACTGAAATACAAAATAACTTAAAGGATGTTTGGGATTCCCATCCTCTAAGGAACCTTTAAACTATCTACATACATAGTACAATACGCTACATAAATAATGTCTATAGAAAAGTAAACTATTAAAATAGCGTTAAGGCGTTACCTATATTCCCCTTAACACATTTTATATATTCCCATAGTCTATGCAATGCCGTAAGCTCCACCAAACCAGTGGTTTACCCAGAGGACACCTCATATGTACGGTACAAAACAAACTCGCAGAAGGCGCGATAGGGCATGTAAACACGGCACGCGAGGCAATGCCAAGGTAGATATATACCATTTGCGGATCCGGCCTGGTGGTAACGCATAGCAGCTACTACTGCCCACCTCGAGACACACTTCCAAATCAAAAGGTGCACCCAATCAAATCACAAAGTAATAGAATGGTATCGAAGAAATGTGTTCGATCGCAGGAATGACCTCACTTGGCTCGGCATGGCTCCTGTTTTAGTCACATCTAAGCTGACTCACGAGAGTCAGGGCTACGTAAATAGCTCATATAGAATCGTCGCCAAATCATCATACTTCGTTTTGGAATCTCCACCACGTACACAGTTGTTAAAGTGGTTTTCGGTATTGGCAGAGAGTATGAAAATATCTGATCCCGGTCTATTTAACAACCAAACGGTTATTTCACACCGTGGTAATTTATAATTTTCAAACAGGTCATACTTCATATTAAAATATCATACTTATTTCAAAATCTTATCATTTTCGAAATCATATTCACTTCTGAAATCATATTATAGTAGTCACATTTAAATCCATTAAATCTAAATCATAACAGTTCCAACTTATATTGTTTAAACATTAAAAGTAGTTTGTAATTAAAAATAGGTTATAGATTAAAATAATTCATATATTAAAATATTTTATGTATATTAAAATACTTTATATAATAAATTTAGTTTCCTCACAAATCGATTCAAATCAGCTTAAATTCCAAAATTCAATTTAAATCAATTCCAGTTTAACAATTTCAATTTAAAAGGTCAAAGATTCAATTCAAATTCTCAATAAACCATTTCAATTTATATCGATTTCAAATCCAGGTTTGAACTATCACTTTAATTCCAATAAGATTCAAAGTTTAAATATTAAACCATTTACAATATAAGTTCCATTTATATTTCAACATTTAACTTTAATTTTATTCAAATTTGAAAATATTCACTTAATCATTTTTATAACAATTAAATAAAATCTCAATTTATAAATTTAAATCAATATTAAATATTCATTCTCAATTTCATTTAAAATTGAGAATATTCATTTAATCACTTTTTACCAAATCAAGTTATAAATCTATCTTTCGAAATCTCAAAATCAATAAGTTCAAATCAGTTCTTATTTAAATTCAATTATTGACCAATTTAAATTCCAAGTCAACATTAATTTATCTTCCCAACCTCTATTATTAAAGTTATAAAAAACTATTTTTAAAATATTAATATAAATTTAACTAATTACTTAAACATGTAATAAACCAATTAAATTAAATTTTATTAAATTAAATCTTATTATTAAATGTGTTTTGTATTAAATCTTATTTTATATATTTAAAAATAATAAAATTATTAGTAAAATCTTAAAAAAAAATTCAAAACTAACTTAAAAATTAAAATTTCCAAAACATATTACTTAAAAATCTAAATTTTATGCATGTATTAAAAATCGCATATATATATATATATATTATATTTTAAAAATCAATACTTATTAAAACCCATATATTTCCTTTCAAACTTTGGAAATCATTTTCAAGATGTAGATCAACGATGTCCGTATATAATTTTCTATCCTATGGTCAAGTGGTACGAATATTTATCATTTTAATCCGCAAATTAAATATTTATGGGTATATATCATTTCAACCCGCAAACCAAAATTTTAAATCAATGAAAACCGCTTGGGTTTATCATTTCAACCCATAATGATTTTCCTCTAATCTATAAGATTGTTCGGGTATGTATCATTTCAACCCATAGGGAATTCTAAACTAACAGAGAACTTGCAGAGTGAGAACAAATATGATAATAATATAACACATCAACAACATGAAATATCATCGGTAACAAATTTAAATATAATATATCCAACAGGTTATGGTGTCATATATCATAGGTAAACAATGGTAGATAGTGGCATATCATATTTAACAATTAAATAACTTAAAAATTCAAATTTAACAACATATTTCAATCATCATTTCAGGTGAATTAAATTTATTAAATATAAGGATGTTAATCGTGAGTGATTGCTCACCTTTCGAGGTTAGAGAAACAAGAAGAAGACACGTACACGCACACGGATACAGACACGAACTAGCGGGATAGCGACAAGCTAGGAACTGCTGCGACAAATTCGATATTGAAAAAGTAAGTCAAGATGGACTAGAGGTTGATGAAACAAAGTATATGATATATATATATATATATATATATATATTATTTCTAAAATCAATTTAAAAACATATATTTTCAGATCAATATTTAATTCAAACACATATAAAATAAATTCTCCATATATATTTGAAAACAAACTAATATATACTTATATATATATATAAACTAATATATAAGGATATATATAAACTTACATACATATTATATTTTAAAATCAATATTGTAAAATCAATATAAACTTACTTTATTGTAATAGACACACACACACACACACTCAAACAGATTTTATACAACTTATATAACTTATACATTAAAAACAACTTTATATATCTATATATTTACAATTTAAAATCAATAGTTAATAAATAAATATATCATCTTCCAAAAAAATTCATATAATATATGCAGACAATATATGCATGAAAACAAATATAAATGCAGATATTCAAACAAATATATGTAGCCAATATAAACAACATATGTAACAACCCGTAAATTTCAACTGTTTTAATAACGTAATTAGTTGAAATTTTGTGAAATTTTAAACGATAAAATTTTGAAATAAAAATTTAATATTTGGAATACGTCTAGTTAAACATAGCAACTGGTAAATTTTCGTCCGAAAATATGAAAGTTTATTTCGCGCGTAAATTTACTTCAATTTAATTAGTTAAAAAGCAATGAAAATAAATTGTTTTTGGAACCTAAATATTTTTACATAGAAAAATTCTAAACCATCTTCTGAGCAAAATGTCAGTTTGTCGTTTTTCCAAATACGGACATCTTTGGCTCCGTCGATCTTATTTTGTTGCGTTTTTGCTGCATTTTCCGCTAGTAGAAATTCGAATTTTTATAATTCAACCATACCACTGATATCTGTATACCATTTTGATCGTCTTGTCGTGCTGATCTCTACGTTATATTCAACTCTGTGGTTGAAGTTCGGTTCGCTGGGGGACCGATAAAACAATTTGCAGTATCGGTGCGGTTTCGAATATTTCAAATTCTTGTGACCATTCAATTTTCACCGTATCAATCTAACATCCATCTACTCTATTTATTACCACAATTCAATATTCTGTCTTTTACTATTCCCATTGTTTCCCTTGATATTGCTACTTCGTCCTTTTGTTTCTGTCAAATAATAAATGTAAAATATGAGTTTATATTTGAACCGTTCATTATTCATTATCTTTTCAATTTTGCCTTACCTTCTTTCCTCCCCTCTAGCTTTTCATTTTTTTTTTCTTTCAAAAACCTGCGCGCAACCCTTGTCACATCCCGGAATTTTCGACTTTCGAAAATTCGACATCGATACTCACTTTATCGACTGCCGAGCAATCGAGTGCCGGAAACTCCAATAGTGAGGGTTTTAAGAAAAAGAAAAAGTAGAAGAAGAAGAAGATAGAAGAAAAAGGGGAGAAGAAGAAAGAAGAACAACAGAACAACATCAGAACAGAAAACAATATCAGAACCTCACATATCGCAGCGGAACAATATATAATAGATAAATGAATAATCTTTAAAACAAAGAACTATATCATTTTATATATACATCAATCATCAGAGTCAATATACAACTCAGTACAACAATGGACAGTTTTTTACTTGTCCTCATACAGAATACACAGCGGAATAAATATATCAGATACAAATACTACGTCTCGTCATCCAGCTTATCTCCAAGCTCCAGAATATCCAGAATATCCTGATAATATAACTCTAGGCTGCCCGTGTGGAAATTGGTGGGCACCCAGAGTTTAGAAGGGAAACAATAAACTCCGAGTCAGTCATGGTGACTGGTGTGAGATCGTAAAACAGTTATTCTTTATAACAACAAAATAATTTTTTTAAAGTCAATTCGCAATGCTTTTGGAAAATGAAACTACCATAAGACCTCCCACCACACACACAATGCAAACGCAGACTTGGAGGAGATTTCTTCTTATGATAGTCAAAGATGCTTACTACGCAAAAATCAAAACCTTTTTGATATTATTATTAGTGCATAGTGGAAAACATTTCGAAAGTATAATATAAATCTTAGCCAGCATAGGTACCATTATATTATGCCTGCTATAGCTGCCTCCTGAGGAGACAGGTTATACAATTGAAATCGTAAAGGCTCGTATTGTTTCTTTGGATTTCCAACAAATGGTCAGGTTAAGGAACTTCCTATCCACGATGGGTACGTCCCTGGAATAGACGACCCGAGAACCTAACCGGATCTCTGCCAACACAAGGCCGGGTTACCTCTGCAAAAATAGGTAACTACTGACACGCGTATGCCATCCCCCGATCGTCACCGATCTTCCCGAGGATCCCCGATTCCAACAAACCACATAGATAATAATAATGCAGTAACCACAGAGGTTAAGTATCTGGGCTCCATACCATGATACCACCTTTATCCAGAAGGAATGACATACACTAAGGGGCGCTACTCCCTAGAACCTTGCTGCATTCGTCCTGTTTCGACCATTTCCGGGGTGTGAGGCTCGACGAAGTCTCGTCCACAAAGCCACGCTTTCTACAAAAAGCCCTGCTTCGGGTCAAACAAAATGATCAACCTATGATCACAAAGATATAAGATCAAACAAATGATCATATCCCAAATGATCAAACACTGATCATTTCACAGCAACACTCAGTATGCCACGTTACCAAATTGGGATATATCGCTGATAAATTTCAACTACATAACCTCTGAGCTCGTACGTCTCAGAGAAGGGTGTTAAGCTAAGAGAATAAATTCTCCGCCACCAACAGAAATGTATTTGAAAAGAATCAGCTTTATATCTCAAATTGTAACGTCAGACACACAATCCATACAAGTCTGTTCCGGGATCGAACAGAACCGAAGGCACTTCTCACGAAGCCCTTGCATTTCCGGATAAATTTCTAATCACGTCGGGACTTCCCGTCACTAAGGGTGATAAAACCTCTAAACCGAAGATCAGTCGGTGTAGAGTAACTCGACGGTAATCCTTCCGTTTTCAAAAATATCCGGTCTTCAACACCGGTCTTCAAATGCGATTCATAACGACGTATCACATATTCGGAATGGGTTATACGACCCCATGGTCCTTTCCCGGTTAACCCGAATAGTGAGCGATTATTCAAAAACAAGTGTGGCATTCAAATTCATCCAATTCACAACAAATACCTATCTAAAGGGTAATTATTGATAGTCGGTTATTTAACTATCAATAAAGATGCGCAACATCATCAGATTCCAAATAATTTTCCCAAATTATTTTATCTTCCAAAATATCCTTACTAGATATAAAATTTCCACACTTAACCGTTTGAAAACAAATTTTCAAATATTCACTTTTCAATTTATCTTTAAAAGATAAAATCTCTAAACAGTTCACTTTATATTGGAAAAGCATTTCCATACTTATTTAAAAATAAGTATTTCACAAATCTATTTATTTTCAACATTTGAAAATATTCGATATACTTAAAATCAAAATTAAGTATATATCTCATTCTTTAAGGAAATCCTTTTCTATAACAACATAATTTTGAGTCAAAACGAATGTTGCGTAAAACATCGTTACGACGACTCAAAATCACTAGTATAGGGATTCGAATTTAGATAGATATATAAATCCCAATACTACATTAAAAACATTTCCTTTCGGAAATCATTTACTATAACAACAGTGTTATAGTCCACCATTTCCTTATTCTTCGAAAACGTCTATTTCAACAAGAACTGCGGAAATCTCTGCTTTCGATTTATAATACATTTTAAAACACCTTTAAAATGTTTAACTTCATTTTTAAAATATTACTTCTTCAAAAATGAATCCATTTTACTTAACAATATATTCACTGTCCAAAATCGTGAATAAAATTTACTTAACCCCATTTCAATCATTTCTACACATTTTTATTTCAATAAAAATTCGCTATTCAAAATCGTGAATATATCTTCTTAAATAATCTTCTATATTAGATTTATCACATTCAATCTATTTCGAATTTATAAGCACGTTTATAAATTCTATTTCTCTTTTTAATAACAACTTCGGCTTATAAACCTTCTTTTATCAACTTCTATATTTAACTTATTAAAATAAGTGACTTTGGGTTTATAACAACTTTTATAAATTTCAATTCTATTTATAAAAACTTCAATATCAATTCAATTTCACTATTGATTTCTGAATTTATTTTCAACGTTAAATAAAAGATCCCATACTAATTTCTCAAAAATTCATTTCCAATATTAAATCAATTACAGATTGATTTCTAATTTTATTTATCACTACTAAAATAAATTCCTTATTTTTCTTTCAAATTATTCAATATCCTGTTTTTAAATGGATTCTTCAAATTGAAATCATTTTACATTGATTTCACAACTTATTTCAACTTACCAATTAAATTTCTAATTGGATTTCCAACTTATCTCCTTTTAAATAAATTCCTTTCAAAGAAAATATATTTCAATTGTTTCTTTCAGTCTATTTAAAAATCCAGATTTTAAATTAATTTCCTCCATTTAAAATCACTATTATACGAAATTCATTTATTTAACATTTTCACTTTATTCTGGAAATAAATTCGATAAGATTATAAAAAATTAACTTTTTATACTTTAAAATTCCTTTCTTCGAATTTATTAAATTTCTAAAATCAAATTCACTTAGAAATTTCTATTTTGATTTCCAAAAATTCAATTTCGTTTATTTTTGGAATCCAATGATATCAAACATCCATTCAGCTAAATTTTAGCTTTCAACAATTTTCCAGACATCGATATGATCAATAACATCAATATAATCATTCACAGATTCATATCACAGTATAAATAAATTCAATCAAAGTGAGGGGTCCAGTTGGATCCCTCCAACCTGTTTCCCTACATCCAAAGATGTCAGCACAATACCAATTCCGCTCCAGTACGGAATTATCGCGGTATATAGGTTTTTATAAATCCGCTTACTAACGGCGCAATAGGGTCTCATCCGCTATACGAGGCGGGAAATCATCAATCCAATATATACATATGCCAATATGTATATATTGCTATATATATATAGATATATCCTATTATATCTAATAGCACATTCAATAGCAATCAAACAGTAAATCAAATCAATAACTGAAAATTTCCACTTTTCAATGTGAGTGAGAAGATCTCACCTTAGCTTTTAATTGCCATCCATTTATATCCCAGACTTGTTTTCTCGATTTTTCTTGCTTTATACCTTGTATAAATAATTATACAATTTATCAATATTCGAATCAATCGAATAATTAAATTCTTATTTTATTTTATGACAACTTTGAACCAAAATCTCATTTACATAAATATTTCAATTATTTTACTTATATAAATTCCTCTAATATTTAAAAATCCCTTTTAAATAAATTTCAAAACTAAATCCCTTGGGTAATTAAAATTAAATGAATAAATTAAATTAATTATCCACTACAATTTATTATTTAAAACAACATTTAGTAGATTACAATTTATTGGTACACTTATATTTTTATTTATTTATTTTCTTTCAGAAAACAACCTAACTAATAATTTATTTTACTGTAAATTTTAAAACAAAAAAATGCTTAAGGATTGAATAAAACAAATTATACCTTACTGCCTTCGATTGAACTAGAGATACCCAGATTTGATCGAAGTCGAACTCGACTAAGCTACCGCCTTCGAGCGTCGCCGAAGCCATGACGCTGCCTATCCAATCGCCGCTGCGCCACCAAGCTCGCGTTCCCAGTCGAGCACGCGCGCCACCTACTCGTTGCCATCGCGACCTTGCTCGCGACGTCGCCTGCCCTTCGAATGCCACGCCGCCACTGCGACCCTCCAGCCTCGCGACTGACATCACGCCGCAGATTTTTTTCCAAGCGCCTCGATCGCGACACCACCTCGAAGTCTCTCGCGAATCACCAGCCAACGCGCTGCCGAGAACACCTCCAGACTCACGAGACCCCATACGAGTCGACCCCTTCCACTGCTTCGCCTTAACATCTCATCGCGAGGCAAGATTTCAGTTGTCACTGGTGATGCTTCCCCCTTTTCTCCTTATACGAGTTCGATTTGTATTGATTTGAAAAGAAGAGGAGGGAGGGCAGGGTTTCGAACTGGAAGAAGTAAAAAGGGGTTTCGCTTTACTTTTGAATGAAGGGGGGAAGAACGGAACTGATTTCGAATAGAAAAAGGAACAAGAGAAGATTGTTGTTCGGCCATTAATTGAATACGAGATTATTGATTTCAAACGAAACTGAGGAAGGAGGAGTATTAAAAATGGAAAACGGCATGTTCCCCACGTTTTCTTCCCGTGATGCTCGGCGTGTATAAAGGAGTGAACGTGTAATGATGTTAACCATTTTAAATTTAAATTTTAATTTGATTTCGGTTTAAGTTCAACGCGTTTATGTGTCGTGTGCTCACATAACAATTCCAATCAATACGAAATTTGAAATCCGGTAATAATTCAATATTACAGACCCAATGGAACTGGTTTCGTCGAATTCCGAGACTGTGCCCCGGAACGCTACTTTTAAATATCGACTGAACGATATAAATTTCAAACTGAACAAATAAATTCGAATTTGGATTCTGAAGCTTCTGTTATTTTCAGAATTATAAATATAAATTTTAAAAGCTTTTGGAATATTTTTCTTCAGCTTAAAACTGAAGATACAAATTTTTACTCAACTCCAATCGATTAAATCTCATAATTTAATCGCCAAATTCAAATTACGATCGGGGGTTCAAATCGAATTATCGTTCAAATATTTAAAATAAATTAAATATTCTCAATTAAATTCGTTCGAAATTCAGGGTCGTTACAAACTTCCCTCCTTAAAAGAATTTCGTCCTCGAAATTACAAGTTAGGAAAAATGGTCCTTAACTCGTCTACTATTTTTCACAATCCAATAGTTTTATCAATTCATCAAAACAAATCTTTCTACTAAAGATTCGTTATCATTCAACTAAATTTCCAACTTCAATTATAAGTTTCAAAACAACATTTTTTAACTTCAAAATTCAAATTCGAGTTTAAACATTCAAAATTTTCTCAAAAATTTTCTAACGCCCTAAATTTTCGAAAAATTTCGCCAGCGTCTCCTTTGCGCGGCTAATACGGCACGACTACAAAACGTCCCTACGGACTCTCAGATTTCAAAAAGAAAAAGAAATGGCCAAGCGGCTAGAGAGAAATCATCAAAAACTCATATTAAAACTCAAATACATACCTTTTTCGAGCAATTCAAATTCTCTTCTAAATTAAAATCCCAATTCCTTTACACCTGTATATCTACTAGCCATTATATCTAGTTACAGCATTCAAACTATTTTGCAAATTCTATTACAAAATTTTCAATATAACTGCTTATATCATCATTACTTCACTATTGAAGTTATATCCATTATCTTAAATTTTACATTTCAAATTTTATTTGAATTCAATTTCACATTCCCATTTCTAATTTGGATTCGGTTTATCTCCTGAATATTGAATTTTATCAGCTTTCATTCATAACTGATTATTTTTAGATTAGTTTCAGTTACTAATTCATTTTAATTCTAATTCATTTATTCACATTCGTTTTCAACATTCAGTTCTAATTCCAGTTTTTATTCTTTTTCAATTCTTAACTTAGAATAATTTCAATATCAAATTTTACTTAAGAATTTCACTCTTCATTTCTTAGGTTCAATATAAATATTCTATATACACATGATATTTATTTTCAATTTACCACTTCGGTTAAATCTACTTATCTTTAAACTGGATTTCCAATTTCCATACGAATTTTAATTCATCTTTCATTTTCAATTATTCAATTCAATTCATTTGCTTACGAATTCGAAATGAATTTCAACTTTCAATTTCATTTTCATTTAATTGATTCACTTGTACTTATATTCATTTAACTTCATCCTTTAAGTTAAATTTATTCTATCAACCTTTCAAATTGTATAAGTTATCAACTCATTTCCTATTCCATAAATATTTTAAATAGGATTCCAGAGTCTTTTCAGCCCTTTCAAAACCATTTTGAAAACAATTCAAATTATCCTTTGAATTTCCAAAACAAAACCCAAAATTTTCAAACAACTTCCTTTTAAAACAATTTGGCAGCAATTTCTCTTTTGGAAACCCGAAAATGAACACCAACGATGCCGCGGTCATCATCGAAGTTATTTTCCAGCAACCGAAAAGAGTTTAGAGCTTTTCATCTCTTCAAAAATACTTTTCAAAACCTTCGAAATCCATTTTCAAATCAAAAAGAAATTTAAATTTCCAAATCCCCAAAATTTTCAAATTCTTTTCAAAACTTTTCCAAAAACTTCTCTGGAATTCCATTTTAAATTACAAATTACATTTATAATTCACAAATTTCATTCGTATATAAATTTTATTTCTTAACTTTGGAGTTTATAATTCCAATTTCTCATTTAGTTTCAATGATAATAGTTTAATGTTATCATTTCTAGCAACCATGCAACCATATACTATAGTAATTCATAGAAAATCAATTCGTTTCTATACAAAAATAGTTTTGGGCAAAATTATTTCATTCGCCCTATTTTAAAACAATACTGTGTCGTCTTGCCTCGTTTAAGTGTTTAGAAACCCCTATCGATAATATGGCGTCCCACATACCGACCAAAATTCACAAACATCTCAACGGATAAGCAAACACAATATAAAACATTTTTATATTCACTAACAAATACGCGCTCATATCTATTATTACACTCAACTCATTCTAGAGTACTACTGACTCTATCTCTAATGAGTAACACCCAACAGAGCAGGGTTGTCGCTTAACCAAAGCTCTGATACCACTTGTAAAGGACTACCGTCGGCGGCCACCGGTAGGCTTTGCAACCATCCCAGTCCCACTGTGGCTTACACTGGCACCTCGCATTTACTTTTACGGCCAGCCTCTCGACTGTCACGGCCTCTGCCTAACCAACCCATCCCTCTCAGGGACATGTAGGGGTAAGAGTCTCCCGTTCGCCACCAAACCGCGAAGCGAGAACCCCCTATCATGCTGTAATATAGCAAATGCGATCCATAACGACGTATCACATATTCGGAATGGGTTATACGACCCCATGGTCCTTTCCCGGTTAACCCGAATAGTGAGCGATTATTCAAAAACAAGTGTGGCATTCAAATTCATCCAATTCACAACAAATACCTATCTAAAGGGTAATTATTGATAGTCGGTTATTTAACTATCAATAAAGATGCGCAACATCATCAGATTCCAAATAATTTTCCCAAATTATTTTATCTTCCAAAATATCCTTACTAGATATAAAATTTCCACACTTAACCGTTTGAAAACAAATTTTCAAATATTCACTTTTCAATTTATCTTTAAAAGATAAAATCTCTAAACAGTTCACTTTATATTGGAAAAGCATTTCCATACTTATTTAAAAATAAGTATTTCACAAATCTATTTATTTTCAACATTTGAAAATATTCGATATACTTAAAATCAAAATTAAGTATATATCTCATTCTTTAAGGAAATCCTTTTCTATAACAACATAATTTTGAGTCAAAACGAATGTTGCGTAAAACATCGTTACGACGACTCAAAATCACTAGCATAGGGATTCGAATTTAGATAGATATATAAATCCCAATACTACATTAAAAACATTTCCTTTCGGAAATCATTTACTATAACAACAGTGTTATAGTCCACCATTTCCTTATTCTTCGAAAACGTCTATTTCAACAAGAACTGCGGAAATCTCTGCTTTCGATTTATAATACATTTTAAAACACCTTTAAAATGTTTAACTTCATTTTTAAAATATTACTTCTTCAAAAATGAATCCATTTTACTTAACAATTATTCACTGTCCAAAATCGTGAATAAAATTTACTTAACCCCATTTCAATCATTTCTACACATTTTTATTTCAATAAAAATTCGCTATTCAAAATCGTGAATATATCTTCTTAAATAATCTTCTATATTAGATTTATCACATTCAATCTATTTCGAATTTATAAGCACGTTTATAAATTCTATTTCTCTTTTTAATAACAACTTCGGCTTATAAACCTTCTTTTATCAACTTCTATATTTAACTTATTAAAATAAGTGACTTTGGGTTTATAACAACTTTTATAAATTTCAATTCTATTTATAAAAACTTCAATATCAATTCAATTTCACTATTGATTTCTGAATTTATTTTCAACGTTAAATAAAAGATCCCATACTAATTTCTCAAAAATTCATTTCCAATATTAAATCAATTACAGATTGATTTCTAATTTTATTTATCACTACTAAAATAAATTCCTTATTTTTCTTTCAAATTATTCAATATCCTGTTTTTAAATGGATTCTTCAAATTGAAATCATTTTACATTGATTTCACAACTTATTTCAACTTACCAATTAAATTTCTAATTGGATTTCCAACTTATCTCCTTTTAAATAAATTCCTTTCAAAGAAAATATATTTCAATTGTTTCTTTCAGTCTATTTAAAAATCCAGATTTTAAATTAATTTCCTCCATTTAAAATCACTATTATACGAAATTCATTTATTTAACATTTTCACTTTATTCTGGAAATAAATTCGATAAGATTATAAAAAATTAACTTTTTATACTTTAAAATTCCTTTTTTCGAATTTATTAAATTTCTAAAATCAAATTCACTTAGAAATTTCTATTTTGATTTCCAAAAATTCAATTTCGTTTATTTTTGGAATCCAATGATATCAAACATCCATTCAGCTAAATTTTAGCTTTCAACAATTTTCCAGACATCGATATGATCAATAACATCAATATAATCATTCACAGATTCATATCACAGTATAAATAAATTCAATCAAAGTGAGGGGTCCAGTTGGATCCCTCCAACCTGTTTCCCTGCATCCAAAGATGTCAGCACAATACCAATTCCGCTCCAGTATGGAATTATCGCGGTATATAGGTTTTTATAAATCCGCTTACTAACGGCGCAATAGGGTCTCATCCGCTATACGAGGCAGGAAATCATCAATCCAATATATACATATGCCAATATGTATATATTGCTATATATATATAGATATATCCTATTATATCTAATAGCACATTCAATAGCAATCAAACAGTAAATCAAATCAATAACTGAAAATTTCCACTTTTCAATGTGAGTGAGAAGATCTCACCTTAGCTTTTAATTGCCATCCATTTATATCCCAGACTTGTTTTCTCGATTTTTCTTGCTTTATACCTTGTATAAATAATTATACAATTTATCAATATTCGAATCAATCGAATAATTAAATTCTTATTTTATTTTATGACAACTTTGAACCAAAATCTCATCTACATAAATATTTCAATTATTTTACTTATATAAATTCCTCTAATATTTAAAAATCCCTTTTAAATAAATTTCAAAACTAAATCCCTTGGGTAATTAAAATTAAATGAATAAATTAAATTAATTATCCACTACAATTTATTATTTAAAACAACATTTAGTAGATTACAATTTATTGGTACACTTATATTTTTATTTATTTATTTTCTTTCAGAAAACAACCTAACTAATAATTTATTTTACTGTAAATTTTAAAACAAAAAAATGCTTAAGGATTGAATAAAACAAATTATACCTTACTGCCTTCGATTGAACTAGAGATACCCAGATTTGATCGAAGTCGAACTCGACTAAGCTACCGCCTTCGAGCGTCGCCGAAGCCATGACGCTGCCCATCCAGTCGCCGCTGCGCCACCAAGCTCGCGTTCCCAGTCGAGCACGCGCGCCACCTACTCGTTGCCATCGCGACCTTGCTCGCGACGTCGCCTGCCCTTCGAATGCCACGCCACCACTGCGACCCCCCAGCCTCGCGACTGACATCACGCCGCAGATTTTTTTCCAAGCGCCTCGATCGCGACACCACCTCGAAGTCTCTCGCGAATCACCAGCCAACGCGCTGCCGAGAACACCTCCAGACTCACGAGACCCCATACGAGTCGACCCCTTCCACTGCTTCGCCTTAACATCTCATCGCGAGGCAAGATTTCAGTTGTCACTGGTGATGCTTCCCCCTTTTCTCCTTATACGAGTTCGATTTGTATTGATTTGAAAAGAAGAGGAGGGAGGGCAGGGTTTCGAACTGGAAGAAGTAAAAAGGGGTTTCGCTTTACTTTTGAATGAAGGGGGGAAGAACGGAACTGATTTCGAATAGAAAAAGGAACAAGAGAAGATTGTTGTTCGGCCATTAATTGAATACGAGATTATTGATTTCAAACGAAACTGAGGAAGGAGGAGTATTAAAAATGGAAAACGGCATGTTCCCCACGTTTTCTTCCCGTGATGCTCGGCGTGTATAAAGGGGTGAACGTGTAATGATGTTAACCATTTTAAATTTAAATTTTAATTTGATTTCGGTTTAAGTTCAACGCGTTTATGTGTCGTGTGCTCACATAACAATTCCAATCAATACGAAATTTGAAATCCGGTAATAATTCAATATTACGGACCCAATGGAACTGGTTTCGTCGAATTCCGAGACTGTGCCCCGGAACGCTACTTTTAAATATCGACTGAACGATATAAATTTCAAACTGAACAAATAAATTCGAATTTGGATTCTTAAGCTTCTGTTATTTTCAGAATTATAAATATAAATTTTAAAAGCTTTTGGAATATTTTTCTTCAGCTTAAAACTGAAGATACAAATTTTTACTCAACTCCAATCGATTAAATCTCATAATTTAATCGCCAAATTCAAATTACGATCGGGGGTTCAAATCGAATTATCGTTCAAATATTTAAAATAAATTAAATATTCTCAATTAAATTCGTTCGAAATTCAGGGTCGTTGCACAACCCATGGCCAAAGCTAGCTCCAATCGAACTCTCCGCGCTTTCTCACGCCAATCTCAACAACCACGTCATCCGCCTCCAACAGGGAAAACTCCACTCGGCCTCCAATTCCCCTGACAATTTTCCACCTCACCGCATCACATCTCCAGCAACCGCCTGCGCTCTGCCATCGCACTTGTTCAACAGCCACCGTATCCATCCTGACCCACTTTGCTCGACCCCGCTCCGCCCTATCTTCCCACTACAGTAGCCCATTCACCTCCCCTACACGTACAGCCTTGTCAGCCCACACCACTTCCATTTGGCTTTTCCATCACCTCGCAGCCCACTGACCGCCTTGCTTCACTGACCGGACCATGCAACACCTCTTCGAGACATCCAATCATAGCCTCCATCGAAGCACCACTCGAATAGCCTATCACTGTGGCCGCTACTTCTGCCGTCCTCCATCTCCCTGGCAAAACACACTTAGCCGCTAGAGCAGCTACATGATTTTATAGAATACGTGAGTTTATATATTTATATGATACTCAGAACTTTACTTTAGTGTTATATATATTGTATACAATGATATTATATAAATGCTTTATTACATATTGTTCAAGTATCAATTACTGTTTTAAACTTTTAAGTATACAATATTTGCAGTATCATATACATATTATATAGAAGCTCATGATATATATATAAGTTTATGTTGCGTTATCATATAAATCGTTTATTTCATTCTTAATATATGTTTAATGTATATATGATGTGTTTAAACTGGATGTATATAATTTGTTTTATAAGAGTTTATACAGAGCTTGTCTGGTTGTATTCATATTATTGGAACTGCTATATTATATAGAATTTTATATAAGTGTTGTTTACAACCTTCTTTATTTTAGACTGTTTTAAAGTACATATATATGAAGATTGTAAATGTGCCTTACTGTTTACTTTTCAACCAAAAAAAAATATATAAGTATTATATGTGCAATTATATAGCAGATGTACTACTATTGTTTAAAGTACGTGTATGTAAAAGGATGTTACGTTATTATATATAATATAGAGATTTTGGGTATAGGCTTTCTTCATTTTTAAAATTTT
The DNA here is from genome assembly GCA_030737815.1 of Allium fistulosum. Taxonomy (NCBI): domain Eukaryota; kingdom Viridiplantae; phylum Streptophyta; class Magnoliopsida; order Asparagales; family Amaryllidaceae; genus Allium; species Allium fistulosum. The sequence goes on along the minus strand of CM060905.1, from coordinate 941,855,313 downwards.
GGTTTGAGAGAATATTTGCTTTAACGTAAATTTAAAGTAATATGTAAAAAAATGCTATTTTAAATATGAATTTAAAATTTTGAATATTTGTTTTAAGAAAATTTATTTTAACAATAATAATATATTTTGTCCAAATTATATCAAGCCAATTTGATTTATTCTCCTCAATTTTATTTATCAGCTTTGATCGGCGAATTCGTGCCAAATTAGCTTTGCTTTGGAATTCGTGTTTGGGTTCCTAACTCATCTTTTCTCGTTCATCTCTAGCCTCGAAAGGTGAGAAATCACTCACGATTAACGTTCTTTTATTTATTAAATTTGATTTCAATTGAAACGACAATTGAAATATGCTGTTGTTAGTTATTTACACTGTTTATATGCTATCACCTGTATCAGTTTACTTATGACATCTTACACCATTAACTGTTAATTATGAAATGATAATCTAGTTTTTGCTGATAATTGATTGATTGTTCGATGTTTATTCTGGACGTTAATTTATTAATGTTGAGTGATTAATAGTATGCAATTGATGTAACATCCCGAAAATGTTCGACTTTCGAAAATTCAACATCGATACTCACTTTATCGACTGCTGAGCCATCGAACGCCGGAAATCCGAAAAGTTATGGTTTTAAGAAAAAGAAAAAGTAGAAGAAGAAGAAGATAGAAGAAAAAGAGAAGAAAGGAAGAAGAACAACAGAACAGCAACAGAAACAGAACAATATCAGAATCTCACATATCGCAGCGGAACAATATATAATAGATAAATGAATATCATTTAAAACAAAAGAATTATATCTGTTATTACATTACATCACATCATATCATCAGAGTCAATAAACAACAATGGACAGTTATATAACTTGTCCTCATACAGAATACACAGCGGAATAAATACTATCAGATACAAATACTACGTCTCGCCATCCAGCTTATCTCCAAAGCTCCAGAATATCCAGAATATCCTGATAATCTAACTCTAGACTGCCCGTGTGGAAAATGGTGGGCACCCAGAGTTTAGAAGGGAACAATAAACTCCGAGTCAGTCATGGTGACTGGTGTGAGATCGTAAAACAGTTATTCTTTAAAATAAACAACAGGATAATTTTTAAGTCAATTCGAAATTCTTTTGGAAAATGAAACTACCATAAGACCTCCCGCCACACACACAATGCAAACGCAGAATTGGAGGAGATTTCTTCTTATGATAGTCAAAGATGCTTACTACGCAAAAAATCAAATCATTTTTGATATTATTATTAGTGCATAGTGTAGAAAACATTTCGAAAGTATAATATTAATCTTAGCCAACATACGACCAGTATCGTATGCCTACTATAGCTACTATGTTCAATAGCAGGTTACCGCCACATTCCATAGCAGGTAATACAACTAAAACCGTACACATCACGTATTGTTTCTTTGGATTTCCAACAAATGGTCAGGCTAAGGAACTTCCTATCCACGATGGGTACGTCCCTGGAATAGACGACCCGAGAACCTAACCGGATCTCTGCCAACACAAGGCCGGGTTACCTCTGCAAAAATAGGTAACTACTGACACGCGTATGCCATCCCCCGATCGTCACCGATCTTCCCGAGGATCCCCGATTCGCAACAAACCACATAGATAATAATAATGCAGTAACCACAGAGGTTAAGTATCTGGGCTCCATACCATGATACCACCTTTATCCAGAAGGAATGACATACACTAAGGGGCGCTACTCCCTAGAACCTTGCTGCATCCTTCCTGTTTCGACCATTTCCGGGGTGTGAGGCTCGTCGAAGTCTCGTCCACAAAGCTACGCTTTCTACAAAAAGCCCTGCTTCGGGTCAAACAAAATGATCAACCTATGATCACAAAGATATAAGATCAAACAAATGATCATATCACAAATGATCAAACACTGATCATTTCACAGCAACACTCAGTATGCCACGTTACCAAATTGGGATATATCGCTGATAAATTTCAACTACATAACCTCTGAGCTCGTACGTCTCAGAGAAGGGTGTTAAGCTAAGAGAATAAATTCTCCGCCACCAACAGAAATGTATTTGAAAGAAATCAGCTTTATATCTCAAATTGTAACGTCAGACACACAATCCATACAAGTCTGTTCCGGGATCGAACAGAACCGAAGGCACTTCTCACGAAGCCCTTGCATATCCGGATAATTTTCAATCACGTCAGGACTTCCCGTCACTAAGGGTGATAAAAACCTCTAAATCGAAGATCAGTCGATGTAGAGTAACTCGACGGTAATCCTTCCGTTTTCAAAAATATCCGGTCTTCAACACCGGTCTTCAAATGCAATTCATAACGACGTATCACATATTCGGAATGGGTTATACGACCCCATGGTCCTTTCCCGGCTAACCCGAATAGTGAGCGCTTATTTAAAAATAAGTGTGGCATTCAAATTCATCCAATTCACAACAAATACGTATCTAAAGGTAATTATTGATAGTCGGTTATTTAACTATCAATAAAGATGCGCAACATCATCAGATTCCAAATAATTTTCCCAAATTATTTATTTTTCAAAAATATCTTTACTAGATATAAAATTTCCACACTTAATCATTTGAAAACAATTTCAAATCAATTTCCACATTTCAATTTATCTTTAAAAGATAAAATCTCAAAACAGTTCATTTCATATTGGAAAAGCATTTCCATACTTATTAAATAATAAGTATTTCACAATCATTTATTTTTAACACTTGGAAAATATTCGATATACTTAAATCAAATTAAGTATATATTTCATTCTTTAAGGAAATCTATTTTCTATAACAACATCAATTTGAGTCAAAACGAATGTTACGTAAAACATCGTTACGACGACTCAAAAATCACTAGTATAGGGATTCGAAATTAAAAATAGATATGTAAATCCCAATACTAGATAAAAACATTTCCTTTCGGAAATCATTTACTATAACAATAGTGTTATAGTCCACCATTTCCTTATTTCTCGAAAACGTCTATTTCAACAATAAATGTTGAAATCTATGCTTTCGATTCACAATACATTTTAAAACATCTTTAAAATGTTTAACTTCATTTTTAATATCACTTCTTCAAAAATGAATCCATTTTACTTAACAATATATTCACTGTCCAAAATCGTGAATAAAATTTACTTAACCCCATTTCAATCATTTCTACATATTTTTATTCCAATAAAAATTCGCTATTCAAAATCGTGAATATATCTTCTTAAACAATCTTCTATATTAGATTTATCACATTCAATCTATTTCGAATTTATAAGCACGTTTATAAATTCTATTTCTCTTTTTAATAACAACTTCGGCTTATAAACCTTCTTTTATCAACTTCTATATTTAACTTATTAAAATAAGTGACTTTGGGTTTATAACAACTTTTATAAATTTCAATTCTATTTATAAAAACTTCAATATCAATTCCATTTCAATATTGATTTCTGAATTTATTTTCAACGTTAAATAAAAGATCTCATACTAATTTCTCAAAAATTCATTTCCAATATCAAATCAATTACAGATTGATTTCTAATTTTATTTATCACTACTAAAATAAATTCCTTATTTTTCTTTCAAATTATTCAATATCCTGTTTTTAAATGGATTCTTCAAATTGAAATCATTTTACATTGATTTCACAACTTATTTCAATTTACCAATTAAATTTTAAACTGAATTTCCAACTTATCTTCTTTTAAATAAATTCCTTTTTAAGAAAATAAATTTCAATCGTTTTCTTTCAATCTATTTTTAAAAATCCAAATTTTAAATTAAATTCTTCAATTTATAATCACTACTTTACGAAATCCATTTATTTAATATTTTCACTTGATTCTGGAATTAATTCAATACGATTATAAAAATTCACTTTTTATACTTTAAAATTCCTTTCTTAAAAATTTCTTCAATTTCACAAATTGATTCACTTAGAAATTTTCTACTTGAATTTCAAAAATTCAATTTCGTTTATCTTTGGAATCCAATGATGTCAAACATCCATTCAGCTAAATTTTAGCTTTCAAACAATTTCCAGATATCAATATGATTAATAGCATCACTATAATCATTCACAGATTCATATCACAATAGAAATGAATTAAATAAATGTGAGGGGTCCAGTTGGATCCCTCCAACCTGTTTCCCTGCATCCAAAGATGTTAGCACAATACCAATTCCGCTCCAGTACGGAATTATCGCGGTATATCGGTTTTTTATAAATCCGCTTACTAACGGCGCAATAGGGTCTCATCCGCTATACGAGGCGGGAAATCAATCAATCCAATATATACATATGCCAATATGTATATACTGCTATATATATAGATATATCCTATCATATCTAATAGCACATCCAATCATCAAACAAATCAATAACTGCAAAATAAAATTTTCCTTCGAGTGAGAAAATCTCACCTTAGCTTTAAATTTTGCAATCCCATTTTTCCATTTTCGCTTGTTTCTCCATTTCAGACCTTGTATAAAAAATTATACAATTTATTAATATTCGACATTATCGAACAATCAATTTCTTTTCAATGGATTTAAATTGTTTAACAATTTTAATTTGAACTAATTTAATAATTAAATTTCCTATTTGATAAATTAAATTATCCAAATGATTAAATTTCAAACTAATTCTCTTTAACAAATTTATTTAACTAGAAATCTTAAAAACTAATTTTCCTTTAAAAATTTATTTCTAGCTTCCGGAAAGATATTTATATATATCTATATATATATATATATATTTTATAATCGAATATACGTACATATATTTCCATTAACTAAAATAATTAAATAAGCTAACTAAACAAGTTATACCTTAATATATATATAATTTTCCTCTATATTATCCAAACTAATATAAATTTAAATTTAATTTAACTAAGAATTAAATTAGAAAACGAATACCTCTGCCCTTTCCCATCGCAACTCGCCCCATCATCCAATCGCCATCGCGAAACCTAGCTTCGACGCTACCACCAATCCCCGACCAAAAACGCGAGCTCAAACACGAGCGTTCCCAAGCCTGGCACAAACCCCAATCGAACAGCGAGCAATCCCTACCTCCGCCTACCTCTGCCTTGCTCCACGCCGGCCAGCTCCAGATCGTCTCGAACGAGCATCACCTGACGCGAGACCCCCCTTTATGCCACCGCGCGCCTGCCACCGATGAACTTCCCCAGCGTCGAAGTCTCGACTTCCAGATTGAACGAACTCCACGATTTGAATCGAACGAAATTTTCGAAACTATATTCGAACGAGGCTTCAGCCACGATTTTGATTTTTTTAATTTTTCTCTTTTGAAGATAACAAGGTTCGGCTGTTTCTTTTTTTTATTGTCGAACGAATCGATCGAAGGAGATAGGAGGGAAGACGAGAATTTTTAACTTAGAACGAGATTTAATTCGTTCGTTCGATTTCGTTTGGTTTCCTTTGAATAGATGGCCATTTAATTTGAAGCTTTAACTTTGAACGAAAGGAGGTATGGGTTTGTGTGATGACTGCACGATCTTCTTTCGTGATTAAAGGCGTGTTTTGAGGAGAGGAATGTGGCTGATCGTTGACAAATTAAAATATTAAATTTAAATTTGAATTTCGTTAAAAATTCAATGCGTTTTCCTGTCGTGTGCTCACATACAAGCACTGAAAAATACGAAATTGAAATCCGAGAATGTTTTCAATATTCCGGACCCAATGGAACTGGTTTCGTCGAATTCCGAGACTGTTTGAAAAATGACTATTTTATAAATATCGGTTCGAACGATTTATTTCAAAACTGAACAGAATAGTTTGAAATCAAATTCTGAAGCTTCTATTACCTTCGGTATCATCAATATAAATTTTAAAAGCTTTCGAAATATTTTTCTTCAACGTTAAATTGAAGATTCGAATTTAAACCCAGCTATCAACAGATTAAACTTTATAATTTAATCGCCAATTTTAAAATTTATATCGGGGATTCAAATCAAATCATCGTTCAAATATTTAAAATTAATTAAATATTTCCAACTTAATTCGTTCGAAATTCTGGGTCGTTACAAACTTCCCCCCTTAAAAGAATTTCGTCCTCGAAATTACAAGTTAGGAAAAGTGGTCCTTAACTCGTCTACTATTTTTCAACATCCAAATAGTTTTATCAAATTTTCAAAACAAATCTTCCTACTAAAGATTCGTTATTATTTCAACTAACATTTCAACTTCAATTATAAGTTTTAAACAACACTGTTTTACTACTCAATTCAAATTTAAATTCAAATTCAAACTTTAAAATTTCAAAATTTCTCAAAAAATTTTCTAACACCCTAAATTTTCGAAAAATTTCGCCAGCGTCTCCTTTGCGCGGCTAATACGGTACGACTACAAAACGTCCCTACGGACTCTCAGATTTCAAAAAGAAAAAGAAAAAGCCAAGCGGCTAGAGAGAAATCATCAAAAACTCATATTAAAACTCAAATACGTACCTTTTATCGAGCAATTCAAATTATCTGTGAAATCAAATTCAATTCCTTTAGACCTGTATATCCTACTAGCCATAATATCTAGTTATAACATCCAACTATTTTGCAAATTTTATTACAAACTTCTAATATCAACTTCTTATACCATTTCTAGTTTACTATAGAAGTTATATCCATTATCATTCAATTTCACATTTCACATTCATTTGAATTTAATCTACACTTTCAATCTAATTTAGATTCAGTTTACTTCTGAATATTGAATTTCATCAATTATCTTTAGTTCACTTCAAACTAATCTTAAAGCTTCATTTTATTTCACACAATTCAAATTTGTTTCAACATTCAGTTTCAATTTTATTCACTTACAATTGTAAATTCCATTCATTTGAAATTTATTTCTTCTTACTTGAATTTATTTGCAATTCTGAACCATTCTTTTATTTAGTTCACAATTCAAGTTTCAATTTAACTAATTCAACTTCCATTTCTGTATTTCATGAATTAATAAATTATCAAAGTAGCTTATTCGGATTCAAGTCTCATTTCATTTTCAATTTCAATTCTATCGCTTACAGATTCGCAATGAATCTCAACTTTCAATTTTACTTTCATATGGTATTCCAGAATCTTACCAACATTTCAAAATCATTCGAAAACAATTCAAATTATCCTTCGAATCTCCAAAACAAAATCCAAATTTTCCAAACAACTTCCATTTAAAACAATTTGGCAGCAATTCCTCTTTTGGAAACCCGAAAATGAACATCAGTGATGCTGCAGTCATTACCGAAGTTATTTTCCAGCGACCGAAAAGAGTTTAGAGCTTTATCTCTCCAAAATACTTTTCAAACCTTTGAAATTCATTTTCAAATCAAAAATGATTTAAACTTTTCAAATCTCCAAAATTTTCAGATTCTTTTCAAAACATTTCCAAATACTTCTCTGGAATTCCGTTTTAAATTCTAATTCACATTTATAATTTACACTCTTTAATTTCATTTGTATATGAATTAATTTCTTAGCTTTGGAGTTATGATTTCAATTTCTTATTCAATTTTAGTGATGATAATTCACTATTATTACTTCCTAACATCCATGCAACCATATACTGTAATAATTTACAGAAAATCATTTCTTTTCTATACAAAAATAGTTTTGGGCAAAATTATCTCATTCACCCTATTTTAAAACAATACTGTGCCGAATTGTTCTATTCAAGTGTTTAGAGATCCCTATCAATGATCGTTAATTACTCGTATTGACCAGAATCCATATACCACTCAATAAATCAATCATCACAATATAAAACAATTTTTTATATTCACTAACAAATACGCGCTCATATTTATTATTACACTCAACTCATTCTAGAGTACTACTGACTCTATCTCTAATGAGTAACACCCAACAGAGCAGGGTTGTCGCTTAACCATATGCTCTGATACCACTTGTAACATCCCGAAAATGTTCGACTTTCGAAAATTCAACATCGATACTCACTTTATCGACTGCTGAGCCATCGAACGCCGGAAACCCGAAAAGTTATGGTTTTAAGAAAAAGAAAAAGTAGAAGAAGAAGAAGATAGAAGAAAAAGAGAAGAAAGGAAGAAGAACAACAGAACAGCAACAGAAACAGAACAATATCAGAATCTCACATATCGCAGCGGAACAATATATAATAGATAAATGAATATCATTTAAAACAAAAGAATTATATATGTTATTACATTACATCACATCATATCATCAGAGTCAATAAACAACAATGGACAGTTATATAACTTGTCCTCATACAGAATACACAGCGGAATAAATACTATCAGATACAAATACTACGTCTCGCCATCCAGCTTATCTCCAAAGCTCCAGAATATCCAGAATATCCTAATAATCTAACTCTAGACTGCCCGTGTGGAAAATGGTGGGCACCCAGAGTTTAGAAGGGAACAATAAACTCCGAGTCAGTCATGGTGACTGGTGTGAGATCGTAAAACAGTTATTCTTTAAAATAAACAACAGGATAATTTTTAAGTCAATTCGAAATGCTTTTGGAAAATGAAACTACCATAAGACCTCCCGCCACACACACAATGCAAACGCAGAATTGGAGGAGATTTCTTCTTATGATAGTCAAAGATGCTTACTACGCAAAAAATCAAATCATTTTTGATATTATTATTAGTGCATAGTGTAGAAAACATTTCGAAAGTATAATATTAATCTTAGCCAACATACGACCAGTATCGTATGCCTACTATAGCTACTATGTTCAATAGCAGGTTACCGCCACATTCCATAGCAGGTAATACAACTAAAACCGTACACATCACGTATTGTTTCTTTGGATTTCCAACAAATGGTCAGGCTAAGGAACTTCCTATCCACGATGGGTACGTCCCTGGAATAGACGACCCGAGAACCTAACCGGATCTCTGCCAACACAAGGCCGGGTTACCTCTGCAAAAATAGGTAACTACTGACACGCGTATGCCATCCCCCGATCGTCACCGATCTTCCCGAGGATCCCCGATTCGCAACAAACCACATAGATAATAATAATGCAGTAACCACAGAGGTTAAGTATCTGGGCTCCATACCATGATACCACCTTTATCCAGAAGGAATGACATACACTAAGGGGCGCTACTCCCTAGAACCTTGCTGCATCCTTCCTGTTTCGACCATTTCCGGGGTGTGAGGCTCGTCGAAGTCTCGTCCACAAAGCTACGCTTTCTACAAAAAGCCCTGCTTCGGGTCAAACAAAATGATCAACCTATGATCACAAAGATATAAGATCAAACAAATGATCATATCACAAATGATCAAACACTGATCATTTCACAGCAACACTCAGTATGCCACGTTACCAAATTGGGATATATCGCTGATAAATTTCAACTACATAACCTCTGAGCTCGTACGTCTCAGAGAAGGGTGTTAAGCTAAGAGAATAAATTCTCCGCCACCAACAGAAATGTATTTGAAAGAAATCAGCTTTATATCTCAAATTGTAACGTCAGACACACAATCCATACAAGTCTGTTCCGGGATCGAACAGAACCGAAGGCACTTCTCACGAAGCCCTTGCATATCCGGATAATTTTCAATCACGTCAGGACTTCCCGTCACTAAGGGTGATAAAAACCTCTAAATCGAAGATCAGTCGATGTAGAGTAACTCGACGGTAATCCTTCCGTTTTCAAAAATATCCGGTCTTCAACACCGGTCTTCAAATGCAATTCATAACGACGTATCACATATTCGGAATGGGTTATACGACCCCATGGTCCTTTCCCGGCTAACCCGAATAGTGAGCGCTTATTTAAAAATAAGTGTGGCATTCAAATTCATCCAATTCACAACAAATACCTATCTAAAGGTAATTATTGATAGTCGGTTATTTAACTATCAATAAAGATGCACAACATCATCAGATTCCAAATAATTTTCCCAAATTATTTATTTTTCAAAAATATCTTTACTAGATATAAAATTTCCACACTTAATCATTTGAAAACAATTTCAAATCAATTTCCACATTTCAATTTATCTTTAAAAGATAAAATCTCAAAACAGTTCATTTCATATTGGAAAAGCATTTCCATACTTATTAAATAATAAGTATTTCACAATCATTTATTTTTAACACTTGGAAAATATTCGATATACTTAAATCAAATTAAGTATATATTTCATTCTTTAAGGAAATCTATTTTCTATAACAACATCAATTTGAGTCAAAACGAATGTTACGTAAAACATCGTTACGACGACTCAAAAATCAATAGTATAGGGATTCGAAATTAAAAATAGATATGTAAATCCCAATACTAGATAAAAACATTTCCTTTCGGAAATCATTTACTATAACAACAGTGTTATAGTCCACCATTTCCTTATTTCTCGAAAACGTCTATTTCAACAATAAATGTTGAAATCTATGCTTTCGATTCACAATACATTTTAAAACATCTTTAAAATGTTTAACTTCATTTTTAATATCACTTCTTCAAAAATGAATCCATTTTACTTAACAATATATTCACTGTCCAAAATCGTGAATAAAATTTACTTAACCCCATTTCAATCATTTCTACATATTTTTATTCCAATAAAAATTCGCTATTCAAAATCGTGAATATATCTTCTTAAACAATCTTCTATATTAGATTTATCACATTCAATCTATTTCGAATTTATAAGCACGTTTATAAATTCTATTTCTCTTTTTAATAACAACTTCGGCTTATAAACCTTCTTTTATCAACTTCTATATTTAACTTATTAAAATAAGTGACTTTGGGTTTATAACAACTTTTATAAATTTCAATTCTATTTATAAAAACTTCAATATCAATTCCATTTCAATATTGATTTCTGAATTTATTTTCAACGTTAAATAAAAGATCTCATACTAATTTCTCAAAAATTCATTTCCAATATCAAATCAATTACAGATTGATTTCTAATTTTATTTATCACTACTAAAATAAATTCCTTATTTTTCTTTCAAATTATTCAATATCCTGTTTTTTAAATGGATTCTTCAAATTGAAATCATTTTACATTGATTTCACAACTTATTTCAATTTACCAATTAAATTTTAAACTGAATTTCCAACTTATCTTCTTTTAAATAAATTCCTTTTTAAGAAAATAAATTTCAATCGTTTTCTTTCAATCTATTTTTAAAAATCCAAATTTTAAATTAAATTCTTCAATTTATAATCACTACTTTACGAAATCCATTTATTTAATATTTTCACTTGATTCTGGAATTAATTCAATACGATTATAAAAATTCACTTTTTATACTTTAAAATTCCTTTCTTAAAAATTTCTTCAATTTCACAAATTGATTCACTTAGAAATTTTCTACTTGAATTTCAAAAATTCAATTTCGTTTATCTTTGGAATCCAATGATGTCAAACATCCATTCAGCTAAATTTTAGCTTTCAAACAATTTCCAGATATCAATATGATTAATAGCATCACTATAATCATTCACAGATTCATATCACAATAGAAATGAATTAAATAAATGTGAGGGGTCCAGTTGGATCCCTCCAACCTGTTTCCCTGCATCCAAAGATGTTAGCACAATACCAATTCCGCTCCAGTACGGAATTATCGCGGTATATCGGTTTTTTATAAATCCGCTTACTAACGGCGCAATAGGGTCTCATCCGCTATACGAGGCGGGAAATCAATCAATCCAATATATACATATGCCAATATGTATATACTGCTATATATATAGATATATCCTATCATATCTAATAGCACATCCAATCATCAAACAAATCAATAACTGCAAAATAAAATTTTCCTTCGAGTGAGAAAATCTCACCTTAGCTTTAAATTTTGCAATCCCATTTTTCCATTTTCGCTTGTTTCTCCATTTCAGACCTTGTATAAAAAATTATACAATTTATTAATATTCGACATTATCGAACAATCAATTTCTTTTCAATGGATTTAAATTGTTTAACAATTTTAATTTGAACTAATTTAATAATTAAATTTCCTATTTGATAAATTAAATTATCCAAATGATTAAATTTCAAACTAATTCTCTTTAACAAATTTATTTAACTAGAAATCTTAAAAACTAATTTTCCTTTAAAAATTTATTTCTAGCTTCCGGAAAGATATTTATATATATCTATATATATATATATATATTTTATAATCGAATATACGTACATATATTTCCATTAACTAAAATAATTAAATAAGCTAACTAAACAAGTTATACCTTAATATATATATAATTTTCCTCTATATTATCCAAACTAATATAAATTTAAATTTAATTTAACTAAGAATTAAATTAGAAAACGAATACCTCTGCCCTTTCCCATCGCAACTCGCCCCATCATCCAATCGCCATCGCGAAACCTAGCTTCGACGCTACCACCAATCCCCGACCAAAAACGCGAGCTCAAACACGAGCGTTCCCAAGCCTGGCACAAACCCCAATCGAACAGCGAGCAATCCCTACCTCCGCCTACCTCTGCCTTGCTCCACGCCGGCCAGCTCCAGATCGTCTCGAACGAGCATCACCTGACGCGAGACCCCCCTTTATGCCACCGCGCGCCTGCCACCGATGAACTTCCCCAGCGTCGAAGTCTCGACTTCCAGATTGAACGAACTCCACGATTTGAATCGAACGAAATTTTCGAAACTATATTCGAACGAGGCTTCAGCCACGATTTTGATTTTTTTAATTTTTCTCTTTTGAAGATAACAAGGTTCGGCTGTTTCTTTTTTTTATTGTCGAACGAATCGATCGAAGGAGATAGGAGGGAAGACGAGAATTTTTAACTTAGAACGAGATTTAATTCGTTCGTTCGATTTCGTTTGGTTTCCTTTGAATAGATGGCCATTTAATTTGAAGCTTTAACTTTGAACGAAAGGAGGTATGGGTTTGTGTGATGACTGCACGATCTTCTTTCGTGATTAAAGGCGTGTTTTGAGGAGAGGAATGTGGCTGATCGTTGACAAATTAAAATATTAAATTTAAATTTGAATTTCGTTAAAAATTCAATGCGTTTTCCTGTCGTGTGCTCACATACAAGCACTGAAAAATACGAAATTGAAATCCAAGAAAGTTTTCAATATTCCGGACCCAATGGAACTGGTTTCGTCGAATTCCAAGACTGTTTGAAAAATGACTATTTTATAAATATCGGTTCGAACGATTTATTTCAAAACTGAACAGAATAGTTTGAAATCAAATTCTGAAGCTTCTATTACCTTCGGTATCATCAATATAAATTTTAAAAGCTTTCGAAATATTTTTGTAACAACCCGTATTTTACGGATCGAAAAGTTTGTCAAAATCTGGGATTTTCAGCATTTTCTAGTTATTCCAGATCTTGGTTGAAATTTGCCTAAGTCCTAGGTCGTACGCGACCTAGAGGTTAGTTAAGTATTGTTGGCAACTTAGGAGATAAGTCGTACCTAAGAATGTTGGGGAGTGGTGACCTTAAGGTTTGGAGTTAGGTCGTGTGATGGATGGTAAGGGTTTAGGTCGTAGACGACCTAAAAGGAAGGAGACTTTAGAGTTTCTGGCGAGTTAAGGTGTTAGCGACCTAAGAGATAGGTTGGTAGCGACCTAAGTAAACCCAGTAGTTAACGACCTAGGGATGAGCGACCTAGGAGTTGCCGTGTTAGCGACCTAAGGGGTTAGCTTGTTAGCGACCTAGTGGTTCCGAGTTAGCGACCTAGTGGTTCCGAGTTAGCGACCTAGTGGTTCCGTGTTGGCGACCTAAGGAGTTAACAAGTTGGCAACCTAAGGAGTTAACAAGTTGGCGACCTAAGGAGTTAACAAGTTGGCGACCTAAGGAGTTAACAAGTTGGCGACCTAAGGAGTTAACAAGTTGGCGACCTAAGGAGTTAACAAGTTGGCGACCTTAGGAGTTAGGCTAAGTGTTAGGTCGTAGCACTGTTAGGTCGCGTAGGTTGCTAAGTTGTTAGGTCGCTAGGATAGCATAAGTGTTAGGTCGCGTAGATCTAACTGTTAGGTCGTATGTTGTGTTAGGTCGCGTAGAAGTCTAAGTTGTTAGGTCGCAACCCAACTAGGTCGTAGGGCGAAGGAAAGCGCATTGCTTTAGGTCGTCTAGTGTTAGGTCGCTGAGGAGTTTTGTCGTGCATCTGTTAGGTCGGAGAGTCTTAGGTCGGAGAGGCTTAGGTCGGAAACGACCTAGGGAGATAGCCGAGTTAAGCGACTTAAGGAAATTTCTGCTATAAATAGGAGGGGTTGTTCTCACTTTTTGGGATCCGGATTTTGAAGCGACGAAGTGCTGCCATTTTGAGAGCTCGACTTCTACACTTCTTCACTTCTTTTCTCCACTCTAATCTAGTGCCTCCATCCATCCAAATCGAAGATCAAGATTGAAGATTCAAGAGCTTAGATTGAAGATCTTCATCTTTTCAAGAGAGATTTCTTCGTTTGAAGTGAGATCTTGTCGGATCTAGCTTAGCTCTTCGCTGTCCAGATCTGAAGTTGATATCTTTTGGATTGTTTAGGTGATTTGGTGAGTGGTGATTATCTCTCACACGGATCCAAAGGAGTATATCGGATTGTTGGCTCGATTTTGTGTTAAAATAGTGATTTCCATGCATTTTCTTCATCCTATGTGTAGATCCATATAGATCCATTGTTCATGATGATGTTACATCCATTTTATCATATATTAACCTATGCAAGTTCATTCATCAAGTTTGTAGAGATATAATCCATGTTTTCATGCTTATTGGACTTTCAACTCTTTAATTACGAAAATGCCATTATTGTTATAATTGTCTACTTAGATCATTTTAGAATACTTGATTGCTTGGATTGATGTTTGATTTGATTGATTGTTATGAACTAGATGATTGATGATTAGATTTAGATCGAAGGCGATTCAAAAGCTAAGGGAAAGGCTCTTGAATTGGAAAAGCTGCTCGTGGCATCTGTAGCGGAATGATGAAGCTCTTATGCATAGATTTGATGATGTGATGATGAGATGAGGCTTTGCGAGGATGTAATGAAGCGAGGCAATCATGTGATGAAGACTTGGTCTAATCCAGACGGGATCATTCCAAGCATGTTGGTAACTCGGTGATATGATTCGAGTTAAGGATAATGGATGCTCGAGAGGCGCTTGAGCTAGTATGGAAATAGTCGTCGAGGAGGATGACTAGGAGGTTGAGATCTCATCGTTGTTGAAGGTTCTAGCATGCTCTAAGAAAGAGTACATGGGGACGCCCAAAAGACTAAGTCGATAGTCAAGTACTCTGGGTAGATTCGATAATCCTAGGCATGGGTCACGATGACGTGCGGGAGTTATGTCTAGAACCGGGGTTTCCATTAGCCCTTGACGGACGGCTGAAAGAAGGTGCCGGTCATTCAATTAACGGTGGTATCGCAGCAATGATAACAGTGATAGCCAGAGTCATGGATGTTTGGTTGTATCGTCATTCGATTTTTAAGAGTGGTATTTCCTGGGTGCTTATCTGACCTTGGTTTAAGACCTTGGGATTTGTACTTAGAAAACATCGCCCTTGACTCGAGTGATAATTACTTTATGCTTGCTTCTACTTAGTGTGTGTCTGGGGGCTATCACTGTAGAAAGAGGTGGAGTGGAAGGGTTGTATTCCTATTCCTTTTCCTTTATGCTCTTTTGGTATGTTGTTAGTTAATTTACTGCTCACTAAGACTGTTGTCTGACTCAAGGCTTTATGTTTTAATTCTTATTGCCTTGGGCTGTTCGTCCATTTTGGGACGGGCAGACTAGGTAGCAGGTGACAGGTGCTGTTCTCTTCTCACGATGCTGATATCGAAGATGAGCTAGAGGGTTGCATATTATCTTCTTATTATATGTACTGGATATTCCGCTGTTTTGTATTCTTTGAGAGTTATGTAGTGAGGCTTTATGTATTGACTATGTGGATGCTTGTATTCAACTATTATGGAGTTTTATATGATGTCATTTTGTTCTGTAAAGCTTCACTATACATATGTTCTATTGTATTTTGTCCATGCGCTGTGAGTAATACGATAGATTCTGCTGTTTAATCTTACCTTGACAGTCGTCCATGGTCGCCTGGCACACTTTACATCGCACTATCCATAGATTACGTGCGGGGGTCATGGGCGGTCGTCACATTTGGTATCAGAGCCTTGGTTAATCGATTTTACCCAACGCTCGCTGAAGTAACTACGTATGAGAGACGTAATTGTATTTTGATGGATGATTACTATATATAATATAGTAGCTTAGTAGAGTTTGAGTCCTTTATGCAGTTGTTTCTCTCGGTATGTTGATCATTCCTTTTTGTAGATATTGAGAATGAGTCAAGGAGGGAGACCAGCTGCTAGGGAAGGCCGTGCTACTGAAGGGGCTGCTGATTATGTTGCTATGTTCGAAACCATGATGACTTCGATCAGGAGAAGGATGTCAGCCCCGGGGCCATCAGTAGATGTTGGAGATCAAGTACAGGCTCCAAGATTGATGGATCACTTGGACGATTCATTTAGGAAGCTTGTGGAGGAAGCTCTCAGACATGAGAATCTGTTTCCTAAGGAAGGATCTGTTGTTGCTGTGACCAGGGAAGAGTCTAAACCCCAGCAGGGTAGAAACAAGAAGAGGAAGCAGCAGCAGCAGAAGGGTAAGGATGGTCAGAAGAAGCCGAAAGGCGAAGTGACTTGCTACAACTGTCAGCAGAAAGGCCATCTCTCCAAGGATTGCAAGAATCCGAAGGCGCCGGCGAAGTGCCACAACTGTGACAAGCCAGGGCATTTCAGGAAGAATTGTCCAGAACCGAGTAGGGACAAGCAGATTGTGCAGGCCTATGCTTTGGGAGCTGTTCCGTCATCTTCAAAAGCTCCTACCGCAGAAGAGAAGGGAAAGAGTGTGGTGGTTCAAGGTACTCTTTTCCTATGAGGTGTTCCTGTTAGAGTCTTGTTTGATACCGGAGCGTCGCACTCGTTTGTTTGTAGTGATCTAGTAGGCCGGTTAGATTTGAAGCCGGATATTGTTGATAGGCCATTGGTTGTGACTAATCCAGTTGGGGGTTCGTCTTGTTTGTGTATGTTATGCCGTGGTCTAGTTGTGTCGAGTCATGGTTGCTCTTTTGTTTGTGATTGCTTTGTTCTGAACTTTGCGGGGTTCGGAATTATCTTGGGTATGGACTGGCTTAGGAAGTATGCGGCTAAGGTCGATTGTGAGAGGCTGGAGGTGACAGTCGAGAATGTGGAAGGGCGAAAGATTGTGATACGATGTAAGCATGAGGAAGGCGTCTTCATGAGCTTCATGTATTCGCTAGTTGTTCCACGGGATGGACTGTCTTTAGTGCCAATCGCAAATGGATTCGAGGATGTCTTTGACGAAGTCAAAGGGTTGCCGCCGCATAGAGAGATCGAGTTTCGTATAGATCTAGTTGAAGGAGCCAGACCTGTTGTGATGCCTCTTAGGCGGATGGCGCCTAGGGAACAGCAGGAGTTGAAGGTGCAAGTTGATGATCTTTTACAGAAAGGATTCATTCGGCGTAGTGTGTCTGAATGGGGTGCACCAGTTGTGTTCGCAACCAAGGCAGATGGGTCATTAAGACTGTGCGTCGATTATCGTGAGCTGAATAAGGTGACTAAGAAGAACAAGTATCCATTGCCGAGAATAGATGACTTGTTTAATCAGCTTCACGAGGCTAAAGTGTTTTCTCAGATGAATTTGGCAACGGGATTTCACCAGTTGAGACTGGCTAAGGATAGTGTGCCGAAGACTGCTTTTAGGACACCATCCGGTTTCTTTGAGTGGCTGGTAATGCCGTTTGGATTGACTAACGCGCCAGCATATTTTGTGGATCTTATGAATAGAGTGTTCAGAGATCAGTTGAACAAGTTCGTACTTGTGTTCGTGGATGATATTCTGATTTATTCCAGAACAGAAGAAGAGCACAAGACGCACTTGCGTATTGTTTTGGAAATCTTGCGGAAACATCAGCTGAAGGCTAAGTTTTCGAAGTGTCACTTCTGGAAGAGTGAAGTGAGGTTCTTAGGCCATGTGATTTTTGGAAATGGAATAGCGGATGATCCCGCTAGGGTGGCAGCAATCCAGGATTGGGTTAGACCTAAGAATGCATCAGATGTGAGAAGTTTTCTTGGATTAGCAGGATATTATCGACGGTTTATCAAAGACTTCTCCAAGATAGCTGCACCGTTAACAGGATTGACGAAGAAGAACCAAGTGTTCAGTTGGAATGCTAAGTGTGAGCAAGCTTTCGGAATCCTGAAAGAGAGATTGACAAGTGCTCCTGTTTTGACTATTCCAAGTGGGAATGATGAGATGGTGGTTTACACCGACGCATGTGGTACTGGACTTGGAGCAGTGCTGATGCAGAAGGATAAAGTTGTTGCGTATGCCAGTCGACAACTAAAACCGCATGAAAGGAATTACCCGACTCATGATTTGGAGTTAGCGGCGATTGTATTTGCTCTGAAGATGTGGAGACATTATCTGTTGGGAGTTCGATTCGAGTTGTTTACGGATCATAAGTCGTTGAAGTATCTTTTCTCCCAGAAGGATTTGAATCTTCGGCAGCAACGTTGGCTAGGATTTTTGGCATCGTATGATTTTGGTATAGCTTATACTCCAGGAAAAGGTAACGTAGTGGCAGATGCATTAAGTCGAAGACATGCAGGATTGGGAGCCATGTTTTCTGAATGGAAGAATCTCGAGTTTTTAGCTGGATTTGACTTCAGGCCTAGATGCGAATTGGAACCTGAGATGTTGGCAAACTTATCGATAAGACCTTCTCTTGTGGAAAGGATTGGCGAGAGCCAAAAGCGAGATGATAAGCTTGTCAATATTATCCGTGATTTAGAATCTGGATTGGATCCAGAAAAGGATAAAGGATTCGAGGTCGATAAAGAAGGTTGGCTTCGAAAGCAAGGACGACTAGTTGTTCCCGATATAGATGAATTGAGGAGTGAAGTTCTGAAGGAAAGTCATCACTCGAAGTTGACAATTCATCCAGGTGGAAACAAGATGTATCGGGATATGAAGAGAACCTACTATTGGGAAGGTATGAAGAAGGATGTTGGAGATTTTATTTCCAAGTGTATGAATTGCCAGTTGGTGAAAGCCGAACAGAAGAAGCCAAGCGGATTGCTTCAGCCATTAGAAGTTCCTACATGGAAGTGGGAACAAGTGTCGATGGATTTTATCGATGGATTGCCTAGAACCAGAACGGGAAATGAAGGAATTTGGGTCATTGTGGATCGTCTGACTAAGAGTGCTAGATTCATTCCTGTTCGATCGACTAGGACTGCATCAAAGTTGGCTGAGTTGTATGTTAAGTGGATAGTTCGATTCCATGGTATTCCGAAGAGTATAGTGAGCGATCGAGACCCATTGTTCACTAGTGGATTTTGGAAAAGCTTCCAGGAAGTTTTGGGAACCGAGTTGTGTTTGAGTACAGCTTATCACCCTCAAACAGATGGTCAGACTGAGAGAGTCAACCGAGTTTTGGAAGATCTCCTCAGAGCTTGTGTTTTGGATTTCGGAGGATCATGGGAAGATCACCTTCATTTGGTGGAATTTGCATACAACAACAGTTACCAGTCAAGTATTGGTATGGCACCGTATGAGGCGTTGTATGGAAGACCGTGTAACTCTCCAACATGTTGGTTGGAAACTGGAGAAAAGCTGATGCTTGGGCCAGAGATGATTCGGCAGACTTCAGATTGTATAGAGATCATTCGGCAACGAATGAAAGCAGCCCAAGATCGTCAGAAGAGTTATGCCGATAAGCATCGAAAGGATTTGGAATTCGATGTAGGAGATATGGTTTTTGTGAAGATTTCTCCACTGAAGAATGTTATTCGATTCGGAAAGAAAGGAAAATTGACTCCGAGATTTGTTGGACCATTCCCGATTATCGAGCGAATTGGAAGGCTCGCTTATAGATTGGAATTACCAGAGAAGATGTCGAGTGTGCACAATGTTTTTCATGTATCTTATCTACGGAAGTATGTGCACGACTCGAGTACGGTAGTTTCTGCTGATAGCTGTGGAGACTTAGAAGTTGATCCAGTCGATAGAAGACCTCGTAAGCCACTTCGTGTTGTGGAAACCGACACGAAACAGCTCAGGAGGAAGGTAGTTAAGTTGCTCAAGATACAATGGAGTGATGATGATAACGACTGTACGTGGGAGGTGGAAGAGAGGATGAAGGCAGCTCATCCTGAACTCTTCGAGGTATGGCCCTAAGGTGTCGTATCATCTAACGAAATTGTAACTTGTCCTTAGTCTTAGAATTCTGTACGCTAAGCTAGGATTGGATGCATGGTTTGTTGATTGCTATGGATGGTAGGCGTACAGAATAGCCTTTGATTGCCTTGTTTGCTTGGAATTTCGGGGGCGAAATTCCTAAGGGGGAGAGAATGTAACGACCCGTATTTTACGGATCGAAAAGTTTGTCAAAATCTGGGATTTTCAGCATTTTCTAGTTATTCCAGATCTTGGTTGAAATTTGCCTAAGTCCTAGGTCGTACGCGACCTAGAGGTTAGTTAAGTATTGTTGGCAACTTAGGAGATAAGTCGTACCTAAGAATGTTGGGGAGTGGTGACCTTAAGGTTTGGAGTTAGGTCGTGTGATGGATGGTAAGGGTTTAGGTCGTAGACGACCTAAAAGGAAGGAGACTTTAGAGTTTCTGGCGAGTTAAGGTGTTAGCGACCTAAGAGATAGGTTGGTAGCGACCTAAGTAAACCCAGTAGTTAACGACCTAGGGATGAGCGACCTAGGAGTTGCCGTGTTAGCGACCTAAGGGGTTAGCTTGTTAGCGACCTAGTGGTTCCGAGTTAGCGACCTAGTGGTTCCGAGTTAGCGACCTAGTGGTTCCGTGTTGGCGACCTAAGGAGTTAACAAGTTGGCAACCTAAGGAGTTAACAAGTTGGCGACCTAAGGAGTTAACAAGTTGGCGACCTAAGGAGTTAACAAGTTGGCGACCTAAGGAGTTAACAAGTTGGCGACCTAAGGAGTTAACAAGTTGGCGACCTTAGGAGTTAGGCTAAGTGTTAGGTCGTAGCACTGTTAGGTCGCGTAGGTTGCTAAGTTGTTAGGTCGCTAGGATAGCATAAGTGTTAGGTCGCGTAGATCTAACTGTTAGGTCGTATGTTGTGTTAGGTCGCGTAGAAGTCTAAGTTGTTAGGTCGCAACCCAACTAGGTCGTAGGGCGAAGGAAAGCGCATTGCTTTAGGTCGTCTAGTGTTAGGTCGCTGAGGAGTTTTGTCGTGCATCTGTTAGGTCGGAGAGTCTTAGGTCGGAGAGGCTTAGGTCGGAAACGACCTAGGGAGATAGCCGAGTTAAGCGACTTAAGGAAATTTCTGCTATAAATAGGAGGGGTTGTTCTCACTTTTTGGGATCCGGATTTTGAAGCGACGAAGTGCTGCCATTTTGAGAGCTCGACTTCTACACTTCTTCACTTCTTTTCTCCACTCTAATCTAGTGCCTCCATCCATCCAAATCGAAGATCAAGATTGAAGATTCAAGAGCTTAGATTGAAGATCTTCATCTTTTCAAGAGAGATTTCTTCGTTTGAAGTGAGATCTTATCGGATCTAGCTTAGCTCTTCGCTGTCCAGATCTGAAGTTGATATCTTTTGGATTGTTTAGGTGATTTGGTGAGTGGTGATTATCTCTCACACGGATCCAAAGGAGTATATCGGATTGTTGGCTCGATTTTGTGTTAAAATAGTGATTTCCATGCATTTTCTTCATCCTATGTGTAGATCCATATAGATCCATTGTTCATGATGATGTTACATCCATTTTATCATATATTAACCTATGCAAGTTCATTCATCAAGTTTGTAGAGATATAATCCATGTTTTCATGCTTATTGGACTTTCAACTCTTTAATTACGAAAATGCCATTATTGTTATAATTGTCTACTTAGATCATTTTAGAATACTTGATTGCTTGGATTGATGTTTGATTTGATTGATTGTTATGAACTAGATGATTGATGATTAGATTTAGATCGAAGGCGATTCAAAAGCTAAGGGAAAGGCTCTTGAATTGGAAAAGCTGCTCGTGGCATCTGTAGCGGAATGATGAAGCTCTTATGCATAGATTTGATGATGTGAGGATGAGATGAGGCTTTGCGAGGATGTAATGAAGCGAGGCAATCATATGATGAAGACTTGGTCTAATCCAGACGGGATCATTCCAAGCATGTTGGTAACTCGGTGATATGATTCGAGTTAAGGATAATGGATGCTCGAGAGGCGCTTGAGCTAGTATGGAAATAGTCGTCGAGGAGGATGACTAGGAGGTTGAGATCTCATCGTTGTTGAAGGTTCTAGCATGCTCTAAGAAAGAGTACATGGGGACGCCCAAAAGACTAAGTCGATAGTCAAGTACTCTGGGTAGATTCGATAATCCTAGGCACGGGTCACGATGACGTGCGGGAGTTATGTCTAGAACCGGGGTTTCCATTAGCCCTTGACGGACGGCTGAAAGAAGGTGCCGGTCATTCAATTAACGGTGGTATCGCAGCAATGATAACAGTGATAGCCAGAGTCATGGATGTTTGGTTGTATCGTCATTCGATTTTTAAGAGCGGTATTTCCTGGGTGCTTATCTGACCTTGGTTTAAGACCTTGGGATTTGTACTTAGAAAACATCGCCCTTGACTCGAGTGATAATTACTTTATGCTTGCTTCTACTTAGTGTGTGTCTGGGGGCTATCACTGTAGAAAGAGGTGGAGTGGAAGGGTTGTATTCCTATTCCTTTTCCTTTATGCTCTTTTGGTATGTTGTTAGTTAATTTACTGCTCACTAAGACTGTTGTCTGACTCAAGGCTTTATGTTTTAATTCTTATTGCCTTGGGCTGTTCGTCCATTTTGGGACGGGCAGACTAGGTAGCAGGTGACAGGTGCTGTTCTCTTCTCACGATGCTGATATCGAAGACGAGCTAGAGGGTTGCATATTATCTTCTTATTATATGTACTGGATATTCCGCTGTTTTGTATTCTTTGAGAGTTATGTAGTGAGGCTTGATGTATTGACTATGTGGATGCTTGTATTCAACTATTATGGAGTTTTATATGATGTCATTTTGTTCTGTAAAGCTTCACTATACATATGTTCTATTGTATTTTGTCCATGCGCTGTGAGTAATACGATAGATTCTGCTGTTTAATCTTACCTTGACAGTCGTCCATGGTCGCCTGGCACACTTTACAGCGCACTATCCATAGATTACGTGCGGGGGTCATGGGCGGTCGTCACAATTTTTCTTCAACGTTAAATTGAAGATTCGAATTTAAACCCAGCTATCAACAGATTAAACTTTATAATTTAATCGCCAATTTTAAAATTTATATCGGGGATTCAAATCAAATCATCGTTCAAATATTTAAAATTAATTAAATATTTCCAATTTAATTCGTTCGAAATTCTGGGTCGTTACAATTGAACTTGATATAGGATAGTTAAATGTTAAATTTGATTTAATGACATTGTATAATATGACCCCTTTAACTGTTGAATTTATTGACACGTAGGATTTGTTTAATTACACCTTGAACCACTGAATGCATGTTGTTAAATTGATGATGTATAAAAATTGAAATTGAATGACAAGTGAAACCGTAATGTAATAATCTTTAATCTACATGAAATGATAGTGTAGATTCTAGAAATAAGTGTATTAATTCGTACAAATAACAATGCGAATTAATACGGTTATTTCGAGATTATTTGAATTGATTATTGGATTGATATTGATTGATGTTATTGATTGTTTATTTACTTTGACACTATCCCAGTTATCACACTGCAAGTTCCCTTTGCTATGTTTTGATTTTGAATTGAATTGGAATCGGGTTGAAATGATAAATACCCAAATTGAACTTTGACCTAGGATAGAGAATTAAATAAAACCCGATTGGTCAATAATTTGATTTAAAAATAAAATGAAGATTTTATTTGAATAAATAATATGGTTTTGAAACGAAGTTGGAAATTGAATTTTAATGAAATTTAAATGTGAATATTTAATAATCTGAAATAAAATATTAATACAGAAATTGATGAAAGAATGTTGTTTAATTTAAGAAATGATTGAATTAAGTTTGAAATGATTTAATAATTAAGTTTGAAATTAAAATTAAGTTTGAAATCATTAAACTTTGAAATTATTTAATAATTAAACTTTGAAATTATTTAATAATTAAGTTTTGAATTATTTAATAATTAAATAAGATTGAATTATTTAATGGTTAAATTAAATTGAATTTTTGAATAAGTGAATTTTACTTCGTAAATAATTGAAATTGAGTTTCTTTATTAATTAAGTTTGGAAAATCATTTAAGTAAGTAAATAAGTGAAATTGAATTTCTTTATCAAGAAATAAAATGTGATTTATTGAAATTAATGTAAGACTTGAAATTTAAAGAATTTGATTTGATGAATTTAATTTAATTCAAATTGTAAGTTTTGAAATAAGGAAGTTGAACTAAAATAATTGATTTAATGAATTGGAATTAAATAAATTGTTTGAATGATAAAGTAACTTAACGAATAATTAAATGAAATCGATAAATGAAGTTAAATTGATTTGAAGGTTAAATTAAATTAATTTAAATGATTTGGAATGAAACTTATTTATGAACTTGAATCAATATTTGAATTGTTTTAAAATAAATTGGAATTGAATTAGAAATTTCAAAATGGTAATTTGGATGCTTTGAAACGTAAATTATGGAAATTGATTTTTGAAAGACAAATGAATGTTGATTTACAAATGTTAATTGAGATTGAAATGGATTTGGTTTTGAAATGAATAAACGACCAATCGATGTAATAATTTCGAAAGTTATTAAAGAGACCGGAATCGGTTATGGACATACTCTCTGTCTAAACCGAAACCACTTTAATAACTATACGCGGAGTGATGATCCAGAATGAAGTGGTTGGAATGATGTACGTGATGAATGAAGAAAGAGAACGATAATGGATAGCCTTGACACTTGTGTCAAATTGGAAATGACTAAAACAGGAGCCGTGCCGGGCCAATGGAGGATTAGCTACCTCAAGTGAACACACTTCTTCGAAACTATTCATTACTTGTTGTCGATTGGTGCACCCTTGATTTTGTGAGTGTTGTTTCACGGTGTTGCGGGCGCTGCGGCGTTGCGTTCTCACCAGTCCGGATCAGGCAAACGGTAGTATCACTACCTTGGGTATTGCCTCATGTGCCTTATCATACTTGTATTCTGTATACGCGACCACTACGAATTTGTTTTGCACCTTTAGTATATGGATGGCCCTCTGCTGACTTCCGGTTTTGGGGAAACTACGGTCTTGTATTTGCTCTTGGGAATAAAAATGTGTTAAGGGTGGAATGGGCCATGACTTAACACTATTTTGATATCTTTATATTACTGATAGACATTATCTACTTATCGTACACTACTACATAGTAGATAGTTTAACGGATCCTTAAAGGATGGTTATTCCAACATCCTTTAAGTTACTTGTGTTTCAATTGCTATTTCACTTGAGTTGGATTTATTAATATAAGAATGTTAATCCTGACTCGAGTGTTTTGTGTTTTTCCCTTTACGCTCGGGTCAGACTGAGTGTACCAGTATTCGAGACTCACCTTTGAAGTTGGAGCTTTGCTTGAAGATCCAGCCATCTATTCTGCTTTCAGTATTTGATGATTCCAGTGATGTATTCTGATTTGTAACTGATGTATCGTATTACTCTTCCGTTGTATCTGGCTTAACTCTGATGTAACACATATATTTATATAGTAGCTTCATGAACTACTATCTCTTTTATTTCCGCTGCACTTATTACTCTGTGTCTGTGTTCTGTGATTATTTATTTACTGTATATGCTCAGTTTTGCCAAATTTAAATTAACAACGCGGTATTTTAAGCAATTCAATTACGGCATGAGTGTCTACCTATACACTTATAATGGATGCGAATGGTCCAAAATTCCGGGTCGTTAAAGTTGGTATCAGAGCTTTGGTAGCTCTAGGCAAAACTTAACATATAGGGTAAATGTATTACAGAATCACTCTCATTCGAGTTTCAATCTCTTCCTTTGACTCAATTCCTTTGAATTTTGGAACGTTCCCCTCGGTTCCGAAATTCATTCGTGTCCTTCACTATTCGTCTTCTTTCAATCCTGGAGCACCCCATAACTCCATTCCGAATGTTATCTATAATAGATCGGCGGTCTCGTCAATCTTCGAATGATTCGTAAAGGAGTAAAACTTCTTTATAATAGGCATTGATTTACCGGAGATTTCTGTATCGTCGGTTTACGATGCTATCTATTATCTGCTATACCTGAATTCCATCTCTTGAGATCGAATGTTGATTTACCTCGGAATTCTACACCGATCTTATTTTTGAAGTCACGGTCGACCCGGTTAAGGTTGCCCGCGATTTATATAAACTTATCCATCGCCTTATTTTGTTATTTAATTATCTCGTCTTTGTTCAAACCTATCTTCGAATCGAAATTCTCTTTGATTTGAGTCTATCAAAAAATTGAATCCCTATTATTGCTTTGAAATCCATTATTGTATCATTAAGTGAGGAAGTGTATTGTAAATTAATTTTAAAATGTTTTTATATTGTGTTGTTTGAGTTGTTGATGTTGATTTGGGTTTTCGATCGATTTGTCTGATCAACGCTATCGATAGGATTTCCAAAACACTTGAACAGAGCAAACTGACACAATATTATTTTCAAATTTGGAAAATGAAATAAATTTGTTTGATTATATTGTGAAAATATAAGTAAAATTTTCTGGAATTTAATAGGTTAATTAAATTGTTTGTTTGAAATGATAATATTTGATTATCATTTATTGTTCTAAATAAATTTATAAATACGGTTTATAAATTGATTTGGAATTTGAAATGAATTTAATTTAGAAATTTGAGAATTTAGTTTCCGGTGATTTCGAACTTTGGTTTTAAAATTTTAAAGTATATATTATGGGAAGTATTTTCGAATAGAAATCATTTCCAAAGAATTTTAAAATGTTGAAATCAGTCCTCTTCTCTTTGGCGCTGGAAAATAATTTCGGTGATGGCGGCTGCATCATCAACATTCATTTTCGAGTTTCGAAGTGGAGATACTATTCTGTAGCATTGCTACGGTTTTGTTTTGAAAAATATTTTGATTTGAATTTCTTCAGTATAATTTGATTTATATATATAGGTATCTTATTTTAAAATTTAATTTGATTTGATATAAATATATTATATATATCTCTAAATTGTTTAAAGTTAATTGGAAATCTAATTCTTAAATTTTGTTAAAGGATGATTTTAATTATAAATAAAACCAAAATTTGGAATAAATATTTAAACTTGAATAATTGAATTTGGAAAATTTTATTTGTATATTGTTCAACTGCATTCTAATACAACTTACCTAAATCATTCAGAAGTTGAATATGTAATTGGATAATATATTAGATAAATTGAATTTATAAATAAAATTTAGTGTATAACATTTATTATATACTTAAATTTTATTATAAAGATGTTAATAGAGATAAATATGATAATAGGTTAATTGAATATTAGATAAGAATTAATAAATTTGTTTTGAAAGAATTAATAAATTGAAATTTGATCAACATATGAAAATACCTTGAATTTAAAAGAAATTAATAGATGTAAATTAACTTAAATCGAAACTTTTATGTTTTAATTAATTTATATGGGTTAAATATATGTGAGTAGATATATTAAGTAGAATAAATTTAACAGTAATTTGGAATAAAGAAGAATTTAAAATAGTTGAAGAAAATATGATTATAATAAAAGACTATTCAAATTTATGGTTTTAGAAATTGTAAATTGAGGATAATTGGATAATAAGATAATGAATTTAGAAATAGTTGAGATTGATTTTAGTGAAATCAAATGGATTAAATCAGTTATTGAATATCAATTAATTTAAATTTGAATTTATATGGTTTAAATTAATTGTTATTTTGTATTTCAAAATCTGTTTTTCTTTCTGGTTGTTCTATTCTCCTACCTCGTTCCTTTTCGGGGACGAAAAGTTTTGAGTGGGGGAGAGTGTAACGACCCGTAAATTTCAACTGTTTTAATAACGTAATTAGTTGAAATTTTGTGAAATTTTAAACGATAAAATTTTGAAATAAAAATTTAATATTTGGAATACGTCTAGTTAAACATACCAACTGGTAAATTTTCGTCCAAAAATATGAAAGTTTATTTCGCGCGTAAATTTACTTCAATTTAATCAGTTAAAAAGAAATGAAAATAAATTGTTTTCGGAACCTAAATATTTTTACATGGAAAAATTCTAAACCATCTTCTGAGCAAAATGTCAGTTTGTCGTTTTTCCAAATACGGATATCTTTGGCTCCGTCGATCTTATTTTGTTGCGTTTTTGCTGCATTTTCCGCTAGTAGAAATTCGAATTTTTATAATTCAACCATACCACTGATATATGTATACCATTTTGATCGTCTCGTCGTGCTGATCTTTACGTTATATTCAACTCTGTGGTTGAAGTTCCGTTCGCTGCGGGACCGATAAAACAATTTGCAGTATCGGTGCGGTTTCGAATATTTCAAATTCTTGTGACCATTCAATTTTCACCGTATCAATCTAACATCCATCTACTCTATTTATTACCACAATTCAATATTCTGACTTTTACTATTCCCATTGTTTCCCTTGATATTGCTGCTTCGTCCTTTTGTTTCTGTCAAATAATAAATGTAAAATATGAGTTTATATTTGAACCGTTCATTATTCATTATCTTTTCAATTTTGCCTGACCTTCTTTCCTCCCCTCTAGCTTTTCATTTTTTTTTCTTTCAAAAACCTGCGCGCAACCCATGGCCAAAGCTAGCTCCAATCGAACTCTCTGCGCTTTCTCACGCCAATCTCAACAACCGCGTCATCCGCCTCCAACAGGGAAAACTCCACTCGGCCTCCACTTCCCCTGACAATTTTCCACCTCACCGCATCACATCTCCAGCAACCGCCTGCGCTCTGCCATCGCACTTGTTCAACAGCCACCGTATCCACCCTGACCCCCTTTGCTCGACCCCGCTCCGCCCTATCTTCCCACTACAGTAGCCCATTCACCTCCCCTACACGTACAGCCTTGTCAGCCCACACCACTTCCCTCTGGCTTTTCCATCACCTCGCAGCCCACTGACCGCCTTACTTCGCTGACCGGACCATGCAACACCTCTTCGAGACATCCAACCATAGCCTCCATCGAAGCACCACTCGAACAGCCTATCACTGTGGCCGCTACTTCTGCCGTCCTCCATCTCCCTGGCAAAACACACTTAGCCGCTAGAGCAGCTACATGATTTTATAGAATACGTGAGTTTATATATTTATATGACACTCAGAACTTTACTTTAGTGTTATATATATTGTATACAATGATATTATATAAATGCTTTATTATATATTGTTCAAGTATCAATTACTGTTTTAAAATTTTAAGTATACAATACTTGCAGTATCATATACATATTATATAGAAGCTCATGATGTATATATAAGTTTATGTTGCGTTATCATATAAATCGTTTATTTCATTCTTAATATATGTTTAATGTATATATGATGCGTTTAAACTGGATGTATATAATTTGTTTTATAAGAGTTTATACAGAGCTTGTCTGGTTGTATTCATATTATTGGAACTGCTATATTATATAGAATTTTATATAAATGTTGTTTACAACCTTCTTTATTTTAGACTGTTTTAAAGTACATATATATGAAGATTGTAAATGTGCCTTACTGTTTACTTTTCAACCAAAAATATATATATAAGTATTATATGTGCAATTATATAGCAGATGTACTACTATTGTTTAAAGTACGTGTATGTAAAAGGATGTTACGTTATTACATATAATATAGAGATTTTGGGTATAGGCTTTCTTCATTTTTAAAATTTTGGTTTGAGAGAATATTTGCTTTAACGTAAATTTAAAAGTAATATGTAAAAAAATGCCATTTTAAATATGAATTTAAAATTTTGAATATTTGTTTTCATAAAATTTATTTTAACAATAATAATATATTTTTTCCATATTATATCAAGCCAATTTGATTTATTCTCCTCAATTTTATTTATCAGCTTTGATCGGCGAATTCGTGTCAAATTAGCTTTGCTTTGGAATTCGTGTTTGGGTTCCTAACTCATCTTTTCTCGTTCATCTCTAGCCTCGAAAGGTGAGAAATCACTCACGATTAACGTTCTTTTATTTATTAAATTTGATTTCAATTGAAACGACAATTGAAATATGCTGTTGTTAGTTATTTACACTGTTTATATGCTATCACCTGTATCAGTTTACTTATGACATCTTACACCATTAACTGTTAATTATGAAATTATAATCTAGTTTTGGCTGATAATTGATTCATTGTTCGATGTTTATTCTGGACGTTAATTTGTTGATGTTGATTGATTAATAGTATGCAATTGAACTTGATATAGGATAGTTAAATGTTAAATTTGATTTAATGACATTGTATAATATGACCCCTTTAACTATTGAATTTATTGACACGTAGGATTTGTTTAATTACACCTTGAACCACTGAATGCATGTTGTTAAATTGATGATGTATAAAAATTGAAATTGAATGACAAGTGAAACCGTAATGTAATAATCTTTAATCTACATGAAATGATAGTGTAGATTCTAGAAATAAGTATATTAATTCGTACAAATAACAATGCGAATTAATACGGTTATTTCGGGATTATTTGAATTGATTATTGGATTGATATTGATTGATGTTATTGATTGTTTATTTACTTTGACACCATCCCAGTTATCACACTGCAAGTTCCCTTTGCTATGTTTTGATTTTGAATTGAATTGGAATCGGGTTGAAATGATAAATACCCAAATTGAACTTTGACCTAGGATAGAGAATTAAATAAAACCCGATTGGTCAATAATTTGATTTAAAAATAAAATGAAGATTTTATTTGAATAAATAATATGGTTTTGAAACGAAGTTGGAAATTGAATTTTAATGAAATTTAAATGTGAATATTTAATAATCTAAAATAAAATATTAATACAGAAATTGATGAAAGAATGTTGTTTAATTAAAGAAATGATTGAATTAAGTTTGAAATGATTTAATAATTAAGTTTGAAATTAAAATTAAGTTTGAAATTATTAAACTTTGAAATTATTTAATAATTAAACTTTGAAATTATTTAATAATTAAGTTTTGAATTATTTAATAATTAAATAAGATTGAATTATTTAATGGTTAAATTAAATTGAATTTTTGAATAAGTGAATTTTACTTCGTAAATAATTGAAATTGAGTTTCTTTATTAATTAAGTTTGGAAAATCATTTAAGTAAGTAAATAAGTGAAATTAAATTTCTTTATCAAGAAATAAAATGTGATTTATTGAAATTAATGTAAGACTTGAAATTTAAAGAATTTGATTTGATGAATTTAATTTAATTCAAATTGTAAGTTTTGAAATAAGGAAGTTGAACTTAAATAATTGATTTAATGAATTGGAATTAAATAAATTGTTTGAATGATAAAGTAACTTAACGAATAATTAAATGAAATCGATAAATGAAGTTAAATTGATTTGAAGGTTAAATTAAATTAATTTAAATTATTTGGAATGAAACTTATTTATGAACTTGAATCAATATTTGAATTGTTTTAAAATAAATTGGAATTGAATTAGAAATTTCGAAATGGTAATTTGGATGCTTTGAAACGTAAATAATGGAAATTGATTTTTGAAAGACAAATGAATGTTGATTTACAAATGTTAATTGAGATTGAAATGGATTTGGTTTTGAAATTAATAAACGACCAATCGGTGTAATAATTTCGAAAGTTATTAAAGAGACCGGAATCGGTTATGGACATACTCTCTGTCTAAACCGAAACCACTTTAATAACTATACGCGGAGTGATGATCCAGAATGAAGTGGTTGGAATGATGTACGTGATGACTGAAGAAAGAGAATGATAATGGATAGCCTTGACACTTGTGTCAAATTGGAAATGACTAAAACAGGAGCCGTGCCGGGCCAATGGAGGATTAGCTACCTCAAGTGAACACAATTCTTCGAAACTATTCATTACTTGTTGTCGATTGGTGCACCCTTGATTTTGGGAGTGTTGTTTCACGGTGTTGCAGGCGCTGCGGCGTTGCGTTCTCACCAGTCCGGATCAGGCAAACGGTAGTATCACTACCTTGGGTATTGCCTCATGTGCCTTGTCATACTTGTATTCTGTATACGCGACCACTACGAATTTGTTTTGTACCTTTAGTATATGGATGGCCGTCTGGCGACTTTCGGTTTTGGGGAAACTACGGTCTTGTATATGCTCTTGGGAATAAAAATGTGTTAAGGGTGGAATGGGCCATGACTTAACACTATTTTGATATCTTTATATTACTGATAGACATTATCTACTTATCGTACACTACTACATAGTAGATAGTTTAACGGATCCTTAAAGGATGGTTATTCCAACATCCTTTAAGTTACTTGTGTTTCAATTGCTATTTCACTTGAGTTGGATTTATTAATATAAGAATGTTAATCCTGACTCGAGTGTTTTGTGTTTTTCCCTTTACGCTCGGGTCAGACTGAGTGTACCAGTATTCGAGACTCACCTTTGAAGTTGGAGCTTTGCTTGAAGATCCAGCCATCTATTCTGCTTTCAGTATTTGATGATTCCAGTGATGTATTCTGATTTGTAACTGATGTATCGTATTACTCTTCCGTTGTATCTGGCTTAACTCTGATGTAACCCATATATTTATATAGTAGCTTCATGAACTACTAACTCTTTTATTTCCGCTGCACTTATTACTCTGTGTCTGTGTTCTGTGATTATTTATTTACTGTATATGTTCAGTTTTGCCAAATTTAAATTAACAACGCGGTATTTTGAGCAATTCAATTCTGGCATGAGTGTCTACCTATACACTTATAATGGATGCGAATGGTCCAAAATTCCAGGTCGTTACAGTTGGTATCAGAGCTTTGGTAGCTCTAGGCAAAACTTAACATATAGGGTAAATGTATTTACAGAATCACTCTCATTCGAGTTTCAATCTCTTCCTTTGACTCAATTCCTTTGAATTTTGAAACGTTCCCCTCGGTTCCGAAATTCATTCGTGTCCTTCACTATTCGTCTTCTTTCAATCCCGGAGCACCCCATAACTCCATTCTGGATGTTATCTATAATAGATCAGCGGTCTCGTCAATCTTCGAATGATTCGTAAAGGAGTAAAACTCCTTTATAATAGGCATTGATTTACCGGATATTTCTGTATCGTCGGTTTACGATGCTATCTATTATCTGCTATACCTGAATTCCATCTCTTGAGATCGAATGTTGATTTACCTCGGAATTCTACACCGATCTTATTTTTGAAGTCACGGTCGACCCGGTTAAGGTTGCCCGCGATTTATATAAACTTATCCATCGCCTTATTTTGTTATTTAATTATCTCGTCTTTGTTCAAACCTATCTTCGAATCGAAATTCTCTTTGATTTGAGTCTATCAAAAATTTGGATCCCTATTATTGCTTTGAAATCCATTATTGTATCGTTAAGTGAGGAAGTGTATTGTAAATTAATTTTAAAATGTTTTTATATTGTGTTGTTTGAGTTGTTGATGTTGATTTGGGTTTTCGATCGATTCGTCTGATCAACGCTATCGATAGGATTTCCAAAACACTTGAACAAAGCAAACTGACACAATATTATTTTCAAATTTGGAAAATGAAATAAATTTGTTTGATTATATTGTGAAAATATAAGTAAACTTTTCTGGAATTTAATAGGTTAATTAAATTGTTTGTTTGAAATGATAATATTTGATTATCATTTACTGTTCTAAATAAATTTATAAATACGATTTATAAATTGATTTGGAATTTGAAATGAATTTAATTCAGAAATTTGAGAATTTAGTTTCCGGTGATTTCGAACTTTGGTTTTAAAATTTTAAAGTATATATTATGGGAAGTATTTTCGAATAGAAATCGTTTCCAAAGAATTTTAAAATGTTGAAATCAGTGCTCTTCTCTTTGGTGCTGGAAAATAATTTCGGTGATGGCGGCCGCATCATCGACATTCATTTTCGAGTTTCGAAGTGGAGATACTATTCTGTAGCATTGCTACGGTTTTGTTTTGAAAAATATTTTGATTTGAATTTCTTCAGTATAATTTGATTTATATATATATAGGTATCTTATTTTAAAATTTAATTTGATTTGATATAAATATATTATATATATCTCTAAATTGTTTAAAGTTAATTGGAAATCTAATTCTTAAATTTTGTTAAAGGATGATTTTAATTATAAATAAAACCAAAATTTGGAATAAATATTTAAACTTGAATAATTGAATTTGGAAAATTTTATTTGTATATTGTTCAACTGCATTCTAATACAACTTACCTAAATCATTCAGAAGTTGAATATGTAATTGGATAATATATTAGATAAATTGAATTTATAAATAAAATTTAGTGTATAACATTTATTATATACTTAAATTTTATTATAAAGATGTTAATAGAGATAAATATGATAATAGGTTAATTGAATATTAGATAAGAATTAATAAATTTGTTTTGAAAGAATTAATAAATTGAAATTTGATCAACATATGAAAATACCTTGAATTTAAAAGAAATTAATAGATGTAAATTAACTTAAATCGAAACTTTTATGTTTTAATTAATTTATATGGGTTAAATATATGTGAGTAGATATATTAAGTAGAATAAATTTAACAGTAATTTGGAATAAAGAAGAATTTAAAATAGTTGAAGAAAATATGATTATAATAAAAGACTATTCAAATTTATGGTTTTAGAAATTGTAAATTGAGGATAATTGGATAATAAGATAATGAATTTAGAAATAGTTGAGATTGATTTTAGTGAAATCAAATGGATTAAATCAGTTATTGAATATCAATTAATTTAAATTTGAATTTATATGGTTTAAATTAATTGTTATTTTGTATTTCAAAATCTGTTTTTCTTTCTGGTTGTTCTATACTCCTACCTCGTTCCTTTTCGGGGACGAAAAGTTTTGAGTGGGGGAGAGTGTAACGACCCGTAAATTTCAACTGTTTTAATAACGTAATTAGTTGAAATTTTGTGAAATTTTAAACGATAAAATTTTGAAATAAAAATTTAATATTTGGAATACGTCTAGTTAAACATAGCAACTGGTAAATTTTCGTCCGAAAATATGAAAGTTTATTTCGCGCGTAAATTTACTTCAATTTAATCAGTTAAAAAGCAATGAAAATAAATTTTTTTCGGAACCTAAATATTTTTACATGGAAAAATTCTAAACCATCTTCTGAGCAAAATGTCAGTTTGTCGTTTTTCCAAATACGGACATTTTTGGCTCCGTTGATCTTATTTTGTTGCGTTTTTGCTGCATTTTCCGCTAGTAGAAATTCGAATTTTTATAATTCAACCATACCACTGATATCTGTATACCATTTTGATCGTCTCGTCGTGCTGATCTCTACGTTATATTCAACTCTGTGGTTGAAGTTCGGTTCGCTGCGGGACCGATAAAACAATTTGTAGTATTGGTGCGGTTTCGAATATTTCAAATTCTTGTGACCATTCAATTTTCACCGTATCAATCTAACATCCATCTACTCTATTTATTACCACAATTCAATATTCTGACTTTTACTATTCCCATTGTTTCCCTTGATATTGCTGCTTCGTCCTTTTGTTTCTGTCAAATAATAAATGTAAAATATGAGTTTATATTTGAACCGTTCATTATTCATTATCTTTTCAATTTTGCCTGACCTTCTTTCCTCCCCTCTAGCTTTTCATTTTTTTTTCTTTCAAAAACCTGCGCGCAACCCATGGCCAAAGCTAGCTCCAATTGAACTCTCCGCGCTTTCTCACGCCAATCTCAACAACCGCGTCATCCGCCTCCAACAGGGAAAACTCCACTCGGCCTCCACTTCCCTTGACAATTTTCCACCTCACCGCATCACATCTCCAGCAACCGCCTGCGCTCTGCCATCGCACTTGTTTAACAGCCACCGTATCCACCCTGACCCCCTTTGCTTGACCCCGCTCCGCCCTATCTTCCCACTACAGTAGCCCATTCACCTCCCCTACACGTACAGCCTTGTCAGCCCACACCACTTCCCTCTGGCTTTTCCATCACCTCGCAGCCCACTGACCGCCTTGCTTCGCTGACCGGACCATGCAACACCTCTTCGTGACATCCAACCATAGCCTCCATCGAAGCACCACTCGAACAGCCTATCACTGTGGCCGCTACTTCTGCCGTCCTCCATCTCCCTGGCAAAACACACTTAGCCGCTAGAGCAGCTACATGATTTTATAGAATACATGAGTTTATATATTTATATGATACTCAAAACTTTACTTTAGTGTTATATATATTGTATACAATGATATTATATAAATGCTTTATTACATATTGTTCAAGTATCAATTACTGTTTTAAACTTTTAAGTATACAATACTTGCAGTATCATATACATATTATATAGAAGCTCATGATGTATATATAAGTTTATGTTGCGTTATCATATAAATCGTTTATTTCATTCTTAATATATGTTTAATGTATATATGATGCGTTTAAACTGGATGTATATAATTTGTTTTATAAGAGTTTATACAGAGCTTGTCTGGTTGTATTCATATTATTGGAACTGCTATATTATATTGAATTGTATATAAATGTTGTTTACAACCTTCTTTATTTTAGACTGTTTTAAAGTACATATATATGAAGATTGTAAATGTGCCTTACTGTTTACTTTTCAACCAAAAAAATAATATAAGTATTATATGTGCAATTATATAGCAGATGTACTACTATTGTTTAAAGTACGTGTATGTAAAAGGATGTTACGTTATTACATATAATATAGAGATTTTGGGTATAGGCTTTCTTCATTTTTAAAATTTTGGTTTGAGAGAATATTTGCTTTAACGTAAATTTAAAAGTAATATGTAAAAAAATGCCATTTTAAATATGAATTTAAAATTTTGAATATTTGTTTTAAGAAAATTTATTTTAACAATAATAATATATTTTGTCCATATTATATCAAGCCAATTTGATTTATTCTCCTCAATTTTATTTATCAGCTTTGATCGGCGAATTCGTGCCAAATTAGCTTTGCATTGGAATTCGAGTTTGGGTTCCTAACTCATCTTTTCTCGTTCATCTCTAGCCTCGAAAGGTGAGAAATCACTCACGATTAACGTTCTTTTATTTATTAAATTTGATTTCAATTGAAACGACAATTGAAATATGCTGTTGTTAGTTATTTACACTGTTTATATGCTATCACCTGTATCAGTTTACTTATGACATCTTACACCATTAACTGTTAATTATGAAATGATAATCTAGTTTTTGCTGATAATTGATTGATTGTTCGATGTTTATTCTGGACGTTAATTTGTTAATGTTGAGTGATTAATAGTATGCAATTGAACTTGATATAGGATAGTTAAATGTTAAATTTGATTTAATGACATTGTATAATATGACCCCTTTAACTGTTAAATTTATTGACACGTAGGATTTGTTTAATTACACCTTGAACCACTGAATGCATGTTGTTAAATTGATGATGTATAAAAATTGAAATTGAATGACAAGTGAAACCGTAATGTAATCATCTTTAATCTACATGAAATGATAGTGTAGATTCTAGAAATAAGTATATTAATTCGTACAAATAACAATGCGAATTAATACGGTTATTTCGGGATTATTTGAATTGATTATTGGATTGATATTGATTGATGTTATTGATTGTTTATTTACTTTCACACCATCCCAGTTATCACACTGCAAGTTCCCTTTGCTATGTTTTGATTTTGAATTGAATTGGAATCGGGTTAAAATGATAAATACCCAAATTGAACTTTGACCTAGGATAGAGAATTAAATAAAACCCGATTGGTCAATAATTTGATTTAAAAATAAAATGAAGATTTTATTTGAATAAATAATATGGTTTTGAAACGAAGTTGGAAATTGAATTTTAATGAAATTTAAATGTGAATATTTAATAATCTAAAATAAAATATTAATACAGAAATTGATGAAAGAATGTTGTTTAATTTAAGAAATGATTGAATTAAGTTTGAAATGATTTAATAATTAAGTTTGAAATTAAAATTAAGTTTGAAATTATTAAACTTTGAAATTATTTAATAATTAAACTTTGAAATTATTTAATAATTAAGTTTTGAATTATTTAATAATTAAATAAGATTGAATTATTTAATGGTTAAATTAAATTGAATTTTTGAATAAGTGAATTTTACTTCGTAAATAATTGAAATTGAGTTTCTTTATTAATTAAGTTTGGAAAATCCTTTAAGTAAGTAAATAAGTGAAATTGAATTTCTTTATCAAGAAATAAAATGTGATTTATTGAAATTAATGTAAGACTTGAAATTTAAAGAATTTGATTTGATGAATTTAATTTAATTCAAATTGTAAGTTTTGAAATAAGGAAGTTGAACTTAAATAATTGATTTAATGAATTGGAATTAAATAAATTGTTTGAATGATAAAGTAACTTAACGAATAATTAAATGAAATCGATAAATGAAGTTAAATTGATTTGAAGGTTAAATTAAATTAATTTAAATGATTTGGAATGAAACTTATTTATGAACTTGAATCAATATTTGAATTGTTTTAAAATAAATTGGAATTGAATTAGAAATTTCGAAATGGTAATTTGGATGCTTTGAAACGTAAATTATGGAAATTGATTTTTGAAAGACAAATGAATGTTGATTTACAAATGTTAATTGAGATTGAAATGGATTTGGTTTTGAAATGAATAAACGACCAATCGGTGTAATAATTTCGAAAGTTATTAAAGAGATCGGAATCGGTTATGGACATACTCTCTGTCTAAACCGAAACCACTTTAATAACTATACGCGGAGTGATGATCCAGAATGAAGTGGTTGGAATGATGTACGTGATGACTGAAGAAAGAGAACGATAATGGATAGCCTTGACACTTGTGTCAAATTGGAAATTACTAAAACAGGAGCCGTGCCGGGCCAATGGAGGATTAGCTACCTCAAGTGAACACACTTCTTCAAAACTATTCATTACTTGTTGTCGATTGGTGCACCCTTGATTTTGGGAGTGTTGTTTCACGGTGTTGCGGGCGCTGCGACGTTGCGTTCTCACCAGTCCGGATCAGGCAAACGGTAGTATCACTACCTTGGGTATTGCCTCATGTGCCTTGTCATACTTGTATTCTGTATACGCGACCACTACGAATTTGTTTTGTACCTTTAGTATATGGATGGCCCTCTGGTGACTTCCGGTTTTGGGGAAACTACGGTCTTGTATATGCTCTTGGGAATAAAAATGTGTTAAGGGTGGAATGGGCCATGACTTAACACTATTTTGATATCTTTATATTACTGATAGACATTATCTACTTATCGTACACTACTACATAGTAGATAGTTTAACGGATCCTTAAAGGATGGTTATTCCAACATCCTTTAAGTTACTTGTGTTTCAATTGCTATTTCACTTGAGTTGGATTTATTAATATAAGAATGTTAATCCTGACTCGAGTGTTTTGTGTTTTTCCCTTTACGCTCGGGTCAGACTGAGTGTACTAGAATTCGAGACTCACCTTTGAAGTTGGAGCTTTGCTTGAAGATCCAGCCATCTATTCTGCTTTCAGTATTTGATGATTCCAGTGATGTATTCTTATTTGTAACTGATGTATCGTATTACTCTTCCGTTGTATCTGGCTTAACTCTGATGTAACCCATATATTTATATAGTAGCTTCATGAACTACTATCTCTTTTATTTCCGCTACACTTATTACTCTGTGTCTGTGTTTTGTGATTATTTATTTACTGTATATGTTCAGTTTTGCCAAATTTAAATTAACAACGCGGTATTTTGAGCAATTCAATTCCAGCATGAGTGTCTACCTATACACTTATAATGGATGCGAATGGTCCAAAATTCCGGGTCGTTACAACATACGCAGACAATACGTTTGAAAACAAATGTATATACAAGCTGCAACAAAAAAATGCAGAAAACCTACAATTACAGACTGTCCACAAATATATTCATGCTTTAAAAATTTATCTGCAGACCAACATATAAACTCATATACTTAAATATATATATATATATATATATATATATATATATATATAAACTAACATATTATACAAATTTATATATTTATAAACGAGCAGATTATTCGAACTTGTATAAACTTATATGTAAACAGACAGACCATCGCAGTCAGGTGTAGGATAGGCGAGGCGGTTATGGGTGGAGTAGCGGGCGAAAGTAAGATGATGGTGGATGCATGAGAGGGCTAGGCGATGTCGGAGGGACAAGGCGGAGGCATGTGTGGAGGGTTATGTACGGATGAGGCTGCTAGGGAAACGGGGAGTTTGGTGCTTGCATGCCCCGATGCAGGCTAGGGGCTACGATGGGATTATGACATGATGGAGGGTGTGGAAGTTGTCGTTGGAGGGATACTAACATGATCAACGAGGTGCTCGGCAGTAGATGCTGGAATGGGTTTGAGCAAAAGGGGTGATGGCTTCGGCTGCTTGCACAAGGAAGGGGACGTTACACGTGGGTTAGGCGCTCGGGTGGTTTGGGAATGGAGATGGGCGGAGGAGTGGTTGCTTCATGGGTAGTGAAGCGAGTTCAGGCATGGCGAGGTAGGACTATTCGTCTTGATGGTGAGGTGGTGAGATGCGACTGCTTGGTCGAGAGAGTGTGGCAGTGGGAAACGAGCATGCGCATGGTTTTTAAAGACAAGCAGGTACTATATATATAACATTATATATATATATATATATATTTCTATAGCTTAGATCAGTATAGAAAGAAGAAAGGAAGGGGAAGAAAGGTGGATCTTGTTTGGAAATGATACGGTGGCAGAAAGAAGACAAGTAGATGACGGTTCAGTAAACAAAATTTTATACGAATGCCTTTATATGCGTTATATATATGTATAATTCAATGAAACCAGAGAGAAGAGAAAACGATCATAAGCAATCAGAACATAAATTTTTGAAATAAGGAATATTGAAAGTCAGGGGATATAAAAAGGCAGTGACCATTTGTTTTTCAACAGGTGGACAAATGGAAGGTCACAGAACACCCTAGAATTTAAAATGGATACCGAGACGATGAACCGTTTCACAGATTTCGCCGCGTATCGGACGTTGAAATGCACAAATGAATATACTGTGGAGATCAGCACGATGAGATGAATGGTACGGTACACAGATATAGGCGAAACGATCATCCTATCAGAAGTCGATATTTTTCTGCCAAAATGCTAGTAAAACGCTAGAATTAAGATAAACGGGGCTAGAGCATTACAAATTTGGTGAAACGAAATACGGCGTCTCACTTAGAAAATAGTTTAAATTTTTATTATATAAAAATATTTAGATTTCGAAAATATTTTATTTTCATCCAATAAACTATTTTAAATTGAAATTGAAAATTACACAACAGAACTAACTTACATATTTTCCAATGAAATCTTGACATTTACTATGTTTAAATAGACGCATCTCAAATATCAAATTTTTATCACAAAATTTAATTCTTTAATTTCAAGAAAAATTCAGTTAATTACGTTATAAAATCATTTAAATTCTCGGGTCGTCACACTCTCCCCCACTCAAAACTTTTCTTCCTAAAAAGGAACGAGATAGTAGAATATAAGCAACATGAAGAAAAGATAGATTTGAAATAAATAGTACTAGGTACCACACTTAATTTCCATTTATTCTATTTAATTCAAAGCTGTTAATTCAAAATTGTTAGTTCAAACTAAATGATTTTCCATTTATTATTATTGTTCTAATTAACTTACCTTTAAACTAACTAACATTCCCATCCAATTCACTTTCCCTTATAATTTAAGTTCATTTTCTTTCAATACAAATTATATTTTATTTAGCCCATTTATTATTCAATTTATTCACTTGACTTAATTTACAACATGAATTAAGTGTGTACACATTTATTATTGTTACTAAATTTTATTTATAAGTTTTCTTAACAATACTTCATTTTAAACATCTTATTACATATATTTTTTATTGTATATTATTCAATTACATTCAAACTCTTTTTCGAGGTGAGTTAATGTTTCAGAATATAATTGAACACTACACAAATTTACTTTTTTTTTCAACATTTCTATCAAGCAAAATTTAGTTTGAACATTTATATTATTTAAATTTCTCTTATATAACTTTCAATTGCATATTTACATAACATTTTTACGTTTTGAATTCAGGTAAATTACATATGTTATAAAACGAACTGCGTATTATACAAATTTAATTTTTTATCCTAGTTTAACTGTTTCAAGTTGTTTAAATTCCATTTCTCATTTAGACACTCCAATTATTTAAAAATTTGACTTCATTTTCAACAATCGAAAATCAATACTTAACACAAAATTTGGGAATCAAATTTCCGGTTTCACTTCAAACCATTTTGGAATAAATATATACGTATATATATGGAAATCAAATATTACTCAAGAAATTCCAATCAAATCTATCTTCAAAAAAAAAGTGTAGCAAAACTAGTAAGCGGTCTCTCCACTTGGAGACTCGAAAATGAACGTTGATGATGCTGCTGTCATCACCGAAATTATTTTCCAACGACAAAATATGAGAGTACTGACTTACTTCATTTAAAATTCTTTGAAAACAGTTTCCATTCGAAAATACTTTCAAATTATATACATTTTTTCAAAACTTTGGAAACCAAATTTTTGAAAAGTACCAAAAATTAAATTCTCAAATCCATAATTTAAATTCATTTCATTTGCAAATCAAATTTATAAACCATGTTTATAAAATTTCAACTTCTTATAACATACAACAATAGTTAATGGTTGACAAAACAATAAATGATAATCTAGTATTATCATTTCTAATAACCAATCCATTTAATTATCTAATTTTAGAAAATTATACTTATATATATGAAATATAATTATACAAAAATTTTATTTACCAATTTAGAAAACAATATTGTGTCAGTTTGCTCTGTTCAAGTGTTTGGGAATTCATATCGATAGCGTGGGCCAGACGAATCGATCGAAACCCCAAATCAAACTTAACAACTCAAACAACAAAATATAAAACATTTTTATATCAATTACAAATACACTCCCTCACACGATAATTCAAGAATGGATCTTAAAACAAGGATAGAAATTCAAATTTAGAGGGACCTAATCAAAGAAAATTCTAACTAAGATAGTGTAACATCCCGGTATTTTCAACCATTCGCATCCACACATGTCGGACTTGAATTGCTCAAAATATCAGATTGTTAATTTATATTTGGCAAAACTCAGCATATACAGTAAATAAAATAATCACAGAATCACAGACACAGAGTATTATAACAGAATGCAGCGGAAACAAGAGAATAGTAGTTCATGAAGCTACCATTTATATATAATAGAGTAAAACAAAATACAATAGAAGTCACGAATACACGGGAGTCTCAATACAATAATCAAATATGAATACATCACTGGGATCAACTGAATATCTAAAAGCTGAATCGATAGTTGGATCTCCAAAAGAAGCTCCAACTCCAAATGTGAGTCTCAAATGTTGTGACACTCAGTCTGACCCGAGCATAAAGCCAAACACAAAACACTCGAGTCAGGATTAACATTCTTATATCAATAAATCCAACTAAAGTCAAATATCAACCAAAATACAAGTAACTTAAAGGATGTTTGGGATAACCATCCTCTAAGGATCCGTGGAACTATCTACAATGTAGAAATATACGCAATTAACAACCAAACGTCATTATAACACCATGGTCATTTCAAATTAATTTATACTTCAAAACCAAAATATCATTTCCATTTCAAATATATATATCCAAATTATAGCACTTTCAAAACTAAATTGATAATTTGTATAAATCTTATTTTAACTTAATTATTATTTAGTTTTGAAATATTCACTCAATAAATCCATTATCATTTAAATAACCTTAAATTACATTAAACTAAATATTTCCTTCGATTTATTTAAAACTTGAAATATCCATTTAATCATTTTAAACCAAAATCAATATTTTAAGCCATATATTTCTTCCCAAATCCATAAAAATCATTTTCAAAATATTTATATATATAGACCAACGGTGTTTGTATATAGTTTTCGATCCTATCGTCAAGTGATATGGATATTTATCATTTCAATACTGAAGTGACCCTCTACTTATTCAATTATTTTTAATGAATTTTCTGTTGAGTTTTTTTCCATATATATATATACCTATATATATATACTTCAATGGATCACTTCCCTTTAATCATTTTTCCCCAGGATTCCTTATTTTACCAATATAAAAATATCAGTATATAAAATCAGATTAGATCATTTATATATATGAAGATATATAGATGACTCTTTGCCTATCAGAATAATTGAAGTTGGCAAAGTAATTTAATCACACCTTATTTCTCATATTTCAGAGCTTTTGGTGTCACATAGCCCTTCTTTTCTTGATTTTCTTACTTAAAACTCAGGCTTGATTATAAGATCAAGTAATAACATTTTTCTTATTTTTCTTGCTTTTCTTCTCAGTTGTTTAATTCCTGGATTTAAAGCCATATATATTTAGATTCTGGGATTTTGTAATTTGATACTTATTGTTCCATTTAGGCAGGGTATAAATGCAACACACATACTGCACTAAGACTTAGCACATATTTGGAGACAAAATGATTTAAGCTAAGTTACAAACTAAATTAATACAAATTCTC
Source organism: Allium fistulosum (assembly GCA_030737815.1). Classification (NCBI taxonomy): domain Eukaryota; kingdom Viridiplantae; phylum Streptophyta; class Magnoliopsida; order Asparagales; family Amaryllidaceae; genus Allium; species Allium fistulosum. Next base: position 941,810,362 of record CM060905.1, on the reverse strand, counting down.
AGGTGAACTCATTTGGTAAAACAACTAATGTTCTTTTAATATTAAATGGTAGTATCTAAGGTGTTGTTAAGTGATGAACATGCCTATTGCAAACAGAACTACTAGTTATTTAATCAACCTCAAGTTAGTCATGACCAAATGCATCCAGACTTGAGTCATGCACCTAAATAGTGAGATATGTTGAACATAGTGCTGTGAGAACTACAAGTAATATAAAAATGCATATGGATCTACTTCACAAATCAATGCAAGCTTCTACTGTAATTTAAATGCCTAAACTAAGAATTAGGTGTTTCATTTTCAGGCTTGACATATACTTATATCAATTATAAGCCATGATCATGCATTTTTGATTAACTCAGTTTTGGTTCAAATCAGACTTTAGAAGATTTACTGAATGTCTATATTCCTTTCTTTCTATAATTATTTCTACTTTGCCTTTTTGAAAAACTAATCAGACATTGTCAAGGGAGACATGGTCACATATCAAATTATATGACATGATCCCCTACATCATACTTCACCAAAGATTATCCAGATCAGTCATTTAAAACAAAAACCAATAAACACATATATGTAATACAAAAGCTTCTACATATTCTTTACTCAGAAAGATAAGCACATATCAATCCAGAAAATACTTAAACATAATGAAGTTTTGCTTAGCCTAATTATTAAAATATTTCTGCCAAATTCCTTAAGCATTCTAAATGCAAGTAGGTCTTCAAGTATCCATGCTAACAAGTTTCTTATGCTTCCTTTCCTACAGCAACATCTAGAGCTGCCTCAATAAAAATGAGACACCCCAAATGTTACAAAGCAACAAATAGGGTCAGAAATTAATTTCTGGTATGAGTGAAATCGCATGTTAAACATTTTGTAAATTCTTAATGCTACAGAGAAAACATATCAGTTTAATGAGAACTAATTCATACTAAAATCTGAATATTGGTAAACTTGTCTATCAATCACACACTCAAACAACCATGCATTCATTCCATCCAGATTTTCATATACATACTCCTATGAAATTATTTCCAATTCCATAGCCTGACTGATCAATCTCATTTCATTTCTTTTTACATATTGTGTTTGGTCTAACTCCTTGCCATTGAACTCTATGTGTGCATTGAAAAGGGGCTCAGTTCTGTTATCCCTTTTCACAGAGGCCTACCGAACTTTAGCAAGTCATGCACATACCCATCATCCTCCTGATGATGAGCAGATCAAGGCACCATTCCTAAATTATTTTTATAATTTAGAGACCATATTTATTTATCTTTTGAGAATTTTATTATCTCTTGAAATGCTTTGCATTCTTTTCCTTTTCTCTCATGGGTCAATAGTTAAGAAACTCCATCAGAGGTTTTAAATTAGACATAACAAGCTTTTCATGCAAAAATACTAAATCCCATCCCAAGGTTAATTTATTCAAATCATATTTCTAAAACTTTCATACATATATATCTACAAGAAGTTTTCCTATATCTCACATAAATCTGATGAAGCCATATCCCATTTATTCACTTTTATTGAGAACATAGGACATGATTTTCTTTAAGAAAAACCCATAAAACATATTAACTTATAGTAGGAACAACTCATCACCTATACATGATACTGCATTGTTCATACCATTTTAATATAGACTAGGCATAAGCATAAATCTCATTATTCATACTGCCTGCTATTTTTCTTTGATATCCCATTTCTCAGTAAAACATTCAGTTTATTTCTCACATAAAACTGGATCATTAAATCCACTTCTATGATCTGAATACATGTTTGATTACTTATATTTTAAAACAAAAGACTGAAACAATCTTAATAAACCAAGACAGATCAAAACTCCAACCAAAAGTTCAATCAAAATATCACCCATAATTAGTATGCATTTATTCAGAGAATAAAATCAAACTGAAAATCATAATAAATTTTATACATGAAAATAACTTGGTTGCCCTTAACATGGGTCTTAGTGCCATAAATCTCAAAGTGATTACCACTCACCTTCCTTTGCTTCTCTCCGGGAGTGCTCAGGTCTGAAGGCAATGTGAGTTTATTTTATTTTAATTTTTTTTCTCCCCTTGGACAACTGTTGTTCCTCCCCTGATTTAAATCACTCTGTTAGGGTTTAAATGGAGGAAAAACCCATTCTATCCTTACCTTGCTCAGGGATTAATGTATGCATTTTTATGGCTATAAGTGCCATTTTCTCTTGGTTTCTATTTTTAGTAAAACAGTTGCCTCATTATTTTTCTATGCACATGCTATTTGCATGATTTCCTTGCACATCATTTTTATGTGACTCAGCCCTATATTTCTTTTTCTCATTTCTTTTGTAAGCTTGATTTTTAGCTAACAATTTTTTATCATCTATCCTGATTCATTTAAAAAAAATACATTCATACCTATAAATATTACTTGACTAGTTGGTATGCATTTCAATTATTAAAAGAAATTATTTTACTACCCAAATACTTTTCTGGCCATATAAATTTATAGTTTTCATGAGATATGTGTATTTAAAACTCATTCATACCTTAGTTAAATTTTTTTCCTTCTCATTATTTGTCGAAATATTTATTCCTTTTTGATATTCATTTTCAAATCATTTTATTCTTCAATTATTTTCTATTAACCAATTTTATTATATTATATATTTTTTTCATTTCAGCATTATTTTTATCTCAAAAATTTTGGGTCTCCACATACTCTCCTCCTAAAAGGAATTGTGTCCCACAATTATAAATATATTTTTCTTTTCCTCTGTGCAAGAGTTTTAATCTTTATCTAAGCAATTTAAAAACTTATGCATCCAGGACTATACAAATATATATATGTTTAAATAGTACTCAAATTTATTATAGTTTCAGGCATACCTTTACGCAGAGAATAGATTAGGATATTTATCCTTCATCCTATCTTCAGCCTCCCAAGTGCAATCATTTCCATCTAGACTCCATTGTATTTTAACCAACTTAATTATTTTGTTTCTTAATTTCTTCTCCTCTCTAGCCACTATGCCTACTGGTTCCTTCTTATAAACTAGGTTTCTTGAATTTCAACATGTGTAGGGGATTCAAGAAACGTTTCCTTGTTATGCACCCACTTTCTTAATTGAGATACATGAAATACATCATGTATGTTGCTCAATTCCTCTGGCAACTTCGATTTATAAGCCAAAGTTCCTATTCTCTGAACAATTTCATATGGGCCTATATACCTTGGTGATAGCTTTCTAGCTTTGCCAAACCTTAGTATTTTCCTCATGGGTGAAACTTTGAGAAATACATGATCCCCCACTTCAAACTCTACTGGCCTCCTTCTTTTGTCTGCATATGCTTTCTGTCTTTCTTGTGCCACACTCATTCTTTGCCTCACTAATTCAACTCTTGCAGAGGTTTCCTTCACATGTTCTGGTCCAAGCAATACTCTTTCACCTACCTCCATCCAACATGCAGGAGATAAGCAAGGCCTTCCATACAGAGCCTCAAATGGAGCCATACCTATGGTGGACTGGTAGTTGTTATTATAAGCAAACTAAGCTAAATAAAGATGATCTTCCCAGTTGCCACCAAAATCAAGTATGCACGCTCTAAGTAAGTCTTCTAAAACTTTATTAACAATTTCAGTTTGCCCATCTGTTTGTGGGTGGTAGGCTGTGCTTAGGCTTAGTTCTGTTCCCATGGCTTCTTGAAAGCTACTCCAAAATCTTGAGGTAAATAAAGTGTCTCTGTCACTAATGATAGTCTTAGGAATAGCATGTAATCTCACTATCTCTTTTACAAATAATTGAGCTAGCTTATGAGCATTTCTGTTTGAACTTATAGGGATGAAGTGTGCTGTTTTTGTGAGCCTATCAACCACTACCCAAATACTATCATTGCCTCTTCTTGTTCTTGGCAAACCATCCACAAAATCCATTGAAATGCTTTCCCACTTCCAGGTAATCACTTCCAAAGGCTGCAGTAAACCTGAGGGTCTTTGATAATCTGCCTTAACTTGTTGGCATGTTAAACAATTTGCCACATATTTTGCCACTGCTCCTTTCATCCCTGGCCACCAGTAATTTCTCTTGAGATCATGGTACATTTTTATACCACCTGGGTGTATTGTATATTTTGTTTTGTGATGTTCATCCATAACTTCTTGCTTCAATTCCTCCATATTTGGTATGCAGAGTTTCCCCTTTTTCCTTAAGTAACCTTTTTCACCTACTTCATAATCTTCCACTGTCATGCCTTGTGACATCATATCTTTCTTCTCCTTTAAATCTGTGTCTTGATCCTACATTTGTCCTATTTTATCAACCAGAGTTGACCTTAAAGAAATGAGGCTTAGTTTTCCATATTCAGTCATATCACTGTCTGCTTTATCTGATACCCCCATTCCTTCTTTTACTTCTACTTCACTAAGGATTGTCAAATCCTTGAATTCAGTCATCATTAAGTTTGCCAATTTTGCTTGATGCCTACTCAATGCATCTGCCACTTTGTTAGCTTTTCCAGGGGTATATAATATATCAAGATCATAGGCAGCTAGAAATTCCACCCACCTATGCTGCCTCATGTTCAAGTCCTTTTGAGAAAATAAATATTTAAGTGACTTATGATCTGTAAACAATTCAAACTTAGCACCTAATAAATAGTGTCTCCATAGTTTCAATGCATATACTATAGCAGCTAGTTCTAAATCATGTGTAGCATACCTAGTTTCATTTGGCTTGAGTTGCCTTGATGCATATGCTATGACTTTACCATGTTGCATGAGCACTGCCCTTAATCCAGATCCACTAGCATCTGTATAAACCACTAACCCTTCATTACCCTTTGGCACTTGCAAAACTGGAGCTTCCACCAGTGCTTTCTTTAGTGATGAAAAAGCTTGTTCACACTTCTCTGTCCACACATAGGGTTGCTCCTTTTTAGTTAACTTGGTCAATGGGATAGCTATTCTTGCAAAGTCTATTATAAACCTTCTATAGTAGCCTGCCATTCCCAAAAATGATCTCACCTCAGTCACTGATTTGGGTCTACCCCATGACTGCACTGCTATCACCTTAGTTGGATCTACACTAACTCCTTGTTGTGATACAATGTGCCCCAAAAACTTTACTTCATTTTGCAAAAATGTACATTTAGAGAATTTGGCCTTTAAATCATGTGTCCTCAGTCTAGACAAAACCAGATGCAAGTGTTTTGCATGATCCTCCTCTGATTTTGAAAACACTAATATGTCATCAATAAAAACAACCACAAATTTGTCTAGAAAGTCTCTAAATGTCCTATTCATTAAATCTACAAAATAGGATGGTGCATTTGTCAATCCAAAAGGCATTACAAAGAATTCATATAAGCCATACCTTGTATTGAAAGCAGTGTATTTAATACTCTCCTCTTCAACCTTCATTTGGTGAAATCCAGAGGCTAAGTCTAGTCTTGAGAAAATCCTTGCTCCATTCAATTGATCGAATAGATCATCAATTCTGGGGAGTGGGTATTTGTTCTTGATGGTGACTTTATTTAGTTCTCTATAATCAATACACATTCTTAGTGTACCATCATGCTTTTTCACAAATACAACTGGAGAACCCCAGTTTGAACTACTAGGCCTTATGAAGCCTTTTTGCTCTAATTCTTCCAACTGTTGCTTTAATTCTACTAATTCCTTTGGACCCATTCTGGTAGGCTTTTTGATGATAGGACTTGATCCTGGGATCAGCCTTATTTGAAATTCCACTGGTCTATTTTTTGGAATTCCTACAACTTCCCCAAAAACATCTGGATATTCATTCACTACTTTTTGGTCTTCTAAGGTCAATTCCTCTTCAGTCATACTCCATATTTGATTAAGGCAATTTTTTTTGGCTATTTCACTCATGACTATGATATTTTTACCATTTTCTGTTTTCAAGGAAATTGTAAAATTTTCTAAATTCAAAATTGCTTTGAATTTACTCAACCAATCTACTCCTAGAATAATTCCTATTCCAGGATATTTCAACACAAACAAGTCAGATTTAAACATATTTCCTCCTATGTTTAATTCTACTCCCAAACATTTTAATCCTAGCAAACAAGAGCTACCTAGTGGGCTTTGAATAAACAAGGGTTTTTCAACAGTATTGTATGTGAGAGCTAATTTATCCACTATGTCTTGTGATATCAGAGAATGTGTAGCTCCAGTGTCATATATAACTGTGATTGGGTAATTTTTTATTAGAAGTATACCTTCCAATTGTCTAAAGTTTCCCACTGCATTTGCCTTTGCCTTGGCTTCCAATGCTCCTACCCTTGCCCCTTTCTTGAATTCTGGGCAGTTCCTCTTAATGTGACCTTCTTTCCCACAGTTGTAGCAGCTGAATGGTGCTTTCTTAGCTGCTTGACACATATTGCTCATGTGCCCTTCCTTGCCACAATTGTAGCAGGTAACCTTCTTCTTAACCTCCCTAGTGGCTGCTCCTTCAACTTTCTTGTCTACATTCTTCTTGTCATAAGGATGTGCTCTATTCTTCCCTTTCTTTTGATTGTTACTTCTCATGTTTCTAAACTATTCCCTTGCATTGTCATGTTGTTCAAAAGAAAGAGTAAGATCTATGACTTGATCAAATGTTCTGTCTTTATATGGTAGCATTGCTCTACTCAAACCAGCATTGAGTCCCTGGATGAACCTTGAATTCTTTGATTCTTCATTCCCTATGAGCATAGTTCCATACTTGGACAAACTCTCAAATTTTTGAGTGTATTCAGTCACACTCATTGGTCCTTGCCTCAATCTTATAAATTCCTCAAGCAATGATGCCTTAGCTGTTGCTGGAACAAACCTTGCCTCAAGCATCTCCTTGAATTGATTCCATGTTATCTCACCTTCTGGCCTTCCTGTGATAATTACTTCCCACCAAACTAGTGCTGCTCCTTTGAGGCTTCTTGAAGCTATCTGCCTTTTCCTTTGATCATTAATTTGCATGTCTGCAAATATTCTTTCTAAAGTTCTCAACCATGTCTGCACACCCATAACCCCTTCAGTGCCTTCAAAGTCCTTGCCTCCTAGGTTTGAGAATGTCTTCAATAGCTTAGCTAATTCCTCATGAGGAATCTCTTCCTTGTGCACTGCACCTTCTCTAAAGGCCCTCACCAAATCTTGCAAATTAACCATTGGTGTTGTATTGGAGGGTCCTGCTCCATGACTTGGTGGTCTTCCTACCATGATTTGCTATACAATTTTTTACATAATTAGTTATTTTAATTTGTAACTTAATTATTTCAGTAACCTCATTTATACTGAAAATAGTGTGATGTATTTAGTCCTTAAGATTTTTTTTCTGATAAGAAAATCTGATCTTTATTTCTGTTATGTTTAATAACATAGCTCTGATACCAACTGAAGTGACCCTCTACTTATTCAATTATTTTTAATGAATTTTCTGTTGAGTTTTTTTTTCCATATATATATACCTATATATATATATTTCAATGGATCACTTCCCTTTAATCATTTTTCCCCAGGATTCCTTATTTTACCAATATAAAAATATCAGTATATAAAATCAGATTAGATCATTTATATATATGAAGATATATAGATGACTCTTTGCCTATCAGAGTAATTGAAGTTGGCAAAGGAATTTAATCACACCTTATTTCTCATATTTCAGAGTTTTTGGTGTCACATAGCCCTTCTTTTCTTGATTTTCTTACTTAAAACTCAGGCTTGATTATAAGGTCAAGTAATAACATTTTTCTTATTTTTCTTGCTTTTCTTCTCAGTTGTTTAATTCCTGGATTTAAAGCCATATATATTTAGATTCTAGGATTTTGTAATTTGATACTTATTGTTCCATTTAGGCAGGGTATAAATGCAACACACATACTGCACTAAGACTTAGCACATATTTGGAGACAAAATGATTTAAGCTAAGTTACAAACTAAATTAATACAAATTCTCAGGTGAACTCATTTGGTAAAACAACTAATGTTCTTTTAATATTAAATGGTAGTATCTAAGGTGTTGTTAAGTTATGAACATGGCTATTGCAAACAGAACTACTAGTTATTTAATCAGCCTCAAGTTAGTCATGACCAAATGCATCCAGACTTGAGTCATGCACCTAAATAGTGAGATATGTTGAACATAGTGCTGTGAGAACTACAAGTAATATAAAAATGCATATGGATCTACTTCATAAATCAATGCAAGCTTCTACTGTAATTTAAATGCCTAAACTAAGAATTAGGGGTTTCATTTTCAGGCTTGACATATACTTATATCAATTATAAGCCATGATCATGCATTTCTGATTAACTCAGTTTTGGTTCAACTCAGACTTTAGAAGATTTACTGAATGTCTATATTCCTTTCTTTCTATAATTATTTCTACTTTGCCTTTTTGAAAAACTAATCAGACATTGTCAAGGGAGACATGGTCACATATCAAATTATATGACATGATCCCCTACATCATACTTCACCAGAGATTATCCAGATCAGTCATTTAAAACAGAAACCAATAAACACATATATGTAATACAAAAGCTTCTACATATTCTTTACTCAGAAAGATAAGCACATATCAATCCAGAAAATACTTAAACATGATGAAGTTTTGCTTAGCCTAATTATTACAATATTTCTGCCAAATTCCTTAAGCATTCTAAATGCAAGTAGGTCTTCAAGTATCCATGCTAACAAGTTTCTTATGCTTCCTTTCCTACAGCAACATCTAGAGCTGCCTCAATAAAAATGAGACACCCGAAATGTTACAAAGCAACAAATAGGGTCAGAAATTAATTTCTGGTATGAGTGAAATCACATGTTAAACATTTTGTAAATTCTTAATGCTACAGAGAAAACATATCAGTTTAATGAGAACTAATTCATACTAAAATCTGAATATTGGTAAACTTGTCTATCAATCATACACTCAAACAACCATGCATTCATTCCATCCAGATTTTCATATACATACTCCTATGAAATTATTTCCAATTCCATAGCCTGACTGATCAATCTCATTTCATTTCTTTTTACATATTGTGTTTGGTCTAACTCCTTGCCATTGAACTCTATGTGTGCATTGAAAAGGGGCTCAGTTCTGTTATCCCTTTTCATAGAGGCCTACAGGACTTTAGCAAGTCATGCACATACCCATCATCCTCCTGATGATGAGCAGATCAAGGCACCATTCTTAAATTATTTTTATAATTTAGAGACCATATTTATTTATCTTCTGAGAATTTTATTATCTCTTGAAATGCTTTGCATTCTTTTCCTTTTCTCTCATGGGTCAATAGTTAAGAAACTCCATCAGGGGTTTTAAATTAGACATAACAAGCTTTTCATGCAAAAATACTAAATCCCATCCCAAGGTTAATTTATTCAAATCATATTTCTAAAACTTTCATACATATATATCTACAAGAAGTTTTCCTATATCTCATATAAATCTGATGAAGCCATATCCCATTTATTCACTTTTATTGAGAACATAGGACATGATTTTTCTTTAAGAAAAACCCATAAAACATATTAACTTATAGTAGGAACAACTCATCACCTATACATGATACTGCATTGTTCATACCATTTTAATATAGACTAGGCATAAGCATAAATCTCATTATTCATACTGCCTGCTATTTTTCTTTGATATCCCATTTCTCAGTAAAACATTCAGTTTATTTCTCACATAAAACTGGATCATTAAATCCACTTCTATGATCTGAATACATGTTTGATTACTTATATTTTAAAACAAAAGACTGAAACAATCTTAACAAACCAAGACATATCAAAACTCCAACCAAAAGTTCAATCAAAATATCACCCATAATTAGTATGCATTTATTCAGAGAATAAAATCAAACTGAAAATCATAATAAATTTTATACATGAAAATAACTTGGCTGCCCTTAACATGGGTCTTAGTGCCATAAATCTCAAAGTGATTACCACTCACCTTCCTTTGCTTCTCTCCGGGAGTGCTCAGGTCTGAAGGCAATGTGAGTTTATTTTATTTTAATTTTCTTTTTTTTTTGTTTTCTCCCTCTGGACAACTGTTGTTCCTCCCTTGATTTAAATCACTCTGTTAGGGTTTAAATGGAGGAAAAACCCATTCTATCCTTACCTTGCTCAGGGATTAATGTATGCATTTTTATGGCTATAAGTGCCATTTTCTCTTGGTTTCTATTTTCAGTAAAACAGTTGCCTCATTATTTTTCTGTGCACATGCTATTTGCATGATTTCCTTGCACATCATTTTTATGTGACTCAGCCCTATATTTCTTTTTCTCATTTCTTTTGTAAGCTTGATTTTTAGCTAACAAATTTTTATCATCTATCCTGATTCATTTATACATTCATACCTATAAATATTACTTGACTAGTTGGTATGCGTTTCAATTATTAAAAGAAATTATTTTACTACCCAAATACTTTTCTGGCCATATAAATTTATAGTTTTCATGAGATATGTGTATTTAAAACTCATTCATACCTTAGTTAAAAAAATTTTCCTTCTCATTATTTGTCGAAATATTTATTCCCTTTTGATATTCATTTTCAAATCATTTTATTCTTCAATTATTTTCTATTAACCAATTTTATTATATTATATATTTTTTTCATTTCAGCATTATTTTTATCTCAAAAATTTTGGGTCTCCACAAATACGTAATTTAATTTATATAGGGGTATATATCATTTCAACCAGCAATCCCAAATTCAATGCAATGAAAATCGCTTGGGTTTATCATTTCAACCCATAACGATTTCCTCCTATTCTACAGATCGTTCGGGTATGTATCATTTCAACCCATAGGGATTTCTATACTAACAGGGAATTTGCAGAGTGATAACAGATATCATAATAATATAACAGACATATATCATCTATATAAATAACATATAATGGTGTCATATGTCAAAGGTGAACAGATACATATAATAGCATATATAAAGCAATGTAACTAACTAACAACAGCATATTTCAATTGTCATTTCAATTGAAATCAAATTTAATAAATATAAGAACGTTAATCGTGAGTGATTGCTCACCTTTCGAGGCTAGAGGAGTTTGACACAGAACAAACTACGAATTCAAGCACGAATTCCAAAGCCGGGCAAGAATGGCACGAATTCGATAGAGCTGATAACGGGAATTGATGAAATAAATCAGAATATTCTTGATATAGACTGAAATGAATATATATATATATATTATATAATATTATTATTTTTCTTAAAACCAAAATCAATTAAAAATACATATTTAAAATTCTATCTATACCTATATATGTATTTTAGACAACAAATAATATATATACCCATATATATATATTATAAACATACATGCTTTTATTATGAAATAAACCCAACTCAACCTTTTTGTAAAGCAAACTTACACAGGTGTACCAACGCAAAATGAAAAATATATATATGTATGACCAACATATACTTAGATATATATAACTGAAATATCATACATATATAAACTGACACAGTTAAAATAATTATAAATATATATACACTATCAGATTAGAAAATTATTTTCCAAACTGCAAACTACTGAAAGGAAAACTACATATATTTAATATCCACCTATATATAGATATATTCAACTAATTAATATAAACTAACATGCATATGAGATTTAATAAAATGCAAGATACTTATATGCAGATCTATACAAAATGTCCAGATCAAAATACCCATTTATAATGCATACATTAAAACCTATATACATATATAGAAATCTGAATATCCATATATTTTGAAAACAAAAATCAAAACAGAGCCATTTACATATTGTTCTGAATTTTTATATTTATCTGCAAGCTGCACTACAACTTAATATATATATATACACACAATAGATCTTAGAGTATATACTTCATGTAAACAAACAAAGCCCATACACATAACCCATATATAACTAACTAATTATAAATATCTTATATAACCATATGTATGCTAACATATTTGTGCAGACTCGATAGATCTTTTAAAAACCGTGACATTTAAAAACTAATATTCTATGTATATAAACTAGTACGTACATAAGCAACTTTATATATAAACATAAAATATATATATACAAAATGAAATGGATACTTCAAATTAAAATATAACTCAATATATATAAAAGAGAAACTGCAGCAAACTATTGTTTTTAAAACTATATATATATATTCCTTTATTCATAATACACTATACTGTGACATATATACATATATAAGTATCAACTTCCTTATATATTTCAAGATCATTACCGAATTTAACACATTATTTAAACGTATGTATTATATTATAATTACAGTACATTAAATCACTTCTTAAAACTATTATATTATATTGAAACTATTACCAAAACCCATTTTAAAAGATCTAAACACAACTATACAATACTGTATACTCATGCAGACAGAAAGTATAAGTTTGGATGTAAAATTTATATACAATATATATATTCATATAAAGCAAAGAGCTGTTGAAAGAAGAATGTATAAAATACCATAATTATTCGTATAACACATAACTATATATTATATAACTAAAGAATATAAATACTCACAGATAATATAACATAATATATAAACATACCATACGAAAAATGGCTCAAGTTGCTGATGGATGGTCACTTGATGGTGAGAGGAAGCGGGATGCGAGTCTGGTGAAGGTCAGGATAGAGGGTGAGGCGTTTTGCTATGAAGTGGAGAGGACTTGTGGCTGAGGCTTGGAAGAGGACGACCAAGCACGAGGTAGAGATAGAGGCTTGCAAAAGTTTTCAGAAAAATTCAACTTCCATATATATTTAAGTGAACAGGTGGAAATGCAACATGTAGTGGTTTTTGAGAAATGAAGGGCCTGTGAAAAAAATATAATATACAAATGGATGTGAGTTAGAATAAATGAACGTAACTCAATATATTTACTGAGATGAAGTTCAAAAGCATACATATAAATGTAACGTGTTCAAAAGTTTATGAAGATAACAGCCTTCAGCCAATAAGACAACACATATATTTGTTTCAAGCAAGAACCAAATGAGTCGAAAAACAAATGAAATGGCAACCGACAATGAATATAAGCGATGGAAATGTTTGACCAGTCATACATTGATTTCCTAAATAATAAAAGGAAACGACCGTTAGGTTATACAGTGGAATGTGAAAAGACAAAAGGAAACCAAAAGGCATGAAATGGATACCGATACGGTTACCGTTTTCCGCAAATTCCATTGCGTACTAGACTCCGGAATACACAGATGAATATACTACGGAGATCAGCACGAAGAGACGATCAAAATGGTACCCAGATATCAGTGGTACAATCATCGTATCGAAAGTCGATAATCGGTACCGAAAATGCTGCTAATCTTCCAGAAATAAGGTAAACGGAGCAAAGCATTCCAAATTTGGAGAAACAAAATATGACGTCTCACTTAGAAGATGATTTACAAATTTTCTATATAAAAATATTCAGGTTTGGAAAACATTTTATTATCATCAAATATCAACCGGTTTGAAATGAAATAAAATTACACAAGAAAATTTACTTTCATATTTTCTGATGAAAATTTACCAGTTGTTATGTTTAAACAGACGTATTCCAAATATTAAATTTTCATTTAATTACGTTATAAAACTATTAAAATTTCCGGGTTGTTACACTAACACTGCTATACGTTGCTATCTCGTATGGAAAAATCTAAACGGAGATAGAAACGTCCGAATTACACGAAACGGATTACGCAGTCTTATTCAGAGTGTTCTAAATAAATTTTCTCATGTTGACATATTTAGGTTTCAGAACACTTTTAAATTCAACTGTTATTAACCGATTTAAACTGAATTTCTAGCAACTGATAGAACATCTATATTATTCAACGAATATTTGCCATTTGCTATGTCTAGATGGACGCATAGCAAATATCAATTTTCCATCATAAAATTCTACTGTTTGTTTTAAATGGTAGATTTCAGTTTATTATATTCAATAAAATTCACCTTTATTTAATTCCAAAATAAAGTATATTTCAAATTAATATAATTGAATATTCATTGGTTTATAATTTCTAGTTCCTTAATTAAAATGCTAATATTAACTAATGTTGTATTAAATTCTCAATTTTCTCCATTTCTGAATCATTTAACTAATTAAGTCTTATTAAATTGAAATTTATATTTCTTTCCTTTTATGTAAAATCCAATTATACTAAATTTTATTAACAAATTAATTTGAATAGGTTGATATGTAAGATGAGCAAAACCCAAGACTAAAGTTTAAATAAGTTTGAATACATAATTATACATTTATTGTTCACAAATAGATTTGAAGTTAATTTACAATTAAAACCCAATTCCAGTTAATCATAAATCTATTTCATGCTTTACACAATATTAAATCTATCAAATTTAACTTTTATTAAACCATACGCTTGAAATTGCATAAAATAGTTGTCACTTTATTAAATCAAAATTAGATGTTATAATTCAAAGTAAATTTTATTTAAAATCATAAATTTTAAATTTCTTACTGTATTAAATTCTAAAATTTGAATTTTTATCTTTTACGAAAAATACGGGTCGTTACAGTCTCCCCCACTCAAAACATTTCATCCTCGAAAAGGAACGAAGATAGGAGAAAAAGGTAAAGCAGAATAGATAAAGCCGAGCAGAAAAGGTAGATTCAAAAGAATAGTATCAGGCATGCATAATTAATTTAAAACCATAAAATTTCAATTTCAAATGTTAATACAAAATTTCTTTGTTGAACATACTTTTATATCGAAACAAATTTTTCCTTCGAAAATACTTTTATAACTCGATGTCTCAACAAGTTTATCCTCATTCTTGCAGACTTTGACTATGCGTTGATCAGGCGCAAAGCTAGAATTCTCCAAGTGCTTATTAGACTTGTTTCAACACCCACTGAAAATACTGGAAAAACCTTCAAAACCGATATGGAAAGTACAATCCAAACAAATCAATCGAACCGAATCATGGATCGCAGATACACAATGGTTATGCCAGGTCCCCCAGGAAACATCCGTACCTGTAAGCCGTCACGGCCTTGCGAATTTCGCCATGATAACCAAAAACCTGTAGACCGCAGATACACAATGGTTATGCTTGGATCCCCCAGGAAACATCCGTACCCTTTAAGCAATCTCTGCCTTGCGGATTACGCTACTAACACGACCATATATTGTAGATACACAATGGTTACGCCTGAATCCCCTAGGAAACATCCGTACCTGTAGGCCGTCACGGCCCTGCGAATTACGCTATGCAGTCGAGTTCGTAAGACCATAGGTAACGCCACGGAATTCGAAGGACACTCGAGTATCATACCCAGAATACCTAAATTAGAGAGAATAATATCGATAGAATGAATCCTAAATGTGGCCACAAATAGAATATCAAGCAGAAGGCACTTTCCATATCTTTACTTCGAAAATATGTATCATATAGTACCTTTTCAAATCAATTTCAAATATCATACTTATATAAATTCCATTATATATAAGATTTCATTTTCAAATTGAATACTTTCCAAAATCAAAAGTATATCAAATCACACTTATATAGACTTCGATTATATAAGATTTCGCTTTTTAAATTGAGTACCTTTCCAAATCAATAGTTTTCGAATCAACTTCATACTTATACAAATCAATTTTATATAAGTCGATAACTGCCCAATCAAGTATTTAGTAAAACAAGGTTCTCAATTTCAATTCGTTTCAATATCAGTTCAGTTTCAAAATCATATACGATTTCACCAAATTATTTCTTCCAAATTAAATATCTTTAGTTTCAAAGTTTCCAAATAACAGGTTTAGAAAATAATCCAAGTTTCGAAATCAACATAATTTAGGTCAAATGAATTCATTTCCAAAATCATCATATAAATACTGGATTTTCAATTCCAATCTATTTTTCGAAACCAAATATTTTCCTAAAAATCAATTATACCCAAAATGATTACCAAGTTTATAACCATCACTTTAAAACCTTTATACTATTTATTTCAATTTGCAAGATCAAATTTACCCTTTTGAAAATTATTATTATTATTATATATATATATAGTTTTATAAAAGATGTTACTAAGTTAAAAACATTTAAAACTAAATTTTATTCAAAACATTTCAAAACTAAATTTCATATTAGTGTAATTCAAAATAGTTTTATTCATTTACTTAACAAAACAATTTCAAACTTATTTAAATCATATTACTTCGTACTTAAACATACAAAACTAAACTTATATACTTTATCAAATAATTTATACCTTTCGAAATTCCTTAGCTTTGGAAATTAAACCTTGATTTGGAAGTGTTCGAACATTCAAAATAGTCAGAGAAATCAAATTTTCAATCCAAGAGTTGGAAATCAGCAACTAATCAGTAAATCAATTTCAAAAGATAGGGTTGTTGATGCAGCGCAGAATGTTAAAGGCATAGGTCGCTCACGACCTAAGGAGTTTGTAGGTCGCTCACGACCTAAGGAGTTAGAGGAGGAAGCGAGTGATGCTGGGAAGAGTGGTCTAACGACCTATGATAAGTCGATAAGCAAGCTAAAGAGTGGTACAGCCCAAATTGGTGAAGTGTTAGGTCGCATACGACCTAACAAGGCCTTTAGGTCGCTCCAATGACCTAACGAGATACTGGAACGACCTAACATGTTGTTAACTCGTGTACGACTTAGCGAGTGGGAAAATAGAGCGCTGGAACGAGCTAAGAGGGTGCTACGACCTAACAAGTCACGACCTATGATAGGTCGCAGGAAGACGTTACGACCTAAGTTAGGTCGCAAGGAGTTAGGTCGCGGAGTTTTGATTCGACCTATACTAGGTCGCAAGAAAAGGTCACGACCTATGATAGGTCGCTGGGTAATCTGGGAAGATAAGTCGCGACGTCTTAAGTCGCAAGGCTTAGGTCGCGAAGTTTCTGAAGACATCTATTTTAGGTCGCAAAGCTACGGATGCCGTCCATTCTTTAAGTCGCTGAAGTATGAAGACCGTTGATCTCTTTAAGACGCTGTTCTGGGATGCGCATGTTTTAAGTCGCTAAAGTTTTTACCGTTGATTCTATTGCCGAGTTAATCTCTACCGCTGATATCTTAAGTCGTTGGGTGTTAAGTCGCGAAAGCTTGTAGCCAAGGATCTTGATGAAATGACCCTCCTATTTCCACCCTAATTTCATAAGGATTTTTTTTTCTTTTTTTGCTATGAGATGATATATTGATATATCATTCATTACAAACATATTTTCCAAGGTCATTTTCTTTTTCCAATAACCAAAATATATCCAGGATCAAAATAACTTACCAATATAAATATATCAGTGCATATCTAATAATATACACATACATATGAAGATGTATGTGTTCTTCTTGTTTAAATTCAGAGTATATACTTTATATTTTTTTTTTGTTCAATAACATCCTGTTTGATTTAGAGATTTAGTAATTCAGATACATTATTGTATTCAGATTTTTGGCCATAAAATCCACTAAAATATGTACTTTAGTCTGTCATTAGGATCAAGAAATGATCAAGTAATATTCAGTAGTAAACAAGCTTTTAATGTTGATGATTGTGTTTAAAGTCTGGATAATATTAGATTCAGTATAAAAGAAAGTGGATCCTAAGTGAACACAAGCAACATCTAGGCGTAATGGAAACGCGCCTAACTTATACACAAAAGGTCACGAGTTCGAGTACCATGCAGGTCGGTTCAAACACAATTTTTGGTTTTCTTTTTTTTTTTGAAAGGTTAGAAATCTGATACCTACCTATAATTGTACATATATGTTTAATTTTTGCCTATAACCCAACATACAAAACAATCCTTCTCACTTACTATTTTTGTATCCCATTCCTACAACTGTTTTAAGAATTTATGATCATATTTTTGCTCAAATATCAACATGTACACAGATGTACATGTACATGTCAATATTTCTGCTCATTTTCCAGAAAACTGGGTGAATCAATTGCTAAATGTACTAAGCTTTGAAATGCATTTTTATTTTCAGAATACAATCTATCATGATCAACCAATACTTCATTTAATTGAAGCTGGTTAACTCATGAATCCTGTATCTGCCACACTAGTTCAATTTCATTGCATTCTGTTTAAAGCTTTAGGAAAACATCTTACTCTTCTCAATTCAATTCAGAAATGAATTCAAACTTAATTACAAAGCATTTCAGTAAAAAGAAAATAAAATCCTGTTAAGTCTACTTCTTGCTAAATCCAGATTTTGTTCTAAAACTCAGTGCTCTGTTATATCTCAAGATTAACTATTACATAATATAAACTTTACAAAACAACAGCTCAACTACATATGCATATTTCTCTTCCAAACATCCATATCAGTAATTAAAATCATTTCCTTGTTTCCCACTCAGATTTTTCCTTTGAGATTTTAAACCTTAGTGCATAACAATATATTTAACATGATACAACTAGTTCATCTAACCATAATAGAATTCATTACATAACTGGAAATCTTAGAACATAAAATTTTTCCTGAATACATGCAGATATAATCGATTTAAACTCTTATTGAAACTAGCTAGCATGTTCATTCACTCCTCCATAAAAGCCATAACTTCATTTTTACTTAGTGCCTGGGTTACCTGAAAGAACATAAGTGGCTGCCTCATTTTAAAATGAGACACCCCAGATGTCATGAGCAAACAAGGGTCAGATCTATGATCTGGTATGAGTAACATCAATTCATTCATGATATTAAGCAATAGAGAATATAAGGGTACTAACTTGTTGATTCAACTAATATGCAATTCAGTTGTTTAAGCAATTTTCTGCAATCAATTATTTCAACATAGTATAATTATGTTGATTCAGGTATGATATATTCATTTATCATTCTTTCACTTGCATACATAATCATGCAAACATAATTATCTATTTGCAACAATTTCACTTACTGGAATCATCTTGGTTCCATACCATTCAACCTAAGAAATACCCATATTCCTATTTCTTCATTTACAGGTTGTAATATTCAATTTAAATTCCTGCCTCATCTGCTATTAAGGAATCACTGGGACACATTGCAATGAACTAATTCACATCATTGCACAAAGATCTCAGGGCTTAAACAAACCATGTGCCAACTTGCATACTTCAAATATGACAAGCATTCCAGCAGCTTTCTTGGCCTTCCCTTCCCTAGTTTATTTACTAGTGTATAGTCTTAAATCCTATCATCAAATATGCTAAGTGAACATATCACTGCAAACATGGAAACATCCATAATTTCTTCTAGCATAATTCTCCTCAGAAATAATCAGACAGTTATTTCCTAAATGGGGTCAATATGTCTTGATCTTAGTAAAATATGAGAATATTTTCAACTGTAAAAGAGGCATGGCATGTTATATTGATCTACAAGCCTTTATGATTGATTCAGATTCAAGATCTGGTTCAATCATAATTTTAGCTTGTGGGTTTCTCTTTTTTTTTTTTTGATTTGATTAAGGGCTCAGCACTTAGAAAATTTCTATTGCACCCTTAACATTTTTCTTTTCAAGCCTCAGCACTTATACCAAGTATAATGCAGCTCTAATCATTTTTATAAAGTTTCCATGCCATAGATCTATAACAGCTGAGAGTATTCTCTATATGATTTTTGAGATCCTAGACTTTAACATTTGTGAGTATAAATAAATCAGTATGATACTCATCCAAAGACAAATGTCTCAACCAATCAAAGGTCATCCAAAATCATCCATATTAAATCATATCAGATTTAAAATAAAACATCCAGAAATCATTGATGAAATCATATACATCAAAACCAGAAATATATATAAATGGAAATAAAAAGTGGCTGCCTCATCTCAGGTCTTAATGCCATGAACTTAGTGAGATTACTCACCTAAATGTTTAATCCAGAAAATTCTTGTTTGAGTGTTCTCTCCTTTCTTCCAATATTTTCCTTCTTTTCTTTTTTTTTTGTGCAGCTCGGGGTAAAAATGATTCTACTGGCTAAACTGCCTATTTATAAGCATTTTTCCTCTAGGGTTTTGTTGAAACAGAATTCCATTTCTGTCCTGGCTAGCATCATGCATTTTTCATTCATAATACCCCGGCCATATTAACCAATTTAAAGGCTGCATTTTCTTTCTTTTACTTTTCAGAAAATGGCCACTCTCCTAGTCATGTTAAAAGTGTGACTATCCTATTTTTATTTTAATTATTTCTGAAAATCCCCTTTTGCTATTTTTGCCTATACAAGCTCATTAACTTGTATCACATTTCATGTCATTTTAATGTCATAGTTTTACTTGCTTATATATATATATATATATACTTTTCAGTGTTTAAAAATATATATATTTGTACACATATCTTATCTAAGCTTATTTTAATTTCTCTTTAATTTCAGAAGCATATGCACCTATATGTATACAGGTTAATATACATAATTTTCTCTTCTGGGTTTTAAATAAAATTTGTTTACTGATTTAAAGTAAAACCTACTTTTTCTTACTTTCTAAGATGATCCATATAATTTCAGAAATCAAACAACCATGTTGCCAAATCATGTTTGTATTGCCCTTTAATTCTTGTTTTAAATCCAAGAAATCTGGAGTTCTTCCTTGTGCCATTTCAGTGTGCACGTGCACACATATACCTGCACACTATTTATTCCTGAGACTTCACCATATTTAAATCTAAATATTTCAAAATTAAATCATTTTTTAAAAATGATTTTTCACAAAATTTTGGGGTATTACATTCACCCCTCCTTTTAGGAATTGTGTCCTCACAATTTTTCTAACATTTATAGTGAGCATCTTTTTCTTTTCTGAAAACTTATCAAACATATGCATAAGCAAACAAATTCAACCATATCAACCATGCATAACAAATAATTTTTCCAGAAAGAAAAAAAAAATTACCTTTTAATTTGCAAAAAGCTTAGGATAATCCATTCTAATCTTATCCTCTAACTCCCATGTGCAGTCATTAGGATCACTACTCCACTGGATCTTAACTAGTTTCAAGGTTTTGCTCCTTAATTTCTTTTCTTCCTTGGCTACAATCCCCACTGGTTCTTTTTCATAAACCAAGTCAGGATTTATTTGAATTTTGGTAGGCTCTTCCAAAATGTCTTCCTTATCATGTACCCATTTTCTAAGTTGGGACACATGAAAAACATTATGCATTGCTTTCATCTCCTCTGGTAGTTCTAATTTGTAAGCCAATGAACCAATTCTTTCCAGAATTTTATAGGGTCCAACATACCTTGGTGTAAGCTTACCTTGCCTGCCAAATCTCATGACTTTCTTCATAGGTGAAATCTTGATGAAAACAAAGTCTCCCACTTCATATTCCACTTGCTTTCTCTTCCTATCTGCAAATTTCTTTTGCCTATCTTGAGCTGCTGCTATTCTTTTTCTTATTAACCCAATTCTCTCTGTAGTTTCTTTAACATATTCAGGTCCAAGAACAGCCCTTTCTCCAGCCTCTACCCAGCATATAGGTGATAAACATGGCTTGCCATATAAGGCTTCAAATGGTGCCATCCCTATGGTGCTTTGGTAACTGTTATTGTATGTGAATTCAGCTAGATGGAGGTGGTCTTCCCAGTTGCCTCCAAAGTCCAGTGTACATGCTCTCAACAAATCCTCTAAGACTTTGTTCACCACCTCAGTTTGACCATCTGATTGTGGATGGTAGGCAGTGCTTAAGCACAATTTACTCCCCATAGCCTCTTGAAAACTTTTCCAAAACCTTGAGGTGAAGATGGTATCCCTATCACTCACAATGGTTTTAGGTATGCCATGCAACCTTACTACCTCTTTCATGAATATTTGAGCCAATTTTGGAGCATTTCTTTCTGCTCTAACTGGGATAAAATGTGCTACCTTAGTTAGCCTATCCACAATTACCCATATACTTGTGTTTCCCTTCTTAGATCTAGGCAGACCATCTATGAAATCCATAGATATATCCTCCCACTTCCACTGTGGTATGCTAAGGGGTTGCAATAGTCCTGATGGCCTTTGTGTCTCTGCCTTGACTTGTTGGCAAGTCATGCACCTTGCAACATATCTGGCCACATCTGACTTCATCCCCTTCCACCAAAGATTTCTTTTCAAATTTTGATACATCTTGGTGCTACCTGGGTGTATGGAGTACTTACTCCTATGGTACTCATTTAATATTTCCTCTTTCAATTCTATATTTTCTGGAACACATATCCTGTTTTTATTCCTCAAATACCCATTTTTATCAACTTGATAATTTATTACTTCCTCCCCTTTTGATATGAGCATTTTCTTTTCCACCATGTTTAGGTCTTGTTCCTGCATTTGCCCAATCTTAAGAAGTAAATCCGATTGCAGAGATATCATACTTAATTTCCCTTTACCTTCACCTTCTTCAATGGGCATCATTTGTTCCTCATTACTTTCCTCAATTTCCAAATCAGTAAGTATAGACAAATCCCTAAACTCTTCCATCATCAACATGGCTACTTTGGCATGTTGTCTACTCAAGGCATCTGCAACTTTATTTGCCTTGCCTGGTGTATACAGTATATCTAGATCATAGGCAGCTAGGAACTCTACCCATCTATGTTGCCTCATGTTCAAATCTTTTTGTGAGAATAAATATTTCAGTGCCTTATGATCAGTGTACAAAATGAATTTGGCACCTAACAAATAATGTCTCCAAAGTTTCAAAGCATACACAACTGCTGCTAGTTCAAGATCATGGGTTGCATACCTGGTTTCATGTGGCTTTAATTGCCTAGATGCATAGGCTACCACCTGGTCTTGCTGCATCAACACAGCCCCTAACCCAGAGCCACTTGCATCAGTGTACACAACCAAATTTTCATTTCCTTCTGGCACTCTCAACACTGGTGCATTAATCAGAGCTTCCTTTATTTTGATAAAAGCTTGCTCACATTTTTCTGTCCATACAAAGGCTTGGTTCTTTCTAGTTAAATTGGTAAGTGGTGATGATATTTTTGAGAAATCTTTTATGAATCTCCTATAATATCCTGCCATCCCCATAAATGATCTAATCTCACTGATGGTGCTAGGCCTTTTCCATGCTTGGATTGCCACTACCTTGTTAGGGTTTACTGATATTCCTTTGGCAGAGATGACATGCCCAAGGAAATGCACTTCTTCTTTCCAAAAGGCACATTTTGAAAATTTTGCCTTTAAATCATTTTCCCTTAGTCTTGACAAAACTAAATGCAAATGATTTTTATGCTCTTCCACTGTCTTGGAATAAATCAAAATGTCATCAATAAAAATAAGTACAAATTTGTCTAGATAATCTCTAAATATTCTATTCATCAAATCAACAAAATATGAAGGAGCATTTGTCAAACCAAATGGCATAACCAAAAATTCATATAAGCCATATCTTGTGTTAAATGCAGTGTACTTAACACTTGAGTCTTCAACCTTCATTTGATGGAATCCTGATGCTAAGTCTAGCCTAGAAAATATTTTAGCTTCACTGAGTTGGTCAAAGAGATCATCTATTCTAGGCAATGGGTATTTATTCTTGATGGTTACTTTATTTAGCTCCCTGTAATCTATGCACATTCTCAAGGTACCATCATGTTTTCTTACAAACACTACTGGAGAACCCCAGCAGGAATTGCTTGGCCTTATAAATCCCTTGCCTTCTAATTCTTCCAACTGATTTTTCAATTCTTTCAGTTCACTTGGCCCCATTCTATAAGGTTTCTTAATTATTGGACTTGCTCCTGGAATGAGATTAATTTGGAACTCAACTGGTCTGTGGTGTGGAACACCCTTAACTTCCCCAAACACATCCAAGTATTCATTAACTATGGGAATTTCTTCAATGGTTAGTTCACTCAGATCTTTTTCTAAGTCAACTAAATGATATAGTTTTCCTTCCTTAGCTACCTCACATAAAACTGTGATTCTCTGGCCTCTAGAATTTTGCAATGATATGGTGGATGAGTCTAAATTAATTATGGCTTTAAATTGCCTTAACCAGTCTACCCCCAATATAACACCTATATTTGGGTAATTCAAAACATATAAATTGGAAATAAAAATATTTCCTCCTATGTTTAACTCCACGTCCACACAAATCATATTTAAGACACTAGAACTCCCCAATGGACTGTGTATATGCAATGGGGTTTCAACTAATATGCAATTCAGTTTTAGCACTTTAACCAATTCATAAGAAATTAAGGAGTGAGTTGCCCCAGTATCATACACTACTGTTATGGGTAAGGTACAAATAAGTAATGTACCTTCCACTTGGCTATGGTTTACAGTGTTACTTTCCACTGTGGCTTTGCCTTTTCCTTCCAAATTTGCCAATTTGCCTTGCTGTTTATACTCAGGACAATTCCTCTTCATATGTCCCTCTTTCCCACATAGATAGCATTTGAAAGCTCCTCCTTTCAACTCTGGACATTTTGGTTTGATATGCCCTTCTTTTCCACACTGATGGCACACAATTTTCTTCTTGTCTTCCTTAGCTTTGACATCTCCAGTGCTTTTGTTACTAGCCTCTTCTTTCTTCTTATCATAAGGGTGATACCTCCCCTTACCTTTCTTGTTATTATTGCTCTTAAAATTTCTGAACTTCTCCCTTTCCTTGTCATGCTGCTCCAACCTCAAAGCTAAGTCTATCACATGATCAAAAGTCTTGTCTGCATAAGGTAACATAGCTCTGCTAAGTCCTGGGTTTAGACCTTTTATGTACCTATCATTTTTAGATGCTTCATCTGCCACAAGCATTGCTCCATATGTGGAAAGTCCCTCAAACTTTTGAGTGTATTCTGTGACAGTCATGGTTCCTTGTCTAAGCCTAATGAATTCTTCTAGCAAGGTAGTCTTTGCTGATGCTGGTACAAACCTTGCCTCCAACATCTCTTTGAATTGATTCCAAGTGATTTCATTCTCATTCCTTCCTGCAATGATTACTTCCCACCAGCCTAAAGCTACTCCTTTCAGCTGTCTTGAAGCCACTTGCCTCTTTCTTTGATCATCAAGTTGCATGTCATTGAAAATTCTTTCCAATGTTCTCAACCATGTTTGAATTTCCATGATACTCTCTGTCCCTTCAAAGCTTTTGCCTCCTAAATGAGTATATGTCTTAAGCAGTTTTGAGAGTTCTTCATAGGGATTTTCTTGCCTTTGTCCTGCCCCATCCCTAAATGCTCTCACCAAGTCTTGCAGATTGACCATTGGTGGTGCATGGGAAGATCCTGCTCCCTGATTTGGTGGTCTCCCTACCATAGTTTGCTAATAATAATTTACATAGCTGGTTAGTTTGATATTTAGTTCCTTTTAATTTTATTTTTCTATCTAAGAACTTGATCCTTACTTCTACTATGTTGAATAACATAGCTCTGATACCAACTGAAATGACCCTCCTATTTCCACCCTAATTTCATAAGGATTTTTTTTTTCTTTTTTTGCTATGAGATGATATATTGATATATCATTCATTACAAACATATTTTCCAAGGTCATTTTCTTTTTCCAATAACCAAAATATATCTAGGATCAAAATAACTTACCAATATAAATATATCAGTGCATATCTAATAATATACACATACATATGAAGATTTATGTGTTCTTCTTGTTTAAATTCAGAGTATATACTTTATATTTTTTTTTTGTTCAATAACATCCTGTTTGATTTAGAGATTTAGTAATTCAGATACATTATTGTATTCAGATTTTTGGCCATAAAATCCACTAAAATATGTACTTTAGTCTGTCATTAGGATCAAGAAATGATCAAGTAATATTCAGTAGTAAACAAGCTTTTAATGTTGATGATTGTGTTTAAAGTCTGGATAATATTAGATTCAGTATAAAAGAAAGTGGATCCTAAGTGAACACAAGCAACATCTAGGCGTAATGGAAACGCGCCTAACTTATACACAAAAGGTCACGAGTTCGAGTACCATGCAGGTCGGTTCAAACACAATTTTTGGTTTTCTTTTTTTTTTTGAAAGGTTAGAAATCTGATACCTACCTATAATTGTACATATATGTTTAATTTTTGCCTATAACCCAACATACAAAACAATCCTTCTCACTTACTATTTTTGTATCCCATTCCTACAACTGTTTTAAGAATTTATGATCATATTTTTGCTCAAATATCAACATGTACACAGATGTACATGTACATGTCAATATTTCTGCTCATTTTCCAGAAAACTGGGTGAATCAATTGCTAAATGTACTAAGCTTTGAAATGCATTTTTATTTTCAGAATACAATCTATCATGATCAACCAATACTTCATTTAATTGAAGCTGGTTAACTCATGAATCCTGTATCTGCCACACTAGTTCAATTTCATTGCATTCTGTTTAAAGCTTTAGGAAAACATCTTACTCTTCTCAATTCAATTCAGAAATGAATTCAAACTTAATTACAAAGCATTTCAGTAAAAAGAAAATAAAATCCTGTTAAGTCTACTTCTTGCTAAATCCAGATTTTGTTCTAAAACTCAGTGCTCTGTTATATCTCAAGATTAACTATTACATAATATAAACTTTACAAAACAACAGCTCAACTACATATGCATATTTCTCTTCCAAACATCCATATCAGTAATTAAAATCATTTCCTTGTTTCCCACTCAGATTTTTCCTTTGAGATTTTAAACCTTAGTGCATAACAATATATTTAACATGATACAACTAGTTCATCTAACCATAATAGAATTCATTACATAACTGGAAATCTTAGAACATAAATTTTTTCCTGAATACATGCAGATATAATCGATTTAAACTCTTATTGAAACTAGCTAGCATGTTCATTCACTCCTCCATAAAAGCCATAACTTCATTTTTACTTAGTGCCTGGGTTACCTGAAAGAACATAAGTGGCTGCCTCATTTTAAAATGAGACACCCCAGATGTCATGAGCAAACAAGGGTCAGATCTATGATCTGGTATGAGTAACATCAATTCATTCATGATATTAAGCAATAGAGAATATAAGGGTACTAACTTGTTGATTCAACTAATATGCAATTCAGTTGTTTAAGCAATTTTCTGCAATCAATTATTTCAACATAGAATAATTATGTTGATTCAGGTATGATATATTCATTTATCATTCTTTCACTTGCATACATAATCATGCAAACATAATTATCTATTTGCAACAATTTCACTTACTGGAATCATCTTGGTTCCATACCATTCAACCTAAGAAATACCCATATTCCTATTTCTTCATTTACAGGTTGTAATATTCAATTTAAATTCCTGCCTCATCTGCTATTAAGGAATCACTGGGACACATTGCAATGAACTAATTCACATCATTGCACAAAGATCTCAGGGCTTAAACAAACCATGTGCCAACTTGCATACTTCAAATATGACAAGCATTCCAGCAGCTTTCTTGGCCTTCCCTTCCCTAGTTTATTTACTAGTGTATAGTCTTAAATCCTATCATCAAATATGCTAAGTGAACATATCACTGCAAACATGGAAACATCCATAATTTCTTCTAGCATAATTCTCCTCAGAAATAATCAGACAGTTATTTCCTAAATGGGGTCAATATGTCTTGATCTTAGTAAAATATGAGAATATTTTCAACTGTAAAAGAGGCATGGCATGTTATATTGATCTACAAGCCTTTATGATTGATTCAGATTCAAGATCTGGTTCAATCATAATTTTAGCTTGTGGGTTTCTCTTTTTTTTTTTTTGATTTGATTAAGGGCTCAGCACTTAGAAAATTTCTATTGCACCCTTAACATTTTTCTTTTCAAGCCTCAGCACTTATACCAAGTATAATGCAGCTCTAATCATTTTTATAAAGTTTCCATGCCATAGATCTATAACAGCTGAGAGTATTCTCTATATGATTTTTGAGATCCTAGACTTTAACATTTGTGAGTATAAATAAATCAGTATGATACTCATCCAAAGACAAATGTCTCAACCAATCAAAGGTCATCCAAAATCATCCATATTAAATCATATCAGATTTAAAATAAAACATCCAGAAATCATTGATGAAATCATATACATCAAAACCAGAAATATATATAAATGGAAATAAAAAGTGGCTGCCTCATCTCAGGTCTTAATGCCATGAACTTAGTGAGATTACTCACCTAAATGTTTAATCCAGAAAATTCTTGTTTGAGTGTTCTCTCCTTTCTTCCAATATTTTCCTTCTTTTCTTTTTTTTTGTGCAGCTCGGGGTAAAAATGATTCTACTGGCTAAACTGCCTATTTATAAGCATTTTTCCTCTAGGGTTTTGTTGAAACAGAATTCCATTTCTGTCCTGGCTAGCATCATGCATTTTTCATTCATAATACCCCGGCCATATTAACCAATTTAAAGGCTGCATTTTCTTTCTTTTACTTTTCAGAAAATGGCCACTCTCCTAGTCATGTTAAAAGTGTGACTATCCTATTTTTATTTTAATTATTTCTGAAAATCCCCTTTTGCTATTTTTGCCTATACAAGCTCATTAACTTGTATCACATTTCATGTCATTTTAATGTCATAGTTTTACTTGCTTATATATATATATATATATATATATACTTTTCAGTGTTTAAAAATATATATATTTGTACACATATCTTATCTAAGCTTATTTTAATTTCTCTTTAATTTCAGAAGCATATGCACTTATATGTATACAGGTTAATATACATAATTTTCTCTTCTGGGTTATAAATAAAATTTGTTTACTGATTTAAAGTAAAGCCTACTTTTTCTTACTTTCTAAGATGATCCATATAATTTCAGAAATCAAACAACCATGTTGCCAAATCATGTTTGTATTGCCCTTTAATTCTTGTTTTAAATCCAAGAAATCTGGAGTTCTTCCTTGTGCCATTTCAGTGTGCACGTGCACACATATACCTGCACACTATTTATTCCTGAGACTTCACCATATTTAAATCTAAATATTTCAAAATTAAATCATTTTTCAAAAATGATTTTTCACAAAATTTTGGGGTATTACACTTGATGCCGCGTCAATCTGAACCGTTGATGATGAGCCATTTTATCTTTGAGTCGTTTGTGTTTCTTTTTAGCTCGTACCTGTTTGTAAGTCGTCATCTATAGGTCGTTTCTGACCTAAGTACTTGTATTTTCGTTGAAGTTTTTGTGTGTGTGAGTTGTAACTGTTTGGGCTTAAGTCGTGTACGACTTATGTTAGGTCGTGACTGTTAGCTCGGAACCGACTTAGGAGATGTAATTTTTGTTGTTTTTTTCATATGAGTTGTAAAACGCCTATAAATAGGCCGAGTCTCTCATTTGTAAAAGGTTGTTGAATATTGAATAAAATTCTCTTTTGTTAGCTTTGTGCTTTCAATCTCAATTGGTAGTCGAGTGTATCTCCTATCTCCACTTACGGCATTCGAGTGCGCTCGAATCATCGTTTGTTGAAGCCGATTCACGGTATCTTGTGCGCAAGATCAACATCGAAGAATCGTAGATCTCTTTCCCGGTATCTTCGGATCAAAAAGTCAGAGATAGCTAGAATTCGGTATCTTCGGATCAACGAATTTGGGCATCGCAGTATTCATCAATCCACCGATTACTAAATTCATCGTATTATCTTGTTTTGTAATATCCGCTGTGCCATTTTGGTAACAGAGCTTGTTCTAACCAATCATAGTTAGATCGAGACTTGGAGCCTAATCATTTTGAAGTTGAAGTTGTTTGGCCGAGAAGTTTGAAGTTTGAGCCATGGCCGAGAGGAAGAAGTGTTCATCATTGTTTGAAGTTGTTTGTTCGGATTTGAATTGGAGGCCGAAACTTTGTCCATCGTGTTCATCGCGATTTGCTACAAAGTGGAAGTTTTCGATCCGTTTCATTTTGGATCAAAGTTCGAATTGTGTTTGAATTTGAAGAGTTTGTGAAGATTTCAAGTATGCCGCCAAGAAGAGCCAATCGACATCAAAACGTTGAAGCTTTGTATCGAAGAGAAGAAGCTGATGAGATGGAGCAAAGAATCAATGAGAACTTTAGTGAAAAGCTTAACGAAGGAATTGGCCGGTTAGAGAAGCTTATGACGGAGATGAATCAAAATCGGAGAAGGGTTTCACCTGAATCTAACCATGGGGGTAGTAGAGTCTCGCCACATTCCAGTCGAGACAGAAGTGTTGAAAATGATCAAAGGCATGGGAGGAACGTGAATGATCATGAACGGAGGAATGTAGATAGAAGGGATGATGGTGGTAGGCATGATGGTAGTAGAGATGTGGGTGGACGAGATAGACAACGATATACATATGATTTTGAAGAGGAGTATGATGGTGGTAGTGTTCGAGGACAAGGACGAGGACAAGGAAGAAACTACTCTGAGTATGATCATAAGTGGGAGACGGGGATGAAGACTGAAATTCCTGAATTCAAAGGTGGTATGCAAGCGGAGGAGTTTCTAGATTGGATGGCTAATGTTGAAGAGATTTTTGACTTTAAAGAAGTTCCAGAACATCGTAGGGTGAAGTTGGTTGCTACAAGGTTGAGGGGTAGAGCTTTGGCATGGTGGCAGCAGACCAAACTTACACGTGATCGGATGGGAAAGTCAAAAGTTGAATCTTGGAAGAAGATGAAGAAATTGATGAAAGCAACGTTCTTACCATACAATTATCAATCTTTGATGTATCAACGTTTGCAGAACTTGAGGCAGGGCACGAAGACAGTTAATGACTATGTTGATGAATTTTACCAACTGATTGCTCGAAATGATATTATGGAGACGGAAGAACAACTGACAGCTAGATTTGTTGGGGGACTACGAATGCAAATCCAGGATATGGTTAATATGTTCGATCCAAGATCTGTAGCGGAAGCACATCAGAAAGCGTTGGCTTGGGAGAAGCAGGGACGACGAGGAAGTGGTGTGTTTACTAATTCTAACAATCAAGCGAAGGGTGTTGGTGGAAGTTCTAATGTTTCTAAACCTATCAGTAGACCAGTGGTGAAGGAGGCTGAGAAGGCGAAAGTTAACAATGGTTTCAAATGTTACAATTGTCAGGAATTGGGTCATAAAAGCAGTGAGTGTCCAAAACCAAAGAAGAGAACCATGATGGCCGAAGTTGAAGATGAGGATGTTGATGGGGAGTGTTCTAGTCCAGTTGAGGAAGATGAGCAGGATATTGCATCAGGAGACGAAGGTTGTAATCTAATGCTGAGGAGATCGTGTTTAACACCAAAACAGGAAGAAGCTAGTTGGTTGAGGAGTAATATCTTTCAGTCAACATGTACTATATTGGGAAAGGTGTGTAAGTTTGTGATTGACGCAGGAAGCTGTGATAACATTATCTCAACCGAGGCTGTGACAAAATTGAAGTTGAAGACCGAGAAACATCCGAATCCATACAAGTTAGCATGGTTGAGAAAAGGAGGAGAAGTGAAAGTGGATAGACGAGTTCGTGTTCCATTCTCTATCGGGAAGAAATACAAAGACGAGATCTGGTGTGATGTCGTAGAGATGGATGTTTGTCATTTACTATTGGGAAGACCATGGCAGTATGATCGAGCAGTACAACATGACGGTCGGACCAACAGTTATAGTTTTATGTTTAAAGGCACGAAGATTGTCTTAGTTCCAAAGAAGAGACAACCGGGAGGAAGTAAATCAGAAGAAATTGAAGAGCTAAAAACTTTATTGACTTTGAAGGAGTTTGTTAAAGAAGTTGAAGAGGAACCTGAAGTGTTTTTGTTAATTGGGCGAGAAAGTAGTGAAGAAGTTGAAATTCCAGAAGAACTTAAACCAGTTTTGAAAGAATTTGACGATGTATTCCCAGAGGAGTTACCAACGGAGTTGCCACCGTTGAGGGATATACAACATCAGATAGATCTTGTTCCAGGTGCTGCGTTTCCACACAGACCACATTATCGAATGAGTCCGAAGGAGCATGAAGAGTTGCGGAGGCAGGTAGAAGAATTGCTTGAACAGGGGCATGTGCAGGAGAGTTTAAGTCCTTGTGCTGTACCAGCTTTATTGGTACCCAAAAAGGATGGAACGTGGAGGATGTACACTGACAGTCGAGCATTGAATAAGATTACTGTGAGATAAAGATTTCCAATGCCGAGGTTGGATGACTTGTTAGATCAAATAAGCGGAGCTACCATATTTTCGAAGATTGATTTGAAGAGCGGATATCATCAAATTCGTATCAGACTAGGCGATGAGTGGAAAACAGCTTTTAAAACCAGGGAGGGTCTATACGAATGGTTGGTCATGCCATTTGGTTTATCCAATGCACCGAGTACTTTTATGAGGGTGATGAATCAGATTTTTCGACCGTTCATTGGGAAATTTGTGGTGGTGTATTTTGATGATATTCTGATTTACAGTGGGAGTCCAGAGGAACATTTGAATCATCTTAGAGAAGTGCTGATGGTATTGCGACAAGAACAATTCTATGCTGCAATAAAGAAATGCGTGTTCATGACGCATAGTGTTTTATTTCTGGGATAGGTTGTATCGGAAGAAGGAATACAGGTTGACCAAAGTAAAGTCGAAGCAATTAGAGATTGGCCGCAGCCCAAGACGATAACGGAAGTTCGTAGTTTTCATGGGTTGGCTTCATTTTATCGAAGGTTTATTCCACACTTTAGTAGTGTGATGGAGCCTGTGACTGATTGTATGAAGGGTAAACAGTTTACATGGACGGAGGAAGCAGGAGTTGCTTTTGAGCGAATCAAAGAACTTTTGACGTCTGCACCAATTCTAATATTACCAGATTTTCAGTTAGTGTTTGAACTACATACTGATGCATCCAAGGTTGGAATTGGAGGAGTGTTGAGTCAGAAGGGACGTCCTATTGCCTATTTTAGTGAGAAGTTGTCAGGAGCAAAGATGCGATACCGTACATATGATGTGGAATTCTATGCTGTTGTACAAGCTATTAAACACTGGAGACATTATCTATTTCAGAAAGAGTTTGTTCTGTATACTGATCATGAAGCATTGAAGCATTTGCAAGGGCAAGACAAGATTTCAGCGAGACATGCATCGTGGATTGCATATCTGCAACAGTTTACTTTCGTTGTTAAACACAAGTCATGGGTGACGAATCGAGTGGCTGATGCTTTGAGTAGGAGGAATCATTTGTTGACAACAATGAAAGTTGAAGTGACTGGTTTTGAATTATTGCCGGAGCAGATTGCAGAAGACTCTTATTTTAAGAAATTTGTTGAAAGGGACAATGAAGGGAAGACTGATGAGTTTATGATGGTTAATGGTTTTCTTTTTAAGGGAAATCGATTGTGCATACCGGAGGGTAGTCTGAGAATGAAGATTATCAAGGAGTTACACGAAGAGGGACATGTTGGGAGAGACCGTACCTTACAGTTGATTTCACAGTCCTACTTTTGGCCATCGATGAGGAAAGAGGTGGAGAGGTTTGTGGAGCGATGTCATATCTGTCAGATTTCAAAAGGAACTGCAACTAATGCTGGGTTATATATGCCGTTACCTGTACCAATTAAACCATGGGTTGATGTGAGTATGGACTTCGTGTTGGGATTACCGAGGACACAGCGTGGTAACGATTCCATTTATGTGGTAGTTGATCGATTTTCGAAAATGGCACATTTTATTGCTTGTAAGAAGACGGCGGATGCTGTTCATGTTGCTCAGTTGTTTTTCAGGGAGATCTATCGACTTCATGGATTGCCAAAATCTATTGTGTCGGATAGAGATACTCGATTTCTGAGTCACTTTTGGTTGAGTTTGTGGAAAATGGTGGGAACGAAGCTGAAATTTAGTAGTGCTTATCATCCACAAACAGATGGACAGACCGAGGTTGTAAACAGATCGTTGGGAAACTTGTTGAGGTGTCTTGTTCAAGATAATCTGAAGAGTTGGGATATGAAATCATGCCAGGCAGAGTTTGCCCATAATCATGCTCTGAATCGAAGTACTGGTTTCAGTCCATTCCAGATTGTTTATTCGAGCTTACCGAAAGGGCCGTTGGATTTAACGGTGATAGCACACTCAAAGGGGACAATTAAGAAAGCTGCTGATTTTGTTGAAGGGCTAACGGAATGTCATAAAATCATTCAAGAACGATTAGAGAAAGCAAATGTGAAGTATAAACAATCCGCAGATTTGAAATGAAGGAGTGTTGAATTTCAGGAAGGTGATTTGGTTTATGCAGTATTAACGAAAGATCGTTTTCCAATGGGCGCTTATAACAAGTTGAAAGCCAGGAAAATTGGTCCGGTGGAAGTTGTGAAGCGAATTAATGAAAATGCTTACAAATTGAAACTGCCCGATGATGTGTATACGTCTGACATATTCAATGTCAAACATCTCATACCATACCACGGAAATGAACTCATAGTAGAGGAGGATGGTGCAAATTCGAGGTCGAATTTTTCTCAACCTGGGGAGGATGATGCAGCGCAGAATGTTAAAGGCATAGGTCGCTCACGACCTAAGGAGTTTGTAGGTCGCTCACGACCTAAGGAGTTAGAGGAGGAAGCGAGTGATGCTGGGAAGAGTGGTTTAACGACCTATGATAAGTCGATAAGCAAGCTAAAGAGTGGTACAACCCAAATTGGTGAAGTGTTAGGTCGCATACGACCTAACAAGGCCTTTAGGTCACTCCAACGACCTAACGAGATACTGGAACGACCTAACATGTTGTTAACTTGTGTACGACTTAGCGAGTGAGAAAATAGAGCGCTGGAACGAGCTAAGAGGGTGCTACGACCTAACAAGTCACGACCTATGATAGGTCGCAGGAAGACGTTACGACCTAAGTTAGGTCGCAAGGAGTTAGGTCGTGGAGTTTTGATTCGACCTATACTAGGTCGCAAGAAAAGGTCACGACCTATGATAGGTCGCTGGGTAATCTGGGAAGATAAGTCGTGACGTCTTAAGTCGCAAGGCTTAGGTCGCGAAGTTTCTGAAGCCATCTATTTTAGGTCGCAAAGCTACGGATGTCGTCCATTCTTTAAGTCGCTGAAGTATGAAGACCTTTGATCTCTTTAAGACGCTGTTCTGGGATGCGCATGTTTTAAGTCGCTAAAGTTTTTACCGTTGATTCTATTTCCAAGTTAATCTCTACCGCTGATTTCTTAAGTCGTTGGGTGTTAAGTCGCGAAAGCTTGTAGCCAAGGATCTTGATGCCGCGTCAATCTGAACCGTTGATGATGAGCCGTTTTATCTTTGAGTCGTTTGTGTTTCTTTTTAGCTCGTACCTATTTGTAAGTCGTCATCTATAGGTCGTTTCCAACCTAAGTACTTGTATTTTCGTTGAAGTTTTTGTGTGTGTGGAGTTGTAACTGTTTGGGCTTAAGTCGTGTACGACTTATGTTAGGTCGTGACTGTTAGCTCGGAACCGACTTAGGAGATGTAATTTTTGTTGTTTTTTTCATATGAGTTGTAAAACGCCTATAAATAGGCCGAGTCTCTCATTTGTAAAAGGTTGTTGAATATTGAATAAAATTCTCTTTTGTTAGCTTTGTGCTTTCAATCTCAATTGGTAGTCGAGTGTATCTCCTATCTCCACTTCCGTCATTCGAGTGCGCTCGAATCATCGTTTGTTGAAGCCGATTCACGGTATCTTGTGCGCA
This sequence comes from Allium fistulosum, assembly GCA_030737815.1. Lineage (NCBI taxonomy): Eukaryota > Viridiplantae > Streptophyta > Magnoliopsida > Asparagales > Amaryllidaceae > Allium > Allium fistulosum. The sequence goes on along the minus strand of CM060905.1, from coordinate 941,774,751 downwards.
AGATCAACGTCGAAGAATCGTAGATCTCTTTCCCGGTATCTTCGGATCAACGAGTCATAGATAGCTAGAATTCGGTATCTTCGGATCAACGAATTTGGGCATCGCAGTATTCATCAATCCACCGATTACTAAATTCATCGTATTATCTTGTTTTGTAATATCCGCTGCACCAGTTATACCAAATCAAATCCGAAACTCGAGGACTGAACACCGGGCTTACTTCAAATCATTTCAAATATAAATACATATATCTTTCGAATATCAAATCATACTTCGGAATTTGAAATCAAAATTGGTTTCACAAATTCAATCGCATAGAAAAGCTACTAAAGTGGCCTATCCCCCACTCTGAAACTCGAAAATCAATGTCAATGATGCGTGCACTCATCACTGAAATTATTCTCCAACGACATAAGTGAGTTCTGGACTTTAATTTTCTTGAAAACTTCTTTGAAATTTCTTTGAAATCATTGAAACTCATTTGAAGTCATTAGAAACATTTCTTATTCGGAAAATACTTTCAATCGTATCATTATATATTTTCAAAATCTTAAAACCAATTTTCAAAATACCGGAGTTCAATCTCTCAAATTTCCAATTTAAAACCCTTCAGTTATAAATCATTTGTACATAAATCAATTCCTTATATAATTTTCAAAATTTCAAATCCTTTCAAAACTTTAAATCCTCTTTTTAAAAAGGTATATAATCCTTATCGAAAACATTTTCACTTTTATATATATAATATAATCATACTTATCAAAATAATAATTTCGATATATAAAACAATTTCTAAAATACAAACACGATTTTTCAAAGGGATGATTCAAGAATGGATTTCAAAACAAAGATAGAGATTCAAATTAGAGGAACTCTAACTAAAATAGAATTCTGATTCGAAGATAGGCTCGAACAAAGATGAGATGATTAAATTACAAAATAGAAGATGGATATACTTATATAAATCGCGGGCGACCTTAACCGGGTCAACCGTGACTTCAGGAATATGATCGATGCGGGATTCTAAGGCAAATCGACATTCGATCGCCAGAGATTTAATTCGGGCACAGCAAAAGATAGCAGCATCGTAAACCGAGGATACAAAATCTTCGGTGAATTAATGCTTGTTGTAAAGGAGTTTTCACCCCTTTACAAATCATTCAGTGGAGCTATGGGATGCTCCAGGATCAAAGAATTTGGATAGGGGAAAACAAGAATGGATTTTGGAACGGAGGGAAGCGATCCAAAATTCAAAAGAAACTGAGTCAAATAGGAAGAGATTCAAGCTTGAACGAAAGTGATTCCATAATTAAATCTACTGCACATGCTAAGTTTTGCCTAAAACCAGAGCTCTAATACCAACTATAACATCCATGTATTTTCAACCATTCACATCCACACATGTCGGACTTGAATTGCTTAAAATCTCAGATTGTTAATTTATATTTGGCAAAACTTAGCATATACAGTAAATAAAATAATCACAGAATCACAGACACGGAGTACTATAACAAAATGCAGTGGAAACAAGAGAATAATATTTCATGAAGCTACAATTTATATATAATAGAGTAAAACAAAATACAACAGAAGTCTCGAATACACGAGAGTCTCGATACAATAATCAAATCTGAATACATCATTGGGATCAACTAAATATCTGAAAGCTGAATCGATAGTTGGATCTCCAAAAGAAGCTCCAACTCCATAGGTGAGTCTCAAATGCTATGACACTCAGTCTGACCCGAGCGTAAAGCAAAACACAAAACACTCGAGTCGGGATTAACATTCTTATATCAATAAATCCAACTCAAGTGAAATATCCCCTGAAATACAAGTAACTTAAAGGATGTTTGGGATAACCATCCTCTATGGATCCGTGGAACTATCTACAATGTAGAAATATACGCAATTAACAACCAAACGTCATTATAACACCGTGGTCATTTCAAATTAATTTATACTTCAAAACCAAAATATAATTTCCATTTCAAATATATATATATATATATATATATATATCCAAATTATAGCACTTTCAAAACTAAATTGATAATTTCATATAAATCTTATTTTAACTTCATTATTATTTAGTTTTGAAATATTCACTCAATAAATCCATTATCATTTAAATAACCTTAAATTACATTAAACTAAATATTTCCTTCGATTTATTTAAAACTTGAAATATCCATTTAATCATTTTAAACCAAAATCAATATTTATTTAAACCATATATTTTTTCCCAAATCCATAGAAATCATTTTCAAAATATTTATATATATAGACCAACGGTGTCTGTATATAGTTTTCGATCCTATGGTCAAGTGATATGGATATTTATCATTTAAATCCGTAAATTAATTTATATACGAGTATATATCATTTCAATCCGCAATCCCAAATTCAATGCAATGAAAATCGCTTGGGTTTATCATTTCAACCCATAACGATTTCCTCTTATTCTACAGATCGTTCGGGTATGATCATTTCAACCCATAGAAATTTCTATACTAATAGGAAACTTGCAGAGTGATAACAGATATGATAATAATATAACAGACATATATCATCAATATAAATAACATATAATGGTGTCAGATGTCACAGGTGAACAGATACAGATAATAGCATATAGAAAGCAATGTAACTGACTAACCGCAGCATATTTCAATTGTCATTTCAATTGAAATCAAATTTAATAAATATAAGAACGTTAATCATGAGTGATTGCTCACCTTTCGAGGCTAGAGGAGTTTGACATAGAACAAACTACGAATTCAAGCACGAATTCAAAAGCAGGGCAAGATTGGCACGAATTCGATAGAGCTGATGTAACGACCCAGTATTTTGGACCATTCAAATCGACAATAAATCCATAGATGCCGGACTTGAATAATTCAAAACAATGGATTGTAAATAAAATTTGGCTAAACTTAGCATATATACAGTAAATAAATAATCACAAAATCACAGACACAGAGTAACATAACAATAGTGTAGCGGAAACAAAAGAATAGTAGTTCATGAAGCTACTATATATATAACTGAGTTAAACAAGATACAACTGAAGTCTTGAATACAATAGTCAAATACAAGATCAAAATACATCACTGGAATCAACTAAATATCAGAAAGCTGGATAGATAGCTGGATCTCCAAGCGAAGCTCCAACTCCAAAGGTGTGTCTCGAATACTGGTACACTCAGTCTGACCCGAGCGTAAAGCAAAACACAAAACACTCGAGTCAGAATTAACATTCTTATATCAATAAATCCAAATCAAGTGAAATAACAACAGAAAATACAAGTAACTCAAAGGATGTTTGGGATAACCATCCTCTAAGGATCTGTTAAACTATTTATATATAGTAGTGTAGGCTAAGTAGATAATGCCTATCAGTAATATAAAGTATCAAAATAGCGTTAAGGCGTTACCATTATCCCCCTTAACACATTTTATATAAGCATCATAGTCTATACAGCACTGTAAACTCCACCGTAAACTAGTGGCTATCAGGGAGTACTCCATAGGTATAACACAAAACAAATCGTAGTTGTCGCGCATAGGGATACGAGTACGACAAGGCACATGAGGCAATACCCAAGGTAGTGAAACTACCGTTTTCCTGATCCGGACTGGTGAGAACGCATCGCCGCAACGATCGCAACACCGCGAAACAACACTCCCAATTCAAAGGTGCGCACCAATCAAAAACAAGTGATGAGTAGTTTACGAAGAAGTGTGTCCGCTAGAGGTAGCTAACCTCACTAGCCCGACACGGCTCCTGTTTAAGTCATTTCCAATTTGACACAAGTGTCAAGGTCATCCATTATCATTCTCTTTTTTCAAATCCAGCAATATCATCATTCCAACCACTTCATTCTGGATCACACTCCGCGTATAATAGTTATTAAAGTGGTTTTTGGTATAGACAGAGAGTATGTCCCTAACCGATCCCTGACTCTTTAATAACTACATAATTATTACACCGATTGGTCATTTAATAAACTTTCAAAATAGTTATATTTCAAAACCAAAATATCATTGCCATTTCAAAACCATATCAATACGATATCACTTCCATTTCAAACCAAATACGATATCATTTCCATTTAAAATATATCCATCTCAAATATATCCATTTACAAAATCTTAGTACTTTAAAGTTATAACACTTTCTAAATCAAACACTTTGGAAATAAAAATTTAGAAATCATAATGCTTTGAAATCATAACACTTTCCTTCAAACAGTTTAGATATTAATAATAGTATATAAAATAAAATAGTTTACAAAATAAAATAATTTATATAAAATAGTTATAAGTTAAAACAATTTATATTAAAATAATTAGTATATTTAAAATAGTTTATACTGAAAATATTTATATTGAAAATAGTTTATAAGATAATATAAAATAGTTTTAAATATAATTTAAAATACTTTATATAATAAAATAGTTTCCTCAAATTTCACAAATCGATTCAACTCAACTCGGATTCCAAAATTCAAATTTAATCAAATCTCAAATCATCAATTTCAATTCGATTCAGTTTCTAAATAGACCATTTCAAATTATCAATTTCAAATACATATTTGAACCATAAAATAAGCCATTCAATTTCAATATATTTCAAAGCTTTAAATATTCAACATTTCAAAACTAAATTCGATAATTTCGTATATATATCAAATTCACTTTACTATTATTTAGTTTTGAAATATTTACTTAATCATTTCAACAACATCTAAATACAACTTCAATTTACAAATTTAAATAAACAAAATATCCCATTTAAATTTATATAAATTTAAAATATTCATTTAAGTCACTTTTAATCAAATTCAAGTTATAAATATGTCTTTAAATTCTCAAATTTAATAAATTTCAAATCAAACTTATTTATGTAAAATTCTTAAATAAATAACATTTCAAATCAATTTTAATTTATCTTTCCAATCCGAATCAACAATATTCTATATTTGAAAATATATATTTTAAATAAATACTTAAACATATTATATATCAACTTTATTAAATCAACTTTAATAAATCTTTAAAATCAATATTTATTAAAAACCGTATATTCCTTTTCAAAACCATAGAAATCATTTTCAAAATATTTATATATAGACCAACGGTGTCTGTATAAAATTTTCTATCCTATGGTCAAGTGATACAGATATTTATCATTTCAATCCACAATTTAAGTATATACGGGTATATATCTTTTCAACCCGCAATCCTAAATTCACTGTCAATGAAAATCGCTTGGGTTTATCATTTCAACCCATAATGATTTTCTCCTATTTTATAGATCGTTCGGGTATGTATCATTTCAACCCATAGTGAATTCTATATTAACAGGGAACTTGCAAAGTGATAACAGATGTGATAATAATATAACAACAGTAACAGGCATATATCATCAGTGATAAATAATAGATAATGGTGTCAGATGTCACAGGTGCACATATACAGATAATGGCATATATATATATCAATGTAAATAACTAGCAGCAGCATATTTCAATTGTCGTTCCAATTGAAATCAAATTTAATAAATATAAGAACATTAATCATGAGTGATTGCTCACCTTTTGAGGCTATAGAGATTAGACGAGGAAAATGAGCTATGAATTCCAAAGCAACGCTAGATGGACACAATTCGATGAAGAAAACAGGCACGACGGACAACGCTGATAACAGGAATCGATGAAGACAAATCAGAATCAACTTAATAATAAAAGGTATAAGTGAACTTGTATATATATATAAACACTATATATATAAAAATCATATTTTAGTTCAAACACACATACACACACACACATATATATATATATATTATCCCAATATGTAAGAATTTTCTTCCAAGAATAATATTAAATTTTAAACATGTATACATATATCAAAACTGGAATATATATATATATATATATATATATTCCAAGATCATTATAAATTTTAACTCGTATATAAAATATATATATTATATTATATATTCAGTACACATATATGCTACTACCAGGTATATAACTTGCTATGTATATATATGGACTGAGACAAATCTTAGTTCTTTAAATTTCAAATTTCCATATATATATATATATATACTTCAAAAATCAAGGCATATATTGACAATAGAATCTATACTAAACTAATGTATAGATATAAACAATATATAGACTAATATATAATATATTTAAAACAAAATCTAAATTTATTTTAAAACGACAATCCCTTCGGAACTATCTATATATTTATATATCTATACCAAAAAAATATCAGTACTTTAATAAACAAATATCATCTTTAAAATATACTACAACCAAGCAAAATCTGACTGCATACATATCAAAATATAAATACACGAGACTTATATATATATACACATCATCACTGCATACTATAATATTAATATAATATATAAACATCAATATATACAACCAAAACCATGCTCACTGTTTTCATGAGGGATATCCCATATGTACTTCCACAATTAATATATATATATATAACACTATACTTTGAAATTAACCTTTATACTTTGTAACTTTAAACATATATATGGCAAAATATAACTTACATATAAAATCAACCGTATACAATACATACTGCCATTATATACAATAAAAAAAATCAAAACTTACAAAACAATTATCATCATTCGAAACTTCATATAGTATGCAGACCGTAAATAACTATAACACATTTCTACTATAATATGCAAGCTGAGACAGCATTATTAACAATATATATATATATAACATACATCATAACACTGATGTTTTATAAACTTGTAGAAGTACAATCTATATAACTTTCGTATAGTATATCTTATAAACTATATATATTTAAATCTCTATATATGTTATTTATATAATAACAGACAATATATACCGTGAACATAAAACATACATAAGTTTACTATTAAAGCTCGAAACATTATAATACAATATACAGATATATAATACTTTAGGATAAAAAAAATATACTACATTTACATAATACACGTATAATATATATACCGAAAGGCAAAAAGAAAAGCTGCACACTTACCTAAAAATGGAATCTTTTATTACTTATGTAAATAAACAATCGACCCGGGTGGAAGGAAAACAGGTGGAGGGTGGCCGATGCGAGCTGCCTTGGCCAAGCTGTAGAGAGGTGCAGCTATGGTGCTAAGGCCGAAGGGATAAGAGCAGAGGCGGGTGAGTGCAGATGCGGCGAAGTGGAGCCGAAAGGGAGGAGATAGGCACTACTTTGGCAATAGGTAGAGGCGGTTCGAGTTGGGAGGAGTTCGGCATGGCCTTTGAAAGTGCAGATTTGATGTGTGTGAAGGCTGCTTGCGTGGTGGTTCGCTGTGTAGGGATTCGACATGTACACATGGATGATGGGAAATATGGAGGCAAGGTCAGGCCGATGGTGAGAGTGTGGGCAATGGTGGTGGTCTGTTGTGAGATGGGCGGTGGATGTAGAGTTGAAGTCGAAGGGGAAAAAGTTTGGTGATATAGATAGGCCAGAAGGCCTCCAGAAGTAGATGAATAGAAACTATAATATGTACTTTTTCTTAATCAATTTTTTTTTTCAAATGACAGCGCAAACATGCGAAAAGGAAAAATATGAATGGACATGCCCAGTTCAGAGGAGAGAAAGAGAACGGAAAAGGTAGAATACGTAGAGAATGAACCGGCACAAATATTGGGAACAGCCAAAAGAAGAAATGAAACAACACATAATTTAAAATGGTGAGAATATCAAAAATTAGACATCGATTACTGGGAAGAATAAAAGCTGATGTCTATTCGTATTACACGGTGGAAAATGAATGATCACAGCAAAAAAAAAAGACGGACCGATACGGTTAACCGTTTCACGTGTTTCACCGCGGACCGGACACCGAAACACAGAACTGAATATACCATAGAGATCTGCACGACGAGACGATCAAAACGGTATACAAATATCAGTGGTACGACCATCCTATCAGAAGTCGATAATCGGTACCGAAAAATGCTGCCAATTTGCTAGAAAATAAGATAAACGAAGCAATAGAAGTCCAAAATTGATGAAATGAAATATGACGTCTCACTCAAAAGATGATTTACAAATTTTCTATGTAAAAATATTTAGGTTTGGAAAACATTTTATTATCATCAATTTTAACTGATTTAAACTGAAATAAAATTATACTAGAAAATAAACTTCCATATTATCATATGAAAATTTACCAGTTGTTATGTTTAATTAGATGTATTCAAAATATCAAATTTTTATTCCAAAATTTTATTATTTAAAATTTCACAAAAATTCAATTAATTACGTTATAAAAATTATTAAAATTTATGAGTCGTTACGCTCTCCCCCACTCAAAACTTTTCGTCCCCGAAAAGGACGGAGGTAGGAGAATAGAACCAACCAAAAAAAATAGATTGGAAACCAATTAATTTAAAACCATATAAATTTCAAGTTAAATTAATTAATATTCAACAATTTGCTTAAATTCAAGATATTTCATTAAGTTGATTTAAGTTTAGTTTATTAATATTTAATACAAAAAGGTTTCTTTTAAAACAAAATTTTATTTAATTTGTCTCATTTACTATTCAATTAACTTATCATTCTATTTATCTCTATTAACATTTTATAATTAAAAGTCAAGTGTATAACTTTTATTATAAACACTCAAATTTATTTATAAAATCATCTTATATTGTATATTATCCAATTACATATTCAACTTCTGAATAATTTAGGTAAGTTGTATTAGAATGAAATTGGGTATTGTACAAGTAGAATTTCCCAATTTAACTATTCAAATTTAAATGTTTATTCAAGAATTTTGGTTTCATTTAATAACTTGAAATCATCTTTTAACCAAATTTTAAGAATTAAATTTCCGATTAACTTCAAACAATTTAGAGATAAATATATTATATTTTCAAATCAAATTTATAAACATATACCTATATATACATTATAAATCAAATCAAACCCCAGAAATTCAAATGAAATTCAAATTCCAAAACAAAAGTGTAGAAAAGCTACGGAGTGGCCTCTCGTCTTCGAAACTCGAAAATGAATATCGATGATGCTGCAGTCATCACCGAAATTATTTTCCAGCGACAAAGAGGGGAGTATTGATATAAAACTTTTAAAATTCTTTGAAATGATTTCAATTTGAAATTACCTTAAATAATATACACTTTAAAACTTTAAAACCAAAACCGGAAATTAAATTCTCAAAATTCCTGATTTAGATTCATTTCCATTCCAAATCAATTTATAAATCATGTTTATAAATTCATTTATAGAACAATAAATGATAATCAAATATTATCATTCAAACAACCAATTTAATTAACTTATTAAATTCCAGAAAATTTTACTTGTATATATATATAATATAATCATATAAATTTATTTCATTTACTAAATTTGAAAAACAATATTGTGTCAGTTTGCTCTGTTCAAGTGTTTTGGAAATCCTATCAATAGCGTTGACCAGACGAATCGATCGAAAATCCAAACCAACATCAACAACTCAAACAACACACTATAAACAATTTTAATATAAATTACAAATACACTCCCTCACACAATGATTCTACAATGGGTTTCAAATCAAGAATAGAGATTCAAATTAGAGAGATTCTAATCAAAAGAATTCAAATTAGAAGATATACTAGATGGGGAGATAAGCTGATTGCATTTCAAATTGGAAGATGGATAAACTTATATAGGTCGCGGGTAACCTCAACCGGATCAGCCATGATTTCAAGAATAAGATCGATGCTGAATTCTGAGGCAAATCGACATTCCATCACAAAAGATAGAATTCGGGAATATCAAGAGATAGCAGCATCTAAACCGTCGATACAAAAATCTCCGGTGAATCCATACCGATTGTAAAGTAGTTTCACCCCTTTACACATCATCCAGAGATTGGCGAGACCGCCGATTTATTATAGAGATCATTCAAAGTGGAGTTATGGGATACTCCAGAATTAAGAAGACACGAATAAGGGAGACAAGAATGGACTTTGGAACCGAAGTGAAATTTCCAAAATTCAGATAAAACCGAGTCAAAGAAGAAGGAATTCAAGCTCGAACGTAAGCAATTATGTAATTAGATTGACTATATATGTTGAGTTTTGCCTAAAACCAGAGCTCTGATATCAATTGTAACGACCCAGTATTTTGGACCATTCAAATCGACAATAAATCCACACATACCAAACTTCAATAATTTAAAACAATGGATTGTAAATAAAATTTGGCAAAACTCAGCATATATACAGTAAATAAATAATCACAAAATCACAAAATCACAGACACAGAGTAATATAACAATAGTGTAGCGGAAACAAAAGAATAGTAGTTCATGAAGCTACTATATATATAACAGAGTTAAACAAGATACAACAGAAGTCTCGAATACAATAGTCAAATCTGTGCAGTTAAAGCGCTCGGCAGATTCAAAGCGGTGGAGGTGCAAAAAGTCATAGCAGGGATACAGCGAGGATATAGCGGGATATAGCGGATGGCTCTAAAATAGCATATAAAACTAGTACTTAATGTTTTTACAAATATATAAATGGTAATTAAATGAAAAATTATCATTCAATTGAATTATAATTAATACATAAATAATTTTAAATAAAAACATGTGCGAATATACTTTAAATAAACGTAAAACTGTTATATAACATAATTGAATTTAGTAGAATATTAGAGTATTTTCATTTCTGAAAATATATTAAAAATTAAATCAAATAAATTAGTTTATTAATTTTTATAATGTATAAATGCAATTTTTCAATTCATTTTACTAAAGAAGATATAGCGGAAATAACGAAATATAGCGGGAATAACGGGATATATCGGAAATAGCGGGGATTAAAGCGGAAAGTCTATATTTTGGGGCTATATGGAAATATCGTAGCTGTAGAAATCCGCTATGAGATATAGCGGGGTTATAGCGGGGTAATAGCGGGGCATTAACTACACAGAGTCAAATACAAGATCAAAATACATCACTGGATCAACTGAATATCAGAAAGCTGGATAGATAGCTGGATCTCCAAGCGAAGCTCCAACTCCAAAGGTGAGTCTCGAATATTGGTACACTCAGTCAGACCCGAGCGTAAAGCAATACACAAAACACTCGAGTCAGGATTAACATTCTTATATCAATAAATCCAACTCAAGGGAAATAATAACAGAAAATACAAGTAACTCAAAGGATGTTTGGGATAACCATCCTCTAAGGATCCGTTAAACTATTTATATATAGTAGTGTATGCTAAGTAGATAATGCCTATCAGTAATATAAAGTATCAAAATAGCATTAAGGCATTACCATTATCCCCGTTAACACATTTTATATAAGCATCATAGTCTATACAGCACTGTAAACTCCACCGTAAACTAGTGGCTATCAGGGAGTACTCCATAGGTATAACACAAAACAAATCGTAGTTGTCGCGCATAGGGATACGAGTATGACAAGGCACATGAGGCAATACCCAAGGTAGTGAAACTACCGTTTGCCTGATCCGGACTGGTGAGAACGCATCGCCGCAACGATCGCAACACCGCGAAACAACACTCCCAATTCAAGGGTGCGCACCAATCAAAAACAAGTGATGAGTAGTTTACGAAGAAGTGTGTCCGCTAGAGGTAGCTAACCTCACTGGCCCGGGAAGGCTCCTGTTTAAGTCATTTCCAATTTGACACAAGTGTCAAGGTCATCCATTATCGTTCTCTTTTTTCAAATCCAACAACGTCATCATTCCAACCACTTCATTCTGGATTACACTCCGCGTATAATAGTTATTAAAGTGGTTTTCGGTTTAGACAGAGAGTATGTCCCTAACCGATCCCGGACTCTTCAATAACTACGTAATTATTACACCGATTGGTCATTTAATAAACTTTCAAAATAGTTTATATTTCAAAACCAAAATATCAATGCCATTTCAAAACCATATCAATACGATATCACTACCATTTCAAACCAAATACGATATCATTTCCATTTCAAATATATCCATCTCAAATATATCCATTTACAAAATCATAGTACTTTAAAGTTATAACACTTTCTAAATCAAACACTTTGGAAATCATAATTCTTTGGAAATCAAAATTTAGAAATCATAATGCTTTGGAATTATAACACTTTCCTTCAAACAGTTTAGATATTAATAATAGTATATAAAATAAAATAGTTTACAAAATAAAATAATTTATATAAAATAGTTATAAGTTAAAACAATTTATATTAAAATAATTAGTATATTTAAAATAGTTTCTATTGAAAATAGTTATATTAAAAATAGTTTATATTAAAAATAGTTTATAAGATAATATAAAATAGTTTTAAATATAATTTAAAATACTTTATATAATAAAATAGTTTCCTCAAATTTTACAAATCGATTCAACTCAACTCGGATTCCAAAATTCAAATTTAGTCAAATCTCAAATCATCAATTTCAATTCGATTCAGTTTCTAAATAGACCATTTCAAATTATCAATTTCAAATACATATTTTAACCATAAAATAAGCCATTCAATTTCAATATATTTCAAAGCTTTAAATATTCAACATTTCAAAACTAAATTCGATAATTTCATATATATATATATATATATATATATATATATATCAAATTCACTTTACTATTATTTAGTTTTGAAATATTTACTTAGTCATTTCAAAAACATCTAAATACAACTTCAATTTACAGATTTAAATAAACAAAATATCCCATTTAAATTTATATAAATTTAAAATATTCATTTAAGTCACTTTTAATCAAATTCAAGTTATAAAATATGTCTTTAAAATCTCAAATTTAATAAATTTCAAATCAAACTTATTTAAGTAAAATTCTTAAATAAATAACATTTCAAATCAATTTTAATTTATCTTTCCAACCTGAATCAATATAAATTCTATATTTGAAAATATATATTTTAAATAAATACTTAAACATATTATATATCAACTTTATTAAATCAACTTTAATAAATCTTTAAAATCAATATTTATTAAAAACCGTATATTCCTTTTCAAAACCATAGAAATCATTTTCAAAATATTTATATATAGACCAATGGTGTCAGTATAAAATTTTCTATCTTATGGTCAAGTGATACGGATATTTATCATTTCAATCCGCAATTTAAGTATATACGGGTATATATCTTTTCAACCCGCAATCCCAAATTCAATGTCAATGAAAATCACTTGGGTTTATCATTTCAACCCATAACGATTTTCTCCTATTCTACAGATCGTTCGGGTATGTATCATTTCAACCCATAGTGAATTCTATATTAACAGGAAACTTGCAGAGTGATAACAGATATGATAATAATATAACAACAGTAACAGGCATATATCACCAGTGATAAATAACAGATAATGGTGTTAGATCTCACAGGTGCACAGATACAGATAATGGCATATATATATCAATGCAAATAACTACCAGCAGCATATTTCAATTGTCGTTCCAATTGAAATCAAATTTAATAAATATAAGAACATTAATCGTGAGTGATTTCTCACCTTTTGAGGCTATAGAGATTAGACAAGGAAAATGAGCTACGAATTCCAAAGCAACGCTAGATGGACAGAATTCGATGAAGAAAACAGGCAAGACAGACAACGCTGATAACAGGAATCGATGAAGACAAATCAGAATCAACTTGATAATAAAAGGTATAAGTGAACTTGTATATATATAAACACTATATATATAAAAATCATATTTTAGTTCAAACACATATATATATATTATCCCAATATGTAAGAATTTTCTTCCAAGAATCAATATTAAATTTTAAACATGTATACATATATCAAAATCGAAATATATATATATATATATATATATTCCATGATCATTATAAATTTTAACTCATATATATAATATATATATTATATTATATATTCAGTACACATATATGCTACTACCAGGTATATAACTTGCTATGTATATATATGGACTGAGACAAATCTTAGTTCTTTAAATTTCAAATTTCCATATATATACTTCCAAAATCAATGTATATATATACCCATATATATTAACACATGTAAAATCAGAGATCTACATACATATATACTTCGAAAATCAAGGCATATATTGACAATAGAATCTATACTAAACTCATGTATAGATATAAACAATATATAGACTAATATATAATATATTTAAAACAAAATCTAAATTTATTTTAAAACGACAATCCCCTCAGAACTATCTATATATTTATATATCTATACCAAAAAAATCAGTACTTTAATAAACAAATATCATCTTTAAAATATACTGCAACCAAGCAAAATCTGACTACATACATATCAAAATATAAATACATGAGACTTATATATATATACATCATCACTACATACTATAATATTAATATAATATATAAACATCAATATTTACAACCAAAACCATGCTTACTGTTTTTGTCAAGGACATCCCATATGTTCTTCCACAATTAATATATATATATAACACTATACTTTGAAATCAACCTTTATACTTTGTAACTGTAAACATATATACGGCAAAATATAACTACATATAAAACCAACCTTATACAATACATACTGCCATTATATACAATAAAAAAAAATCAAAACTTACAAAACAATTATCATCATTCGAAACTTCATATAGTATGTAGACCGTAAATAACTATAACACATTCCTACTATAATATGCAAGCTGAGACAGCATTATTAACAGTATATATATATATATATATAACATACATCATAACACTGATGTTTTATAAACTTGTAGAAGTACAATCTATATAACTTTTGTATAGTATATCTTATAAACTATATATATTTAAATCTCTATATATGCTATTTATATAATAACAGACAATATATACCATGAACATAAAAAATACATAAGTTTACTATTAAAGCTCGAAACATTATAATACAATATACAAATATATAATACTTTAGGATAAAAAAAATACTGCATTTACATAATACATGTATAATATATATACCGAATGGCAAAAAGAAGAGCTGCACGCTTACCTAAAAACGAAATCTTTTATTACTTATGTAAATAAACAATCGACCCGGGTGGAAGGAAAACAGGTGGAGGGTGGTCGATGCGAGCTGCCTTGGCCAGGCTATGGAGAGGTGCAGCTATGGTGCAAAGGCCGAAGGGATAAGAGCAGAGGCGGGTGAGTGCAGATGCGGCGAAGTGGAGCCGAAAGGGAGGAGTAGGCACTGCTTCGCCAATAGGTAGAGGCGGTTCGAGTTGGGAGGAGTTCAACATGGCCTTTGAAAGTGCAGATTTGATGTGTGTGAAGGCTGCTCGCGTGGTGGTTTACTGTGTAGGGGTTCGACATGTACACATGGATGATGGGAAATATGGAGGCAAGGTCAGGCCGATGGTGAGAGTGTGGGCAATGGTGGTGGTCTACCGTGAGATGGGCGGTGGATGTAGAGTTGAAGTCGAAGGGGAAAAAGTTCGGTGATATAGATAGGCGAGAAGGCCTCCAGAAGTAGATGAATAGAAACTATAATATGTACTTTTTCTTAATCAAATTTTTCTTTTCAAATGACAGCGCGATTAGGAGAAAAGGAAAAATATGAATGGACGTGCCCAGTTCAGAGGAGAGAAGGTGAACGGAAAAGGTAAAATACATAGAGAATGAACCGGCACAGTAACAACCCGCATATTTTAAAGTTTTGAATATTTAAATATTTTATTTAGATATAGAATCGTAAATCGAATTAAGGTCCGAAAAGCTACTTTTTGCAAACAGTCGAATTGGGACTCGAGAACACTTCCATTGAGTCCAAAATGGCGTTTGCGACTTTTTTAAGTATAAACATCGATATGTTTGGAGCTAGCTAGAATTTCGACCTTTCCACTTAGGGTTTTGGGTTTGGGTTTCAGCCCATTTACCCAACATATCAACCCAACTCCACTCCACTCCTCCTCCTTACTTCATAATATTTCCTACAACCTAAGCTTTAGCAAAAATGGTGGTGGAGATGGGAAATTAAAATCCTAAACCCTAGTTTCTTTAGCAAATACAAATTCTTACTCCAAATTCAAAGAGAAGCTTTGGTAAGTATCTCCATCTTCTTCTCCAACTCAATCTCTCTTTAATTTCAGAAATTTCCTAAACCTAACTTTGGAAATGTTCTTCTTTTGAGCTTAGATTCAAGCTTCAAGAGTTGGGATTGAATAGTGGTTGATCCTCCTTTGTTTCCAAGCTTCTCCTTCCTTGCTTTTGGGTTTAAAGGTGAGTTTTTGAACTCACATCTATTTCTATAGATATTGTTGTTGTTGGGTATGAATCCCTAACACTAATTCATGTTCATTTGCTTTTGATTTGGATTGAATTGGTGAATTGTTAAGTTTTTTGTTTTTGGAATCCAATTTGCTAAAAATCCAACCTTTGATGTTTGAACACGTTAGTGGAGCGTTTCGGAGGGCTATACAAGGCTGGGTTGTCGAAAGGCGTAAATCCTCAGTCGAAGTTGCTCAATTCGTCGCTTCCGTCGTATATCGAACTTGCCCCAGATGGGCTAGACTGACCCAGAACATGAAAAAAGTTCGTCACCAAACGTCTGCAGGGAAGCTCAGACGTTTGGAGTCTGTTTCAGCGAATTTCCTGAAACTTACTGCAGACGTCTGAGTGTATACTGCAGACGTCTGGAGTATGTTATTGCCTCAACAAAATTGATTATTTTGTTTGATTTCCAATTTTTATCGATTCGTGATCTTCGATTTGTCGTTATCATTTATTATCTTCTCTGATGACTTCTTATTTGGGATTTTTGTGGTTATCCATTTGGATGGATTCGGTATTGAATTTATTTGGATTTGATTCACGTCTTCGTATGTGGATCTTTGATGGTTGATTGTTTCTACAATCATTTCTGTGACTTGTCACTTTAAATTACAAAGGTTTCTATACTAGTAGTAAATATTCAAACTCTTTTACTAAAATGACTTCAACTCTATTTTTAATACAAAGTTCGTTTATAAAACCGTTTTCTAATCTATTAGTATATACAAACCTTTACCTCATTCGTATGAGAAAATCTAATTAAACGGCTTAGCAAAACAAGTGGTATGAAACGCTTGCGTTTACTTCGTCGGTTAATTTATGGACATGTTCGAGTGAAAATCTTGTGACAATTTTCAAGTGGAAATCTACAATTTGTTCCTAAATATTTAAGTTAAGCTAGTGGTTATGGGACATGAAGCTAAACTCTTATATTTACTGGATTAGTGTAATTCACATTTTTTATGGATCAGTGATGATCATTTTGTGATTTAGACTAGCGATGTGCAATGTCTATTTGTCTGCGAGGGAGACTAAACCCCGTTTTATGGAACTTCGGTTCAATTTGGCGGGGTAGCGACCCATGGTCTTCGTACCGTTTGTGGAGCTTCGGCTCAAAAATTTATGGTTAGCGACCATGGAATAGCGTTCCATTTGTGATACACGTGTTGGTGAGTTTTCATGCTCCCGTTTATGATAGGCCTCCCCCTTTTGTGATTTATGGATTTCTATTTGATGATTTCTTGAATTTGTGTTTCACCTCTTTATGTGATTGGCAATTATATGTTTGTCAATATTTGTGGTATGGTGAATAAAATAAAGAATATGACATTCTTTTTGGTACTTTGAGATTCTTGAGATATCGTATGATCCTGTTGTTGTTTTATATCATATTTGTTCTAGTATGACATTATCATTATCATACATTCTTATTATATCTCTGCTTATATCTCATTCCTTTATCTGATATTTATAGCTGGACTGATTCGTTTATTATTTTCTTATTAAATAATACTCGGGTCAGACCGAGATGTTACAGGTGCTTCTGCTTGACTCCTTATCTGGGACTATCCTCTGACTTTTGACTAACTACATTACATTTGTAGTTTTTGTTGTTATACATTTGAGATATAGACTCCTTGATGTATACTTATTCTTTTGTCTAGCACTTGTATCTATTCTTTTGTGATATTGTGGATCTTATTTGACCACTACTCTGATGTACACTTTTATGTGTTATATTCATATCTGTTTCCTCCTTTGAGATATGAACATCTGTGACTGACTTATGATATGCTTATTTCTATATTTGTTTCCGAGGTCCACTTAGCCACCGTGTGGTAGCTTTGAGTTTGTATCAGTATGTCAGATTTCCTCTTGAAACAAATTGCATGGTTTACTATCTGACATATCGGTACTCGCACAAGGCAATTTCATGGATGGTCGCTCCTCAACAGCCTTATTCTTCACGCTAGTTGACGGCATTGCCCAGTGGTGTTCTTGGCTAGCGTGAGCTTAGGGGTGGGGTGTCACAGGCACAAATATTGGGAACAGCCAAAAGAAGAAATGAAACAACACGTAATTTAAAATGGTGAGAATATCAAAAATTAGACATCGATTACTGGGAAGAATAAAAGCTACTTTCTATTCGTATTACACAGTGGAAAATGAATGATCACAGCAAAACAAAAAAAAGACGGACCGATACGGTTAACCGTTTTGCGTGTTTCACCGCGGACCGAACACCGAAACACAAAATTGAATATACCATAGAGATCTGCACTACGAGACGATCAAAATGGTATACAAATATCAGTGGTACGACCATCCTATCAGAAGTCGATAATCGGTACCGAAAAATGCTGCCAATTTGCTAGAAAATAAGATAAACGAAGCAATAGAAGTCCAAATTTGACGAAACGAAATATGACATCTCACTCAGAAGATGATTTACAAATTTTCTATGTAAAAATATTTAGGTTTGGAAAACATTTTATTATCATCAATTTTAACTGATTTAAACTGAAATAAAATTATACTAGAAAATAAACTTCCATATTATCAGATGAAAATTTACCAATTGCTATGTTTAATTAGACGTATTCCAAATATCAATTTTTAATTCCAAAATTTTATTATTTAAAATTTCACAAAAATTCAATTAATTACGTTATAAAAATTATTAAAATTTACTGGTCGTTACAGCTGATAACGGGAATTGATGAAATAAACCAGAATCTGCTTGATATAGACTGAAATGAATATATATATATATAATATTATTATTTTTCTTAAAAACAAAATCAATTAAAAATACATATTTAAAATTCTATCTATACCTATATATGTATTTTAGACAACAAATAGTATATATACCCATATATATATATATATATTATAAAAATACATGCTTTTATTATGATATAGACCCAACTCAACCTTTTTGAAAAGCAAACTTACACAGTTGTACCAACGCAAAATGAAAAATATATATATGTATAACCAACATATACTTAGATATATATAACTGAAATATCATACATATATAAACTGACACAGTTAAAATAACTATAAATATATATATACTATCAGATTAGAAAATTAGTTTCCAAACTGCAAACTACTGAAAGTAAAACTACATATATTTAATATCCACCTATATATAGATATATTCAACTAATTAATATAAACTAACATGCATATGAGATTTAATAAAATGCAAGATACTTATATGCAGATCTATACAAAATGTCCAGATCAAAATACCCATTTATAATGCATACATTAAAACCTATATACATATATAGAAATCTGAATATCCATATATTTTGAAAACAAAAATCAAAACAGAGTCATTTACATATTGTTCTGAATACTTATATTTATCTGCAAGCTTCATGACAACTTAATATATATATATATATGCAATAGATCTTAGAGTATATACTTCATGTAAACAAACAAAGCCTATACACATAACCCATATATAACTAACAGATTATAAATATCTTATATAACCATATGTATACTAACATATTTGTGCAGACTCGTTAGATCTTTTAAAAACTGTGACATTTAAAAACTAATATTCTATGTATATAAACTAGTACGTACATAAGCAGCTTTATATATATACAATAAAATATATATATCAAAACGAAATCAATACTTCAAACTAAAATATAACTCAATATATATAAAAGAGAAACTGCAGCAAACTATTGTTTTTAAAACTATATATATATATATATATTCCTTTATTCATAATACACTATACTGTGACATATATACATATATAAGTATCAACTTCCTTATATATTTCAAGATCATTACCGAATTTAACACATTATTTAAACGTATGTATTATATTATAATTACAGTACATTAAATCACTTCTTAAAACTATTATATTATATTGAAACTATTACCAAAACCCATTTTAAAATATCTAAACACAACTATACAACATTGTATACTCATGCAGACAGAAAGTATAAGTTTGGATGTAAAATTTATATACAATATATATATTCATATAAAGCAAAGAACTGTTGAAAGAAGAATGTATAAAATACCATAATTGTTCGTATAACACATAACTATATATTATATAACTAACGAATAGAAATACTCACAGATAATATAATACAATATATAAACGTACCATACGAAAAAAAGCTTGAGTTGATGATGGATGGTCACTTGATGGTGAGAGGAAGCGGGATGCGAGTCCGGTGAAGGTCAGGGTAGAGGGTGAGGCATTTTGTTATGAAGTGGAGAGGACTTGTGGCTGAGGCTTCGAAGAGGATGACCGAGCACGCGGTAGAGGTAGAGTCTTGCAAAAGTTCTCAGAAAAATACAACTTCCATATATATTTAAGTGAACAAGTGGAAATGCAACATGAAGTGGTTTTTGAGAAATGAAGGGCCAGGGAAAAAAAATATAATATACAAATGGACGTGAGTTAGAATAAACGAACGTAACTCAATATATTTACTGAGATAAAGTTCAAAAGCAAACAGATAAATGTAACGTGTTCAAAAGATTAAGAAGATAACAGCCTTTATCCAATAAGGCAACACATATATTTGTTTCAAGCAAGAACCAAATGAGTCGATAAACAAATGAAATGGCAACCAACAATGAATATAACCGATGGAAATGTTTGACCAATCATACATTGATTTTAGAAATAATATAAGGAAATGGCCGTTAGGTTATATGGTGGAAGGTGGAAAGACAAAAGGAAACCAAAAGGCATGAAACAGATACCGATGCGGTTACTGTTTTTCGCAGATTCCATTGCGTACTGGACTCCGAAATACACAGATGAATATGCTACGGAGATCAGCAAGACGATACGATCAAAACGGTACCCAGATATCAGTGGTACGATCATCTTATCGAAAGTCGATAATCGGTACCGAAAATGCTGCTAATCAGCCAGAAATAAGGTAAACGGAGCAATAGCAGTCCAAAATTTGGAGAAACGAAATATGACATCTCACTCAGAAGATGGTTTACAAATTTTCTATATAAAAATATTCAGGTTGGGAAAACATTTTATTATCATCAAATATCAACCGGTTTGAATTGAAATAAAATTACACAAGAAAATTTACTTTCATATTTTCTGATGAAAATTTACCAGTTGCTATGTTTAAACTGACGTATTCCAAATATTGAATTTTTATTTAATTACGTTATAAAACTATTAAAATTTCCGGGTTGTTATACTGACACTGATATACATTGCTATCCCGTACGGAAAAATCCAAACGGAGCTAGAAACGTCCGAATTTCATGAAATGGATTACGCAGTCTTATTTAGAGTGTTCTAAATAAATTTTCTCATGTTGACATATTTAGGTTTCGGAACACTTTTAAATTCAACTGTTATTAACTGATTTAAACTGAATTTCTAGTGACTGATAGAACATCTATATTTTTCGACGAAAATTTGTCATTTGCTATGTCTAGATGGACGCATAGCAAATATCAAATTTCCGTCATAAAATTCTATTGTTTGTTTTAAATGGTAGATTTCAGTTTATTATATTCAATAAAATTCACCTTTATTTAATTCCAAAATAAACTATATTTCAAATTAAGATAATTGAATATTCATTGGTTTATAATTTCTAGTTCCTTAATTAAAATGCTAATATTAACTAATGCAGTATTAAATTATCAATTTTCTCAATTTCTGAATCATTTAACTAATTAAGTCTTATTAAATTGAAATTTATATTTCTTTCCTTTTATGTAAAATCCAGTTATACTAAATTTTATTAACAAATTAATTCAATAGGTAGATATGTAAGATGAGAAAAACCCGACTAAAGTTTAAATAAGTTTGAATACATAATTATACATTTATTGTTCACAAATATATTAGAAGTTAATTTACAATTAAAACCCAATTCCAGTTAATCATAAATCTATTTCATGCTTTACACAATATTAAATCTATCCAATTAACCTTTTATTAAACCATACGCTTGAAATCACATAAAATAGTTGTCACTTCATTAAACCAAAATCAGATGTTATAATTCAAAGTAAATTTTATTTAAAATCATAAATTTTAAATTTCTTACTGTATTAAATTCTAAAATTTGAATTTTCATCTTTTTCGAAAAATACGGGTCGTTATAGATAGATAGGCTCGAAAGGAAAATAAGATATTTGAATTACGAAAGAGGAAAGATTGATAGACTAATATTAATTATAGGCGACCTTTACTGGGTCAACCAAGACTTAAAAACAAGAATGTCATTAATGGAAAATAGGACAACTGGTTGAGAACATCGTGGAAAACGCGATTCATGAGATCGATGAAGATGGTAGGAGCATTGGTAAATACAAAGGGCTGGACTAACCATTCACAGAAACCATTCGTCCAGGAGGAAGGATAACAGTTCTATCTCCAGGAATAAGATTGATGCGGATTTCAATTTCCCACTTGAGTGGGAGAGATGTGGCTTCACCAAAGACATCTGAAAAGATTTGGACAACAGGGTTGGAGTCAAGATCACTAAGCTGAGTATCAAGCGAATAGATAAAACTGCCTGCAAATCCTGAGTCAATCGACATTCGATCAGAGGAGAATTACCCGGGTTGTCTATTAGAGAAACAGTTCGGGTCTATCAAGAAATAAAAGCATCCAAAACCGAGGACGTAGAAATCTCTGGTGAATCGATGCCTGTTGTAAAGGAGTTTCACCCCTTTACAAATCATACTAAGGTTGGCGGAACCGCCGCTGGGATTAGTCACAAATACGAATCAAATTGACAATTGGGGTGGCAAGATGTGATCAATTTATTAAAGAGTTCAATAGAAATAGAGCTATGGGATGTTTTGGTATTAAGAAGAACACGAACAGGAAAGGACAAGAATGGATTTCAGAACGAAGAGAACATTCCAAAATTCCAAAGAAAATCCAAATCAAAGTGGAAGAAATTCAAGCTAGAACGTGTGAGAAATGCGGATTACGGATCTTAAGGCTGGAATAACACTAGAAGAGGGGTGAATAGTGTTTTGTGGATTTTCTAAATCTTTTTGAAACTTACGTAAATTTAATCACCAACAAATGCAATTCACAGACACAGATATAATCACAGAATCAGACACGGATGCAAATAATAAATAAAAGCAGTAAAGGAAAGAACACACCAGGACTTTATACTGGTTCAGAGTTACCCTACGTCCAGTCCCGTACAAACGTATGGATTTCTTATCAAAAATAATCTCCCAGATTACACCCTCGATTTCAAGGCCACGAGGTACACCCTCCTGTATTCGAGTCCGGGGCAAACTCTCTTGATTTACCAGGCCACAAGATCACCTAATCGATTTCCGGGGCAACAATCACACCCAATTGATTTCAAGGCTCAACCGCACCTTTTACTCAACAGTTTGATTTACAAATAATCCTATAACTCTGAATAGCACTGAGATCTTATGGGGAGAATTGCAGAGAATCGAACAAGAGATAATCAAGTTTGATTCACTTGGTATTTTGGCTGAGTTTAATTTGGGATTCTTTAGGATAAATGTGGAAGATGAAGAGAAGATAAAGCAAGTGAAATCTGATGATAAATTCGTTTAGAACTACTAGTATTTATAGGAAATCAACAGCCATATCTATTCGCGAAAGGATACAATGAATAGACACTTCTTTTGAAAATTTGAATTTTTAATTTAACGGGCACCATGTCGACATGGGGGGTTGAGGGATGTCGACATGCTCTAGGAAAAATTGGTGATTTTGATTTTCTTATTAAAATTGGTTTTTATAATTTGTCAAAACGATTTCTAAACTTTGTAAATATATTTGAATATAGTTTAAACATATAAAAGAGTTTAGAAAGTAATTTTTAATGTATATAATCTTAATCTATAAAGTGATTTAAAATATGAGTAAATATTTTAAAGCTAAATATTTAAAACAAGAGATAGTTTAAAATCAACGACAATTTTGAAATCAAAATATTAAAAATGATAAAGATAGTTTTGATGCTAAAATATTTCAAACAAGAGAGATGTCTTTTTGAAAAGAAGGTTTTAAAAAAATTTAAAATAAGAGATATATTTTTGAAAAACATTTTTATAAAATTAGTGGATATCAAAATAGGACCACTATATGTTCCACTAGATATTGTCGTGGGTTCCATCCCACTAGGGTTCCATCCCTTTAACAGGCTCGAAGTGAATTCCATTCCACGAATAAATTTCGAATAAAGATGTAAGTGCTTTCAAGAAGTTTTAACATAATTCTAGACTCAATACTTATCTTGTACTATTAAAATCTTGAACTCTTGATAACTTGATTTCTTGATACTCATGAGTCTTCAATCTTGATATCTTTGATCTTTAAATTCAACAGTCTTGTATCTCTATACTGTACCATCTTCATTCTTGGTACCTGCATGTTTATATCCTGCATATACATACATACATACATACATATATATATCTAAACTATAATTTTAGTATTTATATTTATAACAAGTCCTAGGTTGTTGTCATCAAAACCATCCTTCTCATGGACTAACAATCTTCTCCTTTTTGATGATGACAGCTTATGTTTATTAAATATACTTATCCTTCACAATAACTCCCCCTAAAACTAAAACTCCCCCTTAGTCTAAGCCTAACTACTCTATTTTATATTTCTCCCCTTTGTCATCAACAAAAACTAATCCTAAATTCCCCCTTAATCTAATACTATTTAAATTAAATTCTAATAAGGGAGTATAATAAGTGAAACAAATATTTTATTATATATGATGTTATATTTACATGTACATATGAAACATAAACTTACAAATATATTTAAGTACATAAATTATAGAACAAAAATACTAACGAGAGTTTTGACAATTGGAGATTTGTGAATCGAAAAGTTTGGATAATGAAAACAAAAGTTTCCACGTTGTTCAACCAAATTCCCATCTTTGTCAAAACAGACTTCGCCTACACAGACCACGTTGTCGTCTTCTTACATAGGTGCTTCTTCATCTTCTTCTTCTTCTTCCTCTTCTTCTTCTTCCTCTTCGCTGTGCTCTAAAGGATTATGCACGTGAATGTTGGGAGAATCTTCTTCAATCACAATAGGATTTGCGTGATTATCCATTAGGAATTTTTGTAAATTCCGAAGAATTTTGCCTTGGTTTTCTTGTTCTTTTGCCATCCTTAGTTACACAACTTGAAATTCAGTCAACATTTGCATGGCATCCTTCATAGATTCTTCAATATTTATCACACATGCCAGTGTAGTGCATTGGAATCGACCAGAATGAGGAGAAGGGAAAGAAATGGTGTCAATTTGGTTTGATTTAGTGGAGGAGGCCATTAATTTTAATTTACAGAAGTTTTATTTCAAAGAAAGAAAAGTGAGAAAATAGAAAAATTTGAAATACATAGGTTTATATAACTACTAAACTGATTTAGTGGGAATATCAAATTTTAAAAATTTTGTCGTTGTATGTCGACATGGGTGGTAGGGGTATGTCGACATCCTTATGAAAAATTTGATTTTCTTGTATATATATGTTACTATATCTATATTCTATATCTCAGTTATTGAACAAATGCCTAGTTCTCTTCTTAATTTAGTAAATATAGGTTGATTTAAGGGTTTGGTGAAAATACCAGCAATTTGATTCTCGGAGTTGATATATTCAAGAGAAATAATCTCTTTACTTATATTATCTCTGAGAAAATGATGTCTGATATCAATATGTTTAGTCCTAGCATGATGAGTAGTATTTTCAGACAAATCTATTGCACTGGAATTATCACAATAAATTGGTGATTTTGAAATTGTTAATCCAAAATCTTTTAGAGTTTGTTGCATATAAATGACTTGGGAGCAATCCAAAGCATCAGAGATATATTCTGCTTCAGTTGTTGATAAAGAAACAGTATTTTGCTTTTTTCTAAACAATGAAAACAGAGAATGCCCCAAAAAGTGACAAGTTCCACTTGTACTTTTTCGGTCAGATTTGCAACCAACATAGTCAGCATCACAATAAGAAATTAAATCAAATGAATCATATTTAGGGTAAAATAAACCATAGTCAAAAGTATGTTTAACATATCTTATGATACGTTTCATAGCTTTTAAGTGAGTTTCTTTGGGTTGAGATTGGTATCTTGCACAGAGACAAACACTATGCATGGTATCAGGTCTACTTGCAGTGATATAGAGTAGTGATCCAATCATTCCCCTATATAGTTTTTGATTTACATTTTTTGAAAGTTCTTCTTTATTTAAAGCTTCATTGGTTGCCAAGGGAGTGGGTTTTCCACTCGCAGTAGTCATACCAAATTTACTCACTAGATCCCAGCATATTTTTCTTGACTAATAAAGATACCATTATCTAATTGTTTTATTTGTAAACCTAAGAAGAAAGTAAGTTCACCCATATAACTCATCTCAAACTCTTTTGTCATTATTTCAGAAAATTCTTTATCCATTTCATGATTAGTTGAACCAAAAATAATATCATCTACATAAACTTGTACTAGTTGAATATCATTTTTAATGAAAAGAGTATTATCTATTTTACCAATTTCAAAATTTGATTGTAATAAAAAAGATCTTAGTTTGTCATACCATGCTCTAAGAGGTTGTTTCAGACCATATAGAGCTTTCTTAAGTTTGAAAACATGGTTTGGAAATCTTTCATCATCAAAGAGTGGAGGTTGTTCAAAATAGACTTCCTCTTTAACAAATCCATTAAGAAAAGCACTTTTAACATCCATTTGAAATAATTTGAAATTATTATAATTTGAGAAAGCAAGTAGAATTCTATTGGCTTCTAATCTTGCTACGGGTGCAAATGTTTCATCAAAATCTATTCCTTCTTCTTGACAATAACGTTGTGCGACTAATCAAGCTTTATTTCTCACGACCTCTCCAAGTTCATTCATTTTATTTTTATAAACCCATTTTTTTCCAATTATACTTTTATCCTCGGGTCTTGGAACAAGTTCCCAAACATCATTTCTGGTGAACTGATTCAATTCTTCTTGCAAAGCAAGAATCCATGAATCATCAGATGATGCTTCCTTTGGATTTTTAGGTTCAATAGTTGATATAAAAGCTACATTACTCATGTTATTTAGTTGATTTATAGTTCTAACAACAGATTCAATATTTCCTAGTATATTTTCTATAGGATGATCTTTTAATAGCCTAATTCTTTTATTAGGTTGAATGATTTCACAATTAGTTTCATTAGGTTCATTATTTAAAGTTACAAAATCTTCTTCATCTTCTAGTTGTACAGTATCTTTAAAATTTTCATCAAAAGATACATGCATTGTTTCTTCAATAGTGTTAGTTCTTAAATTATAAACTCTAAATGCTTTACTTCTATTAGAATATCCGATGAAGATACCTTTGTCGGATTTAGGTTCAAATTTATCTAAATTATCTTTTGTATTAAGAATAAAACACTTACTACCAAAAACTTTAAAATAAGCTACTATGGGTTTCTTATTGTAAAGTAATTCATATGGTGTTTTATTAGTTAATGGTCTAATTAAAATCCTATTTAATATATAACAAGCTGTAGCGACTGCTTCAGCACAAAAGTTTTTAGGTAAGTTACTATCAGAAAGCATTGTTCTAGCACACACTTGAATCGTTCTATTCTTGCGTTCTACCACTCTGTTTTGTTGTGGAGTTCTTGGAAAAGAGAAATTACGAGTTATTCCCTTTTTATTGCAGAATCTCTAAAAAAATTCATTTTCAAATTCCCCACCGTGATCACTACGAATAGTTATAATTTTTAAAGAAAGTTGGTTTTGAAGTCTTTTTGTAAAAAATTTAAATGAATCAAAAGTATCACTTTTATGTTTCATAAAAATTGTCCATGTAAACCTAGAACAATCATCTACAATTACAAAGACATATTTATTGTGATTTATTGATTGAATTTGAGATGTACCAAATAAATCTAGATGAAGTAAATCAAGAGGTTTTGAAGTTGAAATCATATATTTTAATTTGAAAGAACTCTTCCTATGTTTTCCTAATTGGCAAGCATCACATATACTATCTACTTTAAAGTTTAACTTGGGAAGGCCTCTAACTAAGTCAAGTTTTGATAACTTAGATAACAGTTTGAAATTTAATTGACCAAATCTTTTATGCCAAATCCAAGGGTCACTTGTATTAGCCAAAAGACATAAGTTATCATTTGAAACTTTCATACTAAGGATGTAAATATTTTTCTTCCTAATTCCTTCAAATATAATATTTGAATTATTATCTTCGATGTGACACTTATCTTTTTCAAATTTAATCTTGTATTCTTTATCGCAAAGTTGACTAGTGCTAAGAAGATTGTGTTTCAAATTCTTAACTAATAAAACATTAGAAATAGTAGGAGTTTTAGAGTTACCAACATTGCCGATGCCAATCACATATCCTTTTGAGTTGTCTCCAAAATTAACCAATCCTCCATCCTTATAGATAATATCATTCAGCATATCTGGATTACCAATCATGTGTCTTGAACATCCACTATCAAGTATCCACTTATTCTTCTTGATTTGCACAATTTGTCCATTGAGTGTTGATTCTTCAAAGGCCATATAACATTTTTCTTTCTGCACAGAATAAAAACTTGGTAGATAACTTGTTTTTCTATGAAAACTATATGCAGACTTATGAGACAATGATGATTTGAACAGTTTTAAACTAGTGTTAACAAAATCCCCAAAATCAGCCATTTTAAAAACTTTTTCAAAATTCAAATTATGAAAACTTTGAAAACCTCGCTGTGATACCAATTGTGAGAAATGCGGATTACGGATCTTAAGGCTGGAATAACACTAGAGGGGGGTGAATAGTGTTTTGTGGATTTTCTAAATCCTTTTGAAACTTATGTGTTTCCTGGAGATTTGACCAGGCAACTGAGTACTCGGCATTGGCAAGTACTCGGCATCCAATAGTACTCGGCATCCAGGAGTACTCGGCATTCAGTAGCAATCGACGTTCAGGAGTACTCGGCTCTCAGGACTACTCGGCATTCAGTAGCACTCGGCGTCCAGGAGTACTCGGCATCCAGGACTACTCGGCATTCAGTAGCACTCGGCATCCAGGAGTACTCGGCATCCAGGACTACTCGGCATTCAGTAGCACTCGACGTTTGTAAGTGCTAGGCATCGAAAGACATTCGGCATGTACAACTGCTCGATATGGCTGTATTATTCGACCAGAACCATCATTCGGCTAAAGGCATCGTTCGGCTAAGGCATCGTTCGAGCAGGGACATTGTTCGGCCAGAAGCATTGTTCGGCTAAAGCATCGTTCGGCCAGGGACATTGTTCGGCCAGAAGCATTGTTCGGCTAAAGCTATCGTTCGGCCAGCACCAACGTTCGGCTAGAGACAACGTTCGGTCAAGCGCTTCGTTCGGCCAGAGGCACGTTCGGCTTCGACTGATATTCGTTCTACTCTTCCCACGCAGCAAGCGTATCGTTCAGCATAGAGAGGGTGGTTCGGCATCCAAGTGGTCGGCCTATTTGGTTCGGCATACGGCGACCACTATATTTAGGCCAGATGTTCGGCTACCGAGCCCACCTGGGAAGTCCAACCCATCTTTGTCTATAAATAGAGTGGTAGGGGCACAGTGAAAAGGGACCTTTTTTCGGGAACACTGGGGAGACTTTGCCATTTTTCAGACTCATCTTCTTTACTTAGCAACTCCATTCAAGCATTTGATCTACGGATTCTATTTGTAATCAATCATTAAGAAGATCAATAAAGTTTAACCTCAAAGTGGACGTAGCCAATTACGCTGAACCACTATAAATCTGGTGTTCTTACTTTCTACATTTGAATTAGCATATTCTTCTTTGTTTAATTTATCTTCATCATTTATATCTCTTCACAATCTTTCTCAATGAGGTTAGTGACCAATTTTGGTGCTAACACTTTGGTGCTTTCATAGAGAATTGAATTCTCAGACCTCAAGGATCTGCTTTGAAGCTACTAGATTGAACAAATCCCCTAAAGAAGATCCGACTCATTGATAGGACATCCGTTGATTCTACTCAGAGTACATACCAATAACTCTACAATGGCAAGACCACGTACTAGGTCATCTTCTCATAATGTGGATGCCCATGAGACTGCTAGCGTGCAATAAGCAGGACCTAGCAATCAGCAAGCGATTCCGGGTGTAGGAATTGCCGCCCAGGACCAGACTCCAGTTGTCACCAGAATAGAGTTCAACGAATTGATTAGAGAACACAGGGAAAGCAGGAGACAACTAGGAGAGCAGATGCAAGCTAACGCCAACCTGATGGAACAACTCACTCAACAGCAGCAACAAAATGCTGGGGGCAATCCCGCTCCTTATTCCTCATCCGACAGCTCAACTTCCTCTGATGAACCTCCCAGGCGCAGACGCCGTAAGACTAAAGCTGCGCGGGCAGGTGCTGCTATTCAAACAGCTGGAGACCGTGACCAAGCAGGAGCTGGAAACTTCGGAACCAGAGTGCGGGTGGAGGCTGGAGACCTAGACCATCAAAACGCTAACGATGTCGAACCTCATGAGGCACGTTTGGCAGATCGCCAGGAGAGGAGGCATCAGCATGGACAGTCACGTAGAACAGACTCTAACCTTCCACCTTCCATACAAACACCAGATCTGACAGCCATGGTCAAGCAATTGATGAAAGAAAATCAGGGCTTATCGAATGACGATTAGGGAGTATCAAGAAGTCATACTCCGTTCACAGATATAGTGCTGCAGGCGGCGTACCCCAGAAAGTTTAGTATGCCAAATATCCCTGCATATGAGGGAAAGACTGACCCCAGACAACATGTCATGAGGTACGAGTGGATGATGGATTCAGCTAGAGCAAATGATGCAACCAAGTGTAGATGCTTTCCAATTACTCTATCTGGGATCGCTACTATGTGGTTCACCCAACTTCCTCCGCGGTCCGTATCCAATTTCGAGGAGTTGGCAAAGAAGTTTATTGAGCAGTTCAGGATACACACTACTCGTCCAAAGGACGTAATGTCTCTGTCAAGTGTAATCCAAAATCCTGGAGAGTCATTGAAGGAATATTTACAAAGATTCCATGTTGCGGCAACTGAAGTCAGTAATCCCAATGATCATGCAATTCTAATGGCTGTAAAGAGAGTTGTGGATCCGAATTCTGAATTTGGTGACTGGTTGGCAGGAAAACCTCCGACTACGCTAAAGCGTTTCTACTCAAAGGCACACCAGTTCATAAGAAGAGAGGAAGCTAGGTGGGTAAGGCGAGATAAGGCACCAGGACCTGTCCAAGAGTCCATGAAAAGCAACATTGTTGTGAAGTAGTCCGGAGACAACTCAGGAAAGGTCCAAGTCAATGTCCAGAACAAGCCTGGGCAGCCTAAGGAGTCCGGAGGAAGAAATCAAGGGAAGAAGAGAGAAGCGAGAAAGTGGAAACCGAGAATTCCAAGCTACAACGAGTATACCCCGCTGAATACGTCTCTTGAGAACATTTACCTATCAACCTGCAATACTTTTTAGTACAGAAAGCCATGTCCAAAAGATCAACCGAGGAATAGAAGCAGACCTGGAAATATTGCCGCTTCCATGAGACTTATGGGCACAATACGGAAGAGTGCAAACACCTGCACGACGCTATAGAGAAGTTGATCAGGTAGAAAAATTTGCAGGAATTTGTGAAGGATCCTCAGGAAGGAGGATAGTGAACATCCAACCCAGGTCGTGCTCCAGCTCTACGTTACCCCGAGGAACCTGCCTGGACTGTGGGTAGGCTGGTCATAAACACGATCATCGGCGAGCCTCACCCCGCGAATAAGAATTGGCAGGAGATGGAGCAGTATGCTAGTTCCCTGAAGCATGCATATTTCGAGCGTTCTTCCGACGTGGAGGATGGGACCCCTGCTAAGCAGCTGCGCATGATGATAGACGATATAGTGTTTAGAAACAGAGATGTTGACCAAGTGGAGGCTCCAACCATCGACCCGATGGTCATATCTGCGACGATCGGACTGACTTATGTGAAAAGAATTCTGATTAATTGTGGAAGTTCTGTCAACATCATCTTTAAGAAGGCTTATGACCAGATGAAAATGGAAACAAAGGACTTGAAACCGTCCAAAGCTCGTATACACGGCTTTAATGGTGCAGCGACCGATGCGGTAGGATATGTTGAGTTACCAGTTGAACTGGGACAAGGCGAACGTCGCAGGGTGCGAATCCTGCCCTTCGTAGTTTTGGATGTGGATTCTCCGTATAATGTATTCCTGGGCCGACCGGCCCTGGCTGAGTTTAGAGTAGCATTAGCCCCGTGGTGCTTGACTTTGAAATTCCCAACTAACAAAGGAGTAGGAGTTGTTCATGGCGACCAGGCGACCGGTCGTGCATGTTATGTGGCAGAGCTCAGAGAGGCCCATCGGAGGAAGAAAGGAAAGGTTGCGGACATTCCTGTCCGCATCCTTAATAATGATGATTGACAAGTAGTGCCCGAGCCTTGGCTCGGGCATAATTCTCGGATCTTCAGAGACATAGATCCGAGAGATGACCATGAGAAACCCAGGGAAGAAAAGGCAGCGCCGGCTGAATTAACAATTGACATTTCAGTCAGCCGAGACGATCCATCGCGAGTGCTGACGATCGGATCACAACTCGGCCCCGCAATGACTGAAGACCTTAGTGATTTCCTCCGGGCAAATCCTGATGTTTTCGCCTGGGTGCATTCTGAAATGTGCGGGATTTCTCCCACCATTACGAGTCATATGTTGAACGTAGACCCGAAATACGTCCCAGTTAAACAAAAGAGGAGAGGAATGGACCCAGAGAGGTCCGCTGCTCTCAGAGAGGAAGTGGACAAACTCAAAGCCAATGGGTTCGTCCGCGACGCCCTCTACCCTGAATGGGTATCGAATCCCGTGCTGGTGAAAAAGGCGAATGGGAAATGGAGAACTTGCGTAGATTATTCCGACTTGAACAAAGCGTGCCCTAAGGACATTTTCCTATTGCCTAGGATTGATCAGTTGGTCGACTCCACTGCAGGACACGAGCTGTTATCATTCATGGATGCATACTCGGGTTACAATCAAATCCCGATGCATATTCCGGACCAAGAACACACCAGCTTCGTTACAGATGTCGGGCTATATTTTCTATGTAGTAATGCCCTTCGGACTGAAGAACGTAGGAGTGACTTATCTGCGTTTGGTGAATCGAATGTTCAAAGACCAGCTTGGTAGAATGATGGAAGTCTATGTGGATGACATGCTCGTGAAGTCACGACAGTCAAACGACCACATTCGAGACTTGGCTAAAATGTTTGACATACTCAGGTATTATGGGATGAAGATCAACCCTTTGAAGTGTTCCTTCGGCGTTGCATCGGGGAAGTTTTTGGGATTCATCGTCAATGCTAGGGGAATTGAAGCTAACCTAGAAAAGATTCAAGCTATTTGAGATGTGCAAGTGCCCAGTACTATAAAACAGGTACAGAGCTTGAATGGAAAAGTAGCCGCGCTGAGTTGATTCATATCCAGGGCCATGGACAAGTGCATCCCTTTCTTTGATATAATAAAGAAAGGGAAGAGGAATTTCGAGTGGACATCCGATTGTGAGGAAGCATTCCAGGATCTGGTGAGGCATCTGGAGAGTCCACCAGTGCTGTCAAAACCAGTAGACCATGAGATGTTGTACGTGTACTTGGCCGTATCCCCACATGCTATAAGTGCGGCCTTGGTCCGCGAGGAGGACCGAATCCAAAAGCCGGTGTATTATGTTAGCAAGCGTTTAACGGGGGCAGAAAGAAATTACCCTAAAATCGAGAAATTGGCCTATTGCTTGGTGATTGCATCACGTAAGCTGCGCCCATATTTTCAAGCACACTCAATCAGTGTCTATACCGATCAACCCCTAAGGCAGGTACTCCAGCGACCAGAAACTTCTGGAAGAGTGTTGAAATGGAACATCGAGTTGAGCCAGTTCGATATCGCCTACTTGCCACGAAGAGCCATACAAGGGCAAGCATTAGCAGATTTCATCGCTGAGTTTACTGTATCTGACGAACCAGATGGTCACAACGTCATGCCCCCCGTTCGATGGAAATTATACACCGATGGGGCATCAAACGACCGTTGCTCCGGCGCGGGCGTAGTTCTTGTAACTCTGGAAAATCAGTCGATTTGTTACGCTTTGAAGCTCGATTTCCTGGCTGCAAATAACGAAGCAGAATATTAAGCACTGATTGCTGGCTTAAAACTCATCGGAGAACTCGGGGTAAAATCAATTGAAATCTTTTGTGACTCATAGTTGGTGGTCTACCAAGTGCGAGGAGATTATCAAGCAAAGGGACAGAAGCTTGCTCCCTACCTTGTTCTGGTTCAAGAACTACTGTCAAACTTTGAGCGTTATGACATTTCGCATGTCCCGCGTGAACAGAATAAAGAAGCCGACTCATTGGCGAAATTCGCAAGCACTGGCGATGCTCAGCAAATGGGATTGTTTCCCGTTGAGGCCTTGCGTGCCCCAAGCATAGACGCAATGAAAGTTGATTCTGTGTTGGAAACAGGAATCGAGAGGGAATTGTGGATAACCCCTTTCAAACTATACCTAACAACCGGGGTTTTACCAGGAAAAAGGAGCGAAAGACGGCAGGTAATTTGAAATGCCGCACGATATGTGATGCAGGATGGACTAATGTATCGAAAGGGGTTCTCGGTCCCCTTATTACAATGCATCGCACATAATGATACAAAACAGGTCTTGAAGGAGGTACACGAAGGGGAATGTGGCGACCATACTGGGGGGCAAACGCTAGCGAAGAAGATCCTCCGTTACGGATACTATTGGCCAACTGTGAATCGGGATGCTGCAGATTATGCCAGAAAATGTGACAAGTGTCAAAGATATGCGAAAATCCCAAGAGCTCCACCAACGAAACTCACACAAATGGTTAGTCCCTGGCCGTTTGCAATCTGAGGAATCGACATAATCGGTTCTTTGCCTATGTTCAAAGGTGGTGCAAAATACGCGATAGCTGAAGTCGACTACTTCACGAAGTGGGCCGAGGCGGATCCTTTAGCCACAATCACCTCCAAGAAGGTCATTAATTTCGTTGTACGAAACATTATATGCCGCTTTGGTCTCCCTCGAACCATCATTACGGACAACGGAACGCAGTTTGAAAGCAGAGAGTTCAAAGATTTCTGTTTAAAGTATGGCATCGAGAAGAAGTTCGCCGCCATTGCACACCCAAAAGCTAGCGGACAAGTCGAGGCCGTTAACAAAATAATCAAGTCCATACTAAATAAGCGTTTGGAGAAGGTCGGAGGCAAGTGGGTAGATGAACTCCGAACAGCATTATGGGCTTATAGAACTACCCACAAGTCCGCGACCGGCCACACTCCATTCGCCTTGGCATACGGCTCGAAAGCCGTTATACCCATGGAACTTGAATTTCCGTCGCACCGAGTGAAATGCTATGATCCCAAGAAGAATCAGGACCTCTTGTTGGAATCGCTAGACTGCATCGATGAAAAACGTGAAGAGGTCGAATTAAGGGCGGTAGCGCATAGGCACCGAGTCAAACATTACTACGACGGCAGAGTCCGCCCAAGGATTTTTGATGTAGGTGATCTCGTTTTGAAACGAGTTTTCCCGATACCATCACTTATGAATCCCAACTAGGAGGGTCCATACGTCATTGAACGGAAGCTTCGAGAAGGAACATTCAAGCTAGCGACCGTTGATGGCACGACACTCCCCCGAGCATGGAACAGTGAACATTTACGACATTATTACATTTAGCATGTTTCTTCCCTATTTTAGGCACAGTTATTTCCTGTATGTTTTCGTTCAGTCATAACTTAGTTTCCTTTCAGCCATGTAATTAGGCTGTTTAGTTGTTTTTCATTAATAAAGGCTTGAAGCCGTATTTTTCATAAATTACTAACGTTTCTATTTCTCATAATCGGTTGATGAATTACTAGAGCTACATTATTCTGTATGATGTGCAAACTCATATAAACAATTACTATCTCCGAGTCCCCAGAGTGCGGACCGGAGTACTCTAAGTCCCCGGAGCGCGGACTAGAGTATAAACGATTTCAATCTCCGAGTCCCAAGAGTGCGGACCGGAGTACTCTAAGTTCCCAGAGCACGGACTAGAGTATAAAAGATTTCAATCTCCGAGTCCCCAGAGTGCGGACCGGAGCACTCTAAGTCCCCGGAGCGTGGAGTAGAGTATAAACGATTTCAATCTCCGATCCCCGAGTGCGGACCGGAGCACTCTAAGTCCTTGGAGCGCGGACTAGAGTATTAACGATCTCAATCTTCGAGTCCCCAGAGTGCGGACCGGACTACTATAAGTCCCAGGAGCGCGGACTAGAGTATAAACGATCTCAATCTCCGAGTCCCTAGAGTGCGGACCGGAGTACTCTAAGTCCCCAGAGCGCGGACTAGGGTATAAACGATCTCAATCTCCGAGTCCCCAGAGTGTGAACCGGAGTACTCTAAGTCCCCAGAGTGCGGATTAGAGTATTAACAATCTCAATCTCCGAATCCTCTGAATACAGGTCAACTTACTATAAGTCCCTGGAACGCGAATTTAGAAAAAATTCTAAGTACTCAAGAAATGTAGAACAAGAAGTATGCCACTCCGAAGAATGTTCGAACAACGCGAGAATGGACTGGGAAATATACAACTCATAAGTGCTTGAGTTTTGACCGCAGTTATTCAGAAAGCTAAAAAAGTAAAAGAATCGTTCAAATGACTAAGTAACTGAACTTTATTTAATAGTCCAAAATGAGGTTACACAGTTATCCCTCCAAAACTTGGAGTCAAGAAACGATCTATACAAACTACGGAGACAAAAGATAAAAGTAGTTACAAGACTTAAGCAAAAAACTCGTTGAACGAGTATAGCGATTATTTCTTCGGTTTCTTCTTCTTGTCTTCTTTCGTTTTTTCCGATGACTCCTCTCCCTCACGTTTCTTCTTGGATTTCTTGCTTGCTAAAGAAGCGGAGTCAGGAGTAGGAGAAGGAACATCCAGTGGTTTGGACCTGCCCGGGAGAATGATCTTCAAAGGTCTGTTCCGCGGGTCGGTGAGTTCCAGTATTTGAGGCTCAACTTTGACCTCGACTTTTTTCTTCTCCTCTTCGGCGAGATGCTCTTTCATGCTCATCTTCGAGGTATGTTCAGAGGCGCCAGTGATTTCGATTTCATCACTCCCTTCGGTGGGAGATGAGGTGTCAAGCTTATCATCATCTAGCGTCCCAATCACTTGAGCGTCAAGGCCAGGAGTTACCCCCGCATGAGCAACATCGCTTGTTTTCTCTGCCTCCTCCTTGGCATCATCGCTCCTCGGAGTTGGCTCGGGGTCAAAGCAGCCTGCATGAAAACATAAAGAATGAACATTAGGACGAATAACCACTGCTGGAAAGTGACAGATCTTTTAACTTCTAAAAAAGAAGAGTTTCCTACCGGGTTATGGCTGGCTATCAGTTGCGCATGGAGTTTCACCTTCCAGAAAAGGAGATAGCACATGAACGCCGAGCCCGGGATCTTCAGGATCGTAACCGGCATGCTGCTCGAATTGGTCAAGTGTCGGTCGACCGACTGGTTAAGCAGTGGGAGGAGCAGCAATATGAGGAGCCGTAGTCTTAGCCCCAAATGGGCCAGCTTCATCACTTTTCTCTTTTGGAAGGGGAGAGCCTTTGCTATAAAGCGCCAAAGCTGCGGATAAATCCGCTGGCTCGTTCCCTCTAAGAAACTCCTTCACCAGGGCATCCTCATCGACTTCTTCAGAGCCCGACTCGATTTTCCTAATCTTCACTAAAGTTTCCCAGGCCTCAGCTAGGGATTCGAGATAGCCCTCGCCCAAGAATGTCAAGTTGCGATGCATAAGGACGCGGGTGCCATACTCAGCAATCAACGGGTCAAACATGCACTTGACCTCTTCCCTGCCGGCCTCTGCGGCCGCCTCGAGGCGAGAGTCAATCTCCTCCGCAGCTTTTCTTTTGCCCTCCTTACGGGCTTCGTCTTTCATTTTTTCAACCCTAGCAAGTTCGTCATCGAGCTTCGTTTTCAAGAGCCGAGTAGCAACGATTTCGTCACAATATCGTTGTGACTCTTCTTGAGCAGCTACTTTATCCTATTTCTCCTTGGAGAGTAATTCTTTCAACTATTTGACTTGTATGGCAAGCACGTCCCTTTCTTTTTGGATAGAATCTTTTTCTAAGGCAAGGGCACCGCTGCGCTGGACTGCTTCATCGAGTTCCTTCTTGTGGGCCATCTCTAAACGAGTGACTGCCTCAGCAGTATCTTTTGCACTTTGCTCAGCGGCTTCAAGCTTCGACTTATACGAAGCGAGCTCTTTGTCTTGATGCTTGATGATGTACTTGTCACAACCAGCCTCCAGTTTCAGACGATCAATTTCATATTGTCGCTCAACAGACACCTCCGACATCTTTTCAACCAAGTGTACAAACGCGTCATGTTGAACATAGACGTCATTTTTGCAGGCAATGGCACTCTGTTTCACGTGCCCAGGGATATGATGAATAGCTGGGAGGAATTTCAGACCATCAGAACAAATTTTCGGGAATTTGGCCTTA
Source organism: Allium fistulosum (assembly GCA_030737815.1). Lineage (NCBI taxonomy): Eukaryota > Viridiplantae > Streptophyta > Magnoliopsida > Asparagales > Amaryllidaceae > Allium > Allium fistulosum. The sequence goes on along the minus strand of CM060905.1, from coordinate 941,735,754 downwards.
AGATCGACCATCTTCTCTGCTGCAGTTGGGTCAACCGCGGGAGTAGGGGGAGGAGGCTTTGAAAGTTCCGCTCTTTTTCAATGCTGCCGAGTTTTCCTTGTACTCGACGAACCGGAGTGTTGTTCTCGGGAAACATCGGGTTGGGACCCCTTCTGTGAAGGCTTCTCTCTATCCGGCTCAGTTGGAGGAAGAGGATCACGGGACTGTGAAGATTGGGAATATGCCTTCTTACGATAAGACGAATCGCGGGGATGGTTTTCTCGATCTTCGTAATCATCTCTGTCCCTGCGTCTGCCCGAACCTGAATCCCGTCCGGGATGATGAAATATGGAAGAGCCGTGAAGGCGATCGAGTTCGTGGGAGCGCCCCATGTCACCTATAAAGAATAAAGGTAACAACGAGTTAAGAAAAATCCGGGAAATAAGAAAAAACTTGAAGTGTATGATGGAATGCGTATGTGCATGTGTGTCCTAGTGTTCCCTCCGACGGACCGGTTCCTTTATCTTTACTGATCGGAGTACTGTCTCCCTGGGCTGGGAGTTGAACTCCCGCATTGCCTCTAGCGGGCGAAGAAAACATGAGGGCTTCAGGATCGTCAAAACCATAATTAAGTATATCGTCGGGGATGGAAATATTCGATAGACCCCTTAGAGAACTTTCCATATGCTATGAGGAAGCCTCTTTCTCTGGAGGGATGAGCATAACTTTTGAAGTTCCGCCAACTTTCTCCTTCCGTACCTTGTATTTTAACTTCTTCTTTCCCTTCGAAGGGGAGGATGACGTTTCAATGTCATGTACTTCGACCGTCGGATTCCAAGCGGGACCCACATTCTCGCCTTGAGTCTCAGGAGCTTCATCCTCCTTGTGCTCACCCTCTTCATGCACATCGGGAGTGTGGTGTGACGACGATCCAGCTCGTTTTTTCCCTTTACCGGATGCTGGCTTGGGAATGGAAACGCCCTCCGGGAGGCTAATCCGGCGACCTGGGGCCAGCAAGCTTAACCTTGACAATGATTCATTTGAAACGATGGTTCGGATGTCCCGATCCTCGGCGGGAAGAGCCCTAATGGCCTCGACGGCCTCAGAATATCCTCGGCACTCAGGACGCGGGTTAATACCTGAAGATATGGAACAAGGAGTTAGAAAAAGTATAGCTCTGATCGAGCACGAAGGATGACTCAGGGAAGAGACTTACTACCATAGACCTATCTCCTCACGAAACCAGGAGGGCAACGCACGTAGAACCATTCCTGTTTGTACAGGGCGAATTTGCTACATGCCCCGGTTAAGATCTGGCATTTGTGGTACGGCTCGAGGAACATGAAGGAGGGGCTATCTTTCCGCTTCTTGATCATATAAATGTATCTGATGTCGCCAGAGGTTGGAGGCCTAGAGAAGACGGTCATGAAGAGTAGGTAGGTCCCATATATAAACGCGTGACCGTTTGGATGCAGCTGCGACGGGGCAATGTCTATATACTGCAACACGTCCCGAAGAAATAAATTGAATGGAGGCACGCTGCCCATCCAGCACATGAACTTGTTGCAGGTGGTATATCCGACTGGGGGCAGGTGAGGACGATCGTGTCGCGACGGGACTAACACATCAGCAAAAGGAATCCCATGGATGGAGCATATTCGTCGAAGTGCGACTGCATTAATCTTCGAAGCATGTGAGTCGATCGGATTTTCTAAGAGAATTGTTGCCTCCAGGGCATCAGGGGCTAAGTTATGGGCAGGGGAAGTCAACGGATTTGAAGTATCAGCGGCTTCTTGCCTTGATGATGGCCCAGGCCTATCAGATATAGTGGCGGAGCTAGACTTTTTAGACATCCCCAATAAATAATGAATTTGTCTAAGTGCCTGTGAAAACTATACTTGAAAAACGTTGAATGTTCGAATTAACAATACGAGTATTCCCCCCACGTGGTGTGTAAACTAGTGCAAGCAATCGTGTATAAGCAATGAGAATCTAGAGATTACAAAGATACGAAAACGAGTTTCAAATCGTCGCCTTTGAAGACCGTCATCACTGACCGTCTCAAAAAGCCCGCCTTGTGGTGATTACAGTTCCAGATTCAGAAAACGTGTGTTAATCTAAGTTCAGATTTATGTCTGTAAAAACCAGAGAGTTAATGATCCAGGTCAGTCTCATATGCTGGCACGCCTGAGTCCTTGTCCCTGTTTTGTTAAGTGTAGTTCATGATTTGTATTGGTTGGGCTTAGAATGGTTCGACATTTATGCTGTTTGGCATTTACAATTGGTCGGCATTTGTATTGTTCGGCCTAGATTTGGTTCGGCATTTGTATTGTTCGGCCTAGGTTTGGTTCGGCATTTGAATTGTTCGGCCTAAGTGTAGTTCGGCATTTATTCCTGCTCAGCTTAAGTCTGGTTCAGCATTTGTTCTGTTCGGCTAAAATATTGTTCGACATTTAAGTGGTGTTCGGCCTAAGTGTTGTTCGGTGTTTATGATTGTTCGGCATTTGTATTGTTCGGCCTTGATATGGTTCGACGTTTAAGTGTGTTCGGCCTTGGTTTTGTTCGGCTAAGTTGTTGTTTGACATTTGAATAAGTGTTCGGCCTTGGTTTGTTCGGCTAAAATACTGTTCGGCATTTAAGTGGTGTTCGGCCTAAGTGTTGTTCGGCGTTTATGATTGTTCGGCATTTGTATGGTTCGACATTTAAGTGTGTTCGGCCTTGGTTTTGTTCGGCTAAGTTGTTGTTCGGCATTTGAATAAGTGTTCGGCCTTGGTTTGTTCGGCTAAAATACTGTTCGGCAGCCCTCCATTTTACCGTCCGGCGCATGACAACATACGCTGAACCAGAGCTATGCCGTTCAACACCCTTACCACCTCCAACACTTTCATGCTTCTTTCTTCTCCTTTAACATCGGTTCGATACGAAGAAGCTAAGGCCAATGGTCTTATTTGCGAACACTCCTAATCATCCCTCCTCGCCTTGCACCATCGTTCAGCAATAAAGACGCACCAAAGACGACCTACTCGAAAGTTTTCTACATGACACACTCGGCCCGTCTCGTTTGAAACTATTTGAATCATACAAGGCATAATACCTAGTTTGCAGATTGGAGCTTAGGAAGGAGTAGTTAGGTTTTAAGTCTGGTCGACTGGCAAGAATTGCAAATCTTTGTGGAGTGACAGAAGTAAAAGAGTAAAGGAGAGAAGAGGGGAAGAACCTGGTTTTATAGGGGAAAAAGTGGAAGTCGAAGGGGCTATATCCGGGTCAAAGCTGTATCGTTCGGCTTCAAAACGTAGAATTGGTCGGCGCGTAAGGAACGTTCGGCTTCGAGCGTATTGTTCGGCATTTATACCATATTAGGCACACACCACAATCTCAAGAAGGCATCTGGAATTAATCAAGGATTTGAAACAAAACATGGAGGATACGTAATTCAAAGCGCATCACGTTCAGTCACGTAATACACTTTGGGGGGCAAGTGTTTCCTAGAGATTTGACCAGGCAATTGAGTACTCGACATTAGCAAGTACTCGGTATCCAGGAGTACACGGCATTCAGTATCACTCGGCGTCCAGGAGTACTCGGCATCCAGGACTACTCGGCATTTAGTAGCACTCGACGTCCAGGAGTACTCGGCATCCAGGACTACTCGGCATTCAGTAGCACTCAACGTCTGTAAGCGCTCGGCATCAGAAGACATTCGACAGGTACAACTGCTCGGCATGGCTATATTATTCGGCCAGAACCATCATTCGGCCAAAGGCATCGTTCGGCTAAGGCATCGTTCGGCCAGGGACATTGTTCGGCCAGAAGCATTGTTCGGCTAAAGCATCGTTCGGCTAGGGACATTGTTCGGCCAGAAGCATTGTTCGGCTAAAGCTATCGTTCGGCCAGCACCAACGTTCGGCCAGAGACAACGTTCGGTCAAGCGCTTCGTTCGGCAAGAGGCACGTTCGGCTTTGACTGATATTCGTTCTACTCTTCCCACGCAGCAAGCGTATCGTTCGACATAGAGAGGGTGGTTCGGCATCCAAGTGGTCGGCCTATTTGGTTCGGCATACGACGAACACTATATTTGGGCCAAGATGTTCTGCTGCCGAGCCCACCTGGGAATTCCAACCCATCTTTGTCTATAAATAGAGGAGCAGGGGCACAGTGAAAAGGGACCTTTTTTCGGGAACACTGGGGAGACTCTGCCATTTTTCAGACTCATCTTCTTTACTTAGCAACTCCATTCAAGCATTTGATCTACGAATTGTATTTGTAATCAATCATTAAGAAGATCAATAAAGTTTAACCTCAAAGTGGACGTAGGCAATTACGCTGAACCACTATAAATCTGGTGTTCTTACTTTCTGCATTTGAATTAGCATATTCTTCTTTGTTTAATTTATCTTCATCATTTATATCTCTTTACAATCTTTCTCAACGAGGTTAGTGACCAATTTTGGTGCTAACATTATGTAAATTTAATCACCAACAAATGCAATTCACAGACACAAATATAATCACAGAGTCAAACACAGATGCAAATAATAAATAAAAGCAGTAAAGGAAAGAACATACCAGGATTTTATACTGGTTCGGAGTTACCCTACATCCAGTCCCGTACAAAAGTATGGATTTCTTATCAAAAATAATCTCCCAGATTACACCCTCGATTTCAAGGCCATAAGGTACACGCTCTTGTATTCGAGTCCGGGGCAAACTCTCTTGATTTACCAAGCCACAAGATCACGTAATCGATTTCCGAAGCAACAATCACACCCAATTGATTTCAAGGCTCAACCGCACCTTTTACTCAACAGTTTGATTTACAAATAATTCTATAACTCTAAATAGCACTGAGATCTTATGAGGAGAGTTGTAGAGAATCAAACAAGAGATAATCAGGTTTGATTCACTTGGTCTTTTGGCAGAGTATAATTTGGGATTCTTTAGGATAAATGTGGAAGATGAAGAGAAGAGAAAACAAGTGAAATCTGATGATAAATTCGTTTAGAACTACTGGTATTTATAGGAAATCAACAGCCATATCTATTCGCGAAAGGATACGATGAATAGACACTTCTTTTGAAAATTTGAATTTTTAATTTAACGGGCACCATGTCGACATGGGGGGTTGAGGGGTGTCTACATGCTCTAGGCAAAATTGGTGATTTTGATTTTCTTATTAAAATTGGTTTTTATAACTTGTCAAAACGATTTCTAAACTTTGTAAATATATTTGAATATAGTTTAAACATATAAAAGAGTTTAGAAAGTAATTTTTAATGTATATAATCTTAATCTATAAAGTGATTTAAAATTTGAGTAAATATTTTAAAGCTAAATATTTAAAACAAGAGATAGTTTAAAATCAACGACAATTTTGAAATCAAAATATTAAAAATGATAAAGATAGTTTTGAGGCTAAAATATTTCAAACAAGAGAGATGTCTTTTTGAAAAGAAGGTTTTGAAAAAATTTAAAATAAGAGATATATTTTTGAAAAACATTTTTATAAAATTAGTGGATATCAAAATAGGACCACTATATGTTCCACTAGATATTGTCGTAGGTTCAATCCCACTAGGGTTCCATCCCTTTAACAGGCTCGAAGTGAATTCCATTCCACGAATAAATTTCGAATAAAGATGTAAGTGCTTTCAAGAAGTTTTAACATAATTCTAGACTCAGTACTTATCTTTTACTATTAAAATCTTGAACTCTTGATAACTTGATTTCTTGATACTCATGAGTCTTCAATCTTGATATCTTTGATCTTTAAATTCATCAGTCTTGTATCTCTATACTGTATAGTCTTCATTCTTGGTACCTGCATGTTTATATCCTGCATATATATATATATATATCTAAACTATAATGTTAGTATTTACATTTTATAACAAGTCCTAAGGTTGTTGTCATCAAAACCATCCTTCTCAAGGACTAACAGAACGAAGGTGATTCTGTAATTAAATTTTTCTCCACATTCTAAGTTTTGCCTAACCAAGAGCTCTGATACCATTTATACCGGGGCAACGCCAGTGGGGTAACGCCCAACGTAGCATACAATGGTAACTGTGTTCTGCTTTTACGGCTAGCATCTCGACTGCACCAACCCCGCGGGAAATGTAGGAGTAAGAGTCATCCGCTCGCTACCAAACCCAAATGCGAGAACCCCCTATCATGCTGCACCCGCCAAGTGCATAAGCAGACACACATGTCAGACTCGAATTGCTCAAAATGTCAGATTGTAAATTTATATTTGGCAAAACTTCGCATATACAGTAAATAAATCAATCACAGATACAGAGTATTACAACAATGAGCGGCGGAATATATAAATAGTAGTTCATGAGGCTACTATATAAACATCAGAGTCTAAACAAATACAATGGATATCTCAATTACAATGGAATCTAATACAGAAACAATGACAAGTTTGAACAAACCAACTGGAAACAACCGAGAAGCTGGATAGATAAAGACAGATCTTCAAGCAAAGCTCCAAGCTCCAAAGGTGAGTCTCAAATGCTGTGACACTCAGTCTAACCCGAGCATAAAGCAAACACAAATCACTCGAGTCAGGATTAACATTCTTATACCAGTAAATTCAACTCAAGTGAAATGTCAACTGAAATAAAAACTAACTTAAAGGATGTTTGGGATTCCCATCCTCTAAGGATCCGTTAAACTATCAACATACATAGTACAATACGCTACATAAATAATGTCTATAATAAACTAAACTATTAAAATAGCATCAAGGCGTTACCCTTACTATAACAACCCCCATATTTTACGATTGTATATTTAAATGTTTTATTTAAATATAGCATCGTTAATCGGATTAAGGTCCAAAATGTTACTTTTTGTAAACAGTCGAATTAGGACCTGAGACCACCACCATTGAGTCCAAAATGGCGTTTACAACTTTTTTGAGTATAAACATCGATATGTTTGGTGTTGAGTAGAATTTTGCTATTTTTGTATTTGGGCTTTGGGTTTGGGTTTCAGCCCACTAACCCAACATAATAGCCTAACTCCTCTACTCTTCATCCATTCACTCATTCTATTTTCCTAACACTCAAGATAAAGAAAAATGAGGGAAAGAATGGGAAATAGAAATTCCTAAACCCTAGTTTTGATTAGGAAACTCTAATTCAAGTCCAAAATCAAGGAGAAGCTTAGGTAAACATCCTCTTCATCTTCTCCATCTCTATCTCTCTTCAATTTCAAAAATTCCTAAACCCTAACTTAGCAAAAAATTTCTTATGATCTTAGATTGGAGCTTCTAGAGTTGAAGTTGAAGAGTAGTTGATCTTTCCTTTGTTTTTGAGCTTCTCATTCGTTGTTTTGGGTTTAAAGGTGAGTTTTTGAACTCACATCTACGTCTATAACTTTCATTGTTGTTAGGTATGAATTCCTAACATTTATTCATGTTCACTGGCTTTTGATTTGAATTGATTTGGTGAATTTACCAATTTTTGGCTTGTGAAGTCCAATTTTATGAAAATCCTACTATGGATGTTTGGACATGATATTTGGGGTGTATCGAAGAGCCTATAAGGCTGGGTTGTCACTTGGCATAAATCCCTAGTCGTCGTTGCTCATCCGATCGCTCCCGAAACGTTTTGGCCATCTTGGCCTAGGCAAACTATTGCCCAGGCCAGGTGACCAGACGTCTGGATATTAAGTCCAGACGTCTGGTTATAGACCTGGATGAAAAAAATATACACGGTAGAAAAAAATAAAAATGGCAGAAACTAATTCCAGACGTCTGAAATATAGGTTCAGACGTCTGATTAGGGCTTAGACGTCTGCTTCGAAATTTCAGATGTCTGGGAGTTTTTCTGAAAATTCCTAGAAAACAAATCCAGACGTCTGGATTCTAAACCAGACGTCTGGAACTGTTTAGTTTTGCCTATTTGCCTATTTTTTTAGTGAACTTCCAATTTTAATCGATTTTTGTTGATCTAGTTAGTTGTTATCAATTATTATCGACTTTGATGACTTCTTTCTTTGGATTTTTGGGAATATCCAATTGATGGATTTGATATCGATTTTTATGGTTTTGATTCACGTCCTCAAATGTGAATTTTTGGTTGATCGATTGTTTCTAAAATCGTTTTCTATGATTTGTCACTTTAAAATACATAGGTTTCTATACTAGTAGTAAACACTCAAACTCTTTCGCAAAAATGATTTCAACACTACTTTTAATACAATGCATGCTTTTAAAACCGTTTTCCAATATATTAGTATATACAAATCTTTCGTATGAGAAATCTAATTAAACGGCTTAGCAAAACAAGTGGTATGAAACGCTTGTGTTTACTTCGTCGGTTAATTCTTGGACTTGTTCGATTGAACTCTTGTGACAATTTTTGAGTGGAAATCTACAATTTGTTTGTAAATATCTAAGTTAAGCTAGTGGTTTTGGGACATGAAGCTAAACTCATTTATTTACTTGCTTAGTGTAATTTACACTTATCGATCAATGATGATCCTTTGGTGATTTAGACTAGCGATGTGCGATGTCTCTTCATCCGTGTGGGGGACTGTACCCCATTCTATAGAGCTTTCGCTCACTTTTATGGGCTAGCGACCCATGGTCTTTGGACCGTTCATGGAGCAATCGGCTCGATAAGTCGGTGCATGGGGCGTATCTTTTTAGGTGCGTCGATGTTCGACTAGGCATGGGGCATATCTTTTTAGGTGCGTCGGTGTTCGACTAGGCATGGGGCATATCTTTTTAGGTGCGTCGGTGTCCAACTAGGCATGGGGCGTATCTTTTTAGGTGTGTCGGTGTCCGACTAGGCATGGGGTGTATCTTTTTAGGTGCGTCGGTGTCCGACTAGGCATGGGGCGTATCTTTTTAGGTGCGTCGGTGTCCGACTAGGCATGGGGCGTATCATTTTAGGTGCTTCAGTGTCCGACTGTGCATGGGGCGTACCTTTTTAGGTGCTTCGATGTTCGACTGTGCATGGGGCGTATCTTTTTAGGTGCGTCGATGTTCGACTGTGCATGGGGCGTATCTTTTTAGGTGCGTCGATGTTTAGTTCATGGGATAGCGATCCGTTTGTGATACACGTGTTCGTGAGTTTTCATGCTCCCGTTTGTGTTAGGCCTTCCCCTTTATGTGATTTCTTGATTTCTAGTTGATGATTTCTAGAATTTGTGTTTCACCGAATTTTGCGATTGGCATTGATATGTTTTGTCAATATTTGTGTTTTGGTGAATAATTTAAAGAATATGACATTCTTTTTAGTGTTTGAGAATATTTGAGATATTGTATGATTTTGTTGTTACCTTATGTATACTTGTCACAGTATGGCATTTTTGTTATCATACGTTTTTGTCATATCTCTTATCCTATGTAATTTTATATGATATTTATAGCTAGACTGATCCGTTTATTATTTTCTTCTTAAATAATAATCGAGTCAGATCGAGGTATTTCAGGTGCTTCTGCTTGACTTCTTATCAGGGTCCGTCACTTGACTTTTGGCTAACTACTTTAGCTTAGTAGTTTTTGTTGTTATACATTCGAGATATAGACTCCTTGATCTATACTTATTCTTTTGTCTAGTGTACCAATTCTTTTGTGATGTAGTGGATCTTGTATGACCACTACTTTGATGTACACTTCTATGTGTTATATTCATATCTATTTCCGCCTTTGTGATATGAATATCTATGACTGATTTGAGTTATGTTTATTTCTATATTTGTTTTCAAAGCCCACATAGCCACTGTGTAGTAGCTTTGAGTTTGTATTTGATATTTCATATTTCCTCTTGAAAATAAATTGTCATACTATCTGACATATCGGTACTCGCACAAAGCAATTACATAGATGGTTGCTCCTCAACAGCCTTATTCTTCGTGCTAGTCGACGACATTACCCCGTAGTGTCCTTGGATAGTGTGAGTATAGAGGTGGGGCATCACACTTACCCCCCTTAACAAATTTTATATATTCTCGTAGTCTATACAATGCCGTAAGCTCCACCAAACCGATGGTTTACCCAGAGGACACCTCATAGGTATGGTACAAAACAAACTCGTAGAAGGTGTGATAAGGCATGTGAACACGGTTCGCGAGGCAATGCCAGGGTAGATATACCATTTATGGACCCGGACTGGTGGTAACGCATAGCAGCTACTACCGCCCACCTCGAGACACACTCCCAAATCAAAAGGTGCACCCAATCAAATCACAAAGTAATAGAATGGTATCGAAGAAATATGTCCGATCGGAGGGAAGACCTCACTTGGCTCGACATGGCTCCTGTTTTAGTCACATTTAAGCTAACACATGAAAGTCAGGGCTATGTAAATACTTCATATAGAATCGTCGCCAAACCATCCTACTTCGTTCTGGAATCTCCACCACGTACACAGTTGTTAAAGTGGTTTTTGGTATTGGTAGAGAGTATGAAAATATCTGATCCCGGTCTCTTTAAAAACCAAACGCTTATTTCATATTGTGGTCATTTATAATTTTCAAACAGGTCAAACTTCATATTAAAATATCATACTTATTTCAAAATCATATCATTTTCGAAATCATATTCACTTCTGAAATCATATTATAGTATTCACATTTAAATCCATTTAATCTAAATCATAACAGTTCCAACTTACATAGTTTAAACATTAAAAATAGTTTTTTATATATATTTTGAAATAGTTATAAATTAAATGTAGTTTGTATTTAAAAATAGGTTATAGATTGAAACAATTCATATATTAAAATAGTTTATGTATATTAAAATACTTTATATAATAAATTCAGTTTCCTCCAATTTCACAAATCGATTCAAATCGGCTTAAATTCCAAAATTCAATTTAAATCTATTCCAGTTTAACAATTTCAATTTAAAAGGTCAAAGATTCAATTCAAATTCTCAATAAACCATTTCAATTTATATCGATTTCAAATCCAGGTTTGAACTTTCACTTTAATTCCAATAAGATTCAAAGTTTAAATATTCAACCATTTACAATATAAGTTCCATTTATATTTCAACATTTAACTTTAATTTTATTCAAATTGGAAAATATTCACTTAAACATTTTTATAACAATTAAATAAAATCTCAATTTATAAATTTAAATCAATATTAAATATTCATTCTAAATTTTATTTAAAATTGAGAATATTGATTTAATCCCTTTTTATCAAATCAAGTTATAAATCATATCTTTCGAAATCTCAAAATCAATAAGTTCAAATCAATTCTTATTTAAATTCAATTATTGACCAATTTAAATTTCAAGTCAACATTAATTTATCTTCCTAACCTTTATTATTAAAGTTATAAAAAACTATTTTTAAAATATTAATATAAATTTAACTAACAACTTAAACATGTTATAAACCAATTAAATTAAGTTTTATTAAATTAATTCTTATTATTAAATGTATTTTATATTAAATCTTATTTTATATATTTAAAAATAATAAAATTGTAAGTAAAATCTTAAAAAAAATTATTTTTCAAAACTAACTTATAAATTAAAATTCCTAAAACATATTATTTTAAAATCTAAATTTTATGCATGTATAAAAAATAACATATTTATATTATATTTTAAAAATCAATATTTATTAAACCCCATATATTTCCTTCCAAACTTTGGGAATCATTTTCAAAATGTAGATCAACGGTGTCTGTATATAATTTTCTATCCTATGGTCAAGTGGTACAGATATTTATCATTTCAATCCGCAAATTAAATATTTATGGGTATATATCATTTCAACCCGCTATCCCAAAATTTAAATAAATGAAAACCGCTGGGCTTTATCATTTCAACCCATAATGATTTTCCCCTAATCTGTAAGATTGTTCTGGTATGTATCAGTTCAACCCATATGGAATTCTAAACTAACAAGGAACTTGCAGAGTGAGAACAAATATGATAATAATATAACACATAAACGACATCCAATATCATTGGTAACAAATTTAAATATAATATATACAACAGGTTATGGTGTCATATATCATAGGTAAACAATGGCAGGTAGTGGCATATCATATTTAACAATTAAATAACTTAACAATTCAAATTTAACAGCATATTTCAATCGTCATTTCAGGTGAATTATATTTATTAAATATAAGGATGTTAATCATGAGTGATTGCTCACCTTTCGAGGTTAGAGAAACAAGAAAATGACACGTACACACACACTGATACAAACACGAACTAGCGGGATATCGACAAGCTCGGAATTGCTGCGACAAATTGGATATCGAAAAAGTAAGTCAAGATGGACTAGAGGTCGATGGAATAAAGTATATGGTGTATATATATATATGTTGTTTCTAAAATCAATTTAAAAACATATATTTTCAAATCAATATTTAATTCAAACACATATAAAATAAAATCTCCATATATATATTTGAAAACCAAACTCATATATACTTATATATATATATATAAACTAATATATAAGCATATATATAAACTTACATACATATTATATTTTAAAATCAATATTGTAAAATCAATATAAACTTACTTTATTGTAATATATATAAACACTCAAATAGATGGCGAGGTAAGACTGTTCATCTTGATGGCGAGGTGGTGAGATGCGGCTGCTTGGTCGAGAGAGTGTGGTAGTGGGAAATGAGCATGCACATGGTTTTTGAAGACGAGCAAGTACTATATATATAACGTTATATATATATATATATATATATATTTCTATAGCTTGGATCAGCATAGATAGAAGAAAGGAAGGGGAAGAAAGGTGGATCTTGTTTTGAAATGATACGGTGGCAGAAAGAAGACAATTAGATGATGGTTCAGTAAATAAAATTTTATACGAATGCCTTTATATGCGTTATATATATATGTATTATTCAATGAAACCAGAGAGAAGAGCAAATGAACATAAGCAATCAGAACATAAATTACTTCTATCTAAGAATTATTCAAACTCAACTTTTTTGAAATAAGGAATATTGAAAGTCAGGGGATATAAAAAGGCAGTGACCATTTGTTTTTCAACCGGTGGATAAATGAAAGGTCACAGAACAACCTAGAGATTCAAAATGGATACCGAGACGACGAACCGTTTCACGGATTTTGCCACGTACCGGACACCGAAATGCACAAATGAATATACTCTGGAGATCAACACGATGAGATGAACAGAATTGTACATAGATATGAGCGATATGATCATCCTATCAGAAGTACATATTTTGTAGCCAAAATGCTACTAAAACACCAGAATTAAGATAAACGGGGCTAGAGCATTCCAAATTTGGTAAAACGAAATATGACGTCTCACTCAGAAAATAGTTTACAATTTGTTTATATAAAAGTATTTAGATTTCGAAAATATTTTATTTTAATCCAATTAACTGATTTAAATTGAAATTGAAAATTACACAACAGAATTAACTTACATATTTTCAAATGAAATCCTGACATTTACTATATTTAAACAGATGCATCTCAAATATTAGATTTTTATCACAAAATTTAGTTGTTTAATTTCAAGAAAAATTTAATTAATTATGTTATAAAATTGTTAAAATTCTCGGGTCGTCACACTCTCCCCCACTCAAAACTTTCGTCCCCGAAAAGGAACGAGATAGGAGGATATAAGCAACAGGAAGAAAAGATAGATTTGAAATAAATTGTACTAGATACCACACTTAATTTCCATTTATTCTATTCAATTTAAAGCTTGTTAATTCGAAGCTATTAATTCAAAACTGTTAGTTCAAACTATATGATTTTCCATTTATTATTATTATTCTAATCAGCTTATCTTTAAATTTACTTACATTCCCATCCAATTCACTTTCCCTTATAATTTAAGTTCATTTTCTTTCAAAACAAATTATATTTTATTTAGCCCATTTATTCTTCAATTTATTTACTTAACTTAATTTACAACATGGATTAAGTGTGTACACATTTATTATTGTTACTAAATTTTATTTATAAGTTTTCTTAACTATAATTCATTTTAAACATCTTATTACTTATATTTTATATTGTATATTATTCAACTACATTCAAAATCTTTTCCCAGGTGAGTTAATGTTTTAGAATATAATTGAACACTACACAAAGTTACTTTTTTTGCAACATTTCTATCAGGCAAAATTTAGTTTGAAAATTTTTATTATTTAAATTTCTCTTGTATAACTTTCAATTGCATATTTACATAAAATTTTTACTTTTTGAATATTCAGGTTAGTTACAAATGTTATAAAATGAACTGCGTATTATACAAATTTAATTTTTTATCCTAGTTTAACTATTTCAAGTTGTTTAAATTCCATTTCTCATTTAGACACTCCAATTATTTAAAAAATTGACTTTATTTTCAACAATCGAAAATTATTACTTTACATAAAATTTGGGAATCAAATTTCCGATTTCACTTCAAACCGTTTTGTAATAAATATATACGTATATATATGGAAATCAAATTATACTCAAGAAATTCCAATCAAATCCATCTTCAAAACAAAAGTGTAGCAAAGCTACTAAGCGGTTTCCCCACTTGGGGACTCAAAAATGAATGTCGCTGATGCTGCAGCCATCACCGAAATTATTTTCCAGCGACAAAAGAGGATAGTACTAACTTACTTCATTTAAAATTCTTTGAAAATAATTTCCATTTGAAAATACTTCCAAGATATATATATATATATATATTTTCAAAACTTTGGAAACCAAATTTTTGAAAAGTACCGAAAATTATATTCTCAAATCCATAATTTAAATTCATTTCATTTGCAAATCAAATTTATTAACCATGTTTATAAAATTTCAACTTCTTATAACATACAACAATAGCTAATGGTTGACAAAACAATAAATGATAATCTAGCATTATCATTTCTAATAACCAATTCATTTAACTATCTAATTTCAGAAAATTATACTTATATATATAAAATATAATTATACAAAAATTTCATTTACCAATTTCGAAAGCAATATTGTGTTAGTTTGCTCTGTTCCAGTGTTTAGGAATTCATATCTATAGCGTGGGCCAGACGAATCGATTGAAACGCCAAATCAACCTTAACAACTTAAACAACATTATATAAAACATTTTTATATCAATTACAAATACACTCCCTCACACGATAATTCAAGAATGGATCTTAAAACAAGGATAGAAATTCAAATTTAGAGGGACCTAATCAAAGAAAATTCTAACTAAGATAGATAGGCTCGAAAGGAAAATAAGATAATTGAATTACGAAAGAGGAAAGATTGATAGACTAATATTAATCACGGGCAACCTTTACCTGGTCAACCGAGAGTTAAAAACAAGAATATCATTAATGGAAAGCAGGACAACTGGTTGAGAACATCGTGGAAAACGCTATTCATGAGATCGATGAAGATGGTAGGACCATTGGTAAATACAAAGCCTGGACTAACCATTCACAGAAACCATTCGTTCGGGAGGAAGGATAACAAGTCAATCTCTAGGAATAAGATCGATGCGGAATTCAATTTCCCGCTTGAGTCGGAAGATGTGGCTTCACCGAAGACATCCGAAAAGATTTGGACAACAGGGGTGGAATCAAGGTCACTAAGCTGAGTATCAAGCGAATAGATAAAACTTCCTGCAAATCCTGAGGCAATCGACATTCGATCAGAAGAGAATTACCCGGTTCGTCGATTAGAGAAACAGTTTGGGTTATTCAAGAAATAAAAGCATCCAAAACCGAGGATGTAGAAATCTCTGGTGAATCGACGCCTGTTGTAAAGGAGTTTCACCCCTTTACAAATCATTCTAAGGTTGGCAGAACCGCCGATGGGACTAGTCACAAATACGAATGAAATTGACAATTGGGGTGGCAAGATGAGATCAATTTATTAAAGAGTTCAACAGAAATAGAGCAATGGGATGCTTTGGTATCAAGAAGAACATGAACATGAAAGGACAAGAATGGATTTCAGAATGAAGAGAACGTTCCAAAATTCAAAAGAAAATCAAAATCAAAGAGGAAGAAATTCAATCTCGAATGAAGGTGATTCTGTAATTAAAATTTTCTCCATATGCTAAGTTTTGCCTAAAGCAGAGCTCTGATACCACTTGTAACGGGACAACGCCAGTGAGGTAACGCCCAACGTAGCATACAATGGTACATGTGTTCTGCTTTTACGGCCAGTCTCTCGACTGCACCAACCCTATGGGACATGTAGGAGTAAGATTCATCCGCTCGCTATCAAACCCAAATGCGAGAACCCTTTGTCATGCTGCACCCGCCAAGTGCATAAGCAGACTTACATGTCAGACTTGAATTTCTCAAAATGTTAGATTGTAAATTTATATTTGGCAAAACTTAGCATATACAGTAAATAAGTCAATCACAGAATCACAGACACGGAGTATTACAACAATGAGCAGTGGAATAGATAAATAGTAGTTCATGAAGCTGCTATATAAACATCAGAGTCTAAACAAATACAATGAATATCTCAATTACAATGGAATCTAATACAGAAACTATGACAAGTTTGAACAAACCAAATGGAAACAACTGAGATGCTGAATAGATAAAGACAGATCTTCAAGCAAAGCTCCAAGCTCCAAAGGTGAGTCTCAAATGCTGTGACACTCTGTCTAACCCGAGTGTTATCCCACCTTTTTGGTCAAAGCCGGAATATCAACACAATTGGCAAGGAAGGATGGATATTAGGATTGGAGTTCAATTGGAAACAAGGTTGCAATGGATGTCGTTAAAATTTGACCGGGCTCCGATCAAGATGGAATCGATTGGAGATGATGATCAATACTAGAGAAGGCTACATTTCAAATTTCAGGTTAATCGGAGTTCGTATGAGGGAGATATGATTGATACAAGTTAAAAGGATATGCTGTTCGTATCCATCGGTGAGCTAAGGTGATGGTTTGCTCGAAATCATCATATTCGAATCCATCAGGAAATCATCACAGTGGCTTTTTCGAATCGATCGGTTTCGTACCCATCAGAATGATGTCACCTCAACCTATTCAAATCTATCCTAGAACTTTGTTCAAATCGGAGTTGTTCGAATCCATCCGGTATTGGACTCCTCGCATCGATCCAGAAGCGGTAGCGTCGTATCGGTTTAGCTCGTATCCAGCGTGGGCAAAACTCTTCGTATCGACCAGGGGTAGACCCGGTTCGAATCGATTACAGAGGCCTGGTTCGTATCCATGTGGTTCGTGATTATTCGAATCAATAGCGCATAAGTCCTTCTTCGTATCCAATAATAATCGATGCGAACAAGGGTTACGTCGAATCGATAACTGATTCGAATAAAGACAGAAACACATAGACGCGAATAAATGGTTGGTACGAGCGAAGCTTCGGCAATAGATGCGAATGACTCGTTCGACTCGGCAAAAAAGGTGGAACGATCTAAGATTTCCGCACCACGTCATCTCACGCGCACGTGCCTTGATTGAGTCGAGCAGATGGGTACGAAACATGGATTCGAACGCGGCAGTGTTCACGAAAGTGCAATCTAGCATCGATCATATCTCATAATCTACAGATCCAAATGCTATGAAATTTTCACAGCAGCTTGCATACAAGGTAAAGAGCAATTTTGCCAAGTTTCAGCTCGATTGGATCATTTCTTGATGGATACGAAATTGCTTTGTATCGATCGCAGATCGAGTCGAAACTTGGTGGGGTCGGTCGCGTGGGCCCCCTCACGTGCCAGAAAAAGTCTCCGAAAGTTTGGGCGCGATCTCAGCCTCCTACGCCTATAAATAGCCCCCTGAAGCCTGTAGTATAGGGGGATCTTTTTGCCATTCAACGTCTAGACTCTGCCGGATTCAATTCTACTTCTTTCCATTGTTGTTATACTCGAATTCATTCATTATATCTGCTGTAATCATTTGTAACCAGCAAAGAACATCAATAAAAGATAAAAATATTGAAGTGGACATAGGCCGGAGATAGCCGAACCACTATAAATTGCGTGTCACTATTCATTATTTCTGGATTGCTGTTTGTTGCTAGCTTAGATCTAAGATTTGTGTTTGAATATTGCTGATCTATATTCATACACTGGTGCTTTCACAACACTTGGGGTTTGTGACCATTTTTGGCGCAAACACTTTGGTGCTTTCACTGAGAAGGACTAGCACCCGCTACGCATGATTTGAAGTTTAGATCTGAAAGCTTGAAGATTTGAAAGACAATGACCCGACAAACAAGTATTAGGCAAAGAGCTGAGAGAAGCCAACAAGGAGGAAGTCAAGAGGCGTCCTCCGAAGCTGGAGAAGGACAAGCTTCTGTCTACATTACAAGGGACGAGATGGAGGCTATGGCGAATTCAATACACGAAAGAATAATGAAAAGCCAACAGGAGATGATGCAAACTTTCTTCGAACAGATGAGGGCTGCAGGAATGCAGAACTTAGGACCAACTACAGTGACTGCAAATATGGAACAAGAAACTAGGGGTGCGGAACCCAACGGAGGACAGAATACAGAACCGGAAGGCAATCAACAAGGGCTTGGGGGCAGGCCCGTAGGATCCAACACAGGAGGACCTTTGGAAGGAGTTCAATAGGCTAGGGCCAACATTGCTGCTAATGAGCCACATGAGGAATATGTGCCGGAGTTCCCTCGGGAGCATGGGGGGCAACCCCTGACAGACAATGCTGGATTAGTGGAAATCATTAGGAAGACTATGCATGGAGGCTTGACCAATAGAGATTTGGAAGGAGTGAACAGGAGTTCGTTCGCTCGGGAAATCAGGATAGCTCAAAATCCACCTAAGTTCAAGCTACCTAGTGTGGAAGTATATAATGGCAAGGCTGACCTGACTGATCACTTGATGAGATACACTAGACACATGGAAGTACTGGGGGCATCGGAGGAAGTGATGGCCAGATGTTTCCCGTTGTATTTGACAGATCTAGCTACAATGTGGTTTAGGCAGCTGGAGGAAGGATCTATCAGGACTTGGAGGGAATTGGTGGATAGGTTTTTGGGATAGTTTCGGGTTCATATCAGAAGACCTAAGAACGTGATGACGTTAACATCGGTAAAGCAAAGGACGGATGAATCGCTTAGAGCATTTTTAACTCGATTCAATGCGGCAGTTGCTTCGGTGGATCGGCCGGATCCATCGATGGTTGTAATGGCGGCAGTGTCAGGAGTCAGGGAGGATTCAGATTTCAAGGTATCTTTAATACGAGACCCACCTCTGGATCTCGGAGAATTCTTTCATGAGGCTAAGAGGTTCCTCCGACAAGAGGATGCATGTACAGATTTAAAGTTGAAGGAAGTAAATGCAACTGAGGGTGGAGGACCATCCAGTAGAGGTTCGGATAAAGATAAAGAGAAAAGGAAGTTGGATGATGATTCCGAGAAAGCTAGGAAACGATGGAAGGATCCGAAGTTTTCCACATACACGGGATTAAACGAGACACTGGAGCGGATATACATGGAAACCCGGAATCGCCTTCCTTACCAGAGGCCGGCTAGGAGAGAACCATCCGAGCGGGAAAGGGCATCAGGAAGGCACTGTCTCTTCCATGATTTGGATGGACACGATACCAACAGCTGCAGGCACCTAAAGGACATAATTGAGGAGCATGTGAGGAATGGACAATTGAGGCAGTATGTTGGGGCTCGGAATGCAGCGGTGGAGCAGGAGCAACCACCGCCCACCTCAAGCCATGATGGTATGAGGCACAGGAATGATGGTCGATTGGTTATCAATTGACCAGGGTAATATGAAATAAGTAACAAACCATTGGCAAGCAACCAAGTCATTTACACATGTATGGGGACGGAGATAGCCCCTAGGCATGCTCTGAATGATGATGAACCGCGAAGCCATGGTTTGTGAAATCTGTCTTTTGTTTTCGGATTGGACACTCGTTTTTCTGGTTTGGTTTTGGAGTTTGGTTTGAGCTCTTGGTTTTGTCTGCTTTCTGTTTTGGATTTTCGTTTGGATGACTGGTTTCTGTTTTGGATGCTGGTTTGAATTTCTGAATTTTTTGTTTGACTTGGATTTTGGATTGGATTTTGACTGGATTTTTGTTTGGGTTTTTGATAAACGGTCGTCGGGTATGGATTATGCCTGGCAAGGGGTGAGTCGTTTTGCCCGAATGCGGTAAAGTGACTCATTCAGGTCATCGAGTATGGACTATGCTCGATAAGGGTCCGAAAAGACCAGGATTCGGCCTAGGACTTGGGCTCCCTATTGTCGATTATTGTTTCAGGTCGTTGAGTATGGACTATGCTCAACAAGGGTCCGAAGCGACCAGGATTCGGCTTAGGACTTAAGCCACGGCATTACTTACGTCCAGGGACATTGGACCAAGGTCGTCAAGTGTGGATTGCGCTCGGCAAGAACACGGAGAGGTTAGCTCAACGTCCAGGGACACTGGACCACGGTCGTCAGGTGTGGATTGCGCTTGGCAAGAGCCCGGAGAGGTTATGGATTTGGATATCGGCCTGGAGAGGTCCTGGATTCGGTTATTGGCTATTGGATAAGGATGGATTGAAACTCGGTTATCGAGTTTGGATGGGCATGGAATTGGCTATGGACTTTGGATATCGGATTCAGAGTTATTCAAAACACGCCTTATTATCACAAGGCATGTTTTGGGGGGCAAATGTTATCCCACCTTTTTGGTCAAAGCCGGAATATCAACAAAATTGGCAAGGAAGGATGGATATCAGGATTGGAGTTCAATTGGAAACAAGGCTGCAATGGATGTCGTTAAAATTTGACCAGGCTCTGATCAGGATGGAATCGATTGGAGATGATGATCAATACTAGAGAAGGCTACATTTCAAATTTCAGGTTAATCGGAGTTCGTAGGAGGGAGATATGATTGATACAAGTTAAAAGGATATGCTGATCGTATCCATCGGTGAGCTAAGGTGATGGTTTGTTCGAATCCATCATATTCGAATCCATCAGGAAATCATCACATTGGCTTGTTCGAATCGATCGGTTTCGTACCCATCAGAATGACGTCACCTCAACCTATTCAAATCTAACCTAGAACTTTGTTCAAATCGGAGTTGTTCGAATCCATCCGGTATTGGACTCCTCGCATCGATCCAGAAGTAGTAGCGTCGCATCGGTTTAGCTCGTATCCATCGTGGGCAAAACACTTCGTATCGACCAGGGGTAGACCCGGTTCGAATCGATTACAGAGGCTTGGTTCGTATCCATGTGGTTCGTGATTATTCGAATCAATAGCGCATAAGTCCTTCTTCGTATCCAATAATAATCGATGCAAACAAGGGCTACGTCGAATCGATAACTGATTCGAATAAAGAAAGAAACACATAGATGCGAATAAATGGTTGGTACGAGCGAAGCTTCGGCGCTAGATGCGAATGACTCATTCGACTCGGCAAAAAAGGTGGAACGATCCAAGATTTCCGCACCACGTCATCTCACGCGCACGTGCCTTGATCGAGTTGAGCAGATGGGTACGAAACATGGATTTGAACACGGCAGTGTTCACGAAAGTGCAATCTTGCATCGATCATATCTCACGATCTACAGATCCAAATGCTATGAAATTTTCACAGCAGCTTGCATACAAAGTAAAGAGCAATCCTGCCAAGTTTCAGCTCGATTGGATCATTTCTTGATGGATACGAAATTGCTTCGTATCGATCGCAGATCGAGTCGAAACTTGGTGGGGTCGGTCGCGTTGGCCCCCTCACGTGCCAGAAGAAGTCTCCCGAAGTTTGGGCGCGATCTCAACCTCCTACGCCTATAAATAGCCCCCTGAAGTCTGTAGTAAAGCGGGATCTTTATGCCATTCAACGTCCAGACTCTACCGGATTCAATTCTACTTCTTTCCATTGATGTTATACTCGAATTCATTCATTGTATTTGCTGTCATCATTTGTAACCAGCAAAGAACATCAATAAAAGATAAAAATATTGAAGTTGACGTAGGCCGGAGATAGCCGAACCACTATAAATTGCGTGTCACTGTTCATTATTTCTGGATTGCTGTTTGTTGCTAGCTTAGATCTGAGATTTGTGTTTGAATATTGCTGATCTGTATTCATACACTGGTGCTTTCACAATACTTGGGGTTTGTGACCATTTTTGGCGCAAACACCGAGCATAAAGCAAAACACAAAACACTCGAGTCAGGATTAACATTCTTATACCAGTAAATTCAACTTAAGTGAAATGTCAACTGAAATACAAAATAATGTAAAGGATGTTTGGGATTCCCATCCTCTAAGGTTCCGTTAAACTATCTACATACATAGTACAATACGCGACATAAATAATGTCTATAGTAAAGTAAACTATTAAAATAGCGTCAAGGCATTACCCTTACCCCCCTTAACACATTTTATATATTCTCGTAGTCTATACAATGCCATAAGCTCAAACCAAACCGGTGGTTTACCCAGAGGACACCTCATAGGTACGATACAAAACAAACTCGTAGAAGGCGCGATAAGGCATGTGAACACGGCACGCGAGGGAATGCTATGGTATATATACCATTTGCGGATCTGGACTGGTGGTAACGTATAGCAGCTACTACCGCCCACCTCGAGACACACTCCCAAATCAAAAGGTGTACCCAATCAAATCACAATGTAATAGAATGGTATCGAAGAAATGTGTCCGATCGGAGGAATGACCTCACTTGGCTCAGCATGACTCTTGTTTTAGTCACATCTAAGCTGACACACGAGAGTAAAGGCTATGTAAATACCTCATATAGAATCGT
This sequence comes from Allium fistulosum, assembly GCA_030737815.1. Taxonomy (NCBI): domain Eukaryota; kingdom Viridiplantae; phylum Streptophyta; class Magnoliopsida; order Asparagales; family Amaryllidaceae; genus Allium; species Allium fistulosum. Next base: position 941,713,041 of record CM060905.1, on the reverse strand, counting down.
CGCCAAACCATCCTACTTCATTCTGGAATCAGCACCACGTACACAGTTGTTAAAGGGGTTTTCGGGATTGGTAGAGAGTATGAAAATATCCGATCCTGGTCTCTTTAAAAACCAAATGCTTATTTCATATCGGGGTCATCTATAATTTTCAAACATGTTAAACTTCATATTAAAATATCATACTTATTTCAAAATCATATCATTTTCGAAATCATATTCACTTCTGAAATCATATTATAGTATTCACATTTAAATCCATTTAATCCAAATCATAACAGTTCCAACTTACATAGTTTAAACATTAAAAATAGTTTTTTTTTTTATATTTTGAAATAGTTATAAATTAAAGGTAGTTTGTATTTAAAAATGGGTTATAGATTAAAACAATTCAAATATTAAAATAGTTTATGTATATTAAAATACTTTATATAATAAATTTAGTTTTCTCCAATTTCACAAATCGATTCAAATCAGCTTAAATTCTAAAATTCAATTTAAATCAATTCCAGTTTAACAATTTCAATTTAAAAAGGTCAAAGATTCAATTCAAATTCTCAACAAACCATTTCAATTTATATCGATTTCAAATCCAGGTTTGAACTATCACTTTAATTCCAATAAGATTCAAAGTTTAATATTCAACCATTTACAATATAAGTTCCATTTATATTTCAACATTTAACTTTAATTTTATTCAAGTTGGAAAATATTCACTTAATCATTTTTATAACAATTTAATAAAATCCCAATTTAAAAATTTAAATCAATATTAAATATTCATTCTCAATTTTATTTAAAATTGAGAATATTCATTTAATCACTTTTTATCAAATCAAGTTATAAATCATATCTTTCGAAATCTCAAAATCAATAAGTTCAAATCAATTCTTATTTATATTCAATTATTGACCAATTTAAATTCCAAGTCAACATTAATTTATCTTCCCAACCTCTATTGTTTGCACAAAAAATGGACAAACACCTCAAAGTTGTGTGATTTAGTAGATCTTATGTTATTTTTAGTAGTTTGAGCGACTTATGCAAATATGTAAAAAACAGGGACTAAACTGTAAAAAGACACGCAGATTTATAGTGGTTCAGCCAGAATGTGCCTACGTCCACTTTATATGTTATTTCTCTTCTTTTTTTATGATTACAAGTACAAAGCTTTGATACGAGTAAAAGAAAGTTGTTTGAAGAGTTCCTTCCGTGCTTGAGCTCTCAAACTTCTCCCCCATTGTTGTACCCCTGCCCCTCTATTTATAGAGTGAGGGTGGGAGCAGGGGTCTTGGATGTATATAGCTGCTGGTGGGCCTGGGCTGATGTGATCTGGCCTGGCACGTCTTGGTCCGGTGGTAGGAGGTGAGTTGGTTCGACGAAGCATGGGAGGTGAGCTGGTTCGGCGAAGCATGGGAGGTGAGCTGGTTCGGCGAAGCATGGGAGGTGAGCTGGTTCGGCGAAGCATGGGAGGTGAGCTGGTTCGGCGAAGCATGGGAGGTGAGCTGGTTCGGCGAAGCATGGGAGGTGAGCTGGTTCGGCGAAGCATGGGAGGTGAGCTGGTTCGGCGAAGCATGGGAGGTGAGCTGGTTCGGCAGAAGCATGGGAGGTGAGCTGGTTCGGCAGAAGCATGGGAGGTGAGCTGGTTCGGCAGAAGCATGGGAGGTGAGTTGGTTCGACGATGAATGGGCTGAGCTCTGGTCCGGCAGTTCTGTGGTCCGGTGATGTCTAGTTCGGCAGTGGTAGGGATGCCGGATGAAGCCTAGCTCTTCTTGGTCTTGAGATCCCCTGGGTGTGAAATTTACCCAACATTTGCCCCCCAAAGTAGGGCATATGCCTGTATATGGCGTGCTTTGTTTTAAGTTACCCAATTTCCCCTTCGACTTCTAGTACTGAACCGGTTGGTCCGGAGGTCCACCTTCGCCTAAAAGTACGGAGCTAGGGCCCTTGTTATTTCCTACCGAACGAAGGACTTGAGCCAAATCAGTTGCATAGCCGAATCAATCTACCGAGCTGCTTTAGCCTGCCGAATAAGGTGCCTAACTTCCCCTCGCCGAATGAAACTCGTGTGTACCGAACGAGTATTCTTATTTGGATCATCGAATGAATTCTACACGGGGAATGCCGAATAAACCTTGGGACTCTGAATACCAAATGAATTTTAACCTTCACCTTACCGAATGAATTTTACACGGGGAATGCCGAATGAACCTTGAGACTCTGGATACCGAATGACAATAGGAATTTGAGCATTTTGAGTGAAATTCTAGACTGCACACACTCGCTTCTTCATATCTCTACATCCTTTTTAAAGATGTATTCTTTTTCGTTGCAGATAATGTCTCACAGAGTTGAAACCCGATCAGAAAAGAAGAAATCCCAGGACAGAGAAGATCCTTCCGAGGTGCCCCCGGCTCAGTTAGAACCGGGACGTCATGGGCCCACCCCGAGGTCACTAGTAGATAGGTACGGCCCTCAGGATTGATGCGGTTACTGCCCAGTTTACCAAGGAGGAGAAGGTGGCAGTGAAGGAGGGCATGCGGTTGCTTGCAGCTGAGGAGGCAGGTGTGCAAGTAGAGGATGATGACCGAGATGATCGAGGAGCAGATGCTGGTAAGTCTTCCTTTCTAGTCTTTCCGTTAACTTGGTTGCTTATCGCAAATGAATTCTTTTTCTGACCGGACAGGTGGGCAATAGGGCAAGGACAAGACTCCGACGCAGCCGGCTCCCTGATTAGGCCTGGAAAATTCTTTTTGTGGACTTGACATGGTTGTATATGTTAGTCTTAAAACAGTAGAGTAACTTTTAGGTTGTAATTCTTGCTACTTGTAATAAATAGCTCTATTCTTGATGTGTAATTCTTTAACTTAAGCTGATTTTGTCGTCTTTTGAATGTTTTTGCTATTTTGACATGTTGCATAAGAAATATAGCTATGCATATTCTTGTAATTAGATTGTGTTTGATGTCAGGTTCTTGTTTAGAACATAATTTCATGACTTGCAGGGTTAGCGTGAGGTGTGAATAAATTATAGGTATATATGAAAGAAGGAAATACCGTCCTTTATATTTTGCTTGTAGATGGCAGCTTTGAATATCCTGCATGACCGAGTAAGGGATGCGGTCTAGTGTCTTGCTGTGAGTATCCGCTTCTATTAGTGAGTGTCTCTTGTTTTGTGTCCTGCACTTCAGGGATTGTTACAGAGGATAGGAGAAAAGTTTCTTAAGTAAAATTGAAATATGTGAAATAGTAAAACTTCCAATCACGGAAGGCCTTCGATGTGCTTAAGTTCGTGGCAAACGGGTTTTGTAGTCACTTTCCCTAGCTGTGGGTCTTGGAGACATTTGTCACCCATCTTACGCCTCCGCGGGGAGTTAATTCTTTTTTACCACAGCCGCACTTAAGACACATCGGAGCCGAGATCGCGCACAGTAACTACCCGAGCCATTATGGCCCGTAATCGTGGGTATTATTCGATCTACTGTGGTCGACTAGCGTGGGTGCCGATCGTCAACTGTGAACTGCCCCTGGCTGGCCACACCTTATGTTGGGGCTTATAGTCGGTTCACAGTTGCCGGCGAGCCTAACGCCGTAATGAGCTGCCTCGGCTATAGTCGGCCTTCTCGGTGGCTTATAATCGGCTCATTACAGTTGGCTTTAAGGGCCGTCGTGAGCAATGAGTTAACTCGCAGCAGAGGGATGCCGGAGCGAAAGTGTCTCATTGGCGAGGGCATAGATTCGCATAGTACCTGTTAGGTCTTGTCCAGGAGAAGTTGCGCTGTGGAGCGCCTTGAATGAAAATGCTATTTGCATAGGATTTTGTTCAACAGAAAAGGATACAGTTAACAAGCAGCCAAGATATGAAGGAACAAGTTAAAAAGAGACAAGTTTTTTAAAGTGGTTCGGCACGAAAATGCCTACGTCCACTGATTCTCTTTGTTAATTCACTTCATATGGGCAGTATGAGTTAAGAAAAGTATCGACGAAGGTGTTGGATGTTCCATGCCCTCTGGAACACCTCTCCGTCCACTGTTGACAAAATATAGGCTCCGTTGTGGAGATCTTTATGAATTACATATGATCCATCCCAGATTGGGTCTAGTGCTCCGGGACGAGGGAAGACTCGCTTGAGGACAAGATCCCCTTCTTGTAAGGTACGATGCTTGACTTTGGGGTTGTATTGCGTTGCCACTTTTTGCTTGTGAGCTGCTGCCCTGGGGGGCTGCATCATTTCTTCTTTCCTCAATTAGATCCAAAGACATGAGGAGGAACTCTTCGTTTTCTTCTGGGTTGTAGTGGATCCTACAGTGGGAAGGCACTATAGTTTCAACTGGAAGCATAGCATCCGATCCGTATGCCAAAGAGAAAAGGAGTATGCACCGTTGATGTTCTGAAAGACGTGCGATTGGCCCATAGTGCCGTAGGAGGTTCATCCACCCATTCGCCTTTTGTCTTTTCGAGTTTCTTTTTTATTAGAGTTTTGAGAATTTTGTTGACGGCTTCGACTTTTCCGTTTGCCTGGGGATACGCTACGGATCAGAAGCTTTTGTGAATTCCGTGCTCTTGGCACCAGTTGGCGAATTCCTCCTGTCAAATTGAAGTCCATTGTCTGATATGATCTTGAATGGGACTTTGTACCTGCACAGAACATTTTTGATCAAGAAATTAATAAATTTTGCTGAAGATACTTTATTCAGGGGTTCTGCTTCCACCTATTTGGTGAAATAGTCGACTGTCACTATAGCATATTTGGCCCCGCCTCTGCCCATCGGTAGTTTGCCGATTAAGTCAATTCCCCATACTGCAAAGGGCCATGGGCTAGTCATTTGAGTAATCTCAGTTGTTGGTAGTCGCGGAATCTTAGCAAACTTCTGGCATCTGTCACATTTTCTGACGAAATCTAAGGCATCCTTGCTTAAGGTGGTCCAGAAATATCCATATCGGAGTATCTTTTCTGCCAAAGTCTGTCCTCCGATGTGATCTCCGCAGCTCCCTTGATGAATGTTGGATAAGATTTCCTTGGCTTCCCTTCCAGCGACACACCTTAATAGGGGGTTAGAGAATCCGCGCCGATAGAGGGTGTCCTCCTGTATTGTGTAGCGGGAAGCTTTCCTTAAGATTTTCTTGACTTCATTACGCCCGTTGGGTAGTGAATTCTGCAATGAAATCAGCCATGGCTTGTCCCTTGATGGCGGTGTGAGGGTGATAGGTGATATCATACCGACTTAGTTCAATGCACCATTTAAGTAGTCGCCCAGAAGTGTCGGGACGATGGAGTACCTGCCTCAGTGGTTGATCGGTCAGAACTTTGATGGAATGGGACTGGAAGTAGTGACGCATGTTTCGTGATGTGATTAGTAAACAGTATGCTAGCTTCTCAAGTTTATGATATCTGACTTTTGCCCCAGTAAACCTCTTGCTGACGAAGTAAACTGGCCGCTGTGTGCGGTTGTCTTCCCTTACCAAGGCAGCGCTTAGGGCGTGAGATGACACAGCAAGGTATAGGTATAATTCTTCGCCTTCGCTTGGAGTCGAGAGTACCGGTGGTTTCTGGAGGTGTTCGATTAAGTTAAGGAAAGCGGTTAAGCATTCGTCAGTCCATTCGAACTTTCCTTTGTCTTTCTTTAGAGCTTCGAAGAAGGGAACGCACTTGTCCGTTGGAAATTTCATCTTTAAGCACTATGGAGCCAAGACAATTTGGAAGTCAGACAGGGCTGGCCTTCCCAAGAAAGCGTTGTAGTTTCTTCCTTCTGATGTGTTCTTCAATCAGGTCCCGGAGATGATGGAATTCATCGGTATCATGCCCATGAGATTCGTGGAAGCGGCAGAACTTCCCAGACTTCTGTGCGTTATCTGATTCCTTCTTGTACGGTGACCGTTCGTATCTAACTTCGCCTTGGGTGGTAAGGAAGATGTTTTTCGACGGTTTCATTCAAAGGAGTGTAAGTGTCGATTCTCGGTCCTGGCTGATATAGGCGCTTTTTCTCCCTTCTTGCCCCCAGCATTGTCTCTAGAGTCATTTCTTCGAATGTCCTTTGCTACAGCGGGCGTGTTGCTGTGAGTTGCCTTATTTTGTTGCCTTGACTGCCCCTCAGTGGCAGCGTCTTCAAGCCTCATATATTTCCTGGCTTGATGGAAGAAATCGGGTAAAGTAGTTGGTTTTTCTTTTGTTAGTCTTCTAGCGAATTTAGTATCCGGATGCACACCACTACAAAGGGCCATTAGGATAAGCTTCTCATCGGCATCTTGAACTGCGGCTGCTGCGGCGTTGAATCTGGTTAGGTATTGCTGCAGCTTTTCTCCAGGTTTCTGTTTGACGCTGGATAAGGAATAAGCGTCCTTAGGTTGCTCCACATGAATGCGGAACTGACTGATAAATTTTTCTTTCAACATTTCCCACGAGCTGATGGATCCTTGGGGTAGATGACAGAACCAAGAGGTAGCAAGATCTGCTAAGAAGAGCGGAAAGCATTTGCACAGTACTCCCTCTGTTGCTCCACTCACGAGCATATGCTGCGTGTACCTCTGTAAGTGTACAACGGGATCGGAGGTTCCTTTGTAGGGTTCCATTGTTGGCATCTTCCATTCTCGGGGGGTGATAGCAATTTCGATATTGCGGGCGAAAGGGCTGGTTACCCTAGCGCCTATCCCTCGATCTCTTTGCTCCCGTTGGACACACTCTCTGAATAAGCGTGCCATCCTTTCATCAGAACTTGGAGCAGATAGAAATGAGTTTGGTTCTGTTCTGTGGGATTGATTCCGTCCAGATGACCTGTAGGGATGGTATCGTCTATCATTCCTCATATTTTCCAATGGCTGCCTTTGATCTTCTGGGAGCATGCTCGGGTCAGCTACAGTTGGCTCTTGCCTCGATCTTCCCCTGCTGGGTTCTGATCTAAGCACTTCCTCGGGTCCAACTTCGGGCTGGACTCCAGCTCGGCCCCGTTCACTGGCGTTTCTGTGGTTAGGCAGCATGACAGGCTCAGCTACAGTTGACCTTCGCCTGGTACCTTCCCCGTTGGGTTCGGTACCAAACGCTTCCTCAGGCCTAACTTCGGGCTGTGCTCGGTCTCGGCTCCTACCACGGCTACTTCTGCCGTTAGCTCCTTCGAAGAAGGAAGATCTTTGTTGTCTCTGAGATCCTCCAGACTGGGACTCGCCCCATGATTCAGTGTTGCGGTTGGATTCTTCAGCGTCCCTTAAGCGTGACATGAGATGGTCCACCAAGGCTTCCTGCTGGGACGTGAAGCTGTTAGTTACTTCAACCACAACTCTGTCCAGATCTGCTCTAGTAATTGCTGCGGGCTGTTCTGTGGCAGGAGTAGTTGGGTTAGCCTGTTCTTCATTTGTTACTGTTGCTGGAGGAGGACGATTTACTTGATCCGTGACAGCTAGATCCGGAAGACTGCTGGATGCGATGTTTTTTCCTTTATTAACATCTTTTCTCTGTTTGGGAGGCATGTTTTCTGAGTGGCGAATGATGCCGTTAGGAAAACTGTTAAGTGGATGAAGCTAAAGCTTCGAGTTTCTATCTCTCAATGAAAGCACCAAAAATGTTTGCACAAAAAATGGACAAACACCTCAAAGTTGTGTGATTTAGTAGATCTTATGTTATTTTTAGTAGTTTGAGCGACTTATGCAAATATGTAAAAAACAGGGACTAAACTGTAAAAAGACACGCAGATTTATAGTGGTTCAGCCAGAATGTGCCTACGTCCACTTTATATGTTATTTCTCTTCTTTTTTTATGATTACAAGTACAAAGCTTTGATACGAGTAAAAGAAAGTTGTTTGAAGAGTTCCTTCCGTGCTTGAGCTCTCAAACTTCTCCCCCATTGTTGTACCCCTGCCCCTCTATTTATAGAGTGAGGGTGGGAGCAGGGGTCTTGGATGTATATAGCTGCTGGTGGGCCTGGGCTGATGTGATCTGGCCTGGCACGTCTTGGTCCGGTGGTAGGAGGTGAGTTGGTTCGACGAAGCATGGGAGGTGAGCTGGTTCGGCGAAGCATGGGAGGTGAGCTGGTTCGGCGAAGCATGGGAGGTGAGCTGGTTCGGCGAAGCATGGGAGGTGAGCTGGTTCGGCGAAGCATGGGAGGTGAGCTGGTTCGGCAGAAGCATGGGAGGTGAGCTGGTTCGGCAGAAGCATGGGAGGTGAGTTGGTTCGGCGATGAATGGGCTGAGCTCTGGTCCGGCAGTTCTGTGGTCCGGTGATGTCTAGTTCGGCAGTGGTAGGGATGCCGGATGAAGCCTAGCTCTTCTTGGTCTTGAGATCCCCTGGGTGTGAAATTTACCCAACATCTATTATTAAAGTTATAAAAAACTATTTTTCAAATATTAATATAAATTTAACTAATTACTTAAACATGTTATAAACCAATTAAATTAAATTTTATTAAATTAAATCTTATTATTTAACGTATTTTGTATTAAATCTTATTTTATATATTTAAAAATAATAAAATTATAACTAAAATCTTAAAATTTTTATTTTTCAAAACTAACTTATAAATTAAAATTCCCAAAACATATTATTTTAAAATCTAAATTTTATGAATGTATAAAAAATAACATATTTATATTATATTTTAAAAATCAATATATATTAAACCCCATATATTTCCTTTCAAACTTTGGGAATCATTTTCAAAATGTAGATCAACGGTGTCCATATATAATTTTCTATCCTATGGTCAAGTGGTACGGATATTTATCATTTCAATCTGCAAATTAAATATTTACGGGTATATATCATTTCAACCCGCAATCCCAAAATTTAAATCAATGTAAACCGCTGGGGTTTATCATTTCAACCCATAACGATTTCCCCCTAATTTGTAAGATCGTTCTGGTATGTATCATTTCAACCCATATGGAATTCTAAACTAACAGGGAACTTGCAGAGTGAGAACAAATATGATAATAATATAACACATCAACAACATGCAATATCATTGTAACAAATTTAACTATAATATACACAACAGGTTATGGTGTCATATATCATAGGTAAACAATGGTAGGTAGTGGCATATCATATTTAACAACTAAATAACTTAATAATTCAAATTTAACAGCATATTTCAATCATCATTTCAGGTGAATTAAATTTATCAAATATAAGGATGTTAATCGTGAGTGATTGCTCACCTTTCGAGGTTAGAGAAACAAGAAGATGACACGTACATGCACATGGATACAAACATGAACTAGTGGGACAACAACAAGCTAGGAATTGCTGTGACAAATTGGATATTGAAAAAGTAAGTCAAGATGGACTAGAGGTCGATGAAACAAAGAATATGATATATATAAATATGTGTATATATATTGTTTCTAAAATTTATTTAAAAACATATATTTTCAAATCAATATTTAATTCAAACAAATATAAAATAAAATCTCCATATATATTTGAAAACCAAACTCATATATACTTATATATATATATATATAAACTAATATATAAGCATATATATAAAATTACATACATATTATATTTTAAAATCAATATTGTAAAATCAATATAAACTTACTTTATTGTAATATATATGTACACTCAGACAGATGGCGAGGTAGGACTGTTCGTCTTGATTGCGAGGTGGTGAGATGCGGCTGCTTGGTCAAGAGAGTGTGGCAGTGGGAAACGAGCATGCATATGGTTTTTGAAGACGAGCAGGTACAATATATATAACGTTATATATATATATATATATTTCTAAAGCTTGGATCAGCATAGAAAGAAGAAAGGAAGGGTAAGAAAGGTGGATCTTGTTTGGTAATGATACAGTGGCAGAAAGAAGACAAGTAGATGATGGTTCGGTAAACAAAATTTTATATGAATGCCTATATATGCGTTATATTAATGTATTATTCAATGAAACCAGAGAGAAGAGCAAACAAACATAATCAATCAGAGCATAAATTTTTGAAATAAGGAATATTGAAAGTCAGGGGATATAAAAAGGCAGTGATCATTTGTTTTTCAACATGTGGACAAATGGAAGGTCACATAATACCGTAGAGATTCAAAATGGATATCGATACGACGAACCGTTTCATGGATTTCGCCGCGTACTGGACGCCGAAATGCACAAATGAATATACTCTGGAGATCAGCACGATGAGGCGAACAGAACGGTACACAGATATGGGTGATATGAACATCCCATCAGAAGTCGATATTTTGCTGCCAAAATGCTACTAAAACGCCAGAATTATGATAAACGGGGCTAGAGTAGTCCAAATTTGGTAAAACGAAATATGACGTCTCACTCAGAAAATAGTTTACATTTTTATTATATAAAAGTATTTAGATTTCGAAAATATTTTATTTTCATCCAATTAACTGATTTTAAATTGAAATTGAAAATTACACAACAGAACTAACTTACATATTTTCCAATGAAATCCAGACATTTACTATTTTTAAATAGACGCATCTCAAATATCAGATTTTTATCACAAAATTTAATTGTTTAATTTCAAGAAAAATTCAGTTAATTATGTTATAAAATCGTTAAAATTCTCGGGTCGGCACACTCTCCCCCACTCAAAAATTTTTGTCCCCGAAAAGGAATGAGATAGGAGAATATAAGCAATAGGAAGAAAAGATAGATTTGAAATAAATTGTACTAGATACCACACATAATTTCCATTTATTCTATTCAATTCAAAGCTTTACTAATTCAAAGCTGTTAATTCAAAACTGTTAGTTCAAACTATATGATTTTCCATTTATTATTATTATTCTAATTAACTTATCTTTAAACTAACTTACATTCCCATCCAATTCACTTTCCTTTATAATTTAAGTTCATTTTCTTTCAAAACAAATTATATTTTATTTAGCCCGTTTATTCTTCAATTTATTCACTTAACTTAATTTACAACATGGATTAAGTGTGTACAAATTTATTATTGTTACTAAATTTTATTTATAAGTTTTCTTAACAATAATTCATTTTAAACATCTTATTACTTATATTTTATATTGTATATTATTCAATTACATTCAAACTCTTTTCCGAGATCAGTTAATGTTTCAGAATATAATTGAACACTACACAAATTTACTTTTTTTTCAACATTTCTATCAAGCAAAATTTAGTTTGAAAATTTTTATTATTTAAATTTCTCTTGTATAACTTTCAATTGCATATTTACATAACATTTTTACTTTTTGAATATTCAGGTAAGTTACATATGTTATAAAATGAACTGCGTATTATACAAATTTAAATTTTTATCCTAGTTTAACTGTTTCAAGTTGTTTAAATTCCATTTCTCATTTAGACACTATAATTATTTAAAAATTTGACTTCATTTTCAACAATCGAAATTATTACCTAACACAAAATTTGGGAATCAAATTTCCGGTTTCACTTCAAACCGTTTTGCAACAAATATATACATATATATATGGAAATCAAATCATACACAAGAAATTCCAATCAAATCCATCTTCAAAACAAAAGTGTAGCAAAGCTACTAAGCGGTCTCCCCACTTGGAGACTCGAAAATGAATTTCGATGATGCTGTAGTCATCACCGAAATTATTTTCCAGCGACAAAAGAGGAGAGTACTCACTTACTTCATTTAAAATTCTTTGAAAACAGTTTTCGTTCGAAAATACTTCCAAATTATATATATATATATATATTCAGAACTTTGGAAACCAAAATTTTTGAAAAGTACCGAAAATTATATTCTCAAATCCATAATTTAAATTCATTTCATTTGCAAATCAAATTTATAAACCATGTTTATAAAATTTCAACTTCTTATAACATACAACAATAGTTAATGGTTGACAAAACAGTAAATGATAATCTAGCATTATCATTTCTAATAACCAATTCATTTAACTATCTAATTTCAGAAAATTATACTTATATATATATAATATAATTATACAAAAAATTTATTTACCAATTTCGAAAGCGATATTGTGTTAGTTTGCTCTGTTCAAGTGTTTGGGAATTCATATCTATAGCGCGGGACAAACGAATCGATCGAAACCCCAAATCAACCTTAATAACTCAAACAACACGATATAAAACATTTTTATATCAATTACAATTATACTCCCTCACACGATAATTCAAGAATGTATCTTAAAACAAGGATAGAAATTCAGATTTAGAGGGACCTAATAAAAGAAAATTCTAACCAGATAGATAGGCTCGAAAGGAAAATAAGATAATTGAATTACGAAAGAGGAAATATTGATAGACTAATATTATATGCGGGCGACCTTTACCGAGTCAACCGAGACTTAAAAACAAGAATATCATTAATGGAAAGTAGGGCAACTGGTTGAGAGCATCGTGGAAAACGTGATTCATGAGATCGATGAAGATGGTAGGACTGTGTTTGTACCAAAAATGGGCACAACACTCTTCGGAAGTTTTTGAAGAGATAAAAGTGAAGAATGAAAATTAAAACCGTGGGTTATCTAACAAAAACTCCAAATAACAGAAAGTAAATTGCAAAGACAAGCGATTTAGAGTGGTTCGGCGTTTTGCCTACGTCCACTATGAAGTTTGATGATTTTATTGCTCGATACTTGAAGATTACAATTCTTTATACTGTTATACAACTGAATTTATATGCTAAGTCTCAATCTAAAGCAGCGGAGGTGTTCTGGAGTAAATCTGGCAGAATCTGGGCGCTCTTCAGTACTTAGAATTATCCGACCCCTTTTCTGAATGATCAGGGGCTCTATTTATAGGTGTAGGAGGCTGATATTTCGCCTAAAATGAGGGGAGACCAGTTCTGGTACGTCAGGGGGCCCACATGGCCAAAATCTGGAGATCCGGGCCCACTTTGGGATCGATTCGACCCTTGGTTCGAATCGATCAAGAAATCATCCAATCGAGCTGAAATTTTGTGTGAACATTCTTCATCATGTGTTTAAGCTTCTGTGAAAATTTCATGGCATTTGGACTTGTAGAACTTGAGATATGATCGATTCAATGTTGCATTTCTGGAGAACATGGATACTTCGAATCGATCTTAGTTCGAATCGATTCGATCGACTCGATGCTTGCTGTGACGTGGCGCGTGTTTCTCGCATCGATTCGCTTTGTACTCCGGGTTGACTGGTTTGAATCCCTTGGTTTCAGCTTGTTACGACTTGGTGGATTCGAGGCGATGGATTCAAAGGTATGCTCCTTCGAATCGATTGAGTCGCCTGCTTCCCTCGTATCGATCAGGGTTCCCCATAGTCGGTCGATACGAAGACACTATTGCTGAATGGATTCGAAGAAGGGAGTGTTCCAATGGACTCGAGGCAATGGAGCCGAAGCACTCTTGACTGTATCGATTCGAAGATCCCCTACCTTGTTGGTTTCGAAGAGGGGACACGCATGATGGAGTCGAAGTAAACGTGATCTGCATGGATTCGAAGCAAGGCTATGCTCCATGGATTCGAAGCAACATACGTTTGATGGATTCGACCATGCTGAGGTGATGCCGGTCTGGTGGATACGAACTTCATGGATTCGAACATAGTCTTCGCCTATGGATCCGAACTAAGGACTGTCTACTCCATTTTTCGTCGGTGATATCTTGAGCATACGAACTCGGATTGCCCCGAAATTTGGAACATTGGTTTCTACTACTCTGCTTGACGTGCCTTATCGATTGCAGCTCGATCTGGACTCGGACAAATTTCATCGATATCCATCGCGATCCTTATGTGTAACTGATTTCCGAGACGATCTGTCACCGGTCTCCAGTCAAATCCTTGGTGTCACGGCCTTGCCAAAAGGCGGGATAACATTTGCCCCCCAAAGTACGTCTTGTGTAAACATGACGTGCTTTGAAAAGCTACAGTCCCTTATTGAACAGTTATCACATGCTTTGTCGACAATTGTCTTCTTTGCTGTTGTAATCAATCGTTGTATGATCATGATCGACTGTTAGGCTTTTGAGTCATGACGAGATGAACATCTGATTCCTGTTGATGATAAAGACCAAAACATTAGTCAAAAAATACGTGCATACGTGTATTATCTTGACCTTGGTTAACGTTGCGTGATCGCAAGTTGTCGTCCGTTCGGTTCGCTATCGAAATCTGCATCGGTCCTCTCCTGAACCGATTTGAGATTTGAGTTAAAACATTGCTTTTATGATTGTCTATGATCATCCTCTCGTATTGATCCTCTCCTGAATCGGTACAAGAGTGGACAAGCAATTTTTTATATGGAAACGATTCGTCCACTTGACCGGTGGTATTTGATGGATTCGAAGCTATGTTTCTTGATCCGCTTCGAGTTGAGGGTTTCGAAGTGGGTACTTTGAATCGATGGTTCTCCGAATCAATATTGCGTGGATTCAAAGTTCTCTGAGTTGGTGGGTTCGGAATTGATGGATTCGAAAGTGGTCGTTCGTATCGATGGTGTCGTACGTTCCCTTGACTCTTCTGACGTTGTGCTTCGAATCGATGAAGCTTCGCATTGATATTGTATGGATGGATTCGGAGGAATGGATTCGAAGATGATTTGTAAACTACGTACCTCTGGGGTTCGAATCGGTGAAACCATTCTGTCAGCTTCGAATCGATGGATGCTTTTTAGTGATCGATTCGAAGATATTCGTTCGAATCGATAGGCTGGAGCCGTTTTCACCGGTTGCATCTGACCGGGATGCGAATCGTCTCGCAATCCCCTATATATACCGGGATCTTTTTCACTTTCATTTTTTACTTTTTTACTGTTGCGAGAGCTCTTTCTTCGAATTGATCTTTCAAAGTTCTGCGTTTTGCACGAGTTGATCAAATTCCTTCAAGTTTTCATATGTAATCGAATTCAACCAGGTAACCAAGGGATCGATTCGAACAATGAAAGATAAAACTGGAACCTTTATCACTAATCTCGACTCCTCTCGAATATTATGAGGAATAGTGCGGTCGGGAGTGGGTCGACTCGATGGATCTGAGGAACGAGTCCGTTCGCGTCGCATCGATCTTGAGTGCTAATATGGAGGAGCGTCATTGCTTCGTATCGATCCAGGAGTGCCCAGTTCGAATCGATCTTGAGGGCAAGGCTTTGGATCGATGACTTGTAATGGCTGGGCATCGAATTGATCGATTCGAAGTAATGTTATCCTGATCGATTCGAAGGAATTGACTACTGATCGATTCGAAGTTACGCGGAGCTTATGGATTCGAAGCGCTCTTCCATCTTAAGGCTTCACCGAGTCGACCTTAATGGAGTCGAGGCGTATGGATTCGAACATCATCGATTCGACTTATGTCGATTCGAATCGATCGATTCGAACGTTCTAACACTTGTTCTTCTGATTTGCTCCAACATCTGAGCTACGACCAATCTCAAGTTAAACCTTGACGAACATAATGGATTTTAGCATACTTGACTCCGACGAGCTTCGGCCTTGCATAATCGAACTTGACTGTAAAGCTTGACCTCCTTTTTGAAGCTCGTCGATGGAACTATGACTTAACTAAAATCTCAACAGACTTAAACTTGCATTGGTTGATAGCACTTGGATGGTGTGGAAGTGACGGTCAGCGATGACGGTCGTTTTCATTCTCAAATTCCCAAGATATGTTGTACGAACATCTTGCTTTATTCTGTTAAACTTGCTTAAGTGATGCACAACACTTGCACTGCATGACACGTTCATCCACACTACACTAGGGCACGCACGGGCTAGTTATGAACTTAACGTTGCTTTCTGATGAGTTAGCTAATTATGGAATCTTCGAGCTCCCAACAACAAGAGGTACAGAGCTCGACTCCTCCGGTGCTTGAGATTCCCGATATCCCTGCCGATGTAATCGATCCGGCTCCAGACGAATTGCCAGAGGCTATATTTATCGAGGACCCCGTTGATTCGGTTCAGTCTAACATCTCTGAATCCTTATTGGGACGAATATGCCTAAAGCATAACATATCTCTAGGTGACGTATTATTGCCCAGTGCCACTGATAGACCGCACAATCCGCCTGAAGGATATACAGCATTCTACCGTCATGCTTGTGCGGCTGGAACTCTTCCTCCTTTCAATCAATATATCAGAGGGATGCTATCATATTTAGGAATCGCTCCTTCACAACTTCATCCCAACGGGCACGCGTTGCTGAACAGTGCCTTTGTCATATTTATGGACTATCTCTTCCGCCCGCCGACGCCCTCCGAGATCAAACACATATTTAACTTCAAGAGTAGGGGTGATAGCCCGTCTTTTACATTTTTGGAGGCAGTTAGGAATTGCCAAGTTGTAGTTGGAGCTTGGACTCGACTGAGCTATTTCAAGAACGAGTGGTTCTACGTTCGGTGCCCTCCGGGTTTCGCTAGGCGTTGGTTGTCTAGACGTAAGCGCCTTAACCTGTTTCCTTGACCAATAGCTCTTCAGTGTTAAAATTGACATTTCATTCCCTTTACAGCTATTATCTCCAGGCCCGATGGAGGGCGTTTCAAGGGTACCGTCCGGAGTCTTCAAGAAGTCCCAAGCGAGTTGAGGCATATTGACTCGGTGCTGAATGATTACAACTTAAGAGTTCTTGGTTTGATCGACATCAATCAAAGCATAGTTGTTGAGGGATTTGCAAAGTCCGCCTCCAAGAAGGAAGATAAGAAGAAGCCCAAGAAGAGAAAAGCGAAGAAATCACTTGGAATCAGAATAATTGAGGCAGGTGACGAAGAAAGAACCCACACAGATTCAGAGCCGATGGCTGATCTCTCGGGAAACTTTGAAGAATCGGGAGAAAAACGGAAAGGCAAGGCCGCCGTTTCCAAAAAACTTAAGTCCAAGGGGGGAAAATCCGTAGATGTGTTTCTTCCCGCTTCCGGGGTCATGATTTCTGAGGCCGTCCCTTCTCATTCGAGAGATTCTTTCAAAGGGCTAGACGATATTCCTATCCCAGATTATATATCGATTTCTCATAATCCTGGGTTGGAGGAATTTCAAGATGTTCTAAACGTGAACGAGCCCTTTCCTTTAAGTGCGGTCAACACTTCCGGTCGGTTTGGGGGTTTACACATTTACACACACTTCCACGGCACTTCATGACTTTTGCATAGTAAACATTGCTTTATGAGACCCTAATTCGTAATTCTTTCTTATCGCAGGCGAGATGTAAGGACGTGGCTCTACTCTGGATAGGCTTCGGAATGTGCGCCAATCCTCTCCATTTTATGATTCCCGCAGGAGAGAAACAGACAGGGATCATGGGCGAAGCTATTCAAGTCAGGAACGTTATGACAGAGACAGAGATTACTCGCGTGGCCGTTCTGGCTATGATTATTCTGACAGAGACCGGGGATACCAGTACCGACCCCGATCTCGCTCTCCTCCGCCTCCCAGGGCTCCAGTAGACCTCCCAGGGCCATCTCATCAGCAACAGTTGCCTTCTCAATCTTCTCGGCCTGATACTCAGCGGCCAAGAATGGAACCGACAGCAGCCGCCATAATTGAACAAGCTCCGGCTGAGTTGACAAGCGAGGGAGCTGCTAAACTCGCCCAGATGAAAAATGACTATCCGGAAATTTGCATGGATGGCTATATCTTCCCTCCTAACTTTAAAAGAATCCCTCCGGAAGCTGAGACCACTGCTCATAGTTATATCCATGACTTCTATGCTCAGTACAAGGAGTGGTATAAGGCAGTCGTGAAGGCTTCTAGAGTAGCTTTCGACAGGGCGAAGGTCATTGCTGAACGTGATGCTGACATTGCCAAGCAGAAACGCATCATTCAAGTTCTTCAATCCGAAGTGGAGACGTCCCGGAAGTCAGAGCTTGAAACACTTCAGAAACATGAAGGTGTCGTGGCCAAACTAGCGAGGATGCAGCAAGAACACTGCGCCACGGTGGAAGAGATGGGCCACCGCAACACCACCATTGCAGCTGAGCGAGACTTAGCCGTTAAAGAGCTGAATGAGCTCAAGGCCAAATTCGCTGAAATGGTGAAGGAGAAGGATGATGCGAACGCCACTGCTCAAGAGGCTTGCGACCAAGCAGTATCTCTCAGGACCGAACTTGCTGCGGCGGCGGTCAAGGCGAAGTCTGCGGAAGCAGAAATTCAGGAAAAGATCTCGGAGGAGAGGTCTAGGCTAGATGCTGAGTTTGACGATCTCTTAGTCACGTATAACGCTAATGTGCTGGAACACAGAAATTTAGCGTGGCTGGGAGATGACTCCATGATCTTGTACAATGCCTGGACCCGGCTGGTGAATGAGAAAAGAGCAGCGCATCCAGATGGAACACTTGACGACTTTGAACTAGAGATGCGTTTGCTTACCGAGGATGAGAGGAAGACCCTTCATGAGGTGGTGATCTCTATGGCGAAAGAAAAGCTTGGCGTTCAATCTCTAGAGACAGGCGAAGGCTCGGGGATCGTGCATCACGGGACAAGTGTTGGAGCTGTAATTCCAACATTGCCCGAAACCACTGGTGCGGTAGATCCCCAGTCTGTTCCTGCCTATAATCCTGACCAACCATTATTATCTTCTGCCGAGGATTCCGCCCACGTTTCGGTCCAGACCAAGGAAGGTATTTGAACGCTTCTCGTAGTTTAGTTGTGAAGAACCTTAAGCAACACACTTGGCTAACAATCTTCGTTTTGTCGCATTTCAGTGACTGAAGTTATTGTTTCTGCGCCCCTTGCTCTATCAGTTCCTCATCAAACACAAGGGGTTGTTTTTTCTGAAGCCATCACAACTTCTACTTTGATTGGCGAGGAGGGAGATGCAAATATGTTTTCTTTCAGCGCTCAAATGATTGACGAGCTTCTCAATGAACCCATCGATCCCTCTGTCAATTCGTCCGATGCTGTGAGTGGGGCTGCTCCGGCCGTTAGTTCATCCATGCCAGCTATTGGCACATCCGATGCGGCCCAAGTATCCCGTGAGGATGACGTTATGGATGAGATTGATGCCGAGATGGCAGCAGGGAATGCTGGTATGAATCCGCCCGGGCCTGCCCCGTTAATGGTGATTTCACCGGGCGGTACCGTAGTGATTGAAACTGCTCCTGTCCCTCCTCCTGCTACTACTCCTATGCCTCCAGCTCGACCTCCTAGAAGAACTTCCGTCGCCTCCAGCTCTGAGGAAGACGTTGACATTATATCGCTGCCGGAGGGCAAGCCTGAAAAGAGTAAGCGATTGAGGAAAAAATCAGGCAGTGGATCTGGTGGGGCTACCCCGAAGAAGAAGATAAGGAAGAAGAAAGATTGAACTCTTTCTTTAAATCTTTGTTGCGTAGGGTAGCATTTTGTTGATTTCTCTATTGCCGTGTTTAGATGTGGATTCGGCTCCCACTAGCAGAATTTTCTTTTAACACTTTGTAATCAGATTCTTTTTGTTGATAGTGGAAATGAAAATTTATTCCCTTTCTGTCTTCAACTTGTCATGTGTTATGGTTCTGCCCCCTGTATTGGGGATAAGTGTGGAGTTGACGTATGTTTATACCCCGTCTCGCGCTCCGGAGTACGGAGTAGAATGAATGTTTATACTCCGTCCCGCACTCTGGGAGTACGGAGTTAGATGAATGTTTATACTCCGCCTCGCACTCTGGGAGTACGGAGTTAGAAGAATGTTTATACTCCGCCTCGCGCTCTGGGAGCACGGAGTTAGATGAATGTTTATACTCCGCCTCGCACTCTGGGAGTACGGAGTTAAGTAAAAAGCTTGTACCCAGCTCGCGCTCTCGGAGTACTCTGGGGTTTAGGAAAAATGTTTATACTCCGCCTCGCACTCTGGGAGTACGGAGTTGAATGAAAGTTTATACTCCGCCTCGTGCTCTGGGAGCATGGAGTTTAGTAAAATGTTTATACTCTGCCTCGCACTCTGGGAGTACGGAGTTGAATGAAAGTTTATACTCCGCCTCGCGCTCTGGGAGCACGGAGTTTAGTAAAATGTTTATACTCTGCCTCGCACTCTGGGAGTACGGAGTTGAATGAAGGGTTGTCGTGTATCAACCCATTTCGTGGCCTGATGTGATGGCTTGCCCCCGAGCTCGGGTTTCATTTAGTGAGTGGTTGATTGCTTCACAGCCACTCCCTACTTGAATAAATTCCACTGTGTGATGGAACTTAGCTCTTCGTGCATCGTGATGTTGTACATTGTATTTAATGAATCACAGCTCTGGCTCGAAGAGATGGCATTTTATTGCTGAAATAAGAAAATATGGCAAATCAGTTGCCTTATTACAAATTCTAATTTAGAAATGCAAAAGTAAATTGCTGAATAAAAAACATAATGAAATAAATGAAGCCTGTCATATGTAGTAGCGACGGAGACTCTCGCTATTCCAGGCTCTTGGTAAAACTAGACCGTCCACGGTTGATAGTTTGAATGTGCCATCCCCAAGTCTTTGAGTAATCACGTACGGCCCTTCCCAATTTGGTTTCATGCGTGAAGGAACCGGGTAGATTCTCTTGAGGACCAGATCACCGAGTTCAAAGGTTCGGGGGCGAACTTTGGTGTTATATAACCGGGTGACCCGACTTCGGTAGGCGGCCGCTCTTAAATCAGCTTCTTCTCGTTTCTCGTCCAACAGATCCAAAGATTCAGCGAGTAATATAGCGTTTGTTTTTGGATCATAATAAGTTACGCGGTGAGAAAATACTTCTGTCTCAACTGGAATGACGGCCTCCGAGCCATAGGATAAGGAAAATGGGGTGTGTCCAGTTGCGGTCTTGTGAGTTGTTCGATAAGCCCATAATGCCATAGGAAGTTCATCGACCCATTTGCCCCCAGCCTTTTCCAGTCGTTTCTTTAAGATGGATTTGATAACTTTGTTAACAGCTTCGACCTGACCGTTTGCTTGGGGATGTGCGACTGCAGAGAACTTTTTATGAATATGAAACCGTTGGCAGAAATTCTTGAACTCCGAACTTTCGAATTGGGTCCCATTATCGGTGATGATGGTATGCGGGAGTCCGAATCGGCAAATGATATTGCGGACCACAAAGTTTATTACTTTCTTCGACGTAATCGTTGCGAGAGCTTCGGCCTCGGCCCATTTCGTGAAGTAGTCAACAGCGACAATGGCATACTTCGCACAACCTCTTGCCAGAGGTAAAGCGCCAATGATATCGATACCCCACATAGCGAACGGCCAGGGACTGACCATTTGAGTTATTTCGGTAGGCGGGGCTCTTGGAATTCGAGCGTGTTTTTGGCACTTGTCGCACTTTCTGGCATAATTGGCTGCATCTCGATTCACTGTCGGCCAGTAATATCCATATCGGAGTATCTTCTTAGCAAGCGCCTGTCCACCGGTGTGATCGCCACATTCTCCCTCGTGTACATCATGTAACACTCGTTTGACTTCATCGTGAGCGATACACCGGAGGAGTGGAACTGAATAACCTTTTCTATACATGATCCCGTCCTAAATGATGAACCGCGAAGCTTTTCGTAGAACTTGCCTTTTCTCATTTCGGTGTTCAGGCAATATCCCATTCTCAATATAATTTCGATACGGAGTCATCCATGATTCTCTGCTGGGAAAGGTTTCCAACACATCATTCGTTTTGATTTGATCGATGCTTGGGAAGGACAAAGTTTCGACCGGGACAAGTCCCATTTGCTGTGCTTCACCTGTGCTGGCCAACTTTGCCAATGAATCGGCCTTTTGATTGCGATCTCGTGGTATGTAGTAAATAGCATAATAATCAAACTGATCCAGTGCTTCCTGAACTCGGGCTAGATAAGCAGCTAACCTTCGATCTCTTGCTTGATATTCTCCCCGTACCTGACACACAACCAACTGTGAATCACAATAAACTTCTATAGCGATAATTCTCAGATCTCTGGCAAGCTTTAATCCAGTCAACAGGGCTTCATACTCGGCTTCGTTGTTGGTTGCGTGAAAATCAAACTTCAAAGCATAGCATATGGATCGACCTTCGGGGGTTTCTAGTACAACTCCAGCGCCCGAACACCGATCGTTTGATGCACCGTATGTATAAAGTTTCCAGACATATTCAGGAGACTCGCTGGTTTCGGGTAAGTCGTCTGGAACAGTAAATTCAGCTATGAAGTCAGCTAGGACTTGCCCTTGAATGGCTCTCCGCGGAGCATAAGTAATGTCAAATTGACTCAGTTCGATATTCCACTTGAGTAACCTTCCAGACGTCTCAGGCCGCGTGAGGACCTGTCGTAACGGCTGATCGGTATACACAGTAAGCGGATGGGATTGGAAATAAGGACGAAGCTTTCTCGAGGCGATGACCAAACAGTAAGCCAGTTTCTCCAACCTGGGGTAATTTCTTTCAGCTCCGGTCAATCGTTTACTAACATAATAGACCGGTTTCTGCACTCGATCCTCTTCTCGGACCAGAGCAGCACTGATCGCATGCTCTGATACCGCCAGATAAAGGTATAATTGTTCGTGATCAATTGGTTTCGACAAAATTGGTGGCGTAGAGAGATGCTGAACCAGTGATCGGAATGCGCCTTCACATTCCATGGTCCATTCAAAGTTTCATTTTCCTTTTCGGATTAGATCAAAGAAAGGGATGCATTTATCAGTGGATTTCGAGATGAACCTGCTTAGCGCTGCTACCTTCCCGTTGAGACTCTGGACTTGCTTTATGGTCTTTGGAGTTTGCAAATTCCTTATTGCCCAGATCTTTTCGGGGTTTGCCTCTATCCCACGAGCATTGACGATGAACCCCAGAAACTTTCCGGATGCGACGCCAAAGTGGCACTTTAACGGGTTAAGCTTCATTCCATATTCACGTAAGATGCGGAACATTGAATTTAAATCCTTGACGTGATCTGTGGAAAATCGGGACTTAACTAACATGTCATCCACATAGACTTCCATGGTCTTCCCGATCTGATCAGCGAACATTCGATTAACCAAGCGTTGGTAAGTTGCTCCGGCATTCTTTAAACCGAAAGGCATGACTCTATAATAGTAGAGTCCTAGATCAGTCACGAAACTGGTATGTTCTTGATCGGGTAGATGCATGGGTATTTGATTATAACCGGAATAAGCGTCCATAAAGGATAACAATTCATGGCCTGCAGTTGAGTCTACGAGTTGGTCAATTCGAGGAAGTGGAAAACTATCTTTAGGACAAGATTTGTTTAAGTCGGAGTAGTCGACACAAGTTCTCCATTTCCCATTCGGTTTCCAAACCATTACCGGATTTGACACCCACTCTGGGTATAGAGCATCTCGGATGAAACCATTTGATTGCAACTTGTCAATTTCTTCTTTAAGGGCGGCAGATCTCTCTGGATCCATACCACGCCTCTTTTGCTTGACCGGAACATGTCGCGGATCAATATTCAAAGAGTGACTTGCAATGTTCGGTGAGATTCCGCACATGTCAGAGTGCTTCCAGGCAAAGACATCATTATTCGCTTGAAGAAATTCAACCAATTCATGTTGTATCTGTTTTCCCAGTTGAGATCCAACTTTTAGTACTTTCGAGTCGTCATCCTCACTGACCTGGACGTCCACAGTCAGTTCGGCTGGAGACGTTTGATTCTCTTCTACTTCATCTTTATCTTCGCTATCTCTAGGGTCAAGATCTCTAAGGAATTGGTAGTGGTGCCCGGGCCGGGGCCGAGGCGTTAGTTGTCAATTATCAGTAAAACGGACGCAGAGAGATTCCTCTACGCCCTTTCCTTTCTCCTTCTTCTGTGCTTCACGCAACTCAGCAACATAACAGGCTCTTCCTACTGCCTGATCTCCTTGAACGATTCCTATACCATGATCGGTTGGGAATTTTAAAGTCAAACACTACGGGGCAATGGCTGCCCTGAATTGAGCAAGGGCTGGTCGACCAAGGAATGCGTTGTACGGTGAAGCGATGTCAAGAACGACGAATTGCAGCAGTCGGACTCTCCTGCGTTCTCCAATCCCCAGTCCTACTGGTAGTTCCACTATTCCAGTAGGTATCGTTGCACTCCCATTGAAGCCATGAACTCGAGATTGGCAGGGTTTCAAGTCTTTGGCTTCCATCTTCATTAAATCGTAAGCTCGCTTGAATAGAATGTTTACAGAACTCCCACTGTCAACCAGGATCCTCTTCATCCAAGCAGGACCAACTTGGGCAGATATGACCAGTGGGTCAATTGTTGGGGCTTTGATTTTATCAGCATCTCGGCTTCTAAATATGATATCGTCAGACATCGTCTTTTGTTGCTTAGCCGGGGTTCCATCCTCACAATTACTGCAGCATTCGAAGCTCGCATGCCTGATAGAGCTAGCATACGACTCCATTTCCCTCCAGCTCCTGTCCGCTGGATGAGGACCACCACTTATGGTATTGATAACTAGCCTCCCGCCTGTACGAGCGGGTTCCTCTTGTCTTTCTTGGTCTTGCGCATGGTTTGGATTCAATGGGCCCGCACCACCAGACTGCGACGCCCGCACGAATTGATCTAACTTCCTCTCCCTGATCAACTTTTCTATGAGATATTGCAAATGGCGACAGTCATTAGTATTGTGGCCATAACTCTCATGAAACCTACAAAACTTTCCTGTCTGAATCTGCCTTTCCGATGACCGCTTCGGAGCGGGTTTCTTATACTGTTCTGTGTTGCAAGTTTGCAGGTACACATTTTCCAGTGAAGTGTTTAACGGTGTATAACTTTCGAACATCGGGGCCCTACGCCGTGGGCCTGGATTCGGATCTCTCTTCTTATTTTGACCATTGCCACCTCTTGGCTGAGTTTGTTTGTTCTGTATGTTTAACTGGACTTTTCCGGAATTGTCACCGGACTGTTTAACTGCTACATTGCTTTGTATTCCCTCACTTCCAGGTTTCGCATCGTCCTGCTTCCTAGACTGTTTCGCGTCCTCTTGCCGTAAGAATTGAGCGGCTTTGGAGTAGAAACGGTCCAACGATGCGGGTGGTTTTCCGGCTAACCAGTTTCCAAATTCAGAATCGGGATCAATTCCCTTTGTCAATGCCATTAAAATTGAGTTGTCGTTGGGATTACTAATTTCCACACATGCCGCATGGAATCTCTCCAAGTAACGCCTTAATGTTTCCCCACGAGCCTGGGTAACATTGGACAGGGTGTTAACATCTTTGGGTCTAGCGACATGCATACGGAATTGTTCAACAAATTTCTTAGCCAATTGGTCAAATGAAGAGATAGATCTTGGAGGTAGTCTTGTAAACCACATTGTTGCAATTCCTCCCAGTGAAATGGGGAAGCTCCGGCATTTTACTGCATCGTCGGCCCTTGCGGCGCTCATTGACCATTCGTATTTCAGTATGTGCTGATTGGGATCAGAACTTCCTTCGTACATAGGGAGAGTTGGCATTCTGAATCGCCGAGGAGGTTCAGCGTATAGTATCTCGTCCGTGAAAGGAGTATGGCTTCGAGAGATCCCCCAATCATCATTGGTAAGACCTTGGCTTTCACGGATCATCTGACGTATCATAGTCGAGATGTCTGGCATTGCTACATTTTGAGCATGCTGAGCTAAGGTGTGGTCGGGTTCCACAGTGCGAGTTTGGACCGGGCGCTGTCGATGGTCCAAGTTTCGCCTCCTTGGCTCAGCGTCTTCCGGGATGTATGGTTCAGAAGTACGTCCCTGTTGTTGATTACTCGAATCCGGAAGATGTCGGGTATCAACCCTTGTTTCTACTATGGCAGCTGTGACATGATTGTCCGTAGTATATTGTGGAGTACGACCACCTCGCGCTGATGGCCCAGCCTGGAAGCTGGTTGATGGTCCTACCCTTAATTGCCCGACAGTCAGGGCGGGTTGATATCCAGCAGTCTGAGCATGATCTCCGTCTAATCGGGGACGGGTAGATCTATGATGATAGTCAGATGAAGCAGAACTTTCAGTGGATGAGCGGGAAACATCATCCCTTCTGGACCTCCTACGGCCCTGGCGGTTCAGTTGGTTTGTCAATTCAATATTAGCACGCAACTGTTCGGCTAACTGTTGCCGACTCTGAGTCAGCTCTTGGAGCAACACCTGGAATTCTTGTCTAGTGACTGCCCCAGACGGATCTGAGTGGGCAGTGTTGTCTTGGTTGGATGGCTGCTGTTGAGCAGGATTCTGTCCATCCCTACCTTCTTGTCCAGCGGCTGTAGAAGTGGTTCTCGTGCTAACCATTTTGAATGATGAATCCTTTTCCTAGATTTTATGCAAATCTGAGTAGAATGAAAGGACTGTGAATCGAAGATCTGGATCTTCCTCTTGGATTTGTGCAATCCGGTATCGATGGTAGATCCAAGGAGCAGGAGAAAAAAGCTGGTTTTTTCTCAGTGAAAGCACCAAAGTGTTTGTACCAAAAATGGGCACAACACTCTTCGGAAGTTTTTGAAGAGATAAAAGTGAAGAATGAAAATTAAAACCGTGGGTTATCTAACAAAAACTCCAAATAACAGAAAGTAAATTGCAAAGACAAGCGATTTAGAGTGGTTCGGCGTTTTGCCTACGTCCACTATGAAGTTTGATGATTTTATTGCTCGATACTTGAAGATTACAATTCTTTATACTGTTATACAACTGAATTTATATGCTAAGTCTCAATCTAAAGCAGCGGAGGTGTTCTGGAGTAAATCTGGCAGAATCTGGGCGCTCTTCAGTACTTAGAATTATCCGACCCCTTTTCTGAATGACCAGGGGCTCTATTTATAGGTGTAGGAGGCTGATATTTCGCCTAAAATGAGGGGAGACCAGTTCTGGTACGTCAGGGGGCCCACATGGCCAAAATCTGGAGATCCGGGCCCACTTTGGGATCGATTCGACCCTTGGTTCGAATCGATCAAGAAATCATCCAATCGAGCTGAAATTTGGTGTGAACATTCTTCATCATGTGTTTAAGCTTCTATGAAAATTTCATGGCATTTGGACTTGTAGAACTTGAGATATGATCGATTCAATGTTGCATTTCTGGAGAACATGGATACTTCGAATCGATCTTAGTTCGAATCGATTCGGTCGACTCGATGCTTGCTGTGACATGGCGCGTGTTTCTCGCATCGATTCGCTTTGTACTCCGGGTTGACTGGTTCGAATCCCTTGGTTTCAGCTTGTTACGACTTGGTGGATTCGAGGCGATGGATTCAAAGGTATACTCCTTCGAATCGATTGAGTCGCCTGCTTCCCTCGTATCGATCAGGGTTCCCCATAGTCGGTCGATACGAAGACACTATTGCTGAATGGATTCGAAGAAGGGAGTGTTCCAATGGACTCGAGGTAATGGAGCCGAAGCACTCTTGACTGTATCGATTCGAAGATCCCCTACCTTGTTGGTTTCGAAGAGGGGACACGCATGATGGAGTCGAAGTAAACGTGATCTGCATGGATTCGAAGCAAGGCTATGCTCCATGGATTAGAAGCAACATACGTTTGATGGATTCGACCATGCTGAGGTGATGCCGGTCTGGTGGATACGAACTTCATGGATTCGAACATAGTCTTCGCCTATGGATCCGAACTAAGGACTGTCTACTCCATTTTTCGTCGGTGATATCTTGAGCATACGAACTCGGATTGCCCCGAAATTTGGAACATTGGTTTCTACTACTCTGCTTGACGTGCCTTATCGATTGCAGCCCGATCTGGACTCGGACAAATTTCATCGATATCCATCGCGATCCTTGTGTGTAACTGATTTCCGAGACGATCTGTCACCGGTCTCCAGTCAAATCCTTGGTGTCACGGCCTTGCCAAAAGGCGGGATAACAGACTGTTTGCGCAAAAAATGGACAAACACCTCAAAGTTGTATGATTTCGTAGATCTTATGTTGTTCTTAGTAATTTGAGTGATTTATGCAAATATATGAAAAGCATGGGCTAAACAGTAAAAAGACACGCAGATTTATAGTGGTTCAGCCTGAATGTGCCTACGTCCACTTTATATGTTATTTCTCTTTTCTTCTTTAGATTACAAGTACAAAACTTTGATACAAGTAAAAGAAAGTTGTTTGAAAGTTCTCTCCGTGCTTGAGCTCTCAAAACTTGTCCATCATTGTTGTACCCCTGTCCCTCTATTTATAGAGTGAGGCTGGGGGTAGGGGTCTTGGAGGTATAGAGCAGATGGCGGGCCTAGGCTGACGTAAGCTGGCCTGGCACGTGTCGGTCTGGTATCTTGGTTCGGCATAGAGTAGGTCCGGTGTGAGCTTTAGACCGGTTGATAGTCTTCATCTGGTGGGGAATTGTGGACCGGTCGTTTGTTCTCGTCCGGTGGGGGGTTGTGGACCGGTTGATGGTCTTCATTCGGTGGGGAGTTGTGGACCAGTCGTCTGTTCTCGTCCGGTGGGGAGTTGTGGACCGGTTGATGGTCTTCATTTGGTGGGGAGTTGTGGACCGGTCGTATGTTCTCGTCCGGTGGGGAGTTGTGGACCGGTTGATGGTCTTCATTCGGTGGGGAGTTGTGGACCGGTTGATGGTCTTCATTCGGTGGGGAGTTGTGGACCGGCTGATAGGAATTCGCCCAATCATTTGCCCCCCAAAGTAGGGCATATGCTTAGCTTATGTCTTGCTTTGTTTCAGCTGAGCCATCACATTCGGCCCGAGGACCGAACCATCTGGTCCGTCTATCAAACCTTTCTTTATAAATAGGAGCCTCAAACCTTCGTGTTTCCTCACAAAACGCGATAACCGAATCAATCTTTCGAACTGCCGAATCAATACGTACCGAGTGTGATAGCCGATCCACTGAGTGCAGAATCAAGCTCGACCGAATCGTCTGAGTACCAAATCCTTCTTCACTGCCGATCCAGGTGAGCTTGTTTTCTGCCGAACGAACATCTAGGGTTAGGCTACCGAATGAACTCGGAAACTTTGGACTCCCGAATGACCGAATGAACTCTCACATTGGGATGCCGAATGAGCTTTTGGTTGGAATTTACTGAATGAATTTGGGGATTCCGAGTGTCGAATGGTTTTCAAGACTCCGACACCGAATGAAACTTTATATCCACTTTACCGAATGACAATGGGAGTTTGAGCGTTTTGATTTTATGAGTGAAATCTCATATTACACACTTATTTGTTTACATCCTCTGTTCTAACAATGTGTTTTTCCGGTGTTGTAGATAATGTCTCGTAAAGCGGAAACTCGATCAGATAAAAAGAGGTCTCAGGGCGAAGGAGAATCTTCCACAGTGCCCCCTGCTCGGCCAGGACCGGAACATCACGGATCTACCCCGAGATCACTAGTGGACGGGTACGGCCCTCAGGAGCTTCTGAACTCCCCGCCCGATTGCTTTCCTAGCTCCCTTAAGGAAGAGCAGCTTGATGTCATCTCCCGTTCTTTTGGAATCGATAGAGCGCGCATGCTGTTGCCAGGGAGAGAAGTTATGCCATATGACCCTCCCGAAGGGTACTTTGCCTACAGCAGATACCACTGCATGTGTGGTGCCATTCCGCCTCTTAATGCTTGGGTAGCCAGCTTCCTTACATATCTAAAGGTGGCCCCATTCCAGCTTCAACCCAACTCCTATGCTATACTGGTGAGCCTCTTCGTCATCTTCCAGAGGAAGTATGGGCGTGCTCCTTCCAACCGGGAGATCCGGTACTTATATAATCTGAGGGGCTATAAGAAGGGGTCCCCATATATCAGCTTGGAGTCAGCTGTAACCTTCAAGCCGGTCATGGATCTGTATTCTAAGTTCAGCATGTTCAAGAAGGAGTGGTTCTTTGTGAGGGACGACTCTGTTTCTATTCGGCGTTTTACTTCTGGATGTAAGTCGATGCTTTATTTATAGTTTCCATTCTGATTGCGATGCTTCTTCTCATACGTTTTCATTCTTGCTAGCGACAGGTGGCTTTGCGGTTGTGGAGACTGTTCGCCTGGTTCAGACGGCGTCTGAGATAGAAGCTATCCCCGGGAGAGATAGATCAGCTGCCTTCCTGATCAGAAATTCGACCCTTCTGGAGTATAACTTGATCCTTCCACAGCAGTCAGTGGTCAAGCTGAGGGAAACGGCGGAGGAGAGGGCGGCTGCTCAGGCTACGGGAGGTGTCACGGTAGATAGTGGCAAGAGGAAACCTTTCTCAAAATCTCCAGTGGTCGGAGGTAAGAAGCTTAAGAAGTCGGATGGTCCTTCCCCCAGCACTTGTCCACTTACTCCGGGGAAGGAAGATGTGGAGGAGGAGAGAGGTGAGGGTGGAGATGACCGAGAAGGTGGTGACGGTGGTGATGGCATCGGGGCCTTGCTTCCTGGGCAAGCGGGCGAGATTCAGGAGTGGACGGATGATGCGTTCCACCAGGCTTTCGAGGGGCTGGACGGAGAACCGGCTTTGGTAGAGAAATCCGGGAAAGCGGACAAGGCCGGGACCGGTGCAAGCGAGTCTTCTCAGACCATTCCAGCCAAGGTGGCTCCGACGACTCAAGGTGAACTTTTGACTCCTGCAGGCTTCATTAATGATAGGGACTTAGGAATATTTTATGATCCGCTCCCATCCTGGAATGAAATCCAGGACTCATTGCAGTATCCTACTTCTCCCCAGGGTTTGTATAACATACGTGTTTCCTTACTTCTTTTAACTTTTAATTTACCGCGTTTCTCGAATTATGTATCGATGTAAGCTTGTGACACTTGTTCTTCATATCAGGAGCAGGTAAAACGGCCAAGGCCTCAGATCTTCGGCACAGGCTTGAACAATACAAGCTTTCCAAAGCTCCCGCCAAGCCGAAGCCTTCGACCCACCGTTCCAGGGATGTAGTCGGCTACCGTCCTCTTCTCGGGGTTATTGAAGAGGGTATTCAAAAGAGAAAGAGGAGTCATCCCTCATCTGAACCTTCACTTGGTCCTCAGCCCCCAGTTCAGCCTCTTCATGATATCACGGAGGAGGATAGCGAGTTTGCACTCTCTCCGCACACGTCCGAAAACCCTACCGTTATTCAGATTGATCGTCCAGACTTGGCTCGTAATCCATTTGCGGGTCATCCTGATCTGGATCCAAGTTCCCATGATATTACCTTTGACGAGGTTACTGGTGAGCACCTTCTTCCCCGCAATCCCATGGTACGGGTGCTTGATGAGGCTAAGTCCTTAGATCTCGATCTACTTACTACTCGGATAGTTACCATAGGAGACGAGGCCAAGGCTAATATTGATCGGGTGGCGGAGGAGACTAGGAAGCTGATGGGGCATCATGCCCGGCTGGTTAAGGCTGGAGAGGAGATTGGGAGTTCCAACATCCGACTACGATTGATGGTTTCGGACCAGGCCAAACAGCTCGCTAATCAGGCCATTCAGATTTCTCAGCATGAGGCTGCCTCCGGGCGGTTGAGGAAGGCTATGGAGGAGGCTAGTAAGGAGGAACTGCGGAAGATGGAGGCTGCCTGCAAGGAGCAGATAAATATGGCCATCTCGACAGTGGATGAGGTTCGGAGGGCGGATCTTGAGCGGGTAGAGGAGCTGTCGGGGAAGCTTGAAGCCGTAGAGCTTGCTCAGGTTAGTCTGAAGGAGGAGATGGAGGCGATGCGGAGATCCCTTCAGGCTGACTGCTCGAGATACCGATTGGAGAGAGAAACTGCCGTTGGAAGGTTGTCGGCTTCCAAGGCCCGGATGAGGGAGTTTGAGGAGAATGAGGGGATGATGGATGAAATGCTTCAGGACATGTACTTCCGAACTTGGAAGCAGGGCAACCTATCCTGGATGGATGATTACCCTAGGGTCATGGCTAAGGTTTATCTTCGGGGTCTGGAGGAGGCTAAAGCGGATGCGGATAAAGAGGGTGGTGTGGCCTTCAGCATGGATGTGGTCACTGCCCAGTTTACCAAGGATGAGAAGGTGGCGGTGAAGGAGGGTATGCGGTTGCTTGCTGCTGAGGAGGCAGGTGTGCAAGTAGAGGATGATGACCAGGATAGTCAAGAAGCAGGTGCTGGTAAGTCTTCCATTTTAGTCTCTCCATTAACTTGGTTGCTTATCACTAATGAATCCTTTCTCTGACTGGACAGGTGGTCAACAGGACAAGGATAAAACTCCAATGCAGCCGGCCCCTTGATCAAACCTGGAAAAACTCTTTTTGTGGACTTGACAGGGTTGTATATGTTAGTCTTAAAATAGTAGAGTAACTTTTAGGTTGTAATTCCTGCTACTTGTAATAAATAGCCCTATTCTTGATGTGTAATTCTTTAACTTAAGCTGATTTTGTCGTTTTTTATGAATGTTTTTTGCTAATCCGATATGTCGTATGAGAAATATAGCTATGCATATTCTTGTGATCAAATTGTGTTTGATGTCAGGATCTTGTTTTGAAACATAATTGCGTGACTTGCAATGTTAGTGTGAGGTGTGAATAAATTACAGTCATGTGTTTATATATGAAAGAAGGAAGTACTGCCCTTTATATTTTGCTTGTAGATGGCAGCTTTGCACATCCTGTGTGACCGAGTAAGGGATGCGGTCCAGTATCTTGCTATGGGTATTCGCTTCTATTAGTGAGCGTTCCCTGTCCTATGTCCTGTACTTCAAGAATTGTTACAAAGGATAGGAGAAAAGCTTCTTAAGTAAAACTGAAATATGTGAAAAAGTAAAACTTCCAATCACGGAAGGCCTTCGATGTGCTTAAGTTCGTGGCAAACGGGTTTTGTAGTCACTTTCCCTAGCTGTGGGACTTGGAGACATTTGTCACCCATCTTACGCCTCCGCGGGGAGTTAATTCTTTTTTACCACAGCCGCACTTAAGACACATCGGAGCCGAGATCGCGCACAGTAACTACCCGGTCCATTATGGCCCGTAATCGTGGGTATTATTCAATTTACTGTGGCCGACTAGCGTGGGTGCCGATCGTCAACTGTGAACTGCCCCTGGCTGGTCACACCTTATGTTGGGGCTTATAGTCGGTTCACAGTTGCCGGCGAGCCGAACGCCGTAATGAGCTGCCTCGGCTATAGTCGGCCTTCTCGGTGGCTTATAATCGGCTCATTACAGTTGGCTTTAAGGGCCGTCGCGTGCAATGAGTTAACCCGCAGCAGAGGGATGCTGTAGCAAAAGTGTCTCATTGGCGAGGGCATAGATTCGCGTAGTACCTGTTAGGTCTTGTCTAGGTGAAGTTGCGCTGTGGAGTGCCTCGCATAGGATTTTGTTCAACAGAAAAGGATAAAGTTAACAAGTAGCCAAGATATAAAGGAACAAGTAAAAAAAAGAGACAAGGTTTTTTTAAATTGGTTTGGCATGAAAAGGCCTACGTCCACTGATTCTCTTTGTTAATTCACTTCATATGGGCAGTACAAGTTAAGAAAAGTATCGACGGAGGTGTTGGATGTTCCATGCCCTCTGGAACACCTCTCCGTCCACTGTTGACAAAATATAAGCTCCATTGTGGAGATCTTTATGAATTACATATGGTCCATCCCAGATTGGGTCTAGTGCTCCGGGGCGAGGGAAGATTCGCTTGAGGACAAGATCCCCTTCTTGTAAGGTACGATGCTTGACTTTGGAGTTGTATTGTGCTGCCACTTTCTGCTTGTGGGCTGCTGCTTTAAGGACTGCATCATTTCTTCTCTCCTCAACTAGTTCCAAAGACATGTGGAGGAGTTCTTCATTCTCTTCTGGGTTATAGTGGATCCTACGGTGGGAAGGCATAATGGTTTCAACTGGGAGCATAGCCTCCGATCCGTATGCCAAAGAGAAAGGAGTGTGCCCCGTTAATGTTCTGAAAGATGTGCGGTAGGCCTACAGTGCCGTAGGGAGTTCATCCACCCAAGCGCCCTTTGACTTTTCGAGCTTCTTTTTTATTAGAGTTTTCATAATTTTGTTGACGGCTTCGACTTGTCCGTTGGCCTGGGGATACGCTACGGATGAGAAGCTTTTGTGAATTCCGTGCTCTTGGCACCAGTTGGCGAATTCCTCGCTATCAAACTGAAGCCCATTGTCTGATATGATTTTGAGTGGGACTCCGTACCTGCATAGGACATTTTGATCAAGAAGTTAATAACTTTTGCTGAAGATACTTTATTCAGGGGTTCCGCTTCCACCCATTTGGTGAAATAGTCGACTGCCACTATAGCATATTTAGCCCCGCCTCGGCCCATTGGTAGCTCGCCGATTAAGTCAATTCCCTATATTGCGAAGGGCCAAGGGCTGGTCATTTGAGTAATCTCAGTTGTTGGTAGCCGCGGAATCTTAGCAAACTTCTGGCATCTGTCACACTTTTTGACGAAATCTAGGGCGTCCTTGCTTAAGGTGGGCCAGAAATATCTATATCGGAGTATCTTTTTTGCTAATGTTTGCCCTCCGGTGTGATCTCCGCAGCTCCCCTGATGGATGTTGGACAAGATTTCCTTGGTTTCCCTCCCGGCGACACACCTTAATAATGGGTTAGAGAATCCGCGTCGATAGAGGATGTCTTCTTGCATTGTGTAGCGGGATGCTTTCCTCAAGATTTTCTTGACTTCGTTACGCCCGTGGGGTAGTGTGCCACTTTGTAGGTAGTGTCAGATGGGAGTCATCCAAGTTGCTTCTTCGGTTGCAGCTATCAGATTCACTTGCTCAAAACTTGGGGTCAGTTGCTTTGAGATGGTTACTGCCCCGAAGATGGCGACGTCACTTTCACTTGCTCGCTTTGCCAATTCGTCGGCCTCTTGGTTCTCTTCCCGAGGGATGTGTTTGACTAAGTAGTGGTCCAATCGGCTGAGAAGTAACTTGGTCTTCTTTAAATATGCTATGAGTCGTTCTTCTCGAGCTTGGAATTCTCCTAGTATTTGATTAACAATAAGTTGAGAATCGCTGTGAAGACACAAAGAATTGGCTCTGATTTCTATGGAAAGTTCTAGTCCGGCTATTACTGCTTCATATTCTGCATCCTTGTTGGTGGCAGCGAACTCCAACCTTATAGCATAGTGCAGCTTGTTTCCCCTGGGAGTGATTATTACCACACCTGCCCCCGAGCCTTGTTTGTTCGATGCGCCGTCCACAAAGAGATTCCACTTGATGTCTCTTGCTATTTCCAATTGCTCCTTATCTTCGTTGGTAGTGAATTCTGCAATGAAATCAGCCATGGCTTGTCCCTTGATGGCGGTGCGAGGGTGATAGGTGATATCATACTGACTTAGTTCAATGCACCATTTAAGTAGTTGCCCAGAAGTGTCGGGACGATGGAGTACCTGCCTTAGTGGTTGATCGGTCAGAACTTTGATGGAATGGGACTGGAAGTAGTGACACAGCTTCCGTGATGTGATCAGTAAACAGTATGCTAGCTTCTCAAGTTTAGGATATCTGACTTCTGCCTCAGTTAACCTTTTGCTGACGAAGTAAACTGGCCGCTGCGTGCGGTTGTCTTCCCTTACCAAGGTAGCGCTTAGGGCGTGAGATGACACAACAAGGTATATGTATAATTCTTCTCCTTCGCTTGGAGTCGAGAGTACCGGTGGTTTCTGGAGGTGTTCGATTAGGTTAAGAAAAGCGGTTAAGCATTCGTCAGTCCATTCGAACTTTCCTTTGTCTTTCTTTAGAGCTTCGAAAAAGGGGACGCACTTGTCCGTTTCCTTGGAGATGAATCGGCTTAGGGCGGCCACTTTTCCATTTAGGCTTTGCATTTCCTTTCGAGTGGAAGGTATCTAGATATCCGTTAGCGCTCGGACTTGTTCAGGGTTTGCTTCAATCCTCCTGGCATGAACGATGAATCCTAAGAACTTTCCTGATGACACTCCGAAGGAGCATTTTAGAGGATTCAACTTCATCCCATACTGGCGGAGTACTTGAAACATCTTGCCTAGGTGGCTTACGTGATCTTTGGCTTTCCTTGACTTTACCAGCATGTCATCCACATATACTTCCATAGTTTGTCCTATTAGTCCTGCAAACATCTTGTTGACGAGGCGCTGGTAGGTGGCCCCCGCATTTTTAAGTCCGAAAGGCATTACCTTATAGCAGTATAAACCCCGGTCGGTGATGAAACTAGTGTGGTCTTGGTCGGGAGCATGCATAGGAATTTGATTATATCCTGAGTATGCGTCCATAAAAGATAGGAGCTCGTGCCCGGCTGTGCTGTCTACAAGTTGGTCGATTCGGGGAAGTGGGAAGCAATCCTTTGGGAAGGCGTCGTTTAGGTTGGAAAAGTCAATGCAGGTTCGCCACTTCCCATTAGCCTTCTTTACCAGCACCGGGTTGGCGATCCATTCCGGGTAGATAGCTTCTCGTATGAAGTCATTGGCGAGTAGATTCTTTACTTCTTCATCGAGGGCTGCTGATCGTTCTGCCCCCATACTTCTTTTTCTTTGTTTTACAGGCACCTTGGTAGGATCAATGTTTAATACGTGGCAGGCTATGTCGGGGGAGATTTTGGTCATGTCAGCGTGTGACCATGCGAATACATCCAAGTTGTGGCGGAGAAAGTCGATGAGTTGTTCCTTCAATTCGGCTTTTAGTTGGGACCCAATTTTCAATAGTCTACTTGAGTCGTGCTTGTCTACAGATACAAACTCCATAGCCTCTGCAGGCTCGGCGGTGGCCTCCTCCTCTTTGTCCCTAGGGTCTAATTCATTGAAAGGGTCGCTGGTATATCGAAGAGGAGGGGCTTTCTTTAGTTGCTATGCTTCTAGACTTTTTGTGCAGAGGGCAATCTCTACACTCTTCCCTTTATCCTTCCTGTGGTTGTTGCGAAGTTCAGTCACGTAGTAGTCTCGAGCAACGTCCTGGTCTCCTTCCACTTCCCCTACTCCATTGTTTGTTGGAAATTTCATTTTCAGGCACCATGGGGCTAGGACAATTTGGAAGTCAGACAAGGCTGGCCTTCCTAAGAAGGCGTTGTAGGCCGAATGGTTTTCTATTAGCACAAACGTCTGTTTCCGTACAACGGAGCGGGGATGGCTTCCAATCTCAACAAAGAGGTCCATTTGCCCGAGGGGCATCTTCGCATCTCCAGTGAAACCGTGTAGCGGTTTATCGCAGGGAGATACATCCTTCATTGATAGCTTCATTTTGTCGAATGCGTGTTTGAACAAGATGTTTACTGAGCTTCCAGTGTCTACCAGGATTCGGTAAACTTCGGCGGGACCGAGTCGGGCAGAGATAACCATGGGATCCATGTGAGGGTACTGCCTTCCTTCTAGGTCACGCTTACCGAATGTGATGTCATCACTTTCTTTCCGCTTCGGGTGGCGCTCTTCTATAACCGAATTGACATAGTACTTATTGTCTCTAAGCGACTTTCCATATCTTTCCATCTCTTTCTAGCTTCGATCTGCGATGTGCGGCCCTCCTGAGATGGTATGGACCACTATACTCCCTCTGTCGCCCCACTCATGAGGGCCATACCATCTCAGGAGGGCCACACATCGCAGACAGAAGCTGGAAGGAGATTGAAAGGTACGGAAAGTCGCTTAGAGATAATAAAGACTATGTCAATTCGGTTATAGAAGAATGCCACCCGAAGCGGAAAGAAAGTGATGGCATCACATTCAGTAAGCGTGACCTAGAAGGAAGACAGTACCCTCACATAGATCCCATGGTTATCTCTGCCCGACTCGGTCCCGCCGAAGTTTACCGAATCCTGGTAGATACTGGAAGCTCAGTAAACATCTTGTTCAAACACGGATTCGATAAAATGAAGCTATCAATGAAGGATGTATCTCCCTGCGATAAACCACTACACGGTTTCACTGGAGATGCGAAGATGCCTCTCGGACAACTGGACCTCTTTGTTGAGATTGGAAGCCATCCCCGCTCCATTGTACGGAAACAGACTTTTGTGCTAATAGAAAACCGTTCGGCCTACAACGCCTTCTTAGGAAGGCCAGCTTTGTCTGATTTCCAAATTTTCCTAGCCCCATGGTGCCTAAAGATGAAATTTCCAACGGACAATGGAGTAGGGGAGGTAGAAGGAGACCAGGACGTTGCTCGAGACTGCTATGTGACTGAACTTCGCAACAACCACAGGAAGGATAAAGGGAAGGGTGTAGAGATTGCCCTCTGCACAAAAAGTCTAGAAGCATAGCAACTAAAGAAAGCCCCTCCTCTTCGATATACCAGCGACCCTTTCAATGAATTAGACCCTAGGGACAAAGAGGAGGAGGCCACCACCGAGCCTGCAGAGGCTATGGAGTTTATATCTGTAGACAAGCACGACTCAAGTAGACTATTGAAAATTGGGTCCCAACTAAAAGCCGAATTGAAGGAACAACTCATCGATTTTCTCCGCCACAACTTGGATGTATTCGCTTGGTCACACGCTGACATGACCGGAATCTCCCCCGACATAGCATGCCACGTATTAAACATTGATCCTACCAAGGCGCCTGTAAAACAAAGAAAGAGAAGTATGGGGGTAGAGCGATCAGCAGCCCTCGATGAAGAAGTAAAAAATCTACTCGCCAATGACTTCATACGAGAAGCTATCTACCCGGAATGGATCGCCAACCCGGTGCTGGTAAAAAAGGCTAATGGGAAGTGGCGGACCTGCATTGACTTTTCCAACCTAAACGATGCCTGCCCAAAGGATTGCTTCCCACTTCCCAGAATCGACCAACTTGTAGACAGCACAGCCGGGCACGAGCTCCTATTTTTTTATGGACGCATACTCAGGATATAACCAAATTCCTATGCATGCTCCCGACCAAGACCACACTAGCTTCATCACCGACCGGGGTTTGTACTGCTATAAGGTAATGCCTTTCGGACTTAAAAATGCAGGAGCCACCTACCAGCGCCTCGTCAACAAGATGTTTGCGGGGCTAATAGGACAAACTATGGAAGTATATGTGGACGACATGCTGGTGAAATCACGGAAAGCCAAAGATCACGTAAGCCACCTAGGCGAAATGTTCCAGGTACTTTGACAGTATGGAATGAAGTTGAATCCACTAAAGTGCTCCTTTGGAGTATCATCGGGAAAATTCTTAGGGTTCATCGTCCATGCCCGAGGGATTGAAGCAAACCCTGAACAAGTCCGAGCGCTAAGGGATATCAAGATACCTTCCACCCGAAAGGAAATGCAAAGCCTAAATGGAAAAGTGGCCGCCCTAAGCCGATTCATCTCCAAGGCAACGGACAAGTGCGTCCCCTTTTTCGAAGCTCTAAAGAAAGATAAAGGAAAGTTCGAATGGACGGACGAATGCTTAACCGCTTTCCTTAACCTAATCGAACACCTCCAGAAACCACCGGTACTCTCGACTCCAAGCGAAGGCGAAGAATTATATCTATACCTTGTTGTGTCATCTCACGCTCTAAGCGCTGCCTTGGTAAGGGAAGACAACCGCACGCAACGACCAGTTTACTTCGTCAGCAAAAGGTTTACTGGGGCAGAAGTCAGATATCCTAAACTTGAGAAGTTAGCATACTGTTTACTAATCACATCACGGAAATTGCGTCACTACTTCCAGTCCCATTCCATCAAAGTTCTGACCGACCAACCGCTAAGGCAGGTACTCCATCGTCCCGACACTTCTGGGCGATTACTTAAATGGTGTATTGAACTGAGTCAGTATGATATCACCTATCACCCTCGCACCGCCATCAAGGGACAGGCCATGGCTGATTTCATTGTAGAGTTCACTACCAACGAAGATCAGGAGCAATTGGAAATAACAGAAGATATCAAGTGGAATCTCTTTGTAGATGGTGCATCAAACGAACAAGGCTCGGGGGCAGGTGTGGTAATAATCACTCCCAGGGGAAACAAACTGCACTATGCTATAAGGTTGGAGTTCGCTGCCACCAACAACGATGCAGAATATGAAGCAGTGATAGTTGGACTAGAAATTGCCATAGAAATCGGGGCCAATTCTTTGTGTCTTCACAGCGATTCTCAACTTATTGTTAATCAAATACTAGGAGAATTCCAAGCTCGAGAAGAACGACTCATAGCATATCTAAAGAAGACCAAGTTACTTCTCAGCCGATTGGACCACTACTTAGTCAAACATATCCCTCGGGAGGAGAACCGAGAGGCCGACGAATTAGCAAAGCAAGCAAGTGTGAGAGACATCACCATCTTCGGGGCAGTAACCATCTCAAAGCAACTGGCCCCAAGTTTTGAGCAAGTAAATCTAATAGCTGCAACCGAAGAAGCAACTTGGATGACTCCCATCCGAGACTACCTACAAAGTGGCACTCTACCCAACGGGCGTAACGAAGTCAAGAAAATCTTGAGGAAAGCATCCCGCTACACAATACAAGAAGACATCCTCTATCGGCGCGGATTCTCTAACCCGTTATTAAGGTGTGTCGCCGGGAGAGAAGCCAAGGAAATCTTATCCAACATCCATCAGGGGAGCTGCGGAGATCACACCGGAGGGCAAACATTAGCAAAAAAGATACTCCGATACAGATATTTCTGGCCCACCTTAATCAAGGACGCCTTAGATTTCGTCAAGAGGTACGGAGTCCCACTCAAAATCATATCAGACAATGGACTTCAGTTTGACAGCGAGGAATTCGCCAACTGGTGCCGAGAGCACGGAATTCATAAAAGCTTCTCATCCGTAGCATATCCCCAGGAAAACGGACAAGTCGAAGCAGTCAACAAAATTCTGAAAACTTTGATCAGAAAGAAGCTCGAAAAGTCAAAGGGCGCTAGGGTGGATGAACTCCCTACGGCACTGTGGGCCTACCGCACATCTTTCAGAACATCAACGGGGCACACTCCTTTCTCTTTGGCATACGGATCAGAGGCTATGCTCCCAGTTGAAACCATTGTGCCTTCCCACCGTAGGATCCACTATAACCCGGAAGAGAATGAAGAGCTCCTCCACATGTCTTTGGATCTAGTTGAGGAGAGAAGAAATGATGCAGTCCTTAAAACAGCAGCCCACAAGCAAAAAGTGGCAGCGCAATACAACTCCAAAGTCAAGCATCGTACCTTACAAGAAGGGGATCTTGTCCTCAAGCGAATCTTCCCTCGCCCCGGAGCACTAGACCCCATCTGGGATGGACCATATGTAATTCATAAAGATCTCCACAATGGAGCTTATATTTTGTCAACAGTGGACGGAGAGGTGTTCCAGAGGGCATGGAACATCCAGCACCTCCGTCGATACTTTTCTTAACTTGTACTGCCCATATGAAGTGAATTAACAAAGAGAATCAGTGGACGTAGGCCTTTTCATGACGAACCACTTTAAAAAACTTTGTCTCTTTTTTAACTTGTTCCTTTATATCTTGGCTACTTGTTAACTTTATCCTTTTCTGTTGAACAAAATCCTATGCGTATAGCATTTCCACTCAAAGCATTCCACGGCGCAACTTCACCTGGGCAAAACCTAACAGGTACTATACGAATCTATGCCCTCGCCAATGAGACACTTTTGCTCCAGCATCCCTCTACTACGGGTTAACTCATTGCTCGCAACGGCCCTTAAAGCCAACTGTAATGAGCCGATTATAAGCCACCGAGAAGGCCGACTATAGCCGAGGCAGCTCATTACGGCGTTAGGCTCGCCGGCAACTGTGAACCGACTATAAGCCCCAACATAAGGTGTGTCCAGCCAGGGGCAGTTCACAGTTGACGATCGACACCCACGCTAGCCGGCCACAGTAAATCGAATAATACCCATGATTACGGGCCATAATGGCCCGGGTAGTTACTGTGCGCGATCTCGGCTCCGATGTGTCTTAAGTGAGGCTGTGGTAAAAAAGAATTAACTCCCCGCGGAGGCGTAAGATGGGTGACAAATGTCTCCAAGACCCACAGCTAGGGAAAGTGACTACAAAACCCGTTTGCCACGAACTTAAGCACATCGAAGGCCTTCCGTGATTGTAAGTTTTACTTTTTCACATATTTCAATTTTACTTAAAAAGCTTTTCTCCTATCCTCTATAACGGTCCCTAAAGTACAGGATGCAGAGTAGGAGATACTAGCCAATGGGTGTAGGGACTCACGTTTGGATGGCAGGGCACTCGACTGCATTCCATGCTCGGTCATACAAG
This sequence comes from Allium fistulosum, assembly GCA_030737815.1. NCBI lineage: Eukaryota > Viridiplantae > Streptophyta > Magnoliopsida > Asparagales > Amaryllidaceae > Allium > Allium fistulosum. The sequence continues at coordinate 941,671,259 of CM060905.1, read as the reverse complement.
ATATTCAAAACTGCCATCTACGATTAAAACATGAAGGGCGGTATTTTCTTCTTTTGTGTACAAATACATGACTATAATTTGTTCACACCACACACTAACATTGCAAGTCATGGAATTATGTCTTAAACCAGAACCCGGCATCAAACACAAGTTAATTACAAGAATATACATAGCTATATTTCTCATACGACATGCCAAAATAACAGCAAACATTCAAAAGACGACAAAATCAGCTTAAGTTAAAGAATTACACGTCAAGAATAAGACTATTTATTACAAGTGGCAAAATATTACAACCTAAAGGCTACTTTACTATTTTTCGACTAACATATACAACACTGTCAAATCCACAAAAAGAGTTTTTCCAGGTATAATCAAGGGGCCGGCTGTAGTGGATCTTTATCCTTGTCCTGTTGACCCCCTGTCCAGTCAGAAAAAGGATTCATTAGCAATAAGCAACCAAGTTGATGGAGAAACTAAAAAGGGAGACTTACCAACGCATGCTTCCTGACTATCTTGATCGTCATCCTCTACCTGCACGCCTACCTCCTCAGCGGCAAGCAACCGCATACCTTCCTTCACCGCCACCTTCTCCTCCTTGGCAAACTGAGCAGTGACCGCATCCATGCTGAAGACCACGCCACCATCTTTATCCGCATCGGCCTTAGCCTCCTCCAAAGCCCGAAGATAGATCTTAGCCATGACCCTAGGATAATCATCCATCCAAGATAGGTTGCCCTGCTTCCAAGTTCGGAAGTACATGTCCTGAAGCATTTCATCCATCATCCCCTCATTCTCCTCAAACTCCCTCATCCGGGCCTCGGAAGCCGACAACCTTCCAACAGCAGCTTCTCTCTCCAAACGGTATCTCGAGCAGTCAGCCTGAAGGGATTTCCGCATCGCCTCCATCTCCTCCTTAAGCCTAACCTGAGCGAGCTCTGCGGCTTCAAGCTTCCCCAACAGCTCCTCTACCCACTCAAGATCCGCCCTCCGAACCTCATCCACTGTCGAGATGGCCATATTTATCTGTTCCTTGCAGGCGGCCTCCATCTTCAGCAGTTCCGCCTTACTAGCCTCCTCCATAGCCTTCCTCAATCGCCCGGAGGCAGCCTCATGCTGGGAAATCTGAATGGCCTGGTCAGCGAACTGTTTGGCCTGGTCCGAAACCATCAATCTTAGTCGGATGTTGGCACTCCCAATCTCCTCTCCAGCCTTAACCAGCCGGGCATGATGCCCCATCAGCTTCCTAGTCTCCTTCGCCAACCGATCAATACTAGCCTTGGCCTCGTCTCCCATGGTAACTATCCGAGTGGTAAGTAGATCAAGATCTAAGGACTTAGCCTCATCAAGCACCCGTACCATGGGATTGCGGGGAAGAAGGTGCTCACCAGTAACCTCGTCAAAGGTAATGTCATGGGAACTTGGATCCAGATCAGGATGACCCGCAAATGGATTACGAGCCAAGTCAGGACGGTCGATATGAGTAACAAAAGGGTTTCTGGACGGGTGCGGAGAAGGTGCAAACTCGCTGTCCTCCTCCGTGATATCATGAAGAGGCTGAGCCGGGAGCTGAGGACCGGGCGAAGGTTCGGATAAAGGACGACTCCTCTTTCTCTGCTGAATACCCTCTTCGATAACCCCGAGAAGAGGACGGTAGCCGACTACATCCCCGGAGCGGTGGGTCGAAGGCTTCGGCTTGACAGAAGTTTTGGAAAGCTTGTACTGTTCAAGCCTGTGCCGAAGATCTGAGGCCTTGGCCGTTTTACCTGCTCCTGATATGAAGAAAAAGTGACATAGGCATATATTGATCTATAATTCGAGAAAACACGGCAAATTAAAAGGTAATAAGAAAGGAAACCCATCGGTGGTTGTACAAACCCTGGGGAGGAGTAGGATACTGCAATAAGTCCTGGATTTCATTCCAGGACGGGAGCGGGTCATAAAATATTCCTAAGTCCCTATCATAAATGGAGCCCGCAGGAATCAAAAGTTCACCTTGAGTCGTCGGAGCCACCTTGGCTGGGATAGTCTGAGGAGGCTCGCTTGCGCCAGTTCCAGCCTTGTCATTTTTCCCAGTTTTCTCTACCAAAGCCGGATCTTCGTCCAGCTCCTCGAAAGCCTGGTGGAACGCATCATCCGTCCACTCCTGAATCTCACCCGCTTGCCCAGGAAGCAGGGCCCCGATACCATCGCCACCTTTATCACCTTCCCGACCATCTCCACCCTCACCTCTTTCCTCCTCTATGTCTTCCTCCTCCTGGGTAAGTGGATAATTGCTGGGGGAGGGACCGTCCGACTTCTTGAGTTTCTTACCTCCGACGGCTGGAGGTTTTGTGAAAGGTTTCCTCTTGCTACTCTCTACCGTAACACCTCCCTTAGTCTGAGTAGCCACCCTCTCCTCCGCCGTTTCCCTCATCTTGACTACTGACTGCTGTGGAAGGATTAAATTATACTCCAGAAGGGTCGCATTTCTGATCAGGAAGGCAGATGATCTATATTTCCCGAGAATAGCTTCTATCTCAGCCGCCGTCTGAACCAGGCGGTCAGTCTCCACAATCGCAAAGCCACCTGTCGCTAGCAAAAATGAGAAAGTATGAGAAGAAGCATCGCAATCGGAATGGAAAATTATAAGTAAAAGCATCAACTTACACCCAGAAGTAAAACGCCGAATTGAAACGGAGTCGTCCCTGACAAAGAACCACTCCTTCTTGAACATGCTGAATTTAGAATACAGATCCAAGACCAGCTTGAAGGTTACAGCTGACTCCAAGCTGATGTATGGGGACCCCTTCTTATAGCCCCTCAGATTATATAAGTACCGGATCTCCCGGTTGGAAGGAGCACGACCATACTTCCTCTGGAAGATGACGAAGAGGCTCACCAGTATAGCATAGGAGTTGGGCTGAAGCTGGAATGGGGCCACCTTTAGATATGTGAGAAAGCTGGCTACCCAAGCGTTAAGAGGCGGAATGGCACCACACATGCAGTGGTATCTGCTGTAAGCAAAGTACCCTTCAGGAGGGTCGTATGGCATAACTTCTCTCCCTGGCAACAGCATTCGCGCCCTATCAATTCCGAAAGAACGGGAGATGACATCAAGCTGCTCTTCCTTAAGGGAGCTGGGAAAGCAATCGGGCGGGGAGTTCAGAAGCTCCTGAGGGCCGTACCCGTCCACTAGTGATCTCGGGGTAGATCCATGACGTTCCGGACCTGGCTGAACAGGGGGCACTAAGGAAGATTCTCCTTCGCCCTGGGACTTCTTTTTGTCTGATCGAGTTTCTGCTTTTCGACACATTTATCTGCAACATAAAAAGCGTACTGTTAGAACGGAGGATGTAAACAAGCAAATGCAAAGGTTCATTCGGTGAGACAAATGCAAAGATTCATTCGGTATTCAGAGTATCAAGGTCCATTCGGCATTCCCCGTATGGGTTTCATTCGGTGAGACAAATGCAAAGATTCATTCGGTATTCAGAGTATCAAGGTCCATTCGGCATTCCCCGTATGGGTTTCATTCGGTGACCCAAATGAGAATATCCATTCGGTATTTAGAGTCTCGAGGTTCATTCGGCGAGAGAAGGATGTATCACCTGATTCGATTCGGTATGAATGTCTGGTTCGGTTGTCTTGGGTTGGAAGGGAATAATGCACGTCTACAGCCCCTACTTATAGGCAACTATAGGATGCCGGACCAGTTGGATCGGTGCTCAGCGATCGAATGGAAGGAAACAAAGTAGGCCATATGCCAGCATATACCCCACTTTGGGGGGCAAATGTTGGGTGAATTCTCACCACCGGTCCAGGCTTCGCCGAACCAACCATCTCAGGCTTCACCGAACCAACCATCTCCAGGCTTCGCCGAACCAACCATCTCAGGCTTCGCCGAATCAACCATCTCCATCCCTACCACCGAACCAGATCCTTCCTAATGCCCACCGAACCACCTCCTGCCGAACCAACATACACTCCACCCATTACCGGTCCAACTCCTCTTCCATGCCTTGCCGGATCAACCACCAGTCCACCTACCACCGGACCAAGTATTACCGGACCAAGACTACAACCCAACCATCACCGGACCAAGTGCTACCGGACCAAAACGTGCCAGGCCAGATCACATTAGCCCAGGCCCACCAGCAACTATACACATCCAAGACCCCTACCCCCAGCCTCACTCTATAAATAGAGGGGCAGGGGTACAACAATGGGGACGAGTTGGAGAGCTCAAGCACGGAAGGAACTTTCAAACAACTTTCTTTTACTTGTATCAAAGCTTTGTACTTGTAATCAGAATAAGAGAAGAGAAATAACATATAAAGTGGACGTAGGCACATTCTGGCTGAACCACTATAAATTTGCGTGTCTTTTTACAATTTAGCCCATGTTTTTCATATATTTGCATAAATCGCTCAAATCACTAAGAATAAAACAAGATCTACTAAATCATACAACTTTGAGGTGTTTGTCCATTTTTTGTGCAAACAAATACATTATTAACTTACAATTTATTATTACAATAAAGAGCATTCATTATATTTATTAGCCAAATTATACCATTACATTAATTAGCACTTACATGCTACAATACATTATTAACTTACAATTCTAGGTTAGAATAAAATACCCTTATTAAGTCAAATTGGATTATTAAATTTCAGTTAACCTTCATATTATAAATTAGATTCCAAAAATTACATTTCCAACCATTTATTTCTTATAAAGAATTCAACACATGTAAATAAATGTATAAAATTTTATAGAAATCATTACATTAAATTTTTAGTTGAAATCCATATATTAAAATCCAAAACACAAAATAATAATTTTTTTTAGAAAAGTATTTTAAAATCAACCACAGAGTCTTTATAAAATTTTCTAACCTAGGGTCAAGAAAATACAGATTTATATCATTTCAATCCAAACTTATTAAATTTCCGGGTTTATATCATTTCAAACACGCGGTCCCAAGTCAAATAAAAATTGCTTAGGCCTATCATTTCAACCCATAACAATTTTTCCTTAATCTAAAGACCGTTCGGGTATGTATCATTTCAACCCATAGTGAAGGAACTTGCAGTGTGAGAACTTAATATGAAGTAAACAGAACAATATACAGCATATCATGGCATTTGATCCTAATAAGTACAGTATCATATGATATAACATAATATAAACATAAATAAAATTACAAACTTGCAGATACATATCCATACAATTCAAATGGCATCAATTCACCAAAATATAAGTATGTAGTCAAGCGTGATTACTCACCTTCTTTAGCTAGAGAAAATGATTCCAAACAAACTGAACAACTATGAATAAGCACGACAATCACGAACAAGTTTGAGTGGGAGGAGAATCCAAATCCAAAGCTTAGAAAAATAAATAAAATACACATGTAAACAAATAAATTCACATAGAAAAAATAAAAGTAGATAATTATATTTTGTAAAATACATGAGAGGCCTAGTCTAAGGGGCACATTGGCTCGGCCACATGAAGCTATGGTAAGGCTAGGGTTAGGGTTTGGGAAGGTCACAGCTAGGGTTAGGCAATTGGAGAGGTGGATGGTGGTGATGGCCGAATTAATTGAACGAGAAAGCGAGAAAGGTGGTTTGGTCTAGGGTTTGGGAAGTGGTGGTCATGGTCTAGGCAAAACAAGGGTTTGTATGGTGGAAAAGTGATGGTTATGGGGAGGAGGAGGTCGGTTTTGGTTGGTGAAAAGAGGAGGTGGAGGTGGTGAAAAGCATGGCCGAAATTTAGAAGGAGGAAGTAGGAAAAATTAGAGAAAATATAGAGAAAAATTTGAGAAAGGGGAAGACGAACTTACTGAAATTTGTTTCTGAGCAGGAGATGAGAAATGAGAAATGAGAAGGCAGAAAATAAATTTGTACGTACTTTGTTTCTCAACTGATGCATTTTCAAATGAACAGACACTACAGGTGGCTTTTAGAATACTCTAGCCCATTAGTCTAAGCCTAATAATAAAAGAGAAAATAAACATGAAAACAATTGCATGTAATACGTTGAAAACTATAAAATTTGGCGAAGTAAAAATCAAAATTTTAGGAAACGAAAAGCAAAAAAAAAGGTTAGAATTAAATCCAGCTTCATAAAAAAGAATAAAATTAAAAATTAAAAATTTTCAATAGGAAGTCAAACTTTGACCAAAGTTGACCAAAATTTAAATTTTCAGAAAAATCTTTATTTTATTAAATTTGGAAAAATAATTTGCATCAAATCCCTAAATTATACATTAAAATTCCAAATTTAACAATTTTAAAATAATTTAAATCAAAGTTTTCAATAAAAAATCCATTTAAAATATTACAGAATTTACGGGTTGTTACACTCTCCCTCACTCAATACTTTTCGTCCTCGAAAAGGAACGAAACAGAGGAAAACCAAGGAATGAAAAGATAAAATAATGAATAGTACCTAGAAAAGACAATTCCGGATTCAAAGCACGCATGGTCTCCTTCGTCTCCCAAGTACAATCCCGATCATCAGTACTCCACTGCACATTGACCAGGCTAATAGATTTCCTTCTCAGCAGCTTCGTACCTCTATCAATAATACGAAGTGGCTTCCTCTCAACAGTAAGGTTTGGCTAAACATCCAAACTCTCGAAAGCGAAAGGCTGGACAATCAAAGATGGATCATAGAGATACCGACGAAGATATGAAACATGGAATACATTATGTATTCAAGAAAGTTTCTCAGGAAAATCCAAACGGTAGGCTAAAGAACCAACTCTCTCAATGATGCGAAAAGGACCAATGAACCTAGAAGCAAGCTTCCCTCTCCGACCAAACCGAATCACATTCCTTAACGCAGAGACCTTAAGGAAAACCTGATCACCAACAGAAAACTCCAAACTCCTCCTATGCCAATCAGCATACTTCTTCTGCCTATTCTGAGCAATCCTTATCTTCCTTTTAATCCCCTCAACCTTCTCAGAAGCCTCTAGAATCATATCAGGACCAAGGACCAAACGATTACCGGACTCAATCCAGCAAGATGGAGATTTGCAAGGTTGTCCATAAAGAGCAGCAAATGGAGCCATTTCGATACTAGCCTGAATTCAAAAGATGGAATAAGGATAGACAAATATTTAAGACAACCTTAAAGAAAATTTAAGATTATACTTGATAAATGTTGTTATAGGTGAATACAACGAGATGGAGATGATCTTCCCAAGATCCTCCATAATTAAGGACACAAGCACGAAGAAGATCTTCTAGAATCTGATTCACTCTTTCCGTTTGACCGTCTATAACAACCCTGCATTTTGTAACTATTTTTATTGTATATTTCAATTATTTTAATTTGAATTTTTGATTTAAAAACTTTATTTTATTTTGAAATTATTTTTAAACTTGTTTTAATTCAAACATTTCATTTTAAATATAAATTTTGATTATCATATGAAATATAATTTCAAACTAGTATAAATTGGATATTTCACTGAAAAGTGAATTTCTGTTCAAACTGGTCAAACTTTGACTTTAAATTTTAAATTTAATTATTTAAAATTCTTAAATTTTATCTTTTATTATGAAAATAGATTTAATAACATGAATACTGCTTTTCGTTTCGTTGAAAACGGAGTTATATTGTGAAAGTTATACATTTTTCAATATTGTGTGTAAACTGATTTATTTAGCAACATTGTCTATTTTAAATTATATAAATTATATTTTATTGTCATATTTTGTTATGATATGTGTTAATATTTTATTTTATGTATAATTTTGTCTTTTAATAATTTAAAGTGATTATATAATTTTTCCAAAGCTTATTGAATTTATTTTCTAATTTTAAAGCCTAGTTTCTATTTTTCTGCTATTTTCTTCAATTAAATTATATTTAAATAAAATTTATTTATTCATTTTGTGAATGCATTTTATTTTATGTTATTATCTTTATTTATAAATGTTTTCCAAGTCCATATAAATTTTCCAAAGTTTATTCTGTTTATTTTCAAATTTTTCTAGACTAGTTTCATTTTCTGTGCTATTTTCTTATTTTATCATATATAATTAATAATTATTTATTTATATTTTATATTTTTGTTACATTTTCGAATTTTAACTGAAATTATATGTATTTTCAGATATTTAAACTTATAAAAAGAGAATAGAGGAAATTCGAAGAGTTTTAAACTTTTGAAATTCCAAAGTCTCTTTGCATTTCTGACCTTTCACTTTCCAAACTCCTTTCTTAATTGCTTGGCCGTGCCTTTGTTTCTCATTTTCAGCCATACCTCCTTATTTTCTTTTCTCTTTCATGTGAACTTATCATTCCTCAAACAAAAATATATGGCTATCATCATTTGTTTGATCAAAAGTTAGGTTATCTCTTCTCTTTTTCTTTGTTTTTCCTACATTTCTACTTGACCTTTGCATTTGTTCTCCACTATTTTGATCAGCTCCTCCTACACCAGCCCTTGGCCAATCTCCACCACCACGTATGCTAATCATCACCACCTTAAGACCATCACCCCACCAGGTCGACCACACCATGGCATGAGATCATCACAAAATTGCACCAAAACCATTCCTATGTACACTAGATGACCTAGTTTTGCTCCACCACCTTCAATCAACCTCTAGCCACCACTTCCTCCACCACCACCACCTCTGACCTAACCTCCAACCTCTGCCACATCAGCCACCACCATCTGGACATCAGGCCATGAACATAGAGCTTGAGGCCGAGCCCAATAAGAGCCAAGATGTGATGATATTTGCCTTGTTTTGTAAAGTGTTGCACTTATACCTATTCACCTTGATAACCCATGATGGCCGACCCTTTTGTGACCCAAACCAGACCCAATCACCTGCCTTGGCTGAGCTTAACACATGTCTAACTGAAGCATATGAGGTTGAGAACAAGTGCAAAGAAATTGGCATTCTTTTGGGCTTTGAAGTCTAATGTTATTTGATGTTTAATTCGAGTTGAAACTTACATATGCTTGTATTGTTTTGTGTAAATATTTGTGAAAGTACGATAGGGATCGTGCTATATGGAATTATACTAATGCGGATATAAATTAAGATAAAATGATAATGAATAAAATGAAACAAGCACACCAGGAATTTTTATACTGGTTCGAACTTCCCGTTCTACGTCCAGTCCCAGACTCCTTCTGGAATTTCACTAAAAACAACAACCCTCACTTAACCCGGAGGAACAGGTCTATACAACAACCCTTGAACAGCCGAACAAGGGACCTGAGCAGCAGAACAGGATTTTGCCTCAGCAACCGAAGAGGACTTCACTTGCCTGAACAGCAGAACAGGACTTCAACTTATACAGAAGATATTTGACACTGTGTGTTCTCAATAACACGAATTCGTCTCTTGATAGTACAATCTTCCTATAATCTTCTCCTTTAGGATATATAGTGTGATGTGCTTTGAGAATAGTGGAAGATAGAGTGATCAAACGATCAGAGAATGTAATCAGTTTGAGTGCAGTTTGAAAATATAGAATAGATAAGAATTCAAGAATATTAAAATTAGATTCGGTAAATTGTTTGTTGGATTCTGTAATCTATTTATAGTGTATAGAGAGTTGCAACTATAGATGAAAAGTTATATTGAAAAGAACAGGTGCAACCATTGATTTTGAAAGAGTTTCTTTTGGGTGAAAAGAAGTGTCTTTTCAAAAAAAATAGCAGTTGTAGAAGTTCAGCCGTCTGAAAATAAATTTCAGACTTCTGAAATTTTAAACGTGCAAAAACAGAGAGAAAATAAGCTATTTTTATCTATATTCAGACGTCTGAAATAACAGAAACAGACGTCTGAATATTGTTAAAAAATTGAATTTTAACTTCAGATTCAGACGTCTGAATAGGTCAGTTCAGACGTCTGAATTTAGCCTAAAATTGAGTTTTATTCTTTGGCACTGGTGTGTATTTATATATATCTGAAGGAGAGATTTTCACAATATTTTAATTCTAAAGAATGACCCAAAACAACATATATGCAGCATGAAGATTATATGAATCCAGTCTTGTAGCTATTCTTGCAAAAAATATGTTAGTAAATAATGTATATAGTTGTTGTTTGTCAAAATACATAATAGACATCGAAACCGAGGTCTTAACATTCTCCCCCTTTTTGACGATGACAACTATATACTAAAACTCCCCCTGTCAAAAAGCATTAACACCATTTTCTCCCCCTTTGTCATTGCAAAAAGGTAATCAGTAATTTTTATAAGATAGATCAAAGTAGACATTAATTAAAAAGGTTACAAAAAAGAGTTTAAGACACATAACAAACAACATAAAAGAGCAGGAAATAAAAATAAAAATATCAGAATCTAGGACATATAGTGTGATGTGCTTTGAGAATAGTGGAAGATAGAGTGATCAAACGATCAGAGAATGTAATCAGTTTGAGTGCAGTTTGAAAATATAGAATAGATAAGAATTCAAGAATATTAAAATTAGATTCGGTAAATTGTTTGTTGAATTCTGTAATCTATTTATAGTGTATAGAGAGTTGCAACTATAGATGAAAAGTTATATTGAAAAGAACAGGTGCAACCATTGATTTTGAAAGAGTTTCTTTTGGGTGAAAAGAAGTGTCTTTTCAAAAAAAATAGCAGTTGTAGAAGTTCAGCCGTCTGAAAATAAATTTCAGACTTCTGAAATTTTAAACGTGCAAAAACAGAGAGAAAATAAGCTATTTTTATCTATATTCAGACGTTTGAAATAACAGAAACAGACGTCTGAATATTGTTAAAAAATTGAATTTTAACTTTAGATTCAGACGTCTGAATAGGTCAGTTCAGACGTCTGAATTTAGCCTAAAATTGAGTTTTATTCTTTGGCACTGGTGTGTATTTATATATATCTGAAGGAGAGATTTTCACAATATTTTAATTCTAAACAATGACCCAAAACAACATATATGCAGCATGAAGATTATATGAATCCAGTCTTGTAGCTATTCCTGCAAAAAATATGTTAGTAAATAATGTATATAGTTGTTGTTTGTCAAAATACATAATAGACATCGAAACCGAGGTCTTAACAATTTGAACAAGTCCAATTGCTTTGGCTCTCCACTCTCAAGTCATATCCATGTCATCGTGCCTTCATTATGTTTGTGTTGTGTGCTTTGGTGGATATCTCCAGCTCTGAACAGGTGAGTGATTCTCACCAGACGATGTGTACTTATATAACTATTAAACTGACACCATTTGAATCTGTAAAATTATATCATCCTGTTATAACCGTTATATTATGATCATATAATGTTTACTCCTGTTATTACATATGATATATCATCTATTACTGTTATATGATGTTATTCTGTTCATTTTATCAGTTTATCACATTGCAAGTTCCCTATAGATTAGGTTCACTATGGGTTGAAATGATACATACCCGAACGGACTTTAGAATAGGGAAAGATCGTTATGGGCTGAAATGATAAGCCTGAGCGACTTTTTATTTATTTATTTATGTTACTTGGGATTGTGGGTTTGAAATGATAAAACCCGGTTTTCTTTGTAAACTGCGGATTGAAATGATACATATCTGTATCACTTGACCTAGGCTAGAAAATTATATACAGACCCGTGGTTTATGTATTTTTCTGAAAATTTTAAATTATTTTAAAAATGTAAATATTATGATATTTTGATTTAAATTTTATTAAAATGATATCTATAAAATATTTGTGATTTTCTACAAATTAAATAAGTGAATTAAGTAAATGGTGAAGTAGAATTTGAAATATAAGTTAATTTTGGAATTTATGATTTCGTTTATAAATGGAATTTATGTAAAGTAAGAATATATGACAAATTTTGATTTAAAAATCAATTTAATGATTTTATTAAGTAATAATAATTTTTAAAAGTGTTAATGATTTTGTATAAATTAAAATATGGAATAAATGAATATTTAAGCTGAATTTGGAAATATAACTTAAATTGAGAATTGTGAAATTTGTTTAAAAGTGAATTTTTAAATTAAGTAAAATAAATGGAAATAAGTTATATTTTGGAAATTTAAACTTAGTTGTTAAGTTAAGAATTTAATTAAAGAAATGGAAATTTAATTGTTATTTAATTTGATTTTTGTATGGAAATTTGACTTTATAAAATCATAGAAATAAAGGTACTTAAATGATTGTTTTTAAATTGTGAAAATATATGATTTTTATAAGTTAAAATGATTTATATTAAAAGTTAATTATGTGTGAAATTGTAAATAAAACTCTGAATTTGATTTGACAGCATTTTTGAAATGTAATGTAAAGATATTACATCATTGGAAAATGCTGTAGTTGTTTTAAATGAACCAAATAGTAAATTTGAACTAAGGGTTATTATAGCACTTTGTTAGTGCTATAGTTGTTAAATTTAACTAAAATTTTAATTGAAACTAAATTAAGATATTACAGCATTTTTAAATGCCGTCTTTTGTTAATGAACTGTTTTTAAACATAACATTTTGTAGCATTTTCTAAGTGCTGCGAAAGTTGAATTTTCTTTGGTTAATAAATTCAAATGGATAAATGATCTTTGAAAAAGATTAAATTTTGGAAATTAAATATTTAATTATTAAATATAATAAAATGACTTTAAATGATTTAAATGGAATAGTTGATTTGGGAAATACAACTATTTTGAAATATGATTAAATGGTATTTAAATTTAAATTAAATAGATGATGTTTTGAAATTATATTTTGATATTTCAAAATGAATTTGAAATTATACTAAATCCTGGAATAAATAATTGAAGTTTACATTAGTATGAAAAATAATTGGTTTACTTGTAATTTGAATCTATTTAAAAGATATTGGACTTATGAAATATAAGATACTAAAGCTTTGGAATTTATTTTATAATTTGAATAGTTATTTTGTGGATTAAATCTATATTTGAAATTTATAAGATTTGAAATAATGGTCTATGGAAATTTAATTGAAATAAATGATTGAATTGAATTGAAACTTTGGAAATTTTAATACTTGATTTGAAAGTATAATAATTTCACTTTTAAATGGTTTAAATGAATTATTTTGATTGAATATAAACTATTTAAAAGGGTGACTTGAAATGATAATAAATGAATGATATCTTTGAATTTAAAAAGGTATTTAAAGTTGAATATTTGGTTTTGAACTCAATGATGATTTGAAATGAAGTTTTGAAAGGATATGATATTTTGATATATTAAAATGATTTGAAATGAAGTTTTGAAAGGATATGATATTTTGATATATTAAAATGATTTGAAATGAAGTTTTGGAAAGATATGATATTTTGATATATTGAAATAATTTGAAATGAAGTTTTGAAATGATATGATATTTTAAATATATTGAAATGATTTGAAATGAAGTTTTGAAATGATATGATATTTTAAATATATTGAAATGGTTTGGAATTTGATTTAATCTTTATTTTGATAAAGATTTGGATTTGAAATGATATTCTATTTTGAAGTATAAACTATTTTTAAATTATAACCATGGGTTATAATAACGATTGGTTGTTAAAGAGACCGGGATCAGATATGGACATACTCTCTGTCGATACCAAAAACCACTTTGACAACTGTGTACGTGGTGGAGTTTCCAGAATGAAGTAGGATGGTGGCGACGATCCTAAAGGTATATACGTGGACCCAACTCCCGTGAGTTGGCATAAGGTGGCTAAAACAGGAGTGATCGACGGGCCAAGGAGGTAGCACCTCTGATCGGACACACTTCTTCGATACCATTCTATTACCTGTGATTGATTTGGTGCGCACTCTTGATTTGGGAGTGTTGTTCGAGGTGGGCAGTAGTGGCTGCTATGCGTCACCACCAGTCCGGATGCGTAATTGGTATATCTACCCTGGCATTGCCTTGTGTGCCGTGTCACCTACCATATCGAGCTTTACTACGATTTGTGATTTCTCCCGTAGTCTGTGGAGTATCGAGGGTAGCCCCCAATTTTGGGATTATGCTAATACTGGATAGACTACTGGGACTATTACGTGTTAAGGTGGAAAATGTAAAGCCTTAATTCTATTTAAAAGTATGTTTATTTTATATTAGACATTATTATAATATCGAATATTACTACATAGTAGATAGTTTAACGGATCCTTAAAGAATGGGCGATCCCAAGCATTCTTTAAGTTACTTGTACCTTTATTAATGTTCACTTGAGTTGGTTTACATTATATAAGTATATATTGTCCTGACTCGAGTGTTTTGTGTTTTGCTTTACGCTCGGGTCAACCTGAGTTATTCAAAGATTTGCATTTCCACTCTCTTGGAGATTTGAATCGCTGGAGATTATCTGCTTGTCATGTCCTATCTATTTTAGTTCTGTTGTTCTACTCAGCTTGTATTTGGTTATTTTATTGAGACTTCTGTTGTACTCTATTTCTTCTGTTGTATCTTTTTTAACTCTGATATATTTACATGGTAGCTTCATGAACTACTATTTCTTTTACTTCCGCTGCATTATTTTACTTTGTGTCTGTGATCTGTGATTATATTTATTTACTGTATATTCTGAGATTTGCCAAATTTTATTTACAACGCGGTATTTTGAGCAATTCAAGTCCGACATGTGCGGATGCGAATGGTTGAAAATATCGGGTCGTTACACCGTCGGTCTGCAGATGGTAAGCAGTGCTCAGATTCCGGTGAGTACCTAAAGCTTCCTGAAAAGCTCTCCAAAACTGGCCGGTAAAGATGGTATCTCTATCACAAACAATACTGCCAGGAACACCATGAAGACGAACAATCTCTCTCATATAAATTTCAACCAAACTCGAAGCAGAATGGTTAGACCTAACCGGAATGAAATGAGCTGACTTGGTCAATCTATCCACAACTACCCAAATACTCTCAATACCCCTCCTAGTCCTCGGTAATCCATCAATAAAATCCACAGAAACTGTTCCCATTTCCAATTGGGAATCTCAAGGGGTTGCAATAATCCAGCGGTCTTCTGATCATCAGCCTTAACCTACTGACAAGTCGCACATCTACTAACAAAAAGGGATATATCACGTTTCGTACCACTCCACCAATACAGCTTCTACATATCCTGATACATCTTTGTCACACCTGGATGAATAGAAAGTCTTGATCGATGATTTTCCCGAAGTAACTCTTGCCTCATTCCATCGACATTCGGGACACAAATCCGATTATTAATCCTCCAAATCCCTCTATCATCGATTTGAGCTCCACTACCATCATGGCTACTACTACCTCTGCTACAAACATTCTCCTTAATAAGCCTAATCATCTTATCCTCATCTTGATTAGCAACAATATGATCCATAAGAGCAGAAGAAATAAGAAGTTGACACAACATCGCTTTCTTCCGACTCAAAGCATCGGCTACAATATTAGCTTTCCCTGGGGTATAGTTGATGTCGAGGTCATAAGAAGAATGAAACTCAAGCATATAACTTGTCTCTGATTCGAATCCTTCTGAGTGAAAATATACCTCAAAGACTGATGATCTGTAAAGAGCTCAAACTTTGCTCCCAAAATATAATGTCTCCAAAGCTTCAAAGCAAAAACCACAGCAAGCATTCCAAATCATGAGCAGCATAATTGACTTCATGGGTCTTCAACTGATGACTGGCATAAGGAATAACCTTCCCATCCTGCATTCGAACAGCTCCCAAACCTTCACGACTAACATCAGTGTATACCATTAATCTCTCATTTCCATTTGGGATGGTAAGAACTGGTGCGGAAGTAAGCTTGCGCTTTAACTCATTGAATGTAGCTTCACACTTATCATTCCATATAAACTTAGCATTCTTACGAGTCAAAGTAGTGAGAGGTGCAGCAATCCGAGCAAAATTTTCAATAAATCTCCGATAATAACCGGCAAGGCCCAGAAAACTACGGATATCAGATGGAGTCCTAGGAATTTCCCAATTCTAAAATGGAATAGGGAAAGATAAGAACTATAAAGAAAGATAGAATGATTAATTTACAAAGAAAAAGGAGAAGAAAAGATAGAAGAAAAGATTCAAACTAGAATGGAAATCCTAATCAAAGAATTCCATAAACAAGTTGGATTCGAAAAGAAGGAAATTCTAAGAAGAATTTGATTTTAGAACAAGAAATTTTTTATATCCAAAATAATCCTTTAAAATCATTTAAAACCATTTTAAAATCATTTTATACTTAAAAATACGTTCTCTCTCAAAGAATGATTTTAAGACTGATTTTACTTATTCTAGGATATTTGTACCCTATCTCTAATGAGTTTTTGCCCCGCAGGCTAAGGTTTTCCTAAAAACCAAAGCTCTAATACCAACTGTAACATCCCGCTATTTTGGACCATTCAAATCGACAATAAATCCACACATGTCAGACTTGAATAATTCAAAACAACAGATTGTTAATAAATTTTGGGCAAATAAAATCAATCATAGAATCACAGACACAGAATATTAGAATAACTCGCAGCAGAATAAAATAAACATAGTAGTTCATGATGCTACTAGATACAAAGTCTCAAAACAAATTCAAAATACCAGAGTCTGAAAAATAGATATGTTTGCACCAAAAATGGTCACAAACCCCAAGTGTAGTGAAAGCACCAGCGTATGAATACGAATCAACAATATTCACACACAAATCACAGATCTAAGCAAGTAACAAGCAGCAATTAAGAAATAATGAACAGTGACACACAATTTATAGTGGTTCGGCTATCTCCGGCCTACGTCCACTTCAAGGTTTTTACGATTTTATTGCTCGATGCTTGAAGATTACAATTTTGTATCTTGTATTACAACTGATTTGCTGAATCAAGTATGAATTTAAGGCAGCAATGGTGATCTGGAGTAAATCTGGCAGAATCTGGGCGATCTTTAGCTCTTGAAATTGTCCGACCTCTTTTCTGAATGACCAGGGGCTCTATTTATAGGTGTAGGAGGCTGATATTTCGCCTAAAATGAGGGAAGACCAGTTCTGGCACGTGAGGAGGCCCACATGGCCGAAATCTGGAGTCCCGGGCCCACTTTGGGATCGATTCGACCCTTGGTTTGAATCGATCAAGAAATTGTCCAATCAAGCTGAAATTTGGTGTGAACATTCTTCATCATGTGTTGAAGCTTCTGTGAAAATTTCATAGCATTTGGATGTGTAGATCTCAAGTTATGATCGATTCAAGGTTGCATTTCTGGATGCAGCGTTCGGTTCGAATCGATTTCATTCGAATCGATTCGTTCGAATCGATCATGGCACGCGTGCTCGTGGTGATGCGGCGCGCAATCTTCGAGTCGCTCCTCCTTTTTCTCCGAGTTTTACTGAGTCGTGGCCGGGGTTTTAGCTGTGGTGGATTCGAGATGTATCGATTCGAAGATGGGAATGGATTCGAGGCAAGGTATGTTCGAATCGGTCATGGCCTATACTTGTTGTTCGATTCGAAGTTGTTCAAACCGTATGGATTCGATGCTAGGCATAGGATGGTTCCAGTGTGCTCGTTCGTATCGATTGTTGGAAAACGATAGGTGATCGACACGAAGTCACCTCTTAAGGATGGATTCGAACTAACGATACTGGATCGATTCGAAGTGATACGCCTCTGTGACTTCGAGGGAACTCGTTTCGATGGAGTCGAAGACCTGTAGCTCTGATGGATACGAAGCAGACGGAGTCGAACATGATGGATTCGACGCAATGCTCTTCCCCTCGATTCGAACCAACCTTCCCTTATGGATTCGAGACTAGCTTATCTCACCCATTTCCTTTTGGCGATATCTTGAGTATACGAACTCGGATTGACTCGAAACTTGGAACGTTGTTCCATCTGGCCTTGCTTGACATGTCTCATCAATTGTAGCCCGATCCGGACTCGGACAAAATTCATCGATATCCACGGTGAACCTGTGATGCACAATCGATGTTCATGACTAATAATCATTGATTTTCAGTTAATCTTTGGGTATCTCGACTTTGCCAAAAGTTGGGATAACATTTTGCCCCCCAAAACATGCCTTTTTGGTAAAAGGCGTGTTTTGATCAGTCTTAAGTTGGTTGCAGTGAGTTCATGTTTTACTCGTAGCTTATAGCATTTTTAATCGAGTCCATGGCTGTTCGAAGTCGAATTGTTACCAATTCTTTCCAGTGGAAGTTAAGAATGAAATTCTACGGTCTCTCCGTACTATTGATGGTCACTCCGGACCTCTGTCAAACCCATTCTAGATTTAGCGATTGAATAGAAAGATCCTATTGCACTCCGGTGTTGCTTTCTATCCCTTGCACTCTGGCCCCAGCTAGGGCGTATAGCGATGTCTTGGTCGTTCTCGACCGATCATAGCCTCTCCGGGCTCATGCTGGATCCCATCCTGTCACTCTCCGGTGAAGGGGAAACAACGTTAAGTGAGTCAATCCTGTCGCTCTCCGGCGAAGCGACTCACTTCCTGCACTCCGGTTCAGTGTATCTGAACATTAAGCGATGTCATGACCTGAATCGTCGGTCGATCATAGCCTCTCCGGGCTCATGCTGGATCCCATCCTATCACTCTCCGGTGAAGGGGAAACAACGTTAAGTGAGTCAATCCTGTCGCTCTCCGGCGAAGCGACTCACTTCCTGCACTCCGGTTCAGTGTATCTGAACATTAAGCGATGTCATGGCCTAAATCATGGGCCGATCATAGCCTCTCCGGGCTCTTATCGAATCCTGATCCAATCACTCTCCGGTGAATAGGAAACGATGCTTAAGTGAGTTGATCCTGTCGCTCTCCGGCGAAGCAACTCACTTCCTGCACTCCGGACCCTGCCTCTCCGGGTAGGATCGTAAAGCGATCATGTTTATATTGATATTTAATGTTTATCCTTTAACTCTCCGGTCAAAGGTTTATTTTAATAAATGTTTCTTTATTAAATTCAAATCCTAGATGTTCAATCTCAAACACCAGGAAAACAAGATAATGCCTCTCTGGGCGGAGCGGTCTATTTCCATCTCAGAGCATGCCTAGGGATCTCTCCGGTTCCCGTACATGAGTAAGTGGAATAGCCGTTTTATTTTGGAAATCAAATCTAAGAAAACTAATCGACCAGAGTCCAAATCTTGAACTTGGCCCTTGCCATCACAATCAGTTGATGACGAGTCGTGATCCCGATCCAGGATCATTCCTGTTTGGTTGAGGTGGTAGCTGTTCGGGTCTAACCGCCGTCGTGCGTTCTCTGACATACTGTGGCAATCTACCACTCCTGGCATGTTCTTCCACCTCATCCTTCAGGTGGCGGCATTCATCGG
The DNA here is from genome assembly GCA_030737815.1 of Allium fistulosum. Classification (NCBI taxonomy): domain Eukaryota; kingdom Viridiplantae; phylum Streptophyta; class Magnoliopsida; order Asparagales; family Amaryllidaceae; genus Allium; species Allium fistulosum. Next base: position 941,651,990 of record CM060905.1, on the reverse strand, counting down.
TAGTGTGCCCATCCAGCTCATGAAATAGGCAATATTTTCCGGTTCTACGTTCCCGCTCTGTGGGATCTCTCCTGGGTGGCTTTCGATAGGGGAGTTGCCCCCGAGTTTCGGTGTAAATTCGTTCCAGTCCTGCCACCAGGTCTGTGTATTGCCTGAATCTGGGTTCTCGGAATTTCTTTCGTTTATCAGGACCATCATGTACGTCATCCTGCTTTCTCTTTCCTTTGTCTGCCTTGGACTGTTCCCTGGCGGTTCCTTCGCCTTGTGCAACATTTATTTCCTGCCTTTCGGCCCGTGATTCTTCTAATCGAATGAATTTTTCAGCTTCATGAAAAAACTCTCCAAGATCTTGCGGTGGATCTTTAGTCAAAGAGTCTTTGAATTCGGTGCCTTCTCCAACTCCTGCCACCGCCGCCATCAAAATCATCGATGGGTCCGGGCGATCTACAGAAGTCACCGTCGCATTAAATCGTAACAAAAAATCTTTTATGGACTCTCCGGTCCTTTGTTTTATCGATGCCAAAGTCATCACGCTCTTAGGTCGCGTCACGTGGACCCTAAACTGCTTCATGAAGCAATCCACAAGCTCGCCCCATGTCCTGATTGATCCGGTTTCTAGCTGCCTAAACCAAAGCGCAGCCAAATCTGATAGGAATAAGGGGAAACATCGTGCCATCACTTCCTCGGATGCTCCCAGCACTTCCATGTGTCTGATATATCTGGTAATATGCATGGTCGGGTCTGACTTTCCGTCATAAGGATTCAGCGTTGGTAGTTTGAACTTCGGAGGGTTCCTTGCATTCCTGATATTCGGAGCGAACGGACTCCGACTAACTTCTTCCAATCCTCCTCCTGACAACCCTCCTCTCATGAGTCGCCTCACTAGGCCAATCATTCTCTCAACTCCATCTAGGGGTTGCCCCCTTGTCATGTCTCTGTCTTGCCCTCCGAGTCTTGTAGGGAATTCTGGCACGTACTCTTCGGGCGGCTCGTTAGCATTAGTGTTGGCCCTAGCCGGTTGAGCTCCTTCCAAAGGTCCTTCTGCGTCGGATCTTGCGGGCCTGCCCCCAAGCCCTTGTTGATTGCCTTCTAGTTCTGTATTATGTCCTTCATTGGGTTCCATAGGCCTAGCTCCTTGTTCCACATTCACAGCCGTTGTAGCTGGTCCAGTGTTCTGCGTCCCCGCAGCTCTCATCTGCTCGAAGAAATTCTGCAGCATCTCTTGTTGGCTTTTCATCATTCTTTCCTGCATTACGTTATTCATCGCTTCCATCTCATCTCTAGTAATGTAGATCGAAGCTTGTCCTTCTCCAGCGCCAGAGGATGCCTCTTGACTTCCTGCCTGTTGGCTCCTCTCAGTTCTTTGTCTAGTTTGTCGAGTCATTGAAGAGTCAGATCTGAATCCTTAAAATTCCGAATCTTAATTTTGAATTTGGTGTAGCGGGTGCTAGTTCTTCTCAGTGAAAGCACCAAAGTGTTTGCACCAAAAATGGTCACAAACCCCAAGTGTAGTGAAAGCACCAGCGTATGAATACGAATCAACAATATTCACACACAAATCACAGATCTAAGCAAGTAACAAGTAGCAATTAAGAAATAATGAACAGTGACACACAATTTATAGTGGTTCGGCTATCTCCGGCCTACGTCCACTTCAAGGTTTTTACGATTTTATTGCTCGATGCTTGAAGATTACAATTTTGTATCTTGTATTACAACTGATTTGCTGAATCAAGTATGAATTTAAGGCAGCAATGGTGATCTGGAGTAAATCTGGCAGAATCTGGGCGATCTTTAGCTCTTGAAATTGTCCGACCTCTTTTCTGAATGACCAGGGGCTCTATTTATAGGTGTAGGAGGCTGATATTTCGCCTAAAATGAGGGAAGACCAGTTCTGGCACGTGAGGAGGCCCACATGGCCGAAATCTGGAGTCCCGGGCCCACTTTGGGATCGATTCGACCCTTGGTTCGAATCGATCAAGAAATTGTCCAATCAAGCTGAAATTTGGTGTGAACATTCTTCATCATGTGTTGAAGCTTCTGTGAAAATTTCATAGCATTTGGATGTGTAGATCTCAAGTTATGATCGATTCAAGGTTGCATTTCTGGATGCAGCGTTCGGTTCGAATCGATTTCATTCGAATCGATTCGTTCGAATCGATCATGGCACGCGTGCTCGTGGTGATGCGGCGCGCAATCTTCGAGTCGCTCCTCCTTTTTCTCCGAGTTTTACTGAGTCGTGGCCGGGGTTTTAGCTGTGGTGGATTCGAGATGTATCGATTCGAAGATGGGAATGGATTCGAGGCAAGGTATGTTCGAATCGGTCATGGCCTATACTTGTTGTTCGATTCGAAGTTGTTCAAACCGTATGGATTCGATGCTAGGCATAGGATGGTTCCAGTGTGCTCGTTCGTATCGATTGTTGGAAAACGATAGGTGATCGACACGAAGTCACCTCTTAAGGATGGATTCGAACTAACGATACTGGATCGATTCGAAGTGATACGCCTCTGTGACTTCGAGGGAACTCGTTTCGATGGAGTCGAAGACCTGTAGCTCTGATGGATACGAAGCAGACGGAGTCGAACATGATGGATTCGACGCAATGCTCTTCCCCTCGATTCGAACCAACCTTCCCTTATGGATTCGAGACTAGCTTATCTCACCCATTTCCTTTTGGCGATATCTTGAGTATACGAACTCGGATTGACTCGAAACTTGGAACGTTGTTCCATCTGGCCTTGCTTGACATGTCTCATCAATTGTAGCCCGATCCGGACTCGGACAAAATTCATCGATATCCACGGTGAACCTGTGATGCACAATCGATGTTCATGACTAATAATCATTGATTTTCAGTTAATCTTTGGGTATCTCGACTTTGCCAAAAGTTGGGATAACAAGATACAACAGAAAATCCAAATACATAGGTTCACTAATACATAAACAAAGCTGAATGGAAATAACTGAAATAGAAATAACAGATAGATAAATAGCTAAATCTCTAGCAGATCTCTAGCTCCAAAAGATGAATCCAAAGCTATGATACTCGAGTCAGGACATACATACTTTGAAATGTAAATCAAATCAAGCGAACTATAAAAGAAATGCATCAATAACTTAAAGGATGCTTAGGATCGCCCATCCTTTAAGGATTCGTTAAACTATCTACTATGTAGTACAATACGCTATTATAATAATGTCTAAAGTAAAGTAAACAATTAAAATAGCGTTAAGGCGTTACCCATATCCCCCTTAACACATTTTATAGTGCCAATAGTCTATACAGTACCATAATACCTCCTTATCGGGAGGCTACCAGAGGATACTCCACAGGTACGACACAAAACAAACTCATAGTGGTCTCGATAGGGTAGGTGACAAGGCACAACTAGGCAATGCCAGGGTAGATATACCAATTACACTTCCAGGCTGGTGGTAACGCATAGCCGCAACTATTGCCTACCTTGAGCCACACTCCCAAATCAAAGGTGCGCACAAAATCAATCACAAAGTAATAGAATGGCAATCAAAGAAGTGTGTCCGATCGGAGCAGCTACCTCACTTGGCCCATCAATTGCTCCTGTTTTAGCCACCTTATGCTAACTCATGGGAGTTAGGTCCACGTATATACCTCAAATGGAACGTCGCCACCACCTACTTCATTCTGGAATCTCCACCGCGTACATAGTTGTTAAAGTGGTTTTCGGAGTTGGCAGAGAGTATTACAACTTCCGATCCTGGTCTCTTTAACAACCAAACGTTATTATAACCCGTGGTTATTTCATTTTCAAATGGTTTATATTTCATATCAAACATATTCATTTCAAAACCATATAAATCAAATATCATTATTCTTTAAAAATAATATTCATTTCTAAAGTTGTAACACTTACAAAATTTATACATTTTATTATAACACTTGAAATCATAATATTTTAGAAACCATGGCACTTTAAAAATGCAACCTTTATAATCATAGCAATTCGAAAACATTTCATTTTTGAAGTAGTAGCATTCCAAAAACATAACCTTAAGAAATCATAGCATTTTGGAAAAGTGATACTTACAAATCATAGCATTTGGAAATGTAACCTTAAGGAATCATAGCATTTTGGAATGTAATACTTACCACGTTAACATTTTATATAATCAAAATATTATATACTTACATTTATAACATAGTTATTTATCATTTCTATTTTATTACACTAATTAATTCATTTGGACATTAACTAAACCATGCTTTTAGTTAAATAAACTTTATTACTGTAATTTCCAATTTAAAGCTGAAATTCCTTATGTTAAATTAAAAGTATATTATTAACTTAGATTTTATTATTACAGTAAAGAACATTTATTGTTTTAATCATTTAAAAGGTACCATTACATTAATTACCACTTACATGTTAACAGTACACTATTAACTTACATTTCCTTACTATAGTAAAGAGCATTTATCATTTTAATCAATCTTACATTAATTAAAACTTACATGTCACATGTAAGTTTTAACTTACATTTTTTTCAGTAAAGAACATTTATCATTTTAACCAATATTACATAAATTAAAACTTACATTTCGAATGTACGTTTTAACTTACATTTTTATTACAATAAAGAGCATTTATCATTTTAACCAATATAACATAAATTAAAACTTACACGTCAAATGTACGTTTTAACTTACATTTTTATTACAATAAAGAGCATTTATCATTTTAATCAATATTACATTATTAAAACTTACATGTCAAATGTATGTTTTAACTTACATTTTTTTATTACAATAAAGAACATTTATTATATTTATTACCCAAAATATATCATTACATTAATTAGCACTTCCATGTTACAATACATTATTAACTTACAATTTATTCTTACAATAAAGAGCATTCATTATATTTATTACACAAATTATACCATTACATTAATTAGCACTTACATGGTACAATACATTATTAACTTACAATTTATTATTACAATAAAGAGCATTCATTATATTTATTACCCAAATTATACCATTACATTAATTAGAACTTACATGTTACAATACATTATTAACTTACAATTTATTATTACAATAAAGAGCATCCATTATATTTATTACCCAAATTATACCATTACTGTAATGACCCGCCACCCATTCCATAGAATGACGCATCATTAATAAGAAAGAAAGGGATAGAAAAGAGAAAAGATAGAGAAGAAAGAAGAAACAATATCAGAATCTCAACAGCGGAACGAATAAATTATATTATATCACATAAGATATTACATAGTATCATATACAACAGCTATCAGAGTACACAGCATATACAACACATACTAGACAGTTATAAACACCTGTCTAGTTATTACAACTCAAACACAGATAACAAATGACTCAGAGATCAACACAGCAGAACTACTATATCTCTACAAACGCTGAACCCTCCTGCTCCATTGCTCCTCAAGAAAACTCGTCAAAGCAAACCTAACTCCCTTGGCTACTCGTAAAAATTTGAGTACCCAAGAGTTTAGGAAAACAGAAATAAACACTTGGGTCAGACATGGGTCTGGTGTGAGTAAACGGTTAAATTTTGCTTAACTTCAAAACCTTTTGAAACAAAGGTATCACGTAAGACTTCCCACACATAAACATGGAAAAGTTTTTACCTTACGCTAACCAAAACTTTGATAGGAAATCTGGTTATATTATAATAGGTCTAGGATTTTCAACTAAATATTCACATAGCCGAAATTGTTACATTCATTAAATTCCAGCATACATAGGTATACAATCAAGTCCGTTATCACTTATTGGAAGTTGGATTTCCATACAATGGCAGGGCTACTGGGGTACCGCCCGTCACAGTACCTGGCCTAGATCAGCGTACCGAGGATCACGCCCAATCCCCTGCAACACAAAGTCGGAACCATCCCTTACTGGATAATTCCGAATAAAATCACCCCACGGTTGTGTACATCAACCGCACCACTAAGACGAAATAGAAAGGGACATCTAGACAGGGATGACCTTACTCTCAGTGAGCGCTACCCACGAAGCCTTGCTGCACCTCCCCTGTTTTAGCCATTCCCGGTTGATGAGGCTTGAGGCTACGATTACCTTTAATCAGAACACATCACTTAGAATGCTCATCGTCCACCTAACGATGTGCTGAAAGCATTCAATCCATACAAGTTCGTTCCGGGTTTGAATGAAACCGAAGGCATTATCTCGTTACACTCGTTTTGGAATCACCCTCAGAGTTAACGACGATAACCCTTGCACTCTGAATCTTCATCTTCACTTGAGATTCACGACCTACCGTTAATTTGGATCGATGTGGTATTCGGATATCCAAATCTGGAAACCCGATCCCGGTCTCATCGAAATCCAAAACGTATCTTTTAAGGCCAAGTTGTTTAAAAGTTAAAACAATTCAATTCAATACTAGAATTCACACAGCATTTAATACAGATAAATATCACACATTTATCACAGATATATCCAAAAATCATAGCATATCATCAAATAGATATCAACCAAATCAGACATTCTACTCAAACAATCATCCATAAGCAACCATTTATTAATCCATATTATAATCAATTTAATGAACTTAAATTAAATTAATTACTTAAGAATTAATTCCTAACCTTGCTTAATTAATCATTAATTAATTACAATCCATTTAATTAATTAATCATTCCTTTAAATATTAATCACTCTTGATTAATTATTCATTACATAAAGTAATTATCCTTAAATTAATTTCACAAATTAATTATCCTTAATCATTTATAGTAATTAACCTTTAATTACTCTCATTAATTACATTAATTAATGATCTTTAATTAATTTCTTTCATTAATTAATTTCTTTCATAAATCAACCTTAAATAATCATTAACAGTAATTAACTATTCTTAATTACTTCTTAATTTCTTTAATTTCTTTTATAAATCTTTTTGATTAATTACACCAATTACATCCAATAGTTCATTTATCAATTACTTATACTAAGTAATTATTCTTAACAAATCTTATTAAGTAATTATACTTAATTAATTACCAAGTGACTATTTTTAATTAATTAATAAATTAATTAAATTAAATTAATCACATTCATTTCATAAATCATAACCGAGTAATTCATCCATAATTACCCTTTAAACAAATTAATTAATCCTTGATTAATTATTCTTTAACTATTAATTAATAAACCTTAATTATTAATCAATATCCTTTAATACAAAGTAATCAATCCCTAATTACTTTTATAATTAATTAATTAACCTTAATTAACTAATTAATTACCTCTTAATTATTAATTAATAAAACTTAATTATTAATTAACAACCTTAATTACCAATTTAATTAATCCATAATTACCTATTAATCAATCTTTAACGACAATTAATTAACCCTTAATAATAGTTAATTAATCTTTAATTAACTTTAATCATAGATTAATAATCTCTTAATTATTAATTAAGAAAACTTAATTATTACTTAATAAAACTTTATTAAGTACTTCTTAATTACCATTTTAATTAACCCTTAATCACTTAATTAATCCTTATTAAAAATTAAATAAATAAATTAATTAAACTTAAATTTCTTAATTAACTTAATTAATTTTCAACTCATTAAAAATCTTAATTAACCTTGAGATAAAACATTATCATTAAAACATTTGATCTTAGTAATTAACTTACTTAATTAAATCATTAATTAAGTTTTTAAATAAATAATCATTAATTACTTATCTCTAATTATTAATTAACAATCCTTAGTTATAATTTAATAAATCTTGAAAACCTTAATTGTTAATTTACTTATCCTTAACCATTAACTAATTTAATTAATAAATCACTCTTTATTTATTCCTTTTATTATCAAACTTAAATTAAGTTTTAAGATAAAACATTCCCTTATTAATTACCTTATTACATTTCAAATTTAAGTTTGAAAATAACTTAAGGATTTAACTTAATACATTTAAGTTAATCAAATCATACAAATTAATTTATACAAACTTTCCATTTCAAAGAAAAGGATTTTTAAGAAAATGATTTAACTAGATTTTTAAAGTTTTAAAAACTTACTTTATTTAAATTTTAAAAACTGGTTTAAACATTTTACTTTGGGTTTAAGTCATATATACTTGAAACAAACCAAGTATTCCTTCTTTTATTTCTTCTTTTAAAACAGAGTTTAGTTTTAAATTTTTAAAACTGTTTGAACTTAACAGTTCACTCAAAAAAAATCTCGCGTACAACCCTATAAAACCCCGAGCCAAAGCCTTTCTTCCCCGAGTAATTTTTAAACTGTGTTTTAAATTTTAAACTGTTAAAACTTTAACAGTCACCATTCAAATACTCGCGTATCTCCCTATAATATTACTCGAGCCAAAGTCAAATTTTCGCGAGTCCTCCCCGAGTACGAACACGAGTAACTTCATCTTCCCCAACCCAAAAACCCACTGACACACGCTAACAATCGTGCACGTGCACCATCAATCTCCCACCTCCGACCAAATTTCTGATCACCATCGAGTCGCCAACTTTCCCCTCGACCACCACGACAACTCCGATCAACAAGCAAATTCGAAAATCGAATTTTAGCCATCTCGACAACTTCCTGGAACAACACTTCATCCAAGAACCACCTCGTCAGACCTCCTCTGACCACCAGAATTTCCCCGACTTCAACCAAAGCTTCATCTCTGACCCACGCCTCATTTCCCCCAGGTGCGGTAGCTTCCAGCTCGACCACGTCCACGAAAAAGCCTCGACTTCAACACTGTCCAAAACCATTCACTAAACCCTACTCTGACGAACTGCTGCCGCCATGACGAACTATCACTACTCCTACCATTTTTACCGCACTCGTCGATCACCAAACTTGTTTCGAAAGAAACGCCAGCCACTCAAGCGCCGCCGATCACCAGAAAGACCCCAAAACACCAAAACTGATCAACCTCGATTATCTCACTCGATTCCAAACTAAAAAATTTAATTTAACTTTCTAAAATCATAATTTTAGATGGTGATTATGATTATATAAGTGAATCAAAGAGTTATGATACTTCAGATTTACCTGTTTATAAGTTTTCACTGTGTTTTTTTGATTTACAGAAATATACAAACTTATTCCACTAAAACTAAATTTTAGATCTTAGTTTATGTTTAAATATACATAATTTGTTTGTACATCATATCCTAAAGAAGATCAGGAAAGGAGATCTAATAATTTTATCAGATTTTAAATTCTGAACCACAAGAACAGAACAACAGTTTTTATATAAACATGCACACAATTTTCTATATACATATATACATACATTCAGCTTTAGAACATTCATGCACACATATATTCAAACATACAGCACAATTATACTTCAAACATTTACCACATGCATCAAATTTAAAACTGTTTTAAACTTAAGTTTACTCACCTATTTCAAAGATGAAAAGAGCCTTGAAAACTGGAAGCTTTGAAAAATTGAAATGCTTGCTTTGATTTCTTTTAAAAATTTGAAAAGCTTTTGAAAACTTGCTTCTGCCTCAGATTATATTGCATGCACTTGGAATGGTTACAGGCTTGAAGAACAAATGATTACAACTTTGGTAGTTTACAGAGCTTGATGTTTTGATGGATGTTGTCTTTCAGGTTTGCATTAGAAATCTTACAGGCTTCAAGAAAATGGGTTTCAGGCATTTGAACTTTTGAGTTTTAAGCTTTTGAAGATGAATTCTGGTTTGTGGATAATTGATTTACAGATTTCTGTTTACAGGGCTTGATTTTGATCAGAGGAATGTTTTCAGGTTTGTATAATAAATGGTTTCAGGCATTTGAGAAGGGTTACAGGGAAACATTTCATATTGGTTTAAACTTGGTTTCAGGTTGTAGATTCTTTTGATTTTTGGTTTGAGAGGTGATTTCAGTTTTGGTTTGAAGATGATTACGGTTTGTAGATTTTCTGATTTTGGTTGTCTTTGTTTAGAAATGAGATTAGAAAAGAAAAAGAAAATGGAGAGGTATGCTTATATAACTTAATTTATGGTTTATTAAAAATCAAAGAAAATGATAATAAAAATGACACTTGTCATATACATTAGTTAATTATCTTACACATGTATTTAAGATGCATATAAAATTAACACTTGTAATTATTTATTTTTATTTTATTTTTAAATGATTTTAAAGCTTTTATATTTATTTCCTAAATAGATAAATACATATCTTATTAAATAAATGCTTTCCTATATTATAAATAAATGAAACCTTTAAAAGAAAATAAAATAAAAACTCATTTTTATTCTAATAAAATCATATAATATATATTTAATTCATTTTTAAGTGTAAATATAAAACTTTTATATATATTTACTATTAAATAAACACTTCCTAAATTTATATAAATAAATTTCTTTTAAAGAAAATATTGTAAAACAAATCTTATTTTAAATAAAAGCCTTATTCATATACTTTATACCCAAATATATTAAAATAATTATCTTTTAAAGATTTAAATTTAAATCCAGATTCAAATTCAAATTTTACTTTTGAAATCCAATTTAAAAATCAACTCAACCTTTATATTTTTAAATAAACACATTATTAAGTTTTAAATTGATTATTTCATTTAAAAACAACTCAAGACACAATATATATATATATATATATATATATATATATATATTTAAACAATACTTATTAAATTTGAAAATGATAAGTCTATTTAAATCAAATTTATAACACAATTTAAATAATTATTCTTATTAAAATCAATCTATAACCATAATTAAAACATCATATTTATTTTTATTTGGTTATTTATATTTAAAATAACAATTTTATCAATTTTCAATAATTTAAATTAAGAGATTATCACATTTAAACTTCTTGAAATTCCGGGATATCACATTCCTCCCCCCTTAAAAGAATTTCGTCCTCGAAATTTAAAACAAAAAATAATCCAACCAATTTTAAAACAATTCAAGCATACACATCAACCATACACTATCAAACAAACAACCATTCATCCAAACAAACAATTCCATCCAAACGAACAATTTATTCAATAAACAATTCTTGCTATCCGGACATAGATCCGGATAAGCTCCCTAAAATTATCCCGAGTTTCCCCGATACAGATACTGGGTTACTCGCTCTACTAAATCCAAACTGGTAATTCAACATCGAAGCCAAAACACTTATCCTCACAAAAACTCAGAAAGATCCAATATACTCGGAGCTATCTTCATAGTCTTTCCCAATCTTAATTGCTCCCTTTACCGAAGAAATAACAACGAAGTCTCCAACTTCGAATTCCAAATTCTCCATCTCTAATCCAAACACTGCAACTTCCAGTTGCTTCCACTCTAGAACAACTGCTACCTAGCTTTCGCTGCTCAACTCTGATCTGGATGCCGTCGATGAACACGAGCACAAACTTGATCATCACATTCCAGAAAATCTCTGACAACTCTATAACTCCAATATCTACTAGAGATGCCTCAAACCCAAGCAAAAGATTTCCCCAGAGAACACTCAAACTATCGCAAGTCACTTTTGCGATTCTATCCAGTCCAAATCCAAAAATAATGTTCTTTCTTAATCCATCAGAACAGCCTATGCTTGACCAAGACCAATCCATTTGAAAAATGAATCTACTCTGCAGCTTCTGAACTTCACCTCTAAGAAAGCTAAGCCAAAAGATCTTCCAGCAGGAACACAAAACACTCGAGCTGCACTGCTGCCACAGATGCCAAAGACTCCTTATCCAAAGCTTCTAGAGAAACTCGGACCTCAGACCAAACACAAACATCCTGCTGAACTCAGCCACAACACCGAATGCAGACACACTTCCTTAAACTTGCTCCAAAAGAAAACATCGCTGGAGATATCCATAGTCACTGCGTCTCATCACGCAGCTACTACTTCCTGAGTTACCCAAGATATCATCACTCTCTTCTGTTCAACCAATAGATCCAAACTCCCGAAAATCCACTCACACGAGCGCGATCAAACTTATACTTCAATGATGGACTCCGAACCTTAACAAATTTCCTTCAGAGATCAATGAAATCTTTATAATATATCAAAGTTCACTCGAGACGGTATTAGGTCTGACAGATACTCTTCCAACCTCAAACATCCAAACTCCAACCATTGGTAGTCGTGTTACACACACCACTACCCTATCTACCTTTATAACTCATATTGGAAAACCCGAACAGGTAACCCAACAAATAGGTAGAATATATATATATATAGTTATATAAAAATTACAAATACGCTCTCTCACGTTAGACACCACGCCAGAGCCTAGGTATTCACTCAACCTATGCTCTGATACCAAATGTAATGACCCGCCACCCATTCCATAGAATGACGCATCATTAATAAGAAAGAAAGGGATAGAAAAGAGAAAAGATAGAGAAGAAAGAAGAAACAATATCAGAATCTCAACAGCGGAACGAATAAATTATATTATATCACATAAGATATTACATAGTATCATATACAACAGCTATCAGAGTACACAGCATATACAACACATACTAGACAGTTATAAACACCTGTCTAGTTATTACAACTCAAACACAGATAACAAATGACTCAGAGATCAACACAGCGGAACTACTATATCTCTACAAACGCTGAACCCTCCTGCTCCATTGCTCCTCAAGAAAACTCGTCAAAGCAAACCTGACTCCCTTGGCTACTCGTAAAAATTTGAGTACCCAAGAGTTTAGGAAAACAGAAATAAACACTTGGGTCAGACATGGGTCTGGTGTGAGTAAACGGTTAAATTTTGCTTAACTTCAAAACCTTTTGAAACAAAGGTATCACGTAAGACTTCCCACACATAAACATGGAAAAGTTTTTACCTTACGCTAACCAAAACTTTGATAGGAAATCTGGTTATATTATAATAGGTCTAGGATTTTCAACTAAATATTCACATAGCCGAAATTGTTACATTCATTAAATTCCAGCATACATAGGTATACAATCAAGTCCGTTATCACTTATTGGAAGTTGGATTTCCATACAATGGCAGGGCTACTGGGGTACCGCCCGTCACAGTACCTGGCCTAGATCAGCGTACCGAGGATCACGCCCAATCCCCTGCAACACAAAGTCGGAACCATCCCTTACTGGATAATTCCGAATAAAATCACCCCACGGTTGTGTACATCAACCGCACCACTAAGACGAAATAGAAAGGGACATCTAGACAGGGATGACCTTACTCTCAGTGGGCGCTACCCACGAAGCCTTGCTGCACCTCCCCTGTTTTAGCCATTCCCGGTTGATGAGGCTTGAGGCTACGATTACCTTTAATCAGAACACATCACTTAGAATGCTCATCGTCCACCTAACGATGTGCTGAAAGCATTCAATCCATACAAGTTCGTTCCGGGTTCGAATGAAACCGAAGGCATTATCTCGTTACACTCGTTTTGGAATCACCCTCAGAGTTAACGACGATAACCCTTGCACTCTGAATCTTCATCTTCACTTGAGATTCACGACCTACCGTTAATTTGGATCGATGTGGTATTCGGATATCCAAATCTGGAAACCCGATCCCGGTCTCATCGAAATCCAAAACGTATCTTTTAAGGCCAAGTTGTTTAAAAGTTAAAACAATTCAATTCAATACTAGAATTCACACAGCATTTAATACAGATAAATATCACACATTTATCACAGATATATCCAAAAATCATAGCATATCATCAAATAGATATCAACCAAATCAGACATTCTACTCAAACAATCATCCATAAGCAACCATTTATTAATCCATATTATAATCAATTTAATCAACTTAAATTAAATTAATTACTTAAGAATTAATTCCTAACCTTGCTTAATTAATCATTAATTAATTACAATCCATTTAATTAATTAATCATTCCTTTAAATATTAATCACTCTTGATTAATTATTCATTACATAAAGTAATTATCCTTAAATTAATTTCACAAATTAATTATCCTTAATCATTTATAGTAATTAACCTTTAATTACTCTCATTAATTACATTAATTAATGATCTTTAATTAATTTCTTTCATTAATTAATTTCTTTCATAAATCAACCTTAAATAATCATTAACAGTAATTAACTATTCTTAATTACTTCTTAATTTCTTTAATTTCTTTTATAAATCTTTTTGATTAATTACACCAATTACATCCAATAATTCATTTATCAATTACTTATACTAAGTAATTATTCTTAACAAATCTTATTAAGTAATTATACTTAATTAATTACCAAGTGACTATTTTTAATTAATTAACAAATTAATTAAATTAAATTAATCACATTCATTTCATAAATCATAACCGAGTAATTCATCCATAATTACCCTTTAAACAAATTAATTAATCCTTGATTAATTATTCTTTAACTATTAATTAATAAACCTTAATTATTAATCAATATCCTTTAATACAAAGTAATCAATCCCTAATTACTTTTATAATTAATTAATTAACCTTAATTAACTAATTAATTACCTCTTAATTATTAATTAATAAAACTTAATTATTAATTAACAACCTTAATTACCAATTTAATTAATCCATAATTACCTATTAATCAATCTTTAACGACAATTAATTAACCCTTAATAATAGTTAATTAATCTTTAATTAACTTTAATCATAGATTAATAATCTCTTAATTATTAATTAAGAAAACTTAATTATTACTTAATAAAACTTTATTAAGTACTTCTTAATTACCATTTTAATTAACCCTTAATCACTTAATTAATCCTTATTAAAAATTAAATAAATAAATTAATTAAACTTAAATTTCTTAATTAACTTAATTAATTTTCAACTCATTAAAAATCTTAATTAACCTTGAGATAAAACATTATCATTAAAACATTTGATCTTAGTAATTAAATTACTTAATTAAATCATTAATTAAGTTTTTAAATAAATAATCATTAATTACTTATCTCTAATTATTAATTAACAATCCTTAGTTGCAATTTAATAAATCTTGAAAACCTTAATTGTTAATTTACTTATCCTTAACCATTAACTAATTTAATTAATAAATCACTCTTTATTTATTCCTTTTATTATCAAACTTAAATTAAGTTTTAAGATAAAACATTCCCTTATTAATTACCTTATTACATTTCAAATTTAAGTTTGAAAATAACTTAAGGATTTAACTTAATACATTTAAGTTAATCAAATCATACAAATTAATTTATACAAACTTTCCATTTCAAAGAAAAGGATTTTTAAGAAAATGATTTAACTAGATTTTTAAAGTTTTAAAAACTTACTTTATTTAAATTTTAAAAACTGGTTTAAACATTTTACTTTGGGTTTAAGTCATATATACTTGAAACAAACCAAGTATTCCTTCTTTTATTTCTTCTTTTAAAACAGAGTTTAGTTTTAAATTTTTAAAACTGTTTGAACTTAACAGTTCACTCAAAAAAAATCTCGCGTACAACCCTATAAAACCCCGAGCCAAAGCCTTTCTTCCCCGAGTAATTTTTAAACTGTGTTTTAAATTTTAAACTGTTAAAACTTTAACAGTCACCATTCAAATACTCGCGTATCTCCCTATAATATTACTCGAGCCAAAGTCAAATTTTCGCGAGTCCTCCCCGAGTACGAACACGAGTAACTTCATCTTCCCCAACCCAAAAACCCACTGACACACGCTAACAATCGTGCACGTGCACCATCAATCTCCCACCTCTGACCAAATTTCTGATCACCATCGAGTCGCCAACTTTCCCCTCGACCACCACGACAACTCCGATCAACAAGCAAATTCGAAAATCGAATTTTAGCCATCTCGACAACTTCCTGGAACAACACTTCATCCAAGAACCACCTCGTCAGACCTCCTCTGACCACCAGAATTTCCCCGACTTCAACCAAAGCTTCATCTCTGACCCACGCCTCATTTCCCCCAGGTGCGGTAGCTTCCAGCTCGACCACGTCCACGAAAAAGCCTCGACTTCAACACTGTCCAAAACCATTCACTAAACCCTACTCTGACGAACTGCTGCCGCCATGACGAACTATCACTACTCCTACCATTTTTACCGCACTCGTCGATCACCAAACTTGTTTCGAAAGAAACGCCAGCCACTCAAGCGCCGCCGATCACCAGAAAGACCCCAAAACACCAAAACTGATCAACATCGATTATCTCACTCGATTCCAAACTAAAAAATTTAATTTAACTTTCTAAAATCATAATTTTAGATGGTGATTATGATTATATAAGTGAATCAAAGAGTTATGATACTTCAGATTTACCTGTTTATAAGTTTTCACTGTGTTTTTTTGATTTACAGAAATATACAAACTTATTCCACTAAAACTAAATTTTAGATCTTAGTTTATGTTTAAATATACATAATTTGTTTGTACATCATATCCTAAAGAAGATCAGGAAAGGAGATCTAATAATTTTATCAGATTTTAAATTCTGAACCACAAGAACAGAACAACAGTTTTTATATAAACATGCACACAATTTTCTATATACATATATACATACATTCAGCTTTAGAACATTCATGCACACATATATTCAAACATACAGCACAATTATACTTCAAACATTTACCACATGCATCAAATTTAAAACTGTTTTAAACTTAAGTTTACTCACCTATTTCAAAGATGAACAGAGCCTTGAAAACTGGAAGCTTTGAAAAATTGAAATGCTTGCTTTGATTTCTTTTAAAAATTTGAAAAGCTTTTGAAAACTTGCTTCTGCCTCAGATTATATTGCATGCACTTGGAATGGTTACAGGCTTGAAGAACAAATGGTTACAACTTTGGTAGTTTACAGAGATTGATGTTTTGATGGATGTTGTCTTTCAGGTTTGCATTAGAAATCTTACAGGCTTCAAGAAAATGGGTTTCAGGCATTTGAACTTTTGAGTTTTAAGCTTTTGAAGATGAATTCTGGTTTGTGGATAATTGATTTACAGATTTCTGTTTACAGGGCTTGATTTTGATCAGAGGAATGTTTTCAGGTTTGTATAATAAATGGTTTCAGGCATTTGAGAAGGGTTACAGGGAAACAGTTCATATTGGTTTAAACTTGGTTTCAGGTTGTAGATTCTTTTGATTTTTGGTTTGAGAGGTGATTTCAGTTTTGGTTTGAAGATGATTACGATTTGTAGATTTTCTGATTTTGGTTGTCTTTGTTTAGAAATGAGATTAGAAAAGAAAAAGAAAATGGAGAGGTATGCTTATATAACTTAATTTATGGTTTATTAAAAATCAAAGAAAATGATAATAAAAATGACACTTGTCATATACATTAGTTAATTATCTTACACATGTATTTAAGATGCATATAAAATTAACACTTGTAATTATTTATTTTTATTTTATTTTTAAATGATTTTAAAGCTTTTATATTTATTTCCTAAATAGATAAATACATATCTTATTAAATAAATGCTTTCCTATATTATAAATAAATGAAACCTTTAAAAGAAAATAAAATAAAAACTCATTTTTATTCTAATAAAATCATATAATATATATTTAATTCATTTTTAAGTGTAAATATAAAACTTTTATATATATTTACTATTAAATAAACACTTCCTAAATTTATATAAATAAATTTCTTTTAAAGAAAATATTGTAAAACAAATCTTATTTTAAATAAAAGCCTTATTCATATATTTTATACCCAAATATATTAAAATAATTATCTTTTAAAGATTTAAATTTAAATCCAGATTCAAATTCAAATTTTACTTTTGAAATCCAATTTAAAAATCAACTCAACCTTTATATTTTTAAATAAACACATTATTAAGTTTGAAATTGATTATTTCATTTAAAAACAACTCAAGACACAATATATATATATATATATATTTAAACAATACTTATTAAATTTGAAAATGATAAGTCTATTTAAATCAAATTTATAACACAATTTAAATAATTATTCTTATTAAAATCAATCTATAACCATAATTAAAACATCATATTTATTTTTATTTGGTTATTTATATTTAAAATAACAATTTTATCAATTTTCAATAATTTAAATTAAGAGATTATCACATTTTAAACTTCTTGAAATTCCGGGATATCACAATTACATTAGTTAGCACTTACATGCTACAATACATTATTAACTTACAATTTATTATTACAATAAAGAGCATTCATTATATTTATTACCCAAATTATATCATTACATTAATTAGCACTTACATGCTACAATACATTATTAACTTACAATTCTAGATTAGAATAAAATACCCTTATTAAGTCAAATTGGATTATTAAATTTCAGTTAACCTTCATATTGTAAATTAGATTCCAAAAATTATATTTCCAACCATTTTTTTCTTATAAAGAATTCAACTCATGTAAATAAATGTATAAAATTTTATAGCAATCATTACATTAAAATTTTATTTGAAATCCATATATTAAAATCCAAAATACTTAATAATAACTTTTTTTAGAAAAATATTTTAAAACCAACCACGGAGTCTGTATAAAATTTTCTAACATAGGGTCAAGTAAATACGGTTTATATCATTTCAATCTGAACTTATTAAATTTCCGGGTTTATATCATTTCAAACCCGCGATCCCAAGTCAAACAAAAATTGCTCAGGCCTATCATTTCATCCCATAACAATTTTTCCTTAATCTAAAGATCGTTCGGGTATGTGTCATTTCAACCCATAGTGAAGGAACTTGTAGTGTGAGAACAAAATATGAAGTAAACAGAACAATATACAACATATCATTGCATATGATCATAACAGGTATAATATCATATGAAATAACATAATATAAACATAAATAAAATTACAAACTTGCATATACATATCCAAACAATTCAAATGGCATCAATTCACAAAAATATAAGTATGTAGTCAAGCGTGATTACTCACCTTCTTTAGCTAGAGAAAATGATTCCAAACAAACTGAACAACTATGAATAAGCACGACAATCACGAACAAGTTTGAGTGGGAGGAGAATCCAAATCCAAAGCTTAGAAAAATAAATAAAATACACATGTAAACAAATAAATTCACATAGAAAAAATAAAAGTAGAAAATTATGTTTTGTAAAATACATGAGAGGCCTAGTCTAAGGGGCACATAGGCTCGGCTACATGAAGCTATGGTAAGGCTAGGGTTAGGGTTTGGGAAGGTCACGGCTAGGGTTAGGAAATTGGAGAGGTGGATGGTGGTGATGGCCGAATTAATTGAATGAGAAATCGGGAAAGGTGATTCGGTCTAGGGTTTGGGAAGTGGTGGACATGGTCTAGGAAAAACAAGGGTTTGGATGGTGGAAAAGTGATGGTTATGGAGAGGAGGAGGTCGGTTTTGGTTGGAGAAAAGAGGAGGTGGAGGTGGTGACAAGCATGGCCGAAATTTAGGAGGAGGAAGGAGGAAAAATTTAGAGAAAATATAGAGAAAAATTTAAGAAAGGGGAAGAAGAACTTAATGTAATTTGTTTCTGAGTAGGATATGAGAAATGAGAAGGCAGTAAATAATTTTGTACGTACTTTGTTTCTCAACTGATGCCTTTTCAAATGAACAGACACTACAAGTGGCTTTTAGAATACCCTAGCCCATTAGTCTAAGCCTAGTAATAAAAGAGAAAATAAACATGAAAGCAATTGCATGTAATACGATGAAAACTGCAAATTTGGAGAAGTAAAAGTCAGAATTTTAGGAAACGAAAAGTAGGAAAAAGGTTAGAATTAAATCCAACTTCATAAAAAAAATTTAAAATTTTCAACAGGAAGTCAAACTTTGACCAAAGCTGACCAAAATTTAAATTTTCAGAAAAATCGTTATTTTATTAAATTTGGAAAAATAATTTGCATCAAATCCCAAAATTATACATTAAAATTCCAAATTTATCAATTTTAAAATAATTTAAATAAAAGTTTTCAACAAAAATTCCATTTAAAATATTACAGAATTTACGAGTTGTTACAAACAAAGTATATGATATATATATATATATATATATATATTGTTTCTAAAATCAATTTAAAAACATATAAAATAAAATATCCATATATATATTTGAAAACAAACTCATATATACTTATATATATATATAAACTAATATATAAGCATATATACAAACTTACATACATATTATATTTTAAAATCAATATTGTAAAATCAATATAAACTTACTTTACTGTAATACACACACACACACACACACACTCAAACAGATCATATATATAACTTGTATAACTTATATATACAACAAACAGATTTTATACAACTTATATAACTTATACATTATAAACAACTTTATATATCTATATATTTACAATTTAAAATCAATAGTTAATAAACAAATATATCATCTTCTAAAAAATTTCATATAATATATGCAGACAATATATATGTGTGAAAACAAATATAAATGCGGCTATTCAAACAAATATATGTAGCCAATATAAACAACATATGCAAACAATAAGTTTGAAAACAAATGTATATACATGCTGCAACACAAAAATGCAGACTACCTACAATTGCAGACTGTCCACAAATATATTCATGCTTCAAAAATTTATCTGCAGACCAATATATAAACTCATATACTTAGATATTTATATACCTATATAAACTAACATATTATACATAACTTATACAAATTTATATACTTATAAATGAGAAGATTATTAGAACTTGTATAAACTTATTTGTAAACAGATAGACCATCGCAATCAGGTGTAGGATAGGCGTGGTGGTAATGGGAGGAGTAGTGGGCGAAAAGAAGATGATGGTGGTTGCGTGAGAGGGCTAGGCGCTGTTGGAGGGACAAGGTGGAGGCAGTGTGGAGGGTTATGTACGGATGATGCTGTTAATGCAACAGTGAGTTTGGTGATTACGTGCCCTGATGCAGGCTAGGGGTTGTGATGGGATTCTGACATGATGGAGGGTGTGGAAGTTGTCATTGGAGGGATGCTAACATGATCAGCGGGGTGCTCGGTAGTAGATGCTGGAATGGGTTTGAGAAAAAAGAGTGATGGCTTCGGCTGCTTGCAGAAGGAAGGGGAGGTTGCACGTGGGTTAGGCGCTCGGGTGGATTGGTAATGGAGATGGGCGGAGGAGTGGTTGCTTCGTGGGCGGTGAAGCGAGTTCAGGCGTGGCGAGGATGGACTGTTCGTATTGATGGCGTGGTGGTGAGATGCGACTACCCTGTCAAGAGAGTTTGGAAGTGGGAAACGAGCATGCACATGGTTTTTGAAGATGAGCAGGTACTATATATATAATGTTATATATATATATATAGATTTCTAAAGATTGGATCAGCATAGAAAGAAGAAAGGAAGGGGAAGAAAGGTGGATCTTGTTTGGAAATGATACGGTGGCAGAAAGAAGACAAGTATATGATGGTTTAGTAAATAAAATTTTATACGAATGCCTTTATATGCGTTATATATATGTATTATTCAATGAAACTAGAGAGAAGTGCAAACGAACATAAGCCATCAGGACATAAATTTTTGAAATATGGAATATTGAAAGTCAAGGGATATAAAAAGGCAGTGACCATTTGTTTTTCAACAGGTGGACAAATGGAAGGTCACAGAAAACCCTAGAGATTCAAAATGGATACTGAGACGACGAACTGTTTCATGGATTTCGCCACGTACCGGACGCCGAAATGCACAAATGAATATACTGTTGAGATAAGCACGACGAGATGAACAGAACGGTACACAGATATGGGCGATACGATCATCTTATCAGAAGTCAATATTTTGCTGCCAAAATGCTACTAAAACGCCAGAATTAAGAAAAACGGGGATAGAGCAGTCCAAATTTGGTGAAACAAAATATGACGTCTCACTCAGAAAATAGTTTACATTTTTATTATATAAAAATATTTAAATTTTGAAAATATTTTATTTTCATCCGATTAACTGATTTTAAATTGAAATTGAAAATTAAACAATAGAACTAACTTACATATTTTCCAATGAAATCCTTAATTTTACTATATTTATATAGACGCATCTCAAATATCATATTTTGATCACAAAGTTTAATTGTTTAATTTCAAGAAAAATTCAGTTAATTACGTTATAAAATCGTTAAAATTCTCAGGTTGTCACATATAACTTTTATAAATGCATTAAAATAATTACAAAAACCTTCCAAACATCAAAGAAATAAAAATTAATATTTCTCAAATACCAATTAGTTTAATCAATTTGCAACATTTTATAAATTAATTAAATCGCGTGGTCTTTTAGAGAATTCATCATTTCGGTTGTGCGACTCATAGTTGTAAATTCAGTCAACGATTAATATTGAACTATTCAAATATTAACATTCACACGTCACTTAGCAGGTGGTGTGACATATTGGCCGAGTTTATCGCTCACACATCTTTTGGTAAAATCCAATTTTGCTTATTATAAGCAGTACCTAATAGTGATAATTATTTACACCAATTCTCTTCGTCAAAATTATATCACTTTAGATTTATGGAATTTGGTAATGGTCAAAATTCCAATATCATCCACATTCAACTTTATAGTCCAAACACAAAGTCTTTGTGTAACGGCCCGGAAATTCCGAACCCGAAAATCCCAGATAGTTAGGAAAAGAAAAGGAAAGAGATAGAAGAAGAAGAAGAAAACAGAACACAGAATCCCAAATTCTCACATTCGCAGCGGATCAAAATATAATATCACATAAATAACAGTTTTACAAAAAGAACTGTATCAATACACTTATACATTTATATATCAGAGTTACACTCTTACACAATACAGGACAATTCGAAAACATGTCTCAGATAATCAACAATAATAGATATCACTCCATACGTTCCTGCCACCCAGCTTGTGTAATATCCCGGAAATTTTGACAATATCAATTTAATAATCTGTTGAATAATTAAATTGATATGGATATCTTTGATAATAAAATTTGAGTTTAATTTAATAATCTGATGAAATAAGTATTTAATTGGTAAATTTTATCTTTAAAAAGTTAATAAGATATTTTCTATTTGAATATATATATTTATTTGTATATATTGTAAATAGAAAAGCTTTGGTAAATTAGAAATTTATATTTAATTTAATCTGGACTTTTCAAAGATATTTAAATAAGTAATTTTATAGTTTTCAAATACTTTAAGTAAATATTTTATTAGTTTAAGATATATTTTAACTTAAATTTAAATAAATAAGATTTACAGAATGGTTTTTTTATTTCTTTTTAAATATTTCTTGATAATATAATCTCTTGTTTAAATTATAAAATATGTTATTTTCAAATAAAAAGTATAATGTATTATTTTTATAAATATGAATGGATTTTTAAAGACTAGAATTGTTATTTTTAAATTGAATCTTAGGATTTAATTTAATTTGAATTTGAATTTGAATTTAAAGTTTTGAAATTCAAAAGAATAAATATTTAAATTGATTTGTATTTAGAATATTTGTATAACTTTTATTTATAAATATAATTAGTTTGTTTCTTTAAAAAGTGATTTATATATATAGATAAGTATTTAATAAATAAGAAAAAGGCATTTTATTTACTTTTAAAATAAATAAAAATATGAATAATTAATTAAGAGACATATGTCATTTTTCTAAGGCTCCATTTTAACATGTGTAATGTAAGTAATCAATGTAATGACAAGTGTTCTTTTATTTTTTTTATTTTTCTTTTAATTTCTAAATAAATCAATTACACTTATAAAAACATGCTTTCTTCATTTCCCATTCTTTTCTAATCTGCATTTTTTCAAAAGCCAAGATAAAAACAAATCAGTAATCTTTCCTCTAAACATTTGAAACAAATCAATCCCTATAATCTCATTTCCATTGCAAATATAAAATCCTCAGCCTTAATTCATTTATACACTTCAAAAGAAAATCAGTGAGCATCTTCCTCAAACCAAATCAAAGTCTGTAATCATTCCTCAAAATCAAAAACCTGTAAATCTTCTTCAACCAGAAATTTAATACCCTGTCTCATTTTCAATACCAAAACAAAGCCCTGTAACATTTTCTTTTCAAATCTGGAATCAGTTCGAGAAGCCTGTCTGCATTCATTTTCTCAACCTAGAAGCAAGCATGCATGTATTTTTAAATCAGTAAAGCTTCAACAACTCAAGTTTTTAAATCAAAGAGGCATTCCAGTTTTAAAGTTCAAACCAGTTTCAAGCTTTTCAAAAATTCAAAGTTAAACTGCCTCTGTTCATTTCAAATCAGGTGAGTAACATTACTATTTCTAAAAGTTTAGGTTATGAATAAGATTGCATGTTAAATTCTTGTGATAAATATGTATTGTTTGTATGTGCAAGTTAAAATTTGTTGTGAGAACAATGGATGAATTATATGCATGTATGATATTGTTCCCTGTTCTGTTTTGTTGCCCAGACTCCAGGATTCCTTTTAAATCTCTTACTAATTGATCTAGTTCTTGTTAGGACTAAACTTATAAACAAAAGTTGTGATTATCATAGAAGATTGTTTAAAAAATTTTAGTTAAGTCAAACTTTAAACCAAGTATCTCTGTAAAACAAAAACAACAAGTGCATGTATATATAAGTGAAAACCCAAACATTGAAATTCGTAAATCCAGGATTATAAATGGAATGTATAAGCTATAACATGATTTTTAGTATTAAAATCACAATTTTTAGTTTAGAATTGAAGGTGCAGTTCTGGTTTAAGTTAAAAATGAATTTTTGATAACTCTGTTGATCTCAGTGAATTTGGGATGTTGATTTCTTCAAGAATGGTAGTGGGATGATCAGGGATGGTAGGAAAATTATTGGAAAATGGATTAATGCATTGATGCAGTGGTGATTTAGGATTAAAGATTTTAACCCTAGTTTCTTTAGTTGATTAGAAATTGATCACCGCGAACCCTATGAATGATCGAGTTCTTC
This sequence comes from Allium fistulosum, assembly GCA_030737815.1. Classification (NCBI taxonomy): domain Eukaryota; kingdom Viridiplantae; phylum Streptophyta; class Magnoliopsida; order Asparagales; family Amaryllidaceae; genus Allium; species Allium fistulosum. The sequence goes on along the minus strand of CM060905.1, from coordinate 941,627,028 downwards.
CAGACTCAAGTAGGTGATTGATGGGGTATGGAAGAGTTCTTGGCCGGAGGTGAAGCCACTCTGGTGATCAGAGGCGAGAGATTTTGGTGATTTCCAGTTCGACATTTTTTTCCAGATTTGAGCTCATAAGCTCGATTGTGATTTTGGGTTTCTGCAGTTTATTTGATGGTCAGAACTGAGATGAGGGATGATCGCCGACTTGCGCGTGTTGTCGCGAGTGGTCGGAGTTGACGGCGGAGTTGGTGCAGGTGCACGGAGTACTTGGTGTGTCAGCTGTGTTTTGGGGGAGAAGGGGTACTCGTGTTTGGTTCGGGTTAATTCTTGTTTTGCTCGAGGTATTTGGATGTTGGACTCGAAGTATTTTAGTGTGGGCTCGAGTAAATAGTTGTTGCCAGGTTTTTTTTAAAACCTGTCTGTTTAAATTTTAAACTGGATTTAGAAATGTGAAGCAAGATTTAAACCAGTTTTAAATCAAGTTTTAAACCTGGATTCAAATTTAATTTGTATCCTAGTTTTGAAATAAATAAGTTTTTATAAAATTTAAATTGTTTAAAACAACTTTAAATGTTTAAAGTATAATTTAAAATGTTTAAAGTATAATTTAAAATGTTTTGAATTTAAATGAATTTGGTTTACAAACTCTTAAGAAATTTCTTTATAAATGGTAAATGTTTCTTTAACATTTGATTTAAAAGGTTTTAAAATTGGTTTAATTTTGTTAAAGTTTAAATTTGTAGTTAGGATTATAGATTAGAGTATTAATTAATGGTTAGGAATAAATTAATAAGTAATTAAATATTAATTAAGTTATGGTTAACACTTAATTAATTTAGTAATTAGAGATTAATAAAATGGTTATTAAGATTTATTAATTTAGAATTAATAATAATTAATATAAGTTAATTACTTAAGGAAAGTAATTAAATAATAGTTAATGAGGTCATTAACTATGGATTATTAAATAATTAATTAATAGGATTAATTTAATAGTTAATTAGATTAATTAATTTAAAGATAATCAATTATAGAATTTGTTTAAATGTAATTACTTATTGGAAGTAATTAAGAATTAATTACTTATTGTAATTAATTGAAGTTAATTTGATTTAGTTAAATTAATTAATTAAGTTTAATTAATTTAGAATAATCAAGAGATGATTTGATAATAATTACTTAATGTAATTATTAAAGTAAGATTTATTTAGGGAGTAAATAATAGATAATTACTGGAAGTAATTAGTTGAATAAAGGATTTTATTAATAGAAGTAATTTGAGTTAATTACTTTGAATAATTAATCAAGGGATTAATTAAGAAATTAATTAAGGAGTAATTAATTTAGTTAATGAAAGTAATTAAGGGTAATTAATTACTGATTAAAGATTAATTGAGGGTGATTAATAAATGTTGTTTAATTAAAGGTTAATTACTTAATTTAATTAAGTAATTAATAATTAAGTTGTAATTAAGGATCATTAATTAATATAATTAATGATGTAATTAAGATTGGTTAATTAAGTAATAATTAATAAATGAAGTAATTAATCAATGTAATTAATTAAGGATTAATGTAATTAATTATAGTTGATTAAGTTAATTAATTTTAGTTAATTAATTAATGATATAATTAAAGGTTAATTACTATAAGTGGTTAATGATAATTAATTTGAATAATTAATTAAAGATAAATTACTTGGATGTAATTAAAAGATAATTAATCAAGATGATTAATTGAAATGAATTATTAGAGAATAATTAATTAATTGATTGTAATTAATTAATGGTTAAGTAAGAAGGATTTATAAAATGAAGTAATTAATTTAATTCACTTTAAATTAATTAGAGATGATATAAATCATTACTTATGGATGGATGATAATACTGAATGCTTTGCATTGATTGATATCTCTGATGAGATATATGCTGTATGATATGGATGTTTGGTTGAATTGAAATGATAATGTAGATTATCTATTGTGAATTATCTATCTTTGTGTATATAGATAAGAATTGAATTGTTTTACCTTTAAAACAACTTGGCCTTAAAAGATACGCTTTGGATTTCGATGAGACCGGGATCGGGTTTCCGTATACCGGATTTCCAGGTCTGGAGACCCGAATACCACATCGATCCAAATTAACGATAGGTCGTGAATAAAGTGAAGATGAAGATTCAGAGTGCAAGGGTTATTGTCGTTAACTCTGAGGGTGATTCCAAAACGAGTGTAACGAGATAATGCCTTCGGTTTCGTTCGAACCCGGAACGAACTTGTATGGATTGAATGCTTTCAGCACATCGTCAGGTGGACGATGAGCATTCTAAGATAGATGTGTTCTTTTTAAAGGTAATCGTGACCTCAAGCCTCACAAACCGGGAATGGCTAAAACATGGGAGGTGCAGCAAGGTTAGTGGGTAGCACCCAAGTAGGACAAGGTTACCTCTGTCTAGATGTCCCTTTCTATTTTCGACTTAGTGGTGCGGTTGCTGATCCCAACCGTGAGGTATCTTGTGCGGGAATTATCCAGTAAGGGATGTTCCGACCTTGTGTTGCAGGGGATTGGGAGTGATCCTCGGTACGGTGATCTAGGCCACGTACTGTGACGGGCGGTACCCCGGTAGCCCTGCCATTGTATGGAATCCAAACTCCAATAAGTGTCGTACGTATTAGTTGTGCCCAACTATGTTGGAATGTGAGATGTAAGCATTTCAGCTATTTCTGTATTTTACTTGAAAACCCTAGACCTTATTATAATACAATCGAATTTCCTATCAAATGTTTTGGTTAGCGTAAGGTAAAAACTTACCCATGTTTATTTGTGGGAAGTCTTACGTGATACCTTTTCTTTCAAAAGGTTTTGAAGTTAAACAAGTTTAACCTGTTACTCACACCAGACCCATGTCTGACCCAAGTTGTTTATTTCTGTTTTATAAACTCTTGGGTACTCAAATTTGTACGAGTAGCCAAGGGATTCAGGTTAGCTTTGACGAGTAATCTGGAGGAGCAATGGAGCAGGAGGCTTCAGCGTTGTAGATATAGATAGTAGTTTCCGCTGTGTTGATCTTGTTTAGATCTTTGTTTTGTATTGAGATGTAATAACTAGACAGATGTTTATAATTGTCTAGTATATGAGATGTAATCTGTGTAACTCTGATAAGTGTTGTATATGATACTATGTAATAGTTATGTGATATAATATATTTTGTTCGTTTCCGCTGTGAGTATTTGTGTTTGTTTCTTTTCTCTTCTTCTCTTTTCTACTTCTCACCCCTTTCTTTCTTATTAGCGATACGACTTTTTATGGAGAAAAAGTCGTGGTCGTTACAGCTTGCCTCTTGAGTTCCAGAACGTCCTTACCTGAAAATCTGTAATACTCGGTCTGACCCGAGCATTACCACAAAGTAACACCCGGGTCAGGCTGGAAACCAGTGTGAGTAAACTCATCTAACATGAAATTTCAATTCATAGAACTTATTTAAACCCGGGGTAACTCGTACTTTACCATAAGTAAACAACTTATATAGTCAACACTTATTTTCACAAAACAATATCTAATTATCCAACTTAGTTAAATGGTACATATTATCCAAACCGGCCTATTGATTTCACATATCAAACTATAACGAATTATAGAAGATTTCAAATCGAAGTGGTTTCGGATATTAACTAATACCCGACTCCTGTCTCTTCGAATCCAATGTCATCTTAACCCAAGTTATTCAAATGAAATACAATTCAAACTTTAAATACAGGGTGTCACCTTTACACAGTAATTCATGATAGATACCCACATTATCACAGTTTAAACCAAACATATCATATCATATAACATCACATATCAGAGATATCATCTATCTAAGGCATACAATATTATTCAATCATTCATAAGCAAGATAAATTAGTCACACCATTTCTAATTAATTTAAATAAATTAAATTAATTACTTAATCACCCTTTAAATCCTGCTTACATAATCATTAATTAATTTCCTTTAATTACTTACATTAAGAAATTATCTTTTAAGTAATTAATCTCTAATTACTTTTTTTTTATCCTTGATTACAAATTAATTAATCTCTAATTAATTAACTCTTAATTAATTAAATTAATTCACTTCCCTTTAAAATCATTAATTAATTAATTACTCTTAAATTGCTTTATCTAATTAATTCTTAATCATCCCAGATCTTAATCATCCTTTAATCATCCATCTTAATTATCCCTAATTAATTAATTAACCTTTAATTTCACATAAATAAATTAACCTTAAGTTAATTACATAAAGTGATTATCCTTTAATTAATTACACAAATTAATAAATTCTTTAATTACTTCTCTCGAGTAATTAACCCGTAATTACTTCATTAATTATCTCTTAATTATTAATTAATAAACCTAATTCTCAATTATTAATTTAAGAACTTAATTACAGATTACTTAATCCTCAATTACCAGTTGATAAACTATTTAATTAATCCTTAATTAACTGTTAACCCATCCTTAATTAACAGATAATCAATCCTAAATTATCATTTGATTAATCCTTAATTACAATTGATTTATCAATTTATTTACCATTTAACAACTTCTTAATTAAATTTATTAAAAATAATCATTTAGCTTGATAATTTAAAGTTATCAAACACAACTTTAAATAACTTAAATATTTATCAGTTTATAATTTAAACTGATTTGAATTTGAATCTAAAACTTGTCTTTATATAAATTCTTAAAATTACTTTCAAAACTCGATTTTTAAAATCATTTTAAAATCTTCTTAAAACTGTTTAAGAGTTGCCACTTTGGGTCACACCCGTTGTTTACTCGAGTCAATCCCGAGTTCCCTTCTTCCATTTTCTTTTACTTAGATTAAAATTTTAAAACAGAATTGATAAAACACTCGCACGCACACGAGAGCAAACCCGAGCCCACCATCACTTTTTCCGAGCTTCGACCCGAGGCAAACTACTTCGTTCCCAAAACTAAAACCACCAGATACACGTGAAACTTTGTGCACGTGTACACGAGTTCGCCCACGTTCTGATCAACTTCGATGTCACCTACCAGTCTCCTACGACCCAAACTATCGCCCCGACCACCCAGTTCAACGTAAAACCCCACAAATCAAAATCGAGACTTCGAGCACAGCAGGTACCCAATTTTTGGTCGCAAAAATCCATCACGTACCGCCACCTCAGGCCATCAGAGACCTCGCAATCACGGCCTGACCTTCGCTAATCAACCACGCATTGAATCCCTCTTCTCCGATCACCTCCGGTCCCTCGATGCTGACGAACCATCCACGAATTCAACAGCAAACCAGACTGGACCTTAAACCCTACAATCGAGTCAATTAACTTCCACGATCATCAAAAAAATCAGTGACTATTTTTCTGGTAAACTCCACCACCTGAACTTCCCCTGACATCAATTTCGAAGCTCGATTTCCGGTTGATCATCGAGAATTGGCGAAAAACGTGATTACATTCAACTCACGACACCCCATCATCTACGCCACTAAAAATTGAAGCAAGACCACCAAAAATCATAATTCACCAAGACGAATCAAATTATATAAGTGAACCCTGGAATTAAAATAGTTGATTTTCCTGATATGTTTTATTTTCACTGTAAATTCTTTCTTCCCAGAAAACACTTACTAATTACACTTATAATTATTTTTAAAAATAAGAGTTAGTTAATACAAACATATTTCCTGTATACATCTTAACTTAAAAGAGAATGAGGGAAAAGATTTTGATTTTTGATCTTGTTTAAAACCTGTTAAACTTAGAACAGAGGCATACATACTAGTACACAGACATGCACATCATACATATATACATGCAAGCATACTTTCTATCACAACTTATAGGTCATCACATGCAAACCAAGATATAACAAATTCCATATTCTAAAGGGTAGTTTACTCACCTTTATATAGTTAGAACAGAAAATAGGACTTTGCTTTTTGAACTGGAACTTGAATGTTGATCATTGAACTGCTGTTTGATTTAGATTTGTAACTTGATTTGTGATGCAACTTGAATTGGAAACTGATCCGAGATTTTAATTAAAGCCTGATCCTTGTATTGCATTTCCCAGGTTAAAAACTGAAGCTTTGAACTGCTTTTGATTTATTGTTTGAACAGGGAAGGTTTGAACCAGTTTTATTTTGAAAACATGAATGCTTGGTGGTCTGAACTTAGTTGAGTTGCTCTTGCTTTCAACCTGAGATGATTCCCGAATCACTGCTTGCTAATGTTTGAGATGCATTAGAATTGTTTCTAGATTTGAGATTTCCAACTTTAAAATTACTTTGAATATGTTTTTGCTTTGATTTATTTTTTGGTTTGTATTTATTTTTCTCAGGGTTTTGATTCTTAGTTTGAGAATGAAGATGGGAAAAAAATGAAAAGGAAAGATATATGTTTTTATAAGTTTAATTAGGATTTATTAAAAATAAAAGAAAATATATAAAGATAAAAATAGTGACACTTGTTCAATTCTTGTTTCAAGATAATTACACTTGTTAAGTTGAATATGTTAAATATTAACACTTGTAAATTCCTTTGCATGAGAAAATGTTTATACATTATTTATTTATATTGTACTCCTTATCTTATAAACACATTTATGTATATTCTTTTAATTGTATTTTCTATTTATATAATCACATCCCTTTGTTATATTTATACAACTTTAAAAGAAAAAGTTTTAATACTAATTTATTAATAAAAATCATACACATATGTTAATATTTTGAATCCAAATATTTATATGATATTTTATATCAAAATTTTAAATTCAAATATAAGTTCAAATTCAAATTAAAATTCAAATTTAATTAAAAATCAACTCAAACATATATATTTAAACAAACACAAATTTAATTTGTAAATAATAATTTTATTAAAAATTCATTTATATATAAAAACAACACATTATTATTATTGTTTTGAAAACACAGTTTCACCAATTTTAAATAATTTATAAAGGAGATTATTACATTTATTCGTTCAATTTATCAATTAGTATTTTCAAGAGTTAAATCAAATAACTTATCCAATTATCTGATGCTCGAAAATCCGGGTTACATTCCTCCCCCCTTAAAATCTTTTCGTCCTCGAAAAGGAACGAAGCCAGAATTTATTTAAAATTCTTAATATCAGTTAAATTTTCTCTTTGAACCATTTTTAAAACGCCTTAAAAATCTTTATAATATTACTAAATTAGTTTTTATAAAAATACTTTTATAACTCGATGTCTTAACAAGTCAATCCTTGTTCTTACAGAAATTCGGTCATACGTTGATCAGGCGTAGAACTGAAAATCTATAAGATCTTAGCAGACCCGTTTTCAACACCCAGTGAAAATACTTGGAAAATAATTTATTGAAAATATAGAAAACATTTTTGGAAATAGAGGAAACATCTTTGGTGAGAATGCTCTGGAAATCATCACTCCCATCCATGGTCACAGTTACATCACGGGTTACGTTGCCATCGCAGCAAAAGTCCATGTAACTGATAACAGCATGGAACCCACAACAGATCGCAGTTACATTCCAGGGTTACGTTGCCATCGTAGCAAAAGTCCATATAACTGTTGGCTCTCAGCGGCACACACGATTTTGCTGTCAAAATGAAACTCCTCCACATAGGTCGCAGTCTACCGATATAAAATCAAACGTAGACTGTTGGCTCTGAGTGGCTCAAACGACTTTCGCTATGTTACCATAGTGTCACAGTCTACCGATATAAAATCAAACGTAGACAGTTGGCTCTCAGCGGCACACATGACTTCCGCTATGGTCTGTAGTAGATCGTAGTGACATTGAGTTAAATTGTTGTCACAGCATAACTCAAATGCCTCTGTGGGCACCAGCCCCTCGACTTTCGCTACACAAATAATCCTCAAGAACTAGTTTTTTCTGGACTCCTCAGAGGATCAACTTTAGAATCCCCCCTTGGGGTTCAAGGCAGTACCACCCAGTGGCACTCCTGAGAAGTTCATTTCAAGAGAGCGCCTTTTTCCCCAGAGCTATACTCAAAACATTTTATACTATATACTTATAGTATCTTCAAATCATACCCTTTATGATTTATCAAAATCTCCTTTACACAAAATCGATTACCAAAATCAATAATTCTCAAACTAGGCTTTCCAAAATCCAAAATTGATTTTCCCAAAAATCAAAAGCCCTTTCCAAAATCCATAGGTTCCCAAAACCTTTTCCAAAATCATTCTTATAAGATCCTTTATATATATATAGATATAGATATAACTTTGAAAATCTTTGGATCATTTCAAACTTTGTATAAAACCTCTTTTATACTTCAAATATTTCAAAAACCCTTTTCTTTTAGCAATAGGTTCAACAAGGAAAGATTTACCTTATATAACAAGGATATATAACTTTATTTTATTCTAAATCAAATATTCACATTTGATAAATCTTTTATAAAGTTATTAACCATATTTCTTTTCAAAAACCATTTTACATTTCTTATCCACAAATCTTCAATATCAATTTCATTCAAATCCGTACAATGTACACATATCATCCGTACACAATATCAATCTGATCGCTCAATCGATCACACAATTTCACTTCCGAACTAGTATCGTCCACCCGACTTCCTAGTGCGGACTCAGATCTGGTTTCTTGATCAGAAACCATCATTCTCCTTGCATAGTCACAACTATGATAGAGAATATCCAGAACCAATCAAAATCCATATCCAGGTTCGCCGTCGAAAATCGAGTGAAAATCCCAACTCGGATCGATAATACTATCTCGAAATTCTGTGTTCGAATCTGGATCAAATCACTATGCGAATAGAATAATATACGTACATCCTACGTATTTATCTTTATTGGTTATTAGCCAAATCAATTCTCTTTTCTATTCACATTTCCTTTAATTCCATTCACTTATTCTCAATTGCTTCATTACCAATTGAGTTATTACTTCAATTATAAACAGTTTGAACTCTGACCTATTTAAATTTTAAAAATAGCTTGAAAAAGTTTAAAATATATAAGTAGTTGAAAAATAGTTATTAGTTTGTAAAATAGCTGTAAAATAGTTAAGTAGGTATAAAATAGTTAGATAATTGCAAAATAGTTTTTAAAATAGTGATTAGATATAAGTAACTGAAATATAGTAATTAGTTTATAAGACAGTTTCAAAATAGTTAAATAGTTCCAAAATAATGGTAAAATAAGTATAAGATAGTTTGGGTTTAAGAAGAAAGATTGTATAGTAAATAGTTTGGAAAAATATATTTGTATTAAAACAATTTATTTTGAAAATAATCCAGAGCCAAACTGTTAAATTTCCCAATCTCCAGTTCCAATTAATTTCCCATCAATTCAATTTAAATTCCACTTTCATTTAAATTGACTCAATGCTTCAATTTCCATTGAAATTGATTTAATCCCAATTCAAGTTGAATTAACCTTAATTCTTTTTCAATTTAAATCAAATTCCATTTGATTTTTAAACTTATTTAACTTTAATCACAATTCCAAATTATTTCAAATCAATTTCAATTTGAACAAATTTTATTCAAATCTCAACTTAAAACCATCTTGAATTATATAAATTCGAGTTAAATATTTTAAAATGTTGATTTAATCCTTTAAATCAAATCATCCTTTACTTTTTAAATTAAATCAACTTTTATTTTTAATTTAACAACTTAAATTTTTAAACCATTTAATTCTGAATCCAAATTCCACAATTCTATTTTAAAATTATCTTTACTTAACTTATTACGAAGTTCAAATAAGAATTCAAAAACAATTTAATCTTCAGATTCTAATTTATTATACATTTTCAATTTCCAGATCTCAAACCCATTTTGAGATCACTCATAACTCCCATTTAAATTAACCATTTAACTACCCAAGTTAAATTTTAAATTTCATCTTGAAATTTCCAATTCAAGTTGTTCATTCTAAACTCATTTAACTTCCCTTAAGTTAAATTCAATTTAATTTAGTCAACTTGACCAAATTTGAATTCCCATTCAAATTTTTAAATCTTATAATAATAATCTTCTCGCTTAAATTCAAAAACTTATCACTTTGGGTTTTCAAATCACATCCCAATTTAAAACTCAACACTAAGAGTTATTTCAAATCATCTTTAATATTATGTATATATATACATTTTCTTTACACACCAAGTTATACCTTAAATTTTTAAACCATTCTTGGTTTTAATTTCAAACAGATTTCTTTAAAACAATTTCAAGTTTTCTGGATTTAGATTTAAAATTTCACAATTTAAAACCCACTATAATTTACAAGTCTTACTTGCCTAAATGTTTTATTTCCTTAAAACATTTCATTATTAAACACAATAACCATTTATGATAATAACCAAGATTATCATATCTGGAAACCAATTCATTTTTATCTTTATTCTAATAATACTTCTACATATTCAAGATTTTAATTCCAGTTTGGATTCATTTCAACTTCTCTTATTCAATTTAAATCTGGTTGTATTACTATTACCACTTATATTTAATTCAATAATTTAACAACCAATTACCTTAATATTTGTTAGAAAGAAATATCATTTAAAATCCTTATATAAGAAAATAACAATTACGCTCTCATATATATATATACACTCAACTCGTTCTGGGGTACCATTGACCCTATTCTTAACGAGTAATCCCAACAGAGCAAGGTTCTCGCTTAACCTTCAGCTCTGATACCAAATGTAACGGCCCGGAAATTCCGAACCCGAAAATCCCAGATAGTTAGGAAACGAAAAGGAAAGAGATAGAAGAAGAAGAAAACAGAACACAGAATCCCAAATTCTCACATTCGCAGCGGATCAAAATATAATATCACATAAATAACAGTTTTACAAAAAGAACTGTATCAATACACTTATACATTTATATATCAGAGTTACACTCTTACACAATACAGGACAATTCGAAAACATGTCTCAAATAATCAACAATAATAGATATCACTCCATACGTTCCTGCCACCCAGCTTGCCTCCTGAGTTCCAAAACGTCCTTACCTGAAAATCTGTAATACTCGGTCTGACCCGAGCATTACCACAAAGTAACACCCGGGTCAGGCTGGAAACCAGCGTGAGTAAACTCATCTAACATGAAATTTCAATTCATAGAACTTATTTAAACCCGGGGTAACTCGTACTTTACCATAAGTAAACAACTTATATAGTCAACACTTATTTTCACAAAACAATATCTAATTATCCAACTTAGTTAAATGGTACATATTATCCAAACCGGCCTATTGATTTCACATATCAAACTATAACGAATTATAGAAGATTTCAAATCGAAGTGGTTTCGGATATTAACTAATACCCGACTCCTGTCTCTTCGAATCCAATGTCATCTTAACCCAAGTTATTCAAATGAAATACAATTCAAACTTTAAATACAGGGTGTCACCTTTACACAGTAATTCATGATAGATACCCACATTATCACAGTTTAAACCAAACATATCATATCATATAACATCACATATCAGAGATATCATCTATCTAAGGCATACAATATTATTCAATCATTCATAAGCTAGATAAATTAGTCACACCATTTCTAATTAATTTAAATAAATTAAATTAATTACTTAATCACCCTTTAAATCCTGCTTATATAATCATTAATTAATTTCCTATAATTACTTACATTAAGAAATTATCTTTTAAGTAATTAATCTCTAATTACTTAATTTTTTTTATCCTTGATTACAAATTAATTAATCTCTAATTAATTAACTCATAATTAATTAAATTAATTCACTTCCCTTTAAAATCATTAATAATTAATTACTCTTAAATTGCTTTATCTAATTAATTCTTAATCATCCCAGATCTTAATCATCCTTTAATCATCCATCTTAATTATCCCTAATTAATTAATTAACCTTTAATTTCACATAAATAAATTAACCTTAAGTTAATTACATAAAGTGATTATCCTTTAATTAATTACACAAATTAATAAATTCTTTAATTACTTCTCTCGAGTAATTAACCCGTAATTACTTCATTAATTATCTCTTAATTATTAATTAATAAACCTAATTCTCAATTATTAATTTAAGAACTTAATTACAGATTACTTAATCCTCAATTACCAGTTGATAAACTATTTAATTAATCCTTAATTAACTGTTAACCCATCCTTAATTAACAGATAATCAATCCTAAATTATCATTTGATTAATCCTTAATTACAATTGATTTATCAATTTATTTACCATTTAACAACTTCTTAATTAAATTTATTAAAAACAATCATTTAGCTTGATAATTTAAAGTTATCAAACACAACTTTAAATAACTTAAATATTTATCAGTTTATAATTTAAACTGATTTGAATTTGAATCTAAAACTTGTCTTTATATAAATTCTTAAAATTACTTTCAAAACTCGATTTTTAAAATCATTTTAAAATCTTCTTAAAACTGTTTAAGAGTTGCCACTTCGGGTCACACCCGTTGTTTACTCGAGTCAATCCCGAGTTCCCTTCTTCCATTTTCTTTTACTTAGATTAAAATTTTAAAACAGAATTGATAAAACACTCGCACGCACATGAGAGCAAACCCGAGCCCACCATCACTTTTTCCGAGCTTCGACCCGAGGCAAACTACTTCGTTCCCAAAACTCAAACCACCAGATACACGTGAAACTTTGTGCACGTGTACACGAGTTCGCCCACGTTCTGATCAACTTCGATGTCACCTACCAGTCTCCTACGACCCAAACTATCGCCCCGACCACCCAGTTCAACGTAAAACCCCACAAATCAAAATCGAGACTTCGAGCACAGCAGGTACCCAATTTTTGATCGCAAAAATCCATCACGTACCGCCACCTCAGGCCATCAGAGACCTCGCAATCACGGCCTGACCTTCGCTAATCAACCACGCATTGAATCCCTCTTCTCCGATCACCTCCGGTCCCTCGATGCTGACGAACCATCCACGAATTCAACAGCAAACCAGACTGGACCTTAAACCCTACAATCGAGTCAATTAACTTCCACGATCATCAAAAAAATCAGTGACTATTTTTCTGGTAAACTCCACCACCTGAACTTCCCCTGACATCAATTTCGAAGCTCGATTTCCGGTTGATCATCGAGAATTGGCGAAAAACGTGATTACGTTCAACTCACGACACCCCATCATCTACGCCACTAAAAATTGAAGCAAGACCACCAAAAATCATAATTCACCAAGACGAATCAAATTATATAAGTGAACCCTGGAATTAAAATAGTTGATTTTCCTGATATGTTTTATTTTCACTGTACATTCTTTCTTCCCAGAAAACACTTACTAATTACACTTATAATTATTTTTAAAAATAAGAGTTAGTTAATACAAACATATTCCCTGTATACATCTTAACTTAAAAGAGAATGAGGGAAAAGATTTTGATTTTTGATCTTGTTTAAAACCTGTTAAACTTAGAACAGAGGCATACATACTAGTACACAGACATGCACATCATACATATATACATGCAAGCATACTTTCTATCACAACTTACAGGTCATCACATGCAAATCAAGATATAACAAATTCCATATTCTAAAGGGTAGTTAACTCACCTTTATATAGTTAGAACAGAAAATAGGACTTTTCTTTTTGAACTGGAACTTGAATGTTGATCATTGAACTGCTGTTTGATTTAGATTTGTAACTTGATTTGTGATGCAACTTGAATTGGAAACTGATCCGAGATTTTAATTAAAGCCTGATCCTTGTATTATATTTCCCAGGTTAAAAACTGAAGCTTTGAACTGCTTTTGATTTATTGTTTGAACAGGGAAGGTTTGAAGCAGTTTTATTTTGAAAACATGAATGCTTGGTGGTCCGAACTTAGTTGAGTTGCTCTTGCTTTCAACCTAAGATGATTCCCGAATCAGTGCTTGCTAATGTTTGAGATGCATTCGAATTGTTTCCAGATTTGAGATTTCCAACTTTAAAATTACTTTGAATATGTTTTTGCTTTGATTTATTTTCTGGTTTGTATTTATTTTTCTCAGGGTTTTGATTCTTAGTTTGAGAATGAAGATGGGAAAAAAATGAAAAGGAAAGATATATGTTTTTATAAGTTTAATTAGGATTTATTAAAAATAAAAGAAAATATATAAAGATAAAAATAGTGACACTTGTTCAATTCTTGTTTCAAGATAATTACACTTGTTAAGTTGAATATGTTAAATATTAACACTTGTAAATTCCTTTGCATGAGAAAATGTTTATACATTATTTATTTATATTGTACTCCTTATCTTATAAACACATTTATGTATATTCTTTTAATTGTATTTTCTATTTATATAATTACATCCCTTTGTTATATTTATACAACTTTAAAAGAAAAAGTTTTAATACTAATTTATTAATAAAAATCATACACATATGTTAATATTTTGAATCCAAATATTTATAAGATATTTTATATCAAAATTTTAAATTCAAATATAAGTTCAAATTCAAATTAAAATTCAAATTTAATTAAAAATCAACTCAAACATATATATTTAAACAAACACAAATTTAATTTGTAAATAATAATTTTATTAAAAATTCATTTATATATAAAAACAACACATTATTATTATTGTTTTGAAAACACAGTTTCACCAATTTTAAATAATTTATAAAGGAGATTATTACATTTACTCGTTCAATTTATCAATTAGTATTTTCAAGAGTTAAATCAAATAACTTATCCAATTATCTGATGCTCGAAAATCCGGGTTATCACACTTTGGTTCAATAATAACAACTATTATTAACCAAAATGCTGTAGCCAAAGACTTTGACTTTGAATTGGCTTCAAATGACCGTGATACTAACCTCATATAACTGATGGGACGAATCCTCTCTTGAATAATGTTTCACTTACAATGCTTCCACTCGACCCAACTGTAACATCCCGATATTTTCAACCATTCGCATCCGCACATGTCGGACTTGAATTGCTCAAAATATCAGATTGTTAATTTATATTTGGCAAAACTCAGCATATATAGTAAATAAAATAATCACAGAATCACAGACACAGAGTAATATAGCAATAAGCAGCGGAACAAAATGAATAGTAGTTCATGAAGCTACTATATATATAACAGAGTAAAACAAGATACAATAGAAGTCTCAAATAAAAG
The DNA here is from genome assembly GCA_030737815.1 of Allium fistulosum. Taxonomy (NCBI): domain Eukaryota; kingdom Viridiplantae; phylum Streptophyta; class Magnoliopsida; order Asparagales; family Amaryllidaceae; genus Allium; species Allium fistulosum. The sequence goes on along the minus strand of CM060905.1, from coordinate 941,611,827 downwards.
AAGTCTCAATAAATTAGTCAGATACAAGATAAGAATATATCACAGGAGTCAACCGAATAACTTCAAGCTGAATAAATAGATGGATCTACAAGCGAAGCTTTAACTTCAAAGGTGAGTCTCAAATGCTGTGACACTCAGTCTGACCCGAGTGTAAAGCAAAACACAAAACACTCGAGTCAGGATTAACATTCTTATATCAATAAATCAAACTCAAGTGAAATATCAACTGAAATACAAGTAACTCAAAGGATGTTTGGGATAACCATCCTCTAAGGATTCGTTAAACTATCTACTATGTAGCAATATACGCTATTATAATAATGTCTAAAGTAAAGTAAACTATTAAAATAGCGTTAAGGCGTTACATTTTCCCCTTTAACACATTTTTATAATACCAATAGTCTATACATTACCGTAACTCCCCGTAAACTGGGGCCGCCAGAGGATACCCTATAGGTACGACATAAAACAAACTCGTAGAAGGCGCGCTAGGGTAGGTGACACGGCACAACTAGGCAATGCTAGGGTAGATATACCAATTACACTTCCGGACTGTTGTTAACGCATAGCCGCAACTACCGCCCAACTCGATCCACACTCCCGAATCAAAGGTGCGTAGCAAATCAATCACAAAGTAATAGAATGGCTAACGATGAAGTGTGTCCGATCGGAGGAGCTACCTCAGTTGGCCCGTCGATTGCTCCTGTTTTAGCCACCTTATGCTAACTCACACGAGTTAGATCCATGTAAATACAACTTTAGGATCGTCGTCACCATCCTACTTCATTCTGGAATCTCCACTGCGTACACAGTTGTTAAAGTGGTTTTTGGTATCGACAGAGAGTATGCCCATATCCGATCCCGGTCTCTTTAACAACCAAACGTTATTATAACACCGCGGTCATTTCAAAATAGTTTATACTTCAAAACCAAAATTTCATTTTCATTTCAAAAACCATATCAATACGATATCATTTCCATTTCAAAAATATTTACTTCCAAAATCATAGTACTTTCAAAGTTATAACACTTTCGAAACCAAAACACTTTGAAATCATAATACTTTGGAAAACCATAACATTTGAAATCATAACACTTTGAAATCATAGCACTTCCTTTAAACCATTTAGATATTAATAATAGTATATATAATAAAATAGTTTATAAATAAAATAGTTTATATAAAATAGTTATAAGTTAAAAATAGTTTGTATTAAAATAATTAGCATATTAAAATAGCTTATATTAAAATAGTTTGTAAAAAATGATTTATATTAAAATAGTTTATATAAAATAATTTATAAAGTAAAATACAAAAATAGTTTTAAATATAATTCAAAAATACTTTATATAACAAAATAGTTTCCCCAAATTTCATAAATCAATTCAAATCAACTCGAATTCCAAAATTCACATTTAATTCAATCTCAATTCATCAATTTCAATTTATTTCAGTTTCTAAATAAACCATTTCAATTTAAATCGATTTCAAATACAGATTTGAACCACAAAATAAAACATTTCAATTTCAATATATTCCAAAGCTTTAAATATTCCACAGTTTCAAAACTAAATTTGGTAATTTCATATATACCTTAATTTCACTTCATTATTATTTAGTTTTGAAATATTCACTTGACAAATCCAATATCATTTAAATAAAACCCCAAATTACAAATAAACTAAATATTTCCTTCAATTTATTCAAACCTAAAATATTCATTTAATCACTTTAAACCAAAATCAAGTTATAAAATCATATCCTTTCAAAAATCTCAATTTCAATAAGTTTCAAGTCGATTTTTAATTAAATATAGTTCTTAATTAAATACAATTTCAAATAAATTCAAATATATCGCTCCAATCTTAACTTATAAAAAATCATTATAAAATCTATTTTAAAATATAATTTGAAAGAAATACATAAACGTCTCATAAAATTTATTTATATATCAAATCTATTTTTATATTCTAAAAATAGTAAAATTATAAATAAATTCTTAAAATTTATAATTTCAAAATTAACATATAACTATACAATTTTCACAACATATAAATTTTAAAATAAAATACATTTATATATAATATCTTAAAACAACATTTATTAAACCATATATTTCTTTCCAAAACCATAGAAATCATTTTCAAATTATTTATATATATAGACCAACGGTGTCTGTATATAAATTTCTATCCTATGGTCAAGTGATACATATATTTATCATTTCAATCCGCAATTTAAATATATATGGGTATATATCATTTCAACCCGTAATCCCAAATTCAATTCAATGAAAATCGCTTGGTTTTATCATTTCAACCCATAACGACTTTCTCCTATTCTACTGATCGTTCGAGTATGTATCATTTCAACCCATAGAGAATTTATACTAACAGGGAACTTACAGAGTGATAACAGATATGATAATAATATAACAGGCATATATCATCAATATAAATAACAGATAATGGTATCAGATGTCACAGGTGAACAGATATCATATACAGCAATGTAAATAACTAACAGCAGTATATTACAATTGTCGTTTCAATTGAAATCAAATCTAATAAATATAAGAACGTTAATCGTGAGTGATAGCTCACCTTTTAAGGCTAGAGAGATGAGCAAAAATGAGACGAGTTACGAATCCAAGCATGAATTCCAAAACAAAGCTAGATGGATACAGATTCGATGACAGAGCTGATAGATAAGGAATTAATGAAATCAAGTCAGAACTGATCGTTGAAGATCAGTTATATAAGTGAATTGATATAAATATAACATATAAGATTATATATATATATATATACAAAGTTATATTCTAATTTCAAACACATATTAAATTAAATATAAATACATGTGTTTCAAAAATCATTTCTTAAACTAAAATTCAAATATTAAAGTCAAACATATATATTTATATAACTTATAAAATGTATAACTCATAACATATATATATATATACTACATAAATTATAAACCTGTACACCAACATATGTAACAACTATTTACATATACTTGTATTAATAAATCTATATATATAAACTAGTATAAATTTTCGCAACATAAACAAATTGATTATAAAACACATACCTACGACTTAGGTAAACATAGTATATATATGTAACGTTTTAAAACCAATAGTAAAAACAAAACTTATAATTATACTTCAAATTGATTATAACAAACATATATATACTATAACATAGCTTTATAATATAAACAGTTTAACATATATATCAACATCACCATATTATAAAATTTGTTCTACAAGTCATATATGCAATACAGTCTTATAAAAACATATATACTTATACAAACCACATATATATAAACTAACTAACATATAATTTATATTAACTTATATATAACAGACTGAAATGAATACCATATATATAACATATATATAAGTTTCCATTTAAACATAAGCAACATACAAAAGAGAAGCACATAGAAAACTGTGTATAATATACTATATTATAAACTTATATGTAAACAAACATATTATACGACTTATACAAATATATATATATATATAACAATATATAGAAACATACGTAAGTTATAATACGATATTTATATATATATATATACACTCACTATCCAAATACAATATATAATACCTATATATTGAGAAGCGAATGGGTAGAGGATGGTTGTGAGGCTGCCTCGTGATGGTGAACACAACGAAGGCGATGTTTGCATGGTCGGAGACTGGTGCCTGATGAGGTCGAGCATGCTAGAATGCAGGGGAGTCTCGGCCATGGAGATTGGAGGGGATTGGTGGGCTGTTGCTCGACCTGGCCGGAGCATGGTCGGAGGGGAGAGAGAGGAGGAGAGATTTCGGAGAGAGGGGGGGTCACGGGTTGGTGGAGGCTCGGCCAGTGGGGGAAGCGGAGGGGACGTGGCCGCGGGATCGAGTTGCCTGGGGAGATGAAGCACTTCACAAACGAAAAGAAAAAAAAGAAAAGTATAAAATTTATTTCATATTAGCAGAGAATAGAAAAAAATGAAAGGGACAGAGAACAAATGAACCAAAGAATTTATATTGACAGACAAGAATGGGGAAAGCCAATAGTTGAATTATAAATGCTAAACGGATATCAAGTTAATACATTGGAAAATGAAAAGGCACAGAGAAACAAAAGACTGAAACGATTATCGGTACAGCTACCAATTGCCGTTTTCACCACGTACCGGGCTTCAAAACACAGAATTGAATATACCGCAGAGATCAGCACGACGAGACGATCAAAACGGTATACAGATATTATGGTACGATCATCCTATCAAAAGTCGATAATCGATACTGAAAATGCTACTAAAATGCCAGAATTAAGATAAACGGAGCAATAGCAGTCCAAATTTGAAGAAACGAAATATGACGTCTCACTCAGAAGATGATTTACAAATTTATTATATAAAAATATTCAGGTTTGGAAAACATCTTATTATCATCTAATATTAACTGATTTAAATAAAACTAGAATTACACAATAAAATAAACTTACATATCATCTGATAAAAATTTACCATCTGCTATGCTTGATTAGACGTATTCCAAATATTAATTTTTTATTTTAAATTTTATTATTTAAAATTTCATAAAAATTCAACTAAATTTTTTAATAAAATAAATAAAAATTTATGGGTCGTTACACCAACTATATTCGTTTGATGGACGTCGTGCCACGATTTAATTGTAATCAAAGCGAAGCTTCCACATTGAAGATCAATAGTATTCTCAAGTCGAGAGAACTATGTTGAAATGACCCTCCTATGTTCCACCCTAATTTCATAAGGATTTTTTTTTTTTTTGCTAAGAGATGATATATAGATATATCATTCATTGCAAATATCTTTTCCAAGGTCATTTTCCTTTCCAATAAACAAAATATATCCAGGATCAAAATAACTTACCAATATAAATATATTAGTGTATATCTAATAACATACACATACATATGAAGATGTATGTGATCTTCTTATCTAAGTTCAGAGTGTATACTTCATTTTTGTACAAGAACATTCTGTTTGATTTAGATTTTTAGCAATTCAGATAAATTATTGTATTCAGATTTTTGGCCATAATATCCACTAGAAACATGTACTTTAGTCTGTCATTAGGATTAAGAAATGATCAAGTAATAATCAGTGGTAAACAAGCTTTTAATATAGATGATTATGTTAAAGTCTGGATAATATCAAATTCAGTATAAAAGTAAGTGGATCCTAAGTGAACACAAGCAACATCTAGGCGTAATGGAAACGCGCCTAACTTATACATGAAAGGTCACGAGTTCGAGTGCTATGCTGGTCGGTTCAAACACAATTTTTGGTTTTTCTTTTTATTTTTCTCCTGTATGGTTAGAAATCTGATACCTACCTATAATTGTGCATATATATTTGATTTTGCCTATAACCTAACATACAAAACAATTCTTTTTACATAACTATTTTTAAAACCCATTCCTACAACTGTTTTAAGAATTTAAATTTATATTTTTGCCCAATTTATCAACATGTACACAGGTATTTATGTACATGTCATTACCTTTGCCCAGTTTCCAGAAAACTGAGTGAAACAATTGCTAAATGTACTATGCTTTGAAATGCATCTATATTTTCAAGATACAGTCCATCATGATCAACCAATACTTCATTTAGTTGAGGCTGGTTAACTCATGAGTCTTGTATATGCTATACACTAGTTCAAAAACAAGGGAGATACCTTTCATTTCATTCTATCTGAAGCTTTTAGAAAAACATTTTACTTTTCCTAATTCAATTCAGAAATGAATTCAGATTTATTTACAAAGCATTTTAGTAAAAAGAAAATAAAATCCTTTAAGTTTACTTCTTGCTAAATCCAGATTTTAGTTCTAAAACTCAGTGCTCTGTTATGTCTCAAGGTTAACTAATACATAATATAAATTATACAAAACAGTAGCTCAACTACATGTGCATATTTCTCTTCCAAACATTCATATCAATAATTAAAATCATTTCATTGTTTCCCAGTCAGATTTTTCCTTTGAGATTTTAAACCTTAGTGCATAACAATATATTTAACATGATACAACTAGTTCATCTAACCATAATAGAATTCATTACATGACTGGAAGTCTTAGAAACATAATATTTTTCCTGAATACATGCAGATATAATCAATTTAAACTCTTATTGAGACTAGCTAGCATGTTCATTCACTCCTCCATAAAAGCCATAACTTCATTTTTACTTAGTGCCTGGGTTACCTGAAAGAACATAAGTGGCTGCCTCATTTTAAAATGAGACACCCCAGATGCCATGAGCAAACAAGGGTCAGATCTATGATCTGGTATGAATAACATCAATTCATTCATGATATTAAGCAATAGAGAATATAAGGGTACTAACTTGTTATTTAAGCAAATTTCTGCAATCAAATATTTTAACATAGTATAATTAAGTTGATTCAGGTATGATATATTCACTTATCATTCCTTCACTTGCATACATAATCATGCAAACATGATTATCTATTGGCATCAATTTCATTTACTGGAATCATCTTGGTTCCATACCATTCAACCTAAGAAATATCCACATTCCTATTTCTTCATGTACAGGTTGTAATATTCAATTTAAATCCCTGCCTCATCTGCTATTAAGGAATCACTGGGACACATTGCAATGAACTAATTCACATCATTGCACAAAGATCTCAGGGCTTAAACAAACCATGTGCCAACTTGCATACTTCAAATATGACAAGCATTCCAGCAGTCATCTTGGCCTTCCCTTCCCTAGTTTATTTACTAGTGTATTGTCTTAAATCCTAACATCAAATATGCTAAGTGAACATGTCACTGCAAACATGGAAACATCCATAATTTCTTCTAGTATAATTTCCCCTCAGAAATAATCAGACATTCATTTCCTAAATGGGGTCAATATGTCTTGATCTTAGTAAATATAAGAACATTTTCAACTGTAAAAGAGGCATGGCATGTTATACTGATCTGCAAGCCTTTATGATTGATTCAGATTCAAGATCTGGTTCAATCATAATTTTAGCTTGTGGGTTTTTTTTTTTGATTAAGGGCTCAGCACTTAGAAAATTTCTATTGCACCCTTAACATTTTTCTTTTCAAGCCTCAGCACTTATACCAAGTATAATGCAGCTCCAAACATTTTTATAAGGTTTCCATGCCATAGATCTATAACAGTTGAGAGTATTCTCTATATAATTTTTAAGATCCTAAACTTTAACATTTATGAGTATAAATAAAACAGTATGATACTCATCCAAAGACAAATGTCTCAACCAATCAAAGATCATCAAAATCATCCATATTAAATCATATCAGATTTAAAATAAAACATCCAAAAAGCATTGATGAAATCATATACATCAAAACCAGAAATACATAAACGGCAATATAAAAAGTGGCTGCCTCAACTCAGGTCTTAATGCCATGAACTCAGTGAGATTACTCACCTAAATGTTTCTTCTTATTAATCCAGAAAATTCTTGTTTGAGTGTTTTCTCCTTCCTTTCAATATTTTCTTCTTCTTTTCTTATTTTTATGCAGCTCGGGGTAAAATAATTCTACTGGCTAAACTGCCTATTTATAAGCATTTTTCCTCTAGGGTTTTATTGAAACAGAATTCCATTTCTGTCCTGGCTTAGCATCATGCATTTTTCATTCATATTACCCCGGCCATATTAACCAATTTAAAGGCTGCATTTTCTTTCTTTTACTTTTTCAGAAAATGGCCACTCACTTAGTCATGTCAAAAGTGTGACTATTCTATTTATTTTAATTATTTCTGAAAATCCCCTTTGCTATTTTTGCCTACACAAGCATATTGACTTGTATCACATTTCATGTCATTTTAATGTTATGGTTTCACTTGCCAATATATATATATGTACTTTTCAGTATTTAAAAATGTATATTTGTATACATATCTTATCTAGGCTTATTTTAATTCCTCTTTTAAATTCAGAAACATATGCACCTATATGTATACAAGTTTACAAATATATATATATTATTTTCTTTTCTGGGTTTTAAATAAATTTGTTTACTGATCTTAAAGTAAAACTTACTTTTCTTATTTTCTAAGATGACCCATAAAATCTCAGAAATCAAATAACCATGTTGCAAAATCATGTTTGTATTGCTCTTTAATTCTTGTTTTAAATCCAAGAAATCTGGAGTTCTTTCTTGTGCCATTTCAGTGTGCACATGCACACATATACTTGCACACTATTTATTCCAGAAATTTCACCATATTTAAATCTAAATATTTCAAAATTAAATCATTTTACAAAAATGATTTTTCACAAAATTTTGGGGTATTACATTCACCCCTCCTTTTAGGAATTGTGTCCTCACAATTTTTCTAACATTTAGTAAGCATCATTTTTCTTTTCTGAAAACTTATCAAATATATGCATAAGCAAACAAATTCAACCATATCAACCATGCATAACAAATAATTTTTCCAGAAGAAAAAAAAAATTACCTTTTAATTTGCAAAAAGCTTAGGATAATCCATTCTAATCTTATCCTCTAACTCCCATGTGCAGTCATTAGGATCACTACTCCACTGGATCTTAACTAGTTTCAAGGTTTTGCTCCTTAATTTCTTTTCTTCCTTGGCTATAATCCCCACTGGTTCTTTTTCATAAACCAAGTCAGGATTTATTTGAATTTTGGTAGGCTTTTCCAAAATGTCTTCCTTATCATGTACCCATTTTCTAAGTTGGGACACATGAAAAACATTATGCATTGCTTTCATCTCCTCTGGTAGTTCTAATTTGTAAGCCAATGAACCAATTCTTTCCAGAATTTTATAGGGTCCAACATACCTTGGTGTAAGCTTACCTTGCTTGCCAAATCTCATGACTTTCTTCATAGGTGAAATCTTGATGAAAACAAAGTCTCCCACTTCATATTCCACTTGCTTTCTCTTCCTATCTGCAAATTTCTTTTGCCTATCTTGAGCTGCTGCTATTCTTTTTCTTATTAACCCAATTTTCTCTGTGGTTTCTTTAACATATTCAGGTCCAAGAATAGCCCTTTCTCCAGCCTCTACCCAGCATATAGGTGATAAACATGGCTTGCCATATAAGGCTTCAAATGGTGCCATCCCTATGGTGCTTTGGTAACTGTTATTGTAGGTGAATTCAGCTAGATGGAGGTGGTCTTCCCAGTTGCCTCCAAAGTCCAGTGTACATGCTCTCAACAAATCCTCTAAGACTTTGTTCACCACCTCAGTTTGACCATCTGATTGTGGATGGTAGGCAGTGCTTAAGCACAATTCACTCCCCATAGCCTCTTGAAAACTTTTCCAAAATCTTGAGGTGAAGATGGTATCCCTATCACTCACAATGGTTTTGGGTATGCCATGCAACCTTACTACCTCTTTCATGAATATTTGAGCCAATTTTGGAGCATTTCTTTCTGTTTTAACTGGGATAAAATGTGCTACCTTAGTTAGCCTATCCACTATTACCCATATACTTGTGTTTCCCTTCTTAGATCTAGGAAGACCATCTATGAAATCCATAGATATATCCTCCCACTTCCACTGTGGTATACTAAGGGGTTGCAATAGTCCTGATGGCCTTTGTGTCTCTGCCTTGACTTGTTGGCAAGTCATGCACCTTGCAACATATCTGGCCACATCTGACTTCATCCCCTTCCACCAAAGATTTCTTTTCAAATTTTGATACATCTTGGTGCTACCTGGGTGTATGGAGTACTTACTCCTATGGTACTCATTTAATATTTCCTCTTTCAATTCTATATTTTCTGGAACACATATCCTATTTTTATTCCTTAAATAACCATTTTTATCAATTTGATAATTTATTACTTCCTCCCCTTTTGATATGAGCATTTTCTTTTCCATCATGTTTAAGTCTTGTTCCTGCATTTGTCCAATCTTAAGAAGTAAATCTGATTGCAGAGATATCATACTTAATTTTCTTTTACCTTTACCTTCTTCAATAGGCATCATTTGTTCCTCACTGTTTTCCTCAATTTCCAAATCAGTAAGTATAGACAAATCCCTAAACTCTTCCATCATCAACATGGCTACCTTGGCATGTTGTCTACTCAAGGCATCTGCGACTTTATTTGCCTTGCCTGGTGTATACAGTATATCTAGGTCATAGGCAGCTAGGAACTCTACCCATCTATGTTGCCTCATGTTCAAATCTTTTTGTGAGAATAAATATTTCAGTGCCTTATGATCAGTGTACAAAATGAATTTGGCACCTAACAAATAATGTCTCCAAAGTTTCAAAGCATACACAACTGCTGCTAGTTCAAGATCGTGGGTTGCATACCTGGTTTCATGTGGCTTTAATTGCCTAGATGCATAGGCTACCACCTGGTCTTGCTGCATCAACACAGCCCCTAACCCAGAGCCACTTGCATCAGTGTACACAACCAAATTTTCATTTCCTTCTGGCACTCTCAATACTGGTGCATCAATCAGGGCTTCTTTTATTTTGATAAAAGCTTGCTCACATTTTTCTGTCCATACAAAGGCTTGGTTCTTTCTAGTTAAATTGGTAAGTGGTGATGATATTTTTGAGAAATCTTTTATGAATCTCCTATAATATCCTGCCATCCCCATAAATGATCTAATCTCACTGATGGTTCTAGGCCTTTTCCATGCTTGGATTGCCACTACTTTGTTAGGGTTTACTGATATTCCTTTGGCAGAGATGACATGCCCAAGGAAATGCACTTCTTCTTTCCAAAATGCACATTTTGAAAATTTTGCCTTTAAATCATTTTCCCTTAGTCTTGACAAAACTAAATGCAAATGATTTTTATGCTCTTCCACTGTCTTAGAATAAATCAAAATGTCATCAATAAAAATCAGTACAAACTTGTCTAGATAATCTCTAAATATTCTATTCATCAAATCAACAAAATATGAAGGAGCATTTGTCAAACCAAATGGCATGACCAAAAATTCATATAAGCCATATCTTGTGTTAAATGCAGTATACTTAACACTTGAGTCTTCAACCTTCATTTGATGGAATCCTGATGCTAAGTCTAGCCTAGAAAATATTTTAGCTTCGCTGAGTTGGTCAAAGAGATCATCTATTCTAGGCAATGGGTATTTATTCTTGATGGTCACTTTATTTAGTTCTCTGTAATCTATGCACATTCTCAAGGTACCATCATGTTTTCTTACAAACACTACTGGAGAACCCCAGCAAGAATTGCTTGGCCTTATAAATCCCTTGCCTTCTAATTCTTCCAACTGATTTTTCAATTCTTTCAGTTCACTTGGCCCCATTCTATAAGGTTTCTTGATTATTGGACTTGCTCCTGGAATGAGATTAATTTGGAACTCAACTGGTCTGTGGTGTGGAACACCCTTAACTTCCCCAAACACATCCAAGTATTCATTAACTATGGGAATTTCTTCAATGGTTAGTTCACTCAAATCTTTTTCTAAGTCAACTAAATGATACAATTTCCCTTCCTTAGCTATTTCACATAGAACTGTGATTCTCTGGCCTCTAGAATCTTGCAATGATATGGTGGATGAGTCTAAATTAATTATGGCTTTAAATTGCCTTAACCAATCTACCCCCAATATAACACCTATATTTGGGTAATTTAAAACATATAAATTGGAAATAAAAATATTTCCTCCTATGTTTAACTCCACATCCACACAATTCATGTTCAAAACACTAGAACTCCCTAGGGGACTTTGTACAAGCAATGGGGTTTCAACCAATTTGCAGTTTAATTTTAACACTTTAACTAATTCATAGGAAATCAAAGAGTGTGTTGCTCCAGTATCATATACTACTGGTATGGGTATGGCACAAATGAGTAATGTACCTTCCACTTGGCCATGATTTTCAGCATCAATTTTCACTGCAGATTTGCCTTTTCCTTCCAAAGTTGCCAATTTCCCTTGCTGTTTATTCTCAGGACAGTTCCTCTTCATATGCCCCTCTTTCCCACATAGGTAGCATTTGAAGGCTCCTCCTTTTAACTCTGGGCACCTTGGTTTGATGTGTCCTTCTTTTCCACAATGATGGCAAACCAATTTCTTCTTAGTATCATTGGCTTTAGTATCTTTACTCTTCCTGTTGTCTGCCTCCTCCTTCTTTTTATCATAAGGGTGATATCTTCCCTTATCCTTCTTGTTGTTGCTCTTAAAATTCCTATATTTCTCTCTTTCTTTGTCATGTTGTTCCAGTTTCAAAGCCAGATCAATTACTTGATCAAATGTTCTATCTGCATATGGTAGCATAGCTCTGCTAAGTCCTGGGTTCAGCCCTTTTATATACCTATCATTCTTGGATGCTTCATCTGCCACTAGCATTGCTCCATAATTAGATAGCCCCTCAAATTTTTGAGTGTATTCAGTGACATTCAAAGTTCCCTGCCTAAGTTTGATAAATTCTTCAAGCAAAATGGTCTTGGCTGATGCTGGTACAAATCTTGCCTCCAACATCTCCTTGAACTGATTCCAAGTGATTTCATTTTCATTTCTTCCAGCTATGATCACCTCCCACCAGCTTAAAGCTACCCCTTTCAGTTGTCTAGAAGCTACTTGCCTCTTTCTTTGGTCATCCAACTGCATGTCATTGAAAATCCTATCAAGTGTTCTCAACCATGCTTGAATTTCCATCACACTCTCTGTTCCTTCAAAACTCTTGCCTCCCAAATTGGAATAAGTCTTCAGTAGTTTTGAAAGCTCTTCATGTGGGTTCTCAGGCCTATGCCCAATTCCATCTCTTAAAACCCTCACAAATTCTTGCATATCAAGCATTTGAGGTGCACTGGTTCCTGCATTGTGATGAGATCCTCTTCCTACCATGTTCTGCTAACTAAATTCTGGGTAAATGGTATTAGTATATTATGAGTGCTTCTATAATTTCTAATTTCTTATCTAAATTATTTCATCCAAAACAAACAGACATTATACATTTTTCTTTTCCTTAACAATCAATGCAACCAAGTGCTCTGATACCAACTGAAATGACCCTCCTATGTTCCACCCTAATTTCATAAGGATTTTTTTTTTGCTAAGAGATGATATATAGATATATCATTCATTGCAAATATCTTTTCCAAGGTCATTTTCCTTTCCAATAAACAAAATATATCCAGGATCAAAATAACTTACCAATATAAATATATTAGTGTATATCTAATAACATACACATACATATGAAGATGTATGTGATCTTCTTATCTAAGTTCAGAGTGTATACTTCATTTTTGTACAAGAACATTCTGTTTGATTTAGATTTTTAGCAATTCAGATAAATTATTGTATTCAGATTTTTGGCCATAATATCCACTAGAAACATGTACTTTAGTCTGTCATTAGGATTAAGAAATGATCAAGTAATAATCAGTGGTAAACAAGCTTTTAATATAGATGATTATGTTAAAGTCTGGATAATATCAAATTCAGTATAAAAGTAAGTGGATCCTAAGTGAACACAAGCAACATCTAGGCGTAATGGAAACGCGCCTAACTTATACATGAAAGGTCACGAGTTCGAGTGCTATGCTGGTCGGTTCAAACACAATTTTTGGTTTTTCTTTTTATTTTTCTCCTGTATGGTTAGAAATCTGATACCTACCTATAATTGTGCATATATATTTGATTTTGCCTATAACCTAACATACAAAACAATTCTTTTTACATAACTATTTTTAAAACCCATTCCTACAACTGTTTTAAGAATTTAAATTTATATTTTTGCCCAATTTATCAACATGTACACAGGTATTTATGTACATGTCATTACCTTTGCCCAGTTTCCAGAAAACTGAGTGAAACAATTGCTAAATGTACTATGCTTTGAAATGCATCTATATTTTCAAGATACAGTCCATCATGATCAACCAATACTTCATTTAGTTGAGGCTGGTTAACTCATGAGTCTTGTATATGCTATACACTAGTTCAAAAACAAGGGAGATACCTTTCATTTCATTCTATCTGAAGCTTTTAGAAAAACATTTTACTTTTCCTAATTCAATTCAGAAATGAATTCAGATTTATTTACAAAGCATTTTAGTAAAAAGAAAATAAAATCCTTTAAGTTTACTTCTTGCTAAATCCAGATTTTAGTTCTAAAACTCAGTGCTCTGTTATGTCTCAAGGTTAACTAATACATAATATAAATTATACAAAACAGTAGCTCAACTACATGTGCATATTTCTCTTCCAAACATTCATATCAATAATTAAAATCATTTCATTGTTTCCCAGTCAGATTTTTCCTTTGAGATTTTAAACCTTAGTGCATAACAATATATTTAACATGATACAACTAGTTCATCTAACCATAATAGAATTCATTACATGACTGGAAGTCTTAGAAACATAATATTTTTCCTGAATACATGCAGATATAATCAATTTAAACTCTTATTGAGACTAGCTAGCATGTTCATTCACTCCTCCATAAAAGCCATAACTTCATTTTTACTTAGTGCCTGGGTTACCTGAAAGAACATAAGTGGCTGCCTCATTTTAAAATGAGACACCCCAGATGCCATGAGCAAACAAGGGTCAGATCTATGATCTGGTATGAATAACATCAATTCATTCATGATATTAAGCAATAGAGAATATAAGGGTACTAACTTGTTATTTAAGCAAATTTCTGCAATCAAATATTTTAACATAGTATAATTAAGTTGATTCAGGTATGATATATTCACTTATCATTCCTTCACTTGCATACATAATCATGCAAACATGATTATCTATTGGCATCAATTTCATTTACTGGAATCATCTTGGTTCCATACCATTCAACCTAAGAAATATCCACATTCCTATTTCTTCATGTACAAGTTGTAATATTCAATTTAAATCCCTGCCTCATCTGCTATTAAGGAATCACTGGGACACATTGCAATGAACTAATTCACATCATTGCACAAAGATCTCAGGGCTTAAACAAACCATGTGCCAACTTGCATACTTCAAATATGACAAGCATTCCAGCAGTCATCTTGGCCTTCCCTTCCCTAGTTTATTTACTAGTGTATTGTCTTAAATCCTAACATCAAATGTAACAACCCGCATTTATACGATAATATATTTAAATATTTTATATAAATATGACATCGTCTTTTCGTATTTAAAATCCTAAATATGAATTTTTATCGTGTTCGAATTCGTTGCTCTAATGGATTCAAATCGTGTTTTAAATATCACCAAAGTGTTTGATAAACTTGGTTAAAAATATTCGGGCTTTATAAATTTTTAAAATCTTGGCCCATGCTTGATCTGTTGCCGTGATAAGTGATAACCCATCCCCTTCATCCATTCGAAATCCCTAAGCCCAAAATCGAAGAAAAACAAACGAATGGCTTCTAAAATTAGGGCTTCGATTTTCTTTCTTTTTGCTGGCGAATCTGGAATTTTGGGGCTTTGGCTCGATCTCTGGCGATTCTCTGTGTAACTAAACTAGGGCTTTGGCTCGTTCTCCTCTGCGAGATAATTGCGATGCTGTTCCGATGTTGATTCGAGCTTTTGCCTTTGTGATTGTGAGATTATCAAGCGACTTCGTTCTCGTCGCCGCTTCGAAGCAAGGTGAGTTAAACTCACATCTAATTCGAACTGTTACATGATTATCTTGACTTCGTTCGTATGTTCGATTTTCGTGACTTGGGATTTAAGTGATTTAGTAATTGATGGTTCGCTTGATTTGGGTTTGAACCCCTCGTTTTCATTCGTCTCTGGCCATCTGATTTCCTGGATGCTGTTGTACCTTGTTTTATTGAATTTGATACCATTCCGGTTGAACTTTTGATGTTCATTGGCCTTGAGTTGATCCTATTTTGAGACTTGGGTTTGACCTTGGTTTGATGTGTTAGCTGAGCTTATTTGTGTAGTCTCCATCTTTACACTGTCCAGTCCATATTGTTGTTACAGGTGATACTTGTACTTGTGATCATTGATTCCTGTTGCCTTTATTGTTGTTGTTTTTGCTCTGCCTGTGATCTTCGTCTCTGGCCATCTGATTTCCTGGATGCATTGATGTTCACTGATCATTCACATGTGTTGATTCTCTGTCTCACGTGATCTTTCTAGATTCTGGCCTTACTTTGTGTACTTTAATTGTTGTTTGCATTTTTAGTTCATGTAGTTCGAACTATCCCATTGCACTAGGATGAGTCTGGTGATCTTTGCCATCTTCACTTGCATTTTGTTCATCATTTAGTTCACGTGTGCTTCATGTAGCCTCCACTCTTGCCTCTTGACTTCCTGTAGCATTTTTTTTGTTGTTGTTGTTATGGGTCGCAGTCATTTTACTGTATATATTGGGAATTGTACATGTATGTTAGTTCACCGATACATCACTGTCACCATTTATTTGAACTATGGCCGAGACTTAGTTTTATATCTTGACCATTTTATTTGACTGCAGCTGTGTTGAGCCATTGGCTTGACCTTCTTGCATTGTGTGGTAGTTGTACTATGCAGTCATGCACATTTGAATCACTCATACCAGCCTCTTGTAACCTGTTATTGCCATTTCATTGTAGTCTGCACTTGAATAAGGTCTTGAACTTGTGAAGTTTCGAACTGGTGCAGTTTTGGGTTTCCAGTTGTACTTGGTTCATGTCAGATTTGTTCATGTCTTGTTGTAGTTCCTTGGTCTTTTCATTTGTTGTCTGGGTTCACACTCCAATGTTCCTTTGCATACTTGAAACTGTTTATTGAACTTGAGTTGTTAGACTTCGATCACTTGGTTGATTTCTTCTTTCTGGACACTGTGATTTCTGGAAATTGCAGTTGACTTTGTAGACTTTGATTTTAGGAATTTCTGGTCTTGTGATGTTTCACTTACTTCACCATTACTTGGTGTTGTCTGCATTTCACTTGACCATTTGTATACATCCATTCATGTATGTATACAGATGTATGTTCACTTTTGCACATTCATGTGTTTGCTGTCTTATATGATGGCACTTGACTTATAGCCTATCTTGTTTTGGTGATGTTTTCATTTGTGCATCACTTGTCGTCTCTTTTATTGGTTGCACTGTTTCGTTTCACTGTGCAGTCTTGCCCTTAAATATGTGTGGTGGCTGCATTGCTTTATTGTTGAGATTTTGTCCTTGTGGGTTTCATTGCATTGATGCGACCCTATTATCTTCTTGGTTTGGTCTCTTCCTCTCTTAACCATTTTGGCATTTCTCTGCCTTGTTCGAACTTGTTTGGTTTCCGTTGCTTGAGATGGCCAATCACTTCAATTCACTTGGTTGAAGTTCTTCTCTACTGTCACTTGCTTATTGCATTTGTTGGCACTGGGAATTCTTGAGCCTAGTCTTTGTACCTGTTTTCAACTGCTGTTTTATTGTGCAGTTGTTGTGATGGCGAGGCAGTACACGCGCGCGTGTACTGCAGCCACACAGAATTGATAGACTTTAATTGGAATTTCTTTTATTCTTAATTCATCGACCTGTTGCGTAATTTGTAGGCTGTATTGGCGAGGCAGTACACGTTAGCGTGTACTGCAGCCAATTAGCATTGATATTTTTAAATTGACGTTTCAATTGCTTAAACTGCTTTGGATTTCTGTTTTGTGGATTAACACTGTTTAGTGTTATATCTGCCGTTATCCAATTCTCGTATCGAGAGTTGGATATACGAGATTTCTGTGACTGTCATCTATATTGAGATTGATTATTATTGCTTCTATGCTCTAATAACTGATTTTGAATTAGACTGATC
Source organism: Allium fistulosum (assembly GCA_030737815.1). Classification (NCBI taxonomy): domain Eukaryota; kingdom Viridiplantae; phylum Streptophyta; class Magnoliopsida; order Asparagales; family Amaryllidaceae; genus Allium; species Allium fistulosum. The sequence goes on along the minus strand of CM060905.1, from coordinate 941,594,069 downwards.
CGAGTATTATTTTCTTTTGAATGTAATACTCGGGTCAGACCGAGTATTTACAGGTTGTAGATTTTTAGCTTTGGGTTGCTGCTAGAGCTATGAAGACTTTTTATATCATTTGAAGAGGTCTTCGTCGTGTTGTAGTAGTCAGTGTGTCTGTTTTAAGATGATAATGTATTCGTGTATATTAGTCGATAATGTACGTGTATATATAACTTTTTGAGTCGACACCTGTAGTTGTATCATTTGTATTGTGTCAAATGTATTGTAACTGATATCAGTTATTGTATATATGAGACTTTTCGTTCCATCTTTATTCCGCATTTATGTTATCTGTGTTATTTTTATATCTATTGTCCTAAACTATTATAGCCACTGTGTAGTAGCTTTGAGTTTGTATCGGTATGTCGGTATTCCTCTAAAATGAAATGCAATGTTTTATTATCTGACATATCAGTGCTCGCACAAGGCAATTACATAGATGGTCGCTCCTCAACAGCCTTATTCTCCGCACTAGTTGACAGCACTACACTGTAGTGTTCTTGGCTAGTGAGGGTATAGAGGTGGGGCGTCACAGCTTGGTATCAGAGCCTGGGGTTTAGGACAATTATAAAACATAACTTAGATGGAACATGTGTTACAACTATTTGTCGATGTTTTATCTCTCATCTTTACATATGACTATTTTTGACTGTTAGGTATGAATTCCTAACGCTTATTCTTGTGTTTTCGGCTTTGAATTGATTTAGCCGATGTTGATTTTGTTTTAATTTGGCAAATTAAAGCCATTTTGACTTTTGGACTTTGTTCCACTTTTGTTCTATGCTATGAGTGTCATTGTGTACCTGTTACACTGTGATAAAAAATAGCTGGACCAGTTGCAAATTGAGTGACTTTGATTTCTCATTCACATCTAGTTTGAATCTCAGCGAGTTTGAACTCGATATTTTGTGGTTTCCTCATCTTGAATTCCATCCGACTTCGGTCACTTTGTTTTTGAGAAATTGCTAATTTCTTGATTTTTTTAAGACTCTGATTTTGTTTGCCGTTGGTTTCTTTGGTAATGATGATTGATTCATTTTGTACTCGACTGCGGCTATTAATTGTTGACTTCGACATTGACTTGATTCTTACTTTTGTTGAAGTCAATTATGCATTTCTACTCGTTTTGCTTTGTTTTTCCAGTTGATATCGATTCTTCTTTCCTAATTAGTTGTTATCACCTTTATTGATTTTGATAACTTCTATTTTCTGGAATCTTTGGGTGTTCCTATTTTAATAAATTCAGTATCGATTTCTTTGGATTCCATTCACATCTTCGTATGTGAATTCTTGTGATTGATTGTTTCTACAATCATTTTTGTGATTTGTCACTTTAAAAATATAAAGGTTTCCTATACTAGTAGTAAATATTAAAATCCTTTTCTCCAAACGATTTCAAAAATTATTTTACTACAAAGCTCTTTTCCTAAATCGTTTTTCAATCTATTAATATATACAAGCCTTTATTTCACTCGTATGAGAAATTGAATTAAACGGCCTAGTAAAACAAGTGGTATGAAACGCTTGCGTTTACTTCGTCGGTTAACTCCTGGACTTGTTCGATTGAACCCTTTTCGTGACAATTTCCTAGTGAAGATTTACAGCTTGTTCGTAAATATTTAAGTTAAGCAAGTGGTTATGGGACATGAAGCTAAACTCATATATTTACTAGCTTGGTGTGATTGACACTTCTTTATGATCATGACGATCATTTTTATGATTTAGACTGGACCTCATCGGTGTGATTTCGTCTCACACATATCTCTTGGGCTTTGAGGATTGTCTAGACACCAGTGTGTGATTTCGTCTCACACATATTGCACGGTTAGACTAGGCCTCATCGGTGTGATTTCGTCTCACACATATTGCACGGTTAGACTAGGCCTCATCGGTGTGATTTCGTCTCACACATATCTCTTGGGCTTTGAGGGTTGTCTGGATACTCTTTGTGTGATTTTTATGATTTAGACTAGCAACTGTGCGATGTCTCTTTGTCTGCGAGGGAGACTAGACCCCGCTTTGTTGTAGGGTAGCGCCCTACGGTCTTCGGGCCATTCCTGTGTGAAAATTTAATGGATGGCTTCCATGAGATAGCGTCTCGTCATGTGATACCGGTCGGTGAGTTTTCATACTCCCATTTTTGTGATAGGCCTTTCCCCTTTTCTTTTTATGATTTAGACTAGCGATTATGCGATGTCTCTTTGTCTGCGAGGGAGACTAGACCCCGCTTTGTTGTAGGGTAGAGCCCTACGGTCTTCGGACCATTCCTGTGTGAAACTTTATTGGTTAGCCACCAAGAGATAGCGTCTCGTTCATGTGATACCGGTGTTTTGGAGTTTTCATACTCCCATTTTTATGCTAGGCCTTCCCCCCTTCATGTGTTTTCTGGATTTCTTGTGATGATTTCTGGAATTTTGTGCTTCACCAATTTTCGTGATTTCTATTGATATGTTTATCAATTTTTGTGCATTGGTGAATTCATGTGTTATTGACTTGTTATGAATACAAGTTTAGGGTATGATATCCCTTTCTATCTTTGAGAAGATTCTTGTGACATTTTTGATGAATGAAAATTCATTTGGCATTATATTTTGATGCCAGTTATTTTGATGAGATTTTGACGTGTTAACTTCAGTACTCGTCAATTTTGAAATGGATTTACAAGCGGTTCTCTCGCAACACTGATATTGCTAATTTAATCACGCGTTTTCAAAATTCTTTATTTTTAAAAGTTGTTTCAAAAATATAAATTAAAGTTGTTTTCAAATTTTTACAGCTTACATTTTCAAAAGAACGAGGAAGCGATTTAAACATTTCAGAAAAATCAAGGACTATGACCCCTTTCTTTTACTGATTCGCTTAATTCCGGACTTGTCCGTTTGAGAATGTGAAATGTTAATTTTTTAAAAAACACACAATTATGCACTTTCAAGAAAACGATAAAGAGATTTAAACGATTTAGCAAAAGTAAGGAGTATGGAACCATACTTTTACTACTTCGGTTAATTCCGGACTCGTTAATTGAATATTTATGACTTCTGATTATCGTTTTTGATAACTAGATGTTTGTGTTTCTGATTATCGTTTTTGATAATCAGATATTTGTGAAATTTGATTATCATTTAAGATAATTAAATATTTTTCGATTTGATTAATCGAATATTTGTGTTTCTGATTATCGTTTTTGATAATCAGATATTTGTGAAATTTGATTATCATTTAAGATAATTAAATATTTTTCGATTTGATTAATCGAATATTTGTGTTTCTGATTATCGTTTTTGATAATCAGATATTTGTGAAATTTGATTATCATTTAAGATAATTAAATATTTTTCGATTTGATTAATCGAATATTTGTGTTTCTGATTATCGTTTTTGATAATCAGATATTTGTGAAATTTGATTATCATTTAAGATAATTAAATATTTTTCGATTTGATTAATCGAATATTTGTGTTTCTGATTATCGTTTTTGATAATCAGATATTTGTGAAATTTGATTATCGTTTGAGATAATTAAATATTTTTCGATTTGATTAATCGAATATTTGTGTTTCTGATTATCGTTTTTGATAATCAGATATTTGTGAAATTTGATTATCGTTTGAGATAATTAAATATTTTTCGATTTGATAATCGAATCTTTGTGATTTCTGCTTATCGTTTTTGATAATCAGATATTTGTGAAAATTCGATTATCGTTTTAGATGATTGAATATTTGCGATTTTGAGATTCGAGCTTCGACTTTTTCTCTGACGATTCAGGTGAGTAATTTGATTTACTCACATTCAATTCGTGCAGTACGTGATTTCTGCTCTGATTCCTTTTCTTTCAATTGCTAGAACTCGATTGATTCTTGCTTCTAATAGTCGTCTGATTTTGATTCCTTGATCCCCTCGATGTTGATTCTTTTGATTTTAAGCAGTCGAACCTTTTGATTTTATATCTGATGCTTCCATAATCCCAATACTTCCCTGTTGACCTTTGCTTTGCTTATGCATTCGACATTGCCATGCTCTTATGGTTGTTACCTTTTATCCATTTATTCCTTATGATTGCGAGGACGCAATTTCTTTAAGGAGGGAAGTCTGTAACAACCCGCATTTATACGATAATATATTTAAATATTTTATATAAATATGACATCGTCTTTTCGTATTTAAAATCCTAAATATGAATTTTTATCGTGTTCGAATTCGTTGCTCTAATGGATTCAAATCGTGTTTTAAATATCACCAAAGTGTTTGATAAACTTGGTTAAAAATATTCGGGCTTTATAAATTTTTAAAATCTTGGCCCATGCTTGATCTGTTGCCGTGATAAGTGATAACCCATCCCCTTCATCCATTCGAAATCCCTAAGCCCAAAATCGAAGAAAAACAAACGAATGGCTTCTAAAATTAGGGCTTCGATTTTCTTTCTTTTTGCTGGCGAATCTGGAATTTTGGGGCTTTGGCTCGATCTCTGGCGATTCTCTATGTAACTAAACTAGGGCTTTGGCTCGTTCTCCTCTATGAGATAATTGCGATGCTGTTCCGATGTTGATTCGAGCTTTTGCCTTTGTGATTGTGAGATTATCAAGCGACTTCGTTCTCGTCGCCGCTTCGAAGCAAGGTGAGTTAAACTCACATCTAATTCGAACTGTTACATGATTATCTTGACTTCGTTCGTATGTTCGATTTTCGTGACTTGGGATTTAAGTGATTTAGTAATTGATGGTTCGCTTGATTTGGGTTTGAACCCCTCGTTTTCATTCGTCTCTGGCCATCTGATTTCCTGGATGCTGTTGTACCTTGTTTTATTGAATTTGATACCATTCCGGTTGAACTTTTGATGTTCATTGGCCTTGAGTTGAACCTATTTTGAGACTTGGGTTTGACCTTGGTTTGATGTGTTAGCTGAGCTTATTTGTGTAGTCTCCATCTTTACACTGTCCAGTCCATATTGTTGTTACAGGTGATACTTGTACTTGTGATCATTGATTCCTGTTGCCTTTATTGTTGTTGTTTTTGCTCTGCCTGTGATCTTCGTCTCTGGCCATCTGATTTCCTGGATGCATTGATGTTCACTGATCATTCACATGTGTTGATTCTCTGTCTCACGTGATCTTTCTAGATTCTGGCCTTACTTTGTGTACTTTAATTGTTGTTTGCATTTTTAGTTCATGTAGTTCGAACTATCCCATTGCACTGGGATGAGTCTGGTGATCTTTGCCATCTTCACTTGCATTTTGTTCATCATTTAGTTCACGTGTGCTTCATGTAGCCTCCACTCTTGCCTCTTGACTTCCTGTAGCATTTTTTTTTGTTGTTATGGGTCGCAGTCATTTTACTGTATATATTGGGAATTGTACATGTATGTTAGTTCACCGATACATCACTGTCACCATTTATTTGAACTATGGCCGAGACTTAGTTTTATATCTTGACCATTTTATTTGACTGCAGCTGTGTTGAGCCATTGGCTTGACCTTCTTGCATTGTGTGGTAGTTGTACTATGTAGTCATGCACATTTGAATCACTCATACCAGCCTCTTGTAACCTGTTATTGCCATTTCATTGTAGTCTGCACTTGAATAAGGTCTTGAACTTGTGAAGTTTCGAACTGGTGCAGTTTTGGGTTTCCAGTTGTACTTGGTTCATGTCAGATTTGTTCATGTCTTGTTGTAGTTCCTTGGTCTTTGCATTTGTTGTCTGGGTTCATACTCCAATGTTCCTTTGCATACTTGAAACTGTTTATTGAACTTGAGTTGTTAGACTTCGATCACTTGGTTGATTTCTTCTTTCTGGACACTGTGATTTCTGGAAATTGCAGTTGACTTTGTAGACTTTGATTTTAGGAATTTCTGGTCTTGTGATGTTTCACTTACTTCACCATTACTTGGTGTTGTCTGCATTTCACTTGACCATTTGTATACATCCATTCATGTATGTATACAGATGTATGTTCACTTTTGCACATTCATGTGTTTGCTATCTTATATGATGGCACTTGACTTATAGCCTATCTTGTTTTGGTGATGTTTTCATTTGTGCATCACTTGTCGTCTCTTTTATTGGTTGCACTGTTTCGTTTCACTGTGCAGTCTTGCCCTTAAATATGTGTGGTGGCTGCATTGCTTTATTGTTGAGATTTTGTCCTTGTGGGTTTCATTGCATTGATGCGACCCTATTATCTTCTTGGTTTGGTCTCTTCCTCTCTTAACCATTTTGGCATTTCTCTGCCTTGTTCGAACTTGTTTGGTTTCCGTTGCTTGAGATGGCCAATCACTTCAATTCACTTGGTTGAAGTTCTTCTCTACTGTCACTTGCTTATTGCATTTGTTGGCACTGGGAATTCTTGAGCCTAGTCTTTGTACCTGTTTTCAACTGCTGTTTTATTGTGCAGTTGTTGTGATGGCGAGGCAGTACACGCGCGCGTGTACTGCAGCCACACAGAATTGATAGACTTTAATTGGAATTTCTTTTATTCTTAATTCATCGACCTGTTGCGTAATTTGTAGGCTGTATTGGCGAGGCAGTACACGTTAGCGTGTACTGCAGCCAATTAGCATTGATATTTTTAAATTGACGTTTCAATTGCTTAAACTGCTTTGGATTTCTGTTTTGTGGATTAACACTGTTTAGTGTTATATCTGCCGTTATCCAATTCTCGTATCGAGAGTTGGATATACGAGATTTCTGTGACTGTCATCTATATTGAGATTGATTATTATTGCTTCTATGCTCTAATAACTGATTTTGAATTAGACTGATCCGAGTATTATTTTCTTTTGAATGTAATACTCGGGTCAGACCGAGTATTTACAGGTTGTAGATTTTTAGCTTTGGGTTGCTGCTAGAGCTATGAAGACTTTTTATATCATTTGAAGAGGTCTTCGTCGTGTTGTAGTAGTCAGTGTGTCTGTTTTAAGATGATAATGTATTCGTGTATATTAGTCGATAATGTACGTGTATATATAACTTTTTGAGTCGACACCTGTAGTTGTATCATTTGTATTGTGTCAAATGTATTGTAACTGATATCAGTTATTGTATATATGAGACTTTTCGTTCCATCTTTATTCCGCATTTATGTTATCTGTGTTATTTTTATATCTATTGTCCTAAACTATTATAGCCACTGTGTAGTAGCTTTGAGTTTGTATCGGTATGTCGGTATTCCTCTAAAATGAAATGCAATGTTTTATTATCTGACATATCAGTGCTCGCACAAGGCAATTACATAGATGGTCGCTCCTCAACAGCCTTATTCTCCGCACTAGTTGACAGCACTACACTGTAGTGTTCTTGGCTAGTGAGGGTATAGAGGTGGGGCGTCACATCAAATATGCTAAGTGAACATGTCACTGCAAACATGGAAACATCCATAATTTCTTCTAGTATAATTTCCCCTCAGAAATAATCAGACATTCATTTCCTAAATGGGGTCAATATGTCTTGATCTTAGTAAATATAAGAACATTTTCAACTGTAAAAGAGGCATGGCATGTTATACTGATCTGCAAGCCTTTATGATTGATTCAGATTCAAGATCTGGTTCAATCATAATTTTAGCTTGTGGGTTTTTTTTTTTATTAAGGGCTCAGCACTTAGAAAATTTCTATTGCACCCTTAACAATTTTCTTTTCAAGCCTCAGCACTTATACCAAGTATAATGCAGCTCCAAACATTTTTATAAGGTTTCCATGCCATAGATCTATAACAGTTGAGAGTATTCTCTATATAATTTTTAAGATCCTAAACTTTAACATTTATGAGTATAAATAAAACAGTATGATACTCATCCAAAGACAAATGTCTCAACCAATCAAAGATCATCAAAATCATCCATATTAAATCATATCAGATTTAAAATAAAACATCCAAAAAGCATTGATGAAATCATATACATCAAAACCAGAAATACATAAATGGCAATATAAAAAGTGGCTGCCTCAACTCAGGTCTTAATGCCATGAACTCAGTGAGATTACTCACCTAAATGTTTCTTCTTATTAATCCAGAAAATTCTTGTTTGAGTGTTTTCTCCTTCCTTTCAATATTTTCTTCTTCTTTTCTTATTTTTATGCAGCTCGGGGTAAAATAATTCTACTGGCTAAACTGCCTATTTATAAGCATTTTTCCTCTAGGGTTTTATTGAAACAGAATTCCATTTCTGTCCTGGCTTAGCATCATGCATTTTTCATTCATATTACCCCGGCCATATTAACCAATTTAAAGGCTGCATTTTCTTTCTTTTACTTTTTCAGAAAATGGCCACTCACTTAGTCATGTCAAAAGTGTGACTATTCTATTTATTTTAATTATTTCTGAAAATCCCCTTTGCTATTTTTGCCTACACAAGCATATTGACTTGTATCACATTTCATGTCATTTTAATGTTATGGTTTCACTTGCCAATATATATATATGTACTTTTCAGTATTTAAAAATGTATATTTGTATACATATCTTATCTAGGCTTATTTTAATTCCTCTTTTAAATTCAGAAACATATGCACCTATATGTATACAAGTTTACAAATATATATATATTATTTTCTTTTCTGGGTTTTAAATAAATTTGTTTACTGATCTTAAAGTAAAACTTACTTTTCTTATTTTCTAAGATGACCCATAAAATCTCAGAAATCAAATAACCATGTTGCAAAATCATGTTTGTATTGCTCTTTAATTCTTGTTTTAAATCCAAGAAATCTGGAGTTCTTTCTTGTGCCATTTCAGTGTGCACGTGCACACATATACTTGCACACTGTTTATTCTAGAAATTTCACCATATTTAAATCTAAATATTTCAAAATTAAATCATTTTACAAAAATGATTTTTCACAAAATTTTGGGGTATTACATATGTAAATTAGTCACATCTATATTCTCTGCTTGACCTTAGTTATATTAACCAACAGAAAACTATCTAGTGAGTCATTCCTTAGTTATCCGATAACCATCAGTACATAACCCCATGGTTTCCCCAACAGTCATAAGTAATACACTGTCCAACATTTGGAGCGTGTTACATACTATAGTCTCAACGAATACATCGATATCCAGTCTCGATGCATCTTGACTAGGAACATTTAAAATGGTATATCATTGTGATAAATTGCTCACGGTTATAACACATTGTAACTACTATCATAAAACATATCATTTGTAGATTTCCTATTAAATATACTTTTAACTAAATTGATTAATTAATATAAACACATCATATCAAGTATACAATAGAAATAAAATACCTTTATTTCGAACAAGATTGGTCAACGAGTTAGATATATGTAATAAATTACATAATTGCCCCTAGGACATACCCCTAACTCTATCAGAGTGAGCATTAATTTTCGAATAGCTGGATATTAATCGACGAATAAATTTTCACGTACGAGCCGCACATACATTTTGATATTTCTTTGAAATACCACATGATTAATTGATTTATAAATTACTGTAAATTAATTATATTAATTAATACTTATAAAATATTAATTAATTATATAATTGACATATTGGATGGTATTAGTATTTTCTCGGTGCCATTAATAATTAATTTCATGCTTATATAATAGTTATATATATATATATATGTGTGTGTGTGTGTCGAAATGCAATATCAATACATATTTAAATAAGATTTAAATGATATTAATTACATAGTGGATTTAGGATATTTTGAGGGTCCATGTAACGACCTAGAATTTGACCGCCTCCAAATATAACATTTAAAGTGATTTTAAATATAAAATATTTAATATTTTATGATTTAAATAATATTTGGTAGGATTTGCTAATAGAAAATTACACAAAAATAAGAATAATTGCTTATATCGACAAAATGTGACGAAATTCTGATTTTAGAAAGTAAGTTTCAATGGTTAAATAAATTCTTTTATTTAATTTATAAGTGTTTATATTTTTAAATAACATTATACAAATTTATTTTTAAATTTAGATTACATAAATAAACAGTTTAACTAAAACATCAAAATGTGACCATAAAACATTTTGTCGAAAATCAACGTTTTGTCGATTTAAAGTTGTCGCAACGTTGTTGCACCTTTTTTTTCTTATATATGAATATATATTCAAATAGTATAAGTATTAATTAATTCACCAATCAAGTTTACTTTTACTAAAAATATTAGAAAATTCTAGAATATAATTAATAAAAAGTAAGCATAAAAAGACAAAAAAGTTACAAAAGTCGAAAAGTAAACAACAAATCAAGGCAAACATATTTATTATTCTTTACTTGATACTTAAGTGAAAAGTACCTAAAGTAATGATTTGAAATGTAATGTTAAGTGTTGACAAAAAGGTTGCTTAAAAAGTAAGGTTATTTTGGTAAATTGGCAAAGGGATATTTTGGTAACTTACCACTTCATTTATTTTCTATAAATACCAACCACTTCCTTCACTTTCTTTCACACCATTTCCACATTCTTCTTCCTCCTTGAAGCTCTCTTTAATGGCTTCTTCTCTCTTTTCCTTACTAACTTTTCTTAAAATCATATCAAATCAACTCCAAACACCACCAAACTTTTCCAAATACCTTAAAATACCATTAAAACATGGTTTAGCATTTAAGAAGTGAAGAAATGATGGAGGAATAGGTGGAACCCATCAATGCCGAACCATGTGAGAAAAGGAAGTAAGTTCGGGAACTCCAGAGCAAGAGAAAGAGAAGGAAGTTCCGCCGATTTCTTTCCAAGGAGCTAGGAGCAAATTCAAAGTTCTGCAGAAGCTCTGCAGGATTTTCGAGAGTTTGAAAGAAGAGGTCGATAGCATAATGGAATAGGAATGGAGTAGAAGTTGATTAGTTGAAGTTTAAGTGCAGTGTTGTTAGTAAGAATGTTGGTAGGAAGTTAATCGATTTGGTTAAAGGTGAGTACTCAAATCTTAGTTTTATTTTAATAAAACTTAAGTTGATAATACACATGTTAAATTAGAAATTAATATGTTGAATATTGGTTGATATTGGATGATAACTTGATTGATATATTATGGTTGATTATATGGTTGTGAAATGGTTGATAACTTGGTTTTATAAATAATAAGAGAAATGGTTAATAATTAACCAAATTAAATTTAATGGAAATTAAATCCATAATAATATGTGTATGGAGTGATTTAGCCTTTAAATGATTTTAAAAAGTTCGAAATTGATATTATAATAATATAATATTATAATATGAAATGCAAAATGAGTTTGAAATATGGAAATATTGTTTGAAATGATTTTGAAATGATTTAGAAATGTTTTATAAACATTTAAAAGTGTTTCAATGGAGTTTGGAAAGAAACTGAAAAACAAGTCAAAACTAGGCGCGTCACGTAACGGTAGTACGCGATTTCGCACCGAAAAGGTTAAATATGTATACAAGGTGGAATATAGATCGGAATCCTTCGAGATAAGAATTTTCCGGACTATTATATCCATAGTTTTCCAATAAAGAAAATCAAGATTTCATTAAGTAGATTTTGAAATATGTCCAAAACAATTTTATAAAAACATCGCGGTTTTGTAGTTCGAAATCCAAAAAGGGATTTCTTTAAAAATGATATTTTTGAAAGATTTTAAAGATATGAAATAAATTCTAAAAATCTTTTAAAATGTTTTAAAAGTAATTTAAGTGAAAGGATGGATTTCTAAATGATATAAAAGTCGTTTTGAAGAATATTGCTTTTTGCAACACTTTCTGCAACTCTTTTGCAACACTTTTTAATAACTTATGAATTATGGATTTAAACTCAACAATCCTTTTTCAAATCTTTTATAGATATTTTTGAAAGAATAATTTATCATTTTAAACAATGATTTGGTAGTTAAATGAATCATTTCCAAAAAGAAGATTAATAATTGAGTATGCAGAAACGACTAGTCATTTGTCCCGCATATGAGAGCTAAACGGTAAAACAAGGTGTGTAACTAAGGTTAGGGATGGAGCAACCAATGCCCTGAACTTACCTAGCATGTGTTTTATCTTTTAGGCGAGGGGTGGAACAGATCGAAGGGAAAGCCCGGATACTCTAAAATTTATATTAAAAGTTTTCCTAAATAAAAGGCGAAATAAAATAGTATTATTCCAAGTCCAAAAGGGTTTAAATAAATCAAATGATTCAATAAATTTCAAAGAAAGGCTATAACGATTCCATATTCACTAGAAGAATATTTTATAAATATTTATATCTATTGAAGATAGTTGATAAAAGGAAATGCATCAATTAATCATCAAATCCTCCAATAATCATTTTTTATCGATGATTGGTATGAAGGAACCGGGATCGGATTTGGGCGATTCCTATCCAAAAAACCGGGATCGGATTCTGGTGATTCCTATCCGAAAATCCCTTCAAACTAATTTTGGAAATAAAATATATTAAAGACAATGATCATTGATGACGAAGATCTTCATGATGTAGGACTACTTGCCACTAGTCCCTTCAAGTGAAATTTACCATATCTAGGGTGGATGTGGTGCTCTGTTATGAAAATCTTCGATTTGCAAGAATAAAATTTGAAGTTAAGAAAGAAATCTTTCATTAAGATTTAATGAATGATTTGTGAATATTTTCCCTAAGTTAAAGTTATAACTTGAATATAAGAAATCCTTGCTTAAGATGAAAAGAATTATTTGGAAAGGTTTTCCTAAGAAAAAGATGAAATGATTCGGAATGATTCCCAGATAAAAAGAGAGGTCTAAATCAACCAAATAATTTGATAAATAACGCTTAATGATTCCATATACTCTTATAAAAAAATGGGATAAATTGTAAAGAATATATCTAAGAAAGGTATTTGATTTAAATAAAAGACAAAGTAATTGACTGATGATTGATAATCATATTTGAACTTAACATCTTTTTACTGATGATTGGCTTTGAAGGAACCAGGCTCGGATTTGGGAGATTCCTATCAAAAAACCACTGCGAACAAATGTATACATTCGAAAGTGAAGACGTGTTGAAGATGACGATTATTGAAGACCGAAGATCTTCATAACGGAAGGACTACTTGTTGACATTCTCTGGGTAGCTCCCAATATAGAGACATTTATTATAGCAGTGGTCCTGTCATGTTTGAAATCTTCGGATTGCAAGGGCTTCTTGCCTAGTAATGGCCGAGGAAAGTGCCTTCAGTTTCGTTCAGTCCCAAAACAAACTTGTATGGACGAATGTATGACATTGCATTGCTAAGATCACAAACGTTGACTTTTACCAACATACTTCTGTGGTGGCGGAGAAGGCAACTTCTCTTAGCTTAACATCCTTCTCAGAGGCATACGAACTTTGAGGTTTTCCGTTCGTGGAAGTCAAATAGTGATCAAAGGAATGGCAGTGTGGCATTCAAAGTGGAACCTGTTATGATCAAAGCGTGGTTTTGTATGAAAAGCGTGGCTTTGTCTAAGTTGAGCGTAACCTCACTCCCAAGCCTCACATCTCGAAAATGGTATGGGAACTATGTTACATATTTTAGGCTTAGTATGACGAGGGTGGCATATGATCCCTCAAGGTGACTGGCGGCGTATGATCTAGGTCACCAAGGTGTCCAAACGAGACACTTATTGTATTGTATAGTGGCATGTGAGTCCTTGCATGAGAAGCCACTGGATATCAACAAGTGTGGCAATATGAGGAATAGTGATGTGTGAGCCCTTGCATGAAAAAACCACTGGGTTCCGGTTGCTATGCATGGTTATCGAGGTTCCCTATCATGTTGGAAATCCAATTCTAATATGAGCTTTACAGTTTTGATTGTATCCCAAAATAGTTGTAACGACTTGCGAACATTTCAGCTATCCCTTTTGGTATCATATATTCCTTCCGGTATATTCCGTTGACCTAGTCTAGATATATTCCCTTTGACTTATATCGGGTATTGATACCTTATTTAAATAAGTTTATTTGAAAGTTGTTTTCCAAAAAGAATGTCATTAAAGATAATATCAAATTATTTTGGTAATAAAAGTGATTTTGTTATGATAAGGTAAAAACCCGTTTGTATTTATATATGGGCGTGGTCTTATGAGATACCCTTCATTTTAACGGTTTTGATAACATCGTTATGATATACATTAAAAATTTTAAGTATCTCATGCTGGTTTATCAAGCCTGATATGGGTATTTTTAATACTCGGGTCAGATCCGAGTAGTTTCAGGATTAGCTTAAGACGCTTGGAGTTTCTAGAGGAGAGTAGGAGATTTTCATCATCCTATGGACGTATTCTATTATCAACTGCATCTATTGCATTTGTATTGTCAGCATTTGTAAGGGAAGGTGTTGTTACTGTCCAGGCTGAATCTAGGTTAGACTCTGATATATGTTTTAAACTTTTCCACTATAAAGGTTATGGTTGAAGTAATATATGTTATTCCATTCGTGTGAGATTCTGTTCTGCCTTTATTTTCTTTCTACCCTTAAAGATCCGCGTGTTCGCGCAATTTGAGCTTGGCATGTGTGGTTTATTGTCGATTAAAAGGGTATAGAAAAACGGGTCATTAAATCTGGTATCAGAGCTTAGGTTGAGCGAACACCTAGGCTTTGTTGGGGTAAAACTCATTATAGATAAGGTTAGTAATACCCTAGAATGAGTGACTCATTAGAGACAGGGTTAGAAACACCCTAGAATGTGTTTTGAGAGTATTATATATATGAGCGTGTATTTGTTATTTGATATAAAAATGTTTTGTGTTGATTTATCCGTTGAGTGGTTTATAGATTCTGTTCGATGCGCCGGATCACCATTATCGATAGGAATTTCTAAACACTTAAACTAGACAAACCGACACACTGTTTCAAAAGGATTATATTTTAAGTATAAAGGAATATATTTTGAAAAATATAGATATTTGTGTGTGTTGGTTTATGGTTAAGGGAATAATAATATTCCGTTATTATCATTTGTTAATTTAATGAACATCTTATGAATTAAGTTTCACAATTCGACTATAAGATGTTTGATAAGAGTATGGTGTTAAGTTAATGAATTTGTGTAAGATATAAAGTAAGCATGTAGCATAAAAATGTACTTTACCAAATAATTTTGTAAAATGTATGAAAGATATGTTATATAAATTTGAGAACCTAAATTTTGTGTATTTTGGAATAGATTTATAAATTCTAAAAGAAAGTAAGTTAATATAAGATGATTTTATGACGGGATTTTGAAAACGAAAAACAATCTTATGGTTAAACGATCCAAGTGGCTCGAAAGTAACTAAAAATGGACAGGAGATGTGTTCGGATGGTAAACGCTTCACTTAAGTATTCCACTTCTCGTTAAGGAAATATGTGATACTACCGGTAGTACCCAGTTCCTTTGGTATCATTTTTGAGTAACTCGATCAATATAATCTTCTAAAGTTAAAAAGCATAATGCGAATCACTTATTTGACAAATTAATGGCTGTCAATTTTTATCAAAGTGTATTATCTTAATTGACATGCATGGGTATGCTTTGATCTTTAAAATAAATATTTTTGGCAAATACCTTTAAGCTTTGTTTTAGGGTTATTTCGAGGACGAAATTCTTTTAAGGGGGGAAGTATGTAACGACCCAGAAATTGACCACCTCCAAATATAACATTTAAAGTGATTTTAAATATAAAATATATAAGATTTTATGATTAGATAATATTAGATAGGATTTGCAAAGAGAAAAATACACAAAAATAGGAATAATTGCTTATATCGACAAAAAGTGACAAAATCCTGATTTCAGAAAAGAAAGTTTCAATGGTTAAATAAATTCTTTTAATTAATTTATAAGTGTTTATATTTTTAAATAGCATTATACAAATTTATTTTTAAATTTGAATTACATAAATAAATAGTTTAACTAAAACGTCAAAATGTGACCGTAAAACATTTTGTAGAAAATCAACGTTTTGTCGATTTAAAGTTGTCGCAACGTTGTTGCACATTTATTTTCTTATATATGAACATATATTCAAATAGTATAAATATTAATTAATTCACCAATCAAGTTTAGTTTTACTAAAAATACTTAGAAAATTCTAGAATATAATTAACAAAAAGTAAGCATAAAAAGACAAAAAAGTTACCAAAGTCAAAAAGTAAACATGAAATTAAGGCAAATATAATTATTATTCTTTACTTGATACTTAAGTGAAAATTACATAAAGTAATTATTTGAAATGTGATGTTAAGTGTTGAAAAAAAAGTTTGCTTAAAAAGTAAGGTTATTTTGGTAAATTGGCAAAGGGATATTTTGGTAACTTACCACTTCATTTTTTTCTATAAATACTAACCACTTCCTTTACTTTCTTTTACACCATTTCCACATTCTTCTTACTC
Organism: Allium fistulosum; assembly: GCA_030737815.1. Lineage (NCBI taxonomy): Eukaryota > Viridiplantae > Streptophyta > Magnoliopsida > Asparagales > Amaryllidaceae > Allium > Allium fistulosum. Next base: position 941,577,714 of record CM060905.1, on the reverse strand, counting down.
CTTGAATGAAAGGACCCTCCTATTTCCACCCTAATTTCATAAGGATTTTTTTTTTTTCTTTTACTTAGATTTAGTGATGATATATAGATATATCATTCATTACAAATATTATTTCCCAGGGTCATTTTCTTTCTCCAATAAACAAAATATATCCAGGATCAAAATAACTTACCAATATAAATATATCAGTGTATAACTAATAACAAACACATACATATGAAGATGTATATGTTCCTCTTGATTAAATTCAGAGTATATACTTTATTTTTTTTGTACAAGAACAATCTGTTTGATCTTGATTTTTTAGCAATTCAGATTAATTATTGTATTCAGATTTATGGCCATAAAATCCACTAGAAACATGTACTTTAGTCTGTCATTATACTTAAGAAATGATCAAGTAATAATCAGTAGTAAACAAGCTTTTAATATAGATGGTTGTGTTAAAGTTTGGATAGTATCAAATTCAGTATAAAAGAAAGCGGATCCTAAGTGAACACAAGCAACATCTAGGCGTAATGGAAACGCGCCTAACTTATACATGCAAGGTCACGAGTTCGAGTGCTATGCTGGTCGGTTCAAACACAATTTTTGGTTTTTCTTTTTATTTTTTTTTTCTCCTGTATGGTTAGAAATCTGATACCTACCTATAATTGTACATATATATTTAATTTTTGCCTATAACCTAACATACAAAACAATTCTTCTTACATAACTATTTTTAATACCCATTCTTACAACTGTTTTAAGAATTTATAATCATATTTTTGCTCAAATATCAACATGTACACAGATATACATGTACATGTCAATATCTCTGCTCATTTTCCAGAAAACTGGGTGTAACTTTGAAATGCATTTTTATTTTCAGAATACAATCTATCATGATCAACCAATACTTCATTTATTTGAAGCTGGATAACTCATGAATCCTGTATCTGCCACACTAGTTCAAAGCAATGGAGATATCTTTCATTGCATTCTGTCTAAAGCTTTAGGAAAACATTTTACTCTTCTCAATACAATTCATAAATGAATTCAAACTTATTTACAAAGCATTTCAGTTAAAGATAATAAAATCCTTTTAAGTTTACTTCTTGCTAAATCCAGATTTTGTTCTAAAACTCAGTGCTCTGTTATGTCTCAAGATTAACTAATACATAATATAAATTATGCAAAACAGTAGCTCACTTAATTGTATATTTCTTACCAGACTTTTATAGCTGATACTTGAGCTTATTTTTCTTGTATATGTTTCAGACCCTACTTCAAAAACAAATCAAACCTTAACACATAACAATTTCAACAGACCAACAAATTTTATCTGACACTTACAGAACATAAGGGCAACATGATCTCTAACCATAAAATATTCAATACATGACTGGAAATCTTAGAAACATAAAATTTTTCCTGAATACATGCAGATATAATCAATTTAAGCTCTTATTGAAACTAGCTAGCATGTTCATTCACTCCTCCATAATAGCCATTACTTCATTTTTACTTAGTGCCTGGGTTACCTGAAAGAACATAAGTGGCTGCCTCATTTTAAAATGAGACACCCCATATGCCATGAGCAAACAAGGGTCAGATCTATGATCTGGTATGAGTAACATCAATTCATTCATGCTATTAAACAATAGAGATTATAAGAGCACCAATTAGTTATATTAAGCAAATTCCTGCAGTCAATTACTTTAACATAGTATAATTAATTTGATTCAGGTATGATATATTCATTTATCATTCTTACACTTGCATACAAAATCATGCAAACATAATTATCTATTTGCAACAATTGCATTCACTGGAACCATCTTGGTTCCATGCCATTCAACCTAAGAAATATCCATATTCCTATTTCTTCATATACAGGTTGTATTATTCAATTTAAATCCCTGCCTCATCTGCTATTAAGGAATCACTGGGACACATTGCAATGAACTAATTCACATCATTGCACAAAGATCTCAGGGCTTAAACAAACCATGTGCCAACTTGCATACTTCAAATATGACAAGCATTCCAGCAGCTTTCTTGGCCTTCCCTTCCCTAGTTTATTTACTAGTGTATAGTCTTAAATCCTATCATCAAATATGCTAAGTGAACATATCACTGCAAACATGGAAACATCCATAATTTCTTCTAGCATAATTCTCCTCAGAAATAATCAGACAGTTATTTCCTAAATGGGGTCAATATGTCTTGATCTTAGTAAAATATGAGAATATTTTCAACTGTAAAAGAGGCATGGCATGTTATATTGATCTGCAAGCCTTTATGATTGATTCAGATTCAAGATCTGGTTCAATCATAATTTTAGCTTGTGGGTTTCTTCTTTTTGATTTGATTAAGGGCTCAGCACTTAGAAAATTTCTATTGCACCCTTAACATTTTTTTTTTCTTTTCAAGCCTCAGCACTTATACCAAGTATAATGCAGCTCTAATCATTTTTATAAAGTTTCCATGCCATAGATCTATAACAGCTGAGAGTATTCTCTATATGATTTTTGAGATCCTAGACTTTAACATTTGTGAGTATAAATAAATCAGTATGATACTCATCCAAAGACAAATGTCTCAACCAATCAAAGGTCATCCAAAATCATCCATATTAAATCATATCAGATTTAAAATAAAACATCCAGAAATCATTGATGAAATCATATACATCAAAACCAGAAATATATATATAAATGGAAATAAAAAGTGGCTGCCTCATCTCAGGTCTTAATGCCATGAACTTAGTGAGATTACTCACCTAAATGTTTAATCCAGAAAATTCTTGTTTGAGTGTTCTCTCCTTTCTTCCAATATTTTCCTTCTTTTCTTATTTTTGTGCAGCTCGGGGTAAAAATGATTCTACTGGCTAAACTGCCTATTTATAAGCATTTTTCCTCTAGGGTTTTGTTGAAACAGAATTCCATTTCTGTCCTGGCTAGCATCATGCATTTTTCATTCATAATACCCCGGCCATATTAACCAATTTAAAGGCTGCATTTTCTTTCTTTTACTTTTCAGAAAATGGCCACTCTCCTAGTCATGTTAAAAGTGTGACTATCCTATTTTTATTTTAATTATTTCTGAAAATCCCCTTTTGCTATTTTTGCCTATACAAGCTCATTAACTTGTATCACATTTCATGTCATTTTAATGTCATAGTTTTACTTGCTTATATATATATATATATACTTTTCAGTGTTTAAAAATATATATATTTGTACACATATCTTATCTAAGCTTATTTTAATTTCTCTTTAATTTCAGAAGCATATGCACCTATATGTATACAGGTTAATATACATAATTTTCTCTTCTGGGTTTTAAATAAAATTTGTTTACTGATTTAAAGTAAAGCCTACTTTTTCTTACTTTCTAAGATGATCCATATAATTTCAGAAATCAAACAACCATGTTGCCAAATCATGTTTGTATTGCCCTTTAATTCTTGTTTTAAATCCAAGAAATCTGGAGTACTTCCTTGTGCCATTTCAGTGTGCACGTGCACACATATACCTGCACACTATTTATTCCTGAGACTTCACCATATTTAAATCTAAATATTTCAAAATTAAATCATTTTTCAAAAATGATTTTTCACAAAATTTTGGGGTATTACATTCACCCCTCCTTTTAGGAATTGTGTCCTCACAATTTTTCTAACATTTATAGTGAGCATCTTTTTCTTTTCTGAAAACTTATCAAACATATGCATAAGCAAACAAATTCAACCATATCAACCATGCATAACAAATAATTTTTCCAGAAAGAGAAAAAAAAAATTACCTTTTAATTTGCAAAAAGCTTAGGATTTGCAAAAAGCTTAGGATAATCCATTCTAATCTTATCCTCTAACTCCCATGTGCAGTCATTAGGATCACTACTCCACTGGATCTTAACTAGTTTCAAGGTTTTGTTCCTTAATTTCTTTTCTTCCTTGGCTACAATCCCCACTGGTTCTTTTTCATAAACCAAGTCAGGATTTATTTGAATTTTGGTAGGCTCCTCCAAAATGTCTTCCTTATCATGTACCCATTTTCTAAGTTGGGACACATGAAAAACATTATGCATTGCTTTCATCTCCTCTGGTAGTTCTAATTTGTAAGCCAATGAACCAATTCTTTCCAGAATTTTATAGGGTCCAACATACCTTGGTGTAAGCTTACCTTGCTTGCCAAATCTCATGACTTTCTTCATAGGTGAAATCTTGATGAAAACAAAGTCTCCCACTTCATATTCCACTTGCTTTCTCTTCCTATCTGCAAATTTCTTTTGCCTATCTTGAGCTGCTGCTATTCTTTTTCTTATTAACCCAATTTTCTCTGTAGTTTCTTTAACATATTCAGGTCCAAGAATAGCCCTTTCTCCAGCCTCTACCCAGCATATAGGTGATAAACATGGCTTGCCATATAAGGCTTCAAATGGTGCCATCCCTATGGTGCTTTGGTAACTGTTATTGTATGTGAATTCAGCTAGATGGAGGTGGTCTTCCCAGTTGCCTCCAAAGTCCAGTGTACATGCTCTCAACAAATCCTCTAAGACTTTGTTCACTACCTCAGTTTGACCATCTGATTGTGGATGGTAGGCAGTGCTTAAGCACAATTCACTCCCCATAGCCTCTTGAAAACTTTTCCAAAATCTTGAGGTGAAGATGGTATCCCTATCACTCACAATGGTTTTGGGTATGCCATGCAACCTTACTACCTCTTTCATGAATATTTGAGCCAATTTTGGAGCATTTCTTTCTGCTCTAACTGGGATAAAATGTGCTACCTTAGTTAGCCTATCCACTATTACCCATATACTTGTGTTTCCCTTCTTAGATCTAGGCAGACCATCTATGAAATCCATAGATATATCCTCCCACTTCCACTGTGGTATGCTAAGGGGTTGCAATAGTCCTGATGGCCTTTGTGTCTCTGCCTTGACTTGTTGGCAAGTCATGCACCTTGCAACATACCTGGCCACATCTGACTTCATCCCCTTCCACCAAAGATTTCTTTTCAAATTTTGATACATCTTGGTGCTACCTGGGTGTATGGAGTATTTACTCCTATGGTACTCATTTAATATTTCCTCCTTCAATTCTATATTTTCTGGAACACATATCCTATTTTTATTCCTTAAATAACCATTTTTATCAATTTGATAATTTATTACTTCCTCCCCTTTTGATATGAGCATTTTCTTTTCCACCATGTTTAGGTCTTGTTCCTGCATTTGCCCAATCTTAAGAAGTAAATCTGATTGCAGAGATATCATACTTAATTTTCCTTTACCTTCACCTTCTTCAATAGGCATCATTTGTTCCTCACTGTTTTCCTCAATTTCCAAATCAGTAAGTATAGACAAATCCCTAAACTCTTCCATCATCAACATGGCTACTTTGGCATGTTGTCTACTCAAGGCATCTGCAACTTTATTTGCCTTGCCTGGTGTATACAGTATGTCTAGATCATAGGCAGCTAGGAACTCTACCCATCTATGTTGCCTCATGTTCAAATCTTTTTGTGAGAATAAATATTTCAGTGCCTTATGATCAGTGTACAAAATAAATTTGGCACCTAACAAATAATGTCTCCAAAGTTTCAAAGCATAAACAACTGCTGCTAGTTCAAGATCATGGGTCGCATACCTGGTTTCATGTGGCTTTAATTGCCTAGATGCATAGGCTACCACCTGGTCTTGCTGCATCAACACAGCCCCTAACCCAGAGCCACTTGCATCAGTGTACACAACCAAATTTTCATTTCCTTCTGGCACTCTCAATACTGGTGCATTAATCAGGGCTTCTTTTATTTTGATAAAAGCTTGCTCACATTTTTCTGTCCATACAAAGGCTTGGTTCTTTCTAGTTAAATTGGTAAGTGGTGATGATATTTTTGAGAAATCTTTTATAAATCTCCTATAATATCCTGCCATCCCCATAAATGATCTAATCTCACTGATGGTGCTAGGCCTTTTCCATGCTTGGATTGCCACTACTTTGTTAGGGTTTACTGATATTCCTTTGGCAGAGATGACATGCCCAAGGAAATGCACTTCTTCTTTCCAAAATGCACATTTTGAAAATTTTGCCTTTAAATCATTTTCCCTTAGTCTTGACAAAACTAAATGCAAATGATTTTTATGCTCTTCCACTGTCTTGGAATAAATCAAAATGTCATCAATAAAAATTAGTACAAACTTGTCTAAATAATCTCTAAATATTCTATTCATCAAATCAACAAAATATGAAGGAGCATTTGTCAAACCAAATGGCATAACCAAAAATTCATATAAGCCATATCTTGTGTTAAATGCAGTGTACTTAACACTTGAGTCTTCAACCTTCATTTGATGGAATCCTGATGCTAAGTCTAGCCTAGAAAATATTTTAGCTTCACTGAGTTGGTCAAAGAGATCATCTATTCTAGGCAATGGGTATTTATTCTTGATGGTTACTTTATTTAGTTCTCTGTAATCTATGCACATTCTCAAGGTACCATCATGTTTTCTTACAAACACTACTGGAGAACCCCAGCAGGAATTGCTTGGCCTTATAAATCCCTTGCCTTCTAATTCTTCCAACTGATTTTTCAATTCTTTCAGTTCACTTGGCCCCATCCTATAGGGTTTCTTGATTATTGGACTTGCTCCTGGAATGAGATTAATTTGGAACTCAACTGGTCTGTGGTGTGGAACACCCTTAACTTCCCCAAACACATCCAAGTATTCATTAACTATGGGAATTTCTTCAATTGTTAGTTCACTCAGATCTTTTTCTAAGTCAACTAAATGATACAATTTCCCTTCCTTAGCTATTTCACATAGAACTGTGATTCTCTGGCCTCTAGAATTTTGCAATGATATGGTGGATGAGTCTAAATTAATTATGGCTTTAAATTGCCTTAACCAATCTACCCCCAATATAACTCCTATATTTGGGTAATTTAAAACATATAAATTGGAGATAAAAATATTTCCTCCTATGTTTAACTCCACATCCACACAATTCATGTTCAAAACACTAGAACTCCCTAGGGGACTTTGTACAAGCAATGGGGTTTCAACCAATATGCAGTTTAATTTTAACACTTTAACTAATTCATAGGAAATCAAAGAGTGTGTTGCTCCAGTATCATATACTACTGGTATGGGTATGGCACAAACGAATAATGTACCTTCCACTTGGCCATGATTTTCAGCATCAATTTTCACTGCAGATTTGCCTTTTCCTTCCAAAGTTGCCAATTTCCCTTGCTGTTTATTCTCAGGACAGTTCCTCTTCATATGCCCCTCTTTCCCACATAGGTAGCATTTGAAGGCTCCTCCTTTCAACTCTGGGCACCTTGGTTTGATGTGTCCTTCTTTTCCACAATGATGGCAAACCAATTTCTTCTTAGTATCATTAGCTTTTGTATCTTTACTCTTCCTGTTGTCTGCCTCCTCCTTCTTTTTATCATAAGGGTGATATCTTCCCTTATCCTTCTTGTTGTTGCTCTTAAAATTCCTATATTTCTCTCTTTCTTTGTCATGTTGTTCCAGTTTCAAGGCCAGATCAATTACTTGATCAAATGTTCTATCTGCATATGGTAGCATAGCTCTGCTAAGTCCTGGGTTCAGTCCTTTTATATACCTATCATTTTTGGATGCTTCATCTGCCACTAGCATTGCTCCATAATTAGATAGCCCCTCAAACTTTTGAGTGTATTCAGTGACATTCAAAGTTCCCTGCCTAAGTTTGATAAATTCTTCAAGCAAAATGGTCTTGGCTGATGCTGGTACAAATCTTGCCTCCAACATCTCCTTGAACTGATTCCAAGTGATTTCATTTTCATTTCTTCCAGCTATGATCACCTCCCACCAGCTTAAAGCTACCCCTTTCAGTTGTCTAGAAGCTACTTGCCTCTTCCTTTGGTCATCCAACTGCATGTCATTGAAAATCCTATCAAGTGTTCTCAACCATGCTTGAATTTCCATCACACTCTCAGTTCCTTCAAAACTCTTGCCTCCCAAATTGGAATAAGTCTTCAGTAGTTTTGAAAGCTCTTCATGTGGGTTCTCAGGCCTATGCCCAATTCCATCTCTTAAAACCCTCACAAATTCTTGCATATCAAGCATTTGAGGTGCACTGGGTCCTGCATTGTGATGAGATCCTCTTCCTACCATGGTCTGCTAACTAAATTCTGGGTAAATGGTATTAGTATATTATGAGTGCTTCTATAATTTCTATTTTCTTATCTAAATTATTTCATCCAAAACAAACAGACATTATACATTATAATACATAACAATCAACGCAACCAAGTGCTCTGATACCAACTGAAAGGACCCTCCTATTTCCACCCTAATTTCATAAGGATTTTTTTTTTCTTTTACTTAGATTTAGTGATGATATATAGATATATCATTCATTACAAATATTATTTCCCAGGGTCATTTTCTTTCTCCAATAAACAAAATATATCCAGGATCAAAATAACTTACCAATATAAATATATCAGTGTATAACTAATAACAAACACATACATATGAAGATGTATATGTTCCTCTTGATTAAATTCAGAGTATATACTTTATTTTTTTTGTACAAGAACAATCTGTTTGATCTTGATTTTTTAGCAATTCAGATTAATTATTGTATTCAGATTTATGGCCATAAAATCCACTAGAAACATGTACTTTAGTCTGTCATTATACTTAAGAAATGATCAAGTAATAATCAGTAGTAAACAAGCTTTTAATATAGATGGTTGTGTTAAAGTTTGGATAGTATCAAATTCAGTATAAAAGAAAGCGGATCCTAAGTGAACACAAGCAACATCTAGGCGTAATGGAAACGCGCCTAACTTATACATGCAAGGTCACGAGTTCGAGTGCTATGCTGGTCGGTTCAAACACAATTTTTGGTTTTTCTTTTTATTTTTTTTTTCTCCTGTATGGTTAGAAATCTGATACCTACCTATAATTGTACATATATATTTAATTTTTGCCTATAACCTAACATACAAAACAATTCTTCTTACATAACTATTTTTAATACCCATTCTTACAACTGTTTTAAGAATTTATAATCATATTTTTGCTCAAATATCAACATGTACACAGATATACATGTACATGTCAATATCTCTGCTCATTTTCCAGAAAACTGGGTGTAACTTTGAAATGCATTTTTATTTTCAGAATACAATCTATCATGATCAACCAATACTTCATTTATTTGAAGCTGGATAACTCATGAATCCTGTATCTGCCACACTAGTTCAAAGCAATGGAGATATCTTTCATTGCATTCTGTCTAAAGCTTTAGGAAAACATTTTACTCTTCTCAATACAATTCAGAAATGAATTCAAACTTATTTACAAAGCATTTCAGTTAAAGATAATAAAATCCTTTTAAGTTTACTTCTTGCTAAATCCAGATTTTGTTCTAAAACTCAGTGCTCTGTTATGTCTCAAGATTAACTAATACATAATATAAATTATGCAAAACAGTAGCTCACTTAATTGTATATTTCTTACCAGACTTTTATAGCTGATACTTGAGCTTATTTTTCTTGTATATGTTTCAGACCCTACTTCAAAAACAAATCAAACCTTAACACATAACAATTTCAACAGACCAACAAATTTTATCTGACACTTACAGAACATAAGGGCAACATGATCTCTAACCATAAAATATTCAATACATGACTGGAAATCTTAGAAACATAAAATTTTTCCTGAATACATGCAGATATAATCAATTTAAGCTCTTATTGAAACTAGCTAGCATGTTCATTCACTCCTCCATAATAGCCATTACTTCATTTTTACTTAGTGCCTGGGTTACCTGAAAGAACATAAGTGGCTGCCTCATTTTAAAATGAGACACCCCATATGCCATGAGCAAACAAGGGTCAGATCTATGATCTGGTATGAGTAACATCAATTCATTCATGCTATTAAACAATAGAGATTATAAGAGCACCAATTAGTTATATTAAGCAAATTCCTGCAGTCAATTACTTTAACATAGTATAATTAATTTGATTCAGGTATGATATATTCATTTATCATTCTTACACTTGCATACAAAATCATGCAAACATAATTATCTATTTGCAACAATTGCATTCACTGGAACCATCTTGGTTCCATGCCATTCAACCTAAGAAATATCCATATTCCTATTTCTTCATATACAGGTTGTATTATTCAATTTAAATCCCTGCCTCATCTGCTATTAAGGAATCACTGGGACACATTGCAATGAACTAATTCACATCATTGCACAAAGATCTCAGGGCTTAAACAAACCATGTGCCAACTTGCATACTTCAAATATGACAAGCATTCCAGCAGCTTTCTTGGCCTTCCCTTCCCTAGTTTATTTACTAGTGTATAGTCTTAAATCCTATCATCAAATATGCTAAGTGAACATATCACTGCAAACATGGAAACATCCATAATTTCTTCTAGCATAATTCTCCTCAGAAATAATCAGACAGTTATTTCCTAAATGGGGTCAATATGTCTTGATCTTAGTAAAATATGAGAATATTTTCAACTGTAAAAGAGGCATGGCATGTTATATTGATCTGCAAGCCTTTATGATTGATTCAGATTCAAGATCTGGTTCAATCATAATTTTAGCTTGTGGGTTTCTTCTTTTTGATTTGATTAAGGGCTCAGCACTTAGAAAATTTCTATTGCACCCTTAACATTTTTTTTTTCTTTTCAAGCCTCAGCACTTATACCAAGTATAATGCAGCTCTAATAATTTTTATAAAGTTTCCATGCCATAGATCTATAACAGCTGAGAGTATTCTCTATATGATTTTTGAGATCCTAGACTTTAACATTTGTGAGTATAAATAAATCAGTATGATACTCATCCAAAGACAAATGTCTCAACCAATCAAAGGTCATCCAAAATCATCCATATTAAATCATATCAGATTTAAAATAAAACATCCAGAAATCATTGATGAAATCATATACATCAAAACCAGAAATATATATATAAATGGAAATAAAAAGTGGCTGCCTCATCTCAGGTCTTAATGCCATGAACTTAGTGAGATTACTCACCTAAATGTTTAATCCAGAAAATTCTTGTTTGAGTGTTCTCTCCTTTCTTCCAATATTTTCCTTCTTTTCTTATTTTTGTGCAGCTCGGGGTAAAAATGATTCTACTGGCTAAACTGCCTATTTATAAGCATTTTTCCTCTAGGGTTTTGTTGAAACAGAATTCCATTTCTGTCCTGGCTAGCATCATGCATTTTTCATTCATAATACCCCGACCATATTAACCAATTTAAAGGCTGCATTTTCTTTCTTTTACTTTTCAGAAAATGGCCACTCTCCTAGTCATGTTAAAAGTGTGACTATCCTATTTTTATTTTAATTATTTCTGAAAATCCCCTTTTGCTATTTTTGCCTATACAAGCTCATTAACTTGTATCACATTTCATGTCATTTTAATGTCATAGTTTTACTTGCTTATATATATATATATATACTTTTCAGTGTTTAAAAATATATATATTTGTACACATATCTTATCGAAGCTTATTTTAATTTCTCTTTAATTTCAGAAGCATATGCACCTATATGTATACAGGTTAATATACATAATTTTCTCTTCTGGGTTTTAAATAAAATTTGTTTACTGATTTAAAGTAAAGCCTACTTTTTCTTACTTTCTAAGATGATCCATATAATTTCAGAAATCAAACAACCATGTTGCCAAATCATGTTTGTATTGCCCTTTAATTCTTGTTTTAAATCCAAGAAATCTGGAGTTCTTCCTTGTGCCATTTCAGTGTGCACGTGCACACATATACCTGCACACTATTTATTCCTGAGACTTCACCATATTTAAATCTAAATATTTCAAAATTAAATCATTTTTCAAAAATGATTTTTCACAAAATTTTGGGGTATTACATTGAAGCTCCCTTTAATGGCTTCTTCTTCTCTCTCTTCCTTACTAACTTTTCTTAAAATCATATCAAATCAACTCCAAACACCACCAAACTTTGCCAAGTACCTTAAAATACCAATAAAACATGGTTTAGCATTTATGAAGAAATGATGGAGGAATAGGTGGAACCCATCAAGGCTAAACCATGTGAGAAAAGGAAGCAAGTTCGGGAACTCCGGAGCAAGAGAAAGAGAAGGAAGTGCCGTCGATTTCATTCCAAGGAGCTAGGAGCAAATTCAAGGTTCTGCGGAAGCTCTACTGGATTTTCGAGAGTTTGGAAGAAGAGGTCGATAACATAAAGGAATAGGAATGGAGTAGAAGTTGATTAGTAAAAGTTTAAGTGAAGTGCTGTTAGTAAGAATGTTGGTAGGAAGTTAGTCAATTTGGTTAAAGGTGAGTACTCAAATCTTAGTTTTATTTTAATAAAACATAAGTTGATAATACACATATTAAATTAGGAATTAATATGTTGAATATTGGTTGATATTTGACGATAATTTGGTTGATATTATGGTTGATTATATGGTTGTGAAATGGTTGATAACTTGGTTTGATAAATAATAATAGAAATGGTTAGCAATTAACCAAATTAAATTTAATGGAAATTAAATCCATAATAATATGTTTATGGAGTGATTTGGCCTTTAAATGATTTTTAAAAGGTCGAAAATGATGTTATAATCTTATAATATGAAATGAAATGGAAAATGAGTTTGAAATATGGAAATTTTGTTTAAAATGATTTTGAAATGTTTTATAAACATTTAAAATTGTTTCAATGAAGTTTGGAAAGAAATTGAAAAACAAGTCAAAAATATGAGCGTCGCGTAACGGTAGTTCACGATTTCGCGTCGAAAAAGTTAAATATGTATATAAAGTGGAATATAACTTGGAATCCTTCGAGATAAGAATTTTCCAAACTATTATATCCATAGTTTTCCAACACAGAAAGAAAATCAAGATTTCATAAAGTAGATTTTGAAATATGTCCAAAACGATTTTATAAAAACATCGCGGTTTTGCAGTTCGAAATCCAAAAATGAATTTCTTTAAAAATGATATCTTTAAAATGTTTAAAAATATGAAATAAATTCTAAAAATATTTTAAATTTAATTTAAGTGAAAGGATGGATTTCTAAATGATATAAAAGTCATTTTGAAGAATATAGCTTTTTGCAATGCTTTTGCAACAATTTTTAATAACTAATGAATTATGGATTTAAACTCAACAATCCTTTTTCAAATCTTTTATAGATATTTTTAAAAGATTAATTTAGTGTTTTAAATAATGATTTGGAAGTTTAATGAATCATTCTGAGATGAAGATTCATAATTGAGTATGCGGAAACGACTAGTACATTTGTCCCGCCTGTGAGAGCTAAACGGTAAAACAAGGTGTGTAACTAAGGTTTGGGATGGAGCAACCAGTGACCTAAACTTACCGGGCCTTCATTTTATCTTTTAGGCGAGGGGTGGAATAGATCGAAGGGAAAGCCCGGATACTTTAAAATTTATATCAAAAGTTTTCCTATATAAAAGGCGAAATAAAATAGAATTATTCCAATTTCAAAAGGGTTCAAATAAATCAAACGATTCGATAAATTTCAAAGAAAGCCTATAATGATTCCATATTCACTAGAATAATATTTTATAAATATTTAAATCTATCGAAGATAGCTGATAAAAGGAAATGCATAAATCAATCATCAAATCTTCCAATAATCATTTTTTATCGACGATTGAATCAAAGTAACCGGGATCGGAATTGGGTGATTCCTATTCGAAAATCCGGTTCGGATTTGGGTGGTTACTATCTGAAAATCCCTTCAAACTAATTTTAGAAATAAAATATATTAAAGACAATGATCATTGATGACGAAGATCTTTATGGTGTAGGACTGCTTGCCATTAGTCCCTTGAGGTGAAATTTACCATATCTAGGGTGGTAGTAGTGCTTTGTTATGAAAATCTTCGATTTGCAAGAATATAACTCGAAGTTAAGAAAGAAAACTTTGATTAAGATTTAATGAATGATTTGGGACTATTTTCCCCAAGTTAAAGTTCTAACTTGAATATAAGAAATCTTTGGTTGAGATTAAAAGAATGATTTGGAAAGGTTTTCCTAAGAAAAAGATGAAATGATTTGGAATTATTCCCAGATAAAAAGCGAGGTCTAAATCAACCTAATAATTTGATAAATGAGGCTTAATGATTCCATATACTCTTGGAAAAAAGAATGGGATAAATTGAAAAGAATATATCTAAGAAAGATATTTGATTTAAATAAAAGATGAAGTAATTGATTGATGATTGATAATCACATATGACCTTAACATCTTTTTTGTCGATGATTGACTTCGAAGGAACCGAGGTCGGATTTGGGTGATACGTATCCGAAAACCACTTCAAACCAATGTATAAGTTTGAAAGTGAAGACATGTTGAAGATGACGATTATTGAAGACCGAAGATCTTCATAGCGAAAGGACTATTTGTTGACATTCTCTGGGTAGCTCCCAATATAGAGACATTTATTATAGCAGTGGTCCTGTCGTGTTTGAAATCTTTGGATTGCAAGGGCTTCTCGCCTAGTAATTGCCGAGGAAAGTGCTTTCGGTTTCATTCATTCCCAGAACGAACTTGTATGGACGGATGTTTGACATTGCATTGCTAAGATCACAAACGTTGACTTTTACCAACATACTTCTGTGGTGGCGGAGAAGGCAACTTCTCTTAGCTTAACATCCTTCTCAGAGGCATACGAACTCAGAGGTTGTATGTTCGTGGATGTCAAATAGTGATCAAAGGAATGACAATGTGGCATTCGAAGTGGAACCTGCTATGATCAAAGCTTGGTTTTGTATGAAAAGCGTGGCTTTGTCTAAGTTGAGCGTAACCTCACTCCAAAGCCTCACTTATCAGAAATGATATGGGAACTATGTTACATATTTCAGGCTTAGTATGAAGAGGGTGGCATATGATCCTTCAAGGTGACTGGCGGCGTATGATCTAGGTCACCAAGGTGTCCAAACGGGACCCTTATTATATGGTATAGTGGCGTGTGAGTCTTTGCATGAGAAGCCACCGGGTATCAAGAAGTGTGGCAATATAAAGAATAGTAGTGTGTGAGTCCTTGCACGAAAAAACCACTGGGTTCGGGTTGCTATGCATGGTTATCGAGGTTCCCTATAATGTTGGAAATCCATTTCCAATACGAGCTTTACGGTTTTTATTGTAGTCCCATAATAGCTGTAATGACTTGAAAACATTTCACCTTCCCATTTTGGTATCATATATTCCATCTTGTATATTCCGTTGACCTAGTTTGGATATATTCCCTTTGACTTAGTCTGGATATCGATAACTTATTTGAATAAGTTTATTTGAAAGATGTTTTACAAAAAGAATGTCATTAAAGATAATATCAAATTATTTTGGTAATAAAAGTGTTTTGGTTATCATAATGTAAAAACCCATCCGTATTTATGTGTGGGCGTGGTCTTATGAGATACCCTTCATTTCAAAGGTTTTGATAACATCGTTATGATCTATACATTTAAAATTTCGAGTATCTCACGTTGGTTTATCAATCTTGATCCAAGTATTTTTAATACGTGGGTCAGATCCGAGTAGTTTTATGATTAGCTGAAGACGCTTGGAGTTTTCATAGGAGAGCTGGAGATCTTAGTCATCGTATGGATGTATTCTATTATCCGTTGCATCTATTGCATTTGTATTGTCAACATTTGTAAGTGCAGGTGTTATAACTATCCAGGCTGAATCTAGGTTAGACTCTGATATATGTTTTAAAATTTTCCATTGTAAAGCTTATGGTTGAAGTAATATATGTTATTCCATTCGTGTGAGATTATGTTCTGTCTTTATTTTCTTTCTACCCTTAATGATCCGCTTGTTCGTGCAAGTTGAGTTGGACATGTGTGGTTTATTGTTGATTCAAAGGGTATGGAAAAATAGGTTATTACAGTCCATTTGATCCATCTTATGGTTGGCCATGACATGGTGAAGGGAAGGGGATATTTTGTTTCTAAATTCTAGATATAGATCTAGAATTAGTAAAAGGTGAATTAGCAAAAGGAGGAGATTTTGCCTTCCACCTTCTCCTATTTAAACAAGCATACCTCTTTCACTTCTCTTTGGGAATGACTTGCCCTCTTCATGGCCGTGAACTCTAGTGCTCTCTCATATGGTCGATAATAATTAAAGCAATAACATATTCAAAAAGCACATAACGTGGTTTTCCAGGCTTTACAATGTCTAAAAGTTCATCCTTCAGATATAACATCTTATTTACATTTTATGTCATATTTGTCACGATGTAGGTAATATATACAATGATTTTGTATGCACCTTAGTTGTCTCATATTGTTAAATCACACTGATCATATGTTAATTATTTTGATGATTAGATCATTATCTAAAATGAAAAATGAAAAAAATTTATCGACCATGATTCATATATATATATA
The DNA here is from genome assembly GCA_030737815.1 of Allium fistulosum. Lineage (NCBI taxonomy): Eukaryota > Viridiplantae > Streptophyta > Magnoliopsida > Asparagales > Amaryllidaceae > Allium > Allium fistulosum. The sequence continues at coordinate 941,561,269 of CM060905.1, read as the reverse complement.
TATATATATATTGTTTTAAATATTAATATTAATTTTTAGTTATTTAAAATTGATATTTGTTAATTTTAATTTAGTTATATAAATGTAATATGTTTATAAATTTTTTTTAATTAATTATAAATATATAATAAGTTTCGATTTAAAAAAATTATGCTATACATACATACATACATACATACATTTGTATATGTATATGTATATGTATTTATATTTTAGTTTCCTTAAATTTAATGATTTAAAGTAATGTTTATATATATAATTATCAAATGGTTTCAGGCTAAAAAAAATTATGGCTGAAAAGAATTATATATATACATATATATATATATATATTCATGATTTTTATTGTAATAAACCTGTACTTTATCTTTGTTGATGCCAAAAATGGCACTAACAACCAAATATCAGATGAAAGCACCAGTTCTAATAAAATAAAATAAAAAGCAGAAAAGATGACATAATTGTATAGTGGTTCGACTAATTCTCTGATCTACCTCCACTTTAATCTTTGTTATTTGTCATTTTCTCTCCGGATTACAACTAATTTTATTAGATTTGACCGTAATCTAGTGAATTTCAAATTTACAATGATGTTTCTAGAGTATATTTAAGGAAGGAGATAAGAGTAAATAAGATGCAGAGTGTCAAACCCTTCTATAGTTTCTATAGGGCTAGCATTTATAGAGAAACTTGCCAGTAGAGTCAAGAGCCCATGTTGATTGAAATCCAGATGCAAGTCCAAGTGTATAGGAGGGAATATGCTGATCTAATCTTCAACAAAAACCTCTTGATGCCAAGAGATCCCTCTTGGTACTAGGTGGTTTTTTCAGATGAAATTTCTTTATCTTATCTTTCTTGCTTTTCTTTCTTTAATTCGATGCATTCCAAACTCTTTTTTCTTGAAGATCTAGTTCCTTCTAATGATTCACCCGATGCTTGTCTTTTCCTGCTTTCTTCTCTAAAATCCTTAGTGTTTCTAACCTATCTTCTGAAAAAAGCACTTTATCATGGTTGGTTGAAGAAGTACTTGGAGTATAAGGAGATTGGGAAGTGCTAAGTGGAAGAAAAAACCTCTCGGTACCAAGTGGTCTACTTAGCCCCAATTTCCATCAAACTTCTTGAGTCCAATCATTCAGCCATTCTAAGTACTTTTCCAAGTTTGTGACTCTTCTCGTCTTCATTTTTGCCTTCTAATTCCAGTTGAAACTGGTTTGGATGAAATGCGGGATAAAACTTGCTCCCCAAAGTACGCCTTTTGAATGTTAGGTGTGCTTTGTTCAGGAACAAGTTTCAGCAGTAGTCAATCTTTGATAGTTAAGCTCTCTGGCCATCCATTGACTTCGATCTTGGTGAATTGTCCACCTCATTTGAAGTATCCTGTAGGTCAAAGGCTGTTCTAGACCTGTTATAGCATTGGACTCCAATCCTTGCTTAAGTGTCTGCCGCGAATCAAGATCAATCTGTCTCTGATCTGGAGGTATGATTTTGTATATCAAAATTATCACGTGTTCTTCCGGGATTCATCCATCTCATTCCAATTATAAGGCATTCAAATCCTTTTATCAAGTCAACATCCGCTCTAAGGTTTGATCTATGCGGATTTTTTGGAATCTAGTCTAAGGTTTGATATCTTCGGATCCTTGCTGAGTCCAATGCGCTTGCTCTTTGACAAGTGGACTCAGCATCCAAGCAAGCCCATCCGCTCACCCTTCGGTAAGGGGAATTACTTTGGAACTCTCCGGATCCTTTCTAAGCCCAATCCGTTCGCTCTCTAATGAGGGGGCTCAACGACCAAGCAAGCTCATCAACTCACTCTACGGTGAAGGAACTTACTTTTCATACAAGTCCATCCACTTACTCTCCGACAATGGAATTGCACCTTGCGGTCACCGCCCTGTCTCTCCAAACAGTACTGCGATAATAAATATCAGTCATCACGTTCAAGTGGATTTTCTAAAAAAAATCAAATATTCAAATCAAAGCAAACAAAATTTCTAATTATTCATCACGGACATCCAACTTGAGTGTGCCCAGAGACTAATCTAGATCTCATACACGAGTAAGTGATCTGACGTTATTATTATCTTATATATTTATCTCGAGTATCCAACTTAGAGCATGCCTAGAGACCAATCGAGATCCCATACACAAGTAAGCGGTCTGAGATTATTATTGTCTTAATTATTAAAAACGAAAAGCAAAGCATAGGAATTGAACCCGACTTCCGTCCATCCTGATCAAGGAATTCCGAATCTCGACCCAGGTCCCTGGTTGTTCCTTGATGCAGTCGCTGCAGATGGTGGCTACGCCGTCGCAATTCAGTTCCTTACATACTGTTGTAGCTGGTTGCTCCGAAGTAGTTCTTCTATAAGATCACGAAGGTGTCTACACTCGTTCGTTTCATGTCCATCCACCTTTTGGAAGAAGTAGAAGTTTCAGGACTTCTCTCTCGATCCATGGGTCCCTCTTAGCTACTCTACGATAGGGGAGCTTCCCCCTAATATCTAGGTATATCCTCTTATGGGTTTCGGTTAGATCGGTGTGAGAAGAGAATTTTGATTCCCTCCTCCCTCGTTTTGATCCTTCAAAATCATTATCAGCTTTCGCTTCCCCTTGTCTTTTCCATATCCTAATCCAAACAGTCGTTCATCTTCCACAACATTAATATCAATATTATCAGCCTCAGCATCCTCTTGGCATAGATATTTTTAAGCTTCATGGTAAAAATCCATGAGATCCATTGGTAGATCCCTTTCCAATGCATTTTTGAAGCCGATTTTGCGTGCACTCCAGACACTACTGTCAGTAGTATTATCAATGGATCCGGCTTATTGACTACAGCGGCTGCGTCGTTAAATCTTGTTAAATAGCTTCCCAATGTCTCTCTGGCCCTTTTCTTTACGCTTGATAGCGTCATCACGTTCTTTGTTTTGGAGATATGAACCCTGAACTATCTTAAGAACTTATTTACTAACTCAGTCCACGTGCTTACGGACTCATTCTCTAGCTGTCTGAACCACATTGCTGCTAAATCTGTTAGATATAATGGGAAACACCACCCTATCACCTCCTCAGAAGCACCCAACACCTTCATATGTCAAATGTATCCCATTAGATGAATGGTAGAACACATCTGCCCATTGTATATTTCCAAGTCAGAAGCTTGAAATCGGGAGGATTCCTTGCATTCCATATGGTAGAGGTAAATGGATTCGTATTCACATCCTCCAAACTCTGGTCTAGGGTCCACCTCTTGCTATTTTTTGATCATCTCATCCATCTGGTTGTTGTTGTCTAACGAAAGTCTTTGACCACTAGTTGCATTCTTCCCTCACTCATGTAGGTTAATTCTGGTACATACTCCTCCACCTGCACATCTACATTCTGATCTGCACCCCTGGCTTCATTCTATCCTCTGTTCCTTTGGGGAAATACCGGCACATATTCCTATGGTTGTTGTGCATTTGCATTTTGACTTGGATTTCTGGCCCCAACATCATCCATTCTTGGCATCCCAGCTCGTCCTAGGCCTGAACTGACATTCCCTCTAGTTTATTCCTCTTGTTACAGAGAGGATTGGGATTGGTACCGACAGGTAATGGTCATGGGGGCACTGTTCTAGCTTGCACTGCTCAAATTCCAAATATTCACGCGTTTGTTACTAGTCATTGGTTCCGAATTACAATAGCTCCAACTATTCCTTGTTGTCCCATCTTTTGGAAAAATCCATTTAGTTGTTCTTATTGTCGAGCCATTATTCTGTCTTGCATATCTTTCATCATTCTCTCCATCTCCTCTCTGGTTACGTAGATGCAATGGTTTTAATTTGATGATACCTCCCGGCTGCCCCCATGCTTTGGTCAACTTCTTCCAATCCTATATCTGGTGTTAGACTTCTTCATCTTCTCCAAACTTCAGATCCAAGCTTTAGGTTGTGAAATCTAGCTATTTCTCAATGAAAGTATCGGAATGTTGACGCCAAAAATGGCACCACTACCCTAGTATCAGATGAAAGCACCAATTCTAACAAAATAAAGGAAAAAGCATAAAAGCAGACACAATGTTATAGTCGTTCAGCTAATTCTCCGACCTTTGTCAACTTTAATCTTTTTTATTAGTCATTTTTGGATCTGACCATGATCTAGTGGATCTTAGATTTACAATGAATTTTCTAGATTATATTTGAGGAAGGAGATAAAAGTGAAGAAGATGCTGAGTGTCACTCTCCACTTTAGTTGCCATAGGCTGGTATTTATAGAGAAACTCGCCAGTAGACTTAGGAGCCTATGTTTATTGAAGTCCAGATGCAAGTCCAAGTGTACAGGATGAAACACGCCGGCCCAACTTTCAACATAAACCTTTCGGTACCGAGAGGCACCTCTTGGTACCGGGTGGTTTTTTCTACGCGAAAGTCCTTTATTTTATTTGTCTTGCGTTTCTTTCTTCATTTCGATGCGTTCCAAACTCTTTTTCCTTGAAGATCTAGTTCCTTCTGATGATTCAACCGACACTTGTCTTTTCGTGCTTTCTTTGTTTTCTTCTCCAAAATCCGTAGTGTTGCTCATCTATCTTTTAGAAAAAGAACCTTATCATGGTTGCTTAAAGAAGTACTTAGAGTATAAGGAGATTTCGAAATACTAAGTGGAAGAAAAACCCCTTGGTAACAAGTGGTTTACTTAGCCTTAATTTCCATCAACTTCTTGAGTCCAATATTTTATCCTTTCTAAGCATGTTTCCTAGTTCGTGACTCTTTTCGTCTTCATTTTGGCCTTCTAAGTCAAAATGAAATCGACTTGGCTGAAAAGTGGGTTGGCAATATTACTATGCAATTTTAATTATTTGTTATTAAAAATATATTTTGACAATAAACTAATTTTATTATGTTTATATATATATTAAATTATTAAAAGATATTATATTTTTTATTTTATAGTTCAATATTTGAAATGAAATTGTTTTACTAAGTCAACATTAGATGTTTTTGATAATTAATTTGAATTCATGTTTTATTGACTTAGTCAAATATACTTTAGAAACTATGCACATATTATTTTATAGCATAAGCACATTATATAAATATGAGTATATAATGATATACTCATAAATATTATGCAAACTAAATTAGATTAATCGATCTATTAATTAAATTAGAAAATTAAATAGAATTGGATTTTATTTAAATAATTTAGGTTGGATCCAATACAACCTACTTGGCTTCATATGCTCATTATGATCTGAAATAGGATTTTTTCTGAAATCCACCTATTTTATCCACTATAGACTGATTCGGTTTCAATAATAGCATCAGAGCCCAAATGGTCCATGCAGTCTAAATCAGCAACTTTAGTGCTAACTAATAAAGCCTACTTATCCGAAGGGAGTCTAGATTAGTAGTGTCTAGGCTTGGCGTTGAATAATCAAGTATTCTTCCTTCTCGATCTAATGGCCTGGCCCAATGGGTCAAGTAAGTACAAAATGTGTAACTAATTATAAAGACCCAAATTGATTTGGGCCTTGGGAAAAATTTCAAAATTCAGTTTGAAATTCTAAAATATACTTTAAATTTAATTGTTAAATTTGAAATATAAAATGAATTTTATAAAGGTTATAAAATAAATTTATTTTTTTCAAAATTTTTTTGATAGATTGAGTGGTATTTCATTCAAGTAGAGTACTAATTTTTGATGTCATAGGGGTTCGAACCCATGGCCTACAAAATTTATGTTTAGAGCGTCATATCACTACCCGATTAAACCAATGGTCCTTGACAATTTTTTCAAAAATGTCTTGAAAAATAAAATAGTTAATTTTCGATTTTTAATATATATATATATATATGTATATTTTTAATTAATTTGATTAATTAAACTAAATTAAATAATAAATAATGGTTAATTACTTAAACATATGTGTGTGTGTATATGTATATATGTATATTAATATATGTATGCAACTATAACTCTTATAGTTATATATTAATCTAAAATCCATTTAAGATAAATGTATCAATTTTTTGAATTAATTTAACGTCTAATTAAATGATTTAGTTAGATAAATGAATTTATTAATTAAAATTATTTACAAGTTAATTAAATAAAATGTATACATACATTGATATGTATATATATACAAACTATAAATGTTGTAGTTAATTATTTATCTTAAATAGTTTGCGATAAACAATATAACATTTTAGAAATTTTATATAAAATAAATACGATTAATTAATAAACTAAAATTAATTAAATATGATTTAGCTAAAATTAATTAAAATTGTGAAATTCCTATATAATACCTGGGTTTTTGGACGAGGCTTACCAAGCTAAAAAATGAAGATTAGCAAATAACAAATTATAAAATCAACATAAGATTATCTAATTGGAACAATAGGTTTTTATCTAGGGTGGGTAGAATCACTCTTAATAACTCTATTTTATTGGATCTACTGATTTACAAGATTTTCTTTTACCTTCTTTCAAAATGGGTCACTGAAAAAATAGATAGAATTAGAAGAAATTTCCTTTGGAGGAGGGATAACTCCCATAGTGGTATTAACTATCTAGTTAACGGGGAAATGGTTTGCAAATCCAAAGATGATGGAAAATTAGGAATTATAAAACTACATAACCTTAATGTGTCTTTACTAGGAAAATGGCTTTGGAAATTTAATAATAATGGCGAACTTATATGGAAAGAAATGATTTCAAATCAAATTTATGATAGAACCTATAACCTTCATTACATCACTTCTAACCCTAATAGCATGTCTCACTCTTGGAAATCCATCTAAAAAAACTTTGACATTTTTAACATTGAGATTAATAATATAGTCCACTCAAGAAGCAACACATCTTTATCCTAGGATACCTGGATTTCTGCTATTTTTCTTAGAGTTGGGTATAAGGAGCTTTTTGATATTTGTAACTTCACAAATGCCTTAATTTCATAGGTCTTTAGATCCACATAAGGAATTTCCATGGAACTTTACTATAAACCGAGCTCTTAAAAGCATTACCTCAACCCAATTTGCTTTACTCTTTACCAAGCTAGAATATTAAAACTTAGATGATGAGACTGGCACAAAAATTTGGTGTTGGGATAAAAATAAAACATACTCCTCAAACTCGATGTTCAAATTTCTCAAGTACTAAATCATATATTTTTAAATTTATTTAGAAAGCTAATGCTCTACCTAAATCGAAGCTGCATATATGGTTAATCCTACATAAGAGATTAAACACAATTGACTACTTAATGAAAAACAAGCTACACAGACAAAAAATGTGTTTTTTGCAACTATGACTTAGAAAATGTAACACGCCTTTATTACATTGTCCTTTAATGCTACAACCATCCACGAAACGGGCCTAATTTTGGACCTAATAAAAGCCTATCGAACCTTAGGTCCATTCCAAAGCTGGTTATTGGTTGGTAAAATTTGTACAGTAAACAGTATATAGAGCCATTTATCTATGCTTTCAAAATCTCATAGTGGAAAGGATAGAATATAATGACAAAAATAAGTCCCCATTCCATAAAAACCAAATCTAAAAAACACAACATCCCAAAATATCCATAATACTATATCTCAAAATAAAACATCAACATGCCTGAAATCTGGGTACATCCGAATACATCAAAAATATAGATAAATAACTAAACTGACACAAATCTTCACCCCTGCCTTCATCTTCTTCATCATCATCATTCCCCCCAACCTGTGGGTTGTAATGAGGAGGGAGTCTGAACAACGATGTCTGGTGAATGGAAATCTCAATTCTTACCATAATATTATTTGGGCAATATCATTTAGATAAGTATTATGTCTTAGGTATCATATACTTTAACCTAATACATATACCCCCATAAGCCAAAGGCTCTTCCAGTCTAGCTCCATAACATACCTCTAACTGTAGGCCAAGGACACTTTCCAGTTCAACTTTTTAACTCTAACGTAGGCGCAAAGCACCTGTAGGGTCTAACAACCCATCTTTGTCAATCATGCCCTACCGATGCAAGAGAAACCACCCAAGCCACTTAATACCTCTTAATGAGAAATAGACAAACACTAATCATATGTACCAATACGCTAGGTAGATCCCTATCAATTAATGCCTAGACCCAAGGCGGATCCCTCTTTGGTACTCCCTATCTAACATCGTAAGAATTCTTATAAGGCCACTTAATACTTCTTTTATGGGAAGAGGTGGACCCTACAATAGCCACATAATACCTCAACCCTAAAGCAAGTCCTCCTCTAAAGATTTCCTACTACCATATCTAAAAGATAATCCTGACCATTTAATTCTTTTTGAGTGGGAATGAGGTGTAACAACCCACCTTGAAATGGGCCTAATGTCCGATCCATAAAAGGCCCATCGATACTTAGAACCATCTCAAAGCCGGTTGTTGGTTGGTAAAAAGATAAATATAGAACTATTTATCTACACATTCTGAATCTCACAACGGAAGGATAAAATATAATAATAACAACAGTACCTATTTTATAAATTCAAAATGTAATTTAAAACCATAACAAAATATCTGTAATCACCTTTACATATCCATGGTACAATATTCCAAAATTACAACGTCATTTTTATTTCATATGTACATCAAAAACTATAGAAAATAACAATTAAATAAATAAACTACTGCACAAGTCTCATCAATGTCTCCACCTTCATCATTGCCCTTCCTAAACTTTGTTGTAATAAGGAGGGAGTCAGAAAATTATATGTCTGGTGAATAAAAATCTCAAGCTTTACTATATTAAACCTTAGGCAGTATAATTTAGATAGGAATATGTTTTATGTTTTCTGCCTACATCATAAGTCTTTTCGAATATAAGACCAAGGGATTTTCTCAAAAATAAAAGGCTTCCCAAATATAAGCCCATGACCAACTTGCTACCAATCCAATAACCCATATCTAGCATCCATAATGTCCTATCAATTTAAGAGATAGCACTCAAGTTACATAATAGCTTATAAATGGAATTAGGCTGACTTTGACAATCTAGTACCTTTATTTGAGGTAGGTCAACGTCATTTACTACCTATAATTCGAAGGCGGACTCCTCACAAGTAACTATCTAGCTGACATTGCATGGAATCTCTTTAGCCACTTAATAGTTCCTATTGAAGCGGGCCCTTTCCCATGGTATCCCCTACCATGCCTAACCCATAATCTCAACCATTTAGTACTTCCTACATTGAGAAGAGGTGCGCCCTCAAATGACCATTCATTACCTTTAATCTCTGAAGCAGATCCTTCGTATTATGACCCATACCCCATAGTGACATCTCACATTAGACCGAATATTCATCAGTACTATTAGCTAGATTAGTGGGGCAGATTTACCATATAGAATTTAGGACTAACCTCACGTCATCGTAGTTACTTATTATAGGCGGTGTCTCACATCAGCACAAAAGTCACAGTGCTGTAGCCAGATTAGCTGGGCAGACTTTTGTGTGCTTTTGACCGACCTTACATCCCTATAAGTTAATCATAATCTATATCACTCTTTAATATATTTTCAAACTTCCTACCATTTCCATAATCAAGGCCTTATAAGGGATCTTTCTTATTTCTCCTTTAACATTAATCACCTTCCTAAGTTGGATTTTAATAAAATTAATAACCTATTTAACTACGCAATCATACATTAATTTAGCCAATATAAAAATAGATACACGCTTAGTAATTCCCAAGCATGCGGAATATGCGCCCTAAACTAGCATTTAAATGTCAACTCCTTAAACAATTATACAAGTCTCATTCCATATTACCAACAATAGCAAAAAATCCAATATTAATATCAAAAGTTCCAATCAAAAGACTTGTACAATTAAAATTTAAACCAACTTATTACAACAAAATAATGGAATATATTGGACTAGAAACTTACATTCCAATTTTTACGCTATATTCAACTCCATTTTCACATAAAAATAAACAAAGGAATTTCTATGCAATTCATGGGAATAAACAGTGCAAACCACGAATAATTTTTTTACCTTACACACTATTCTTTAATCATAATCCTTTAAACAAATTCAAAGAAAAAGAACAAGGTAAGGAATATAATGTAAAATTATCAAAATTGCAAATCTACACTACTTCCATTATTTTGACATAAAATATAGAGATTCCAATATAGGATTGACATTTCGCATTGAAGGAATTTTGAGGGATATAATATGATGTTTTTGAAAAACAAAACTCTACAAGGCATATTCAAACCCATACTATACTACTCAATTACTAAAATAGAAAAGCTAAGATTTCCACTTATAGTATATTCTTGGCTTTACCCCCTTTGGATTTGACATGCCTTTAAAAATCTCTACCAGATCTCTTTTTTTGTGTATATATACAACAAGAGATTTGTATACATACGTTAGATTTAGAAAGTTAGAGAAGAATAGGTTGGAAAATAAATATAAAACAAGATAGATATGTAGGTTTTATTACCTGAAACCCTAATGGAGTTTTTCTGAATCTATGAACAGACGAACTGACGGAGCTTTGCTATTCCCAAAATATTTTATGAATAAAAGTGAGGAAGCTAGTCTCCTATTTATAGTGGTTGAAATGCATTTGAACAGTTAGATCAAAATTGGTTAAAATAATAGAAACTGGTACGTTTGTTGATGCCAAAAATGGATCAACACTCAAGAATAGATTGTAGGGAATCTGTAAGGCCTAGATCTAGCAGATAACAGTTGAAATAAAAGGAAAATAACAGAAATAAAATACAGAGGCATATGGTTTTATAGTGGTTCGACAATCTATGGCCTATGTCCACTTTATAGCTTTGTTGCTTATAGATTTGTTGTAGTTTGTTTGAGATTAAAAGGAAATTGAAAGAGAATAAGTCACAAGTACATGGGTTAGCCAGATTCTAAGTTCTAGATTTGCCTAAAGTACCTTGGTGACTATTGTGTGGGGATAGAAAATGAAGAAGATACAAAGCTTCTACATAGTGATGGCACAAACCCGATCCTCTTTTGGTTGCTCTATGGTTTGTATTTACAGGGATAAAGGAGGAGTTGGTTCGAAAGCCTGTTAGTGGCATAATCTGGTAGTTGGACTAGTGTTGTTTAAGAAAACTCAAAGTCACCTGAGTTGAATAAACAACTCGGTACCGAGTCAAATAACTCGGTACCGAGTCATTTCCTTAAGTGGAAATGACTCCATCCATTTTGCACTTCCTTTCTATCTTTAAGTGGAAGTGTTTTGTACCTTTTCTCTAGTAATTTGGTTGGTGTTAGTGATAGTTCCTTCATCACTTGGATTGCCAAGCTATTTGATTTGTCTTCTCTTCAAACTTGGCGATTAGTCATCCAAACCTTATGAAAATGCTTGGCCACAAGCTAGAAGAGTAGAAAATAACTCGCATAAAGCAAGTGAGTTGATTTTAGGTCAAAAAATGACTCAATGCCGAGTTGTTTCCTTAGACAATTTGGAGGCGAAATTTTCCAGGACCTCTTCTTTCTCTTTTCTAGGCATGCCTATCAAGTTTCAAGTCATTTTCCCTCGTTTTGATGCTATATATTTTTATTGATTTTTGGTTGGTTAAAAAACCCAGTTAACATTTTCCCCTTAGAGTATGCTTTCATTGGAAATAAAGTGTTCTCTGGATTGAGATAAATTTTGGACTGTTATCCTGTCAATTCCACTTGGTAGTTTAAATGTCATCTCGAGACGTTGCTTTTACATGGTTGATTTTCCGTTAACCGTTCAGCCTAATAGTGTTAGAACTTCCATTTCCCTGCACTAGTGATATACCTTTTCTCTAAACACTACGTTGCACTCCAAGTTAGCATAAAGACTCTATACGATGGTTTTGGGTTGGAATCGGGGAGGAAAAATGACCCGACACCGTATTGTTTAACCCGGTACCGAGTTGTTCGGCTCAGTACTAAATAGTTTGGCTTTCCCAAAAACTTATAAATTCTTGTACATAGAAAATTTTGACCTTACTTTCATTTTCCTTCAACTTCCCTCCGAGATATTCATGCCAACTCTTACTTTTCTTCACACTCGACCCAAACTTCCACCGAGTTGACCCAAAGGTCTCCGCCAACCATCATGTAGCCGTTACTACCTATCAATATTGCCTCTTGGAACCATCATTGATGCCTTGAACAACTCTCCATTGTTTTTCTTTTTCCTGAACAACTTAGATCCGAGTCTTCTCAAAATCGTGGCAGTCGAGTTGAATTGATTTGAGGTTGTGCTGATGGACTTCAAGATGGCAATGACGATGATGATTCGGTCTTAGTTGAACTTGATTTGAAGAAGGATGGTTGGATTTAGGCATGTACTTGATCGGTGGTTGAGTTGAATGCATGCCTTGGTCGAATATATGCCGTTTGGAATGTTGTCTTGATCTCTAAATTCAACTGCTCCTCTTTGAAATTTGACCAAGTCTTGTATGGTGATTGGTTTCTAATATGACGATTTACGTTCGAAAATTGGTCATTTTAGATAATCCTAGCACACTAATTTTTTTTTGCTCTTCCAGTGATCTTGAAAAGAAAACGCTTTCCGCATCGCTTCGGACGACGGATCTGTTTTTGATTTTCAATCGATAGCGGGTATGTTCCAAAAGCGAAAATTTTAAAGAGTGATGCGACTTGTTTTTCTAGTGCGAGCAAGCTATCTACACAGAATGGCCCATTTGTGGTGTTCGATATACTAGACTCACTTCACATAGATAACACGCCACACTTTCCCTAGTTAATGCTCAGAATCCGACTGGTGAACACATCATCGGCTTCCCTTGGATTCTAGGCGTTGGTCACATGGGAATTTCATACAAAATAGAACATTCCTGATTGTGTTGAACTCCAAGTTTTTTTGTTTAGAATGACACGTCGGTCACCCCGCCTTAAGGCCGGTGAAGGAACATCTACACCATCAAAGGATGGATCCCCAACTGCTCCATATCTCATATTGTTCACGTTGAGCCAAGTCATCCCATTACATCAGAATATTGCGGCCTGCTAGTCCCCGCAGGCCCAGGACTCAAACAGTTACCTCCTAGAATAAGAATTCTAGACAACCTACTAGAACAAGTGCCCTCAGCTCTTGGGGCAAGATCGCTTTGAAATATATGTCTACAGCATGGCATCCTAGAAGAAGATGTACTTTTACTGTCAAGAGTTGAAATTGCAGACAACCCTCCACCAAACTTCATCGCTTGCAACCGCTATATGTTTTTAGGTGGCGCCGTGTCACGGTTTAATCGATTCTTGATGGTGGTGTTACAAGAACTTGGATTGGAGCCATTCTAAATACATCCGAATGGTTATTCACACTTAAGTCCTCTATATGTCCCTTTTATAGTTCATAAATAGACTTAATCGACCTCCTAGACTCAACGAGCTAATTAATCTCCTTCAGTTCAAAAGGATAAGATACTGTCCTTTCTACATGATTATAGAAGCCTGGAAGGGGTGCAAGTTGATAGAGAAACTTCACAATAAGCGCTCGGCTTTCAAAAATGAATACTTCTTCGTTCGATGTCTAGAGGGTTAAACCATCTTTAGTTGTCAAGAAGTAAGTTCTTCTTTCTCAGCTTCCACCATACTAGAGGTTCTAACTCTATAACTTGCTACATATTTCATTACGGACATACTGGCTCGAGAACGATGAGCATAAAGCAACACCTGACTTCTTGAAGGTAGCAAGAGCTTATAAGAGTTCCATGGACTTCCTTCTAAATAATAAAAATCTCTGGACTTATAGCTTGCTTCATCCGGGAAGATTCGTTGTGGCCGATTTCACATCCCCAGGAGATTCTAGAATGTGAACCCACTCCTGTGCCCCATCTCATAGCTTTGACAAGAATGCTCAGGGAGATGTAGTTGGTCCATCGGATGAAGTACAACCTAGAGAAGCTCATGCGGTTGAGGCCGATTTGCCTACTAGAGAAGATACCCCGAGAGATATAGATGACATGAGTAGGATGCCTTTGTTCTCGGAGGAAGACGAGCTGATCTAGAGGAAAGAAGGGGAACAAACGATGGCAGTAGAAGAGGAGAAAGAGGCTGCAAACAATGATGATGATAGTGCTTTCCACACCATTGAGGAAACAGATGAGTCTTGCGGTGAATCATCGAAAATGAGCCCTTATTTTTCCAACATGCCTCCTCTAGAATAACTAATTACCAAGACTTCTCACCAACTAGAGGCCAAGTTTTAGATACCCGTGTAAGAGATACAACACACTCACATCCTCTAAGAGACGTCTCCATTAATTTGAGCGAATTTGAGGACTTCTCAATCAGCGATATTATATATGAGATCGGTTCATATATCACCCTATCTCGGGGTAGTTTCTTAAGTGAAGGTGGAGAGACTTCGAGTTTGAAACCATGCTGATACAGTTGGTATAATATATAGAGGGTCATCAATTCTACATAGTGCACTTAGGATAGAATCATGGCCATACATTCTTGCATTAAATATAATATCAAAATTCCTATAGTAATTCCATTCTTCTCCTTATTTCAGGTTTGATGGGCCAAGGACTCTTCAATTTTCTCTACCAACACTACCTCTTACAAAGATCGGACACCGGATCCAACTCAGCATCCTTATCGTGGAGCAGATGAGGAGAGATGTAGAAGGAAAGATATAGAGGCTGATGATCAAGCCCTTCATGCAGAGAGAAACCGCGAGAGGGAGGAGAAGAGAAGAAGGGATGGTGCGGGTGACACCCTCGGCGATATTCACAAGTGCCACCGGGACTTCTATACTCGCTTGGGCCAGCAACATCCATCACTCCTCCCCGCATCAAGGTTCAAACTGCAGCCATGTAAGAAATACCATCTTCTTAGGCCATTACTACTGCTGCTTCCCCTACACCTTCTAAACATGCCGAGAAGTTTACGCTTCCGCTGGGTCGAGCTCTCCTTCAAGCTGGTTACCGACACTTTTTCCCATGTGGTGTCAAGTTCGATCAAACATATAAAACCCATAAACAGAGCTACCTCTCTTCGAAATCTTGAGACAGTCCATGAGGATTTGGAAGTTGGGTTTGAGTGGCAACGTCATGTCCGAGCCCTTTTTGATATGAATCGAGCTAACTACCAGCAGATTCTTTCCTTTGAGTTAGAAAGGGATGACTACAACATAATGATCAAGGATCACGACGACGAGATAGCTCCGCTGAAGATAGATATGGATTCCGCCTTAAAGGGAAAGACTGCAAGTAATAATTGCTGAAAGAAACGATCCGGGCCCATGAAAGGGCATGCCACGCGATTAAAGATCGGCTCAATGACGCTCATGAGGAATCATTTAAATTGAAGGAACGGGTCATTGAGGGAGAGAACGCCATCAAAGCCCGGGATCAGATCATCACCGAATATGCTGTAGAACTTACTCGGCTTCATGTGGATAATGCAAAATTGCCAAAAGTGAAGGAGTTGATTTAATCTGATAAGCCTGCTATCTAGATTGATCACTTAGTCACTTAGGAGGAACTTGCAGGCCATTAGAGAACACATGAATACATGATGACCAAGATGGATGCTACCATGTTACAATTATATGCTTGCACCATCATGAATAAAGGAAGCTTGAAGTGGATAGGAGATAACTAACCCAGGACCCTTGCCATCGTTTGGGAAGAAATATAGATTAGGTCAGAACGAGCCAGGGACATGCGCTCCGAAGAAGAACTCATGGCAACCTATCACAGTTCCATGGACATCGACTTTCTTGTGGCTAACAGGGAGATTATTAAAGAAGAAAGGGAGAACGCCATTACCGAGGCCACTGCTAAGGCTTTTGTTGGCCCGAGTTCTTCAGGTCAAGGTGGAAGATCCGCTTCCAAATCTCAAGAGCCAGCAGTGACCATTCTCGCATCTGCAGAGGTCGATCCTACAACCCCTCGTACCCATCTAGCTTCTATAGCTCTATACAAGCCGTATCTTCCTCTGGTTATTAACCGACACACTGAAATGGAAACTGACGAAGGGGGCTTTGAAGTCAAATTTCACGATTAAAATCCTAGGTTAGGTATTTCTCTCGTTTCTTTGGTACTTCAAAAGCCTTAGTTCACTTCGGATTCCTTTACTAAACTATACAAATATGTTTCCCACTTGTAAGTCAACCGTCTCTCCTATCTCTACCTCTAGCTACTCAGGGTTCGACGGGCCACTGCCATCTTTACTGCTTTCATCACTGTCTTTAGGATGGTTTCGGGTACAATTCTTGTTTCAAATTTTGGCCATAAACTAGGCTCTGAGTAGATAGAAGCATTGCAGAACCTGGAGGATCTATCCGTGTCTTAAAAATTTGATGTGACAGTTACAAGTGGATCAGACACGACTGATAAGGAGACGATGGCAGAGAGGCTTAAGAAAGATAAGGAGGGGTTGCAAACGAAGATGGAAAGAGAAGAGGTCAAGTAAAGACTCCAACTAAAATCAAGCTTCGAAAGCCGATGGATGGAGGCACAGTCCTAGAGGATCCAAGGGATCTGACCCTGTCATAAAACGAAAGCAAGAGAAGGTAGAAGTGGGCGGCTCATTTAGGAGAGATTGGGAAAGATGGTCGGAGCGGCAGGAGGGGAAAGACTCAGTAGCATTTGCGCCAGTTGAGCATTTTGCATTTTATGTCAGTGTGTTTATCGAGTCTATATTTTTCCTTTTCTTCTAGGTCTGAAACTTGCCGATATTGTGCACATACTGCACCCGCTATTTGTTTATGCACATATTAATAATGACAGATTAGCTTTTTTTGTTGTAATCTCTCTCGTGTACTTTTCCTGCTTTTTATGGCTGTGCCTATTCGTGTATGACACAACTCTATGCTTGTGAATAATATTTTTGCAATTATTTAGCATGTTACATAGCTCTGTTATGACCGTTAGGATAATCCATTGGGCATGATAGAACTATGGTGTAGCTTGGTTTAGCCAACTCTGTTGCTATTTTCTATTTTAGCTCAGTCAAGCTCATCTCGACTATGTGTTAATGTGTGTGGCCCCACTCCACAAGGATGGTTACTCCAAACGCTGGACATAAGCATTCGATAAGAGAACAAGTATTCCTGTAACTATTCATTTGTCCCCAATCTTTGTTACATGGTAGTCTTTATCTCTGGGAAATTCTAGTTTCGTCACTTGATTCCGAGCATTTAGTCCGTTTTGGGTGTGACATATCTTTGGACGACTCTCAGATCATGGATGTTTTGGGTCGATTTCCTCCATCGACCTGGCAGTTAAGTTTTTCCAAACATTGTCAGAGTGACACTGGTTCTTGAAAAGTGGGGACTAATTTTCCCATCGACCTAGCGGTTTTGGGAGTCCATACTTCTTGTCCGGAGATTAAGAAGTATTTTCTTGGTCATGTGGGTTACGGAATTGCATACAAGTGTATTGCTAATGAGAACGATGTTCCATCGGTTCAGGAATCATCATGTGGCTTATTGTATGGCACACATGAATATGGGCCTTCCCAACATTGCTGGAGCAATGTTGGTTCTCGGAAGGTTTGGATCGATTTTTCCGGTCGATCCGACGGTTTGATTCTATTTTCCCTATTGACTCGGTAGCCTTGACCCTTCCCGACATTGTCAGACCAACACTAGTTCTCAGCATGGTTGGATTGATTTTCCCCATGGATCCGGTAGTTTGATTCCATTTTCTTCGTCGACCTGACGGCTTTGACCGTTCTCGACGTTGTCAGAGCAACGCCGGTTCTCAGAAGAGTTGGATTGATTTTCTCCGTTGATCTGATGATTTAAGTCGATTTTCCCGTCGACTCGGCGGCTTTGACCTTTCCTGACATTGCCGAAGCAACGCCAGTTCTCAGGAGTGTTAGATTGATTTTCCCCATTGATCTGATGGTTTGCTTACAAGAATATGGTTCCATTAGTTCAAGAAGCTAGCTTTATTGCACAAATAAAAGAAAAAAGGAAATTCCTTCCTATTTACAATGCCCATACTATCCCTAGATGGCTTATTTGTGAAAATAAGAAATATATCGATAGGTATCAAATGTAGTAGTGCCGCAATGAGTCACTGTTCCAAGCATGTGGAATCGGAATAAATTCCATCGACGGTTGCTAAATTGAATGTTCCATCTCTAAGTTTTTGGTCGATCGCATAGGTTCCTTTCCAATTCTTGTCATGCACTCCTGTACCTAGGAAGATCTGTTTTAGAATGAGATCTCCCACTTTGAAGTTATAGTTGCGAACCTTGGCGTTGAACAGTCGTGCCACACTTTTTTGGTGAGCAGCAGTCCTCAGTTAGGCTTCCTCTCGCTTTTTGTCAATCTGGTCAAGTGATTTCAACAGAAGTTGCTTGTTTTTCCTTTGATTGAAATGTCTTTTATGACGAGAAGGGACTTCCAAACAGTATGCCAAAGCGAACCGTAAGTGTCCGGTCGTAGATTTGTGCGTCATTCTATATGCCCGTAGTGCTAGTGGAAACTCATCAACCCAACTTCCTTCAGCTTTCGTCACCTACTTCTTTATGGTAAATTTGATGATCTTGTTCACTGCTTTCACTTGCCCATTTTCTATGGATGCACTCTAGTGGAGAAGCTTTTCTCGATCTAGTAGCGCTTGTAGAAGTCCTTGAACTTTGCACTCTCGAATTGAGTTCCATTATCTGTGATGATTTTTCATGGTACTCCAAACCGGCAAATAATATTTTGTTATAAAGTTAATCACTTTTTTAGTAATAATCGAGGCAAGCAAAACTCAACCCATTTTGTAAAGTAGGCAATAGCGACGATAGTGTATTTGGCTCCTTCCTTTGCTATTAGTAGTATGCCGATTAAATCGATTCCCTGGACCGTAAATAGCCATGGGCTGACCATTTGTGTAAGTTCCTAAGATGGGGCTCTTAGAATCTTTGCAAATCTCTGGCATCAATCACACCGTCTGTTGTAGTGTACCTGTTATCCCGCCTTTTGGCAAGGCCGTGACACCAAGGACTTAACTAGAAACCAGTGACAGATCGTCTCGGAAGTCGATTATACGTAAGGATCGCTACGGATATCAATGAATTTTGTCCGAGTCCGGATCAGGCTACAATTGATAAGACACGTCAAGGGAAGCCATAGGAGCCAGCGTTCCAAATCTCGAGTCAATCCGAGTTCGTACGCCCAAGATATCATCGATGCAAGTGAAGGACATAGCCTTGTGTTCGTCTCCGTATGGTTCGTATCCATCAAGGTCGACTCCATCAAGATTGACTCCATCCCCTTCGTATCCCTCAGAACAAACCCTTAGCTCGAATCCATCGAACTTCCCTACATTACTTCGAATCCATGAGAAGTACCATTGCTCCGACTCCATCTAGGCAGCCTCGACGTTCGAATCCATCCAAAGCCTCCCTCAGTTTGAATCCATCAGAGTATTCCCACCTTCGAGTCCATCAAGGGGAAACCCTTCGAATCCATGTAGTTGTAGGGACTTCGACTCCATCTGATAACTGTCTTCGAATCGATCACCTCGAATCCACCAAGTCCACACAGCTAAAACCAAGGAATAGACCCAGTAAACTCGGAGCGCAACTCGGGTCGATACGAAGAAGGCACGCCGCGTCATCACGAAAACACACTGAATCGAGTCGAGGCAATCGATTCGAACGAATCGATTCGAACTAAGGTCGATTCGAACTAGGCAGGTCAACCAGAAACACCAACTTAAATCGGTCATAACTCGAGTTCTACAATTCCAAATGACATGAAATTTTCACAGAAGCTTAAGCGCATGATGAAGAATGTTCACACCAAATTTCAGCTCGATTGGAGCAATTCTTGATCGATTCGAACCAAGGGTCGAATCGATCCCAAAGTGGGCCCGGATCTCCAGATTTTGGCCATGTGGGCCCCCTGACGTACCAGAACTGGTCTCCCCTCATTTTAGGCGAAATATCAACCTCCTACACCTATAAATAGAGCCCCTGGTCATTCAGAAAAGGGGTCGGAGAATTCTAAGTACTGAAGAGCGTCCAGATCCTGCCAGATCTACTCCAGAACACCGCCGCTGCTTTAGATTGACACTTAGCATTCTCATTCAGTTGTATTACATTATAAACTACTGTAACCTTCAAGTAATCGAGCAATAAAATCATCAAACTTCATAGTGGATGTAGGCAAAACGCCGAACCACTCTAAATCGCTTGTCTTTGCAATTTACTTTCTGTTATTTGGAGTTTTTGTTAGATAATCCACAGTTTTAATTTTCATTCTACACGATTATCTCTTCAAAGACTTCCGAAGAGTGTTGTGCCCATTTTTGGTACAAACATTTTGGTGCTTTCACTGAGAAAAAACCAGCTTTTTTCTCCTGCTCCTTGGATCTACCATCGATACCGGATTGCACAAATCCAAGAGGAAGATCCAGATCTTCGATTCACAGTCCTTCCATTCTACTCAGATTTGCATAAAATCTAGGAAAAGGATTCATCATTCAAAATGGTTAGCACGAGAACCACTTCTACAGCTGCCGGACAAGAAGGTAGGGATGGACAAAATCCTGCTCAACAGCAGCCATCCAACCAAGACAACACTGCCCACTCGGATCCGTCTGGGGCAGTCACTAGACAAGAATTTCAGGTGTTACTTCAAGAGTTGACTCAGAGTCGGCAACAGTTAGCCGAACAGTTGCGTGCCAATATCGAATTGACAAACCAACTGAACCGCCAGGGCCGTAGGAGGTCCCGAAGGGGTGATGTTTCCCGCTCATCCACTGAAAGTTCTGCTTCATCAGACTACTATCACAGATCTACCCGTCCTCGATTAGGCGGGAGTCATGCACAAACGACCGGATATCAACCCGCTTTGACTGTTGGACAGTTGAGGGTAGGACCGTCTACCAGCTTTCAGGCCGGGCCCTCCACACAAGGAGGCCCTACTACACAGCATACCGCGGA
Organism: Allium fistulosum; assembly: GCA_030737815.1. Classification (NCBI taxonomy): domain Eukaryota; kingdom Viridiplantae; phylum Streptophyta; class Magnoliopsida; order Asparagales; family Amaryllidaceae; genus Allium; species Allium fistulosum. The sequence continues at coordinate 941,540,354 of CM060905.1, read as the reverse complement.
CAATCATGCCACAGCTGCCACAATAGAAACAAGGGTTGATACCTGAAATCTTTCAGAGCCAAATAATCGGCAACGTGGGCGTACTCCTGAATCGTACGTCTTAGAGGACGCTGAGCCAAGGAGGCAAAATTTGGACCGTCGACAGCGCCCGGTCCGAACTCGCGCTGTGGAACCCGACCACACCTTAGCTCGGCAAGCTCAAAATGTGGCAATGCCAGACATCTCGACTATGATACGCCAGATGATCCGCGAAAGCCAAGGCCTTACCAACGATGACTGGGGACTTTCCCGTAGTCATACTCCCTTCACAGACGAGATACTGAATGCTGAACCTCCTCGGCGATTCAGAATGCCAACCCTTCCTATGTACGAAGGAAATTCTGATCCCAATCAACACATCTTGAAATATGAATGGTCGATGAGCGCCGCAAGGGCCGATGATGCAGTAAAGTGCCGAAGTTTCCCCATCTCCCTAGGTGGGATCGCAACGATGTGGTTCACAAGATTGCCACCTAGGTCTATCTCTTCATTTGATCAACTGGCTAAGAAATTTGTGGAACAATTTCGCATGCATGTCGCTAGACCCAAAGATGTCAACACCTTATCCAGTGTTACCCAAGCTCGTGGGGAAACGCTAAGGCGTTACTTAGAGAGATTCCATGCGGCATGTGTGGAGATTAGTAACCCCAACGATAACTCAATCTTAATGGCATTGACAAAGGGGATTGACCCTGATTCTGAGTTTGGAAACTGGTTAGCCGGAAAACCACCCGCATCGTTGGACCGTTTCTACTCCAAAGCCGCACAATTCTTACGGCAAGAGGACGCGAAACAGTCTAGAAAGCAGGACGATGAGGGACCCAGGAGCGAAGGAATACAGAGCAATGTAGCAGTAAAACAGTCCGGTGACAATTCCGGAAAAATTCAGTTGAACATACAGAACAAGCAAACGCAGCCAAGAGGTAACAATAGTCAGAATAAGAAAAGAGATCCAAATCGGGGTCCACGACGGGAGGCTCCAATGTTCGATAATTACACACCATTGAATACATCGTTGGAAAATGTGTACCTACAGACTTGCAATACTATGCAATACAAGAAGCCGGCTCCGAAGCAATCGTCGGAGAGGCAGATTCAAACAGGGAAGTTCTGTAGATTCCACGAAAGTTATGGCCACAACACCAATGAATGTCGGCACTTGCAGGACCTCATTGAGAAGTTGATCAGAGAGAGGAAGTTAGATCAGTTTGTGCGGGCACCGCAGTCTGAAGGGGCGGGCCCCTCAAATCAAAATCATGCACAGAATCCAGAAAGACAGGAAGAACCAGGTCGTGTCGGAGGAAGACTGGTAATTAATGTTGTAAGTGATAGTCCTCGTACAGCGAAGCGAAGCTGGGGAGAAATGAAATCGTATAACAACTTGGTTAGACGAACAGACTTTGAGTACGATGATAACTTGGACGATAAACCTTCGACCAAACGAAAGAGAGCGACAATTAACGACATCACTTTCCGAGACAACGATACTGATTATGTCGGAAGCCCGACCACTGACCCACTCGTGATATCGGCACAAATAGGTCCAGCTTGGATGAAGAGGATACTAATTGACTGCGGGAGCTCTGTGAATATCCTTTTTATACACGCTTATAATCAAATGAGGATGAATCCCAGGGATTTGGAACCTTGCCAAACTCACCTCCATGGATTCAACGGTAGCTCTACCGTACCTATTGGGGTGGTGAAGTTACCAGTTAGGTTGGGATCTAAGGAACATAGGAGAGTTCGAACATTACAGTTCACTGTGTTGAACATAGTTTCGCCGTACAATGCTTTCTTGGGACGACCTGCCCTTACTGAATTCAGAGCCGTAATTGCCCCATGGTGCTTGACCTTAAAGTTTCCCACCATCAACGGAGTTGGAGTCGTCCAGGGCGATCAGGTTGACTTGAGAACAGTCATACACCGAAAACGAGTCGCCCGATTACGCAATGCCGAGGACCGACTTAAGACTTTTGAATGCAATGAGATTGTCATTAAAAAAGAATACCCAGCACTACTGCACATGAAACCAACATGGAAGGGATCACATGAGATTAAGCAAGAGCTCGGGGATGATGTATATGAGATGACGACCGTTGATGGTCTAGCTTCACCAAAGGCCTTGGATAGCGAAAGACTTCGTCGCTATCGCACATAACAGGCTATGTTTATCTATTTAGTTTCAATTCTGTTTTAGAATTTGTTTCTGCATTTCGAAATTAGAATCTGTAATAAGGCAACTGACTTTGCCATGTTTTCTTATTTCAGCAATAAAATGCCATCTCTTTGAGCCAGAGCTGTGATTCATTAAATACAATGTACAACATCACGATGCACGAAGAGTTAAATTCCATCACACAATGGAATTTATTCAAGTAGGGAGTGGCTATGAAGCAATCAACCACTCACCAAATGAAACCCGAGCTCGGGGGCAAGCCATCACATCAGGCCAGAAATGGGTTGATACACGACAACTTTTTCCTTAACTCCGTACTCCCAGAGTGTGAGGCGGAGTATAAACATTTTTCTAAAACCCAGAGAACTCCGAGAGCGCGAGCTGGGTACAAAACTTTTTACTTAACTCCGTACTCCCAGAGTGCGAGGCGGAGTATAAACATTTTCCTAAATCCCAGAGTACTCCGAGAGCGCGAGCTGGGTATAAATATCAACAGACTCCAGCTTCCGAGAGCGCGAACTGGAGTATGAACATTAACCAACTCCGTACTCCCAGAGTGCGAGGCGGAGTATAAACATTTTCCTAAATCCCAGAGTACTCCGAGAGCGCGAGCTGGGTACAAACTTTTTAACTAACTCCGTACTCCCAGAGTGCGAGGCGGAGTATAAACATTTTCCTAAAACCCCAGAGTACTCCGAGAGCGCGAGCTGGGTATAAATACCAACAAACTCCAGCTTCCGAGAGCGCGAACTGGAGTATAAACATTAACTAACTCCGGATTCCGAGAGCACGAACCGGAGTATAAACATCAAACTCCAGCTTCCGAGAGCGCGAACTGGAGTATAAACATTAGCTAACTCCGTACTCCCAGAGTGCGAGGCGGAGTATAAACATTCATTCAACTCCGTACTCCCAGTACGCAAGGCGGAGTATAAACATACATCAACTCCACACTAATCCCCAATACTGGGGGCAGAACCATAACACATAACAAGTTGGAGACAAAAGGGAATGCATTCTCATTTCCACTATCAACAAAAAAGAATCTGGTTACAAAATTGTTCAAAAAATTGCTACTAGTGGGAGCCGAATCCACATCTATACACGGCAATAGAGAAATCAACAAAATGCTACCCTACACAACAAAGATTTAAAGAAAGAGCTCAATCTTTCTTCTTCCTTATCTTCTTCTCCGGGGTAGCTCCACCCGATCCGCTGCCCGATTTTCTCCTCAACCGCTTACTCTTTTCAGGCTTGCCCTCCGGCAGCGATATGATGTCAACGTCTTCCTCAGACCTAGAGGTGACAGAAGTTCTCCTAGGAGGTCGAGCTGGAGGCATGGGAGTAGTAGCAGGAGGAGGGACAGGAGCGGTCTCGATCAATACAGTACCGCCCGGCGAAATCACCATTAACGGGGCAGGCCCGGGCGGACTAGCACCAACATTCCCTGCTGCCATCTCGGCAGCAATCTCAGCAATAACGTCGTCCTCACGAGATACTTGGGCCGCATCGGATGTGCCAATAGCTGGCATGGGTAAACTAACGGCCGGAGCAGCCCCACTCACAGCATCAGACGGGTTGACAGAGGGATCGATGGGTTCATTGAGAAGGTCCTCAATCATTTGAGCGCTGAAAGAAAACATATTTGCATCTCCCTCTTCGCCGATCAAGGTAGAAGTCGTGATGGCTTCAGTAAAGACAACCCCTTGTGTTTGATGTGGAACTGATAGAGCAAGAGGCGCAGAAACAACGACTTCAGTCACTGAAATGCGACAAAACGAAGATTGTTAGCCAAGTGTGTTGCTTAAAGTTCTCCACAACTAAGCTACGAGAAGCGTTCAAATACCTTCCTTAGTCTGGACCGAAACGTGGGAGGAATCATCGGCTGAAGATAATAACGGTTGGTCAGGATTATATGCAGGAACAGATTGGGGATCTACCGCACCAGTGGTTTCGGGCAATGTTGGGATTACGGCTCCAACACTTGCCTCGTGATGCGCGGTCCCCGAACCTTCGCCTGTCTCTAAAGATTGAACGCCAAGCTTTTCTTTCGCCATAGAGATCACCACCTCATGAAGGGTCTTCCTCTCATCCTCGGTGAGAAAACGCATCTCCAGCTCAAAGTCGTCAAATGTTTCATCTGGATGCACTGCTTTCTTCTCATTCACCAGCCGGGTCCAGGCATTGTACAAGATCATGGAGTCATCTCCCAGCCACGCTAGATTTCTATGTTCCAGCACATTAGCATTATACGTGACAAGGAGATCGTCGAACTCAGCATCCAGCCTGGACCTCTCCTCCAAAATCTTTTCCTGGATTTCTGCTTCCGCAGATTTAGCCTTGACCGCCGCCGCAGCAAGTTCGGCCCTGAGAGATACTGCTTGGTCGCAAGCCTCTTGAGCGGTGGCATTTGCATCGTCCTTCTCCTTCACCATTTCAGTGAATTTGGCCTTGAGCTCGTTTAGCTCTTTAACGGCTAAGTCTCGCTCAGCTGCAATGGTGGTGTTGCGGTGGCCCATCTCCTCTACCGTGGCGCAATGTTCTTGTTGCATCCTAGCCATTTTGGCCACGGCGTCCTCGTGTTTCTGGAGAGCTTGAAGTTCAGAACTCCGGGACGTCTCCATTTCAGATTGAAGAACTTCAATGATGCGTTTCTGTTTAGCAATTTCAGCATCACGTTCAACAATAATCTTCGCCCTGTCAAAAGCCACTCTAGAAGCCTTCACGGCTGCCTTGTACCACTCCTTGTACTGAGCGTAGAAATCGTGAATATAACTATGAGCGGTGGTCTCAGCTTCCGGAGGAATTCTTTTGAAGTTAGGAGGGAAGATATAGCCATCCATGCAAATTTCCGGGTAGTCATTTTTCATTTGGGCGAGTTTAGCAGCTCCCTCGCTAGTCAACTCAGCTGGAGCTTGTTCAATTATAGCGGCTGCCGTTGGTTCCATTCTTGGCCGCTGAATATCAGGCCGAGAAGATTGAGAAGGCAACTGTTGCTGATGAGATGGCCCTGGGAGGTCTACTGGAGCCCTGGGAGGCGGAGGAGAGCGAGATCGGGGTCGGTACTGGTATCCCCGGTCTCTGTCAGAGTAATCATAGCCAGAACGGTTACGCGAGTAATCTCTGTCTCGATCATAACGTTCTTGACTCGAATAGCCTCGCCCGTGATCCCTATCTGTCTCTCTCCTACGGGAATCATAAAATGGAGAAGATTGGCGCACATTCCGAAGCCTATCTAGAGTAGAGCCACGTCCTGACATCTCACCTGCGATAAGAAAGAATTACGGATTAAAATCCCATAAAGCAATGTTTACTATGCAGAAGTCATGGAGTGCCGTGGAAGTGTGTGTAAATGTGTAAACCCCCAAACCGACCGGAAGTGTTGACCGCACTTAAAGGAAAGGGCTCGTTCACGTTTAGAACATCTTGAAATTCCTCCAATCCGGGATCATGAGAAACCGATATATAATCTGGGATAGGAATATCGTCTAGCCCTTTGAAAGAATCTCTCGAATGAGAAGGGGCGGCCTCAGAAATCATGACCCCGGAAGCGGGAAGAAACGCATCTACAGATTTTCCCCCCTTGGACTTAAGTTTTTTGGAAACGGCGGCCTTGCCTTTCCGTTTTTCTCCCGATTCTTCAAAGTTTCCCGAGAGATCAGCCATCGGCTCTGAATCTGTGTGGGTTCTTTCTTCATCACCCGCCTCAATTATTCTGATTCCGAGTGACTTCTTCACTTTTTTCTTCTTGGTTTTCTTCTTATCTCCCTTCTTGGAGGCAGACTTTGCAAAGCCTTCAACGACTATGCTTTGATTGATGTCGATCAAACCAAGGACTCTTAAGTTGTAGTCGTTCAGCACCGAGTCAATATGCCTCAGCTCGCTTGGGACTTCTTGAAGACTCCGGACGGTACCCTTGAAACGCCCTCCATCGGGCCTAGAGATAATAGCTGTAAAAGGAATGAAATGTCAATTTTAACACCAAAGAGCTATTGGTCAAGGAAACAGGTTAAGACGCTTACGTCTAGACAACCATCGCCTGGCGAAACCCAGAGGGCACCGAACGTAGAACCATTCGTTCTTGAAATAGCTCAGTCGAGTCCAAGCTCCAATTACAACTTGGCAATTTCTAACTGCCTCCAAAAATGTAAACGACGGGCTATCACCCCTGCTCTTGAAGTTGAATATGTGTCTGATCTCGGAGGGCCTCGGCGGGCGAAAGAGACAGTCCATAAATATGATAAAGGCACTGTTCAGCAACGCGTGCCCGTTGGGATGAAGTTGTGAAGGAGCGATTCCTAAATATGATAGCATCCCTCTGATATATTGATTGAAAGGAGGAAGAGTTCCAGCCGCACAAGCATGACGGTAGAATGCTGTATATCCTTCAGGTGGATTATGCGGTCTATCGGTGGCGCTGGGCAATAATACATCACCTAGAGATATGTTGTGCTTTAGGCAAATTCGTCCCAATAAGGATTCAGAGATGTTAGACTGAACCGAATCGACAGGGTCCTCAATAAATATAGCCTCTGACAATTCGTCTGGAGCTGGATCAATTACATCGGCAGGGATTTCAGGAATCTCAAGAACCGGAGGAGTCGAGCTCTGTACTTCTTGTTGTTGGGAGCTCGAAGATTCCATAATTAGCTAACTCATCAGAAAGCGACATTAAGTTCATAACTAGCCCGTGCATGCCCCAGTGTAGTGTGTATGAACGTGTCGTGCAGTGCAAGTGCTGTGCATCACTTAAACAAATTTAACAGAATAAAGCAAGATGATCGTATGACATAACTTGGGAATTTGAGAATGAAAATGACCGTCATCGCTGACCGTCACTTCCACACCATCCAAACGCTACGAACCAACTTCAAGTATAAATCAGTTGTCTTATTGGTTAAGTCATAGTTCCATCGACGAGCTTCGAAGGAAATTCAAGTTCGAGTTTTTCAGTCAAGTTCGATTATGCGAGGCCGAAGCTCGTCGGAGTCAAGTATGCTAAAATTCATTAAGTTCGTCAGAGAATAACATGAAACTGGTCGTAGTTCATATGATGGAGCAAGTCATAAAAGTTGGGTTCTCTAAACTGAAAGTGTTCGAATCCATATGGATCGACTCGATGTGCTTCGAATCCATATAGATCGACTCGATATACTTCGGGATGGAGAAGCGCCTCGAATCCATAGGCACTGAGTGACTTCGAATCGATCGACCTTCGATACCTTCGACTCGATCAAGGTATAGTTACATCGAATCGATCGATACGAGGCTTTTTCTTCCTTTACAAGAATCGATTCGAAGCTATGCATCAGAAAACGATTCGAATCACTTGTTCCTGGATCGATGCCCACCGAGTCGACCCACTCCATTCAGATCTCATCACTCAGAATTTTTGGAGACGAAGATAGTTCTAACATTTTCATCTCGAATCAATCCTTTAGTTACCTGATTCGATTGCAAGGGGAAGCGGGGACGAAGTCGATCGATTCGAGGAAAGCCCGTTAGTTTTAGCTCTGAGAGATCGATTCGAAGAAACGGCCGAAACAATGGTAGATGGTAAAAAGTGGGAAGAGAATAGTACCCCGGTATATATAGGAGAAAATAGACGATTCGCCTCCCGGTACAACTGACCGGCTTTAACAGGTAAGGGCATCGACTCGATTCGTTACGGCGACTTCGAATCGATCATAACCCACCACTTCGAATCCATCTCCTACGAATCTCCTTGTATGTTCGAATCCATCTCAACAACGTCGATGCGAGACAACATCGACTCAAAGCACGAGCCCCACAAACCATCATTTCGAAAGTACATCGGTTCAAGCATTCACGACTTCGACTCCACCAACTCAGAGAACTTCGAATCCACACAGTATCGATGCGAAGAAACACCGATTCGAAGCAGTCGACAGAAGATGAACGTGGGTCACTATGCCCCATCGATTCGAAGTGTCTACTTCGTAACCATCAACTCGAAGCGGATCCAGAAACATTGCTTCGCATCCATCAAATACCACCGGTCAAATGGACGAATCATTTCCATATGAAAAATTGCTTGTCCACTCTAGTACCGATTCAGGAGAGGATCAATACGAGAGGATGATCATAGACAATCATAAAAGCAATGTTTTAACTCAAATCTCAAATCGGTTCAGGAGAGGACCGACGCAGATTTCGATAGCGAACCGAACGGACAACAACTTGCGATCACGCAACGTTAGACAAGGTCAAGATAATACACGTATGCACGTATTTTTTGACTAATGTTTTGGTCTTTATCATCGACAGGAATCAGATGTTCATCTCGTCATGACTCAAAGGCCTAACAGTCGATGATGATCGTACAACGATTGATTACAACAACAAAGAAGACAATTCTCGACAAAGCATGTTGTAGCTATCCAATGAGAGACTGCAACTTTTCAAAGCACGTCATGTTTACACAAGACGTACTTTGGGGGGCAAATGTTATCCCGCCTTTTGGCAAGGCCGTGACACCAAGGACTTAACTAGAAACCAGTGATAGATCGTCTCGGAAGTCGATTATACGTAAGGATCGCTACGGATATCAATGAATTTTGTCCGAGTCCGGATCATGCTACAATTGATAAGACACGTCAAGGGAAGCCATAGGAGCCAGCGTTCCAAATCTCGAGTCAATCCGAGTTCGTACGCCCAAGATATCATCGATGCAAGTGAAGGACATAGCCTTGTGTTCGTCTCCGTATGGTTCGTATCCATCAAGGTCGACTCCATCAAGATTGACTCCATCCCCTTCGTATCCCTCAGAACAAACCCTTAGCTCGAATCCATCGAACTTCCCTACATTACTTCGAATCCATGAGAAGTACCATTGCTCCGACTCCATCTAGGCAGCCTCGACGTTCGAATCCACCCAAAGCCTCCCTCAGTTCGAATCCATCAGAGTATTCCCACCTTCGAGTCCATCAAGGGGAAACCCTTCGAATCCATGTAGTTGTAGGGACTTCGACTCCATCTGATAACTGTCTTCGAATCGATCACCTCGAATCCACCAAGTTCACACAGCTAAAACCAAGGAATAGACCCAGTAAACTCGGAGCGCAACTCGGGTCGATACGAAGAAGGCACGCCGCGTCATCGCGAAAACACACTGAATCGAGTCGAGGCAATCGATTCGAACGAATCGATTCGAACTAAGGTCGATTCGAACTAGGCAGGTCAACCAGAAACACCAACTTAAATCGGTCATAACTCGAGTTCTACAATTCCAAATGACATGAAATTTTCACAGAAGCTTAAGCACATGATGAAGAATGTTCACACCAAATTTCAGCTCGATTGGAGCAATTCTTGATCGATTCGAACCAAGGGTCGAATCGATCCCAAAGTGGGCCCGGATCTCCAGATTTCGGCCATGTGGGCCCCCTGACGTACCAGAACTCGTCTCCCCTCATTTTAGGCGAAATATCAGCCTCCTACACCTATAAATAGAGCCCCTGGTCATTCAGAAAAGGGGTCGGAGAATTCTAAGTACTGAAGAGCGTCCAGATCCTGCCAGATCTACTCCAGAACACCGCCGCTGCTTTAGATTGACACTTAGCATTCTCATTCAGTTGTATTACATTATAAACTACTGTAACCTTCAAGTAATCGAGCAATAAAATCATCAAACTTCATAGTGGATGTAGGCAAAACGCCGAACCACTCTAAATCGCTTGTCTTTGCAATTTACTTTCTGTTATTTGGAGTTTTTGTTAGATAATCCACAGTTTTAATTTTCATTCTACACGATTATCTCTTCAAAGACTTCCGAAGAGTGTTGTGCCCATTTTTGGTACAAACAGTACCGCATCTTGGTTAATCATCGACCAGAAATATCCATAGCGAAGGGCCTTTTTGCCAGTGTTTATCTCTTGGTGTAATCACTGAAACTACCCTCATTAACTTCCATGAGGACCTTCCTAGCTTCATCTTTGCTTACACACCTGAGCAAGGGGGAGGAGAATCCTCTTTTTTACAGCACTCCATCCTGCATTATGAATCATGGTGCCTTCCAAAGGAGTTTCCTTCTTTCATTCCAGTCTCCAAGGAGTATTCCCTTGAGTAGGTAGTTCTTGATCGACATCATCCATGATTTCTCCTCTTCTGTGGTATCCCAAACCCAATCGACATCCATTTGATCTAGGCTAGGAGTGGCTAATACTTCTGTTGGAACCAATCTCATTGATCGTGCATCTCCAGAACTGGCCAGTTTGGCTAAGTGATTGTCCTTCTTGTTTTGCTTTTTGGGAATATGAGTTATTGTGTAATGTTTAGTGTCATCGAGCAATTCCCATGTTTTCATCAAGTACGGGGCGAGTTTTGCACCCTTAGCTTGATATTTCCTTCTCACTTGACAAACAACTAGTTGTGAGTCATTGTAGATGTGTAGAGCTTTTATTCCCAATTTCTTCACAATCTTTAATTCTGCTATTAATGCCTCATACTCTGTCTCATTGTTATTAGTAGGAAATCCAGCTTCAGAGCGTAACAAATTAACCGTCTTTCAAGAGTTTCAAGCACAACTCCTACTCCTAGGCAGAACTCATTTGATGCACAATCGACGAACAATCTCCACTACAGTGCTATGACCATAGTTTCCTCCTCCTCATCATCTCGAATTGTGAATTCAGTGATGAAGTCAGCCAATGCATGTACGTTAATTGCCCTCCAGGGATGATAGGTTACATCGTATTGGCTTAAGTTGATGTTCCATTTCAGAAGCCATCCCGTAGTCTTGGACTTGTAGAGTACCTGCTTCAAGGGTTGATCCATCAACACCTTGATTGGGTGAGCTTGGAAGTACGACCATAGTTTCCTTAATGCTATTAGGAAGCGGTATGCCAACATCTCCAACTTCGGGTAGTTTTGTTCAACTCTAGTGAATCACTTGCTAATGTAGTATACGGGTCGTTGGATCCTAGCATTCTCATGCAAAAGTGCCGCACTTAATGCGGAGTAGACACTGCCAAGTAAATGAATAAGTCCACACCATTCAGTGGTTTAGATAGAACCGAGGGTGTTTCCATATGTCGTAATAATTCCTCAAAGGCGGTTTAGCGGTCTTTATTCCATTCAAAAAATTTCTTACCCTTTTTTAATGCATCAAAGAATGGTATGCACTTACCCATCGCTTTGGAGATGAATCTGCTTAATACTGCAATCTTTCCATTCGGACTTTGTAACTCCTTCTTTGTTCTAGGGGCTCTAACATTCCATAAGGCGGTGATTTGCTCCAGATTGGCTTCGATTCCCCTTGCGTTCATAATAAATCCAATAAATATTCCAGAAGAGACACTGAAAGAACACTTCACCGGATTCAACTTCATTCCATACTTCCGAAGGATCTCAAACATCTCCATGTGGTCATCCAGATGATTTCCAGGTATTCGTGACTTCACTAGCATGTCATCCACATATACATCCATCGTTCGCCCGATCTGATCTTTGAACATTGTATTCACCAATTTCTGGTAATTGGCCCTGGCATTCTTCAGGCGAAACGACATTACGCGACTGCAGCATAACCCAAGTCTGTTATAAAGCTAGTATTCTCATGATCGGGCTCATTCATCATGATCTACTTGTACCATAAGTAGGCGTCTGTAAATGAGAGCAGTTCATGCCCAGTAGTTTCATCAAAAAATCGGTCGATTCTAGGCAATGGAAAGCTATCCTTCGGGCAAGCCTTGTTCAAATCTGAATAGTCCATGCATGTTCGTCATTTCCCATTTGATTTTCAGACTAGCACAGGGTGTGAAACCCATTCAGGATATGTTGCATCGCAGATAAAACCATTGGCCAATAGCTTATACACTTCCTTCTTCAGTGTAGTGAATCAATCTGGAACCAACTGTGTCTCTTCTACCTCACTGGTTTGAACTGGAGGGTCGATTTTAAGTGTGTGACAAGCTATCTTCGATGATATATCGCACATATTAGAATGAGTCCAAGTGAACATGTCCAAATTGGCATGAAGAAAGGTTATTAATTCCATTCGCATGTTGATTCCTAGATGTGAATCTATTTTCAAGACCCGAGTTGGGTCGTCCATATCGATAGGGACATCTATCGTAATCTCCACTAGTGCTTTCTATATTTCCCCTAAACTCTTCTTTCTGGGGTCCATAGCATTGTCAAAGAGGCTACGGTCCCCAAGCCAGGGGGTTTTCTATAATTGCTATACTTACGGTTTACGAATGTGGAGAGTCTTCCCTACGTCCTTCCCCTTTTCATGACACTTCGATTCACGTAGTGTAGTAACATAGCATTCTCCTGCAGCGGTTTGGTCTCCTCTTATTATTCCTATCTCGTTCTCCGTTGGGAATTTCATTGTGAGACACCATGGGGCCAAAGTGGTTCTGAAGTCAGCAAGGGCCGGTTGGACCAAGAAAGCATTGTAAGGAGAATACTCATCGACGAATACAAATGTCCGGATGAGAACCACCCTCCGTTCTCCTTCTTTGAGTTCCACAAGTAAGCCGATAGTTCCAACCGACTACATAGGTTCTCCCTTAAACCCTTGAATCTTGGTTCTGCAGGTGGTCACATCTTTCATACTGATTTTCATTTGGTCAAACATTTTCAAAAATAGGATATTGATCGAACTTCCACTATCAACCAAACCACGATGCACAACTACTAGACCGATCCCAATCATTATTTCTATTGGGTAAAGATTTGGTGTTCCAATGCCTTTAGTATCTGATTTCGAAACACAATGTCATCGGTGATCGTTCTTTGTTTCTTTGTCGGAGCTCCATTCTCGATGGCATAGCAACTCTCTTAAGGGGCGTGCTTTAGAGAACTAACATATCGTTCCATCTCCCCCCAACTCTTCTGCGCTGGATGAGGTCCTCCAGTGATGGTGTTTATAACTAGCCTTTGATATATTCGCTTGAGCCCTTCTCCATTAGATCCGAACTGATTTGCATGAGCGTTCGGTGCTTGGTGTCCAACTGGTTGATCAGGGTTCTATGGTTTGTCCACGTACTGCTGGAGCTAATTGTTCCTTATTAGTTCCTCAATCAAGTCTTTCAGATGTCGACACTCATTTTTGTTATGCCCATGAGTCTCATTGAAGCAGTAGAATTTCCCCAATATCTTTAGCTGCTTGGACGCTTCCCTCTTGGACGGCTTGTTCTGTCGCTTAGTTTCCTGAGTGGCGAGGTAGATATTTTCCAAGCTATCATTCAATGGTGTATAGTCTTTCGGCCTTAGATTCTTTAGATGTTCTCCATTCCCATCACGCCTACCGAAATTTTGCTTCCTCTTTTTTTGATTTGCATTCTTTTCTGCACTTTTATGGTTGCTGCAGAACTGTATCTATCCTGTTTAACTACAACATTACTCTGAATCACTTCCTTTGGTTGCTCATCGATGGTTTTGCCTTCAATTAGACTTGCTTCTTCCATCCTTAGAAACTGGTTAGACTTTCGGTGGAATTCTTCCATGGTAGTTGGTTGCTTCATTGTAACAACCCTGTATTTTGTAATTATTTCAAATTGAATTTCCTGATTTAAAAACTTTATTTTATTTATTAAATGGAAAATTTTGTTATTTTAAATATTAACTATGATTTGCATGTGAATTATAATCCCAAACATGAATAAATAGAGTATTTTCCAGAACTGTGAATTTTGGTCAATATGTTCAAACTTTGATTTTTAATTTAAAAATTTAAAAGTTTGAATTTTTGAATTTTAGCTTTAATTATGAAAGTAAATAAAATTTCAAGTATACTGCTTCTCGTTTCGTTGGAATCTGATTAATATTGTGAAAGTTATGCTTTTTACACTATTGTATGTAAATTGTTTTATTTAACAAAATTGTTTATTTTAATTTATATAATAATATTTTTGTTTGTCATGTTATGTTCTAGTTTATGTTTACATGTTAAACATGACATGTTATGTATATATATTTTACTTTTAAAACATTTTAAAAGTATAGTTATAAGTTCCAATGTCAGTTGTATTTTGTTTATAATTTTTAAATTTTAGTTTCAATTAATTAAAGTAATTCTTTATTTATTTTTCTATTTTCTTAAAACCTTTTTTATTTTCATTTCCACTTTATTTTGTTCAGCATTTATCTTATTTACTTGACTTTTTATTTGTTTAGAATTGTTGTTATAATTTTCCAAAGTTAATTGCATTTTTGTTTAAATTTTAAGTCTGACTTCAATTCAATAAGCTATGTCTTTATTTCTTTTTCTATTTTCCCTAAACTTATTTATTTATTTCAGTTCATTTTATTTTGATTTCTTTTTCTAATGCATTTACTGAATTTTTTTTTGTTTTATTTGATAAATATAAAATGTAAATTTGAAGAGACTTAACTTTAAAACGTATGACTTTTCATTAGCCAAGACTCTTCATTTTCACTTGACTTTCATTGCCTTGCTTTTGGCCGTACACTTCAATTGATAGCCGTGAGTTTCTCATCTCATTTTCACGTGAAACATCTCCTCTCATTTTATTTCTCACGGCTAAGAAGTTTTGGTAATGGCCTCTCCTCCATTTTCTACTTTTTCTTCTTCCTTTTTGTGTGTTTTGGCCATGATTTCTTCACATATTTGCATGCTCTTCACCTTGTTTGCCTCGGCCATAGCCACCACCTCCTCCTCCTCTTCACCATCCACCACCTATCACCTCCTCCTCCTCTGACTTGGCCTGGCCGTGCACTTCCCTTTAACAAAAACTCCAAACAAACATGCAAAACTCCTTAGAAAACATGCCTAGCCACCAATACTTCAACAACATCACCTTAGGTTGCATTGGCCGCCTCCTATTGCTCCACCACCACCATGTTATGACCCTGACCATCAGCCTTAGCCACTGTCCATATCTGACCTGACCTATAGCATCCCCTAGCCGAGCCATAGATCCATGTAGCCGAGCCAAATAGTGAACACAAACTCCTCCATTTTGCCTTGAACACTTGTATTCCTCCTACGTAACTCCTACCCACTTCATCACCTTGTAGCCGTGCCTCCATAGACTCAAAACCGAGCCAAAGCATGTCCAAACCCGAGCCAAATCAATCCATAGGCCGAGCATGTGATGGTAGAAAGCATGGCAAAAGGCTATTGTGTTCATATTGCTTTTTATTTCAAAGTTAATCCAATTCAATGTTGTATTGAATTTATATTAATATTTGGTTTTGTTTATGGGTTGTGACAAGATCTTTAGCTTGGTTCTCTTCCACCTGAATCTATAGTCTTGTCATCGTGTCTTTTGGAATTCGTTTGTGTCATTTGATTTGATAACTCCAGCATAAAAGGTGAGTATTCACACACGACATATATACTTATATAAATTGTGAAGTGACAACAAGTGAATATGTATAAATTATTATATCATGTTGTACATGCCTGTGATGTAAATTATATGATGTTAAACCCTGTTATAAACTTGTCACATCATCTGTTATGCTTATTTTATTTTACTGTTTATTCTATTCTGTTTATCACACTGTAAGTTCCCTGTAGAATAGAATCACTATGGGTTGAAATGATATATACCCGAACAGACTTTAGAATAGGGAAAAATCGTTATGGGCTGAAATGATAAGCCTGAGTGATTTTTATTTATTTTTATTTAACTTGGGATTGCGGGTTTGAAATGATAGAACCGGATTTTTCTTTGTAAATTATGGATTGAAATGATATATTATCCATATCACTTGACCTAGGTTAGAAAATATTATACAGACCCGTGGTTATTTTATATATTTTTCTGGAAGTTTCAAGTATTTTGAAAATGTAAATTTTGATATTTTGATTTAAATTTGCTTTTTTAAAATGATTTAATAAAGTGAAAAATAATTTTCTACGTATTAAAAATGTTAAATAAATGAATGGAATTTTGTGATTTGAAATATAACCTAATTTGGAAATTTTTGATTTGGTTTAAAATGGAATTTTAAGTAAAGAAAATAAAAATGGAAATTAAGTCTTATTTATGAAATAGAAATTTAAATATAAGTGTTAAGTAAATGTAGAAATGGGAAATTTGTACACTTGAATTTAATAAGTGAATTACTGATAAGAAATTGATAATTATTGAAAAATTTACTTGATAAAAATCATAAGATTAAAGGGTATTTAAAATGACCATTTTGAAGTGGAAAAATATGATTTTTATATGTTAAAAATGATTTAAATTGAAGTTTATTTGTTGCTGAAATTTTATTGAAAATATGGAAATTCTTTTAGTAGCACTTCAGAAATGCTATCGTTTTTGAATAATAACTAAAATCTGAACTAAATGAATCTGCAGCACTTTGTAAATGTTGTAGTTGCAGAAGTGAACTAAAAGGCTAAAATTGACAAAGGGCTATTACAGCAGTTTTGTGAATGCTGTAGTTGCAGAATTGAACTAAACTTGAAATTAAAACCTGAACTATTACAGCAGTTTTGTAAATGCTGTCTTTGCTGAATCAAACTATTTTTCAACTAAAACTGAACTATTACAGCAGTTTCTAAATGCGTCTTTCATTAATTGAATTGTTTTCAAATGTAATTTACCGCAGCACTTTCTAAATGTTGTGAAAGCTAGAATTCTAATGTTTTAATGTATTTAAGTGAATAAACGAACTTAGAAAAGGCTAAATTTTTGGGAATTAAATATTTGATTTGTAAGTATAATGACTTCATATTTAAATGGTGTAAATGAATTATTTTGATTTGAATATAAACCACTTTGAAATTTATGAGTTAATACAATATTTGAAATTGGTATAATTGAATGAATGAACTTAAAATGTTATAACTTTGGTAATGTATATGAATTTAGAAGTATTATGATTTTTCTAAGTATTATGAGGTCTTAATGACAATATTTCAAGTGTTATGATTTCCAAGTATTTAGTTTCAAAAAGTTTAGTTTCAGAATTGTTATGACTTTGAAAGTACTATGGTTTGGAAATGAAATTAATTGGAATTGTATTTAATTAAGAATTGTCTTTAAATATATATATATTAATTTGAAACTTGTTGAAATTGAAGATTCAAGGATATGACTTTATAAGGTGGTTTGGTTTAATATGATTTAAAAGAATATTTCAAGTTAAATAAATTGAAAGAAAGATATTGATTTAGTTTGGAATTTAAATGATATATTATTGCTTTGATTTTTGAAATGGAAATGATATATTATTGAATTGATTTTTGAAATGGAAATGATATATTATTGAATTGATTTTTGAAATGGAAATGGTATATGATTGATTTAATTTTTGAAACGGAAATGATATATTATTGAATTGATTTTTTGAATAGAATGATATATTATTGAATTGGTTTTGAAATGGAAATGATATATTGTTGAATTGGTTTTGAAATGGATATGTTTTGGGTTTGAAAGTATGTATTATTTTGAAATAAATGATATAATTTTGAAATGGTTTAAAGGGTTTATTTTGATGTGAAATATAAATTATTTTGAAATTTATAACCACGGGTTATAATAACGATTGGATATTAAAGAGACCGGGATCAGATATGTACATACTCTCTTTCGATACCGAAAAACACTTTAACAACTGTGTACGCGGTGGAGTTTAATTCTAGAATGAAGTAGGATGGTAGCGACGATCCTAAAGGTATATACATGGACCCAACTCCCATGAGTTGGCATAAGGTGGCTAAAACAGGAGCGATTCTCGGGCCAATGAGGTAGCACCTCTGATCGGACGCACTTCTTCGATACCATTCTATTACTTTGTGATTGATTGGGTGCACCCCTTGATTTGGGAGTGTTGTTCGAGGTGGAGCGGTAGTGGCTTCTATGCGTTTCCATTAGCCCGGATGCGTAATTGGTATATCTACCCTGGCATTGCCTTGTTGTGCCGTGTCACCTACCATAGCGAGCTTTACTACAAGTTGTGATTTCTCCCGTAGCCTGTGGAGTATCGAGGGTAGCCCCCATTTTGGGAGTATGCTAATATTGGATAGACTACTAGGACTATTATGTGTTAAGGGCTATATGGGTAACCCCTTGACGCTATTAAAAAGTATGTTTATTTTATATTAGACATTATTATAATAGCGAATATTACTACATAGTAGATAGTTTAACGGATCCTTAAAGAATGGCGATCCCAAGCATTCTTTAAGTTACTTATACCATTATTACAGTTCACTTGAGTTGGTTTACATTATATAAGTATGTATGTCCTGACTCGAGTGTTTTGTGTTTTGTTTTACGCTCGGATCAGACTGAGTGATATAACATTTGAGACTCACCTTTGGAGCTGGAGTTTTGCTTTGAAGATCCAGATATCTATTCATTTTGTTATCTAGTTGATTCCAGTTGTATTCTGAGTTATACCTGATTATCATACTGTTACTCCTGTTGTATCTTGGTATTCCTATTGTATCTTACTTAACTCTGATGTATTTATATAGTAGCTTCATGAACTACTATTTCTTTGTTCCGAATCATTATTATATTACTCTGTGTTTTTGATCTGTGATTATTTATTTAATGTATATGATGAGTTTGCCAAAAAAAAATTTACAGCGCGGTATTTTGAGCAATTCAAGTCCGACATGTGCGGATGCGAATGGTTGAAAATATCGGGTCGTTACATTCATTTTATTCCATTTACTGAAATCCATATCAGGATGAATAGCTCGGACTAAAGCCACAAATGTCTTCCCTTGGATTGCTCACCTCAGTAATCGTGATGTTAAACCAATTCAAGAATGCTTTTAGTGACTCAATAAGCCATTGAGAAAAGCCAGATAAGGACATCATGTCCTTTGGTCATGCAGTGTGGTGTCTAAACTGTTCAAGAAACTTTCTTGCCAACTCATAAAAAGTGGAAATAGACTTTAGTGCGAGTCTTTTAAAGTACATAGAAGCAACTCCTTCCAAGAATATTAGGAAACACCTACAATGGATTGCATCTGTAGCTCCAGCTCCATCCATATTTCATTCGTATTTAAATGCGTGCTGCTTAGGGTCAGTTGTTCCATTGTATGATGGCATAGCCGGCACGATGAATTTTCAAGGATATTCTTCTCTTAAAACGTTTACGATAAAGGGGGTTTGACTTGGCACAGAACCATAGTCATTACTTTTTCCTTTCTCTCCTTCATCAACCATTTGACCATGTCAGTGATGTATTCTTTGTTGGCATGGCAATCTGTAGGTTGGCTATTAGGGGCTACCCTAAATGTGTGACTACATAAACGATTTTGGTTTACCAACTAAAGCGTAGGTTCTCCATTCTTAGGGTGTGTTAACTAGATTTTTACCCATGCAAGAATGAAGATGAATTAGAACATCTAGGCAAGCCAAAACAACTCAAGAATCAACCAAATGGACTAGAAGAATAGGCCAAGCTGGATACAAGAAGAATTACCCAATAATACACTAAGGCGATATAGTGATCCATCCCCCATGGATCTCTAGCGATACATAAGGAAGCTCCATGGAACGTTCTAGCCTCTTGCATCATGAACCAATATATTTTCTAAGGATATTTTCCAAGTTCCATAGTATTCCAAGCAAAGTAATTCGAGAAGCGAAAACCCATCTGTTCTAGTCATAGATCAGTCTAACTCATGTATGAATCATCGTTAAAACAAGGCACCTAGCTACGAAATCACATGGATAGCACCTACATAAGACAAGGAGTGCAATCCAAAGGGAGAAGTCCAAAAACCCCCTAAGTACATGGATCGCTGGCGATCCATGCCCTATGGATCGCTAGCGATCCACAAGTTTATGTTGATTGTTGTGAAATTTTGGAAAGGATGAAGCGAAAGTACTCTAAGTAATTAGATCGTTAGCGATCCATCACCTATGGATCGCTAGTTACCCATCAAGTTGGCTCAAGTCATCGTGAAACTCTTTGAACTCCTTCATGGCATTATGTGCAGGCTTCTAGTAAAGCGGCCTGGCCCAATAGCTCTCCAACCCCTATTAATACAATCATACTTGCGACTTTAACGGGATCTAGGGGACTGGTTGCTGAAACTCTACAGAGAATATTCTTCATTCTTCTCATCCCACACAATAGTCATCTAGGGGTTCACTGTGATTCTCCAGTGAACTCTTTTACTTGTGACTTGATCTTACTTAGAAGATTCAGTCCTATTGTAATCCGATTCAACTTGAAACAGCAGTCAGTTAATAGAAAGCTATAAAGTGGATGTAGGCTTCATTAACAGCCAAACCACTATAAAAATCTTCTTGTCTTTTTACCGTTTCTGCTCTTTTTTCATTTATTTTCTATATAATTACTCTGTAAGAACAAGGCTGGTGCTTTCACACTCAGTCCAGGTATTGATCCATTTTTTGGATTAACATTTTGGTGCTTTCATTGAGAACCTTGAACGAGATTTGAAGAATTGGAGTTTGAATCTAAGATTTAGAGAAAATGAGCAGGCCTAATACTAGTTCTAGAGCTATAGCAAGTCAACCGGAGCCTTAGGGCAGCCAGGAGGTGTCCTCAAATTCTTATCAACCCAATTATGTGATTAGAACTGAGATGGATGTTGGATCTTATGTTTTGATTAATGACAAGAAATTCAACTGATACGAAGATTATGAATCTACGACAAAGAACTACGAAGACCGGACTCAATGGTATGAAGTATGGTTCATATATATATTGTTTAGAGTCTGTATATTATTAGAAATATGCTAAAATCTCTCTGATATGGTATATACATTAACATGCACACTCATGCACACATATGAACAGAACAGGCTAAAAACAGCCGGCTAAATGACCTCATTCAGCCGTTTGTTTGCTGAAATAAATTTTATATTTCATGCATATTCATTGTAATGACCCTGAATTTTTGACATTTGAAATTTGAATATTTAATTGATTTTAAATATTTGAATGTTAGTTTAATTTTAATTTCAAATATCAGAGTTTGTTTGGTAATTAAATTTGTGAATTTAATTTTTAAAATTTGAGTAAAATTTTGAGTTTGGAGTTTTAAGCTGATTAAAAATATTTTCAAGGCTTAGAAAATTTATATTGATGATTCTGAAGGTATTGGAACTTTCAGAATTGGATTTGGATCTGTTTTGTTCAGTTTTGAAATTTTATCGTTTAACCGATATTTAAAAATAGCGTTCCGAGGCACATTCTCGGAATTCGACGAAACCGGTTCCATTGGATCCGTAATATTGAATTATTACCGGATTTCAATTTTCGTAGCATTTGGAGTGATCGTTTTGCCGTACTTTAAGTAAGCGCGTTGAAATCTATATCGAATTCAATTTAAATTTAAGTTTGTATTTGGTCAACATCGGCTACTTTCCCTTCCTTAAATCACGCCAAAGATCACGAAAAGAAATCGTGCAAACACGTTCTCCCTGAAGCATCACGTACTCCTGTCTCCCTCCATCCCTTTTTAAATAATCACACAACTTCATTTCGTTACTCTTCCAAAATAAATAAAACGAAATAATAGCCGAGCCCCTCCTCTTTCAAAACGAAAACAAAAACGAATCAGTTCATTTCGAAATCTCAAATTCGATCGTGAAGGCTCGTTCAGTTAATTCAAACAATTTACGGAGGGCATAGCGCGACCAGGTTGCGATTTCTTTTGCGCGTGAAGTCGAGGAGGTTAGACGCCGCGGGCCAAGTCTAGGGTTTCTCGAGTCGCGATCGATCGCAGGCGGCTCACGATTGATGTTGGAGGAGTACCGCGTTCGAGGGTCGAACGTCGCAGTTGTGGGTTCGATGTTCACAAGAAGGGTATCGGCGAAGTCGCGCGAGACTGGAGGCAAGTGTGTGGTTGAAGTCGCGATGGTGGTCTCGATCTTCTCGCGCCTGGTCGAATCTGATATGGGGGCGAACGAAGCAGCTAGGGCGTGGCTTTGTTGGAGCATGGAATTGGTCGCTGTGTGTTTGTCGCGTTCGTTCAAATGGAGGTGTACTCGTTCGGCCTGCCGCGACGCAGTGGCATCGACAAAGTGGGGTGGCGAGTCGAGATGTCACGATGTCGATGGTTGCTATGCGTCGAGGTATTCGATTTATTTTCTATCTTCTTTCTTTTTGATTTAAACTTGATTCCACATATATATACCCAGATTGAAAAGTATATGTTAAGTTTAAAACAAGAAATTATAGCAATAAGGTTTATGTTCAATTAAATTTGGAAAAAAAAGAGAAATTAAATAAACATTGTACAGTAAGATATATAAGTAATTCTGTTTTCATTTAATATACGGGTTTGGAATTTTTAATAGAATTTAATATATATACATATAAGATTTTGGAAATTATATGGAAGTTTTAAAAGGTTGTACAAAGAGGAATTTTTAAATGGAATTAAATACTGTTTTTATCATGGTTAAACTAGAAGGTACATATAAGAAAAATTAAATTATTAGTTAATCAAATTGTTAAATGGTAATTGTTAATTCGATTTACTTCGAATATTAATAAATCATATAATTGTTATACAAGGTTTAAAATCCTGAAGAAATGATCAAAATGGAAATGGGGTTGCAAATAAAAGCAAAGGTGAGATCTTCTCACTCAAACAAAGGGTTGTTTAATTTTAAATAGTTATAATTAAAATTATTGAATGTGTTGATTGATTGTTGTTTGGATGTGATACTGTATATAGTAGTATATAGCAATATATATATATTGGCATATGTGTATATTGGTGATTGATTTCCCGCATTATATAGCGGATGAGACCCTATTGCGCCGCATAATAGCGGATTGATATTTTATAAAATCCCATATACCGCGATATTCCACCTCGAAGTGGAATTGGTATTGTGCTAACATCTGTGGATGCAAGGAAACAGGTTGGAGGGATCCAACTGGATTCCTCGAAATTATATGAATTGGTTTCAATGTTGTGTGTTGATTATTTATAATCTGTGAATGATTATATCTGTGATTGAATGTGTTGAAGGCTATAATTTAGCCGAATGTATTTTTGGTATTGTTGGATACCAGAAATGAACGAAATTTGGTTTTTAAAATTAAAATTGGAATTTTTAAGTAAATTCTTTTGAAAGAATTGGGTGAATTTAAAAGAAAGGATTTTAAAGTATAAAGTTGATATTCGAAATCTTATCGAATTATTTCTAAAATATGGTAAAGGATTTTTATAAATGGATTTTGAATAGTATTATTCGAAAGTTGGAAAATTTATTTAAAATGGAATTTTAAATGGTTTGGAAGAGATAAATGAATTTATTTTAAAAGGTGATTAACTTCTAGAAATCAATTTATAATTGATTTGGTATTTGAAAATAAATCTTTGGGAAATCGATATGAAAATTTATTTGATGATTTAATGAGGAAATTGATTTGTGTTGGAATGAATTTTTGAAACCAATTTGTAATTGATTTGGTGTGAAGTAAATTTTGAAATCAATTTGGAATTTGATTTGGAGTTAAAAATGGATATTTGGAAATTTAATTTCACAATGGAATTTATAAAGGAAAGGGGAATTTGTTTTAAAAATAAACATTGATTTATTTTTAAGTGTGGAAATAAATTTACAGATTTGGAATGTAAATTTGAAATAAATCGATAAGGATTTATTTAATCGGTTTAAATGAACCATTTTATGATTTGAAATTGGTTTTCAAATGTGAAGTGTGAAAATATGATTTGAAATTGGTTTTCAAATGTGAAGTGTGAATATATGATTTGAAATTGGTTTTCAAATGTGAAAGTGTGGAAATTGTATATCTTGCAAAGATATTTTGAAATTTAATAATTTGGGAAAAATTATTTAAATTGATTGATTGTTGTGAATGTTGTTGATAGTTAAATAACCGACTATCAATATTTGCCTTTGAAATGGCACTTGATTTGTTTTTTTAAAACAAACGCTCACTATTTGGGTTAGCCGGGAAAAGACCTTTGTGTCATATAACCCATTCCGATGTAGTGATACGACGATATGGATCGTATTGAAGACCGGTGGTGAAGATCGGATATTTTAGAAAATGAAAGGACAACCTGTCGAACGTCTTTGCACCGAGTTGCTCCGGTATAGAGATTTATATCACTCTTTTTGTGATGGGAAGTCCGGGCGTGATTAGAAATTATCCGGATTGCAAGGGCTTCTTCGGAAGTGCCTTCGGTTCCGTTCGATCCCGGAATGGACTTGTATGGATGTGTGTCTGACGATACACTTTGAGATGTAAAGCTGGTTTCTATCAAATTCATTTCTATTGGTGGCGGTGAATTTATTCTCTTAGCTTAACACCCTTCTCTGAGACGTATGAGCTCAGAGGTTATGTAGTTGATGGTTACTAGTGATACATTCCCAATTTGGTAATGTGGCACATGAAGTGTTGTTGATCATTGGTTGATCAAAGCGTTGCTTTGTGAAAAGCGTGGCTTTGTGAAAAAGTGTAGTGTATGTGGACGAGACTTCGTCGAGCCTCACAACCCGGTAATGGTCGAAACAGGAATGTTGCGGCAAAGGTTGGTAAGGGTAGCACCCCTAGGGTATGCCATTTCCTTCTAGATAAAAGGTGATATCATGGTATGGAGCCCAGATATCTTACCTATGTTGATGCCACACATTTATTATACTTTGTGGTTGTTGCTTTGTGATTGAGGATCCTCGGATAATGATCGGTGACGACCGGGGGATGGCATATCTCGTGTGTTAGTTACCTAGTTACAGCTCGGTTAGAGCGTGGGGTAGCGTCGGCCTTGTGTTTGCAGAGATTCGGTTAGTTTCTCTAGGCGTCTTTCCAGAGGTATTTCCATTTCGGTGTAAGGAAGTTCCTTTGCCTGACCATTTGTTGGAAATCCAAAGAAATAGTACGAACCCTGTACGATTTTTAGTTGTATTACCTGCTATGGAATTTGGCGGTAACCTGTTATTGAACGTAGTAGCTATAGTAGGCATACAACAATGGTTGTATGTTGGCTAAGATTGATATTATACTTTCGAAATGTTTTCCACACTAGACATTAATAATAATATCAACTGATTTTGCGTAGCAAGCATTTTTGACTATCATAAGGGGAAATCTCCTCCAATTATGCGTTTGCGTTGTGTGTGTGGCGGGAGGCCTTATGGTAGTTTCATTTTTCAAAAGCATTGCGAAATTGTTTTATTTTCTTTGTGAAAATAACTATTTTACGATCTCACACCAGTCACCATGACTGACTCGGAGTTTATTGTTCCCTTTCTGAACTCTGGGTGCCCATAATTTCCACACGGGCAGCCTAGAGTTATGTTATCAGGATATTCTGGATATTCTGGAGCTTTGGAGATGAGCTGGATGGCGAAGTGTACTATCGTATTTGTTTATTTATTCCGTTGTGTATTCTATATGAGGACAAGTTTATATAACTGTCCATTGTTGTATTGAGTTGTATTTTGACTCTGATTGATGTATGTATAAACTGACATAGTCTTTTGTTTAAAGATTATTGATT
Source organism: Allium fistulosum (assembly GCA_030737815.1). NCBI lineage: Eukaryota > Viridiplantae > Streptophyta > Magnoliopsida > Asparagales > Amaryllidaceae > Allium > Allium fistulosum. The sequence continues at coordinate 941,514,705 of CM060905.1, read as the reverse complement.
CATCTATTGTATATTATTCTGCTGCGAATGTGAGATTCTAATATTGTTTCTGTTTCTATTTTTCTGTTCTTTCCTTTTCTTTTGTCTTCTTCTACCTTTTCTTTTTAACCCTAATGGTTCGGTTTTCCGGCATTCGATTGCGCGGCAATTGATACAGTGGACGTATTAATGTCGACTTTCGAGCGTCGAAAAGTCGAGTCGTTATATTCAACCGGCTGAATGAGTTCACTCAGACGGCAGAATTAGGCTAAAAATGCCTATTTCCTTGTTGTTTCGAATTTAATCAAATTGTAATATCCCGGAAATTTTAACAATATCAATTTAATAATCTGTTAAATAATTAAATTGATATTGATGATCTTTGATAATAAAATTTGAATTTAATTTAATAATCTGATTAAATTAGTACTAATTGGTGATTTTATCTTTTAAAAGTTAATAAGATATTTTCTATTTGAATATATATATTTATTTATATATATATATTGTAAATAGAAGCTTTGGGTAAATTGGGAATTTAGATTTAATTTAATATGACTTTTCAAAGTTATTTAAATTAGTAAATTTATAGTTTTAAAATACTTTAATTGCTTAAGATATTTTTACTTAAGTTTAAAATTATATAAGAGTTAACAAAAAGGCTTGTTTTGTTTCTTTTTAAAATATCACTTGATAATATAATCTCTTATATAAATTATTTAAATATCAAATATGTTAATTTCAAATAATAAGTATAATGTATTATTTTTAATATGTATGAATTTTAAAAGACTATGGAATTGTTATTTTTAAATTGAATAAATAATTGTATATATATAACTTAACTTTTTAAATTGAATCTTAGGATTTAATTTAATTGAATTTGAATTTAAGCTTTGAAATTCAAAAGAATAAATATTTAAATTTGTTTTGGATTTTAGAATATTTGTATAAACTTTTATTTATAAATATAATTAGTTTTCTTTCTTTAAAAAGTAATTTGTATATATATAGATAAGTATTTTATAAATAAGAAAAGCCATTTTATATACTTCTAAAATAAATAAATATGTAAAAATTACTTAAGAGACATGTGTTATTTTCTAAAGTCATTGTTTTAACATGTGTAATTTAAGCAACAAATGTTTATGACAAGTGTCTTCATTTATTTTATTTTCTTTTATTTTTATTTATTTATCATAAATTCTCCTATATACACATATGCATTTCTTTACTTCATCTTTTCTATTTCCTTCTCAAAAACAAGATAAACTCAAATCTTTCCTCTAGAACAAATCTGATCAGTAACCATTTCTCAAACAAAATGTGATCATGTTCAAATCTGATTTTCAAATACTCAAACTCCTCACAAAACCACAATTTCAAAGCCTGCATGTTTAATCTGAACATCTGCAACTCAGTTTTAAATTTCAAAAAGCATACAAATCATTTATTTTCTTCAATCTATGAAGTATCCTCAAAATCAAAAGCCTGTAAATCTTCCTCAAACCAGAAATTCAAGAAAAATCAAACCCTGTGATACATTTCAAAATCAAAAGTCTTCTGTCTGCATTTTTCAAAACCTGGAAACATCTCAAAGCTGTCTGCATTCAATCATCAACCTGGAAGCCAACATGCATGTGTTCAAATCCAATAAGTAAAGCCCAGCAAACTCAAGTTTTAAAATCAAATTCAAGAAGCATTCAAGTCTAAGGTTTCAAAAGCTAAAAACTGTCTCTGTTCATATGCAAATCTGGTGAGTAACTTTTAAACTTAAAATAAAATTATAACTTGTTGCTTGTGAAAATCCTTATAAATTGTTGATGCTTGTATGTTAACAATTTTGTGACATTCAGTTTAAAATTTGAATTATATGATGTGATATAAGTATGCATGTCATAACAGGATGTTCTTCTCTGTTTGGATACAGGAGTTTAAAAATTAAAACTAAATCTGAATTCTTTTTACCTGATCCTTATTTAACTTGGACATCAAATAAAATTAGTTAGGCTTGAACTTAATCTAAGACTTAAAAATAGATGCAAATATTCTAAGTTTAAAGATATGCTGTTATCTGGAAATTCAGTAGCAAGCTATAATAATTAGATAAAACCAAATACTGAATTGAATTGATTCAAGTTGATATCTTGAATCTTCTCTGGAAATTAGGATTTTTAAAACAGAGATCAAGATTTTAAGCTTTAGAATGATTGTGTAATTTGAGTTTGTCTGAATTTGGATGTTTGAGCAACTGGGAATGGCCAGAAGGACTAGGGTGGTCGGAGCTTTGCCTGGAGGTGAAGGAGGGTGTAGTGGTGCCAGGAAAAATGTGAAGAAGGGTGTCTGATCGACGTGGCGATTGCGGCGAGGTGTTTTGGGTTTCAAGACCTAATTTTGTCAGGTCTGGTAACTAGGGCAGCGTGGAATCTAGAGTTGATCGAGTTGGTCGGGGATTTGGCAGATGGAAACTTGGTCGTAGACGAAGGCATGGCCAGAGAATTAGATTCTCTGATGGTCGAAATCGCGAGCACGAGCGGTGTTGCCAGGTTGGTCAGTGGTGATGGTTTCTTGTTCCAGGTAGGATGAATGCTCGAATTTGAATTCGAGTAGGAATCGAAGATAGGTTGATCGTTTTCTAGTATGAGGATGAACGTGGATTGGTGGAGATACTCGTCGATGACCGGAGTTGCCGTAGGTGACCGTGCACGTGCACGAGATCGGAAAGGTATCTGGGTGAAGTCTGTTTACTGGAGAAGACGAATGCAAGTCTCGGGTTTGCTCGTGGGAGTCTCGGGAATTTTGATGTGCGACTCGAAGTTGTTGGAGCTGGAAGGTTGGACTCAGTGACAAGGAAAGACTCGAGACTTTTGAGTGTTTTTGCGAGGGAGACTCGGGGAAACTAGGGTGGGAACTCGAAGCAGATTAGGTAGGACTCGAGTACCTTTTAGTTGACAGGTTTAAAAAAAAACTGTCTGTTTCTAAAGCTTTAAACTGGTTTTAAATTTATAAAGAAGATTGTAAACAAGAATTTAAGTCAAGTTTAACTATGTAGATTCAAGTTGGTTTTGAATCTTAAAGATTTGAAATAAATAAGTTATAAATTTATATATTTTAAATAGGTTTTAAATGGTAGTTAGATTTAATTAAATGTTTAAAAACAAAAGAGAAATTGGTTTAAACTCTTCTTAAATTTCTTTTATAAGAGATAAGATTTTTAATAAGAAAAGTTTTTATATTTGTTTAAAACTTAGTTAAAATAAATTGGTATTCATTTTAAATACAACATTTAAAATGAAATTTAAAAGTAGATTTGAAATGGATGTTTCAAATATGAATGATAAATGATAACTTGTTTATCAATAAAAATAATGGTGTATCTTAAAGTAATTAGAGATTTGTGTTCATTAAATTTATTAGGAAATTTAATGGATAATTAATTTAATTGATTAATTAATCATTTGGATTAATTAAATAGGTAATTAATGGTTTAAACTAATTAATTAGTGATTAAGATTAATTAGTTTATAATTAAGTATTATGAATTAAAGTATTAATTAATGGTTAAGAATTAATTAATAAAGTAATTAAATATTAATTAAGTAGGGTTAACACTTAATTGATTAAATAATTAAAGTTTAATTAATTGGTTATTAAGATTTATTAATTTGGAATTAATAATAATTAATCTAAGTTAATTACTTAAGAAAAGTAATTAAAGAGTTGTTAATAGTAATGGAGGTCATTAACTATGGATTATTAAATAATTAATTAATAGGATTAATTTTAATAGTTAATTAGATTAATTAATTTTAAGAATAACCAATTATAGAATTTGTTTAAATATAATTACTTATTGGAAGTAATTAAGAGTTAATTACTTATTGTAATTAATTGAAGTTAATTTGATTTGTTAAATTAATTAATTAAGTTTAATTAATTTAGAATAATCAAGAGATGATTTGATAATAATTACTTAAGAAAGATTGTTTAGGGAGGTAAATAATAAGATAATTACTGGAAGTAATTAGTTGAATAAATGATGTTATTAATAGAAGTAATTTGAGTTAATTACTTTAAATAATTAATCAAGAGATTAGTTAAGGAATTAATTAAGAAGTAATTAATTTAGTTAGTGAAAGTAATTAAGGATAGTTAATTACTGATTGAAGATTAATCAAGGTGATTAATAAATGTTGTTTAATAAAAGATTAATTACTTAATGTAATTAATTTAATTTAGTAATTAATAATTAAGTGGTAATTAAGGATCATTAATTAATATAATTAATGATGTAATTAAGATTGATTAATTAAGTATAATTAATAAATGAAGTGATTAATTTGTAATTAATTAAGGTTTAATATAATTAATTATAGTGATTAATCTAATTAATTATAGTTAATTAATTAATGAAGTAATTAAAGGTTAATTACTATAAGTGGTTAAGGTTAATTAATTTAAGTAATTAATTAAGGATAAATTACTTGAAGGTAATTAAAAGATAATTAATCAAAGATGATTAATTGAAAAAGGTAATTAGAGGATAATTAATTAATTTATAATTAATTAATGTTTAAGTAAGAAGGATTTATAAAATAAAAGTAATTAATTTAATTAATTTTAAATTAATTAGAGATGATATAGATCATTACTTATGGATGGATGATAATACTGAATGCTTTGCATTTGATTGATATCTCTGATGAGATATATGCTATGTGATATGGATGTTTAGTTGAATTGTGATAATATGGATTATCTGATGATATTGATAATGTTGATTATCTATTGTGAATTATCTTTCTATGTGTATAAAGATAAATGAATTGAATTGTTTTAACCTTTAAAACAACTTGGCCTTAAAAGATACGTCTTTGGATTTCGATGAGACCGGGATCGGGTTTCCGTATACCGGATTTCCAGGTCTGGAGACCCGAATACCACATCGATCCAAATTAACGATAGGTCGTGAATCTCAAGTGAAGATAAAGATTCAGAGTGCAAGGGTTATTGTCGTTAACTCTGAGGGTGATTCCAAAACGAGTGTAACGAGATAATGCCTTCGGTTTCGTTCGAACCCGGAACGAACTTGTATGGACTGAATGCTTTCAGAACATCGTCAGGTGAACGATGAGCATTCTAAGATAGATGTGTTCTTTTTAAAGGTAATCGTGACCTCAAGCCTCACAAACCGGGAATGGCTAAAACAGGGGAGGTGCAGCAAGGTTAGTGGGTAGCACCCAAGTAGGACAAGGTTACCTCTGTCTAGATGTCCCTTTCTATTTTCGACTTAGTGTGTGCGGTTGAATCATGACAACCGTGGGGTATCTTGTGCGGGAATTATCCAGTAAGGGATGTTCCGACCTTGTGTTGCAGGGGATTGGGAGTGATCCTCGGTACGGTGATCTAGGCCACGTACTGTGACGGGCGGTACCCCGGTAGCCCTGCCATTGATGGAATCCAAACTCCAATAAGTGCCGTACGTATTAGTTGTGCCCAACTATGTTGGAACGTGAGATGTAAGCATTCCAGCTATTTCTGTATTTTACTTGAAAACCCTAGACCCTATTATAATACAATCGAATTTCCTATCAAATGTTTTGGTTAGCGTAAGGTAAAAACTTACCCATGTTTATTTGTGGGAAGTCTTACGTGATACCTTTTCTTTCAAAAGGTTTTGAAGTTAAACAAGTTTAACCTGTTACTCACACCAGACCCATGTCTGACCCAAGTTGTTTATTTCTGTTTTATAAACTCTTGGGTACTCAAATTTTTACGAGTAGCCAAGGGATTCAGGTTTAGCTTTGACGAGTAATCTGGAGGAGCAATGGAGCAGGAGGCTTCGGCGTTGTAGATATAGATAGTAGTTTTCCGCTGTGTTGATCTTTGTATTGATCTGTATTGTGTCGAGATGTAATAACTAGACAGATGTTTATAACTGTCTAGTATGTGATGTGTAATCTGTGTAACTCTGATAGATGATGTATATGATACTATGTAATATTTATGTGATATATTATATTTCGTTTCGTTTCCGCTGTGAGTATCTGTTGTTGTTTTCTGTTCTCTTCTTCTCTTTTCTATTTCTCACCCCTTTCTTTCTTACTGTCGATGCGATTTTCCGGGAGTGGAAAGTCAGGTCGTCACACGTGGTATCAGAGCGAGGTTGAGCGAATGCCTAAGCTTTTGGTTAAGTGAATATCAGAGCAGTAGGTTGAGTGAATACCTAGCTCTGGAGTGGTATCTATCGTGAGAGAGCGTATTTGTAATTTTTATATAACTATATATATTTATTCTACCTATATTGTTGGGTTACCCGTACAGGTTCTCCAATATAAGATATAAAGGTAGATAGGGTAGTAGTGTATGAAACACGACTACCAATGGTTGGAATTAAGGTTGGAAGTGTATCTGTCGAGACTGTAGACCTAATACTGTCTCGAGTAAGTTTTGCTGTGATGAAGGATTTCATCGAATCTCTGAAGGAAACCTGTTAAGGTTCGGAGTTTATCTTTGAAGTGAAAATTTGGATGAGTAGAGTTTGGATCTATCGGTTGAACAGAAGCAAGTGATAGTATCTTGATACCTCAGGTAATAGTAGCTGTATGATGAGATACAGTGACGATTGATGTTCCCGAAGATGTTTTCTTTGGAACGAGTTTAAGGAAGTGTGTCTGTTTCGGTGATTGAGGCTGAGTTCAGCACGGTGTTTCTGTTTGGTTTGGAGTTCGAGTTTCTCGAAGATCTTTGGATAGGAAGTCCTTGGCATCAGTGTCAGCAGTGCAACTCGGAGTGTTCTGTGTTGGCAAGAAGTTTTCTGGCTGAGTAGTTTTTCTGAAGGTGAAGTTCAGAAGCAGCAAAGAGGATCCATTTCTTCGATAGATTGGATAGTTAAGTATGGGCTGTTCTGATTTGTTAAGAGAGAACAATTTTCCTTGAAAATAGGTTGGGTTGATCGCAAAAGTGACTTGCGATAGTTTGAGGGTTCTCTTGGGTTATCAGAATTTTTCTGAGTGTCTTCAAGGAAGTCAGGAGTTGTCCGCATCTGAAGGTTGAGTTTTCTTATCAACTGGATTCCATGAGTGATACCAGTGGTTCAGTCTAGTTGAAGGATGTTTTCCTAGAGATAGAGTTTGGTGTAGCAACTCAAGTTTTGATGGAGTATCTGAGTTTTATTTATGGATCAGTGAACCTTATTTCTGGAATGAGTTGTCCAGTCTGTGCTTGTGTTCTACCTCAGATCAGAATTGAGCAGCAAAAGCAGTTTGGAGTATATCTCTGGATAGGGGAAGTAAGTTTGGAATCTACTGATAGTTGTGAAGTAGAGTTATGTTTGGATCTCTTCTGTGTTTTGATTTGGATAAGTATTGGGTTTTCAAGGTTGAATTGCCAGTTTGGACAATTGGAATTCATTGTGTTTTACGTATCTCTGAGGGAGTACGTGTAAGATCTATCTCTGGTTTTAGAATCAGCAGTTCTGGAAGATTTAGTTGTTGAGTCAGACTCGTCTGTAGTCTGATATTCTGTTTAGTTCTGTGGATCTAGATGAGTAGGAGATCTATAACTTAGTAGTTTAGATTGTTGTAGAGCGAGTATTCCGGTATATATATACTTGGGGAAACTCGAGGAATTCTATCTAGAATTTTGTCTGGATAACTAGATTTGATTGATTGGATGATTGGTTGCTATGGTTGTTAGCATATGGATGATAGTATATGCTTGTGTTTTAAAATTTAAAATCTTTAATAAGATTATTAAATTACCTTTGTTTAAATTTCGGGGACGAAATTATTTTAAGGGGGAAGGAATGTAATATCCCGGAAATTTTAACAATATCAATTTAATAATCTGTTAAATAATTAAATTGATATTGATGATCTTTGATAATAAAATTTGAATTTAATTTAATAATCTGATTAAATTAGTACTAATTGGTGATTTTATCTTTTAAAAGTTAATAAGATATTTTCTATTTGAATATATATATTTATTTATATATATATATTGTAAATAGAAGCTTTGGGTAAATTGGGAATTTAGATTTAATTTAATATGACTTTTCAAAGTTATTTAAATTAGTAAATTTATAGTTTTAAAATACTTTAATTGCTTAAGATATTTTTACTTAAGTTTAAAATTATATAAGAGTTAACAAAAAGGCTTGTTTTGTTTCTTTTTAAAATATCACTTGATAATATAATCTCTTATATAAATTATTTAAATATCAAATATGTTAATTTCAAATAATAAGTATAATGTATTATTTTTAATATGTATGAATTTTAAAAGACTATGGAATTGTTATTTTTAAATTGAATAAATAATTGTATATATATAACTTAACTTTTTAAATTGAATCTTAGGATTTAATTTAATTGAATTTGAATTTAAGCTTTGAAATTCAAAAGAATAAATATTTAAATTTGTTTTGGATTTTAGAATATTTGTATAAACTTTTATTTATAAATATAATTAGTTTTCTTTCTTTAAAAAGTAATTTGTATATATATAGATAAGTATTTTATAAATAAGAAAAGCCATTTTATATACTTCTAAAATAAATAAATATGTAAAAATTACTTAAGAGACATGTGTTATTTTCTAAAGTCATTGTTTTAACATGTGTAATTTAAGCAACAAATGTTTATGACAAGTGTCTTCATTTATTTTATTTTCTTTTATTTTTATTTATTTATCATAAATTCTCCTATATACACATATGCATTTCTTTACTTCATCTTTTCTATTTCCTTCTCAAAAACAAGATAAACTCAAATCTTTCCTCTAGAACAAATCTGATCAGTAACCATTTCTCAAACAAAATGTGATCATGTTCAAATCTGATTTTCAAATACTCAAACTCCTCACAAAACCACAATTTCAAAGCCTGCATGTTTAATCTGAACATCTGCAACTCAGTTTTAAATTTCAAAAAGCATACAAATCATTTATTTTCTTCAATCTATGAAGTATCCTCAAAATCAAAAGCCTGTAAATCTTCCTCAAACCAGAAATTCAAGAAAAATCAAACCCTGTGATACATTTCAAAATCAAAAGTCTTCTGTCTGCATTTTTCAAAACCTGGAAACATCTCAAAGCTGTCTGCATTCAATCATCAACCTGGAAGCCAACATGCATGTGTTCAAATCCAATAAGTAAAGCCCAGCAAACTCAAGTTTTAAAATCAAATTCAAGAAGCATTCAAGTCTAAGGTTTCAAAAGCTAAAAACTGTCTCTGTTCATATGCAAATCTGGTGAGTAACTTTTAAACTTAAAATAAAATTATAACTTGTTGCTTGTGAAAATCCTTATAAATTGTTGATGCTTGTATGTTAACAATTTTGTGACATTCAGTTTAAAATTTGAATTATATGATGTGATATAAGTATGCATGTCATAACAGGATGTTCTTCTCTGTTTGGATACAGGAGTTTAAAAATTAAAACTAAATCTGAATTCTTTTTACCTGATCCTTATTTAACTTGGACATCAAATAAAATTAGTTAGGCTTGAACTTAATCTAAGACTTAAAAATAGATGCAAATATTCTAAGTTTAAAGATATGCTGTTATCTGGAAATTCAGTAGCAAGCTATAATAATTAGATAAAACCAAATACTGAATTGAATTGATTCAAGTTGATATCTTGAATCTTCTCTGGAAATTAGGATTTTTAAAACAGAGATCAAGATTTTAAGCTTTAGAATGATTGTGTAATTTGAGTTTGTCTGAATTTGGATGTTTGAGCAACTGGGAATGGCCAGAAGGACTAGGGTGGTCGGAGCTTTGCCTGGAGGTGAAGGAGGGTGTAGTGGTGCCAGGAAAAATGTGAAGAAGGGTGTCTGATCGACGTGGCGATTGCGGCGAGGTGTTTTGGGTTTCAAGACCTAATTTTGTCAGGTCTGGTAACTAGGGCAGCGTGGAATCTAGAGTTGATCGAGTTGGTCGGGGATTTGGCAGATGGAAACTTGGTCGTAGACGAAGGCATGGCCAGAGAATTAGATTCTCTGATGGTCGAAATCGCGAGCACGAGCGGTGTTGCCAGGTTGGTCAGTGGTGATGGTTTCTTGTTCCAGGTAGGATGAATGCTCGAATTTGAATTCGAGTAGGAATCGAAGATAGGTTGATCGTTTTCTAGTATGAGGATGAACGTGGATTGGTGGAGATACTCGTCGATGACCGGAGTTGCCGTAGGTGACCGTGCACGTGCACGAGATCGGAAAGGTATCTGGGTGAAGTCTGTTTACTGGAGAAGACGAATGCAAGTCTCGGGTTTGCTCGTGGGAGTCTCGGGAATTTTGATGTGCGACTCGAAGTTGTTGGAGCTGGAAGGTTGGACTCAGTGACAAGGAAAGACTCGAGACTTTTGAGTGTTTTTGCGAGGGAGACTCGGGGAAACTAGGGTGGGAACTCGAAGCAGATTAGGTAGGACTCGAGTACCTTTTAGTTGACAGGTTTAAAAAAAACTGTCTGTTTCTAAAGCTTTAAACTGGTTTTAAATTTATAAAGAAGATTGTAAACAAGAATTTAAGTCAAGTTTAACTATGTAGATTCAAGTTGGTTTTGAATCTTAAAGATTTGAAATAAATAAGTTATAAATTTATATATTTTAAATAGGTTTTAAATGGTAGTTAGATTTAATTAAATGTTTAAAAACAAAAGAGAAATTGGTTTAAACTCTTCTTAAATTTCTTTTATAAGAGATAAGATTTTTAATAAGAAAAGTTTTTATATTTGTTTAAAACTTAGTTAAAATAAATTGGTATTCATTTTAAATACAACATTTAAAATGAAATTTAAAAGTAGATTTGAAATGGATGTTTCAAATATGAATGATAAATGATAACTTGTTTATCAATAAAAATAATGGTGTATCTTAAAGTAATTAGAGATTTGTGTTCATTAAATTTATTAGGAAATTTAATGGATAATTAATTTAATTGATTAATTAATCATTTGGATTAATTAAATAGGTAATTAATGGTTTAAACTAATTAATTAGTGATTAAGATTAATTAGTTTATAATTAAGTATTATGAATTAAAGTATTAATTAATGGTTAAGAATTAATTAATAAAGTAATTAAATATTAATTAAGTAGGGTTAACACTTAATTGATTAAATAATTAAAGTTTAATTAATTGGTTATTAAGATTTATTAATTTGGAATTAATAATAATTAATCTAAGTTAATTACTTAAGAAAAGTAATTAAAGAGTTGTTAATAGTAATGGAGGTCATTAACTATGGATTATTAAATAATTAATTAATAGGATTAATTTTAATAGTTAATTAGATTAATTAATTTTAAGAATAACCAATTATAGAATTTGTTTAAATATAATTACTTATTGGAAGTAATTAAGAGTTAATTACTTATTGTAATTAATTGAAGTTAATTTGATTTGTTAAATTAATTAATTAAGTTTAATTAATTTAGAATAATCAAGAGATGATTTGATAATAATTACTTAAGAAAGATTGTTTAGGGAGGTAAATAATAAGATAATTACTGGAAGTAATTAGTTGAATAAATGATGTTATTAATAGAAGTAATTTGAGTTAATTACTTTAAATAATTAATCAAGAGATTAGTTAAGGAATTAATTAAGAAGTAATTAATTTAGTTAGTGAAAGTAATTAAGGATAGTTAATTACTGATTGAAGATTAATCAAGGTGATTAATAAATGTTGTTTAATAAAAGATTAATTACTTAATGTAATTAATTTAATTTAGTAATTAATAATTAAGTGGTAATTAAGGATCATTAATTAATATAATTAATGATGTAATTAAGATTGATTAATTAAGTATAATTAATAAATGAAGTGATTAATTTGTAATTAATTAAGGTTTAATATAATTAATTATAGTGATTAATCTAATTAATTATAGTTAATTAATTAATGAAGTAATTAAAGGTTAATTACTATAAGTGGTTAAGGTTAATTAATTTAAGTAATTAATTAAGGATAAATTACTTGAAGGTAATTAAAAGATAATTAATCAAAGATGATTAATTGAAAAAGGTAATTAGAGGATAATTAATTAATTTATAATTAATTAATGTTTAAGTAAGAAGGATTTATAAAATAAAAGTAATTAATTTAATTAATTTTAAATTAATTAGAGATGATATAGATCATTACTTATGGATGGATGATAATACTGAATGCTTTGCATTTGATTGATATCTCTGATGAGATATATGCTATGTGATATGGATGTTTAGTTGAATTGTGATAATATGGATTATCTGATGATATTGATAATGTTGATTATCTATTGTGAATTATCTTTCTATGTGTATAAAGATAAATGAATTGAATTGTTTTAACCTTTAAAACAACTTGGCCTTAAAAGATACGTCTTTGGATTTCGATGAGACCGGGATCGGGTTTCCGTATACCGGATTTCCAGGTCTGGAGACCCGAATACCACATCGATCCAAATTAACGATAGGTCGTGAATCTCAAGTGAAGATAAAGATTCAGAGTGCAAGGGTTATTGTCGTTAACTCTGAGGGTGATTCCAAAACGAGTGTAACGAGATAATGCCTTCGGTTTCGTTCGAACCCGGAACGAACTTGTATGGACTGAATGCTTTCAGAACATCGTCAGGTGAACGATGAGCATTCTAAGATAGATGTGTTCTTTTTAAAGGTAATCGTGACCTCAAGCCTCACAAACCGGGAATGGCTAAAACAGGGGAGGTGCAGCAAGGTTAGTGGGTAGCACCCAAGTAGGACAAGGTTACCTCTGTCTAGATGTCCCTTTCTATTTTCGACTTAGTGTGTGCGGTTGAATCATGACAACCGTGGGGTATCTTGTGCGGGAATTATCCAGTAAGGGATGTTCCGACCTTGTGTTGCAGGGGATTGGGAGTGATCCTCGGTACGGTGATCTAGGCCACGTACTGTGACGGGCGGTACCCCGGTAGCCCTGCCATTGATGGAATCCAAACTCCAATAAGTGCCGTACGTATTAGTTGTGCCCAACTATGTTGGAACGTGAGATGTAAGCATTCCAGCTATTTCTGTATTTTACTTGAAAACCCTAGACCCTATTATAATACAATCGAATTTCCTATCAAATGTTTTGGTTAGCGTAAGGTAAAAACTTACCCATGTTTATTTGTGGGAAGTCTTACGTGATACCTTTTCTTTCAAAAGGTTTTGAAGTTAAACAAGTTTAACCTGTTACTCACACCAGACCCATGTCTGACCCAAGTTGTTTATTTCTGTTTTATAAACTCTTGGGTACTCAAATTTTTACGAGTAGCCAAGGGATTCAGGTTTAGCTTTGACGAGTAATCTGGAGGAGCAATGGAGCAGGAGGCTTCGGCGTTGTAGATATAGATAGTAGTTTTCCGCTGTGTTGATCTTTGTATTGATCTGTATTGTGTCGAGATGTAATAACTAGACAGATGTTTATAACTGTCTAGTATGTGATGTGTAATCTGTGTAACTCTGATAGATGATGTATATGATACTATGTAATATTTATGTGATATATTATATTTCGTTTCGTTTCCGCTGTGAGTATCTGTTGTTGTTTTCTGTTCTCTTCTTCTCTTTTCTATTTCTCACCCCTTTCTTTCTTACTGTCGATGCGATTTTCCGGGAGTGGAAAGTCAGGTCGTCACACAAATTCAGAAGGATGAATTATAATTTCAGCCGGTTGATTATTTATAACGGCTAGTTTTTATGAAAATACATTTCTCTTCAATGAAGAGAAACATCTCAAATCCAACAGTTGCATCTGTTTTTTTACATCATTCTCTTTCATGAAAGATTGCAACTTTTAAATCTATATAAATAGAGTTGAGAATTCAACAAACAATTGACCTAACTAATTTTAGTATTCTTGAATTCTTATCTCTTATTCTCCATTCACAATCTGCACTCAAACTACATACAATTTCTGATCGTTGATAACTCTATCTTCCACATTTCTCAAGCACATTACACTATATATCATAAAGGAGAAGATTATGGGAAGATTGTACTTAGTTGACATATCAGTGCTATTTAAAAAGCACACTACAGTTAGATACTTTTGTTTATTTGTAAAGAAATCCTGTTCGGTTGCTCAGGCGGTAGAAGTCCTATTCGGTTGCTTAGGCGATAGAAGTCTGGTTCGGTTGCTTAAGCGATGTAAACCTATTCCTTCGGGTTAAGTGAGGGTTGCTAGTTTAATTCCAGAAGGAGTCTGGGACAAGACGTAGAACGGGAGTTCGAACCAGAATAAAAATCTTTGGTGTCATTTACTTTACTGTTTTAATTATTTACTTAGTTTATATTCCGCACTAGTAGTTTATCCATATTACACGATCCTATAGCACAATCACTTTCATTTGGTATGAAAGCCTGGGATTCTAGAGATCGTAACAACATCCTAATAAATGGCCATAAAGAGATTTATTAAACACAATAGGAAGAGAAAGAGCAATAAAGAAGAATCAAAGGTGGAAACAAACAAATGCTTCATGGTTAAACTCAAATCACAATCGGTATGCTTACATTCCTTATATAAAGATCTTTTGTTAGCACATGATGAATTATCAAAAGATTGTAAAACTTTGAATAAAGTTAATAGAATTGCTTTAGCTAAGTTAAAAGATCGTGAGCAAGAAATTTCCAATTTAAAAGAGGAAAATAAATTTTTGGTAAAACAAACTAAATGTTTTGAAATAACCGTAGAAAAACTTGTTTTACGAAAAGATTTCCTACAAAAAGAAAATAAGCAGTTAGAAGCTAAAAACAATGATATTTTGGAGGAAATCAATGTTTTGCAAAATAAAAATACATTTTTGGAAAATTCTTTAAATAATTATAGTTCTTTAATTTTGTCTCTTGAAAAAGAGAATGAAGCTTTAATTAAAAGAATTTAGAATTATCTAAAGAATCTATATTTTAAAAGTTAATAATAATATTTTGCAAAAAGAAGTTTGTGATTCTAAAGCAAATTTTGAAAGATTAAATACAAAAAATCATAAATTTAACAAAGGTAAAGATATCTTATCTTCCTTGCTTACAAATTCAAAAGCTCACAATGATAAAAGCGGTTTAGGCTATAAACAAGCTAAAATTAAAAATAGTACTGGATATGCATTCTTGTATACTAATTTTAATGCTAGTACTAGTAAAAAAGATAGTTCTAAAACCACTTACAATCATAATAATACTTTGCTTAGAAATGATAGAAATTATTTTTCAAGTACTAAGCTAATGACTAATAATATTAAGATATGTATTTCAGCTAATATGATTGATCATGATAAACAACTTTATATTAGCAACTATTATAAGAATGTGATTTGTAATGAAAACTATATCTATAAAGGTTTAACCACACACAAATGGGTATGGTTTCCTAAAAATTAGGAAATTATAAGAAACTTGGGTATCGCATGCTTTAAAAGTTAATTTTTTTCTGATACCTTATATTATAAGTAGTAGTTAATTTTAATATTGTTTCATTATTTTTTTAGAGGGTACGACCACACCTATTTTGGTAAGGTTTTCATCTTATGATTAACCCTTGGACCCTAACATAGTAAGTGGGTACAAAAATTATTATTATTTATTGTAGGTACTTGGAGAAACAAAAGGAAAATAATAGATTTTGAATTTTTAAAAGATGTTCCATATATTTAATAAAATTATGTCGTCATATAAACTCTCCTTTTTGTCGATGACAAAGAGGGAGAAAGTTATTGCTCTAACACTATTTGCAGCAGGAATAAAAGCACAGATTCAGTGGGAGAAACTGAAAGATAAGGCTAGCATATATTGAGGGGGAGGTATACAACTATGGAGCAATATTATCGAGATTCATTCATATCAAAAATGGAGTTGTCATAATCAAAAAGGGGGAGAACGTTGGATCTTATGTTTTGATTAATGATAAGAAATTCAACCGACACGAAGATTCATGAATCTACGACAAAGAACTACGAAGACTGGACTCAACAATATGTAGTATGGTTCATATATATGTTGTTTAGAGTATGTATATTATTAGAAATATGTTAAAATCTCTCCGATATGGTATATATATATTAACATGAACACTCATGCACACGTATGCACATAACATGCTGAAAACATCCGGCTGAATTACCTCATCCAGCCGTTTGTTTGCTGAAATAAATTTTATATTTCATGCATATTCAGCCAGCTGAATGAGTTCATTCAGATGGCTGAATTAGGCCTTAAAATGCCCATTTCCTTGCTGTTTTGAACTTAATTAAATTCAAAAGGTTGAATTATAATTTCAGCCGGCTGATTATTTATAACGGCTAGTTTTTATGAAAAGGCATTTCCCTTCAATGAAGAGAAACATCTCAAATCTTACAGTTCCATCTGTTTCTTCACATCATTCTCTTTCATGAAAGTTTGCAACTTTTAAATCTATCTAAATAGAGTTTAGAATTCAACAAACAAATAACCTAACTGATTTTAGCATTCTTGAATTCTTATCTCTTATTCTCTGTTTTCAATCTGCACTCAAACTGCATACAATTTTTGATCGTTGATCACTCTATCTTCCACATTTCTCAAGAACATTACACTATATATCATAAAGTAGAAGATTATAGGAAGATTGTACTTAATTGACTTATCAGTGCTATTTAAAGAGCATACTACAGTCAGATACTTTTGTTTATTTGTAAAGAAGTCCTGCTCGGTTGCTCAGGCGGTAGTAGTCCTATTTGGTTGCTTAGGTGGTAGAATTCCTGTTCGGTTGCTCGGGCTGTGTAAACCTATTCCTCCGGGTTAAGTGAGGGTTGCTAGTTTAATTCCAGAAGGAGCTTGGGACCGGACGTAGAACGGGAGTTCGAACCTGTATAAAGATCTCTAGTGTCATTTACTTTACTGCTTTAATTATTTACTTACTTAGTTTATTTTCCGCACAAGTAGTTTATCCATATTACACGATCCTATAACACAGTCACTTTCAATGGAAAGGATAACGAAAGAGTTGCATAATGGAATCTTGGCTAAAAAACATGAGATGATGGATTGCTAGATCTACAAGGAATAGGAACCAAACTCTAGGTAATAATGCAGGAGCTATCGGAGTTAGATTGGAACAATACGGAGTCTTTCCCCCACGCCCAAAGCAACCGATACTTTGGGGCAATGCTAGAATCAACATGGGAATCAAACCCAATGTCGGAGTGACCGTTGAAATATTAGGAAACAGTGGTACGGAAGCTAATCCAAATACTAGGATGCAACCGAAAGAAGAATATGTAATAGAACTTCCTCGATGGAGCATAGGCCTGAATGAAGCTAGAGTTATGAATCATAACACATGAATGCGACAAGAAGAGTTCATGTCGGGATACCCCCACCGAAACAGGGAGCAAATTATTGCTTTAGGACAAAGACCTTTATTGGATGGTGAGAACCGAATTGCCGAATTGGTATGAAGGTTCATTAGAGGAGGACCCCTAGATTAGGGTCTGGAAGATGTGAACAAGAATCTTATTTACTGGTAATATCTACAATGCGAGAAATCCACCATATTTCAAGCTTCTGATGCTGAAAATGTACGACGGGAAGACAGATCCGACAATTCATATGTAAGAATCATCAACATATGGAGGTATTGGGTGCTTCTGAGGAGGTAATGGGGTGGTGTTTCCCATTATACTTAAACATATTTGGCTGTAATGTGGTTCAGACTGTTGCAATTTAGCAGCTGCGTTCGACAAGCTGGATCCATTATTTATCCTAATGGCAGTACTATTTGGAGTCACGAGTAAGAATGATTTCAAAGCTGCATTGAAAAGGGATCCACCGATGGATCTTATGGAATTCTACTACTAAGGTGAGAGATATTTACTTCAGGAAGACACTGAAGCCAAGGGTGAAGATGTGGATGCTGAAATAAATGCCAAGGAGGACAAGGGACCGTCCGGAGCTGGAATTGGAAAAGATAAATGGAAAAGGAAAACCAATGATGACTTCGGGGAGTCGAAACAGCTAAGGAAGGAGCCGAGATTCTCTTCATACACTGACTTAAATGAAACCCCAAAGCATATATACTTGGATACTTGGGGGCAGAATCTTCACCGACGGCCACCTTGGAGGGAGCCCACTGATTGAGAGAAAATAACTAGAAAGTTTTGCACCTTCCATAAGCTGAATGGGCATGAAACGAATGAGTGCCGACACCTTCATAATCTGATAGAAGAACTGGTTCGGAACAACCAGCTGCCACAGTACGTAAGGAACAGAACTGTGGTAGAATTGCAAGAACAACTACCATCCATGGCAAATGCATCAAGAAACACCCAAGGATTTGAACCAAGACAAATTATCCCATGACAGGGGTAGACGGGAGTCGGATCCATCTCCCATGCTTTGCTTTTTCATTTCTTTTTCCGCACTTTTTCTTTTGGTATTTAGACAATAATAACCTCAGGCTGCTTACACCTGTACGGGATCCTGAACTGTAATGACCCAAGATTTTAGGAATTTGTTCTGGAAAATATAAATAAATTTAAAATAATTTTTAAATTAATTTTGAAGGAGGAATTGATATAGCTTGATAGTGTATCAGTGTGTGTACATGTGTGCACAGGAAATGCACATGAATATAAGCTAAAACCCTGAACTCCAAGAATACATACATATTGATGTGTATGGAAATATATATATATATATATATATATATATGTAGATTAAATTCTTAAAAGCTGAATGCATAAGTAAATATAAATATATGTATGCTACTGAATATTGTTGAGTGTACATGTGCATGTGTGTGTGTGTCAGTATAGAATGATGTATGAATATATAGGAGGGTATACTAATTATTTCAGAAAGACTTATACACAAATATAAATGTGTTAATAAAATACTAGAGTTTAAACTAGTGAAATAAAATATACAGATACATTTTAATATAAGCAGAAATGAAAAGAATGGAGATATAAAAAGGACTAATCCTCTTATAAATAAATAAAGGAGGTACATGCCATTTACATGAAAGCTAAAAATAGAAAAAAATAAGAGAAAACAGAGAAATGTTGCTATAGGCAGAATTAGGAAGTGTATTAAATAAATAACAAAACCAAGTCACATTTTTAGCATGATTGTAGACAAGGGGGAAAAGTATTTTCTGAAAAGCAATTTCTGAAAGAAAAATGTAACCACTTTTCTCTTCACCCAAATTAAGCCGGGAAGGGGTAAAACTTTGGGTTAAAATGCAGATAACATGATTTTCTGGTGGGCTGAAATGGCTTTAGCCAATACCCAAAACCCTAAGAGAAACCCTGTATATATATACAAGTATACACAGCAGCCTCCTCTTCTCCTCAGAAAAGAATTTTGAAAAAAAGAAAAAAAAAGAAAAACAATACCACAGAAATCATAAGACAAGGGAAGAAAGAGAGCTTGAGGATAAGAGCAGGAGTTCATCAGTTAATTAAGGAAACAAAGAAGAGAGCTAGGTGAGAAAACTCACTCAAAAATCTAAGGCAATAAGTCCTAATGTAGGCAGCCAGATAAAAGTATTTTTAGTAAAAGAGTATTTTCATATATGAATGTTTATCTGTGATTTTAAACCTGAACATGTTTTGATTTTCTTTGGTTGATTGCTTGTTTTATTATAACAAAGTTTTATGTGTTGTTAGTATACATATCTGTTTTATACACTCAAATCTCTGATATGTTAATGTTTAGAGATATAAACAAATACCCAGAAAATAAATGTTGAGAATAGGCAAGCAGTATTGGTTTTGGCTCAACCCAGAAAGATGTAAATAATGATGAGCTGCAATATACTCATGTATAAGTACTGAGGCTTGAAATAGAAAGGAATTAGGGGTGCAATAGGGTTGCCTATGTGCTGATGCTCCTGATTCAATAAAATACATAGCAAACAAAATTTTGTGATTCAGTGAAACCAGGTTATCCTGAGTTTAACTCAAGCACAAATGTTTGCAAAAGAAAAAAAAAACTCTCTCAGAAACCAGAAGCCAATATTAGTTGCCTAAACTCCTTTTAAATACCAGGATGGATATATGTATATCCAGAACCTTATTTTGTAATCACCAATGGTTGTTTGCTTGTTTGCCTCTGTATGGTTATGAAAGGAATCACTGAATGGTTTTGCCATGAAAAATAAAAAGAGTTATTATTAACTTAAACCTGATTAGGATATTGGGGTCAAGAACACTGCAGGAATGACTTGTGTGCTTGAGTAACATAAGTTGACACATGGCTTGTTTAAGTCCTGAGATCTTTGTGTAATGGAGTGAATTAGTTCATTACAGTGTGTCCATTGATTCATAAATATTGCAGGTGAGACCAAGGATAGAAAAATATACCAAGGGATTAATACTTGAAATGATGAGAAAACTAGAGTTTTTCCCAGAATTGAAATATGAGAATTGAATAGATGATTTAACTCATATTGGTTGTTTTCCTGTTTGGTATGAATGATTGCTTGATTATGATTGAGTTGTATGCTTGAATTTATGTGCCATATTCATATGTGTAGTCTCTGGAAAGAAAAAAATTTAAAGTGTGCACATGCACAATGACACAGAGCATGCACACAAGTATTTACCTGATTCCAAAGGACAGAACCTTATGTATTTGTACTTAACTTGATTTTAATCTAATTAACAAATTGCTTTTGTGAATTTTCTCATACCAGACATGTGTCTGACCCTAGTGTGCTAATGGCATCTGGGGTGTCTCATTTAAAATGAGGCAGTTTCCAATGCTTTTTCAGGGATTGCAGCAACTAAGTAGGAGTAGGAGCAAGGCCTTGAGAAGAAGATATAGCATGCTAGACTTAGTTAGATAAGAGCCTAAATGTTGAAATCTGCATGTATTGATAACTTAAATTGCTAATTGTTCTAAGTGTTGAATATTGGAGGGATATTTTGTTAAGTATTTTGTTAAAAATTTAACTTGTTCCATACAATTGTTTCATGTCCTATTTTTAAATAAAGAAAGAATCTGTAGTAAGGTAGATGGAAGCCAGATTCAAATAGTTGCAGATATATATGCACATAAACATGTTTTGTGCAAATATCAACACACCTTTTTCCTTTGCACTTGTATTAGGAATCTGAATTTCACTCAGAATTTAACCAAATGTATTTTAAATGCCAGACAGATTTTATAAGAAGAAATACAAACATGAATAGTGATAAATACTTCTATCATCCTCAAAACCCAAGAACCAGACTCTTGATTCATATCAATCCTGAAGCCTTCCAGGTTATAGGAATGGATTTCAAAAATAATTAAGCAAGAGTTATTGTTTTGGTATGATAGAATATAGGCAAAAGTAAAGTATATATATGTGCAGATATAGGTAGATAACAAGTTTCAAATTGTACAGAAGAAAAATGAAAAAAAAAATGGAAAAACCAAAAATTGTGTTTGAACCAACCAGCATAGTACTCGAACTCGTGACCTTGCATGTATAAGTTAGGCGCGTTTCCATTACGCCTAGATGTTGCTTGTGTTTCCTTAGGATCCACTTTATTTTATACTGATCTTGACACTATTCAGAACTTAACACAAAAATCTATATTAAAAGCTTGTTTTCCACTGATTTTTACTTGATCACTTCTTAGTTAGTATAAACAGAATAATGTGTATGTTTCCAGTGGGTTGCTTGGTCAAAAATCAGCAATCCAATATCCTCTTGTTTTCCAGAACTCTGATTCAAACAAGAGAGGCATATACATCCTCACATGTATGTGCTTATTTTTGTAAATGTACTGATATATTTATATTGGTTGATTATTGTGATCCTGGATATATTTGATTTATTGGAAAAAGAAAGTGACCCTGAGAAAGATAATTGAAATGGATGATATATCTATAGATATATATATATCCTCTTTACTTAAAAAAAAAAATCCTTATGGAATTAGAGTAGAAATTAGGAGGGTCATTTCAGTTGGTATCAGAGCTATGTTATTTAACATAGAAGAAGTAAGGATCAAGTCCTTAGATAGAAATAAAATTAAAAGGAACTAAATATCAAACTAACCAGCTATGTAAATTATTATTAGCAAACTATGGTAGGGAGACCACCAAATCATGGAGCAGGATCTTCCCATGCACCACCAATGGTCAATCTGCAAGACTTGGTGAGAGCATTTAGGGATGGGGCAGGACAAAGGCAAGAAAATCCCTATGAAGAACTCTCAAAATTACTTAAGACATATACTCATTTAGGAGGCAAAAGCTTTGAAGGGACAGAGAGTATCATGGAAATTCAAACATGGTTGAGAACATTGGAAAGAATTTTCAATGACATGCAACTTGATGATCAAAGAAAGAGGCAAGTGGCTTCAAGACAGCTAAAAGGAGTAGCTTTAGGCTGGTGGGAAGTAATCATTGCAGGAAGGAATGAGAATGAAATCACTTGGAATCAATTCAAAGAGATGTTGGAAGCAAGGTTTGTACCAGCATCAGCAAAGACTACCTTGCTAGAAGAATTCATTAGACTTAGACAAGGAACCATGACTGTCACAGAATATACTCAAAAGTTTGAGGGGCTTTCCACATATGGAGCAATGCTTGTGGCAGATGAGGCATCTAAAAATGATAGGTACATAAAAGGTTTGAATCCAGGACTTAGCAGAGCCATGTTACCCTATGCAGACAAGACTTTTGATCATGTGATAGACTTAGCTTTGAGGTTGGAGCAGCATGACAAGGAAAGGGAGAAGTTCAGAAATTTTAAGAGCAATAATAACAAGAAAGGTAAGGGGAGGTATCACCCTTATGATAAGAAGAAAGAAGAGGCTAGTAGCAAAAACACTGGAGATGTCAAGGCTAAGGAAGACAAGAAGAAAATTGTGTGCCATCAGTGTGGAAAGGAAGGGCATATCAAACCAAAATGTCCAGAATTGAAAGGAGGAGCTTTCAAATGCTATCTATGTGGGAAAGAGGGGCATATGAAGAGGAATTGTCCTGAGTATAAACAGCAAGGCAAATTGGCAAATTTGGAAGGAAAAGGCAAAGCCACAGTGGAGAGTAACACTGTAAACCATAGCCAAGTGGAAGGTACATTACTTATTTGTACCATACCCATAACAGTAGTGTATGATACTGGGGCAACTCACTCCTTAATTTCTTATGAATTGGTTAAAATGCTAAAACTGAATTGCATATTAGTTGAAACCCCATTGCATATACACAATCCATTGGGGAGTTCTAGTGTTTTAAATATGATTTGTGTGGATGTGGAATTAAACATAGGAGGAAATATTTTTATTTCCAATTTATATGTTTTGAATTACCCAAATATAGGTGTTATATTGGGGGTAGACTGGTTAAGGCAATTTAAAGCCATGATTAATTTAGACTCATCCACCATATCGTTGCAAAATTCTAGAGGCCAGAGAATCACAGTTTTATGTGAGGTAGCTAAGGAAGGAAAACTATATCATTTAGTTGACCCAGAAAAAGATTTCAGTGAACTAACCATTGAAGAAATTCTCATAGTCAATGAATATTTGGATGTATTTGGTGAGGTCAAGGGTATTCCACACCATAGACCAGTAGAATTCCAGATCAATCTAGTTCCAGGAGCAAGCCCAGTGATTAAAAAGCCAACTAGAATGGGGCCAAATGAACTTAAAGAATTAAAGAAACAGTTAGAAGAATTGGAAGAAAAGGGTTTTATAAGACCAAGTAATTCTTGCTGGGGAGCACCAGTGGTGTTTGTTAAGAAGCAAGATGGCTCCTTAAGACTCTGCATAGATTATAGAGAATTAAACAAAGTAACTATTAAAAATAAATACCCATTGCCAAGAATAGATGATCTTTTTGATCAATTAGCAGGGGCAAAAGTATTTTCTAGACTAGACTTAGCATCTGGTTTTCATCAAATGAAGGTGGAAGAATCAAGCATCAAGTACACTGCCTTTAATACTAGGTATGGGTTGTATGAATTTTTGGTTATGCCATTTGGCTTGACCAATGCACCATCTTACTTTGTTGATTTAATGAACAGAACCTTTAGAGATTGTTTAGACAAGTTTGTGCTTATTTTTATAGATGACATTTTGATTTATTCCAAGACAGTGGAAGAACATAAGCATCATTTGCACCTGGTTTTGTCTAGACTAAGGGAAAAAGATTTGAAGGCAAAATTTTCAAAATGTGTGTTTTGGAAGGAGGAAGTACATTTTCTTGGCCATGTTATATCTGCCAAAGGAATTTCTGTGAACCCCAATAAAGTAGTGGCTATCCAAGCATGGAAGAGGCCAAGCACTGTGAGTGAAGTGAGGTCATTTATGGGGATGGCAGGGTATTATAGAAGGTTTATAAAAGATTTTTCAAAAATTTCTACACCACTCACTAACCTAACCAGGAAGAACCAAGCTTTTGTTTGGTCAGAAAAATGTGAAAAGTCTTTTGAACAGTTGAAGGAGGCATTGGTGAATGCTCCAATTCTAAAGGTACCACATGGAAATGAAGAATTAGTGGTATATACTGATGCTAGTGGATTTGGCTTGGGTGCAGTGTTGATGCAACAAGGCCAAGTCATTGCATATGCATCCAGACAACTTAAACCCCATGAAGTAAGGTATGCCACACATGATCTCGAATTAGCAGCTGTGATATATGCTTTAAAACTTTGGAGACATTATTTGTTAGGCACTAAGTTTGAACTTTACACTGACCACAAGTCTCTAAAATATTTGTTTTCACAAAAAGATTTGAACATGAGGCAACATAGATGGGTGGAGTTCTTAGCTGCCTATGATTTTGACATACTCTATACACCAGGCAAAGCAAACAAAGTTGCAGATGCTCTAAGTAGACAGCATGCTAAATTGGCTATGCTGATGATAGCAGAATTTAAAGATTTGTCTTTGCTAACTGAGTTAGAGATTGAGGAAAATGGTTGTGTGCAGATGCATGGTGCACAAGAAGATAAAGGGAAGTTAAGCTTAATGACACTTCAACCAGATTTAATTCTGAAGGTAGGAAAAATGCAAGAACAAGATGCTCACTTATTAGAGAAGAGAATGCTCCTCTCAAGAGGGGAGGAAGTAATGAAACACCACATTGATAAAGATGGTTATGTGAGATACCAGAATAGGATGTGTGTACCAGAGGACATAGAATTGAAGAGGGAGATATTGAATGAATATCACAGGAGTAAATACTCCATACACCCAGGTAACACAAAAATGTATCAAAATTTGAAAAGAGACTTCTGGTGGAAGGGGATGAAATCTGATATAGCCAAGTACATTGCCAAATGTATGACTTGCCAACAAGTCAAGGCTGAAACTCAAAGACCATCAGGGCTGATGCAACCTCTTAGTGTACCACAGTGGAAGTGGGAAGACATATCTATGGACTTCATAGATGGACTGCCTAGATCTAAGAGAGGCAATACAAGTATATGGGTGATAGTTGATAGGCTAACCAAGGTAGCACACTTCATCCCAGTCAAGTCAGAAAGAACAGCACCAAAACTAGCTCAAATTTTTATAAGAGAAGTGGTAAGTTTACATGGCATTCCCAAAACCATTGTGAGTGATAGGGATACTATCTTCACTTCAAAATTCTGGAGAAGCTTTCAAGGAGCAATGGGAAGTGAACTATGTTTAAGTACTGCCTACCATCCTCAATCAGATGGGCAGACTGAGGTGGTAAACAAAGTTTTGGAGGACATGTTGAGGGCATGTATACTGGATTTTGGGGGCAACTGGGAAGATTATCTTCATCTAGTTGAATTTACATACAACAACAGCTACCAAAGCACCATAGGAATGGCTCCATTTGAAGCCTTATATGGTAAACCCTGTTTGTCACCAGTTTGCTGGGTAGAAACAGGAGAAAGGTCTATTTTAGGACCTGAGTACATACAAGAAACCAAGGAGAAAATCGAGTTGATAAGAAGAAGAATGACAGCAGCTCAAGATAGGCAAAAGAAATCTGCAGACTTGAGAAGGAGGCAGGTAAAATATGAGGTGGGAAATTTTGTTTTCATCAAAATCTCACCCATGAAAAATGTGTTGAGGTTTGGAAAACAAGGCAAATTAACCCCAAGATATATTGGACCATACAAAATTCTGGAGAGAATTGGTCCCTTGGCATATAAGTTGGAATTACCAGAAAACATGCAAGGCATACATGATGTTTTTCATGTATCACAATTGAGAAGGTGGGTCCATGACAAGGCAGAAATTCTTGAAACCCCAACCCAAGTACAGCTAAATCCTAATTTGATTTATGAAAAGGATCCAGTGGGAATTTTGGCAAAAGATGTGAAGAAGTTGAGGAATAAATCTCTGAAACTTGTGAAGGTACAGTGGAGTCTAGATCCTAGTGATTGCACATGGGAATTAGAAGACAAAGTTAGGATGAATTATCCTAAGCTATTTTCAGATTAAGGTAATTCTGATTTTTGATTGCTTTCTTTATTTTGGGTGAATATATTTTTAGTTAGTGTAGAACTAAGAATCTATTTGGTAGAGAATATACTTGTTCTCTGAATTAAGTTTAAAATTATTTTAAGCTTAGGAAAATTGTGGGACACAATTTCTAAAAGGAGGGGTGTATGTAATGACCCAAGATTTTAGGAATTTATTCTGGAAAATATAAATAAATTTAAATTAATTTTTAAATTAATTTTGAAGGAGGAATTGATATAGCTTGATAGTGTATCAGTGTGTGTACATGTGTGCATAGGAAATGCACATGAATATAAGCTAAAACCCTGAACTCCAAGAATACATACATATTGATGTGTATGGAAATATATATATATATATATATATATATATATGTAGATTAAATTCTTAAAAGCTGAATGCATAAGTAAATATAAATATATGTATGCTACTGAATATTGTTGAGTGTACATGTGCATGTGTGTGTGTGTCAGTATAGAATGATGTATGAATATATAGGAGGGTATACTAATTATTTCAGAAAGACTTATACACAAATATAAATGTGTTAATAAAATACTAGAGTTTAAACTAGTGAAATAAAATATACAGATACATTTTAATATAAACAGAAATGAAAAGAATGGAGATATAAAAAGGACTAATCCTCTTATAAATAAATAAAGGAGGTACATGCCATTTACATGAAAGCTAAAAATAGAAAAAAATAAGAGAAAACAGAGAAATGTTGCTATAGGCAGAATTAGGAAGTGTATTAAATAAATAACAAAACCAAGTCACATTTTTAGCATGATTGTAGACAAGGGGGAAAAGTATTTTCTGAAAAGCAATTTCTGAAAGAAAAATGTAACCACTTTTCTCTTCACCCAAATTAAGCCGGGAAGGGGTAAAACTTTGGGTTAAAATGCAGATAACATGATTTTCTGGTGGGCAGAAATGGCTTTAGCCAATACCCAAAACCCTAAGAGAAACCCTGTATATATATATACAAGTATACACAGCAGCCTCCTCTTCTCCTCAGAAAAGAATTTTGAAAAAAAGAAAAAAAAAGAAAAACAATACCACAGAAATCATAAGACAAGGGAAGAAAGAGAGCTTGAGGATAAGAGCAGGAGTTCATCAGTTAATTAAGGAAACAAAGAAGAGAGCTAGGTGAGAAAACTCACTCAAAAATCTAAGGCAATAAGTCCTAATGTAGGCAGCCAGATAAAAGTATTTTTAGTAAAAGAGTATTTTCATATATGAATGTTTATCTGTGATTTTAAACCTGAACATGTTTTGATTTTCTTTGGTTGATTGCTTGTTTTATTATAACAAAGTTTTATGTGTTGTTAGTATACATATCTGTTTTATACACTCAAATCTCTGATATGTTAATGTTTAGAGATATAAACAAATACCCAGAAAATAAATGTTGAGAATAGGCAAGCAGTATTGGTTTTGGCTCAACCCAGAAAGATGTAAATAATGATGAGCTGCAATATACTCATGTATAAGTGCTGAGGCTTGAAATAGAAAGGAATTAGGGGTGCAATAGGGTTGCCTATGTGCTGATGCTCCTGATTCAATAAAATACATAGCAAACAAAATTTTGTGATTCAGTGAAACCAGGTTATCCTGAGTTTAACTCAAGCACAAATGTTTGC
This sequence comes from Allium fistulosum, assembly GCA_030737815.1. NCBI lineage: Eukaryota > Viridiplantae > Streptophyta > Magnoliopsida > Asparagales > Amaryllidaceae > Allium > Allium fistulosum. The sequence continues at coordinate 941,486,653 of CM060905.1, read as the reverse complement.
AAAAGAAAAAAAAACTCTCTCAGAAACCAGAAGCCAATATTAGTTGCCTAAACTCCTTTTAAATACCAGGATGGATATATGTATATCCAGAACCTTATTTTGTAATCACCAATGGTTGTTTGCTTGTTTGCCTCTGTATGGTTATGAAAGGAATCACTGAATGGTTTTGCCATGAAAAATAAAAAGAGTTATTATTAACTTAAACCTGATTAGGATATTGGGGTCAAGAACACTGCAGGAATGACTTGTGTGCTTGAGTAACATAAGTTGACACATGGCTTGTTTAAGTCCTGAGATCTTTGTGTAATGGAGTGAATTAGTTCATTACAGTGTGTCCATTGATTCATAAATATTGCAGGTGAGACCAAGGATAGAAAAATATACCAAGGGATTAATACTTGAAATGATGAGAAAACTAGAGTTTTTCCCAGAATTGAAATATGAGAATTGAATAGATGATTTAACTCATATTGGTTGTTTTCCTGTTTGGTATGAATGATTGCTTGATTATGATTGAGTTGTATGCTTGAATTTATGTGCCATATTCATATGTGTAGTCTCTGGAAAGAAAAAAATTTAAAGTGTGCACATGCACAATGACACAGAGCATGCACACAAGTATTTACCTGATTCCAAAGGACAGAACCTTATGTATTTGTACTTAACTTGATTTTAATCTAATTAACAAATTGCTTTTGTGAATTTTCTCATACCAGACATGTGTCTGACCCTAGTGTGCTAATGGCATCTGGGGTGTCTCATTTAAAATGAGGCAGTTTCCAATGCTTTTTCAGGGATTGCAGCAACTAAGTAGGAGTAGGAGCAAGGCCTTGAGAAGAAGATATAGCATGCTAGACTTAGTTAGATAAGAGCCTAAATGTTGAAATCTGCATGTATTGATAACTTAAATTGCTAATTGTTCTAAGTGTTGAATATTGGAGGGATATTTTGTTAAGTATTTTGTTAAAAATTTAACTTGTTCCATACAATTGTTTCATGTCCTATTTTTAAATAAAGAAAGAATCTGTAGTAAGGTAGATGGAAGCCAGATTCAAATAGTTGCAGATATATATGCACATAAACATGTTTTGTGCAAATATCAACACACCTTTTTCCTTTGCACTTGTATTAGGAATCTGAATTTCACTCAGAATTTAACCAAATGTATTTTAAATGCCAGACAGATTTTATAAGAAGAAATACAAACATGAATAGTGATAAATACTTCTATCATCCTCAAAACCCAAGAACCAGACTCTTGATTCATATCAATCCTGAAGCCTTCCAGGTTATAGGAATGGATTTCAAAAATAATTAAGCAAGAGTTATTGTTTTGGTATGATAGAATATAGGCAAAAGTAAAGTATATATATGTGCAGATATAGGTAGATAACAAGTTTCAAATTGTACAGAAGAAAAATGAAAAAAAAAATGGAAAAACCAAAAATTGTGTTTGAACCAACCAGCATAGTACTCGAACTCGTGACCTTGCATGTATAAGTTAGGCGCGTTTCCATTACGCCTAGATGTTGCTTGTGTTTCCTTAGGATCCACTTTATTTTATACTGATCTTGACACTATTCAGAACTTAACACAAAAATCTATATTAAAAGCTTGTTTTCCACTGATTTTTACTTGATCACTTCTTAGTTAGTATAAACAGAATAATGTGTATGTTTCCAGTGGATTGCTTGGTCAAAAATCAGCAATCCAATATCCTCTTGTTTTCCAGAACTCTGATTCAAACAAGAGAGGCATATACATCCTCACATGTATGTGCTTATTTTTGTAAATGTACTGATATATTTATATTGGTTGATTATTGTGATCCTGGATATATTTGATTTATTGGAAAAAGAAAGTGACCCTGAGAAAGATAATTGAAATGAATGATATATCTATAGATATATATATATATCCTCTTTACTTAAAAAAAAAAATCCTTATGGAATTAGAGTAGAAATTAGGAGGGTCATTTCATGAACGGTCCCTATGAATGCTCCAAGTCAGATGCCTAAGATGACTATTTAGGACAATAATAACCTTGGACCGCTTACACATGTACGAGACCTAGATTGGTCTCTAGGCATGCTCTGAGCCAGATCTCCTAGGAGAACATTTAGGATTTCTGCTTGTTTGATCTCTGCTTGATTGTTTTGATTTGAATATTCAACCATATTGATTCTGATGACTAATATTGAACTCTTTAGAGTCCCGCCATGGGACCGGGTTGTAGGGTGTAAATCCCCTTGCTAGAGAGCGAGTGGATGGACTTGTACGATATTGATTGCCTTAGAGTTCTGATCGTAGAGATGGGACTGGAGTGTAAGAAGTAAGTCCCCTCACTGGAGAGTGAGCGGATGGGCTTACTTAATCCCCCTTAACTAAACAAACAAACATCCGAAGAGATCGTCCCCTTAACTTAAAACATTAAATGATCTGGAGAGATTGCGCATTAACCAAAACATTAAACGATCTGGAGAGATCGCGCATTAAACTTAAATGATCAGGAGCGATCGAGCCTTAAAACAAATATGATTTAATAAAAGGAACTCTAAATGAGAAGCAAAATGATAATGATGTAAATCCCAAATGAACATGGGACAATTAGAGATATGTGATGTAAATGGAGATATATGATGTAATAGGAAACATGTGATTTAACTAGAGATATGTGATGTAATAACTCCGAATGAAATCAGAATGATTGTGATGTATAGATTACACTTAGGCAGAGTCTATAGTCTTAGGATGTAACAGTTTTGGAACGACTTGTGATTAGCAAGAGAATCCGAAGGAACTGGATGATTCACCAAAGCTAAAAAATCTAGAAAGCTCAATTGTCGAAGACTGGAGACATAAACCTGTTCTTAAGCAAAGCACACATTTCATTCACTGGCATACTTTGGGGGGCAAATGTTAACTGGGTTTTTACCCAAGTAGGAATCCATATGAGTTAGAACATCTAGGCCAAGCCAAAACAACTCAAGAATCAACCAAAATGACCAGAAGAATAGGCCAAGAGGGATTCGGGAAGAATTACCCAAAAATCCACTTAGGCGATGGATCGCTAGCGATCCATCACCCATGGATCGCTAGCGATCCATAAGGAAGCTCCATGGAACATTCTAGCCTCTTGCATCATGAACCAATATCATTTCTAGGTATGTTTGCCAATTTTCATAGTATTCCAAGTAACCTAGTCGAGAAGCGAACACCCATCTTATTCTAGTCATAGATCAATCTAACTCATGTATGAATCATCGTCAAAACAAGGCATCTAGCTATGAAATCACATGGAAAGCACCTACATAAGACAAAGATTGCATTTCAAAGGTAGAAGTCCACAAGTCCCTTAAGTACATGGATCCTTAGCGATCCATGCCCTATGGATCACTAGCGATCCAAAGGATTCTGTTGGATTGCTATGAAATTTTCGGAAAGGATGAAGCGAAAGTACTCCAAGTAAGTAGATCACTAGCAATCCATCACTTATGGATCGCTAGCGATCCATTAGGTTAGCTCGGGTCATCATGAAACTCTCTGAACTCCTACGTGGCATCATGTGTAGGCTTCTCGCAAAGCGGTCTAACCCAATAGCTCTCCAACTCCTATAAATACAATCCTACTTGCACATAAACGAGATCTGGAGGACTAGCTGCTGGAACTCTACAGAGATTATTATCCACTCTTCTTGTAACGACCCTGAATTTTCGACAATTTAAATTGAAAATATTTAATTAATTTTAAATATTTGAATGATGGTTTGACTTGAATTTCAAACTATCAGAAGAATTTGGCGATTTAATTTTAAAAATTTAATCTATTGAATGTTGGATAAAAATTTGAATCTTCAATTTTAAGCTGAAGAAAAATATTTTGAAAGTTTTTAAAATTTATATCGATGATACTGAAGATAATAGAAGCTTCGAAATTTAATTTCAAACTATTTTGTTCGATTTTGAAATTTTATTGTTCGAATCGATATTTGGAAATAGCCGTCTGAGGCACTGTCTCGGAATTCAACGAAACCAGTTTCATTGGGTCCATAATATTGAATTATTACCGGATTTCAAATTTCGTATTGATTGGAGTTGTTATGTGAGCACACGAGACATAAACGCGTTGAAAATTTAAATTGAATTCAACTTAAATTTAAATATTAAACTTGGTCAGTATCATACGCACGTTATCTCCTAAAATCACGCCTGAAATCACGAAATTGGATCGTGCAAGCACGACTCTTCTCTGATAAATCACGCTCTTCTTTTCAATTCAAATCCAAAAAAATAATCGAACGATAAATGGCCGCTCCTCTTTTCTTCCCAAAATAAACGAAGTCTTTCGTTCAAGATAAAAATAAAATAGCAGCGTCTCCCCCCTCCTTCGTTTAAAATAAAGAAATGGCTCCTCCTCTTCAAAATCGAACGAATTCTCAGGTAGTATAAAAAAAATGATATTGAAATCGAATCGCGTACGTCGATTGGGGGCGTGATTTTGGGGTAGCTCGATCTCGAGCTAGAAGACGTCTATAGCAGTTCGAACTCAGGGGGAGGCTCGCGAACGCGAGTTCGAGCGGGGCGGTGACTTGTGGTGTCGTTCGCAGCAGAGGCGCGAAGCAGTGATGGATGGTGGCTCGCGAAGTTGGTGCCATGTCGCGTGGGCAAGCGCGTGAGAGGCAACGACGAGCGAGGTGGAGGACTTCGCGGTGGCGGTCTGGTGATGGCGTGTGGAGTTAGGGTTTCGAGCAATGGCCGGAGTTCGACAGCAATTTGCGGAGTTAGTCACGTCGTCACGATCGGAAGACAGGACCTGGGGCGGTGCGACAGCGAGTTATTAGGGCAGAGGCCAACATTCGAGTGTTCTGGTCGTGTATTCTCGTTTGGAGTCGTAGATGTTAACAGTAAGGTAATTCGATTTTCTGTTTTTATTTATTTTAACGAGTTTGGGTTATATAAAAACAGAAAATAGATATTTGCATCTATGTATAAGGTTTCTGGAAAAATATAGGAAGTTAACTGTGAAAATGTTAGGCAAAACAGTAAGAAATATTTTGAAAAAAATTAATTGTTTTAATATATATATATATATATATCTGGTTTAGGGGGTAAATTGACAGTAAAGATAAAGTTATATTTTCAGATTTCTATTAAAATGCTTTGATACTGAAAAGAAAAATGTAAAAGCAATTCTATTTTGTAAATAAAATGGATATACAGTGACTAAAATATATATAGTTTAGAATTTAAATTGTTAGTTTAAATAAAATCATTGGTTAATGAAAAATATTTTGTGAAAGAAGATTTGTTAGTTAAATAAATTTATTTAAAAAGAAATTTGTTAATTACAACTATCATAACGAAGATTGATTCGAATATTAATCAACCGTATACAAATTGTTGTTACAAGGTCCAAAATCCGGAGAAAACAATCTGGAATAAAAATGGATGGCAAAATAAATGCTAAGGTGAGATTTTCTCACTCGAAGGAAAATTTTGTTTTGCAGTTATTGATTGATGATTGACTGTTTGGATGTGATATTAGATATAGTAGGATATATCTATATATATAGCAATATATACATATTGGCATATGTATATATTGGATTGATTGATTTCCCGCATTGTATAGCGGATGAGACCCTATTGCGCCGTTAGTAAGCGGATGATTTTTATAAAACCAATATACCGCGATATTCCACCTCGAAGTGGAATTGGTATTGTGCTAACATCTGTGGATGCAGGGAAACAGGTTGGAGGGATCCAACTGGATTCCTCACCATTATTTATTTATTTACAGATATTGTGATGTATTCTGTTATCATATTGATATATGATATTGAATGTTGTGATTGACTAATTAGTGCGTTGCATCATCGGATTCATTTTGAAGTTAAAAATAACGATGATGATTTTAAAAGAGATTTTTAAGTGATTTTTGAAAGTATACGTTTATTTAATTTTTGAATTGATTTATAAACGTTCAACTTTTAAAGTTATAGAAATTATGATTTTTGTGAAATATAACCAAAGTGTCATTTTTGAAATAAATAGTTAAGTAATTTATAAAATGGTTTTAATTGGAATTTTGGAATCATTAAAAAAACGATGTATGTAAAAGATGTACAAAATTGATATTTATAACTTTAACGGAATTATAAAACGAGTTTTTATAAGTGTTAAAAATGAAATAATTATGGAATTCGTAAGTGTATGAAATTTATAGATTTATAAATTGTGAAGTTGAAAATGAATGAAATTGTAGAATGAAAGATTTATAAGAAATTAACTTATAAATTTGATTTTTTACCTTTAAATGGATCTTGATTGAATTTGTTACTAAAGGAGATTTATAAATCAAAGTTGTTATGAAATCTAAAGGTGAATTTATAAACGTTGTTTTATAAATTCGAAATCAATCAAAATTGAGGAATTTAATATAGAAGGTTATTAAGGGAATTTTATCCACGATTTTGGATAGTGGATAATTATTGAAATAAAATGTGTAGAGATTATTGAAAATTGGTTAGTGAAGTATATTCACGATTTTGGACAGTGAATATTTTCTTAAGGAAAATGGATATGGTTTTGGGAAAGTGATATTTGAAATGAAGTTAATTATTTTAAAAGATGTTTTAAAATATATTGAATATCGAAATCATAGATTTCAACATTCATTGTTGAAATAGACGTTTTTGAGGAAGATGGAAATGGTGGACTATAACACTATTGTTATAGTAAATGATTTCCGAAAGGAAATGTTTTATATAGTATTGGGATTTATATATCTATCTTAATTCCGAATCCCTATACTAGTGATTTTGAGTCGTCGTAACGATGTTTTACGTAACATTCGTTTTGACTCAAATAGATGTTGTTAAAATAAATGATTTCCTTGAAAAATGAAACATATACTTAATTTTGATTTAAGTATATTGAATATTTTCAAATGTTGAAAATAAATAGATTTGTGAATTACTTATTTTTTTATATAAGTATGGAATTGCTTTTCCAATATGAAATGAACGTTTGAGAATTATCTTTCTAAAGATAAATTGAAAGTGAATATTTGAAATCGATTTGAAAATCGAATATGAGTAGATATTTGAAAAATATAAATTCACTATGGAATTTATAAAAGAAATGGAAATTTGTTTTAGAGAAATAAACGTTGATTTATTTTTGAAGTGTGGAAATTTTATATCTAGTAAAGATATTTTGGAAGAAAAAATTATTTGGAAAATTATTTGGAATCTGATGATGTTGCGCATCTTTATTGATAGTTAAATAACCGACTATCAATAATTACCTTGAATGGGTATTTGTTGTGAATTGGATGAATTTGAATGCCACACTTATTTTTTTTGAATAAGCGCTCACTATTCGGGTTTGCCGGGAAAGGACCATGGGGTCGTATAACCCATTCCGAATACGGGATACGTCGTTATGAATTGCATTTGATGACCGGTGTTGAAGACCGGATATTTTTGAAAACGGAAGGATTACCGTCGAGTTACTCTACATCGGTTGATCTCCGATTTAGATGTTTTATCACCCTTAGTGACGGGAAGTCCGGACGTGATTGGAAATTATCCGGATTTGCAAGGGCTTCGTGAGAAGTGCCTTCGGTTCTGTTCGATCCCGGAACAGACTTGTATGGATTGTATGTCTGACGTTACAAATTGAGATATAAAGCTAATTTCTTTCAAATACATATCTGTTGGTGGAGGAGAATTTATTCTCTTAGCTTAACACCCTTCTCTGAGACGTACGAGCTTAGAGGTTATGTAGTTGAAGTTATCAGTGATATATTCCCAATTTGGTAATGTGGCATGCTGAGTGTTGCTGTGTGATGATCAATGTTTGATCATTTGTGATATGATCATTTGTTTGATCATTTATCTTTGTGATCATAGGTTGATCATCTGTTGACCCAAAGCGTGGCTTTTTGAAAAATCATAGCTTTGTTGACGAGACTTCGTCAGGGCCTCAACAACCCGGAAATGGTCGAAACAAGAATGTTGCGGCAAGGTTATGAGGGTCGCGCCCTTTAGGGTATGTCATTTCCTTCTGGAAAGGGGTGGTATCATTGTATGGAGCCCAGATACTTACTCATGTGGATACACTTTCTTTATGATGTGTGATGTTGGTTACCAAGCGCTCGGATAAAGGTCCCAAAGGACCGGGTGATGACATATTCGTGAGTTACATGTTACAGGGGTAACCCGGCCTTGTTTGGCAGAGAGCAGTTTGTCTCTCGGGACGTCCAGCCAGAGGCGATCCTATTCGGCAGGAGGAAAGGAAGTTCCTTATCCTGAACATTTGTTGGAAATCCATTTCCCAATACGAAATTTGTACGGTTTTAGTTGTAGAACCTGCCATTTACTTATGGTGGCGCCCCACTGTTTAGATGGTAGCTATAGTAGGCATAGTTCGAAATGTCTATGCTGGCTAAGATTAATATTATACTTTCGAAAATGTTTTCTACACTATGCACTAATAATAATAATCCAATGATTTTTGCGTAGTAAGCATCTTTGACTATCATAAGAAGAAATCTCCTCCAATTCTGCGTTTGCATTGTGTGTGTGGCGGGAGGTCTTATGGTAGTTTCATTTTCCAAAAGCATTGCGAATCTGTTTTATTTTCTTTGTGAAAATAACTGTTTTACGATCTCACACCAGTCACCATGACTGACCTGGAGTTTATTGTTTCCCTTCTAAACTCTGGGTGCCCACCAATTTCCACACGGGCAGTCTAGAGTTAGGTTATCAGGATATTCTGGTTATTCTGGAGCTTTGGAGATAAGCTGGATGACGAGACGTAGTATTTGTATCTGATAGTATTTATTCCGCTGTGTATTCTGTATGAGGACAAGTTTATATAACTGTCCATTGTTGTATTGAGCTGTATATTGACTCTGATGATTGATGTATGTATAAACTGATATAGTTCTTTGTTTTAAAAGACTAGTGATTATCTATTATATATTGTTCCACTGCGATATGTCAGATTCTGATATTGTTTTCGTTTCTGATATTGTTCTGTTGTTCTTCTTTTCTTTTTCTTCTATCTTTTCTTCTACCTCTTCTTTTAAAACCCTAATGGTTCGGTTTTTCGTTCACCTTGAGTAAATCGATGGAGATTAGTGTCTATTCAAGGGGTACGGAAAAGCAGGCTATTACACTTCTCCTCCCACACAATAGTCATCTATGAACTCTTGTACTTGTGACTTATTCTATCTTAGAAGATTCGTTCATATTGTAATTCGATTCAACTTGAAACATCAGTCAGTTAATAGTAAGTTATAAAGTGGACGTGGCTTCATTAATAGCCGAACCACTATAAAAATCTTCTTGTCTTTTTACTATTTCTGCTCTTATTTATGTTTATTTTCTATATTATTGCTCTGTAAGAATAGGGCTGGTGCTTCAACACTTAGTCCAGAGTGTTGATCCATTTTTTAGGTTAACAGGAAGAACCACTCCTGCAGCGTTCCATTGGTGTGCGCTTGTTCTTGCCATAGCAGTTTGAGCTCTAGCTCCTGCGTTTTGTCCGTTAACACCAGTATTCAATTCCAAGTTTCCACCCTCAAGCAACATACCATCTTCAAAGTTAGAAATGAGCATTGTATTGCCTCCCCGAGGAGTGTTCACCTCGAGGTTTGGGTCAGTACTGAGTTGTTTTGGCTTGGTACCGACATGTCTCCTTGCATAGGAACCCCCTACTTCCTCTTGCAATGTCCCCTGCAACTCCGATAGTTTCTTCCTTCTGCCTTTGCTTTCAATCCCTCTAGTTTAGACCAGAAACTATGTTCAATTGCAGGAAAAGTTTCCCTTCTAGTTCTACTTGTTGTTGGAGGCTGCAAAGTTAGCAACACATCCATCTTATCCATTAGAGCTTTCTGAAGAACTGTAATTTCTAGTTAAGATAATTGATAATCTGATTAAGCTCTACATTAGTAACAACTTCCCATTGAGCAGAAGAGCCAAGTAGTGGATTTCCATTTTTCAATTTTGTTTGGTGAGTCTTTGCTGCACATCGCCAATTGTTGTTCCTACAGATCTTCCACATGCAAATTTTTCTTTCCTTGGAGCCAATGGAATATAAAATCTTCAATCGTCCAAGCAAACTTTTCAGATATAAATTATGGATCTTATGCAATCCAAAGTAGAGTGCTAGATCAAAGCCTAGGTTCAGTTTTCTCAATGAAAGCACTAAAATGTTGATGCCAAAATTGGATCAACACTCAAGAATAAATTCTAGGGAACCTGTGAAACCTAGATCTAGAAGATAATTGTTGAAATAAAAGGAAAGTAACATAAATAAAGTCAAGAGACAAAATATTTTATGGTGGTTTGTCAATCTATGACCTACGTCCACTTTATAGCTTTGTTGTGTATAGATTTCTCATAGTTTGTTTGAGATTACAAGATATTTGAAGGAAAAAAAGTCACAAGTGCATGGGTTAGACAAATTCTAAGTCCTAAAATTGCCCAAAGTAGCTGCCTTGGTGACTATTGTGTGGAGATAAAAGATGAAGAAGAGGTAAAGCTTCCATGTAGTGATGGAAGAAATTCGATCCTCTTTTGGTTGCTCTATGGTTTGTATTTATAAGGGTAGAGGGTTGTACCGAATTGAATAAACAACTCGGTAGCGAGTCAAATCATTCGGTTCCGAGTCATTTCCTTAAGTGGAAATGACTCCATCCCTCTTGCACTTCCTTTCTATCTTCAAGTGAATATGTTTTCATGCCTTTTCTCTAGAAATTTGGTTGGTGTTAGTGATAGTTCCTTCATCACTTGGACTACCTGGCTATTTGAGTTGTCTTCTCTTCAAACTTAGTGCTTGTTTGTCCAAACCTTATGAAAATGCTTGGGCATAAGTTAGATGAGAAGAAAATAACTCGCATGAAGTTGGTGAGTTGTTTTGGGCTCAAAAAATGGTTTGGCAACAAGTAAATGAGTGCCGAGTTGTTTCCATAGAAAATTTAGATGTGAAATTTTCCAGGACCTCTTATTTCTGTTTTCTATGCATGCCTGCCAAGGTTTTAGTCATTTTAGCTTCTTCTTGATGCTCTAACTCTTACTGGTTTCTACTTTGTTCAAAAACCTAGTTAACTAAATATCTAAAAACTCCAATCGCCACTTGTTTGCACCAAAAATTAGCACAAACACCCAATAGAGATTTTGTAGAGGTATAAATGAAGAATAATAAATGTAAGCATAGAGAATATAACAATAAAGTAACAAGAAACAAACTAATAACAAAGACATATCAATTTATAGTGCTTTATCGTTGTTTTCCTACGTTCACTTTGAAGAGATAGCTTTATTAATCCCTTTATAAACTGAGTACAAGGGGGACCAGATGAAAATCCTTAGTTACAAAAATAGTGCAAAGCAACCAATAGTGTAAAGATCCTAAAATGAAAAATAAAATCTGAATTTATAGAGGAAGACACCGAAATATCTCCTTGAAAAATTCGATAGAAGGATCTCTAAACAATAGAGGCCCATGGAAGGGATCGCATTGCCCAAATCCTATGAAATATGGATCGGGGCTGATCCCTATTTTTGAGGATTTTGAGGGTGTGATACCTGTAGGAGCTTCTCCATGTTGTATTATACTTAGCCTCCAAGTTTCATGCCAATTATATTAGTAGAACTTGATTTATTGATCAATCTTTGTTGCAACATGTTGTGTAGACGGATTCTGGCCGATCCCTCTAAATGGAAGAGGGCCGATCCCACTTGCTTGCTCCTTTTGGGGTGCGATCCCTAGGGTGGACACTACAGGGTCCCCAAGATCTTGTTCTTAAAGTTTCATATGTAATGGATTTCTGGATTTTGAGATATCGATTGTTTTCCATTGAGTTGCACTTGTTTAGCTGAGGTAATCCGATCACTTTGGTAGAGTAGGATCATACCGGATCCCTTTTCTAGATTAGATTATATTCCATACTTAGAACATTATGTGTTGCATATGTTAATAAGATTTCTTTTCAACATCCCAAAGTTATGCTAAGCAAGATGGATAGACTTGTTTGAACAAAGGGTGTGATACCCTTTAGAATTGCCTTAAAACTTGGTTTTGGTTTACGAATAATTCTTGAATCAGACCTTTCGACGTCGGTGGAAGGTTTAGTCTTTGAATTGAATAACCTTCCGACCTTACTAAGCTTGTTTAAAGTTACTTACAAGGGTTTACCTTTCAATTAGGTTAAGATTCTCTGCGTTAAGTCCTCTACAGATAAGTTTCAATCTTGTCGAATGCTAGGGTGATAGCTTTCCTTGGGTAGAATTAAGAAGTCAAACACTTTAGTGGATATTTAGTAGACTTCGACCTTGTCGAAAGGTTAGATCATTTATATGAAGTAGGTTTCAACTTTGTCGAAAGGTATGGGAATGACCTCCTTTAGATTAAACCTTTCGAGTCCAGGTATTTATATTTAGAGAATAAATTTCGACCTTGTCGAAAGGTTAGATCACTTGGATTATAGCTTCGAAATGTTACAATTATTGTTGGAGCATAAAGAACTGTTGACCTTGTTGAAAGGTTTAGATCATAGAGCTAATGGCTTCGGTAGGTTGCAGTAGATGTTAGAGTCAGAAGTGTTGTCGACCTTGTCGACAAGAACCTTTTCGATGAAGTTAAGCCTGAAAAAATAAGGTTAATCCAAAAAAGATTTTAGTAAACAACAAAGTAATTAAAAAAACTCAAGACTTCCCTCTTTATCCAAGAAAAATTCTATGTTTATTAAATTCCCAAATCACCCAATTAGGTTTACAATGCTTTGATTAAGAAGGTGCAAGATTAGAATGAGAGTAATTAGATCCCCAAAACATGACCCCTTGGGTCTTATTTATAGATGCAGGCAACCCCCCTTTCGACTCCATGCTCTCGACCGGGACGGAAGGTCTCCCTTTTATATGCATCTGTGAACCTTTCGACTTTGTCCAAAGGTTTGCTACTAATATGTCATTATGGACCTTTTGACATTGTCGAAAGGTCTTACTTTTCTTTATGCCTTCTTGAACCTTTCGACTCCGTCGAAGAGTTTGCCTTATATATTTTGTTGTGAACCCTTCGACCTTGTCAAAAGTTTGCTCTTCACTTGGTTGTTGTGAACCCTTCGACCTTGTCGGAAGGTTGCTATTCACTTGGTTGTTTGTGAATCCTTCGACCTTGTCAAAAGGTTGCTCTTCACTTGTTTTTTGTGAACCCTTCGACCTTGTCGGCAGGTTGCTCTTCACTTGAACGTTGTCGAGAGCTATGCTTCCCTCCAATGTTGTCAAAAGGTTGTCTTTCATTCTTTGTTGACTTCTAAGTGTTGCCTTCTTCATAGAACCTTTCGACTTTGTTGAAAGGTATCCCGATGGATCTTGACTGGTTCGAAAGGCTTGCCATGCTTTCGAAAAGGTCACCAAGGGGTTACTAACACTTGCTTTGACTTCCCCATCTTCTTCGAAAGGTAGAAAATTCATGGATGCTATGAGATGGAACCTTCTGACACCTTCGAAAAGTTTGAGGCTGTTAAACTCTAATGATTGCATCCCTTTGACTCCTTCGAAAAGTTTGGTCTAAGCTTCTCTTCCTTAATCTTTATTGAAGGACCTTTCGACTTAGTCGAAAGGTGGATTTTTGGAGTAACATTTGCCCCACCATTCGAAGGGATGCTCTTGACTTTCCAAGTCATCTTTGTCGAAAGCTAAGAAAATTGCCGCCTCTTGGCCTTCCCACACTAATCTGGGACGTTCATTTAAGTCTTATCCAACGGTTGAGAATTTGAGCGACTTTTCTTATAAAGTATGCTTCTTCTCTTTCTTCCTCTTTTACCTGCAATCGGAATTATCATGCAAAAGTAAAATAATTCTCCGAAACTTCCTAGATTTCGCTTTAAAACAACAAGGTAATTTCTCAAATTCGACTCATAATTTTTAAGCTAATCTCTGCTCTTATTAGTTTTCAATCAAATCTCCAGCTTTTCAAACCACAAAATTGAAATTCAATTTTAGTTTGGTTTTCTGAAAAAATTTCCTCTTAAATTAGTTTCCCTAACTAATAAAATTCATCTTTGTCTTTGTATTTTGAAGTTGATGCTGATTGATAAAGAAAATCCCCTTATTGGGTTTAGCTTTTAATCTAAAGTCTTTGAGTTAATCTTTTTTTTAAATCTGGGTTTTCAATTTACTGAAAATCTTTATATCCCTTTTGAAATTGAGTTGAAGCGATTTCAATTTAAATGCATCTTGTTAATAAGTTAGATTTACTTGTTCTTCAAGAAAAATTTGAAAAATGGATTTATAATCGGGTTTGGGGTTGGTTAAACCCGATATGATTACCTAGAACTCTCTCGTGTTCAATTTGGCGGCACAAAATGAACTTTCTACCCCTTCTAAAGAGATTGAGGCGGCAATAATGGATTTGCCTTCTTAGCATCTTTCCATGGGGTCGGAAGGTATTGTGATGCCAACGTTACCAACGTTGTCGAAAGGTTAGATAGTTAGATGGAGTGAATCTATCCCTTCGACAAAGAGCTCTCGATAAGGTTGAAGAGTTTCTAACCTTTCGACTATTAGCTTTCTACAAGGTTGAAGAGTTTCAAACCTTTCGACTATTAGCTTTCGATAAGATTGAAATTCTTTGACCTTAGAGTTGACTCTGCTCATCTTTGTCAAAACATTTTAACCACATATGAGTTGAACCTGAAACCATTCAACTTCAATGGGTAGAATACGTTTCGACAACATTGACCAGTCCTCTCGACAACCAACAACACTAATGTTTTTAACTCGGGAATTTTAAGTTATTGGTTTCGACCATGTTGAAAGGTTTTGCCACTTGGCTTCCTGTTACACTTGAAGTGTATCCAGGCTTCCATAGAGCTTTCGACATTGTCTAACGGTAATGAATGGGCTAACATTTCCTCTCTACCCTTTGACTTTGTTGATAGATCAAGGAATTCGTATTGTTATTTATTTACTTTTTAGGCTTTCAATAATGTTGAAGTATGATAGTTTAGGTTGATTCTATATTCTTTTCAACATTGTCGAAAGCTTGAGCCACTGACCGTTCGACTTTGTCAAAAGCTTGAGTTGCTGACCTTTCGACATTGTCGAAAGCTTGAGCCACTGACCTTTCGACATTGTCGACAGCTCAAAACTACTTAGTCTTTGAATTAAACTATTTACACCACTTTAATACTTTGTGTTTGTTTTCATACTTAATCTATATGAGTAAACTTATTTATTTAATTCTTGAGTGCTTTCTAAATTCATAAACAAAAAAGAGATTTAACTAAAACATTTTCACCTAGCAGAATAATGAGCTCTCCTAAAGTTGAAGCCATTGCCAAGCACTCTTCCATTTAGTCTCAAGTCGAAGTCAACGCCATTCTCAAAGACTTTGGTATTACCGGGACCGATGTTATCCCTCGTCAACTAACTGATATTGTTGACAACCATCCCGACGGGTACTTTGCTTACACCGCCATCCACATATGGCACGGTGGATTTCTTCCTTTTCCCGAGTTCCCGACCTCATACTTGTCTCATGTTGGAGTTGCTCTGATTCAACTATCCCCTAATGTATATACTCATCTACTATCTCTGGAGATGCCAGCGTTGGAATCTAGACTTTCTAGGCTTAATGCTGAAGTACTAAACTCCTCGACCAAGTTGGCAAGGTTGAGTAATCTTAACAAGCAGATTTGCAGAGTGAATGTATATAAGAAGCTAATACCAGATATTATCAACAAGTTCAAGGACTGAGAAAATCAATTCTATTTATCAAGTGCTTCGCTGGTGTTCGTGGGACTTTTGCCTCTCCCCGTAAGTTTGCCCTAGTCTTATCTTTGCTTTACTTTATGTTTTCTTTTAACTAATCTCTTGCTTTTTCAGGTGAATCTTCCAAGAAACTCAGTGATGTCGATAAGAAAACCGTCGATTCTCTAATAGCAGCTTCAAAACAAATGGGGAGTAGGTTGATGCTCTTTACCCCTTCCATCTTAAGAAAACATTCTTTATTGCTATCTGGTCAAAGGATCCTAGGAACTCCTGCTACGATCATGCACACTTCTCGTGGCAAGCGCTTCCTTTCCTTAGGTGATGCCAAACACTTCACTTCAATATCCTCTATTTGCGCTGACCCTTCAGGTATATTAACGATTTATAATTTTCCTTTTTTGTCCATGTAATTCTTTGAATTACTTTGAATGATTTTATATCCGCTTAAACTTGTTCTAGTTTCTTCCAAAGCCATTGTATCTTCTAGCGGAGCTGCCCCTCCTCCATCATCTTCTGAAGTATTATCAATTTTGAAGGCTTTTGCTAAATCCAAAAGAACTTTCAAAAGAAAATTAATGGGGCCTTCTGAAGATGCGCCTCCGGCGTAAGTGGCTAAAGTCATCAATGTGGAGGAAGAGGAGGAGCGTATATCTTGTGAACAAGCTTCAAAAAGCCCTATCGTTGAAGCTTCCGAAGATAAAACGGAGCAAACTCCACCTACCCCTGAACCTTTTCCTCACATTACTATCTCTGACTCCCAAGCTGCCCTTCGGAAAATGCAGCTTGCTTTATTGACGACTCCTTCTAAGATGTAAATTCCTCCGGAGTCGTCATCTTCTGCTCCTCCATCGACCAATTTTAAAGAACTTGTCGAGCTCATCCTAAATTCTGAATCTTTTACCTCTTTTTCTTTGTCGTCATTTAGTCCAGAATTTGCAGAAAATTATCGCTCTCTGATGGAGCAACAACTTTATGTAAGTTCTCAACCAATTGATCCTATCATCACTAGATTTCTCTAATCGCTAACTTGTGTTACACTTGCTTGTTGCAGATTTCTAGGAGCTAGATAGCTCTAAATGACTATGTTTCGAAATCTTCTACCGAATCTTCTAGGCTGCATAAAGAGAACTCTGTGCTCAAAAATCAATTATCTTCTTTGACTGCCGCTCAAAACGATGCTTCCACTGAGTTGGAGCGAGTCAAGGCTTCCCTTGCCCGTGTTGAGAGTAATTTAGAAGCAGAGAGGCAAGATCACCAGCTCACTACTGATGGAAAATTTGCTATGGAGCTAACTTTGAAAGACTCGGAAGATGAAAAAGCTCACTTGGCTGCCAATAATACTTCATTGAAAGACAAATTCAAAAGGACCAGAGCTTCGGTCAAACTGGCTGTTTGCACTCTCTCCGATGTCAAGAAGCAAGTCTCTCAGTTTGCGAAAGTCACCCTAGGGCCCATTATGCTGAAAAATTAAGTAGATGCTGTTGAATCATGGTTTTTGATTCATGATGAAGAACTTCAACAATTGTTGACGAACATAGATTACAAGATGATGTAACGTGGCGACAAAAAGAAAATGGAGCTACAAACAAGACAAGATTTCATATCAGGATATAGTATGTATATTTATCATGATTTTAAGTCTTAGTTATGTGCAAATATTGTTAAAATCATTCCTCAAGTAGTCACACACACACGCAAATGGTTTTAAATTTAAATATAAATTTTTTAGTGTGATCTGTGCAGTATAGCATAGGTCAGTCGACTGACTCAGGTCAGCTAGTCGACTGACCTGTGCCAGTGCACAATTTTTTGCACAAACATGCACACTTTTGAAATCCAGTTGACTGGCACTTCTGAGTTAGTTGACTGAACGAAAAATAACGACTATTTTTCTGAAAAGTAACGTTCATTCACGAAGGGTTTCCAATCCAATTTCAAGGGGAACGGATGCAACTTTTGATTGAGATCCTTCATGAATAATTGCTTCTATATATCCTCTATATAAACATGTTTTGATTCATTACAAATATAACATTTTCTTGCTTTATTCTTTGAATCTATTCTTTCTCTATTCAAAGCAATCACAAACTCTATATCACTTGAATCTTCAAGTTAATCTATACATACTTCGATTCTAAGTGGTTATCTTCCTTTCAATCAGTACACACACAAATACTCTTGAGGATTTGATTATAGGAAGGGTGTACACACATTGACATATCTGTTTTATCAAGAACACATTAGTCGGACTGTTTCTACCAAAAATGGGCACAACACTCTTCGGAGGTTTTTGAAGAGATAAAAGTGAAGAATGAAAATTAAAACTGTGGATTATCTAACAAAAACTCCAAATAGCAGAAAGTAAATTGCAAAGACAAGCGATTTAGAGTGGTTCGGCGTTTCGCCTACGTCCACTATGAAGTTTGATGATTTTATTGCTCGATACTTGAAGATTACAATTTCTTATAATGTAGTACAACTGGTTTTATGAGCTAAGTCTGAATCTAAGACAACCGTGGTGATTTTGAGTAAATCTGGCAGAGTCTGGGCGCTCTTTGTCTCTTAGAATTCTCCGACCCCTTTTCTGAATGACCAGGGGCTCTATTTATAGGTGTAGGAGGTCGATATTTCGCCTAAATCTCGGGAGACCAGTTCTGGCATGCGAGGGGGCCCACACGCCCGCTTTCAGGAAATCTGGGCCCACTTTGGGATCGATTCGAAGTCCATTCGAATCGATCAAGAAATCATCCAATCAAGCTGAAATTTGGTATGGACATTCTTCAACATGTGTGCAAGCTTCTGTGAAAATTTTATAGCATTTGGAATTGTAGATCTCGAGTTATGATCGATTCAAGATTCCATCTCCGGTGGACACGAGTGGTTCGAATCGATCCCTTCGAATAGATAGGTTCGAATCGATGCTCGGTGCATGTGCATGGTGATGTGGCGTGCGTACTTCTCGGGTTGATCCATGGTTTTAGCCGCTTTGACTTGGTGGATTCGAGGTAACGGATTTGAAAGTATGCTCCTTCGAATCGATCGAATGTATGTTTCCTTCGTATCGATCAAGGTAGGCCACAGTTGATCGATACGAAGGCTTCTCAACTGAATGGATTCGAAGATAGTCGTGGGATGGAGTCGAAGTTCTTCAACTACATGGATTCGAAGGCCTTCCCTTTGATGGATTCAAAGTAGGGAATGGTTCAATGGATTCGAAGCAGGGGAAGTTCGATGGAGTCGAACAAAGACTGTCCCATGGATTCGAACAAAGGATTTGGCCGATGGATACGAAGCTCGACCACCAGATGGATTCGAACATAGGCTTCGCCTATGGATTCGAACTTAGGACTGTCTACTCCATTTTTTGTTGGTGATATCTTGAGCATACGAACTCGGATTGACTTGAAATTCAGAATGTTGGCTTTCATGGCTTTGCTCGACATATCTTATCAATCGTAGCTTGATACGGACCTGGATAAAATTCATCGATACCCGTGGCTATCCAGTCTCTGTCCAATGCTGAGGTCGTATGATCCTTATTTTCCAGTCAGTTCCTTGGTATCTCGGCCTTGCGAAAAGGCGGGATAACATTTGCCCCCCAAAGTACGTCTTGTGTAATCATGACGTGCTTTGAAAAGCTGCAGTTCCTGTTTGATAATCATCACATGTTTCGCTGAAAACTATATCCTGTATTGCTGTAATTGACCGTTGTATGATTGTGATCATCTGTATGCTGTCGGATTCACGATGAGACGATCACTTGATTCCTATGAATGTCAAAGATTAAGTATTAGTCAAACATATGTGCATATATGTGTCATCTTGACTTTTGTTAACGTTGCGTGTTTGCACGTCGTTGCCAGTTCAGTTAGTTATCGAAGTCTGCATCGATCCTCTCCTGAATCGATTTGAGATTCGAGTTAAAACATCGTTTTGATGATTGTCTACGATTATCCTCTTGTGTCGATCCTCTCCTGAATCGATGTAAAATGTAGACCAGTAATCTTTTCAAGTCGATGCGATGCGTTCATTTTCATCGACGGTTTTTGATGAATTAGAAGTGATCATTCGAATCGATAGTCTTCGAATCGCTACGAGTCGATGGTCGTGAAGTTAGAATTTCGAATCAATGGGACACGGTGACTCCGATTTAGCTTTTGTTGACTGCCTCAAATCGATGAAGCTTCGAATCGATGGGGCTTCGTATCGATGCTGCCTTGACGGATTCGAAGCTTTGATGGATTCGAACGTGATGGGTTCGAACGTGGTTGTTCGAATCGATTGGTTTATGACCGGTGGCAATCGGTCAGGTTGACCGGGAGGCGAAGCGTCACGTTTCCTCCTTAGGATCCATATAAATACGTGAGGCATGGCTCATTTTCACTTTTTACTTTTTACTGTTGCTCTGACTCTTTCTTCATATCGATCCCCCAGAGCTGAGAGAAGCGCTCCTTCGAATCCATCAAATCCTTCAATCTTTCACTCGTAATCACACTAAACCAGGTAACTAATGGATCGAGCCAAGTTGAGAATGATAGAACTGGAAATCTTCGCCATCATCTTCAATTTTTTCTTCTGAAAATTTCGAAAGGTTGTGAGATCTGAATGAAATGGGTCGAATCGATGAACGAAGCATGACAAAGTGCTGGAGTTCTCTTGGAGCAGCAGATATTTTGAGGGGTTTTGCCTTTCTTCGCCTCGTATCGATCCGGACTGGAGCAATTTAAATCGATTCTGATTATGGGGCTTCGAATCGATGCTTGCGAAGGGAAGTGGCTCGCATCGATCGATTCGAAGTGATGATTCTATGATCGATTCGAAAGCGTTGAGTTTGATCGATACGAAGTCTTTCTCCTGATGGACTCGAAGCATTCTTTCACTTGATGCTACGGGTATCGTTCAAAGGACCTACGTCGATACGAAGTGCATCGAGTCGAATTTTTATCGATTCGAAGCACATCGAGCCGACTCGATTCGAACGTCTTCAGTTCAGGGAATGCAACTCTTCTGACTTGCTCAATGGATTCGAACTACGACCAATTTTCAGTCGAAATTTGACGAACTTAATGAACTTTAGCACACTTGACTCCGACGAGCTTCGGCCTTGCCTAATTGAACTTGACTGTAGGACTATACTTGACTTCCTTTTGAAGCTCGTCGATGGAACCATGACTTAACCAAAAACATAACAGATTTATACTTGAATCAGTCGGTAGCATTTGGATGGCGTGGATATGACGGTCAGCGATGACGGTCATTTCTAGTCTTGATTTCCAAAGTTTCGTCGTTTGCACATTTTGTTTCATTCCGTAAAATTTGCTTAAGTAATGTACAGCACTTGCACTACACGACACATTCATGCATTTTAAACCGGGGAATGCACGGGTTTTTTTTATGAACTTAACGTTGCTTTCTGATAAGTTAGTCAGTTATGGAGTCTTCGAGCTCTCAGCAGCAGGAGATTCAGAGTTCTCCTCCTCCGGTCCTTGTAATTCCAGATATCCCAGTGGATATAGTAGACCCAGCTCTCGACGAGCTACAAGACGCAATATTTATCGAGGATCCTATAGATTCCGTTCAATCTAACATCTCCGAAAACTTGTTGGGTAGGATATGCACAAGACATCATATTTCTTTAGACGATGTGTTATTGCCGAGCTCCAGCGACAAACCCCACTGTCCGCCCGAAGGGTATACTGCATTTTACCGACATGCTTGTGCGGCCGGAACACTCCCTCCATTCAACCAGTATATTAGGAAGATGTTATCATTTCTTGGACTCGCTCCCTCTCAATTACACCCCAACGGGCATGCGCTATTGAACAGTGCGTTTATTGTATTCATGGACCACCTCTTCCGTCCTCCAAGGCCGACGAAAATCAGATATCTATTTAACTTCAAGAGCAGAGGCGATAGTCCGTCTTTTACATTTTTGGAGGCAGTGAGAAATTGTCAAGTTATTACCGGAGCTTGAACAAGACTTAGTTATTTCAAGAATGAATGGTTCTATGTCCGGTGTCCTCCTGGTTTTGCTAGGCGATGGTTGTCTAGACGTAAGTGTTGTAATCTGCTGACGATTTCTTTGACTAACAGCTTTTTGGCACTGGTATTGACATCCTGTTTTTCTTATAGCCATTATCTCCAGACCCGATGGCGGGTATTACAAGGGCATAGCTCAGAGCCTTCAAGGGATCCCGAGCGACTTGAGACACATCGACTCGGTGTTGATTAACTACAACTTAAGAGCTCTTGGCTTGATTGAAATGAATTAGAGCATAGTCATCGAAGGGATGTTGAAGCCCGTTTCAAAGAAGAAGAAGAACAAGAAGAAGAAAATGGCGAAAAAGACGCTCGGGGTTGTGATAACCGAAGTGAGTGATGAAGAAAGAACTCACACGGACATAGAGCCGATGGCGGATCTTTCGGGAAATTTTGAAGAGTTGGGAGAAAGACGGAAAAGCAAGACCATCGTTTCTAAAAAACTTAAATCTAAGGGGTGGAAGTCTGTAGATGTGTCTTCTCCCGCTTCCGGAGCTATAATTTCTGAGGTCGCCCCTTCTCATTCGAGAGATACTTTTAAAGGGCTTGATGATATTCCCATCCCAGATTATATATCGATTTCTCACAATTCCGGGTTGGATGAATTCCAAGATGTTTTAAATATGAGCAATCCCTTTCCTTTGAATGCGGTCAACACTTCCGGTTGGTCTGGGGGTTTACACCTTTACACACACTTCCACAGCACTACATGATTTCTGCATATTGAACGTCACTTTCGTAGGATTCTAAACTGTAGTTTCTTCTTATCGCATGTGAGATGTCAGGCCGCGGATCTACTTTGGATAGGCTCCGTAATGTACGCCGATCTTCCTCATACCATGAGTCCCGCTGGAGGGAATCAGATAGGGATCAGAGACGAGGCTATACCAATCAGGATCGCTATGATAGAGATCGAGATTATTGGCGTAGCCACTCTAGCCAAGATTGTACTGACAGAGATAGGAGCTATCTGTACCGACCGCGATCTCGTTCTCCTCCGCCTCCTAGGGTCCCTCTAGATCCTCCTGAGTCTTCTCACCAACAACCACCTTCTCAATCTTCCAGGCCCGAAACTCAGCGGCAAAGGGTTGAACCGCCGGCAGCTGCCATTGTTGAACAGGCTCCGGCTGAATTGACAAGTGAAGGAGCCATCCAGCTTGCTCAAATGAAAAGGGACTTTCCAGAAATCTGTCTGGATGCATATGTCTTCCCTCCCCATCTCAAGAGGATTCCTTCGGATGCCGAAAATATGGCGCATAGCTATATCCACGACTATTACGCTCAATACAAGGAGTGGTACAAAGTAGCCGTGAAAGCTTCAAAGGTTGCTTTTGACCGGGCAAAGGTTATTCAGGAGCGTGATGCTGAGATTGTCAAGAAAGATCGCATCATCCAGGTTCTTCAATCTGAGATGGAGTCATCTCGAAACTCTAAACTCCAAGCGCTTAAAAAGCATGATGATGCTGTGGCAAAGATGGCGAGGATGCAGCAGGCACACTGTGCCTTGGTAGAAGGGATGGGCCACCGTTATACCATTGTCGTAGCTGAGTGACACACAGCCGTTAAAGAGCTGAATGAGCTCAAGGCCAAATTTGCAGAGGTGGTGAAAGAAAAAAACGCTGCTAATACCACCGCTCAGGAGGCATGCGACCAAGTTGTGTCACTTCGAGCCGAACTTGTTGCGGCGGTGGCCAAGACCAAGTCTGTGGAGGCAGAAATCCAGGAAAAGATTATGGTGGAGCAGTCCAGGATGGACGCTGATTTCGATGATCTCCTGGTTACATACAACGCCAATGTGCTGGAGGACAGAAATTTATCATGGCTGGGAGATGACTCTATGATTTTGTATAACGCCTGGACTAGGTTGGTGGAGGAGAAGAAAGCAGCGCATCCGGATGAAATGCTGGATGATTTCGAGCTTGAGATGCGCTTGCTTACTGAGGAAGAGAGGAAAGTTCTTCATGAGGCGGTGATTTCCGTGGCGAAAGAGAGGCTTGGTGCTCAACAGATAGAGACGGGCGAGGGCTCGGGGATTGAGCATTACGAAACAAGTGTTGGAGCTGTAATTCCGACATTGCCTGAAACCATTGGTGCGGTCGATCCCCAGTCCGTCCCCGCTTATAATCCTGACCAGCCACAATTGTCTTTCGCTGATGCTCCTACCTCTGAATCTGCCCATACTACGGGCCAGGCTAAGGAAGGTAATTGAACGCCTCTCGTATACACTTAGTGTGGTGAATCTGAATCAATAATCTTAGTTAACAATCTTCGTTTTTTCACATTTCAATGACTGAAGCCGTTATCTCTACACCTCCTGCATCTCAAGCCTCTTATCAAGCGCAGGGGGCTATCGTCACCGAAGCTATTATGACATCTACCGTGGTCGGCGAAGAAGGGGAAGCAAACATGTTATCTTTCGATACTCAGATGATTGAGGAACTCCTCAGTCAACCCAACGATCCCTTCGTCGATCCATCCTTTTCTATGAGCGGGACCACTCCAGCTGTTAGTTCTTTTATGCCAGTCACTAGCATATCCAGCGCGGCCCAAGCACCTCATGAAGATGAGATTTTGGCTGAGATGACAGCAGTGACTGCCTACATGAATCCTTTTGGCCCTGCCCCGCTAATGATGATATCGCCGGGCGGTACTGTGGTCATTGCGAGTGCTCCGATCCCACTTCCTGTTACAGCCCCTATGCCTCGAGTTCAACCCACCAAGAGAATCTCCGTTGCCTCAAGCTCCGAGGAAGATGTTGACATTATGCCGCCATCGGAGGATAATCCGGAGAAGAGTAAGAGAGTGAGGAGGAAGTCGGGTAGCGGATCCAGTGGGACTACTCCGAAGAAGAAGCTAAGGAAGAAGAAAGATTGAACTCCTTCTTTAGTTTGCTGTAGTGTTTTGTTTTGTCTTTTGGTTTTTTCTATAGCTGTGTATAGATGTGGACTCGGCTCCCACTAGTAGGAAATGTTTGAACCAGCTTGTAATCAGATTCTTTTTGTTGATGATGGAAATGAAAACATATTCTCTTTTGCATTCAGTTCAATTATTTGCTTTGGCACTGGCCCCAGTCTTGTGGATAAGTATGGAGCTGATGTATGTTTATACTCCGTCTTGCACTCTAGGAGTACAGAGTTAAGTAATGTTTATACCTCGTCTCGCACTCTGGGAGTATGGAGTTTAGTTAATGTTTATACTCCGTCTCGCACTCTGGGAGTACGGAGTTGGTTAATGTTTATACTCCGTCTCGCACTCTAGGAGTGTGGAGTTTAGTGAATGTTTATACTCCGTCTCGCACTCTGGGAGTACGGAGTTTAGTAATGTTTATACTCTGTCTCGCACTCTGGGAGTACGAATTTGATTAATGTTTATACTCCGTCTCGCACTCTGGGAGTACGGAGTTGAGTAAATGTTTATACTCCGTCTCGCACTCTGGGAGTACGGAGTTAATTAATGTTTATACTCCATCTCGCACTCTGGGAGTACAGAGTTGAGTAAATGTTTATACTCTGTCTCGCACTCTGGGAGTACGGAGTTAAGTAATGTTTATACTCCGTCTCGCACTTTGGGAGTACGGAGTTTAGTGAATGTTTATACTCCGTCTCGCACTCTGGGAGTACGGAGTTTAGTCATGTTTATACTCCGTCTCGCACTCTAGGAGTACGGAGTTGAGTAAATGTTTATACTCCGTCTCGCACTCTGGGAGTACGGAGTTAAGTAATGTTTATACTCCGTCTCGCACTCTGGGAGTATGGAGTTGTGCGAAGGATTGTCGTGTATCAACCCATTTTTAGCCTTGATGTGATGGCTTGCCCTCGAGCTCGGGTTTCATTTAGCGAGTGGCCGGTCGTATCACAGCCACTCCTTTCTTGAATAAATCCCAATGCGTGATGGAATTTAGCTCTTCGTGCATCGTGATGTTGTACATTGTATTTAATGAATCACAGCTCTGGCTTGAAGAGATGGCATTTTATTGCTGAAATAAGAAAATATGGCAAAGTCAGTTGCCTTATTACAAATTCTAATTTCGAAATGCAGAAACAAATTTTAAAATGGAATTTAAACTAGATAGATGAACATAGCCTGTTATTTGCAGTAGTGACGAAGACTTTCGCTACTCCAGGCCCTCGGTACAGTTAGGCCATCAACGGTCGATAACTTGAATTTGTCATCCCCGAGCATTCGATTAATTTTGTGTGACCCTCTCCACGTTGATCTCATGTGTGGGAGTGCCGGATAATCTTTTTTAGTGACTAGCTTACCGAGTTCAAAAGTTTTAAGTCGGTCCTTGGCATTGCGTAATCGGGCAACTCGATTTCGGTGTATGATTGTTCTCAAATCAACCTGGTCGCCCAGGATGACCCCAACTCCGTTGATGGTTGGGAACTTTAAAGTTAAACACCACGGGGCGATTATGGCCCTGAATTCAGCAAGGGCAGGTCGACCTAAAAAGGCGTTATATGGCGAGTCTACATCCAACACAACGAACTGCAATGTCCGAATCGATCTACGTTCTCCGGCTCCTAACTCAACTGGTAACTCTACCATCCCAACAGGTATGGTAGCGCTGCCATTGAATCCATGGAGATGAGTTTGGCAGGGTTTTAGATCCCAAGCTTTCATCTTCATTTGATTATAAGCATGTACAAATATGATATTCACAGAGCTCCCATAGTCAATCGGGATCCTCTTCATCCATATTGGACCTACTCGGGTCGATATCACAAGTGGGTCAGTAGTCGGGCTTCCGACGTAGTCAACATCGTTGTCTCGGAAAGTGATGTCGTTGGTCATCGCTCTCTTTCGCTTAGTCGAAGGTTTATCATCCAAGTTACCATCATACTCGAAGTTTGTACGTCTAGCCAAGTTGTTATACGATTCCATTTCCTCCCAGCTTCGAACCGCTGGATGAGGACTACCACTTACAGCATTAATTACCAACCTTCCTCCGACACGACCTGGTTCTTCCTGTCTTTCTTGATTCTGTGCATGATTTTGATTTGAGGGGCCCGCTCCACCAAACTGCGGTGCCCGCACAAACTGGTCTAACTTTCTCTCCCTTATCAACTTTTCGATGAGGTCTTGCAAATGTCGACACTTATTGGTATTGTGGCCGTAACTTTCGTGAAATCTACAAAACTTCCCTGTTTGAATCTGCCTCTCCGACGATTGCTTCGGAGCAGGTTTATTATATTGTACAGTGTTGCAAGTTTGCAGATACACATTTTCCAACAATGTATTCAATGGCGTGTAATTATCAAACATTGGGGTCCTACGCCGTGGGCCTCGGTTCTGATCTCTTTTCTTATCCTGGTCATTGTTACCTTTCGGCTGAGTCTGCGTGTTCTGTATATTCAGCTGAACTTTTCCGGAACTCTCACCGGACTGCTTAACCGCTACGTTACTCTGTATTCCCTCAATACTGGGCCTCACATCGTCCTGCTTCCTAGACTGTTTTGCGTCCTATTACCGTAAGAACTGAGCGGCTTTGGAGTAGAAACGGTCCAACGATGTGGGTGGTTTTCCAGCTAGCCAATTTCCAAACTCATAATCGGGATCGATTCCTTTGGTTAATGCCATCAAGATTGAGTTATTGTTAGGATTACTAATCTCTACACATGCCGCATGGAACCTTTCTAAATAACGTCTAAGTGTCTCTCCCTTGGCCTGGGTGACGCTAGACAGGGTGTTAACGTCTTTAGGTCTGGTGACATGCATACAGAACTGTTCGACAAATCTCTTAGCCAGTTGATCGAACGAAGAGATAGATCTAGGTGGCAACCTTGTGAACCACATTGTTGCGATTCCTCCCAAAGAGATGGGGAAACTTCGACATTTTATTGCATCATCAGCCCTTGCGGCGCTCATTGACCATTCATATTTCAAAATATGTTGATTGGGATCGGAATTTCCTTCGTACATAAGGAGAGTTTGCATTCTGAATCGCCGAGGAGGTTCAGTGTATAGTATTTCGTCTGTGAAAGGAGTATGACTACGAGAAATTCCCCAATCGTCATTGATAAGGCCTTGGTTCTCGTGGATCATTTGACGTATCATGGTCGAAATATCGGGCATAGCCACATTCTGTGCATGATGAGCTAAGGTGTGGTCGGGTTCCATAGTGCGAGCTTGGACCGGACGCTGTCGACGGCCTATGTCTCGCCTCCATGGCTCCACATCTTCTGGGACGTATGGTTCAGGAGTACGCCCACGTTGTTGATTATTCGGATCTGACAGATTACGGGTATCAACCCTTGTTTCTATCGCGGAAGTTGTAGTGCGATTGTCTGTGGTATGCTGGAGAACATCACCTCCTCGTGACGAGGGCCCGGCCTGGAAGCTAGTTGACGGCCCGACCCTCAATTGTCCTTTAGTCAAGGCGGGTTGATATCCGGTAGCTTGTGTGTGACTCGCGTTCAATCGGGGACGTGTAGATCTGCCGTGATAGTCGGATGAAGCAGAACTTTCAGTGGACGAGTGGGAAGCATCATCCCTCCTGGTCCTTCTATGCCTTCGGCGGTTTAATTGATTGGTCAATTCAATATTAGCACGCAACTGTTCGGCCAGCTGTTGCCGACTTTGAGTCAGTTCTTGAAGCAACGCTTGGAACTCTTGTCTGGTGACTGGTCCAGACGAATCTGAGTGAGCAGTGTTGTCTTGATTGGATTGTAGCTGCTGTGTAGGATTCTGTATATCCCGACCTTCTTGATCAACAGCCGTAGAGGTAGTTCTTGTACTAACCATCTTAAGCAGTGGATTCATTTCCTAGATTTTATGCAAATCTGAATAGAATGGAAGGATTCTGGATTAGAGATCTGGATCTTCCTCTTAGATTTATGCAATCCGGTATCGATGGTAGATCCAAGGAGCAGGAGAAAAAGCTGGTTTGTTCTCAGTGAAAGCACCAAAGTGTTTGTACCAAAAATGGGCACAACACTCTTCGGAAGTTTTTGAAGAGATAAAAGTGAAGAATGAAAATTAAAACTGTGGATTATCTAACAAAAACTACAAATAGCAGAATGTAAATTGCAAAGACAAGCGATTTAGAGTGGTTCGGCGTTTCGCCTACGTCCACTATGAAGTTTGAAGATTTTATTGCTCGATAGTTGAAGATTACAATTTCTTATAATGTAGTACAACTGGTTTTATGAGCTAAGTCTGAATCTAAGACAACCGTGGTGATTTTGAGTAAATCTGGCAGAGTCTAGGCGCTCTTTGGCTCTTAGAATTCTCCGACCCCTTTTCTGAATGACCAGGGGCTCTATTTATAGGTGTAGGAGGCTGATATTTCGCCTAAATCTCGGGAGACCAGTTCTAGCACGTGAGGGGGCCCACACGCCCGCTTTCAAGAAATCCGGGCCAACTTTGGGATCGATTCGAAGTCCATTCGAATCGATCAAGAAATCATCCAATCGAGCTGAAATTTGGTGTGGACATTCTTCAACATGTGTGCAAGCTTCTGTGAAAATTTCATAGCATTTGGAACTGTAGATCTCGAGTTATGATCGATTCAAGATTGCATCTCCGGTGGACACGAGTGGTTCGAATCGATCCCTTCGAATCGATATGGTCGAATCGATGCTCGGTGCATGCGTGGTGATGTGGCGCACGTGCTTCTCGGGTTGATCCATCTTTTTCTCCGAGTTTACTGGGTCGAATCCATGGTTTTAGCCGCTTTGACTTGGTGGATTCGAGGTAACGGATTTGAAAGTATGCTCCTTCGAATCGATCGAATGGATGTTTCCTTCGTATCGATCAAGGTAGGCCATAGTTGATCGATACGAAGGCTTCTCAGCTGAATGGATTCGAAGATAGTCATTGTAACAACCCGCATATTTATCGATTTTATATTTTTATATTTAAAATCGTTAATCGGATGTTAGTCCGAAAAGCTACTTTTTGCATACGGTCAAATTAGGACTCGAGACCACTCCCATTGAGTTCAAAATGTCGTTTGCGATCTTTTTAAGTGTAAACTTCGATATGTTTGGAGCTAGTCAAAAAATTCGACCATTTTCACTTTGGGTTTGGGTTTGGTTCAGCCCTATGTTTTAACTTAACACTCCAAACTGAAACCCCCTCTTCATTCACTCCCTCCTCCTCTTCATTTCAGTTCTAAAGAGATTAATGGTGAGTGGAATGGGAAATTAAAACTCTAAAACCCTAGTTTCCATCTACAAATCAAGTTCTAGCTCCAAATCAATAGAAGAAGCTTTGGTAAGTCTCCTCTTCTTCTTCCCCAACTCACTCTCCTATCAATTTCAGAAATTCCTAAACCTAATTTAGGAAATGTTTCTCTTTTTAGCTTGGAATCAAGCTTGTTGAGTTGGGATTGAAACGAGATTGTCATTGCCATTGCTCTATAGCTCCTTCATACTTGTGCTTGTGTATAAAGGTGAGATTTTTATCTCACATCTAAGTCAATAATTATCTTCGATTGTTAGGTATGAATTCCTAACACTTATCCTTGTGCAATTCCTTAGTCGTTGTTGCTCGACCGATCGTTATCGATGTCGTTTGGCCATTTTTTGGCCTAGGTTCAGGGAATGCCCTGAATAACAGTTTCAGCCGTCTGAACGTAAGATTCAGACGTCTGAATGGAATACTGGGAATTTTCTTCTCCCAGCATTCAGACGTCTGAATCAAAATTCCAGATGTCTGAATTGGTTCGTTTTGAACCAGAAAAGAAGTAGGCTAAAAAGTGCCTATTTCAGACGTCTGAAATCTAGGATTCAGACGTCTGAATTCTGTTCTGGAAAATAGTTTATTTTCCAGATTCAGACGTCTGAATTCTTGATCTCAGACGTCTGAATCTGCTGTGTTTTGCCTAGTTGTTTTTTTTAGCTTGAATATCCAACTCTAATCAAATCGGGTTGATTCCCTTTTTGTTGTTATCATTTATTATCGGCCACTTTGTTAAGTCGCCCGCCTTTTTAAACTTAGGTCGCTTGTCTTCACTAAGTCGTACCGTGACGGGGCGCTGCGTAGGCAATCTTATATGAAAAGCATTCATCAGAACTTCCATTTTGATGCATTTTGAGCTGATTTCCTTGGATTTTATTCACGTCTCCGAATGTGAATTTTTGCGATACGTTTTATGACTTGTCACTTTAAAAATATAAAGATTTCAATACTAATAGTAAATATCAAAACTCTTTCATCAAAGCGATTTCAACACTATTTTAAATATCAAAAGTTCGTTTTCTCAAACCGATTTTTCAATCTACTAGTATATACAAGCCTTTACTTCACTCGAATGAGAAATCGACTTAAACGACTTAGTAAAACGGGTGGTATGAAACGCTTGCGTTCACTTCGTCGGTTAGCTCTTGGACTTGTTCGATTGAACCCTTTTTGTGACAATTTCCTAGTGAAGATTTACAGCTTGTTCGTAAATATTTAAGTTAAGCAAGTGGTTATGGGACATGAAGCTAAACTCATATATTTACTAGCTTGGTGTGATTGACACTTCCTTATGATCATGACGATCATTTTTGTGATTTAGACTAGCGATTGAGCGATGTCTCTTTGTCTACGTGGGAGACTATACCCCGATCATGTGATGTTTCGCCATCACATTTCTAGGGTAGCACCCTACGGTCTTCGGGCCATTCCTGTGTGAAAATTTAATGGATAGCTTCCATGAGATAGCTTCTCGTCATGTGTTTACGCGTAGGTGAGCTTCATGCTCCCATTCATGTGTTAGGCCTCCCCCCTTTTTTATGTGTTTTCTGGATTTCTGATGATGATTTCTGGAATTTTGTGCTTCACCAATTTTCATGATTTTCATTGATATGATATCAGTTTTTGTGCATTGGTGAATTCATGTGTTATTGACTTGTTATGAATACAAGTTTAGGGTATGATACCCTACCTTATCTTTGAGAAGATTCTTGTGATACTGATTAATCTTTTGTTGATTATCATTTACATACTTATAGTAGTATGTCGTAATAGTTATTTCATGTTCATGTCATGCCATTTACTTTATACCATATCATCTGATATTTATAGTTAGACTGATCCGTTTATTATTTTCTTATAAATAATACTCGGGTCAGACCGAGATGTTACAGGTGCTTCTGCTTGACTTCTCTTCAGGATATTTCTGACTTTTGGCTAACTACATAGATTTGTAGTTTTTGGATGTACACCTTTGAGATATAGACTCTATGTTGTGTACTTATTCTTTTGTATAGCACGTGATGCTATTCTTTTGTATTATCGTGGATCTTTCTGACCACTACTCTGATGTACACTTTCATGTGTTATATATTTATTCATATCTTCTTCCGCCTTTGTGATATGGATGTCTGTGACTGATATATGTTATGTTTATTTCTATATTTGTTTCCGAAGATTATATATAGCCACTGTGTGATAGCTTTGAGTTTGTATCGGTATGTCGGATTTCCTCCTTAAATGATATGCATTCTATACTATCTGACATATCGGTACTCGCACAAAGAAGTTACATGGATGGTCGCTCCTCAACAGCCTTATTCTCCGCGCTAGTTGACAGCATTACTCCGTAGTGTTCTTGGTTAGCGTGGGTATAGAGGTGGGGCGTCACAGTCATGGGATGGAGTCGAAGTTCTTCAACTACATGGATTCGAAGGCCTTCCCTTTGATGGATTCGAATTAGGGAATAGTTCAATGGATTCGAAGCAGAGGAAGTTCGATGGAGTCGAACAAAGGCTGTCCCATGGATTCGAACAAAGGATTGGGCCGATGGATACGAAGCTCGGCCACCTGATGGATTTGAATATAGGCTTCGCCTATGGATTCGAACTTAGGACCGTCTACTCCATTTTTCGTTGGTGATATCTTGAGCATACGAACTCGGATTGACTTGAAATTCGGAATGTTGGCTTTCACGGCTTTGCTCGACATATCTTATCAATCCTAGCTTGATCCGGACCTGGATAAAATTCATCGATACCCATGGCTATCCAGTAGCTGTCCAATGCTGAGGTCGTATGATCCTTATTTTCCAGTCAGTTCCTTGGTATCTCGGCCTTGCCAAAAGGCGGGATAACACGGACAATTTTATATACTTGTAGAAGTCCTGTTCTGCTGCTCGGGCATTGTGAAGTCCTCTTTAGTTGTTGAGGCGAAATCCTATTATGTTGCTCAGGTCCCTGTTCGGCTGCTCAGGGGTTGTATAGACCTGTTCCTTTCGGGTTAAGTGAGGGTTGTTGTTTTAGTGAAATTCCAAAAGGAGTTTGGGACTGGGCGTTGGACTGAGCTCCAAACCAGTATAAAAATCTCTGGTGTTATTTTTATTATACTGCTCTTATATTCCGCACTATTTACTGTATAACTATAATCACTATATTCTGTATTATCGTATATCCATATTACACGATCCATAACACACTTTCATTTGGTATCAGAGCAAGGCATCTTATAACCGTTACATAGTTATTTGATATTTTGTTAATATGGAAAACAACACCAGCACAAGCACTGTCACTAACACTAGTTTTATTGAAGGTCAATCTACTTCACGACCACCACCATTCAATGGCATGAATTACAACTATTAGGCAACACGAATGCTTATTTATATGTAGGCTAATGGTTATGACACATGGAATATCACTCAAACTAAATATCACATACCAATTACTCAATTTTCCTATTGGTCTAACACACAAAAACTAGATGCTACTACAAATGCAAAAGCTATGAACATGCAATTTTGTTCTTTAGACAAAAATGAATTTAATAGAGTTAGTATGTGTACTACTGTTTATGAAATATGGCGCACATTGAAAATTACTCATGAGGGTACTAAAAAAGTCAAACAAAGCAAGATCTCTATGCTTAAGAATCAATTTCAGAATTTTAGAATGAAGCAAGATGAATCTATAAACGATATGTACTCTAGATTTCAAGATATATATCATTCACTTTTGGCACTAGGAGAAAAATTTATTGATTTTGATATCGTCTCAAAAATCCTAAATTCTCCAAAATGAGAAAGAAATTTTTTAGCTATTGAGGAAGAAAATGACCTTTCTACCATGAAACCGGAAGAGTTAATAGGAAATTTAATGTCCTATGAAGTAAATTTACAAGCAAAAAGAGTTCAAGCACAAGACAAGAAAAATATGGCATTTCATGCAGAACAAGAGGAATTAGATTCAGAAGATGAAGATTTAGCTTTCATAGCTAAAAATTTTAAGAAATTTTTGAAGTGCAGAAAAGGAAATAGAAATAATGGCAAAAGAAATTCAACAATAAGCCATCATCCTCAGTACTAGAATGCTTTAATTGTCATAAGAAGGGTCATATACAAAAAGATTGTCCAGAACAAAGGAAGGAAAAACAAAATAAATATAGAAAGGACAAATTCAAAAGGAAGGCATTTTCGGTTACATGGGATGACTCAGATTCTTCGTCTTCTGAAAGTAGCAGTGATAGTGAAAATGAACAAGCAAATGTCTGCTTCATGGCTACTGATAATGAGGTAAATGATCTTACTTTTGATGACATGATTGAAATAAATTCTGAATTGTTAGATACTTTGAAAAATCTCAAAAAATATATAAAGAAGCTCTCAAAAATCAAAATAGAGCAGAATTCAAAAGAGATATGCTTAAAGATGAGAAGAAAATATTAGAAGAAGAACTTGAGAAAATTCAAGATTCATATTCTAATGTTAATCCCCAACTTACCTTAGTGAGTCAAGAAATTGAGACTCAAAAAGAAAGGAATGATGCTCTAGTTTCTGAAAATCATGAGCTAAAATCAAAATTTAAAATGATCGAATTAGATAACACTAGTCTCAAAACTAAGTTAGACAATATTACTAGAAATGTGTCTAACTTTAATAAAGGCAGAGAAAACTTATCTGAAATTATTGAAACTTCTCAGTCTGTCTCAAATAAGAAAGGACTAGGTTATTCTAAGAAATCAATAGCTCCACCAAAAATTAAGCAGAATAAGAAAAATAATTCTAAAACTAAGTCTACCATAGTTCAACCAAAAAGGGATCAAAACTCAAAAACCATAAAAATATGGGTTCCTAAAACAAACAACAGTTTGATTAGGAATAAATATATTGAGTCCTTTTTGGAAAATGTTCATAAAAATAAAAATTATTTATCTAAAGGGAATACTAAACCCTCTTGGGTTTGGTTTCCTAAGACCTAACTCTTAGGACCCTATTAAAAAGTGGGTACCAATGTTATTCTTTTATTTTTTGTAGGTCCCACTTAAGAAATGAGGAAAATGGATACTCGACAGTGCCTGCTCAAAACACATGACAGGAGACAAAAATATGCTATCAAATATCACATGTTCAGATGGAGGCTCTGTCACATTTGGAGACAATTCCAAAGGTTATATCATCGACAAAGGCGATGTGAGCAATTACGGTATATCTAATTTACCTCTCATTTCCAATGTTTTACTTGTCAAAAACTTGAAGCATAATTTGTTAAGTATTAGCCAATTGTATGACAAAGGATTCAAAATCTCATTTTCTGAGGATAAGTGTAGCATTTATGATCACAATGAAAATATTATCTTTGAAGGTAATAGAGATAGAAACATATACGTTCTGAATATGAAAATTAATCATAATTCAGATATGTGCTTAATAGCCAAAGAGAACGATCCTTGGTTATGGCACAAGAGATTTTGTCATATTAACTTCAAAGCTATAAACAAACTTTCTAAAAATGATTTAGTCAAAGGATTACCAAAAATGAACTTTAAAGTTGATCATATTTGTGATGCATGTCAATTAGGAAAGTTAACTAAATCATCTTTTAAATCTAAGAAAGTTATTTCTACATTACAACCACTTGAATTACTACACATGGATTTATTTGGACCCACTCAAGTACAATCCATAAATCACAATAAATATGCGTTTGTAATAGTAGATGACTTTTCTAGATATACTTGGACCTTTTTTATGAAAAATAAAAGTGATACTTTTGATCATTTTAAAAATTTTGTTAAAAGAATTCAAAATTTAAAAGGATTAAAAATTAAGAACATTCGAAGTGATCATGGAGGAGAGTTCGAAAATGAAGTTTTTGATCATTTTTTAAGAAGAAAGGAATCTTTCACAACTTTTCATTTCCTAGAACTCCACAACAAAACGGAGTTGTAGAACGGAAGAATAGAACTCTACAAGAATGTGCAAAAACTTTGTTAAATGGAAGAACACTTCCAAAACATTTCTAGGCAGTAGCCGTAGCAACTGCTTGTTATGTTTTGAATCGGGTTTCTATTCGACCTCTTACCAAAAATACTCCATATGAACTTTTTACTGGAAGAAAACCAAATATTTCATATTTTAAAGTTTTTGGATCAAAATGTTTTATATTGAATACCAAAGATCAGCTTGGCAAATTCGATGCGAAATCTGACGAAGGAATCTTTCTAGGATATTCAGATCGAAGCAAAGCTTATCGGGTATTTAATAAAAGAACAAATACTGTTGAGGAAACTCTTCATGTATCTTTTGATGAAAACTTTATACAAAAACCAAGTATAAAAGATGATGAAGAACTTCCACATAACATCACAAATACGAACAATATAAATTTTGAAAACATAATTGATAATTCTAGAGAAGATGAGAATATTGTTCATCACAACAATGAGTTAAGATATCCACCAAGAATATTACGGGATCATCCCATTCAAAACATCATTGAAGAAATTAATTCAAACGTCCGAACTAGAAGTTAATTAAATCAAATGGGCCATGTAGCATTCCTTTCCAATATCGAACCTAAAAACCCTAAGGAAGCTTCTACAGACGACTACTAGAACATTGCAATGCAAGAAGAACTAAATTAGTTTGAACGCAATGAAGTTTGGGAATTAGTTCCTAGACCAAGTGATCAAACTGTTATTGGAACAAAATGGGTCTATAAAAGTAAGGCGGACGAACAAGGCAACATCACCAGAAATAAAGCAAGGTTAGTCGCTCAAGGTTATAATCAAGAGGAAGGAATTGACTATGAAGAAACGTTTGCTCATGTCGCTAAATTAGAAGCAATATGTATTTTATTGGCCTATGCATGTTTTCATAATTTCAAACTTTACCAAATGGACGTTAAAAGTGCCTTTCTGAATAGTTATATAAAAGAAAACGTGTATGTTGAACAACCTCCTTTATTTATCCATGAGAAATATCCAGACCATGTTTATAAACTTAAGAAAGCTCTTTACGGTTTGAAACAAGCACCACGTGCTTGGTACGAACGGCTTAAGAATTATCTATTAACTTCGGGATTTCAAATTGGAAAGGTTGATCAAACACTTTTCATTAAACATTCAAAAAGGGATATTTTAATTGTTCAAATTTATGTAGATGATATCATTTTTGGTTCTACCAATGAAACATTATGCCAGGAATTTTCCGAAATTATGACCAAAGAATTTGAAACATCCCACATGGGAGAATTATCATATTTTCTTGGTTTACAAATCAAACAATTACAAAATGTTATTTTTATTAATCAAGAAAAATATTGTAATAATTTAATCAAACGCTTCGGAATGGAAAATACTTCTACCAAACCAACTCCTATAAGTACAACCACACATCTCGATTGAAATGAAAATGGTAAAAGTTTTGATCAAAAATTATACCGAAGTATGATTGGATCATTACTATATTTAACAGCCAGTCGTCCTGACATATTGATGAGTGTTTGTTTGTGTGCTAGATTTCAAGCCAATCCAAAGGAATCACATTTAAGAGTAGTAAAACATATATTGCATTATCTTAGTAATACCAAGGATTTTGGACTTTTCTATCCAAAAGATTGTCCTTTCGAATTAGTTTCATATAGTGATGCTGATTTCGGAGGATCTCGTACAGATCGGAAAAGTACAAGCGGTACGTGCCATTTTATTGGAAAATCGTTAGTTTCTTGGTTTAGTAAGAAACAAAATTGCGTTTCGCTCTCTACATGTGAGTCAGAATATATTTTTGCTACCTTAGCTTGTGCTCAAGTAATCTACATGCAACAGACACTTAGAGATTTCGATATAAATTTAACAAATTCTAGCATATAATATGATAACACGAGTGCTATCAACTTGTCCAAAAATCCAGTCAATCATTCACGAACGAAACATATTGACATTCATCATCATTTTCTTCATGATAATATTGAAAAAGGAACGATCAATTTGGATTTTGTTTCCTCAGCAAATCAATTGGCTGATATATTTACAAAGTCGCTTCTTGAAAATATTTTTGTAAAACTTCGACGAGAACTTGGGATCATCTCTTTTAAGGATTTGTAAAATTTTCTGTCCGAGTAAAATTCTGCAAAATCTTTGCATAGCTGCCAAAATTTGAAGTCTAGATCTTAGATTGAAAGTTGTATGTTTTTACCATATGAGCTAGTAATGTTATATGTTAGACTTAAAACGTAACATTATACTCATATTCAGTTTTAGTTTACACTTCCCATCTAAACAAACATTTCCTTCCATTCATTTTTTTTCTATTTTTAGTCTATGATTATGCTCTCTCAAGCTTTCTCAGCCTCAAATTAATTCTCTTTTTAGCTTACTCTTCACCTATTTAAACTTTCTACTACCTCGTTTTGTCATTCCTATCAATTTCTGCAATTCACCATGATGTTCGACCTATTTATGCTTCTCTTTTCAATAGCCTCCAATGGCCATGATGATTCCGACCAATCAACAACTGACTATTCAACACAACCTCCGCTTATACTTCTTCCTCTCAATCATTACCTACACCAACTCCTTGCTACGAACCTGCCAGGTTTGTTTCTCCACAAAATCATACCGGACATACTCCAGAAAAGAAGAAAGCTCGTCGTTTCCTATTCTTCGGTTCTCCGTCAACTAAACAAAAGATTGATGATATGCATCATTATTAACGGGAGCAACTACAACTCCTACGAGAAATGTACTATGAGCAAAAAGTTAATTCCAAACGTCTTAGCTTTCTGGAACAACTCAGTTAGAAAATTTGTGGTTGTTCTACATCCAATGTTCATCAACCAACATCATCTTCCTATCACAATCCACGGGAACCTAGTCCTCGACCACCTCCTATCTCACCACATACAATGACTCATAACAATATATGATCTCCATTACGACCGTACACTGAAGTTACAAAATTAGAGCCGGATGAACAAACGACGCCACATAAAACACCGCAAAAGACACCACGAAAATCAACTTCCTCTAAATAATTTTTTGTCTGTCTTTATGTCATTTTTATTTTATGGTGTATTCATCCACTTATTGTATAAGCTTTGATATATATTGGTTTTTGATTTCTTAACATGCTAAATGTGCATTTTAATAACAGTCAGTCGACTGACTACATCAAGTCAATCGATTGAATATAGACCCAGAAATCTCTCGGGTTTAGATTCAGTCGACTGACTCAGGTCATTCAGTCGACTGAACGTTGTTTTTTGGACATTAACTGTCCCTACCCACCACTTTTTAACTCACCTTTTCACCATTTTTACTTTCATCTTCAATCTTTCAACCCTAAATTCCGAAAATTACCTCTACAGCATTCTCAAATTTCACATTTTTATAAACTTTTCTTGCTTCTCCATGGCCTCTAGACAATTAAAACGCACCAAAAAAGCTTCTTCTTCTTCTTCTACACAAATAGACTCTCAAATTGCTTCTTGGCTTGTTCATGAAAAAACCATTCAAAGATGGATAAAAATGCAAGACTCTCGTATTTTCGAAGGCTCCTTTGTTCATTACCCCGACTTCAACACTTATGGCATTCTGGAACTTTCAGAACGAAGCAGTTTGGATACTTTTCTCGATTATAATAAGAACAATCTCAAAATCAATCATACAATTTTGCCCAGTTTTTTATTTTCACCGGTCGACCAGTGGTAATGGACCGATGGATCGGTCCTCGCGAATTCTTGGGCATCAATTGCCTAGGTGATCATCGTTTTAGCTCTGATGATTGGGTTTCTTTGGTTTAGGTGAATCACAAAATATAGTAGATGCAATAATAGGTCTGACTTATCTTTCAAACACAATCAATATCCTAATATATGCGTAAAGGAGAGTTTGTGCTCAAAGAAGAACTAACAATGTTCAATTTAAAACTAATAATATTTAGTTTCTAAAACTTTAATTATTTAGATTCTTGTTTAATCAACCAACCCATTCATTCAGATATAAATCTAACTAATAATCATTTAAAACATCAAAGATACTAGACATAGTTGGGTGAGATAAAAATCTCACATTGAATCAAAAAGATGAAGCAATGAATTGAATTTGGATTAAGCTGCAAATTGAAAGTTACTGACTTTTTCTCCTACTTCAAAACTCTTACTTTGGTTATCCAAACCGCAAAACACGTCAAACAGCCCCTAATTTCATATTTCATAGATTAATACTAACTCAAAAGCTTAACTTGATTGTGTAAGAAGATAGATAATTTGGTAAGAAGCTCATACCTTATTTTCCTATAATTTTATAATTT
The DNA here is from genome assembly GCA_030737815.1 of Allium fistulosum. Lineage (NCBI taxonomy): Eukaryota > Viridiplantae > Streptophyta > Magnoliopsida > Asparagales > Amaryllidaceae > Allium > Allium fistulosum. The sequence continues at coordinate 941,446,334 of CM060905.1, read as the reverse complement.
CCTTCGATTATCTAGAATTAAAGCTAGGGCTGAAAAATTGATTTGTTTTCCTCTTTTACTTTTCTTAGTTTTTTGGAAAAGATATGTAATTGATGGTTAAGGAATTAGGGTATAGGATTTAGTAATGGACTTGGATATTCTAATGCCCGAATTCTTAAAGAAATGTTATTACATTATTTGGTTAATTTTTTTACTTTAACTAATCTTTCTAAACAAATGATTCCTAACAAATTACAAATATAAATAATTTCCTTTTAGTTTAAACAACAGTTAAAAAAGATTTCCAATCAAATGGAAAAATAAAATTTCATCCATTAATTTATTTCATAATTAAATCAATTTGTTTACAAATTTGGAATTCTTTTCGCTTTACTTAAAATCTCTAAAATAAATAATTATTTCTTCATTAAACTTTGCAATAATCCAAGCCAACTCAAATTTTAAATTAGAAATCTCAAATTTTAACTATTAAAATTTCCAAAGTAGATCTTAACTCATAGATCTTAATTAATACATTTAATTATTAAAATTTACTAAGTTGATCTTAATTATTAAATCTAACCCTCTCATATGTATACTATCCCCATTGATGGGTAACCTAGGTTTTGATATCAAACGTAACACCTACCCTAAAATGGGCCTAAATTCCGACCAAGAAAAGGCCCATCGAAACTTAGAACCTTCTCACAGCTGGCTATTGGTTGGTAAAAAAATAATACAGAGCTATTTATCTACACATTCTAAATCTCACAGTAGAATGATAAAATATAATAATAACAAGAATCAACATTTTGTCGTAAATTCAAAATGTTATTTAAATCCATAACAAAATATCCATAATCATCATTATATGTCTATGGTACAATATTCCCAAATTACAACATCATTTTGTTTAATGGGTACATCAAAAACTATAGAAAAGAACGAGTAAATAAACAAACTACTACCACAAGTCTCATCAGCGTCTCTACCTTCAACATCGCCCTTCCTAACATGTATTGTAATAAGGAGGGTGTCAAAAAACCATATGTCTGGTGAATAAAAATCTCGAGAGTCGCTATATTAGTATTTGGGTAGTATAATTTAAATAGGAATATGCCTTACATTTCTGCCTACAACATAATTCAAAAATAAGCTCTATGGATTTTCTCAAAAATAAAAGGCTACCCAAATATAAGCCTATGAAAATTTGCTATCACCCCAATAACCTAATTCTACCGTCCATAATGTCCTATCAATGTAAGAGATAGTACTCAAGTCACTAAATACCTTTTAAATGGAATTTGGTATACTCTCACCATATAATACCTTTATTTAAGGCAGGTCTACGTCATTTACTACCCATAATCCCAAGGTGGACTTCTCACTAGTAACTATCTAACTGACATTACAAGGAAGCTCTTCAACCACTTAATACTTCCTATTGAAGCGGGCCCTTTCTTAAGATATCCTCTATCGTGCTTAACCCATAATCCTAACCATTTACTACTTCCTACATAGATAAGAGGTGGGCTCTCACACAACCAATTATTACTTTCAGTTTCTGAAACATGTCCTTCGTATTATGACCCGTACCGCATGGTAACATCTCAAATTAGCCCGACTACTCATAGGTACTGATAGCTAGATTAGCTAAGAAGATTTATCCTAAAAAATTTGAGAATAACCTCACATCCTCATAGTTACTTATTATTGGCGGTGTCTCATATCAGCCTCAAAGTCACACTGCTGGTAGCCAGATTAGCTGGGCAAACTTCCATGTGCTTTTGACTGACCTTGCATCCCCATAACTTAGTCATAATCTATATCACTCTTTAAATATATTATCACACATCTCATCGTTTCCATAATCAAGGCCTTATAAGCGATCTTTCCTATTTCGCCTTCAACATTAATTACCTTCCTTAGAGGGATTTTAATAAAATTAATAACATATTTAACTACGCAATTATACGTTATAATCATACATTAATTACACTATTATATATAGATACACGCCTAGTAATTCTTAAGCATGCGGAATATATGCCCTAAACTAACGTTTAAATGTCATCTCCTTAAGCAATTTTACAAGTGTCATTCCATATTGCCAACAATACCCAAAATTCCAATATGCATATCGAATGTACCAATCAGCCGACTAGTATACAACTAAAATTTAAACCAAACTTATTACATTAAAATAGTGGAATATGTTGATGCTAGAAACTTACAATTCCAATTTTTGCGCTCTAGTCAACTCCTTTTTCACATAAGTATAAAGATGGAATTTCTATTTAAGTCATGGGAACAGGCAGTGCAAACTATGAATAAAATTTGTATCTTACACACTATTCCTTAATCAAAATCTTTTAACCATATTCAAAGAAAAGAATAAGGAGTAGAATAGAAGGTAAAATTATAAAAACTACAAATCTACGCTACTTCAATTATTTTGGTATAAACAATTGAGATTTCTAATGTGGAATTGACATTTTGCATTGAAGGAGTTTTGGGGGTTTATAATATGATGTTTTTGCAAACCAAAACTCTCAATGGCATATTCAAACCCAAACTATTCTAATCAATTACTAAAATAAAAAAGCTAAGATTTCCACTTATAGTATATGCTTAGCTTTGTCACTTTTGCATTTGACACACCTTTAACAATCTTTATCAGACCTCATATTATATATATATATATAGCAAGGGATTTGTATATATACATTAGATTAGAAAAATTGGAGAAGTATATAGGTTGGGAAAATAAATAGAAAACAAAACAGATACATATGATTTCTTACTTGAAACCCTAATGGAGTTTTTTTGAATGTATGAAGAGACGAACTTATAGAGCTTTGCTAGAGTCCCAAAATATTTTTTGATTGAAAGTGAGGGGGTTAGGCTCCTATTTACAATGGCTGAAATGCACCAGAACCGTTGCTTTTTAATTTTTTTCTTCCTTAATTATTATTTAACATTAATGTTACTTTTAATGTTTACTTAACCCTTAAATCTAATCACAGTTACCTTTAAAATTTAAGAGTTATTTAATTATTGGAATTTGAACTCCATTTAACTTATTTTGAATTCGAAAACTTCAAATGTGCATAACTTTTCTGTTTGAGCTCCATTTTCAACACATTATATATGGAAATTGATTAGAATTTCGCCACGAACAAAACGCTATAGCTTTCATAGTCAAATTCTGACTTTTGCAAAATTTCCATTTTTAACCTTATCTTATTTAACTAATTCATCTTATCTCATTTAATTTTATTTACTTCTCATCGATTTTTATGGGGTGTTACAGGAGGTGTACCCTATAACATCCACTTAATACCCTCAACCAAGAAGTAAGCCCAAACATGATATCCGTATTATGGCCCATAACCATACCATGACGTCTCACATTAGTCTGACTATTCGTTGGTGCTGGTAAACATAGGCAGGCTTACCCTACAAAATTGGGACAAACCTTGCATCCACAATGGATACTTATTTCCCAAAGTCACACACTACTAGTAGCCAGATTAGCTAGGCAGACTTCTGTGCACTTTTGACTGACCTCACATCCCTACAACTTGGTCATATTTCCACTCTCCGTCATTACAATATATATAAACTCTATACAATATATCTCGCTTGCATTTACGCATAAAGCCATGTAAAGAAACTCCTTATTTTTCCTTCAGTTATGGATTAATTTCCATATTTATCCTTAACATCCTTCCTATTAGTGCTATCTATTAACCTATTTATTTTATATGTTTACGACTTATACGTTACTAATATATTCATACCCAAATAATTTTAGTCTAACTAGTTTTAATTAAATATTCCTAAGCATGCGTAAAATTATTTCTATACTAAGGTTTTCGCTTCCTATACTAATTGTTAAAATGTCAAAACTTCAATATTCATACAAATCTCAGTTCCATATAATAATTCTTAAAATAGCTAATATCCTTAGCAAGACAAAATAGACTGGCATATATATTCAAAAATGGAATCAAAATACCAAACTTATTTTACATTAACATAATAGAATCAATTCCTCCATTTCTAGAAAACAAAACTTTTCAATTTAAACCTTTTATATTATATTCAACATTTTCATATACAAGCTTAAAGTGGAAAAGGGATTCATATTTGCCCAAATTACGAAAATATACAGTGCAAACTACAAATAGAAGAATCCATACTTTGCACACCTTTTCCTAATTTTTTTTTATTTTGGAACACTTCGTCGCAATAATAGAAATTAGAAGTGGAAGCTTAATAGAACATAAACTATTCAAATTGCAAAAAACAAATTAAATTCTACTATATTGACATAAAATAATTAAGATTCCAAGTAATCTAAAAATTGACATTTTATTGGAGGGAATTTTGGGTTTTAGATTTAACATTTTCATATACAAAATTCCCCAAGGCATAAAACAGGTCCAAACTTTTACTATACAATTTACTATAAAGAGAAAAACTAAGACTTCCACTCACAGATAGCGTTCCCGAATTCCTTTAGACTCCATTCCATGCCTTCACCTATTTCCTCCTCTAGTTATCTTCATTTCCATTTTTATTATACAACCATTCAATTATATATTAGATTAGGTTCAAAATTCAGATAATAAGGAAGAACAGAAATATAGAAATATGGGTGTATATATCTAAAACTTATTACCTTTTCCATTCAGTCTAATGGTTTTCTTCTCTAAATGTTGAACCTTGAATCTAAAAAAGTCAAGGAAGAGAACTGATAGAATTTCACTAGCGTTGCTATTTTTCTTATGAATAAAAGTGAGGTGTTAGCCCTTATTTATAGTTGTTAGAATGCCTCAAATCAAAGTTAGCTTAAAATAATAAAATCCGAGATGTTCCTGGCCTAAGCAAGCCGACATTGTTTAACCAATCGACTGGCCCTCCTTTTAGCAGTCGACCGGCCTTCTATTTTCAGTAGAAATTGAATACTCATGTTAATTTTTAACATTTTATTATTTTGGTCTCTATTTAACCTTATCGTTAATTTTTACTTCAACATTAAGTAAACTAATTAAAATTCCATTATTTATTACCTTTTTAAATTTCAAATGTTAATGTTTATAAATTTTTAAATCTAAATTTATTTGAATTATTATAATTTCAAAAACTTCAAACATTAATAGCTTCTCCATTTGAACTCCAATCGCAAAACTTTAGGTATAAATGTTGTTCAAAAAATCGCCAAGAACACTATAGTGTAACTTTCATAACCAAATTCTAATGTTTGAAAAATTCTCATTTTAGCGTTATTATTAATTAGTAAATTTTCTTAATTAAATTCCATGTCTCTTTTACGTAGTGTTTCATTCTCCCCCCTTAAAAAGGATTTCGTCCACGAAATCCTAAGGGACAAATAGTGTAACGCACACTCTACAACCAAGTTCTCTACATAGTCATCTACTCAACCGAAAATGCAATGTGATTATATATGCAACATATTATAGGGAAGCTCAACCCTAGCGTGAATGCAAAATCGTGACATATATGCATGTATGCAAACATCCTAAATATGCATAAGATTCTGTATGAATCCAAAAATAAAAGTAAAAAATGTGATAACCATCTCCTTCTATCCAATCTAGCAACAACATGCAACCAAAAATTATAAAATATTAAATCTTTGAGTGAGAAAATTTACCACTGAAAAACTCAGGATGAGAAGTCTTCATTTTCTCTTCTATCTCCCACGTGCTTTCCACTGGATTATCACCCCATTGCGCATTGTTTGCACAAAAAATGGACAAACACCTCAAAGTTGTATGATTTAGTAGATCTTATGTTGTTCTTAGTGATTTTGGAGGTTTATGCAACTATATGAAAAACAGGGGCTAAACTGTAAAAAGACACGCAGATTTATAGTGGTTCAGCCAGAATGTGCCTACATCCACTTTATATGTTATTTCTCTTCTTTTATTGTGATTACAAGTACAAAGCTTTGATACAAGTAAAAGAAAGTTGTTTGAGAGTTCCTTCCGTGCTTGAGCTCTCAAAACTTGTCCCCCATTGTTGTACCCCTGCCCCTCTATTTATAGAGTGAGGCTGGGAGCAAGGGTCTTGGATGTATACAGCTGCTGGTGGGCTTGGGCTGATGCAGTCTGGCCTGGCAACCTTGGTTTGGTATAGCTCTGGCCCAGTTGTAAGTAGACGGAGTTTGGTTCGGTAGGACTTCGGTAGGACTTGGTTCGGAGGTGAAGTGATCCGGTAGTATTTGGTTCGGTGGTTGGTTGGATCGGTGGGGTCGTGGAGAGGAGTTGATTCGGCAGTGTTGGTTCGGCGTTGAGTTGGTGATATGGTTCGGTGAGGCTTGGATCGGTGGCTTCGTTGGTTCGGTAGGATGGAGTTAGGCTAGTCCGGTAGGAGTTGGTTCGGTAGGATGGAGTTTACCGAATGGACGTGGCGGGATGAGAATGCCGGATGGGTTTCTATTGGGCATGGGAACCGAATGAAGTTCTGCCGAATGGGCCCTGGAGATTGTCAATGCCGAATGACTTTTAGGTAATCCTGGGTGGATGCATCTTGCTTTTTGGTCTCGAGGTCTTCTGGGTGAGAACACGCCCAACATTTGCCCCCCAAAGCGGGACATATTCTCGAATATGGCGTGCTTTGTTCGATACTTTCATTCGGCCCTTGGATACCGATCCAGATGGTCCGGTCCTGTCCTCTTGTCTATAAGTAAGGACCATATGCCTTGGCTATTTCCTACCTACCGTACTAAACACTTGTCTCTGCCGGATCAGACTCTTACCCTCGCCGAATCAAAACGTGGTAGCCGAATCACATCTGGTAACCGAATCAGATCTGGTAGCCGAATCAAACATTTCGCCGAATCAGTTACTTTGCCGAATCAGGTGAGTGAATATTCTGCCGAATGATCTTGCGTTCGTGCGTTTGTATGCCGAATGGACTTGGTCCTCCGATACCGAATGACATATAAACGTTTAATACCGAATGAGATTATTGAGTTGTTGTACTGAGTAAACATGTGTTTTATACTTTGAATTTTTAAGCGAAATTCTAGATTATGCTGCTTGTATGCTCTAACGATATACCTTTCCCATGATTGCAGATAAATGTCTCGAAAAGTTGAAACTCGATCAGATAAGAGGAGATCCGGGGGTGAAGGAGAGTCCTCGGCCTTGCCCCCAGCTCAATCAGGATCGGAGCGTCATGGGCCCGCCCCGAGGTCATTAGTGGATGGATATGGTCCCCAGGAGTTGCTGGATTCCCCGCCTGACTGCTTTCCTAGTTTTCTCAAAGAGGAGCAACTCGACGTTATATCTCGTTCCTTCGGGATTGATAGAGCCCTCATGCTGCTGCCGGGTCCAGGAGTCATGCCATACAGTCCTCCCGAAGGATACTTTGCTTATAGCAGGTACCATTGCATGTGTGGTGCTATCCCGCCTCTCAATGCTTGGATAGTCAGCTTCCTCACGTACCTGAAGGTGGCCCCATTTCAGCTTCAGCCCAACTCTTACGCCATACTGGCGAGCCTTTTCGTTATTTTTCGGAGGAAGTATGGTCGCGCTCCCTCCAACCGGGAGATCCGGTACTTGTATAATTTAAGGGGCTACAAGAAGGGGTCCCCATATATTAACTTGGAATCTGCTGTGACCTTCAAGCCGGTCCTGGACCTTTATTCCAAATTCAGCATGTTCAAGAAAGAGTGGTTCTTTGTTAGGGACGACTCCGTCTCTATCCGGCGCTTTACCTCTGGATGTAAGTTGATGCTTTTACTTATAATTTCTATCCTGATTGTGATGCTTCTTCTCATACTTTCTCATTTTTGCTAACGACAGGTGGCTTTCCTGTTGTGGAGACTGACCGCCTGGTTCAGACGGCGGCGGAGATAGAAGGCATTCTTGGGAAATACAGATCATCTGCTTACTTGATTAGAAATGCGATCCTTCTAGAATATAACTTGATCCTTCCGCAGCAGTCTGTAGTTAAGTTGAGGGAAACGGCGGAAGAGAGGGTGGCTGCTCAGGCCAAGGGAGGCATTGCGGCAGAGGGTGGAAAGAGAAAACCATTCACGAAACCTCCAGCCGTTGGAGGTAAGAAACTTAAGAGGTCAGACGGTCCTTCTCCCAGCAATTGTCCACTTACTCAGGGGGAGATAGACGCGGAGGAGGAAAGAGGTGAGGCGGAGGGCGGAAGTGACGTTGAGCGTCTTGGTGACGAGGGTGGCGATGGACAGGGTGATGATGGTTCCAGGGCTCTGTCTCCTGGGCAAGTAGGCGAGATGCAAGAGTGGACGGATGATGCTCTCCATCAAGCTTTTGAGGGGTTGGGTGATGATCCGGCTTTGGTAGAGAAGACCGGGGAGGCGGACAAAACCGGGACTGGTGCAAGTGAGTCTTCTCCGACTATTCCGGCCAAGGTGTCTCTGACGACTCAAGGTGAACTCTTGACCCCTGCATGCTTCACTAATGATAGGGACTTAGGAATATTTTATGACCCGCTCCCGTCCTGGAATGAAATCCAGGACTTATTGCAGTATCCCACTCCTCCCCAGGGTTTGTACAACCACAGCTGTGTTTCTTTTCCTTTTCTAACTTGTAACCTACCGCGTTTCTTGAATCATATAGTAATGTAAGATTATGACATTTGTTCTTTATATCAGGAGCAGGCAAGACGCCCAAAGCTTCAGACCTTCGACACAGGCTCGAGCAATATAAACTTTCCAAAATTTCTGCTAAGCCGAAGCCCTCAGCCCAACGCTTCGGGGATGTAGTCGGGTACCGTCCTCTTCTTGGGGTCATCGAAGAGGGTATTCAGCAGAGGAAGATGAGTCATCCTTTATCCGAAACTTCGCTCGGTCCTCAGCCTCCGGCTCAGCCTATTCATGACATTACTGAGGAGGGTAGCGAGTTTGTACCCTCTCCACACCCGTCCGGAAACCCTTCTGTTATTCATATCGACCGTCCCGACTTGGCCCGTAATCCCTTCGCGGGTCATCCTGATCTGGATCCAGGTTCTCAGGATATTACTTTTGACGAAGTTACTGGTGAACACCTTCTCCCCCGTAACCCCATGGTACGAGTACTTGACGAAGCCAAGTCCTTAGACCTCAATCTACTCACCACTCGTATAGTCACTATGGGAGACGAGGCCAAAGCTAATATTGATCGGGTGGCAGAGGAGGCCAAGAAGCTGATGGGGCATCACGCTCGGCTGGTTAAGGCCGGAGAGGAGATAGGGAGCGCCAATATCCGACTTCGATTGGTGGTCTCGGATCAGGCCAAGCAGCTTGCGGATCAGGCTATCCAGATTTCTCAGCATGAGGCTGCTACTGGGCGATTGAGGAGAACCATGGAAGAGGCCAGTCGGGCCGAATTGCGGAAAATGGAAGCTGCTTGCAAAGAGCGGATTGACATGGCTATTACCACGGTGGATGAGGTTCGGAGAGCGGATCTCGAGCAGGTGGAGGAATTGTCCGAGAAGCTTGAGGCTGCAGAGCTTGCTCAAGCTAAGTTGAGGGAAGAGATGGAGGCGATGCGGAGGTCCCTTCAAGCTGATTGCTCGAGATACAGACTGGAGAGAGATGCTGCCGTGGAAAGGTTGTCGGCCTCCGATGCCCGGATGAGGGAGTTTGAGGAGAACGAAGGAATGATGGATGACATGCTCCAGGACATGTATTTCCGGACTTGGAAGCAGGGTAACCTCTCTTGGATGGATGATTATCCCAGAGTCATGGCCAAGACATATCTTCGGGCTTTGGAGGAGGCTAAGGCTGATGCAGATAAAGAGGGTGGAACGGTCTTCAGTATGGATGTGGTCACTGCCCAGTTCACCAAGGAGGAGAAAGTGGCGGTAAAGGAGGGTATGCGGCTGCTTGCTGCTGAAGAGGCGGGTGTGCAGGTAGAGGATGACGACCAGGATGGTCAAGAAGCTAGTACCGGTAAGTCTTCCTTTCTAGTCTTTCTGTTAACTTGGTTACTCGTCACTAATGAATCCTTTTTATGACCGGACAGGCGGGCAAAAGAACAAGGACAAGACTTCGACGCAACCAGCTCCATGATTGAACCTGAAAAATTCTTTTTGTAGGCTTGGCATTGTTGTATCTGTTAGTCTTAAGACAGTAGAGTAACCTCTAAGTTGTAATTCTTGCTACTTGTAATAACATTATTCTTGACGTGTACTTTTTTAGCTCAAGTTGATTTTGTCATTTCTTGAATATTTGTTGCTATTTCGACATATCGTATGAGAAATGTAGCTATGTATATTCTTGTAATTAAATTGTGTTTGATGTCAGATTCTGGTTTTAAATCATAATCTCATGACTTGCAATGTTAGCGTGTGGTGTGAAAAAATCAAATTATAGTCATGCATTTGTACATAAAGGAAGAAAATACCGCCTTTCATGTTCTGTTTGTAAATGGCAGTTTCGAATATCTTGTATGACCAAGCATGGAAAGCAGTTGACTGCCCTGCCATCTGATTGTGAATCTCTGCATCCATTGGCGGGTATCTCTTACCCTGCATCCTGTACTTTATGGTTTGTTATAGAGGATAGGAGGAAAGTTTTTCAAGTAAAATTGAAATATGTGAAATAGTAAAACTTCCAGTCACGGAAGGCCTTCGATGTGCTTAAGTTCGTGGCAAACGGGTTTTGTAGTCACTTTCCCTAGCTGTGGGTCTTGGAGACATTTGTCACCCATCTTACGCCTCCGCGGGGAGTTAATTCTTTTTTACCACAGCCGCACTTAAGACACACCGGAGCCGAGATCGCGCACAGTAACTACCCGGGCCATTATGGCCCGTACTCATGGGTATTATTCGACTTACTGTGGCCGGCTAGCGTGGGTGCCGATCGTCAACTGTGAACTGCCCCTGGCTGGCCACACCTTATGTTGGGGCTTATAATCGGTTCACAGTCGCCGGCGAGCCTAACGCCGTAATGAGCTGCCTCGGCTATAGTCGGCCTTCTCGGTGGCTTATAATCGGCTCATTACAGTTGGCTTTAAGGGCCGTCGCGAGCAATGAGTTAACCCGCAGCAGAGGGATGCTGGAGCAAAAGTGTCTCATTGGCGAGGGCATAGATTCGCATAGTACCTGTTGGGGCTTGTCCACGTGAAGTTGCATTGTGGAGTGCTTTGAATAGAAATGCTATATGCTCAGGATTTTGTTCAACAGAAAAGGATAAAGTTTAACAAGCAGCCAAGATACAAAGGAACAAGTTAAAAAAGAGACAGGGCTTTTTTAAAGTGGTTCGGCACGAAAAAATGCCTACGTCCACTGATTCTCTTTGTTAATTAACTTCATATGGGCAATACAAGTTAAGAAAAGTATCGACGGAGGTGTTGGATGTTCCATGCCCTCTGGAACACCTCTCCGTCCACTGTTGACAAAATATAGGCTCCGTTGTGGAGATCTTTATGAATTACATATGGTCCATCCCAGATTGGGTCTAGTGCTCCGGGGCGAGGGAAGATTCGCTTGAGGACAAGATCCCCTTCTTGTAAGGTACGATGTTTGACTTTGGAGTTGTATTGTGCTGCCACCTTTTGCTTGTGGGCTGCTGTTTTTAGGACTGCATCATTCCTTCTCTCCTCGACTAAATCCAAAGACATGTTGAGGAGCTCTTCGTTTTCTTCTGGGTTATAGTGGATCCTACGGTGGGAAGGCACAATGGTTTCAACTGGGAGCATAGCCTCCGATCCGTATGCCAAAGAGAAAGGAGTGTGCCCTGTTGATGTTCTGAAAGATGTGCGGTAGGCCCATAGTGCCGTAGGGAGTTCATCCACCCAAGCGCCCTTTGATTTTTCGAGCTTCTTTTTGATCAGAGTTTTCAGAATTTTGTTGATTGCTTCGACTTGTCCGTTTGCTTGGGGATATGCTACGGATGAGAAGCTTTTGTGAATTCCGTGTTCTTGGCACCAGTTGGCGAATTCCTCGCTGTCAAACTGAAGTCCATTGTCTGATATGATTTTTAGTGGGACTCCGTACCTGCACAGAACATTTTTGATTAAGAAGTTGATAACTTTCGCCGAAGATACTTTATTTAGAGGTTCTGCTTCCACCCATTTGGTGAAATAGTCGACTGCTACTATAGCATATTTGGCGCCGCCTCGACCCATGGGCAGTTCACCGATTAAGTCAATTCCCCATACTGCAAAGGGCCAAGGGCTGGTCATCTGAGTAATCTCGGTTGTTGGTAGCCAAGGGATCTTAGCAAATTTTTGGCATCTGTCACACTTCTTGACGAAATCTAAGGCGTCCTTGCTTAAGGTGGGCCAGAAATATCCGTATCGGAGTATCTTTCTTGCTAACGTTTGCCCTCCGGTGTGATCTCCGCAGCTTCCTTGATGAATGTTGGATAAGATTTCCTTGGCTTCCCTTCCGGCGACACACCTTAATAATGGGTTAGAGAAACCGCGCCGATAGAGGATGTCTCCTTGTATTGTGTAGCGGGACGTTTTCCTCAAGATTTTCTTGACTTCGTTACGCCCGTCGGGTAGTGTGCCATTTTGTAGGTAGTCTCGGATGGGAGTCATCCAAGTCGCTTCTTCGGTTGCAGTTATCAGATTCACTTGCTCAAAACTTGGGATCATTTGCTTTGAGACAGTTACTGCCCCGAAGATGGCGACGTCTCTCATACTTGCTTGCTTTGCCAATTCGTCGGCCTCTTGGTTCTCTTCCCGAGGGATGTGTTTGATTAAGTAGTGGTCCAATCGGCTGAGAAGTAACTTGGTCTTCTTTAGATATGCCATGAGTCGTTCTTCTCGAGCTTGGAATTCCCCTAGTATTTGATTAACAATAAGCTGAGAATCGCTGTGAAGACACAAAGAATTGGCTCCGATCTCGATAGCAATTTCTAATCCGGCTATTACTGCTTCGTATTCTGCATCGTTGTTGGTGGCAGTGAACTCCAACCTTATAGCATAGTGCAGTTTATTTCCCATGGGAGTGATGATTACCACACCTGCCCCCGAGCCTTGTTCGTTAGATGCACCGTCCACAAAGAGATTCCACTTGATATCTTCTGTTATTTCCAGTTGCTCCTTATCCTCGTTGGTAGTGAATTCTGCAATGAAATCAGCCATGGCTTGTCCCTTGATGGCGGTGCGAGGGTGATAGGTGATATCATATTGACTCAGCTCAATACACCATTTAAGTAGTCGCCCGGAAGTGTCAGGATGATGGAGTACCTGCCTTAGTGGTTGATCGGTTAGAACCTTGATGGAATGGGATTGGAAGTAATGACGTAGCTTTCGTGAAGTGATTAGTAAACAGTATGCTAACTTTTCAAGCTTAGGATATCTGACTTCTGCCCCAGTAAACCTTTTACTGACGAAGTAAACTGGTCGTTGCGTGCGGTTATCTTCCCTTACCAAGGCAGCGCTTAGAGCGTGAGATGACACAGCAAGGTATAGGTATAATTCTTCGCCTTCGCTTGGGGTCGAGAGTACCGGTGGTTTCTGGAGGTGTTCGATTAGGTTAAGGAAAGCGGTCAAGCATTCGTCCGTCCATTCGAACTTTCCTTTATCTTTCTTTAGAGCTTCGAAAAAGGGGACGCACTTGTCCGTTGCTTTGGAGATGAATCGGCTTAGGGCAGCCACTTTTCCATTTAGGCTTTGCATTTCCTTTCGGGTGGAAGGTATCTTGATATCCCTTAATGCTCGGACTTGTTCAGGGTTTGCTTCTATCCCTTGGGCATGGACGATGAATCCTAAGAATTTTCCTGATGACACTCCGAAGGAGCACTTTAGTGGATTCAACTTCATTCCATACTGTCGAAGTACCTGGAACATTTCGCCCAGGTGGCTTACGTGATCTTTGGCTTTCCGTGATTTTACCAGCATGTCGTCTACATATACTTCCATTGTTCGTCCTATTAGCCCTGCGAACATCTTGTTGATGAGGCGCTGGTAGGTGGCTCCTGCATTTTTAAGTCCGAAGGGCATCACTTTGTAGCAGTACAAACCCCGGTCGGTGATGAAACTAGTGTGATCTTGGTCGGGAGCATGCATAGGAATTTGGTTATATCCTGAGTATGCATCCATAAAAGACAGGAGTTCGTGCCCGGCTGTGCTGTCTACAAGTTGGTCGATTCTGGGAAGCGGGAAACAATCCTTTGGGCAGGCGTCATTTAGGTTGGAGAAGTCAATGCAGGTCCGCCACTTCCCATTAGCCTTCTTTACTAGTACCGGGTTGGCGATCCATTCTGGGTAAATAGCTTCTCGTATGAAGTCATTGGCGAGTAGATTCTTTACTTCTTCATCGAGGGCTGCTGATCGCTCTGCCCCCATACTTCTCTTTTTTTGTTTTACAGGTGCCCTGGTAGGATCAATTTTTAATACGTGGCATGCTATGTTGGGGGAGATTCCGGTCATGTCAGCGTGTGACCAAGCGAATACATCCAAGTTGTGGCGGAGAAAATCAACGAGTTGTTCCTTCAATTCAGTTCTCAGCTGCGACCCAATTTTCAGTAGCCTACTTGAGTCGTGCTTGTCTACAGATATAAACTCCATAGCCTCTGCAGGCTCGGCGGTGGCCTCCTCCTCTTTGTCCCTAGGGTCTAATTCATTGAAAGGGTCACTGGTGTACCGAAGAGGAGGGGCTTTCTTTAGTTGCTATGCTTCAAGGCTTTTTGTGCAGAGGGCAATCTCTACATCTTTCCCTTTATCTCTCCTGTGGTTGTTGCGAAGTTCGGTTACATAGCAGTCTCGTGCAATATCTTGGTCTCCTTCCACTTCCCCTACTCCATTGTCCGTTGGAAATTTCATTTTCAGGCACCACGGGGCTAGGACAATCTGGAAGTCAGATAGGGCTGGTCTTCCTAGGAAGGCGTTGTAGGCCGAATGGTTCTCCATCAGCACAAACGTCTGTTTCCTTACAACGGAGCGGGGATGGCTTCCAATTTCAACGAAGAGGTCCAGCTGCCCGATGGGCATTTTCGCATCTCCAGTGAAACCGTGTAGCGGTTTATCGCAGGGAGATACATCCTTCATTGATAGCCTCATTTTGTCGAATGCGTGTTTGAACAGGATATTTACAGAGCTTCCGGTATCTACCAGGATTCGGTAAACTTCGGCGGGACCGAGTCGGGCAGAGATGACCATGGGATCCATGTGAGGGTACTGTCTTCCTTCTAGGTCGCGTTTACTGAATGTGATGTCTTCACTTTCTTTCCGCTTTGGGTGGCGCTCTTCTATAACCGTATTGACACAGTCTCTATTGTCTCTGAGCGACTTCCCGTATCTTTCCATCTCTTTCCAACTTCTGTCTGCGATGTGTGGACCTCCTGAGATGGTATGGACCACTATCTTCTCTTGACTAGAGCTGCTAGCGTTGCGGTCGCCCCTGCCGGTCCCTGGTGAGGGTAGCCTTGGGTTTTCACTGGCAGGAGCTGGAGTCCTGTCTTGACTTTTTACATAGCGCTCCAGTTTCTTTCTTCTGATGTGTTCCTCAATCAGATCTCGGAGATGATGGCATTCGTTGGTATCATGTCCGTGGGATTCGTGGAAGCGGCAGAATTTTCCAGATTTCTGTGCGCTATCTGATTCCTTCTTGTATGGTGGGCGTTTGTATCTAACTTCGCCTTGGGTGGCAAGGAAGATGTTTTCGACGGTCTCGTTCAAAGGGGTGTAAGAGTCGAATCTTGGTCCTGGCCGATATAGGCGTTTTTCTACTTTCTTGCCCTCAGCATTGTCTCTGGAATCATTCCTTCGAACGTCCCTTGCCACAGCAGGGGCGTTGCCAGGGGTCGTCTTACTTTGCTGCCCTGACTGCTCCTCAATGGCAGCGTCCTCAAGCCTCATGTATTTCCCGGCTTCATGGAAGAAATCGGGTAAAGTAGCTGGTTTTTCTTTTGTCAATCTCCTAGCAAATTTAGTGTCTGGATGTACCCCACTGCAGAGGGCCATTAGGATAAGCTTCTCATCGGCATCCTGAACTGCGGCTGCGGCGGCGTTGAATCTGGTTAGGTATTGCTGCAGCTTTTCTCCAGGTTTCTGTTTGACGCTGGATAAGGAATAAGCGTCCTTAGGTTGCTCCACATGAATGCGGAACTGACTGATGAATTTTTCTTTCAACATTTCCCATGAGCTGATGGATCCTTGGGGTAGATGACAGAACCAGGAGGTAGCAAGATCTGCTAAGAAGAGCGGGAAGCATTTGCACAGCACCCCCTCTGTTGCTCCACTCATGAGCATGTGCTGCGTGTACCTCTGTAAGTGTACAACGGGATCGGAGGTTCCTTTGTAAGGTTCCATTGTTGGCATTTTCCATTCTCGGGGGGTGATAGCAACTTCGATATTGCGGGCGAAAGGGCTGGTTACCCTAGCGCCTATCCCTCGATCTCTTTGCTCCCGTTGGACACACTCTCTGAATAAGCGCGCCATCCTTTCATCAGAATTTGGAGCAGACAGAAATGAGTTTGGCTCTGTTCTGTGGGGTTGATTCCGTCCAGACAACCTGTAGGGATGGTATCGTCTATCATTCCTCATATTTTCCAGTGGCTGCCTTTGATCTTCTGGGAGCATGCTTGGGTCAGCTACAGTTGGCCCTTGCCTTGATCTTCCCCGGTTGGGTTCTGATCTTAGCACTTCCTCGGGTCCAACTTCGGGCTGAACTCTAGCTCGGCCCTGTTCACCGGTGTTTCTGTGGTTAGGCAGCATGACAGGCTCAGCTGCAGTTGACCTTCGCCCGGTACCTTCCCCGTTGGGTTCAGTACCAAATGTTTCCTCAGGCCTAACTTCGGGCTGGGCTCGGTCTCGGCTCCTACCACGGCTACTTCTACCGTTAGCTCCTTCGAAGAAGGAAGATCTTTGCTGTCTCTGAGATCCTCCAGACTGGGACTCGCCCCATGATTCAGTGTTGCGGTTAGATTCTTCAGCGTCCCTCAAGCGTGACATGAGATGGTCCACCAAGGCTTCCTGCTGGGACGTGAAGCGGTTAGTTACTTCAACAACAACTCTGTCCAAATCTGCCCTAGTAATTGCTGCAGGCTGTTCTGTGGCAGGAGTGGTTGGGTTAGCCTGTCCTCCATTTGTTACCGTTGCTGGAGGAGGAGGATTCACTTGATTTGCGATAGCTGGATCAGGAAGGCTACTGGATGCGATGTTTTTTCCTTTGTTAACATCTTTCCTCTGTTTGGGAGGCATGTTTTCCAAGTGGCGGATGATGCTGTTAGGAAAACTTGTTAAGCGGATGAAGCTGGAGCTTCGAGCTTCAATCTCTCAATGAAAGCACCAAAAATGTTTGCACAAAAAATGGACAAACACCTCAAAGTTGTATGATTTAGTAGATCTTATGTTGTTCTTAGTGATTTTGGAGGTTTATGCAACTATATGAAAAACAGGGGCTAAACTGTAAAAAGACACGCAGATTTATAGTGGTTCAGCCAGAATGTGCCTACATCCACTTTATATGTTATTTCTCTTCTTTTATTGTGATTACAAGTACAAAGCTTTGATACAAGTAAAAGAAAGTTGTTTGAGAGTTCCTTCCGTGCTTGAGCTCTCAAAACTTGTCCCCCATTGTTGTACCCCTGCCCCTCTATTTATAGAGTGAGGCTGGGAGCAAGGGTCTTGGATGTATACAGCTGCTGGTGGGCTTGGGCTGATGCAGTCTGGCCTGGCAACCTTGGTTTGGTATAGCTCTGGCCCAGTTGTAAGTAGATGGAGTTTGGTTCGGTAGGACTTCGGTAGGACTTGGTTCGGAGGTGAAGTGATCCGGTAGTATTTGGTTCGGTGGTTGGTTGGATCGGTGGGGTCGTGGAGAGGAGTTGATTCGGCAGTGTTGGTTCGGCGTTGAGTTGGTGATATGGTTCGGTGAGGCTTGGATCGGTGGCTTCGTTGGTTCGGTAGGATGGAGTTAGGCTAGTCCGGTAGGAGTTGGTTCGGTAGGATGGAGTTTACCGAATGGACGTGGCGGGATGAGAATGCCGGATGGGTTTCTATTGGGCATGGGAACCGAATGAAGTTCTGCCGAATAGGCCCTGGAGATTGTCAATGCCGAATGACTTTTAGGTAATCCTGGGTGGATGCATCTTGCTTTTTGGTCTCGAGGTCTTCTGGGTGAGAACACGCCCAACACGCATGGACTAACCTAATTTCTTTATTACGAAGCTTCCTAACTCCGTGCTCCACTATGCATGTAGTGGCACGAGGTGCTTTCGGCTCTGTCCCTACATCTGCTAACTAATCAGGCTCAACTATAGTGGTAGTGTCGTGTAGACATTTCTTGAAATGCAATACATGGAAAACATCATGGACTCCATCTAACTTATTCGAAAGCTCTACTCGATATGCAAGTTTCCTCCCTTTCCAAAATCGAAAAACGCCAAACAAATCTCGATGCCAACTTAATCGATGTTCCAAACCTTATAACCTTCCTAAGAGAATAATCCTTAATTATACCATGACTCCAACCGAAAACTCCTACTCTTTTCTTCATCTATCAACATAGGACTTCTATCGGTCCCGAGCGTCATTCATTTGCCGCCTAGTCACCTTAACTTTTTCCATAGTCTTACGAATCAAATATGATCCGAGTAGAATTTTGTCGATAGTTTCCCATCAATAATTTGCTTACCTGCACGGCCTCCCATATAAAGCCTCAAAAGGTGTCATGCCAGTCATTGTTTGATAGCTATTACCATCCGTAAATTTTACTAAGGGCAAATTATGCTCTCAATATCCTCCCAATTCCATGATGCAAGCCCTCAATAAATCCTCCAAAATTCCAGGCCTAAGCAAACCTTAGTCAACATTGTTTAACCGGTCGACCGACCCAACAAATGCGGTCGACTGGCCTTCAATTTTCGAGAGAAATTGATTACTGACGTTAATTTTTAGCGTTTTATTACTTATTTCTCTTTTTATCCCTACCGCTAACTTTTAATTCAACATTTAGTCTGCTTCTTAGCATTCCATGATCTATCACATATTTAAATTTCAAAAATTATAGTTTATAATTTTTTAATTTAAATTTGTTGGAATTATTTTAAATTCGAAAACTTCAACCATTAATAACTTCTCCATTTAAACACCGACCGCGAAACTTTATATATGAAAGTTTCTAGGAAAATCGCCATGAACAAAATTATGTAACTTTCATGGTTAAATTTTAATGGGTTTGTGAAAGTCTCATTTTTAGTCTTATTATTAATCAATTAAATTTCATGTCTATTTAATGGGGTGTTAGTCATAAAAAATCGATGCTTGTAAACATTCTTAACACTTTTTTACTTAACATGGCCATCACCGACCTTAACTATGAATACTACTGGAACAATTTTAGATTCTATCGTTCTAAGGAGTATAAATTTTTTTGACACTACCTTTATTATTAATTGTTGGTATGTATGATTCAAAAGGAATAAAAGAATGTTTAATAATCTTAACACTATTCTAATAACCTAATGTACACCATCTCTCTTTTTAATTGTAATTGGGTCGCAAACCCAAGTTACAATTGGTTAAATAATTTCTCAAGAGATTTTCATAAAAAAGTAAAAGGCCATACTAACATTTTGAAGGCAAAAATTATTTATAATAGTGTAAGAAGTGATATGGCTTTAAATAATAATCTAGTACATACATTTGATGAAGATAACTTTTCTAACATTTTACTCTTGATTGATAACTAATAAAATTTTACCATGCATTCTCATTTTGCTTTTCTTACATATATGCGTATAATCTCTAAACTATGTACCTATATAAGCTCTAGACTAATGCTTCTGTCGAGTCCTTTCAGTGCTAGTGGTTATGGTAGATTGGTCGACATATGTTGAGGAATCATCAAGGATTGATCATTGGGATTAGTTTCCTCTACTTGACTTATTATGGTTCTCAAATTCTGGACTCGCATATGGTTTAGGGAATTTAAGGGTGCTTTGATTCTACTAATTTTCTTCTATTGATTTGCTCTGATGATTTATTTTGCAAATATGGATCTTTAATCGTACCTTTGGGGAATTTGATGGTGTTGGTTTTTTATTTTTACCATTACATCTAGACCAGCATGTTGTTATGTTCTGGTTCTTGGTTTGATCTTACCATAGTTACATGAGTATACTCTTAGGATAAGGGAAAAAAAAAATTTCTTTTCTTAATTGTATTGGGGTTTTTTGCTACTTGCTAGACTTGTTGAAAACTCCTTTTTTGATTATAGAATAATAATATATGAGTGCTTTCCTCTAATGGAGGATAACTATTTTACTAATAAACATTATATAGTTAATTAAATTATAATAGTTATAGAAAAATTCAAATTATATAATTATCTATTAATAATATAATGTAAGTGGAACTTAATTAAACCAAAAATAGATTTTGGAGTAAGTACATACATAAAGTATGTATGTCATTGTTTCAGATGTGTTCGACATTAAATCACGAGGATATTTCATAAGAAATACATTATCCTATAAATACATCACTTAATGCATATATTAAAGATTATGAAACCATGTCCTCTACTTTTTATATATTAATAGACTTCTTGCATACTCTTCAGCTACAGAAAAAAATAAAGCTACGGATGTTATGTGTAGTACTATCAATATATTAACTAAATTAGGTAAGATACATGCATGTATTTGTTGAGCAAGTTCTAGGTACATGCATTATACTTAGACCATCGTGAAATTGTTGGCACGGGCGAATAATCTCCCTCAATTTGTTGAGAAAACTTAAGGTCGAAGTCAAGGGTGGGACAAGGACTATGGTTAGGAGTTATACATGATACAACAAATAAAGAGTTATCCATCACTTATGGACTATGATTTGTTAAGCAAACTCAAAGCCAAAATCCCAAGGCAAGCGAGCCTAACACTCAATAGAGGAATCACAATATTTTTGTATTTCTCTTTTGTTTTGGAGGAATTTTAAAATCTAGTGGGAGCCTTATTAGAAAATGAAATGATCACATTTAACCTTTCTAATATTATAAGAATATATGCTATAAAAGTTAAAATAATCGACCTCGATAAATTTGCGCAAATAATTTTATCAGTTTAAATATTCAAATGAACTAGATTAAGATTGACGTATAAATATATAGTATAATTACTAATAAATCTTATGGCATGGTTTCACTTCAAGACCCAAGGAAAAAAGCCAAATTATACAACTATTAAAATATTTTTGCCTTGGCCGCTTAAATGTTTATTTGTCCGAGACTGTGCATTTTCTTTTATGTGTTTTTAACTCTTAAGCAATACACAAATATGGATGTATAATCCATATTCGATCACTTACCAAAGTTATATGGTGACAAATCGTGATTCGTATTGTATGAAACCTCGATGGAATTAGTTTATTTGAAATGAATAAATAAACGTTAATTGTAGATAATGTGTACAATATGATTGATTACAGTAAGGATCATGTTGTGTTAAATTTAGCACTAGACCATAAACTACAAGATGAACGAAGGAATTCGATCATTGAAATGTCAATTTGATCAGTTTACGTAAAGTGCCATTTATTTGATATCTTTAAATATTAAGGATGACCAAATGCATTTTTGTAAAGAGTTCAGTGCGATCTTATAGTAAGGGTTTTCCTTAAATACTTCGACCATTTAGAAAGAAAAGCAAACATATGAGAGTGGATGTAAATTAGGCACATTGGGATGAAAAGAGTGAATGGTCACCTTTGCTTCATGAAGATACAACGAAAATGAGAATTGCATAAAACACTAGTAGTTACTTAATATAGAATAAGAAATGTGATTTCTATTCCAACTGTACTTTTGTATTAAAATTTGTTTTCTATAAAAGTTATTTCTTTGAGTTCAAGGTATTTGATCTAAAACTCATGATTGTAAACTAGTTGTAGTAAATGAAATGAATAGTCCTAGTTAAGTGAATGAATGGAGCTTTGTATTTCATACGCTGTTATATATATTGCCGAAATAATGGGGGAATTCCATATAACACTTTGAGCATTGAATATAACACTTGTTAGATGATGCATCAAGATAAGAAAATTTATTTTCATAAACATACCAAATATTATTTATGACATAATAAACATTTTTAGTATTGACTAAAAACGAATATAATTTTATTTTGTTATGAATATTCATTATGAAATAATATATTATAAATTTATAATAATGATATTTTTTATTACATCAATGATGCATTAACTATAGAAAATGCAGAAGTATATAAAATCTTAGCTATATTGGAATTACAGACTAAGCTATATCCTCAAGGAATAATGCAATAATTTTATGATTATGAATCATATGGTACTACATAATTGTATCTTAAATGATTAAGGGAAATACACACATTTAGTGGGAGCGACAAAAGAGTTGGTGAACTTATCAGCTTGATACATATAAATGTATGCATTTCAAAGTCTAATGATACCAAAAATATCCAACTACTTCGTTAAATTCATAGGTGGATTATCATAGAAACGAACATGTATATTTCATATGCAAGTAATGCATTTATGTTAAGTTCATTGAGTATAAAATGGAAGTATAAAACATGAGATGCAAGGGAAATAAAGGAATTTGGTCCGACTGAATTAGTGAGTGTATTGGAAAAGGGTTCCAAAAGTACCTAAAACGAATAAGATTTAATCACAAAAGTCACTCCTCCCTATAATACATAATAATGTATTGATAAAAAGTAATCATACATTTTTGGACAAAGTACGATTAATGATGAGTGAAGTTGAGACAAATTCTTTCTCTAAGGATGTGTACTTAAGAAAAAGCACATACGATAAATTGATTTCATCTAAATCATTGAAACATCCCATATTCTAGGGAGTACCAAAATACGGGGAAACAAACTAAACTATATAAGTAATAAAACAAATTGAATGTGGTAAAAGCTAACTAAAATAGGGAGAATGAATGGTGGAAGTGGAGTTAGGGATTTATTAAAATTAGGCTAGAAATGGAATTTTAGCCCAAAGCCCAAATTATTATCTCCTTACATTCCCAACTCCCACACATTCTCTAGTTATTCCATAAAACAAAAGAAAGAAAATTGATAACTAAGGCCAGCTATGCTTTCAAAGGGAAAAGGAAGAAGATAAAGACAAAAGAGGGAGCTTTCATCACTAAGAAAACTTTAAATAAGGATTAATCAAATCAAAGGTGTAACGACTCGTATTTTACGTATCAAAGGATCGTATAATATTTATATTATTTTTATTAGGGCTGTACGTTTCTATAACTTTTGAAATTGACTACTAGAGATATTTTCCATTCATAGAATTTTAATCAGACGATTTTAAACATGAAAATCCTATATGGTCTATAACTTTATAACTTTTGATAGGAGTCGAAATAGGGTCTGAAACCACTTCCATGGATCAGGATGATGGCTTCTCTTTCCATATGGCGGTCATAATAGGAAAACGAACTTACTATTTGGGAGTTATGGTTGATTTAAGTTTCACTTGACTTTGGATAGCTTAATGGGTAATTATTGAGTAATTAATAGGCCCAAAGCCCATTTTGCGATTAGCACCATGAATGGGCTGATGTGACTTCTCTCCATCATTACACACTTCCTAACAATAGAGAGAAACTTCCATTAAAAAACTCTAAGCCAAAAGTTACTTTAGACCCTACTTTAATTAGCCAAATCTTGTCATTAGAAGGACTATAGCGTAATTAGCACTTGGATGTGAAGGTTTGCTGTCGGAGATCACTTGAAGCCACTGTTCATCTCGGATTTCATGCATTTTTGGAATGCTTTACATTTAGTTGAGTGTTAGGACCTCTCACTTGCTAATTAGTCATTAAAAATGATTAATAAACCCTAAAATATGTTTTAAACCCTCTTTAATCACATAAGTAAATTTCAAAAAAATTGTAAAAGATTTGTGAAACTATGTTCTTATGGATCCCCTTATTCTTATGGGTTTTCCTCTTTAGATTTAGGCTATAAAATGGATGTATGTTAATGTATGCTTGTTAAGATATATTGTATGTAATGCATGCTTGAATGTGTGACGTTTGAATGGTTGAATATGCCGATTAAATGGCGATTTAGATCTCGAAACAAGTCTTGGATCGGTGATAACCCATAAAGGTCAATTCGTCTAAACGACTTGTGATCCATAGTATAGGTTAAGGAGGACACCATAAAGATATGTATCAAGTATCAAGTCACTTAGAGTTCATTTGCTTGAGTTATGGTCAAGTGAAGATGGATCGTTGTTGATGGATCGATAAGAAGTTGCTTTAAGTTTTAGGACGTGTTACTTTGAGTCCTAGTGTTGTTTCCTTCGGGTGCGAGTGAAGGTGTATAGGTTGCACAATTGAAGTGAGAAAATTCCAAGTGAGGGATTGGTTGCGAGCGATGCTTTAGCCTAGTGGTAGATTGCTTTGGGACTTGCTTAGAGCTATGCCTATGAGCTTACTTAGAGTTGCATGAACTGGAAGGAAATTTGGCTAAGGGATGGATCAATGATTATGGATCGATACTGATACATGGGGATTGGTTCACTGGCTTGTTTATATGAATGGGATAGTTGGGAAGGAGCATGGTTGTTTGCATTCAAGTATACGATCATTGATGGGATGGTTCTATGGTGACTTGGATCGATGATGTAACATCCTGTAAAATTAAATAAGAAATTAATAATTAAAATAAGGCTAAAAATGGAATTTATGTAAATGTTGGAATTTGGTCACTGAAGTTGCACCATTACATCCATGGCGATTTTCTAATGAATTTTCATATATAAAATGTTGAAAACGTAGTTAAAATAAAATTTTATGGGCATTTAAAGTTTTCAAATTTAAAATTTAAACATGTGAATTTGAATTTAAAAGTTTGAAATTTTGAATATTTGAATTTTAAAAGTCAATGTAAGATACTTAAGGGCAAAGCAGGATTAAACATTAACGTGAGATTGATTGGATTAATTAGACTAATAAATAATTAATCAATGAAATAAAACAGGAGAAAATAAAAAATACGATCATAGGAAGGGGCCGGTCATAGTCAGTCGATCCCTTGACTATGACTAGTTGACCGCTACCGGTCGACCAGTGGGTCGGGCCGGTCGACCGTTGGGTAGCAGAAGGGTAGGTGTCCACTAGGGTTTTGATGTTTTGAACGTTCCAGATTTGTATATTTTTAATCCAATGACCAACGTTCCTTCTTACCTCTATAAATATACCCTGGACCCCTTACTTTTCCTTCATAATTAGGAACGCTAGCAAAGCTCTATCAAAATCTCTCCCATTAGGTTTTTTGAAACAGTAAACTTTTCTGATAAGTAATTCTAGTTTATATTCTCTAATTTAAATTAATTCTTCTTCTCTCTATCTTCTGATTTCGAAAATCAAATATGTGTATATATATAACAAAACAATCTATTTGTTGTATATTCAAAAGGGGAAGATCTAATAGAGAATTAGGAGAGGTAAAAATCAAATATCTTCTTCTCCGTCTTTGGATTTTAGAACAAGTTAGGATTTTTTTGTAGGAGGGTTAGATGTTTAATTCTTTTAATTTCTAATTCTATTCATCTCTAGTTTCTGATTCTAAATCTAATTTCTGTATACAATTCACTTTTTTATATATTTTTAAAGAAGGAGATCTAAAAGAGAATTAGGAGTGATGGAATCAAATCCAGTTAGGAAGCAAACAATTCTCTGGGAGTGGAAATATTAAGTTTTTTACGTTTTTGTAATTGAATAGTATTTATTTGGATTTGACGTATGCCTTGGGAAATTCTGGTAAACGAAAAAATAACATTTAAAGTCCCTAGAATTTCCTTATGTAAATATCAATCTTTGTATATGTTGGAATTTTAATTATTTTTGGTATTGGTATATTAGAATCTAATTAATTATTAGAATTAGATAATCTATGGTCAATTTAACCTATTTTCCGTCTTTTGAATTTAAGTGTTAAAGGGTTCAAAAAGAAAATAAATTAGAAATGGCGTGTAAATTATGAATTGAATCGTTTGTAGTTTGTACTGCCTACTTCTACCACTTAAATAATTATGGAATTCCTTTCTCACTTCAAAATGTTGTATACGAAGGTTGAATTGAATATAGGCGATCTAATTTGTGATGATTTGTTCTTTAAAACCGAAAAGAGATTCTAGTGCATTAATATGGAACAAGTGTACATATTCCATGTTTGTACAAATCTATTTTATTGGCTATGGTAGTAGCAGTTCTTAATGGAATTGAATATTGGTATGAGATTAATATTTCAAAACATCTTGTAAACGAATTAATATCGAATTGTTGTAACGTAATGATTAGACCCTAAATTCCGCACGTAAATATAAGTGTATATATATAGCGTACTGATTATAGTGTATTGATTATAGCGCATTAAATGTAAAAATTAGTATTATTAGAATAGTTAAGTAACATTAATTTGTAGGAAAGGGGTTAGAGTAAATTAGGCAATTAATTCCTAATTAGGAGCATAATAAATGGACACCTCTTATGGCCTCAACTATTATTCGGGTAGGATGATGTATGTATATAGTGGATATACATATCGGTTATGACTAAGTTATATAGATGCGAGGTTAGTTCAAAGTTGCATGGAAGTCTACCCAGTTAAATCTGGCTACCAACGGTGTGGCTTTGTGGACTAATTTAGGGCATCACCTATAATAAATAACCATAATGGACGCGAGACTAGTCTCAATTCTATAGGTTAAACCTGCCCAATTAATCTGGCTACTAGTATCTACGAATACTCGTACTAACAAAAGACGTCATGAGTGGGTTATGGGTCATAAATTGCATTTTGGATGCGGTAGGGGAAATCCTTCGGGGGTCCGCTTTGGGTTTGAGGTATTAAGTGGTTATGGTAGGGCCTGCCTACTTTTAGGTGAAGTATTAAGTTACCCAATGGGATTTCTTACGATTTCAACTAGAGAGAATCATGTTGAGACTCGCCTTGGGTTAGGTCTTGAATGATGGGGACCAACCTATTTTACAGGTCTTAAATGGTCAGAGTCTGCTTAAGTCCAAGGAAAGAGGTATTGAGTAATTTTGGAGGTTCTCTCTCGTGTCATCAACGATAGTTGTGTTAGAACTTGAAATTTTGTTTGGTATTAAAGGACGGAGACCTGCCTATTTTATAGTTATTAAATGGTTAGCGTCTACCTAATCATCAATAGAGGGTATTTATTGGTCTGGATGCTTTCTCTTGCATCATTGATGTTAGTTTCATTAGAATTTTGGAATTGGACTGGAAAGGCCTTTGGTCTTACGGTGCAAGTTATTAGTATTTGTTGGGTGAGAGTTACATTTGCTATAGTCTTAAATATGTAAGACATATTTCTTATTTAAATAACAACACCCACGTACAATTGTGGTAAAACTTGAGATTTTAATTTCACCAGACATTTGTTGTTCTGACCCACTCCTTATTATAACATAGGTTAGAGAGAGTAATGCTAATTTAGAAGACGAAGGTAGAGGTGGAGTCTTGTGGCAGTTGTCTATCTACTTATGCTTTTTAAGTATATTTACTATACCTAGTTCAGACAGTTATGTCACTTTGAGAATTGTAATGTTGAGGCTTTATGCAAACATGTTGTAATATTTGACATGTTATGTTTCTGAAATGATTTTCATTATGAAATGGGTACTTGTTTTTGATATTATGTTTTCTTATTTTGCAATGAGATTCTGAAAGTATAGATTGATAGCTCTATGTACAGTGTATTATTTTAATTTTATCAACCTAACATCTCGCCTTGAGATGGGCCTAAGGTTCGATGTACTTTTTTTTGGTCGAAATTAGGTCTGTATTGGTGCAGGTTGTTTTAGCTAGTATCAAAGCTTAGGTCACCCGATCAATGGGGATAGGTACATGTAAGAGTGGCGTAATTGTTATTTTTGAAACTATATTTCAAAAATCTACTATATATATATATATATATTTAATTTGAATTTACTCTATAGTTTTCGGCCATATAAGTTATTGCGACAGTATTCTAAAAGGATGGATGAGGCGAATATGGGTTGAAAAAATGAATAGAGTAGGGAATAGGCGACGAACGTCGTATTATAAGGAATGTAAATGGAATAGATTGTAACTCTAAGATTAATAGGGCAATATGTGTACAATAAATTGGAAGTTACAATAATTTAATTAGGATATGAATAGATTAATTAAAGAGATCATTAAGATAATTATGAGATTATAGAATTAGAAAGATTGTAACTCTAAAATTATAATAGACAATGAATGTGTAATAAGTGAGGAGTTATAAGGAATTAAATAGATTAATGAGGCGATTGAATAAGTAAATAAATGTCCTTAGAAAACGTCCATCAAGGTAATAACCATTTAATACGGACCAAGTGACATTTATGGGAATAATAAATAAAAATGTTTGGTATTGATTAAATATTATAAGGCAGGATAGTCATAGACATCCAGAAGTAAGGGATGAAAGAAGAATAAAATGCAATAGAGAAGACACTTATTAAGAAGTTGCTTTGAAAAGGATTTTCTAAAAGTTTAACTCCACGTGAAGTATTTGATAAAAAGATTTTCTTTGGAAACACTGTTGAAATTTTTTGTAAATTTTTTCAAACGATTTATTGAGGAGCTATTGTTTTTGAAAAAAAATGGAATTTTTGAAATTCATAAATTAGAAATTTTGTCAAGGTAAAGGTTTGTGAATAAAAATAAGTTGTAGAGACAAAAAAGTTTTGATTAAAACGTTTTTGGTAAAAAGGATTTTTCATTTATGAAACTCTTAGTTTAAAATTTTTTTGGATCAAAATGTTTTTCAGTTTAAAGATCTTCGACAAAAGGACTTTTCTTTTTGAAATAAAAGAAAAATAAAGTGTAAGTGGGTTTTAGTGATATTTCCTAATTCATAAATTTGGAAGTTCTTTAAAAATCCTACTTTTTAAAATAAAAATGGAACTTAATTAAAATGATGTAGAAACCATTTAAGAAGGAAAAATATAAACAGAGGTAATAGTGGAAGGTTTGGATAGGAATAGCGTTAGGAACTTATAAAATATGGTTAGCAATCTAGTTAGAGATAATGTAGAAGAGAAATAATGAGAATGAAAGAGGAAAATGTTGGGATAGGAGTTTCCCTTATATACTCCAATTTTTATTGCTTAAAGTTATAGAAGAAGTTTTTGAATATTTTGAACTAAAAGTCTAACTTTCAAAGGAATAAATCTTTGATGTAGAAAGTTTTTGAAAAAGGCAAATTACTTTGCTTTCTTTTGGAATTAAGCAACCCGTTTTGAAATTTTGATAGTTCAGTTTAATAATTGATTTTTCGAAAGTTTTTTTATTGAAAACCCTAATTTTAAAGTAGTAAGTATTTGAAGTAAAAAGTATTTGAGAAGGGAAATTATTTTTCTAAGCAATTTTAAAACCTTTAAATTTGAAGTTAAGAATAAAGCGGTGAATGTTTTGAAAATTGTGAAAAGTTGGGTTCAAATATTTTTGGAAGGATTTGTCCAAATGTTTAATGAAAATGGAATAAATATATGGAATAAAATAAAACACGGTGTTTAGTTGTTGTTAACTAGGTTTTTATACCATTAGAATTCAATAGGAGTCAGAACAAATAGATTAAGCTCGAATGACTTGAAACATGACCAAAGCACTTAAAAGAGCAAGGGTTGGCCCTTACGAAAATTCACCGTAAAATAAGCAATCTATTCGGATCGGCATTGATCTGATCCATCGGATCGGTGCCGATCTGAATTGTTGAATCATAGGATCTCCAAACCTTTTGCATCGCGACCCTATGCCTCTACTAGCTCACTTATCAAGTTTGGTAACATTTCAAGCAAACTAGTTTAAGAAATGAGGACTCATATAATTCATTCAAATGGTTACCCGCTTTAGGACTAGAGCAACTTAAAATGGACCTACAAAACTCATACGAACTCGAGTTGACTTGAAATTTGGAAGGAACACTTAGAAGACATAGAAGATGCCTCAACCCAAATAAGATGGGAACCACCAATTGAGATTCATTGTTTGGGTCCCACACACCCTCTAGAAGGTACTTGCAAAGTTTCACCCGATTCTGATAAGTATCAAGCGAATTATAGGTGGATCTCCTTCAAATTGAGCTAGTTTGATAGATCGTGTTTGGCCCACCAAGGTTGGGCACCACCTCTTGAGATCCGAATTGGAGGTTCTCCTACTCATGTACATTACATGTATGAAATTTAGTGTATTTTGGTTAAGTATTGAGTGAGTTATGGATGGATCTCCTATAAACGGATGGATTGGATGATCCATGAAGATACGGATGATCAAACGAACTCCAAACGACTTGATATTCGGACAAGGCACTCAATTATAGGACAGGAAGACAACCAGACCAAGAAGACTCAAAAATTCACCATGTATTCGGATAATTACCAATCCGACCTTATCGGATAGGTACCAATCCGAATACTTAGCTCAGATCACCACCAAACTTTTTGGGTCCCTTCTACATGATGAATATAGGCTCCTGGCAAAGCAGCCCTTGCCCAAGTGTTCTCCAAATCCTATAAATACCATCCTATCTACAACAAAAAACGGATCTGCTCTAATCTCTGCTAAAACTCTTCCATTGTTTCTTCACCCTTCTTCTCCCTCACAACAACCATTAAAGGGCAACTGAAATCCATCTGGTTGTCTCTAACAATAGTTGTCTTATCTAACTTAGGAAAGAAGAATCATATTGTAATCCAAACTTCTTTGTAACACAGTTGATCAATAAAAGTTGTAAATTGGACGTACGCTTCGTTAGCAGCCGAACCACTATAAAAATTTCTTGTTTCTTTACTTTTTCTGCGATTTACTATTACTTTTTTGTATTTTATTTGCCTTGATTAATAGGGCTGGTGCTTTCACACTCACTTCTGGGTGTTGATCCATTTTTTGGGTTAACATTTTGGTGCTTTCACCGAGAATAAAAATCAGTCTTTGATCTAATTTTCCTCTTTGGATCCACCAAATCCAAAAGTTAGATCTGCAAAATCAGCTTTAGGAAGTTGGAGATCATACGATTTAAGACTAATGGCGGGAAGAAAAAGGACTACTTCTGGAAGATCCATAGGAGCCCCGTCATTGGAGATGAGGCAAATACCCAGCAAAATAAAGTCAACAACATCGACAACCTGCTAACAGGGTCCGGTACAAGGAATAATACCAAAGATCAAGCACTAAAATCCTCCACTCAACATCAGCTTGTTACCTAAAGGAGAATTGACCAAGATGGTTGATGAAATAAACTGGAAAATGGAAAACAACCAAAAAGCAATTATGGACAAGATAAATGCTCTGCTAGTGCTCTAACCACTAACTATTCCCCGAACGGTACCTCAGGACGTAGCTGTTACCGAGCAAGAGAATTCCTCTATTTCTCGCTTGAATGAGATAAAAAGAAGACATAAGAAAAAAGAGTGATAGGCGGAACTACAAGAACTTTCATAGAAGAAAATGCAAGAACTCCGCCTATCGCAAAACCACCTGCTACAAACCAAAAATCTAGGAGTGAAAACTCCATGGGAAAACATAGCAAAGGATGTTTAAGATTCTGAAGATGACTTACACCTTTACAAAGATGACTTGAATATGGACACTAACGTCTATAGTACAGGAAGGGAAGTTCAAACTTACCCTATATGACCGACTTAGTCAAGAATACCAGAAGTGCAGGAATGGAACTCCCGAAGAATGGAGAGTCTAGGCTTCAGCCAGCCAACGGAGGCCATTTACGAAGTCAAACACTTGGCGGAGCTACTGACAGTCGACCTGTGGATGACAAAACTACCAAGGCATACATCACATATGTGGTCAGGTGCTTAATAAAAAAACCAACCATTATTCAACATTTTATGATTTAGGTCATTACAAACAACTCATGTCATACAATGATTGCATCTCAAGCCATCATGTCTCATTGTGGAGATCAATTCACCATCTACTTTGGATTATATTATCCATGAGATAAGATCAAGATTTCTATCTACAAAGTTTCCTACTCTATTCAGACTTGGAAAAAGCCTACAAGGAAACTAACTACAAAGCCTCCTAGGAAGGAAAAAGCCATTGCTAACTCCTCACGACTTGCTGATGAAGTAGTAGAGAACACAGACATTAATTATAAATAATGGATCGGCCTATTCACTAGAAACGCTTGTACACTCGTACCCTTGTAGTATCGTAGTTACAAGTAATTGACGAGGAACTACTACTCAAACGATACTCCTAGAGGCAGGAAAACTAAGGAGATATGACATAAACTCTAATCGATTACCGGACCAAGCTCCCGTTGTAGATTACGATCACTCTCAACAGATAGGCACCAATCCCATCATGGAACTCCCATCGTCAAGTCACAAGTGGTCGTCGTCGAAAATAATCCAAAATCGTCGAAAAGGTCGATTAAAACTAACTTCAGGGTTGAATTAAAGTCAAACTCGGGTAATCTCTAGTTTGACTCAAAGAAGATTATGAGGGCCCTGACTCTAAGTCGAACTCAAGTAGTCACCCAATTGACTCGAAGCAAACCCAGGAAATTCTGGCCCAAAATCCAACTCGGGTAAAATCGAGAATTTCTTGAAGTAAACTTGCAAATGACTCCAAGCACTATTAGTCACCTACCTAGCACTTCAAATGTCGTGACTCCAAGCGAACCATGTGCTAACTCCAAGAAAATGGCAAACTTCCTCAAGTCGGACTTCAGGTAAAATACCACTGATTCATCAACACCGATCAATCTTCTTTTACCCATAACTCGAACATACGAACTCCAATTACCTTGAAATTTGGAGTGAAGCCTAATGAGCCTTCCTTATCATCCCATACAGATATCACCCAATTTGAAAAAAATTGGGGATCGTCACTGATCCCTGACACCCATCTTAACTGATTTTCCATTCGATTGGCATCTCCAATTGTTCAAGCTTTGGACAACCATGCATAGATCATTTGTATGACCGACATATGGACGAAGTGAGGGCGACGAATGTAGTCTACTGTAGGGCCCTTAGGAATTATTAAAGGGTGAAACAACCTACTACCATAGAAGAATTCTATAGGAAGAAAAACCAGCTCTAGAGACTGGAGGTAGTGCAATTGGCCGAAGGCGAACCCAGCAATTTGCCAAAAAACACAACAAACGGTGAAGGACCTACAAGACCTCAGGGACCTTGTGCTCATGCAAGGCCATTAAGACATGGTAGAGAAGCACCATGGCTAACAAATGAAAGGATGATTATCATATAACACTCTTCCTAGCTAGCAACTAAAAAATGAGGCAGCGACCTAAAGTAATGCCTTCTCAACTGTCCCTATCTACTTTCCTTTCCAAATGAGCTTTGTTGGAAACGAAGGGCATTATAGACAGCACGGAAATGAAACACTTCTATGCCCTTGAAATATGAATGAAAAGCATAGGCTTACTTACCGCCGAATCGATGGGTCATATTGATCCCTCCTTCTAAGAACTGGCATTGCATCGGTAGCATCGATAAGGCTTATCCAAAGGATCATCAAGCAAACAGATCCAACCTCCTATTCTCTAGGAACCGATAAAACCATTTTCCCACGACCTATGCCCCGAAACTCCTCTTTGAGTCGATGAATCATCGTTTCAAGGCCGTCTGGTCGTCAAACATCTGAAAAAAATTACTTTTGGAGTCGTGAATCATCGCTCTAAGGCCGTCTAGTCCCCGAACATCCGATCGAAATTATTTTTGGAGTCGATGGATTATTGCCTCAAGGCCGTCTAGTCATCAAACACCTGACCAAAATTTCTCATGGAGTCGATTAATTATCGCTCCAAGGTCGTCTGTTCATCGGACATCCGACCACAAAAACCCTTCGCGAACGTTCTTCACAGACTAAAGCATTATGAAGGCAAACAGGCATATTGGTGGTCATCTGATCCATAACCACCTGAAGTTAGTGAAATCATGCTTTGGGGATATCAATTGACAATCACATCAGTCACACCATAGAATCAACAGAATCAGTTCTAATGACCTAAGAAGCATACATTGCTGACTTCCATAGCTTTAAAGTCGCTCAAAGAAAAACTAAACCAAAAATTAATTGGCCTCATGGTTAATCAGAGGCCGACTCAAATCAAGCCAAGATTCGATACCTAGGAGAACCAAGAATCTTGGATCCCTAATATATAAGTCTCCAATGATAGAGGCTTTCCCATGCTTTAATCATCTAGGAGGCACAGGCACACCCACTGGACCGGGGGCAACCAGACAAATTGTCGAGACACCCTAAGTACAGTTCAAGCATGCACACAACCTTGCAGCATGGGAGACACCACACACACTTGAATAGCCACAACGAAGGCCGAGACTAATTATGCCATAGTTCTATTACGCCCAATCAAAAATTCTGGCATTCTGACAACTATGGACTTAACAACCTAGCTAGTGCAACAAATGAAATACTGCCATAATACTTGCTCATTTCTTCCCAACTTCTACTTTACCCACTTGGTGACAAGTTTCTCTTCCTCTTAGATTGTATGCCAATTGGAGGCCTATTCTTTGAAGGTAGTTCGGACCAAGAGCTAAAAGTCATTCCCTAAACTCCAACCGGCCCTTTCTTCATATCCATCTTCATGCTGTCAGTTATAGATATGTTCACCATGACAACCTGATCTGTTTGGATGTGCACATCTTCCCCAAACACGGAAGGATCATCCAAGCCATGGTTACTCGAACCATAAATTTCTTAGCTTCTTCAACCAATAAAACTTTGTTCATGTAAGCCACATGCTGAGCTGACGGGGTCAAATCGACTTGAAAATCATTGTGTAGCTGCATGGACCGGTTAAAACACGCCAGAGTATGCTCCATCTACTAGCTGAGTCAAAGAAAGCGAATCAACTCAAACCGCCAGACTGATGGGAAATCTCGATCCTAGCCTTTTAAGAACGGGTGTTGCTCCGGCAACATCGGGAAGGCCCAAATCCTCATGCATCACTTTTTGATCCGTGGAACCACGCTCTTGAAGCACGAACTCCTCACGTTACCCAAATATTAGCAACATTAAGAAGTTCTAAACCGTTTCGGATCGATGGGTCGTAGCTATCCCATAAGCCACGCATTTTGTAAGCCGCCCACCTCCAAAAGCCGCGCATCCCATAAGTCGTGCACTCTCATAAGTCGCGCCACGCATAAGTCGCGCATCACTTCTTGAGCCGTGGAACCACGCTCTCGAAGCATGAACTTCTCATGTTACCCGAAGATTGGCAATGTCATGAAGTTCCAAACCGTTCCAGATCGACAGGTCGTATCGATCCAATAAGCCATGCACTCCCAAAAGCCACGCATCTCATAAGCCACGCACTCCCATAAACTGCGCATCTCATAAGCTACACAAACACTGCTCAATTTTGCTTTGACATCATCACGAGACCATCAAAATTCTCTAAGTATCGGTGCTGTCTTGACAACACTGTGAAACTTGTTTATGCAGGATGAACAGGAATTGATCCCTACACCAAAAGGATCGGCGTTGCTCCAGCAAGGCCGCAAAGTTCCCAAACCAAGATTTTGACAAAGATTTCCAATATTTGATCAAAATCTCTAAAGTTAAGACATTCAAGTCACGAGCTCACAAAGATAGGAGCTGCGACACAAATTTGACCGAGGGCATCCAAATAGCCGCCCAGAACAGCAAGTCTCGCATCATGTGTTTAGAGTAATCAGTCCAGTGGACAGAGGACACATAACATACTAACACTTGGTTAGGACAAAAAATCACTCCATGATTCTGTTATGCCGAATAGAGAATTTCGACAATCGCAACAGAACTAAGCAGTATAGTATGCTGAATGACTGTGGAATTAAAAGGGAAACTACTCCAACCCATTAGAAATCAATATTACCTCAGCAACATCGAGAACTCCAGACTGTCATATCAACAA
Source organism: Allium fistulosum (assembly GCA_030737815.1). Classification (NCBI taxonomy): domain Eukaryota; kingdom Viridiplantae; phylum Streptophyta; class Magnoliopsida; order Asparagales; family Amaryllidaceae; genus Allium; species Allium fistulosum. The sequence continues at coordinate 941,410,446 of CM060905.1, read as the reverse complement.
GAAAATCGAACTCCTTAAAATTCATCATCGATCTTAGGCGATAAAAGGAGGAACTTACCATCGACCGGAGATAGACGATGACAGAAGATGTTTCCAAAATCAAGTCAATGATGCACTTGCTTCAAAAGACAAAAGCAGGAGCACAACTTAGTACTCAAACCACAACTTGCAAGAATCCAGCACTGCCCAAAGATTCATAATGACCGAAGGGAATAACTTGTCTTTCATCTATTTGTCATCGCTTAGAGACTAGTGATGTCAGGAAGGATAACTTTCGATCGTTATAGATTCATCATAGCCTATACTTTAGCCTCCTTGGTGTAATCAACCATGTACTGACCAATCATATACCTCGACTCCTACTTGCGGAAAACCAGTTTTTGTCCGAAGACAGACAATGACAAGGAGAGAACACTTAGAATCGAGAAGTAAAACCATTGATTCCCGAAGATTGGAAATAATGAATAGGGCGAATATCCACAACAACATCAATGCCCTAGCAGAGCACATATGGCATGGAAAAAGCAATGTTAATTGTCATAGAATCAAAACAAATGGTACCAAACCCTTTCGATCCATGATTACGATGGGAAGAGTGCAAGCGTACTAGGTTCAATGCAACGACTCGCCCCAAAACATCTAATCTTCTATAAGTGCTTGGAATTTAACATTTAGTAATAATAGGTTCCGTAAATGGAAGTCAGTTTGCAACAAAAATCGACCGATGGAAATTTGACCCTACATAAGAACAACCATGGAATTGGTTAAATAATGACCCTATGTAACGACCCTGAATTTCCGACCCAATTTAAAAATTTTAAATCCATTATTTTATATAAAAATGTGAAACTTACATACGATCTCAATTAACGTCCAAACTTTGTTTATAAAATGCGCCTAGATAGTTAGAGATATGAGTAAAGTTTCGTTGTAAAATACCGCAGAAAATTTCGTTCGCGTTTTATTGCACAACAGTTCATTTTAAAGTGTGTAAAATTTTTATCTTCCGAACCTGAATATTTTTACATAGAAAAATTCTAAATCATCTTCTGAAAGAGATGTCATTTTTCATTTTTCCAAATTCGGACTTCTTTAGCTTCGTCGATCTTATTTTTCTGCGTTTCTCCTGCATTTTTCCCGTAGTAGAAAATTCGATTTTTATAATTCAATCGTACCACTGATATCTATATACCGTTGTGTTCGCCTCGTCGCGCTGATCAAAATGGTATATTTATTTGTGTCAATCGGAGTCCAGCGTTGCAAATTATAATTGTTTAACGGATTACAAACTGGTCCGTTACGCAGCATAAACCGGTACCCAATTGTCTACCCCTTTTAGAATTCTAGGAGTCTTTGACTATTCAGCTGTCTTGGAAAGCCAATAGCCATTTCGGTTACCGAGACAATCAATTTAGGATCTTTGATTTCCAATGTTCTGTATAAACGAGCTGCCTTTTCCTTTTGTTCAGAGGCAAATTAAACTATCTGGTAACATGTTCTTTCTCTTCCCCCATTGTTTCATTTTATTTCAAACTTACATCTCCAGTTCACGCAACTCCCCACCACCGTGTGCTTCCATCCGCCGCCCACAGCCCCGCGTCCACCCACAGCCCACACCACTCCGCCGCCAGCCTCCGCGCCTGTCACATACCGAAATTTTCGACTTTCGAAAATTCGACATCGATACTCACTTTATCGACTGCCGAGAAATCGAGTGCCGGAAACTCCAATAGTGAGGGTTTTAAGAAAAAGAAAAAGTAGAAGAAGAAGGAGATAGAAGAAAAAGAGAAGGAAGAAAGAAGAAGAACAACAGAAAACATCTGAACGACATCAATAGAAACACAGAACAGAGACAATAACAGAATCTCACATATCGCAGCGGAACAATATATAATAGATAAATGAATATCATTTTAAAAACAAAAGAATTTTATCTGTTATTACATTACATCACATCATATCATCAGAGTCAATAAACAACAATGGACAGTAATATAAACTTGTCCTCATACAGAATATACAGCGGAATAAATACTATCAGATACAAACACTACGTCTCGCCATCCAGCTTATCTCCAAAGCTCCAGAATATCCAGAATATCCTGATAATATAACTCTAGGCTGCCCGTGTGGAAATTGGTGGGCACCCAGAGTTTAGAAGGGAACAATAAACTCCGAGTCAGTCATGGTGACTGGTGTGAGATCGTAAAACAGTTATTCTTTCTTTAAAATAAACAACAGAAGAATTTTAAAGTCAATTCGCAATGTTTTTTGGAAAATGAAACTACCATAAGACCTCCCACCACACACACAATGCAAACGCAGACTTGGAGGAGATTTCTTCTTATGATAGTCAAAGATGCTTACTACGCAAAAAATCAAATTCTTTTTGATATTATTATTAGTGCATAGTGGAAAACATTTCGAAAGTATAATATAAATCTTAGCCAGCATAGGTACCATTATATTATGCCTGCTATAGCTGCCTCCTGAGGAGACAGGTTATACAATTGAAATCGTAAAGGCTCGTATTGTTTCTTTGGATTTCCAACAAATGGTCAGGCTAAGGAACTTCCTATCCACGATGGGTACGTCCCTGGAATAGACGACCCGAGAACCTAACCGGATCTCTGCCAACACAAGGCCGGGTTACCTCTGCAAAAATAGGTAACTACTGACACGCGTATGCCATCCCCCGATCGTCACCGATCTTCCCGAGGATCCCCGATTCGCAACAAACCACATAGATAATAATAATGCAGTAACCACAGAGGTTAAGTATCTGGGCTCCATACCATGATACCACCTTTATCCAGAAGGAATGACATACACTAAGGGGCGCTACTCCCTAGAACCTTGCTGCATTCGTCCTGTTTCGACCATTTCCGGGGTGTGAGGCTCGGCGAAGTCTCGTCCACAAAGCTACGCTTTCTCAAAAAGCCCTGCTTCGGGTCAAACAAAATGATCAACCTATGATCACCAAGATATAAGATCAAACAAATGATCATATCGCAAATGATCAAACACTGATCATTTCACAGCAACACTCAGTATGCCACGTTACCAAATTGGGATATATCGCTGATAAATTTCAACTACATAACCTCTGAGCTCGTACATCTCAGAGAATGGTGTTAAGCTAAGAGAATAAATTCTCCGCCACCAACAGAAATGTATTTGAAAGGAATCAGCTTTATATCTCAAATTGTAACGTCAGACACACAATCCATACAAGTCTGTTCCGGGATCAAACAGAACCGAAGGCACTTCTCACGAAGCCCTTGCATATCCGGATAAATTTCTAATCACGTCAGGATTTCCCGTCACTAAGGGTGATAAAACCTCTAAATCGAAGATCAGTCGATGTAGAGTAACTCGACGGTAATCCTTCCGTTTTCAAAAATATCCGGTCTTCAACACCGGTCTTCAAATGCAATTCATAACGACGTATCACATATTCGGAATGGGTTATACGACCCCATGGTCCTTTCCCGGTTAACCCGAATAGTGAGCGCTTATTCAAAAATAAGTGTGGCATTCAAATTCATCCAATTCACAACAAATACCTATCTAAAGGTAATTATTGATAGTCGGTTATTTAACTATCAATAAAGATGCGCAACATCATCAGATTCCAAATAATTTTCCAAATTATTTCTTTTCCAAAATATCTTTACTAGATATAAAATTTCCACACTTAATCTTTTGAAAACAATTTCAAATCAATTTCCACATTTCATTTTATCTTTGAAGATAAAATCTCAAAACAGTTCATTTCATATTGGAAAAGCATTTCCATACTTATTTAAAAATAAGCGTTTCACAAATCTATTTATTTTCAACATTTGAAAATATTCGATATACTTAAATCAATATTAAGTATATATTTCATTCTTTAAGGAAATCATTTACTATAACAACATTTATTTGAGTCAAAACGAATGTTACGTAAAACATCGTTACGACGACTCGAAATCACTAGTATAGGGATTCGGATTTTAGATAGATATATAAATCCCAATACTACATAAAACATTTCCTTTCGGAAATCATTTACTATAACAACAGTGTTATAGTCCACCATTTCCTTAAGTTTCTCGAAAACGTCTATTTCAACAATAAATGTTGAAATCTATGGTTTCGATTCGTCATACATTTTGAAACATCTTTAAAATGTTTAACTTCATTTTTAATATCACTTCTTCAAAAATGAATCCATTTTACTTAACAATATATTCACTGTCCAAAATCGTGAATATAATTCACTTAACCCAATTTCAATCATTTCTACATATTTTAATTTCACAGAGATTCGCTATCCAAAATCGCGAATATATCTTCTTTAAAAATCTTCTATATTTAATTTATCAAATTCAATCTATTTCGAATTTATAAACACGTTTATAAATTCTATTTCCATTTTTATAACAACTTCGACTTATAAATCTTCTTTTATCAACTTCTATATTTTTACTTATCAAAATAAGTGATTTCGGATTTATAAACAACTTTTATAAATTCCAATTCTATTTATAAAAACTTCAATCCCAAATCAATTTCAATATTGATTTCAAAATTTATTTTCAACTTTAAATAAAATTTCCATACTGATTTCTCAAAAGTTCTTTTCCAAATATTAAATCAATTACAGATTGATTTCTAATTTTATTTATCCCTACTAAAATAAATTCCTTATTTTCCTTTAAATTATTCAATATCCTATTTTTAAAAGGATTCTTCAAATTGAAATCATTTTACATTGATTTCCCAAATCGTTTTAATTTACCAATTAAATTTCTAATTGGATTTCCAACTTATCTCCTTTTAAATAAATTCCTTTTTAAGAAGATAAATTTCAATTGTTTCTTTCAATCTATTTAAAAATCCAAATTTTAAATTAAATTCTTCAAATTATAATCATTATTTTACGAAATCCATTTATTTAGCATTTTCACTTTATTCTGGAATTTATTCAATAAGATTTTAAAGCTCAACCTTTATTCTTTTAAATTCTTTTCTTCAAATTTATTAAATTTCTAAAATTTTTTCACTTAGAAATTTTCTACTTGAATTTCAAAAATTCAATTTCGTTTATCTTTGGAATCCAATGATGTCATACATCTATTCCGCTAAATTTTAGCTTTCAAACAATTTCCAGACATCAATTCAATAACATCAATAATCATTCACAGATTATCACATCACAGTAGAAATAAATTCAATCAATGTGAGGGGTCCAGTTGGATCCCTCCAACCTGTTTCCCTGCATCCAAAGATGTTAGCACAATACCAATTCCGCTCCAGTACGGAATTATCGCGGTATATAGGTTTTTTATAAATCCGCTTACTAACGGCGCAATAGGGTCTCATCCGCTATACGAGGCGGGAAATCAATCAATCCAATATATACATATGCCAATATGTATATACTGCTATATATAGATATATATCCTACTATATCTAATACCACATCCAATCAAATCAACCAAATCAATAACTGCAATTCAAAATTAAATCTGAGTGAGAAGATCTCACCTTAGCTTTTAATTTGCTATCCATTTCCATCTCGACTTGTTTTCTCGATTTATAGACCTTGTATGACAATTATACAATTTTATTAATATTTGAACTAATTGAACAATCAATTATTTACCATTCATAATTTTAATTAACTCACAAATTTAAATCTAAATTAATTCCTCCTTTTTAAAAATTCCTTAAAAGCTAAAGTAATTAAGTAAGCTAATTTAACACATTAATTCCCATATATTCAAAAATAACTGGTAATTGGAAATTGATGTGTATGTATATTATTTCCTTTCACTTTGAATTGCATCTAATTATCTATAAAATAAGGTAAGTAAACTTTATAAAAATCTAATTTATACAAATCCTTCAACATTTAAAAATTCTTATTTATTTAACCAGTCTTATATATTTTTATCTTAAACTAATAGTCTAGAGTGTAAACTAATCCCTATTTAGTACAATTACTTTACTGTATCCAAATTTGCAAACTGTCTTATAAAATTTACAGCAACAAATTAAATTTTTATATATATATTACATTTTTTTTTTCTGCAGTAATATATTTAACATCTATTTTAAAATAAAGTTTTGAAGTTAATATTTATACCTAATCACGATACCAGGCTCGAGACCCACGTCTTGCCGAAACCCTAGATTCACTCGCGAGCACGAACACGCCACCAACACCGTAGTCGCTATCTACCTGCCTTCGAACGCGAATCGATGCCGCCAGGTCGCAACCCACATCAGCTGCCACGAACTCACCCCGACCTCCATCCAGACATACGCGCGCCTTCGATTGCCAGATCGATCGAACCACCATGTCGCCATCCATCGAGTCGACTTCCCCCAGTCTCTAACCATCGAGTCGCCGCCAGTCGCGATTCACACAAGAGAATGCCCACAAACTCGCTCCCTTCAATCGTGATTCGAATCGCTGAACCACCTGCCTCGATTGTTGACTAACTCGCGACATCATCTGAGCCACGGCGAGGCTCTCCCTCTCGCGCGATGATGGTAGCCGCCATTTGTTTTCATTTGAATCTATCGAAGTCGGTTTCGATTTTTGAGAGGGGGGGCACGCGATTTTGATGAGGGGTTTTCGTTTTGAATTTTATTTGGACCGGGACGAACAGATAAAGGAAGAGAGAAGAGGGGTTGCACGTTTTGTCTCGTGATTACAGGCGCGATTTTAGGGAGGAGAACGTGGTGATGATTTTGACCGTAAATTTAAAATTTAAAATTTAAATTTAAATCCCGATAAAAACTTCAATGCATTTTCGTGTCGTATCCTCACATACGAACTCCGAAAAATACGAAATTTGGAATCCGATAATAATTCGATATTTCGGACCCAATGGAACTGGTTTCGTAGAATTCCGAGACTGTGCCTCGGACGGCTGTTTTTAAATATCGATTCGAACAATAAAATTTTAAACTGAACAAATCAATTCGAAATTAGATTCTGAAGCTTCTGTTATCTTCAGTGATATCAATACGAATTTTAAAAGCTCTTGAAATATTTTTCTTCAACTTTAAATTGAAGATTTAAATTTTTATCCAGTTTCAATAGATTAAATTTTATAATTTAATCGGCAAATTCAAAGTTCAATCGGGGATTCAAATTAAATCATCGTTCAAATATTTAAAATAAATTAAATATTCTCAATTTAATCCGTTCAAAATTCTGGGTCGTTACAAACTTCCCCCCTTAAAAGAATTTCGTCCTCGAAATTACAAGTCAGGAAAAGTGGTCCTTAACTCGTCTACTATTTTTCAACATCCAATAGTTTTATCAATTTATCAAAACAAATCTTCCTACTAAAGATTCGTTATTACTTCAACTAGTTTTTCAACTTCAATTACAAGTTTCAAACAACATTGTTTACATAACAATTCAAATTTAACCTTCAAATTCAAATTTAAACTTTCAAAATTTCTCAAAAATTTTCTAACGCCCGATATTTTCGAAAAATTTCGCCAGCGTCTCCTTTGCGCGGCTAATACGGTACGACTACAAAGCGTCCCTACGGATTCTCAGATTTCAAAAAGAAAAAGAAAAAGCCAAGCGGCTAGAGAGAAATCATCAAAAACTCATATTAAAACTCAAATACATACCTTTTTTGAGCAATTCAAATTTATCTTCGAAATCAAAATTTCCAATTCCTTTATACCTGTATATCCTACTAGCCATTATATCTAGTTACAGCATTCAAATCATTTTGCAAATTCTATTACAAAATTTTCAATATAAACCGCTTATACATTTTTACTTCACTGTTAAAGCTACATATTCATTTTTAAACAAAGCGAATTCAATTTTACATTCCAATTTCATTTGAATTTAATTCATAACTTCAATTCTAATTGAATTCAATTTACTTCTGAATATTAAATTCCATCAACGATCTTTATTCACAACTGCACTATTCTAAATGAGTTTCAGTTACTAACTCATTACAAATTCCCATTTATTCTATTCAAATTTGTTTTTAACATTCAGTTTCAATTCCAGTTTTATTCACTTCATTCAATTAGCTTCAAGGAATTTACACTTACATTCATTCTTCCATATCAATTTACTTTCATTAGATTGATTAACATCCAATACATTTATTTATTCAATTGCTAATCCATTTAACATTTCAAGTTGAATTTCACTTATATAACTCAAGTTCATATTCATTTCGGTAATAAATTTTAATACCCAAAATCAAATTCATTCGTTTTCACTTTGAATTTCATTCAAATCAAAATTCAAATATTCTATAAGTTATTAACTTATTAATATTTCGTAAGTATTTTAAATAGGATTCCAGAGTCGTTTCAACTTTTTCAAAACCATTTGAAAACAATTCAAATTATCCCTTGAATTTTCTAAAACAAAATCCAACTTCGCAAAACAACTTTCATTTAAACAAATTGGGCAGCAATTTCTCTTTTGGAAACCCGAAAATGAACACCGGTGATGCCGCGGTCATCATCGAAGTTATTTTCCAGCGACCGAAAAGAGTTTAGAGCTTCCATCTCTCTAAAATACATTTCAAAACCTTCGAAATCCTTTTTTGTAAATCAAAAAGATTTAAACTTTCAAATCTCCAAAATTTTCAAATTCTTTTCAAAACATTTCCAAAACTTCTCTGGAATTCCGTTTTAAATTACAAATCACATTTATAATTTACATTCTTAAACTTCATTTATATGTGAATTTATTTCTTAACTTTGGAGTTATAATTCCAATTTCTCATTTAGTTTCAATGATAATAGTTTAAAGTTATCATTTCTAGCAACCATGCAACCATATACTATAGTAATTCATAGAAAATCGTTTCTTTTCTATACAAAAATAGCTTTGGGTAAAATTATTTCATTTACCCTATTTAAAACAATACTGTGCCGAATTGTTCTATTCGAGTGTTTAGAGATCCCTATCAATGATCGTTAATTACTCGTATTGACCAGAATCCATATACCACTCAATAAATCAATCATCACAATATAAAACAATTTTATATTCAAATAACAAATACGCGCTCATATCTATTATTACACTCAACTCATTCTAGAGTACTGCTGACTCTATCTCTAATGAGTAACACCCAACAGAGCAGGGTTGTCGCTTAACCATATGCTCTGATACCACTTTGTCACATACCGAAATTTTCGACTTTCGAAAATTCGACATCGATACTCACTTTATCGACTGCCGAGAAATCGAGTGCCGGAAACTCCAATAGTGAGGGTTTTAAGAAAAAGAAAAAGTAGAAGAAGAAGGAGATAGAAGAAAAAGAGAAGGAAGAAAGAAGAAGAACAACAGAAAACATCTGAACGACATCAATAGAAACACAGAACAGAGACAATAACAGAATCTCACATATCGCAGCGGAACAATATATAATAGATAAATGAATATCATTTTAAAAACAAAAGAATTTTATCTGTTATTACATTACATCACATCATATCATCAGAGTCAATAAACAACAATGGACAGTAATATAAACTTGTCCTCATACAGAATATACAGCGGAATAAATACTATCAGATACAAACACTACGTCTCGCCATCCAGCTTATCTCCAAAGCTCCAGAATATCCAGAATATCCTGATAATATAACTCTAGGCTGCCCGTGTGGAAATTGGTGGGCACCCAGAGTTTAGAAGGGAACAATAAACTCCGAGTCAGTCATGGTGACTGGTGTGAGATCGTAAAACAGTTATTCTTTCTTTAAAATAAACAACAGAAGAATTTTAAAGTCAATTCGCAATGTTTTTGGAAAATGAAACTACCATAAGACCTCCCACCACACACACAATGCAAACGCAGACTTGGAGGAGATTTCTTCTTATGATAGTCAAAGATGCTTACTACGCAAAAAATCAAATTCTTTTTGATATTATTATTAGTGCATAGTGGAAAACATTTCGAAAGTATAATATAAATCTTAGCCAGCATAGGTACCATTATATTATGCCTGCTATAGCTGCCTCCTGAGGAGACAGGTTATACAATTGAAATCGTAAAGGCTCGTATTGTTTCTTTGGATTTCCAACAAATGGTCAGGCTAAGGAACTTCCTATCCACGATGGGTACGTCCCTGGAATAGACGACCCGAGAACCTAACCGGATCTCTGCCAACACAAGGCCGGGTTACCTCTGCAAAAATAGGTAACTACTGACACGCGTATGCCATCCCCCGATCGTCACCGATCTTCCCGAGGATCCCCGATTCGCAACAAACCACATAGATAATAATAATGCAGTAATCACAGAGGTTAAGTATCTGGGCTCCATACCATGATACCACCTTTATCCAGAAGGAATGACATACACTAAGGGGCGCTACTCCCTAGAACCTTGCTGCATTCGTCCTGTTTCGACCATTTCCGGGGTGTGAGGCTCGGCGAAGTCTCGTCCACAAAGCTACGCTTTCTCAAAAAGCCCTGCTTCGGGTCAAACAAAATGATCAACCTATGATCACCAAGATATAAGATCAAACAAATGATCATATCGCAAATGATCAAACACTGATCATTTCACAGCAACACTCAGTATGCCACGTTACCAAATTGGGATATATCGTTGATAAATTTCAACTACATAACCTCTGAGCTCGTACGTCTCAGAGAATGGTGTTAAGCTAAGAGAATAAATTCTCCGCCACCAACAGAAATGTATTTGAAAGGAATCAGCTTTATATCTCAAATTGTAACGTCAGACACACAATCCATACAAGTCTGTTCCGGGATCGAACAGAACCGAAGGCACTTCTCACGAAGCCCTTGCATATCCGGATAAATTTCTAATCACGTCAGGATTTCCCGTCACTAAGGGTGATAAAACCTCTAAATCGAAGATCAGTCGATGTAGAGTAACTCGACGGTAATCCTTCCGTTTTCAAAAATATCCGGTCTTCAACACCGGTCTTCAAATGCAATTCATAACGACGTATCACATATTCGGAATGGGTTATACGACCCCATGGTCCTTTCCCGGTTAACCCGAATAGTGAGCGCTTATTCAAAAATAAGTGTGGCATTCAAATTCATCCAATTCACAACAAATACCTATCTAAAGGTAATTATTGATAGTCGGTTATTTAACTATCAATAAAGATGCGCAACATCATCGGATTCCAAATAATTTTCCAAATTATTTCTTTTCCAAAATATCTTTACTAGATATAAAATTTCCACACTTAATCTTTTGAAAACAATTTCAAATCAATTTCCACATTTCATTTTATCTTTGAAGATAAAATCTCAAAACAGTTCATTTCATATTGGAAAAGCATTTCCATACTTATTTAAAAATAAGCGTTTCACAAATCTATTTATTTTCAACATTTGAAAATATTCGATATACTTAAATCAATATTAAGTATATATTTCATTCTTTAAGGAAATCATTTACTATAACAACATTTATTTGAGTCAAAACGAATGTTACGTAAAACATCGTTACGACGACTCGAAATCACTAGTATAGGGATTCGGATTTTAGATAGATATATAAATCCCAATACTACATAAAACATTTCCTTTCGGAAATCATTTACTATAACAACAGTGTTATAGTCCACCATTTCCTTAAGTTTCTCGAAAACGTCTATTTCAACAATAAATGTTGAAATCTATGGTTTCGATTCGTCATACATTTTAAAACATCTTTAAAATGTTTAACTTCATTTTTAATATCACTTCTTCAAAAATGAATCCATTTTACTTAACAATATATTCACTGTCCAAAATCGTGAATATAATTCACTTAACCCAATTTCAATCATTTCTACATATTTTAATTTCACAGAGATTCGCTATCCAAAATCGCGAATATATCTTCTTTAAAAATCTTCTATATTTAATTTATCAAATTCAATCTATTTCGAATTTATAAACACGTTTATAAATTCTATTTCCATTTTTATAACAACTTCGACTTATAAATCTTCTTTTATCAACTTCTATATTTTTACTTATCAAAATAAGTGATTTCGGATTTATAAACAACTTTTATAAATTCCAATTCTATTTATAAAAACTTCAATCCCAAATCAATTTCGATATTGATTTCAAAATTTATTTTCAACTTTAAATAAAATTTCCATACTGATTTCTCAAAAGTTCTTTTCCAAATATTAAATCAATTACAGATTGATTTCTAATTTTATTTATCCCTACTAAAATAAATTCCTTATTTTCCTTTAAATTATTCAATATCCTATTTTTAAAAGGATTCTTCAAATTGAAATCATTTTACATTGATTTCCCAAATCGTTTTAATTTACCAATTAAATTTCTAATTGGATTTCCAACTTATCTCCTTTTAAATAAATTCCTTTTTAAGAAGATAAATTTCAATTGTTTCTTTCAATCTATTTAAAAATCCAAATTTTAAATTAAATTCTTCAAATTATAATCACTATTTTACGAAATCCATTTATTTAGCATTTTCACTTTATTCTGGAATTTATTCAATAAGATTTTAAAGCTCAACCTTTATTCTTTTAAATTCTTTTCTTCAAATTTATTAAATTTCTAAAAATTTTTCACTTAGAAATTTTCTACTTGAATTTCAAAAATTCAATTTCGTTTATCTTTGGAATCCAATGATGTCATACATCTATTCCGCTAAATTTTAGCTTTCAAACAATTTCCAGACATCAATTCAATAACATCAATAATCATTCACAGATTATCACATCACAGTAGAAATAAATTCAATCAATGTGAGGGGTCCAGTTGGATCCCTCCAACCTGTTTCCCTGCATCCAAAGATGTTAGCACAATACCAATTCCGCTCCAGTACGGAATTATCGCGGTATATAGGTTTTTTATAAATCCGCTTACTAACGGCGCAATAGGGTCTCATCCGCTATACGAGGCGGGAAATCAATCAATCCAATATATACATATGCCAATATGTATATACTGCTATATATAGATATATATCCTACTATATCTAATACCACATCCAATCAAATCAACCAAATCAATAACTGCAATTCAAAATTAAATCTGAGTGAGAAGATCTCACCTTAGCTTTTAATTTGCTATCCATTTCCATCTCGACTTGTTTTCTCGATTTATAGACCTTGTATGACAATTATACAATTTTATTAATATTTGAACTAATTGAACAATCAATTATTTACCATTCATAATTTTAATTAACTCACAAATTTAAATCTAAATTAATTCCTCCTTTTTAAAAATTCCTTAAAAGCTAAAGTAATTAAGTAAGCTAATTTAACACATTAATTCCCATATATTCAAAAATAACTGGTAATTGGAAATTGATGTGTATGTATATTATTTCCTTTCACTTTGAATTGCATCTAATTATCTATAAAATAAGGTAAGTAAACTTTATAAAAATCTAATTTATACAAATCCTTCAACATTTAAAAATTCTTATTTATTTAACCAGTCTTATATATTTTTATCTTAAACTAATAGTCTAGAGTGTAAACTAATCCCTATTTAGTACAATTACTTTACTGTATCCAAATTTGCAAACTGTCTTATAAAATTTACAGCAACAAATTAAATTTTTATATATATATTACATTTTTTTTTCTGCAGTAATATATTTAACATCTATTTTAAAATAAAGTTTTGAAGTTAATATTTATACCTAATCACGATACCAGGCTCGAGACCCACGTCTTGCCGAAACCCTAGATTCACTCGCGAGCACGAACACGCCACCAACACCGTAGTCGCTATCTACCTGCCTTCGAACGCGAATCGATGCCGCCAGGTCGCAACCCACATCAGCTGCCACGAACTCACCCCGACCTCCATCCAGACATACGCGCGCCTTCGATTGCCAGATCGATCGAACCACCATGTCGCCATCCATCGAGTCGACTTCCCCCAGTCTCTAACCATCGAGTCGCCGCCAGTCGCGATTCACACAAGAGAATGCCCACAAACTCGCTCCCTTCAATCGCGATTCGAATCGCTGAACCACCTGCCTCGATTGTTGACTAACTCGCGACATCATCTGAGCCACGGCGAGGCTCTCCCTCTCGCGCGATGATGGTAGCCGCCATTTGTTTTCATTTGAATCTATCGAAGTCGGTTTCGATTTTTGAGAGGGGGGGCACGCGATTTTGATGAGGGGTTTTCGTTTTGAATTTTATTTGGACCGGGACGAACAGATAAAGGAAGAGAGAAGAGGGGTTGCACGTTTTGTCTCGTGATTACAGGCGCGATTTTAGGGAGGAGAACGTGGTGATGATTTTGACCGTAAATTTAAAATTTAAAATTTAAATTTAAATCTCGATAAAAACTTCAATGCATTTTCATGTCGTATCCTCACATACGAACTCCGAAAAATACGAAATTTGGAATCCGATAATAATTCGATATTTCGGACCCAATGGAACTGGTTTCGTAGAATTCCGAGACTGTGCCTCGGACGGCTGTTTTTAAATATCGATTCGAACAATAAAATTTTAAACTGAACAAATCAATTCGAAATTAGATTCTGAAGCTTCTGTTATCTTCAGTGATATCAATACGAATTTTAAAAGCTCTTGAAATATTTTTCTTCAACTTTAAATTGAAGATTTAAATTTTTATCCAGTTTCAATAGATTAAATTTTATAATTTAATCGGCAAATTCAAAGTTCAATCGGGGATTCAAATTAAATCATCGTTCAAATATTTAAAATAAATTAAATATTCTCAATTTAATCCGTTCAAAATTCTGGGTCGTTACAGCGCCCCTGCCACGTCGTCGACCAGCCCTCCGTCCCCACTTCCCCACTCCGCCGCCAGTCTCCACGCCCACTGCCACCATCCGCCAGCCCTCCATCCCCACTTCCCACCGATCGCCACCCAGCCCGCCACGTCGCCCCAATCCACAGCCCGCTCCACTTTTTTCCATGTTCCGCCTCTGTCCACTGCCTACCGCTCCACGACCCACTGTCTGCCGCCCCCACTCCCACTGCCATGCTGCCTCCACGACCCAATGCCCTACCGCGTCCACCCGAACCCAGACCACACCCGAACCCACTGCCCAGCCCATTCCACTAGACACCCGAACCCACTACCCCAGCCCGACCCGCCTGCGATCAGCGACCACCCGCGCCGCCAGCGACCAGCCCGCCTTACTCCGACCACCGCGACGTTCCCGCTCCGTCGTCATTGGTGTGCCTTGCCTTGGCCGCGGCTGTATTTCAGTGCACATCCGTTTTATATATAAATATATATATGAAACTGTATATTATATATAGCAATATATAACTTTGTAATTTCTGGTTGCTCACATACAGTGTTTTACTGTGTTTTGTTCCAACTACTGCTTCAGAGACATAGGCCTCCATTCAGCTTGTCGGATCTATCTAGTTTCTTTGCTTTGGTATGATTATATATAAAATCTATATATATTGTATTGAACAAAATTGTCAATTTAATCTTTTGTTTGATTTATAGTTCGTGCTCGGATTCGTGCTTCTGTCGTCTATCTAGTCTATTCATTTCGTGCTTCGCCGTCATCTTCTTTAACCATGCAAGGTGAATATTTCATTCGCGACTCAATCTATTATGCTATGATAATCAAGTGATAGATGTTGTTAATATTAATTTGGATGTTAAAATGATTGATGTTAAAATTGTTCACATAAACTGTAATTGCTATACAAGTTAAAATTGAATATTGTTAGAATTTAAAATTGCTAAATTGACGCCATGTATTGTTTAATTAGATTTAACGTGTGAAATTGTGATTTGATGTTAGTTTATGGTAAATAGTTGTGACACTAAATTTGTTATGTGATGTTGAATTTGGTTGTTAATGTAAGCGTTAATTAATATGAAATTGAATTTGATATAGGATAGTTAACAATTTGAAATGGATTGTATATGTTGAACTTGACCCCTTTAAATGTTAAATAAATCGACATAGTGTTAACTACACTTTGAACCATTGAATGCATGATTGATGTAGTAATTTGATAATGGACACCAAGTGAAACCATAAAGTAATAATCTTTAATCTGCATGAAATGATAGTGTGGATTCTAGGAATAATTATATTAATTTGCATAAATAACAATGTAAATTAATACGATTATTTCGGGATTATTAAATAAATTGTTGAATTGTTATATATGGTTGCTATTGCTTGTTTATTTACTTTGACACCATCCCAGTTATCACACTACAAGTTCCCTTTGAAGTGCTTTGATTTTTTTATTGAATGATATTGGGTTAAAATAATAAAATACCGAATTAAACAACTTGGCCTAGGATAGATAATTAAAATAAGAAACCCGATTGGTCAACAAAATCATTTTGAAATTGAAATCTATTTGAAATAAAGGAATGAACTTAACAATTTGTTTTGAAATTAAGTAACGAACTTAATGGATTTAATTGAAATAAATTAATGGATTGAATTGAAATAAATTAATGGATTTAATTGGAACGGATTAATAAATCTATTTAATTGAATAAAATGAATTGACAAATTTAATTTGAGAAATTTGTAATTTGATTTAGGAAAATTTAATTTAAGTAAGTTGAATAATTGAAATGAGATTTAGAAACAAGTAAAGTTTTAGAATTTAATAAATTAAAAATTTATTAGGTTTGTTAGATTAAGATTTAAAACTTGGTTTTAATTAAATAGATTTGGAACTTGTTATAAATTTAAAGATTAAGAAAATTTTTGACTTAAGAGGAATACAAAACTAACTAATGTTTTATGGATTTAATTTAATGATAATTTAAATTTAAAAATGGTTTTAAATTTAATGAATTAATTAAATTAGGACATTGTAAACTGAATATGAATGGAGTTGATTTGTAACTCGTAAATAAGTTTATTTGTGTTATGTAAATCGTGGATCCAAATAAATGAAATTGGATTTCTTTAAATAGAAATTTAATTGAATTTGCTAAATAAATCAAATGAAGCTATTTTGATAAAAAGGAATTTATTTAATGAAATTGATTTAATCGAATTTATGATAACGATGGATGTAAATATGAATTGAAATAAATAGAATTTGATTTAATGATTTGAACTAAATTGACCATTAAATTGAATCCATTGATTATGAACTAAATTTAATAAGTGAATTTGGATCTTATCAAATTGAACTTGAATAATTAATTATATCATTAACTCAAATGTTTGAACTAAAATTTCATTTGGAAATATGATTTTAAATATCTGAAATAAATTGAATCGGGAAATGTCAAATTTTGAAAGTTAAATTTGCAACTTGACTATTGGACTTTGATTTGTTTAAACTTTAATCTAACCGACCATCGGGTAATAAATACGTAGTTATTAAAGAGACCGGGATCGGATATGGACATACTCTCTGTTGATACCCAAAACCACTTTAATAACTATTATACGCGGAGTGTTGATCCAGAATGAAGTGGATGGTTTGGCGAATGCATTTACTGAAGAAAGACAACGACTTTGGATGACCCCTGACATGACTAAAACAGGAGCCGTGCCGGGCCATTGAGGTTTGCCACCTCTAGCGGACACACTTCTTCGTTACCATATCTATTAGTTTTGTGATTCGATTTGGGTGAACCCCTTTGATTTGGGAGTGTTGTTTCGCGGTGTTGAGGTAGTAGCTGCTATGCTCAACATCAGTCCGGATCACGCAACTACTAGTATCCTAGTTGGTATCGCCTCATGTACCTTGTCATACTGATTATCCTATTCGCGACCACTACGATTTGTTTTGTGTTATACCTATGGGGTACCCTTTGATAACCACCAGTTTACGGTGGGGTTTACAGTGCTGTATAGACTATGACATTATAAAATTGTGTTAAGGGGGATTATGGTAACGCCTTAACACTATTTTAATATCGTACTTTACTGATTAGACATTATCTACATATCGTATTCTATTGTATATATAGATAGTTTATCGGATCCTTAGAGATGTTTATTTCGTTCATCTTTGAGTTATGGACTTTATTCCTTGCACTTGATTATCTTGTATAAGATTTTGAGTCCTGACTCGAGTGTTTCTTTTTGTATATGCTCGGGTCAGTCTGAAGCTATCCAGTTTGCTGATCAAGGTTGGTTGAAGATGCCGAAGACTTTGCATTTATCTTTATCAGGTATTTCCATTCTAGTATTGATGTACTAGTCTGTTGGACATTTATGTATTTTCTCTCAGTCACTTTATGATGAGACATTGTTGTATTTCCTGTAGTAGCTTCATGAACTACTATTATGACGATGTATTTTTTATTTCGCTGCATTATTCTGTGACTGTTCTGTGTCTGTGATGTTGCATTGATTCTTATTTACATTTAAGTATTTATAATCCCATAATGATTTGTGTTTTGTATTATTTTATTTGATATGTGTGGATTATTGTCAATTTAAATGGTCCAAATATACGGGTTGTTACAATTGGTATCAGAGCTTTGGTTTCTCTAAAAAAAACCTTAGTTTGGGGTTATATAAACTCATTAGAGATAGGGTAGCAATACCCTAGAATGAGGAGAATCGATTCAATATCCAAATCCTTTCAATTCAAACTTCTTTTGATTCGTCGATTGGACTTTCCTTAGAGTTCTATTATTTCTACCCTTGGTTCTGAATCTCTTTTGGTATTTCGGGATGAGTACCAGAAGAATCAATATGGGAGGAAGAGGCAATGGTCCTGCTCAGGCTGCACCTGCCGCCCCAGCTCCAATCAAATTCACCACTCTTAGTAAGGAGTATACACCGCTTGGAGGTATTAAGTGGTCTGGATCCGAGAGCATTATAGAGGCTCAGCACTGGCTTAAAGGCTTAGAGAAGATTTTTTCTGGTCTGGAGATCACTGATGCTCAGAAGCGTCAGCTTGCTGCTTGGCAACTTCAGGATGCCGCACAGGATTGGTGGGAATCTGTTACTTCTCGTATCGAGGAGAACACCATCACTTGGGCCCAGTTTAGGTATAAATTAGTTTGGATTTCGTACTCTAAATTCTTCCTTCAATCTTTGAAATGTTATTCATCTAGCCTATCTTTTGATTAGGGATACTTTCTCGGCACAATGGATGCCAGCTGTTGGGAAAACCCAACTTTATAGAGCTTTCATGGATCATAAGCAAGGCAGTATGACTTTTTCTGAGTATGACAGGAAATTCAACGAACTCTCCAAGTTCGGACTTGGCTTGATTGATACACAACTTCTGAAGAACGAGAAATTCATTTTGGGAGCTAGAGAAGAATATTATGACTTGCTTACTGGCCACGCCCACTGCACCTTCATAGAGCTTGTTGACTATGCTCTTAGATATGAGGCGAAGCCTAAGGGACCTACTGCCAAGGCCACTCCTACTCAGTCCTCTTCTAGCCAGCCTGGAAAGAGGAAGATGAACTTTGATCAAAAAAAGAAAGCTTGGCAAACAACTACTTGGGATACGGCCAGAAAAGCTCAATCGACCTTGCTAATATCACTTGCTTCAAATGCGATAAGAAGGGCCATTATGCTAATAGCTGTCCATCTACCGGAGCTGCTATTCCACCACCTTCTATGACTAGGAGAGATTTATGCCATGTCTGCCTCCAGCCTAGTCATTTCAAGAAAGACTGCCCAATGCATAAGCGTGGCACCACTTTTGGAGTATTTGCTATCACCACACCTGCACCACCGGCCCAGGATGAACAAGGTACCTTACGGTGTACTTTTACATTACAAGATTTACCTATAAGAGTATTATTCGACACTGGCGCTTCCCATAGCTTCATATCTATTGATCTTTGTAGTAAACTCAAATTAGAACCTACTTTTACCACTACTTCCTTATGTGTCTCCAACCCTATTAGAGGACTTGCCAACCTAAGTAGAATTTGTAATGAGGTTGTACTTATGTATGGAAGATATCGATTCACTTGGAAATTTTATGTGCTTGGCTTCAAAGCATTTGACATCTTATAAGGTGCCGATTAGTTAAGAAAATTCGATGTTGTTATTTGATGCAAAGCTCGTTCTATTTCTTTAGTCAGTGACAAGGGTCTACCACTTGTCATTGAATGCAAATCACCTCAGAAATATGCCGGAAGCTTCATATTCTCTCTTGATGCTCACCCGGATGATCTTGACTCCACTCCTATTGTTCAGAAATTTCCCGATGTATTTGGAGAGGTCAACTCTCTACCGCCTAAACGGGAAATCGATTTCTGCATTGATCTTATTCCTGGAGCTACTCCCGTAGTTCTCCCACATCGAAGGATGACTACTAAAGAAAAAGCTGAACTAAAAACTCAAATTGATGACCTATTTGCTAAGGGTTTGATAAGGAGAAGTTTTTCTGAATGGGGCGCCGCAGTTGTATTTGTCACCAAATCAGATGGATCTCTTTGCATGTGTGTTGATTACAGAGAACTAAACAAACGCACTCTCAAGAATCGCTATCTGATGCCTCGCATCAACGATTTATTCGATCATCTCCATGGAGCTAAAGTCTTCTCACCACTTGATCTAGCCACTGGTTTCCACCAACTCAGAGTAGCAGAAGATAGTATCCATAAGATAGCTTTCCGTATCGAGAATGGATTCTATGAATGGTTGGTTATGCCATTCGGTTTGACCAACGCACCTGCTTATTTCGTCGACTTGATGAATCGAGTCTTTCGTGATGTCCTTAACAAGTTTGTTCTTGTATTCATTGATGATATTCTCGTCTTCTCCAAAGACAAGAAAGAGCATGAAACACATCTCCGTTATGTTCTGGAAACTCTCTGAAACCATCAGCTTAAAGCCAAGTTCTCTAAATGCCACTTCTGGCGAGATGAAGTGAGATTCCTTAGCCATATTGATTCTGAAAATGGGATTTCGATCGATCCAGCAAGATCGCTGTAATCAATGTAAGTACTATCTTATTCGTTGTTTCTGTTCAAACAATCTTATCTCTTTTTTATTTGAATCAATTAATCTACAGTATTGGGAGACTCCTAAAACTCCTACAGATATTCGTAGTTTCTTGGGCTTAGTCGGTTATTATCGCCGATTTATTGAGCACTTTGCCCGGATTTCTGCCCCACTTACTTCTTTAACTCGGAAGGATGTTAAGTTTATTTGGAGTGAGAAATGTGAATCAGCTTTTAATGAGTTGAAGCGCAAGTTAACTTCAGCCCCTGTTCTTGCGGTAATTGAGGGAAGTGAAGGATTAACTGTCTATACAGATGCTTGCCGAGAAGGTTTAGGCGCTATCCTTATGCAAAATGGAAAGGTTATTGCTTATGCGGGTCGTCAGTTTAAGACCTATGAATTAAACTATGCCACACACGATCTTGAGCTTCTTGCAGTTGTATTTGCTTTGAAACTATGGAGGCACCATCTTTTGGGAATAAAATTCGAATTATTCACTGATCATAAGTCTTTAAGGTATATCTTTTCTCAGAAGGATTTGAACTAGAGACAAGTCCGATGGCTGGAATTCTTAGCTGCATATGATCTCGACATCACTTATACTCCGGGGAAAGCAAATGTCGTAGCAGATGCTTTGAGCCACAACAAAGCATTGTCTTGTTGTAATATTA
This sequence comes from Allium fistulosum, assembly GCA_030737815.1. Taxonomy (NCBI): domain Eukaryota; kingdom Viridiplantae; phylum Streptophyta; class Magnoliopsida; order Asparagales; family Amaryllidaceae; genus Allium; species Allium fistulosum. The sequence goes on along the minus strand of CM060905.1, from coordinate 941,388,887 downwards.
CTGAAGGCATGTTGTTTCAGCTCATTATCTCTCCATCTCTTATGGATCGCATCAAAGCTAAACAATATGAGGACACTTTGCTCTATCGTATGAAGGACTTAGTTCTTGGAAGAGTTGGAAATGCTGACAGTAAAGTGGGAGCACAAGTAGATAGTAATGGAGTTCTGAGGATCGACAACCATATTTGTGTTCCTAACATCGATGGATTGAGACAAGAAGTGCTTAGAGAGAACCATCAGTCATCACTTTCATTTCATCCTGGTGTCACTAAGATGTATCGTAATATGAAGCGTTTATATTAGTGGAGTAGGATGAAGAGATATATTTCTATGTATGTCAGTAGATGCACCACTTGCCAACAAGTCAAGGCCGATCACTAGAGGACAGCCGGTTTACTTCAACCCCTAGAGATTCCGTGTTGGAAATGGGATCGGATTTCTATGGACATCATTGATGGATTACCAAGGACCATAAAAGGTAATGAGAGTATATGGGTGATTGTTGATAGGTTGACCAAATCTTCTCACTTTATTCCTGTAAAGACCACTCGTACTGCTTCGAGTCTGGCCGAGATTTATATGAGAGAGATTGTTAGACTTCATGGAGTTCCGTCCAGTATTGTATGCGATCGAGATCCTATATTCACTAGTAAATTCTGGAAGGCATTTCAGGACGTCTTAGGCACTAAACTGAATCTGAGCACAGCTTATCATCCTCAAACAGATTGCCAAACTGAGAGGGTGAATCAGATTTTGGAGGATCTGCTCCGAGCTTGCATTATTGATTTCGGTGGATCTTGGGAAGACCATCTCCATTTGGTTGAATTCACTTATAATAACAGTTATTAGGCGAGTATCGATATGGCACCGTTCGAAGCTTTATATGGACGACCATGTAAATCGCCAGCTTGTTGGATTGAGCCTAGTGATCGATTAGTTCTTGGCCCAGAGATTATTATGGAAGCATCCGAGAAGGTTAATGAGATCAGAAGGAAGATGAAGACCGCACATGAAAGGCAGAAGAGCTATGCAGTTAGGCGCAGAAGAGATTTGGAATTCCAGGTTGGGGATGAGGTATTTCTGAAGGTATCACCTTTGAAGAATGTTATTCGATTTGGTTAAAGAGGGAAGCTTGCCCCTAGATTTGTTGGACCATTCACTATCACCGAGAGAATTGGCACACTAGCTTATAGAGTCGCATTACCGGAAAAATTTGAGGGCGTGCACAACGTATTCCATGTTTCACATCTTCGGAAAGTCGTGCGTGATCCATCCATGACCATTCCTATTGCTCAGCTAGATGAAGTAGATATTGAGCCAGATTTGACTATCGAAAGGAGACCACTTCGTATAGTCGATCGAGATATGAAGCAGCTTAGAAGGAAATCTGTTAGCCTGGTCAAAAGTCCAATGGAGTCTTGATGATCGAGATTGCACTTGGGAAACCGAGGAAAGCATTCGGGATTCTAATCCAGAATTGTTTAGGGAAGGTAAACTCTATTTTGTATTCTATATTTTATTCGATAATCTATTCTATATCCATCGTATCTCTTCTATCTGTTCTTCCACTCTTTACCTTTTTCCTTTTCGAGGATGAAAAGTTTTGAGTGGGGGAGAATGTAACGACCCTGAATTTCCGACCCAATTTAAAAATTTTAAATCCATTATTTTATATAAAAATGTGAAACTTACATACGATCTCAATTAAAGTCCAAACTTTGTTTATAAAATGCACCTAGATAGTTAGAGATATGGGTAAAGTTTCGTCGTAAAATACCGTAGTAAATTTCGTTCGCGTTTTATTGCACATCAGTTTATTTTAAAGTGTGTAAAATTTTTATCTTCCGAACCTGAATATTTTTACATAGAAAAATTCTAAAACATCTTCTGACAAAGACGTCATTTTTCGTTTTTCCAAATTCGGACTTATTTAGCTCCGCCGATCTTATTTTTCTGCGTTTTTCCTGCATTTTTCCCGTAGTATAAAATTTGATTTTTATAATTCAATCGTACCACTAATATTTATATATCGTTGTGTTCGCCTCGTCTCGCTGATCAAAACGGTATATTTATTTGTGTCAATCAGAGTTCGGCGTTGCAAATTATAATTATTTAACGGATTACAAACTGGTCCGTTATGCAGCATAAACCGGTACCCAATTGTCTACCCCATTTAGAATTCTAGGAGTCTTTGACTATTCAGCTGTTGTAACGACCCGTAAATTTCGTAAGTTAAATTGGCCTATTTATAAGATTTTTGGAATTTAATTATAAAGAAATATAATGGTTATAATGTGGTAACGAAATAAAGGTTAATAATTAACCTATGAAAATATTACATTGGTTGTAATAGACTTAAGTATAAAGATTGAATTTAATAAACCCCATTTATTTGAAACCTTGTTTATTGATATGCAAAAGTATAATAAATGAGTTATTACAAGAGATTGAAATTTACATAGAATGCTAATGAATGAATAGTGGAAAGGATTATACAGGTGTATAATTTAATACGAGAAAGGAAAGTAATTAATTTATTATGTAATAAAAACATTGTAACGGTAATTGGAATAAATTAAGGAATATGTTAGTATAAGTTAATTATTAATAACTTGAAAGGAAATCCAACCAATTCAAGTTAAAAGTTACACTTGGTTATAAATATAATATAAGAAAACTAATAAATTTTGAATAAATTTTGGAATAGTTTGTAATAAATGTTAATTGAGTAAAACCAGTGTTATGTAAGTAATTACAATATTGGGGTTTAAATAGTGAACCTCTAAAAGTGTAATTAGGAGTTAATGACAATATTGATTGTACGTTACTTATTTTATTAGGTTGTTAAGTTAATTTGTAATCAAAGGGATTAATTGCAATTAAATGGTTTTAGTATTTAAAGATTTTGTAAATATTTATTAGATGAATTTGAAGCTATTATATAAGTATGAATCTAATGTTAATTTTACTTATAGAATGGACAATTGATATTGAATGAAAAGAATAAAATTTAAGTGGGTCAATAAATTGGAATTAAATGAAATATAACATCTAAATGTTATGTTAATTGAGAAGATAGTACTAAATAGATTGCAATTTGATTTAATAAGGATAGGTAAGTAATTTTAATAAATTTTAGTTGATATTTAATTATGAATGTGAGTAGAATTTGGCATTTAGTGATAATTGTTAAAATTTGCCCATTCATCTAATTTACTTAATTAGAGATAAGTCAATGACAACATTTGTGTTAATAGTAGCTTGTAAGTGGAAGTGAATGCTAAATGGTAAAAAAAAATGGTTAACCATTTTTTTAAGTATATTAAAGTATAACTAGTAAATCGATTGCAATAGATATAAATATATTTTTACGTTAATGTTAATATAAAGTAATTTTTGAAAATAATGTCAAATTCATTTATGGAGATTTAGTTAAATGGGAACTTTGATTTTTGAGAAATAAAAGCGTTAATGTGACTAAAGGTTAGAGTACGATTATTGTATGTTGCCTATTTTGGTAGCTTGCTAATTTACAATTTTGAAATCAGTTACAATAATTTAAATTGAGTATTGCGTTAATGTTAATTAAAGTAGTATTTGTAAAAATATTAAGAATTTCGTATTGGATAGTTTGTTGTAATATAAGACTTGGAAATAAAGTTATTAACGTATTGGAAAACAATTACATTTGATGAAACTAAATGTTGAAATATTACATAGATAAGAATTTAGATGAAATGGATTAATTTATGAAATAAATTTAAGGATAGGATAGCAACTATATAAATTACCTAATTAATTGGTCAATGAATTTATTGTAAATAAAGTTCATTTAAAATGTAAGTAATTATAATATTGTTATTAATAATAAACGTTACTTTAAGGATAAGTAGTGTAGTAACGTAAGGTGAAAATGTAAATTAAAGGGGAAACCTTAAATTTTAGTTAAGGTAGTAATTTATGAATTGGGAATAAAATTCAAATGTTATATTAGGTTGTAAATCAATTTGGGTAATTGGATATATACTAATGTTAAATATATATACATAAGAGGATGATTGATTTAATAAAGAGAATTGAATACGAATGGTATAAAATTTCATTGAAATAAGATTTTATAATTTATTGAATTTACTTTAATTAAAGGTAAACACTAAATTTTTTGCAATAAATCCTTATTTGATATGGAGGTTTGGTTAATAAATTTGAAGCTAATTGCAATCAGAAATGATAGAAATGGTAAGTTGACCATTTATTCATAATAAGATCTAGAAATCAAATAAATGGATTATTGGAATTTAAATTGACAAATTGTGAATTCATTAAAATTCGGATCCATCAGTCTATTCCAATTTCATCTATAAATACCCCGCTAAACCCTGGCCTCCGCCTATTCTCATTTGTCTGCGCATAAAATTTCATTAGCTCCTTCTCCTCCTCAATGGCAGACAAAAATCTCAGATCCAGATCATTTCAAAATCAAAGTCAAAAATTCAAAGTCCTCAAAAAACATCTCAAAATTTTATATGTTGAAGCTCTCGACGAGCGTAATTCAATGGTGTTGTCTCGTGCGCGTCAATTTGCCTAGAGATAATTGTGTCCGTTGTTGTGGAGAATGAAAAGAAGAAGGCAGTGACGTGTGATCTAGCGACGTGGCGGTAAATGTGTTCTCTTTTTGTTTCTATTTAAATTTAATTTCAATCACAATTTTTGCTATAACTCTCGCATACGAACTCCGTTTCACGCGCGGTTTTTTTTGTTAGGATCGTAATAAAATTCCGGACATGAAGACGCTGGTTTGGACAAATTATGAGATGGTCAAATTTTTGGGTTTAAATTGGATTTGATTTCAATTTAAATTCAAAAGGTGAGTGTTTTAACCCACTCACAACTTCTAAGATTTCTTATGTTTGTTAAATTAAATTTTGATGTGATTTAAAATTTATCTATGATTGTTTGGGCATATATTTAATCATCATCTCAGTTAGATAGCATTTAGTTAAATTAAATTGTTATTTAATTTTATTATTGCATATAATTTGCCAGTTAAATTTATTTATTATTGCATATAAACTGTCAGTTAAATAGTTATTAATTTTTATTGAATATAAACTATTCGTTGATGCTTGTTATATTTTATATGATTTATATTGATGTTTTGTTTAAATTGGATGATGATTGTAATGAATGGTTGTTTATTGATATTTGGATGAATGGATGCTATATTTTATATTGTATAAACTACAAGTTATTATGCATTTTCATTTCATTCGGGATTGCGGTTTGAAATGATATATATAACCGTAAACTTTTATTTTTAAATTACGGATTGAAATGATAAATATCTGTATCACTTGACCATACGATAGAAAATTATATACAGGCACCGTGGTCTATATATATAATATTTTAAGGGATTTTCTATGGTTTGGAAAGAAATATACGGTTTAATAAATATTAAATTTTGATATTATATAAATATTATTTTATATATGGTTAAATTCTAAAATTTAAGCTATGTATAACTTGATGATGTTTTAAGTTTGATTTACGAATATTTCAAGTTTGAGCTTTATTTAAGTGATATTGAATTTATTAAATAAATATTTCTAAACTAAATAATAGTAAATTGAATTAAGGTATATATAAGATTATCATATTTGGTTGGGAATTTTGGAATATTTAAAGACATGAAATATATCAAAATTGAAATGTTTTATTGAAATTAAGGTATTATTGTTTTCAAAGTATTGGTTTTCAAAATTGTTATAACTTTGAAAGTAATATGGTTTGAAAATGAATTTATTTGAAATAGAATTTATTTAAGAATTATCTTTAAATATATTGATTTGAAACCGATTGAAATTTTGAGATTAAGAATATGACTGCATTATGTGATTTGGGTTTAAGATGGTTTTAAAGAATATTTCAAGTTTTATAATTAAAAGTAAGAATAGTGATTGAAAATTTGGATTTTTTTTAAATGATATATTATTGAATTTGGTTTTAAAGTATATACTATTTTGAAGTAAATGATATGTTTTGAAATAGCAATAATATTTTGGTTTTAAAGTATATACTATTTTGAAGTAAAGAATATGGTTTGAAATGGCAATAATATTTTGGGTTTTGATGTATATACTATTTTGAAATAAAGAATATGTTTTGAAAGGGCAATGATTGTGTTTTTAAAAGTATATATATTTTTAAAATGACCACAGTGTTATAATAACGTTTGGTTTTTAAAGAGACCGGGATCGGATATGGACATACTCTCTGTCGATACCGAAAACCACTTTGACAACTGTGTACGTGGTGGAGTTTCTAGAATGAAGTAGGATGGTGGCGACGATCCTAAGGTATATACTGGACCCAACTCCCATGAGTTGGCATAAGGTGGCTAAAACAGGAGCGATCGACGGGCCAAGGCGGTAGCACCTCTGATTGGACACACTTCTTCGATACCATTCTATTACTTGTGATTGATTTGGTGGCCACCCTTGATTTGGGAGTGTTGTTCGAGGTGGGCGGTAGTGGCTGCTATGCGTCACCACCAGTCCGGATGCGTAATTGGTATATCTACCCTGGCATTGCCTTGTGTGCCGTGTCACCTACCATATCGAACCCACTACGAGTTTGGTTTAAAGATCCGACCGCGTTAAGGTTCACCATCCCCTTAACGCTATTTTCTATATGATTATACTTTACTGATTAGACATTATTATAATAGCGAATATTACTACATAGTAGATAGTTTAATGGATCCTTAAGAGGTGTGAATCCCAAACATTTCTTAAGTTACTACACTACGTTAGACACTGGATAGGAGATGTCAAACCCCGTAAACATCTCTGACGCCGTTTACACTCATATTTATTTCATTGATTTAACTTACATAAGATCTTTTAGTTCTACCCGCCGTTCGTAGCTCGGTTGGTTTGGGAGCTGGGAGATGGGAACCAAAGGACTGTGTCCAGGCAGGTTCGAATCCCAGCGTCAAACCATCAGTGGGAGTTTCAACGTTAAGCATCCGTGTGCGATGACTAAATAAAAGCGGGGTAGACACACGGCGTGGGGTTTACTTAAGTGAGTATCAATGTATACCATGATCTTAAGGTTCCCCATGATCTCAAAAAAAAAAGATCTTTTAGTTCTGACTCGAGTGTTTTGTCTTTTCAATTCGCTCGGGTCAGCCTGAGCATTTCAGGATTTGAAGGCCCTGTTTCTGGAGGACGAAGACGAAGATTTTATTACTACTATTTATTATATTACACTACACCATTGTATTTCGCTGCATTTATTATCATTCTCTGGTATGTGTAACTCTGATATGTATTGTATAAGTATAATCAAATGTTTTCAAAAACAGCTTCATGAACTGTTATTTGATTATTATATTTAATCGTTCCGCTGCAAGATTCTATTTTGTTTCTTTTATTTCTCCACTTTTTCTTATTTACCCCATAATATCCGCCCTTCTGTATGGTTTAAGTTGGCACGTGTGTCTGCTTAAGCGTACTAAAAGGTGGGATGTTACAGCTGTCTTGGAAAGCCAACAGCCATTTCGGTTACCGAGACAATCAATTTAGGACCTTTGATTTCCAACATTCTGTATAAACGAGCTGCCTTTTCCTTTTTGTTCAGCGGCAAATTAAACTATCTGGTAACGTGTTCTTTCTCTTCCCCCATTGATTCATTTTATTTCAAACTTACATCTCCAGTTCACGCAACTCCCCACCACCGTGTGCTTCCATCCGCCGCCCACAGCCTCGCGTCCACCCACAGCCCACACCACTTCGCCGCCAGCCTCCGCGCTCCTGCCACGTCGCCGACCAGCCCTCTGTCCCCACTTCCCCACTCCGCCGCCAGCCTCCGCACCCACTGCCACCATCCGCCAGCACTCCGTCCACACTGCCCACCGATCGCCGCCCAGCCCGCCATGTCTCCCCAATCCACAGCCCGCTCCACTTTTGCCCCTGTTCCGCCTCCGTCCACTGCCTACCGCTCCACTGCCTGCCTCCTCCATTCCCACTGCCTGCCACCTCCACGACCCACTGCCCTGCCGCGTCCACCCAAACCCACTGCCCAGCCCATTCCACCAGACACCCAAACCCACTACCCCAGTCCGACCCGCCTGCGATCAGCGACCACCCGCGCCGCCAGCGGGCAGCCCGCCTTACTCCGACTACCACGACGTTCCCGCTCTGCCGTCATTGCTGTGCCTCGCCTTGACCGCAGCTGTATTTCAGTGCACATCCGTTTTATATATAAATATATATATGAAACTGTATATTATATATAGCAGTATATAACTTTGAAATTTATGGTTGCTCGCATACAGTGTTTTACTGTGTTTTGTTCCAGCTACTGCTTCAGAGACTTAGGCCCCCATTCAACTTGTCAGATCTATCTAGTTTCTTTGCTTTGGTATGATTATATATAAAATCTATATATATATTGTATTGAAAAAAAATTTCAATTTAATCTTTTGTTTGATTTACAGTTCGTGTTCGGATTCGTGCTTGTGTCATCTATCTAGTCTATTCATTTAGTGCTTTGCCGTCATCTTCTTTAACCACAAAAGGTGAATATTTCATTCGCGACTCAATCTATTATGCTATGATAATCAAGTGATAGATGTTGTTAATATTAATTTGGATGTTAAAATGATTGATGTTAAAATTGTTCACATAAACTGTAATTGCTATACAAGTTAAAATTGAATATTGTTAGAATTTAAAATTGCTAAATTGACGCCATGTATTGTTTAATTAGATTTAACGTGTGAAATTGTGATTTGATGTTAGTTTATGGTAAATAGTTGTGACACTAAATTTGTTATGTGATGTTGAATTTGGTTGTTAATGTAAGTGTTAATTAATATGAAATTGAATTTGATATAGGATAGTTAACAATTTGAAATGGATTGTATATGTTGAACTTGACCCCTTTAAATGTTAAATAAATCGACATAGTGTTAACTACACTTTGAACCATTGAATGCATGATTGATGTAGTAATTTGATAATGGACACCAAGTGAAACCATAAAGTAATAATCTTTAATCTGCATGAAATGATAGTGTGGATTCTAGGAATAATTATATTAATTTGCATAAATAACAATGTAAATTAATACGATTATTTCAGGATTATTAAATAAATTGTTGAATTGTTATATATGGTTGCTATTGCTTGTTTATTTACTTTGACACCATCCCAGTCAAATTGAAATAAATTAATGGATTTAATTGAAATAAATTAATGGATTTAATTGAAATGGATTAATAAATCTATTTAATTGAATAAAATGAATTGACAAATTTAATTTGAGAAATTTGTAATTTGATTTAGGAAAATTTAAGTTAAGTAAGTTGAATAATTGGAATGAGATTTAGAAACAAGTAAAGTTTTAGAATTTAATAAATTAAAAATTTATTAGGTTTGTTAGATTAAGATTTAAAACTTGGTTTTAATTAAATAGATTTGGAACTGTTATAAATTTAAAGATTAAGTGAAATTTTGACTTAAGAGGAATACAAAACTAACTAAAGTTTTATGGATTTAATTTAATGAAAATTTAAATTTAAAAATGGTTTTAAATTTGTTGAATTAATTAAATCAGGACATTGTAAACTGAATATGAATTGAGTTGATTTGTAACTCGTAAATAAGTTTATTTGTGTTATGTAAATCGTGGAACCAAATAAATGAAATTGGATTTCTTTAAATAGAAATTTAATTGAATTTTGTAAATAAATCAAATGAAGCTATTTTGATAAAAAGGAATTTATTTAATGAAATTGATTTAATCGAATTTATGATAACGATGGATGTAAATATGAATTGAAATGAATAGAATTTGATTTAATGATTTGAACTAAATTGACCATTAAATTGAATCCATTGATTATGAACTAAATTTGATAAGTGAAATTTGGATCTTATCAAATTGAACTTGAATAATTAATTATATCGTTAACTCAAATGTTTGAACTAAAATTTCATTTGGAAATATGATTTTAAATATCTGAAATAAGTTGAATTGGGAAATGTCAAATTTTGAAAGTCAAATCTGCAACTTGACTATTAGACTTTGATTTGTTTAAACTTTAATCTAACCGACCATCGGGTAATAAATACGTATTTATTAAAGAGACTGAGATCGGATATGGACATAGTCTCTGTCGATACCAAAACCACTTTAATAACAATTATACGCGGAGTGTTGATCCAGAATGAAGTGGATGGTTTGGCGTACGCGTTGACTGAAGAAATAGAACGACTTTGGATGACCCCTGACATGACTAAAACAGGAGCCGCGCCGGGCCATTGAGGTTCGCCACCTCTAGCGAACACCCTTCTTCGATACCATATCTATTACTTTTGTGATTCGATTTGGGTGCACCCTTTTGATTTGGGAGTGTTGTTTCGCGGTGTTGAGGTAGTAGCCACTATGCTCAACATCAGTCCGGATCACGCAACTACTAGTATCCTAGTTGGTATCGCCTCATGTACCTTGTCATACTGATTATCCTATTCGCGACCACTACGATTTGTTTTGTGTTATACCTATGGGGTACTCTCTGATAACCACCAGTTTACGGTGGGGTTTACAGTGCTGTATAGACTATGACATTATAAAAATGTGTTAAGGGGCATTATGGTAACGCCTTAACACTATTTTAATATCGTACTTTACTGATTAGACATTATCTACATATCGTATTCTATTGTATATATAGATAGTTTATCGGATCCTTAGAGATGTTTATTTCGTTCATCTTTGAGTTATGGACTTTATTCCTTGCACTTGATTATCTTGTATAAGATTTTGAGTCCTGACTCGAGTGTTTCTTTTTGTATATGCTCGGGTCAGTCTAAAGCTATCCAGTTTGCTGATCAAGGTTGGTTGAAGATGATGAAGACTTTGCATTTATCTTTATCAGTTATTTCCATTCTAGTATTGATGTACTAGTCTGTTGGACATTTATGTATTTTCTCTCAGTCACTTTATGATGAGACATTGTTGTATTTCCTGTAGTAGCTTCATGAACTACTATTATGACGATGTATTTTTTTTTCCGCTGCATTATTCTATGACTGTTCTGTGTTTGTGATGTTGCATTGATTCTCATTTACATTTATGTATTTATAATCTCATAATGATTCGTGTTTTGTATTATTTAAGTTGACATGTGTGGATTATTGTCAATTTAAATGGTCCAAATATACGGGTTGTTACACCCTATACCGCCAAAGGGAGCACTTGATGATTACAAACAAAGCGAAGTAACGGAGAAACCTGACACTCTCATCCTTCCAGAAAATGGTATATCCTGGAGTTAAGCAGTGTTAAGAAAACAACCACATTGGGTTAAAAGGAATCTACTCAACTCTATAGGATCAGAAGAAAGATTTAATCCTTACCAACATGACTTTAACACTGCCCGAAGATAGGTGGCACTAAGAAAAGACTTCTATAATCAAATCATCGCAGTGCTAGTTTTTGAAGACCAAAACAGGTACCCAACTAGATTAAAAGCACCACCTGGTCGATGGGAAAAATCGATCCCATCCCTCTTAGTGTTAGTGTTGCCACTGCAACGCTGAGGCATTTTCTCACTTCATAACTACTAGTGTTGCCCCAGCAACATTGGAAAACTTTCTACTTTCTAAGTACCAATGTTGCTCCGACAACATTGGGAAACTTTCTATTTCCTAGGTATCGGTGTTGCGCTAACAATGCTGGTAAACTTTCTATTCCCTAATTACCTACATTGCCTCGACAATACCAAGAATTTTTTAATCACTAAGTACCGGTGTTGCCCGGTAACACTAGGAAAACTTTAATCTACAGGGTTGATTAGAAACACTCACCATAGTGCACCATCAATGCACTAACTTCCAGAGATAGATGATGGTTCTCGACTGAGTTATACAATTGTTTTTGGAAAAATACTATTTCCCGAAGATAGCCAACGATAGGAAGACATAACCTTTCATAGGTCAATCGAATGGTTCAATCTAACATCGCAGGAATTAGCCACTACATGGGAATAAAGCTGTGTAGAAAAGGAAATCCTAGGTTGAATTGCTCGTGTGCTAATTTCTAAGGATGAAAGCTGGTTCAAAACCAAATTTCCAAAATTCAACTTAGAAAGAATTTATATACAGCCAAAACATAGGCAGCCTCGAGGAAATGTTGTTTGATACCAAGCAGCTAGGTTATCAATTCCTAAAGACAGAAGTTGACATATGAACAAAACTTTGGAAATAAAGTCAGCAACCAAGAAAAGCATGCTTGGCCAAGGACAAATGGAAACAATCATAGAAGGTCAGAAATAAAATCCTCAAACTTCCTCACTTCCAGAGTGGGATTGAGAGCAAGACTGGGGATAATTGAGCAATTCGCACCACACCTTTCCATCTCCCGCAAGTGTCTAAATACAAGCATTCAAAATAGCCAGTCCTGTGAACAGCAATAGGCACATAAATCCTTTGTCCAAACCGCAGAGTTGGTTAGATAACAGTTGTTTGCACCAAAAATGGTCACAAACCCCAAGTGTTGTGAAAGCACCAGTGTATGAATACAAATCAGCAATATTCAAACACAAATATCAGATCTAAGCAAGCAATAAACAACAATCCAGAAATAATGAACAGTAACACACAATTTATAGTGGTTCGGCTATCTCCGGCCTACGTCCACTTCAAGGATTTTTATCTTTTATTGATGTTCTTCGCTGATTACAGATGATTACAGCAAATACAATGAATGAATCTGAGTATGACAGCAATGGAAAGGAGTAGAGTTGAATCCGGCAGAGTCTGGACGTTGAATGGCCAAAAAGATCCATTTTCTGTAGGCTTCAGGGGGCTATTTATAGGTGTAGGAGGCTGAGATCGCGCCCAAACTTCGGGAGATTCTTTCAGGCACGTGAGTGGGTCCACGCGCCCGGTCCCACCAAGTTTCAACTCCATCTGGGATCGATTCGAAACAACTTCGTATCGATCAGAAAATGCTCCAATCGAGCTGAAACTTGGCAGGATTGCTCTTTACCTTGTGTGGAAGCTACTGTGAAAATTTCGTTGCATTTGGACCAGCGGTTCGTGAGATATGATCGATACAAGATTGTATTTTCGTGTGTGCTACTCTGTTCGAATCCATGGATTCGTATCCATCGCTCCGAATCGACCTGGGCACGTGAGCGCGCAGTGACGTGGTGCGAAACTCTTGGATCTCTCCACCTTTTTTGCCGTGTCGAACGAGTCATTCGCATCTAGCGCCGAAGCTTCGCCCATACCAACTCTTTATTCGCATCCACGTGTTTCTGTCTTTACTCGAATCAGTTATCGATTCGACGTAGTCCTCGTTCGCATCGATTATTATTGACATGGATACGAAGAAGGACTTATGCGCTATCGATTCGAATAACTACGAACCACATGGATACGAACCAAGGCTCTGTAATCGATTCGAACCGGGTCTACCCCTGGTCGATACGAAATGTTTTGCCTACGATGGATACGAGCTAAACTGATACGACGCTACCGCCTCTGGATCGATGCGAGGAGTCCAATACCGGATGGATTCGAACAACTCCGATTCGAACAAAGTTCTAGAATAGATTTGAATAGGTTGAGGCGACGTCGCTCAGATGGGTACGGAACTGATCGATTCGAACAAGCCAATGCAATGGTTTCCTGATGGATTCGAATATGATTGATTCGATGGATTCGAACACATCATCACCTTAGCTCGCCGATGGATACGAACAGCATGCCTATTTAACTTGTATCAATCATATCTCTCTCCTACGAACTCCGATTAAGCTGAAATTTGAAACGTTGGCTCTCACGGCTTTGCATGTCATGTCTTGTCAATTACAGCCCAATCCGGGCTCGGACAAAATTCATCGATATCCATGATCATCCTGCAACGCATATTTAATATTCATGGTTGGTTAATATTGATTTCAGTTAATTTTTGGGTATCTCAGCTTTGCCAAAAAGTGGGATAACACTTTGCCCCCCAAAACATGCCTTTTGGTAACACTACACCAAACAGTCCATTTTGTAACACTTTTCCGCTTTCAATTTGTAACGTTTATAACTGTTACCAATTTTTAACGGTTATTTCCGTTACTAACATTTATCACGGTTATTACCGTTACCAAATCTGATAATTTCGTAAATAATTAAATGCAATACGGATAGGATTGTAATTTTATCTTCCGTTATTACTTTAACTTATTTCTGACGAATAACATTTCATTCTTTCAACGTTTTTCCTCTTTCATTCGTTTTAGGTTTATCGCCAATTTGTTCTACCACCGCCTCCACGGTCTACCACCTCCTCCGCAGTCTTCCACCACCTCCGCTATCTTCCGCCACCGTTTTTTTGTTCCATCAATTTGACAAAGATGAAGGAGGATTAGGGTTGCGTTCTATTTCGGCAATCGACTGCAAACAAATTTTCAAACTCAAATCAGGTAATCACTTCAACTTTAATTTATGTTTTGAAATTAGGTATTTTGTGCTAAATTAGGATTTAAGCTAGCTATGTATGGATTTGAGGCTAATTTGGCTCCAGTTCCACATATTTCTGCTTTTGTCAATAATTTTCTTGATTACTGTGTAATTTGGCTCTAGTTCCTTATATTGCTGAAATTAACATACCATCAGGTTTGCAAGTTTTAAGGTATAGGTAAATACCCACCGCATAATTTTGGATAAAAATAAAATAATTTTGACTTAATCGGACAGACTTTAATGTACCCTTTTATTTTATCGTTATTTTCGTAGATGTGGGCCTCAAGAATAAATTGTTTTGGATGCATTCTCACTGTTATACTCAATAATTAGGAGTAGCAAGGACGAGCCACATGATGACATGATTGAAATTGATTTGGATCCTCAAAAAAATAAAACCGGAGATATATGGCATGTCTGTGTAGAGTTAAGATCAGGAGTATAACAGTGGATATTTTTAATAGCTATTGTCACATGTTAGATGGTTAATACAGAAAAGTTTCTTGCGTTAATTTTGATGCAAATAAGTGAAATTTTATTTCATAAATCTATATGAGATCGTCTGACACAACTAGACATATCCATTCTTTGAACTAGCTGAACCTGATCATCCATAATTAATTATTGGCAGTACTAGTTATGTTGTATATGTTGGATATTAGCATGCCTTCATTAAGTTCTATCTATATTAATTACTCCTTTTGTGATTAGCTAATTACAAATTGAATGAAGCTTTGTTAATTACACTGGACACATGTTATTTTCTTTTGTTCAGTTCTCAGTTTACCACTACAGATATTAAGCCGTTACTTTTTCGTAAACTATACTGTATTGTCTTTATCTAATTGTGTACACTATTGTGCATCTCATTTTAATGCCTAGGGTATACGCGATTCTGGTGTTTTTTTTATGGATATCGTGTTAATGGAGCCCATGGTTGGAAGGAAGGACACCGTTTTTATGAAAAACACATTCTTCTTGATCCGTATGCGAAGTTAGTTTCCGTTCGCAAGTTATTTGGAGATATTAAAAATAAAATGTCAAAATTTCTTGGAACTTATGAGTTCAATAGTTTGCCTTTGACTGGGGATGTAATTACAAACTTCCGAATATATCTGAGGTTAGATGTAATATGATGTATGAGGTTGAACCATATGTTCTCTCTTGCTTTATACTCATTTCTATATGTGATAAACATGCAGAAGGATCTTGTCACCTATGAAATGAGTGTCCGTGCATTCACAGTTGATGAATCTAGGGGGTTAGATTCCAAGCATCCGTGGAAGCTATAATGGTGCCATTAGCAAGGTCAGGATAACTTTTTTTTTCCTTTCGGGCTAAGTCAATGATAAACTGTGACTAGTGTAAATATGTAGTCGCGAGTACTATATCCTGTCCATTGTGCTTTTTACTCATCCTGTTACTCATTCTTGAAGTACATAAAACCAATGGTAAAAGCACATACAGACAACCTAGTACTTATATTGAATTCCAAATGGCCTTTGAACTAATGTTTTTTCTTCTTCTTTTAATTCTTTTTTCTTCTTAATTTTTAATTTTGTACATGATTTTTCTATGAATGTTTTGCTTCTCGAAACCCATGATACTAAGTTCAGTTTCAACCCCAATATGTTTTTTACCCTTAATATTTTACTGAGAAACATTATCCACAGACATACGAGAACAAAAATGGTTTTAAACAATATAACAATACATACGCACACATCTAAAATGACACTTAGTAACATATCAAGTGTATATCGAAGCATTCTAAGTATACTTAGTCGCATGTCCCTGGTATTAATTTTTTCTATCCAGATCCCTCATTTACTAGATCTTGGTGTAAATGCTGTAGAATTATTGCCGATCTTTGAATTTGGTGAATCAGAGTTACAAAGGCATCCAAATCCTAGAGATCATATGGTAAGCTTATAACCATTTCACTTATCATAACACATCCCTGTCATCTCAACGCTGTTAAATGTTGAGATCATATGGTAAGTTTTTAATTTGTTAAATGCTGTAGAATTATTTACATTTATTTTTTTAAATATTAGTTACTGCTTATCCTAACAAACTTTATCCTTTTCTGTTTTTATGAGCAGACAATATGCTAGTATCAATAGCACATTGTGGTGACACTTGCTTCATGATTGGTTATCACCTTGTTTGTGGGGTCTTTTTACATTTAATAGAAAGCTAAAAAGATCTACTAAACCATGGTAGAGTATGAATGAATGGCGACTGAGTTTAGAATTGCTATTTTACCAGTGAAGTAACCTATTTTTTAACCCATAGATGGACGTGCATTTTGGTATTCAGTTTCAGAATTCGGTCAGTTACTTTGTTGGCATTACGAATGTTTTGTTATTGAACTGAAGTAATTTAGTATAAATAAGTTTGGGTGTAATTAAAAATTAAAATGT
Organism: Allium fistulosum; assembly: GCA_030737815.1. Lineage (NCBI taxonomy): Eukaryota > Viridiplantae > Streptophyta > Magnoliopsida > Asparagales > Amaryllidaceae > Allium > Allium fistulosum. The sequence goes on along the minus strand of CM060905.1, from coordinate 941,371,928 downwards.
GCAATTAAGTTATTCGTGATAGAAGAAATTGTTTATTAAGTTCATCAAAATAAACTGTTAACTAACACAAATCATGTGAATATCACCAAAGAATCGCAAACTATTAACTAAAACAACTTCAAAAAACTTAACTGAATTAGCGTGTTTTTTAATGTTTGGCTATGAAGATAAACTTAGGGTCAAAAGTTTTAAACTCATCAAATCCTTTGATTTCATGCAAAAGTTAATAAATTGAGATGACAGAAAACATCATAAACAAAAGAACAATCAATTGTTATCACATGAAGATTAGTTAAGAAAACAACTAGATTGCTAAAAGCTCATCAAGGATATATTACTGAATAATCACAGAAGATAAACTAATTAAGAACAACAGGAAAAAAGGTAATCAAGAATGCAAAAGATCACCCATACATCAAAGAAGGCATCCGCCCATACCACCCAAAAACTTCTAACAAAATATACATAATGAGAAGGCTATGATAGAGATCAAAATAATCTCAACGCTGAGTTTATTCATCCGAAGTCAGTCGAGTCAAATTCAAAAGTTGAAATAATTTGCCTAGAATATCCGGGTGATAATCAAAATGCAGCATCTAACTTAACTTTGAAAGATAACATTTTAGGACACAGTGATACTTCTTATAAAGATAAAATAAATGTGGGTGAAAATATTAAATAATATGATGCATCAAGAGCCGGTTCTGGACATTAAGAAATGCTAAGTAATATTATTGCTCCATGTAAAGAAGCTTGCTAGACAGTAAGTAAGAAATTGTAGGTTCTTGACATGAATAATTTCCAGTTACTTCTGTTGATTGCATGGACTATTAAATGTTGCATGTAAATTTGATGGCAAATTGGAACAGTGTGAGCCATGCAAATGAGAATGTACAACATGTACCTAATGTGAGCCATACTACTGTTAATATACAACATAACATGAATTTGATAGCCGATTAAATAAAGAAAAGAGAGAGTAAGATAACAACAAAGTTTAGAAATTTCAATTTAAAACGCTGTATGAAAAATGAGCATTTACTCGTGTTTTTTGGGTCGCCGCACTTGTTGCACCCCAATTTTCATTTGCATGTTACAACACTGGTGATGCACATCGAGAGACATCAACAGTGGTGTAGTTATGTAGAAAAGATGGGTTATACTTCGTATGTAAGCACCGCAATTGAGAAGAAGACTTCTTTTTAGATATTGTAGCAGAGGTAACGTTATTCTTACAAAAGAAAATTATTTTAAATTATTATATTTGATAATGAAATGATGGTATCTTATATCTTTCTTAGCTATTGCTAGATAGAAAACCAATAGTTTTCCTTATTAATGCCATGCATATTGTAACAATCAACTTGTATCTCGGATCACCTATACCTTTTGTTGACAGAGTTGCCCTCGAATATCGACTAATAATACTAATATATTAACTTGATTTATTGGGAAGCTGACTGTGCATAGTAGGAGAAATGCAATGAGTGCTCGCTACAAAACCAATGAGACGGTTGATATGTTGGAGAAAAAGGAAAATGTGCTCTTGAAGAAGACAACTGCTGAAATTGAGAAGGCGATGGAGTTCGTAAGACCCAAAAACAAAAGGGATATACTTATCTTTTTCTTTTGTAGATTCATTTACTTGTTGACTTGGCTTAAGTCATGCTTATTATTACATGGACCCACTCATTCATCCGTTTTAGCAATTCTTGCTTAGATTATATTGGACTTCAACACTGTAGAATTGTTGAACTTACTGTTCGTGCTAGACAGTCAATTATATGTTATTTATTTGTAGTGTTGTATGTTTTAATCCAACCATGAATTAGTAAAATTATAATGTACCCACATTTCCTGTTCGCATCATCTTTGCATCAGATTCTACAACATTGTTTCATTGTTTCATCCTTATTTGGTGATTATTAGGATCCATTGACAGTTTGCATTGGATAATTGATTGACAGTCTGCATTGGATAATTGACAGTCTACATAAGCGATCTTGTTGTAATCTGTTGCATTAGACCAATTACTAGTATTTACAATTGAGTGTGTTGCATAAAGTTTAGTAAATATACAATTTAGTCAGTGTGGTCTTTTGAGCAGCAGCTTATGCACTAGGAGTTGATGACATTGACGAAGAACCTAAGACCAACACTTACCGTGATTTTGATTTTGATACAGATGAGAACACACTGGCTAAAGGTACATGTCAGCAAATATATGTATTGTCGAATTCTTTATTAAACATGTCATGTTTTTGAATGTTTAGCATGGTTCTGTTTCATTGGAGAAATTTGTAAGTATGAGATTATTGAACCATAAAGGTATATCTCTGTTTATCACATAAGGTTCTTTGTGATATAATGTAAGATATTGTTTATCAGGTATACTACAATAGAAACATGCGTAACAGTAATGCCAAATGTAAGAGATATAAGACAAGTAACATATTTGTGTTCTTGTCTGTACACTAAATATCTGTTTGTATTTACAGAGATACTTTCAAGATTTCGACTATCCCACAGCAACTTTCAGGTTCCAGTTCAATATGCAGCTCTCAATAGTTTGGAAAATGGCATTGTCCTATAGATGCTAAAATAGTAGTTTGTAACTCCTACCATTATGTCTAAGAGAACTGAAAATATTTATGGTCATGTTTTAATTAGTTCCTTTTAGCTGTTTTGTACGAGATTTATGTATTTACAAAAACTATCCATAGTAATGCACATGTCAATTGCTATATGAAGTTTATTTGTTTGCATGTGCAATATTGACGTCCATATTAATGCATGTGTTGGTAGGTATATATGCATATTATAAAACATAGTGTGCTGATACGTATTATCAACGATATGGATGGTAGATAATGATTTGTGAATGTTTTGAATACTCACGCTTATAACCGTGGTGAAACCCCAGAAAACTCACGCTTATAACCGTTATACTTCAAATTACGATTAAATCCAGATTTCACACACTTATAAACGTGATAGATATGAAATTTCCCACGTTTATAACCGTGATTCATCATTCTCACGCTTATAACCGTGAGTAAACACTATAACTCTCACGCTTATAACCGTGAGCAATACCCAAAATTATCACGGTTATAAGCGTTATTTTTTCTGTGATAATATTTGCCCACGCCACTTGGGACAACGCTTATAACCGTGGGGAATTTAATTTATCACGGTTATAAGTGTGATAAAATGGCCTTTTTGGTGTTGTGTAAAAGGTGTGTTTTGATTAGTCTTAATTCGAATGTAGTAAGCTCAGGTTTTATTCGAATCTTATGATATTTTCAATCGAGTTCATGGCTGTTCGAAGCCGAAGCATTATCAATTTCTGCCAGTGGAAGTTAAGAATGAAATTCTACAGTCTCTCCGGACTGTTGTCGATCGCTCCGGACCCTTGCGAAGCCCATTCCAGACTTAACGGTCGAATAGAAAGATCCTATTGCACTCCGGCATTGCTTTCTATCCCTTGCACTCTGGCCCCAGTTAGGGCGTGAAGCGATGTCTTGGCCGTTCTGGGCCGATCGTAGCCTCTCCGGGCTCCTGCTGGATCCCATCCTGTCACTCTCCGGTGAAGGGGAAACAACGTTAAGTGGGTCGATCCTGTCGCTCTCCGGCGAAGCGACCCACTTCTTGCACTCCGGTTCAGTGTATCTAAACATTAAGCGACGTCTTGACCTGAATCGTCGGCCGATCATAGCCTATCCGGTCTCTTATCGAATCCCAATCGAATCACTCTCCGATGAATAGGAAACGATGCTTAAGTGAGTCGATCCTGTCGCTCTCTGGCGAAGCAACTCATTTCTTGCACTCTGGACCTTGCCTCTCTGGGTAGGATCATAAAGCGATCATTTTTATATTGATATTTAATGTTTATCCTTTAACTCTCCGGTCAAAGGTTTATTTCAAGAAATTCAAATTTATTTATTAAATTCAGGTCCTAGATGTTCAATCTCAAACACCAGGAAAACTAGGCATTGCCTCTCCAGGCAAATCGGTATATCTCCATCTCAGAGCATGCCTAGGGATCTCTCCGGTTCCCGTACATGAGTAAGTGGGATAGTCGTTTATTCTAAAAGCAAATCTAATGAAATTATTTGGTCGAAGTCCAAATCTCAAACTTGGCCCTTGCCATCTTAATCAGTTGATGACGAGTTGTGATCCCGATCCAGGATCGTTTTTGTTAGGGGGAGGTGGTAGTTGTTCAGGCCTTACCGCCGTTGCTCGTTCTCTTACATATTGTGGCAGTTTACCACTCCTGGCATATTCTTCCACCTCATCCTTCAGGTGGCGGCATTCGTCGGTTGCGTGCCCATCCAGCTCATGGAAAGAGGCAATATTTTCCGGTTCTACGCTCCCGCTCCGTGGGATCTCTCCTGGGTGGTTTTCGATAGGGGAGTTGCCCCCGAGTTTCAGTGTAAATCCTTTCTAGGCTTGCCGTCAAATCTGTGTATTGCCTGAATCTAGGCCCTCGGAATTTCTTCCGTTTATCAGGACCATCATGTGCGTCATCCTGCTTTCTCTTTCCTTTGTCTGCCCTGGACTGTTCCGTGGTGGTTCCTTCGCCTTGTGCAGCATTTACTTCCTGCCTCTCGGCTCGTGATTCTTCTAATCGAATGAATTTCTCAGCTTCATGGTGAAATTCTCCAAGATCTTGTGGTGGATCTCTTGTCAACGAATCTTTGAATTCGGTGCCTTCTCCAACTCCTGCCACCGCCGCCATCAAAATCATCGATGGATCCGGGCGATCTACCGAAGCCACCGTTGCATTGAATTGCAGCAGAAAACCTTTTATGGACTCTCCGGTCCTTTGCTTTATCGAAGCTAAAGTCATCACACTCTTTGGTCTTGTAACGTGGACCCTAAATTGTTCCATGAAGCAATCTACAAGCTCGCCCCATCAACTGATCGATCCAGTCTTTAATTGCCTGAACCAAAGTGCAGCCAAGTCTGACAAAAATAAAGGGAAACATCGTGCCATCACTTCCTCGGATGCTCCCAGTATTTCCATGTGTCTAATGTATCTGGTAATGTGCATGGTCGGATCCGACTTCCCGTCATACGGATTCAGCGTCGGTAGTTTGAACTTTGGAGGGTTCCTTTCATTCCTGATATTTGGAGTGAACGGACTCCGACTGACTTCCTACAATCCTCCGCTAGACAATCCTCCTCTCATGAGTCGTCGCACTAATCCAGCCATCTTTTCATCTCCATCCTAGGGTTGCCCTCTTGGTCTTGAAGGGTATTCTGGTACGTATTCTTCATGTGGCCCGTTAGCATCAGCATTGGCCCCAGCTTGTTGAGCTCCGTCTGTCGGCCTTTCAGCATCGGATCCCGAGGGTCTGCCCCCGAGTCCTTGTTGATTGTCCTCTGGATCTGCATTCTGTCCTTCATTAGGTTCTGCAATCCTAGCTCCTTGTTCCATATTCATAGCCGCTGTAGCTGGTCCTAGGCTCTGCATCCCTGCAGCTCTCATCTGTTTAAAGAAATTCTGCAGCATCTCTTGTTGACTTTTCATCATTCTTTCGTGCATCAGATTGGTCATGGTCTCCATTTCGTCTCTAGTGATGTAGATCGAAGCTGGTTCTTCTCCAGCACCAGAGGATGCCTCTTGACTTCCTCCTTGATGGCTTCTCTCAGCTCTTTGCCTTCTACTTGTTTGTCGAGTCATTGTCTTCAAATCTTTGAGTTTTCAAATCTGAACTTCGAATTTGGTGTAGCGGGTGCTAGTTCTTCTCAGTGAAAGCACCAAAATGTTTGCACCAAAAATGGTCACAAACCCCAAGTGTTGTGAAAGCACCAGTGTATGAATACAAATCAGCAATATTCAAACACAAATATCAGATCTAAGCAAGCAACAAACAACAATCCAGAAATAATGAACAGTGACACACAATTTATAGTGGTTCGGCTATCTCCGGCCTACGTCCACTTCAAGGATTTTTATCTTTTATTGATGTTCTTCGCTGATTACAGATGATTACAGCAAATACAATGAATGAATCTGAGTATGACAGCAATGGAAAGGAGTAGAGTTGAATCCGGCAGAGTCTGGACGTTGAATGGCCAAAAAGATCCCTTTTCTATAGGCTTCAGAGGGCTATTTATAGGCGTAGGAGGCTGAGATCGCGCCCAAACTTCGGGAGATTCTTTCAGGCACGTGAGTGGGTCCACGCGCCCGGTCCCACCAAGTTTCAACTCCATCTGGGATCGATTCGAAACAACTTCGTATCGATCAGAAAATGCTCCAACCGAGCTGAAACTTGGCAGGATTTCTCTTTACCTTATGTGGAAGCTACTGTGAAAATTTCGTTGCATTTGGACCAGCGGTTTGTGAGATATGATCGATACAAGATTGTATTTTTGTGTGTGCTGCTCTGTTCGAATCCATGGATTCGTATCCATCGCTCCGAATCGACCTGGGCACGTGAGCGCGTAGTGACGTGGTGTGGAACTCTTGGATCTCTCCACCTTTTTTGCTGTGTCGAACGAGTCATTCGCATCTAGCGCTGAAGCTTCGCCCATACCAACTCTTTATTCGCATCCACGTGCTTCTGTCTTTACTCGAATCAGTTATCGATTCGACGTAGTCCTCGTTCGCATCGATTATTATTGACATGGATAAGAAGAAGGACTTATGCGCTATCGATTCGAATAACTACGAACCACATGGATACGAACCAAGGCTCTGTAATCGATTCGAACCGGGTCTACCCCTGGTCAATACGAAATGTTTTGCCTACGATGGATAAGAGCTAAACTGATACGATGCTACCGCCTCTAGATCGATGCGAGGAGTCTAATACCGGATGGATTCGAACAACTCCGATTCGAACAAAGTTCTAGAATAGATTTGAATAGGTTGAGGCGACGTCGCTTAGATGGGTACGGAACTGATCGATTCGAACAAGCCAATGCGATGGTTTCCTGATGGATTTGAATATGATTGATTCGATGGATTCGAACACATCATCACCTTAGCTCGTCGATGGATAAGAACAGCATTCCTATTTAACTTGTATCAATCATATCTCCCTCCTACGAACTCCGATTAAGCTGAAATTTGAAACGTTGGCTCTCACGGCTTTGCATGTCATGTCTTGTCAATTACAGCCCAATCCGGGCTCGGACAAAATTTATCGATATCCATGATCATCCTACAACGCATATTTAATATTCATGGTTGGTTAATATTGATTTCAGTTAATTTTTGGGTATCTCAGCTTTGCCAAAAAGTGGGATAACAACAGTTTCGTTCTGCCAAATAGACATTTCTAACAGCAAATTTCCAGCAAGGAAAATGAAGGATTCAATTTTCAAAAATTAACAGTCGCTCAGAGTTTGGCGATAACGAGAAGGATTGGTTACCTACTTACGGTCTGACTAGACCATTTGGTCCTATCTTATGGGAATATGCCATCGCTCGAAGATTGGTGATGCTAAGAAGAGACTCATAAAATGAAACTATCAATACATTGGCTTTCGAAAATAGAAGCAAAAGCTTAATTGAGTCTTTGATCTTACCTTATGGAATCTTACATTATCCGAAGATCCACAACATCAATGAAAAATCCATAGGATTGAGTCATCTGTAAATGAGTTCCCGAAGATAGAAACAAACACATGATTAGGATCTCAACACTGGACTCAGAAGAATTTTCTTTAGCTAAAGATGTCTGAAACGCATCTTTCTAATGCATACCAACATCATTAAAAAAACTCAGATCTTGGATCAAGCAACAAAGTCCCTAGTTTTCGAAGATATGAGCTATCATGTCAATCAAACTAGGGCAATCGAACATATTTCTCAGGAGACTTAGTCTCCCAAAACATGTTGGTTCAGTAGTCAAAGTAATCAGCCCTACGGACTAGGGCATATACACCAACGATTTTTCGAACGAACTCAGTTGAGCATGAACTCGACTAGACATAAACAAGAACAGTCATGGAACTAGCTAGACCAAGATACCTTATAGTTCTAGAAAAGAAATTCTAAAAATCAAGGAATTAAGCCAATAGTACCCAGAGACAGAAGCTGGTGTGGAGATTGAATTCCAAAAACCACAAAGAAAGGATATTCGCGTTCAAATAACTCATGCACTAGTTTCAGAAGACTTAAGCTATGCCTGATCGAACTTCAACTACAAATCTACAAGAGCAACCTTATAATTTAGACGTACTCGATCGTCCCGAAACAATGGGAATAAAAGTGGAAACCTATGCTGCAAAGGATCCAGCTCCTGGAGGAATGGAAGTACCTCCGCTAGACTGAAGTTTGGATGACCAAAAAGTCGTTTTCAACAACAAAACTTGGCGTTCAACATTACGAGCATGTTGCCTATGCAGAGTAAGTCTGGTGTCTCAAGCACCACAAACGGACCATCCTACGTAGATAGCTCACTCATGCCAGAATAACGAGTCACGTCGTACTTTAAGATTATCTTTCTTGAAACTCACCCATCATCGATGAGAAATCGATGATGGAGCCATCGTCCGGAGCGACGCAGGAAACTTTTGTTTTCAAGATCACTAGAAGTACAGAAATGGGAAAAGCAATATGATGGAATCTTCTACTATATCCAATTTTGGAATAAATCATCACTCTAGAATTCAAAACAATGATAGAAGCTTAGCCAAGTCCTCCAAATGACGTGCACTCATTTGAAGTAAAAGGAAACGAAGTAAAGTGTTTAAGATTGGGTCGATTAGACACTTAGGTAAGCAGAAGATTTTCTTGTCGAAAATTTTCTAAATATTCAGGTCGTTACCGGCCCGATCCAATAGGACCAGTACCGACACGTAATTCTTCTTCCAAACCACCCTGAACTACTCTGACATGTGCACTCCAAAGATTATTAAGTTAAGATTGCTTCATAATCACAAGCGATGAAGATCCGCATTTAAAGCTGAATGGATAACCGACACATCATAGATAACTTCTCGGGACAGTTCAAGATGATCCACAATGCTCCTTGAAATGGAAACCCATAAATAATAGGTTTCATATCACAACTTGTTTTCAAGGAAAGTGTACTCTGGGGGGAAAATGTTAACCGGGTTTTTAACCCGTCAGAATTCAATATTAGTTAGAACATCCATATCAAGCCCTAATGACTTGAAATTTGACGACCCACCTTTTTGGACGGTTTAAATCGAAAATTAACTACACATGTCTAACTCAAACCATTCAAAAGGGAGGATTGTTAATGTGGTTTAATAAGAAAATAAGAGAAAAGAAGGAAAACAAAACAAATAATCTTGCAACCGAATGATAAAATATAATAATCAAATAAACAGTTCACGAAGCTGTTTTACAATATACATTTGATTACACAATTCCTACAACATAATCAGAGTATAATAAAAAAATACCAAAATAATACAGCGAAATAATAATAGTAAATACGGTCTAGCAAACTCCATCTTCATCTTCAAGGAATAATGTCTTCAAACACTGAAATACTCAGGCTGACCCGAGCATAATGAAAAGACAAAACACTCGAGTCAGAACTAAAATTTCTAATGTAAGTTAAATCAACAACAAGTAAATATGAGTTTAATAGGTTTGGAGATGTTTGCTGGATTTTCCATCTCCTAGCAAGTGTACAACGTGAGTGCAATAACTTAAGAGATGTTACGGGATTTTCCATCTCCTAAGAATCTGTTAAACTATCTATACGTAGTAAGATACGCTATATATGTAGTGTCTATCAATAAAATCAATATTTTTCTTAGCGTTAAGGTTTTACATTACCCCCGCTTAACACATTTTTAAGTAGGTAGTCTATGCAGGTCCTGTAACACAAACAGTAACGTTGATAGCTAGTGAGTCCCCTATAGGTACCATATTAAAACGAAATTGTAGTGGGCATGAATAAGGATAAAAGTATGACAAGGCACGTGAGGCATAGCCTAAGGTAAGATACTACCAATTCGAGTCGCCTGACAGGCGGTAACCCTTAACGACCTACTGTGAACATCCATCCCTGTTATCCCGCCTTTTGGCAAGGCCGTAACACCAAGGAATTGACTAGTAACCAGTGACGGTCCGTCCTAGAGATCAGTTATACATGGGCTCACTACGGATGTCGATGAATTTTGTCCGAGTCCGGATCAAGCCAAAATTGGTAGGACATGGCAAGCTGAGCCATGAGAGCCAACATTTCAAATCTCAAGTCAATCCGAGTTCGTATGCTCGAGTTATGAGCGATACAAGAATGAATGAAGATCAACTGCCAATCGACTCGCTCCTTCGACTCACTCCTTCGACTCGCTTCACCACGTCCAGGAATGACAACTTCAACTCGCTTCGCTCAGAGGCCAACTTCGAGTCAACCTGGTTCGACTCACTCCGCATCCCCAGAGCTGCACACTTCCAATCGCTCCAGTTCGAAAGCATCGAAAGCATACGCATCGACTCGCTCCCCATTTCGACTCGATCTCCCAGTGATAGCTTCGACTCGCTCGACCGGTTCTAGCTTCGACTCGCTCGAAACAATTCTAGCTTTGACTCGCTCAAAACAATGCTTGCTTCGACTCGCTCGACCAACACTTGCTTTGACTCGCTCGAAGCAACTCCAAGACAGAGTGGGAATCGAATGCCATGCCATCGATTCAAACGGAAGCCAGTCGAAATGGGAAGCGAGTCGAAGGAAACAGCCTGCCGAGAACTCCATTTCGTATCGATCATATCTCCCAATCTACAAGTCCAAATGCTATGAAATTTTCACAAAAGACTACATGCATGATGAAGAATGTACACGCCAAATTTCGACTCCATTGGATGAAATCTCGAGCGAGTCGAAATCAACTCGTTTCAATCACGGATCGGACCGAAACTTCACGGGCTTGGGCGTACGGGCCTGGTCACGTGCCAGAGAGTGTCTCCCGAGATCTGAGCGAAATATCAACCTCCTACACCTATAAATATACCCCCAAAGCTAATAGAAAAGGGGTTCTTCTTCCTCTTTGAGGTCTCCAACACCCGGACTCCGCCAGATCTAGATCTGAACTCCATTGCTGCTACCAGCGAATTTCACTTCTGCAAATCATTGTTATTCGCAGTAATTCATTGAAATCAACTGTAAACATCAAAGAAAGATCTATAAAGCAAACTACTTCATAGTGGACGTAGGCAATACGCCGAACCACTCTAAATTCTTGTGTCTCCCTGCATTTTAGTTATTCTCATTTCTGAAATTTGGAGTTTTTGTTAGATAAATCCTCTTTTTACATTTAATTTCTTCACTTTATCTCTTCAAAGACTTCCGAAGAGTGTTGTGTCCAATTTTGGTACAAACACTTTGGTGCTTTCATTGAGAAAAACCCAATTTTTCTCCCACTCTTTGGATCTCCTATCTATATTGGATTGCATAAATCTAAGAAGAAGATCCAGATCTAGAACTTCGAAGCCCTTCCAATCTACTCAGATTTGCAATCAGATCTAGGAAAGGACTTCATCAATTCATTATGGTGAGCACACGTACCACCTCTGCAGCTGTTGATCAAGGAACACGGGACCGACAAAACCCCGTGCAATCACCTACATCCAACCAAAATGTTGCAGGACCTTCAGATCCATCAGGTCCGATCACTAGACAAGAATTCCAGACATTACTTCAGGAGTTGACCCAAAGTCGACAGCAGCTAGCGGAGCAGTTACGCGCCAACACGGAGTTGACTAACCAGCTAAATCGCCAAAGGCAAAGAATATCTAGAAGAGACCAAGGCTCTCACTCCTCCATAGAGAGCTCAGCCTCCTCCGATGGCCAGGCTAGATCCACACGTCCATGGTTGGGTGGAAGCTACACCCAGGCCACAGGACACCAACCTGCTTCGAACCTTGGGCAACCAAGAGCTGGACCATCCGTTAGCCTCCGCACAGAACCTTCCACTCGGGGAGGAGCTGCTCCTTATCATGTTACCGAAAACATTGCTACTACCACCACTGCTGGACGGGGAGGTGATGCTAGGAACCAAGCTGATCCTCAACATAGTCGACGGGAGCTAACTCCTGAACCTTATGTCCCAAAGGATGTTGAACCAAGGAGGCGAGGCATGGACCGTCGACCACGTCCGGTCCAGACTCACGCTGTGGAACCCGACCACACCTTGGCACAACATGCTCTAAGTGTCCAAGCGATAGATATACCGACGATGATCCGCCAAATGGTCCGTGAAAGTCAGGGTCTATCTAATGACGACTGGGGAATCTCCCGAAGTCATTCCCCTTTCATCGATGATGTTTTATATGCTGAACCACCTTGGCACTTCAGGATGCCAGCTTTGCCAGTTTATGAAGGGAGTTCTGACCCCAATCAACACGTCCTGAAATATGAATGGCTGATGAATGCTGCTAGAGCTGATGACGCAGTAAAGTGCCGTAGTTTCCCCATTTCCCTAGGGGGCATCGCTACCATGTGGTTCACTCGTTTGCCATCGCGATCCATCTCTAACTTTGACCAGATGGCCTCCAAGTTTGTCGAACAATTCCGTATGCATATGGCTAGGCCGAAGGACGTTAACACTCTGTCTAGTGTTACACAAGCTCCTGGAGAAACGCTTAGACGTTACTTGGAGCGATTCCATGCCGCGTGTGCGGAAATAAGCAATCCCAACAATAACTCTATCCTGATGGCTCTGACTAAGGGGATCGATGCTGATTCCGAGTTTGGAAATGGGTTAGCTGGGAAACCACCTGCATCATTGGACCGTTTCTATTCCAAAGCAGCCCAATTCCTGAGAAAGGAGGATGCGAGACAGTCTAGGAATCAGGATGACGCAGGACCTAACATCGAAGGTATCTAGAGTAACGTCGATGTTAAACAGTCCGGAGATAGTTTTGGAAAAGTTTAGTTGAACGTCCAAAATAAACAGAATCAGCAGAGGGACAATAGAAATCAAAACAAAAAACGCAACCAGGATCGTGGACCACGACGTAGAGCTTCCATGTATGAAAACTACAATCCATTGAACACGTCGTTGGAAAATGTGTACTTGTAGACCTGCAATACCATGCAGTATAAGAAGCCTGCCACGAAACCACCAACTGAAAGACAAATCCAAATAGGAAAGTTCTGTAGATTCCATGAGAGTTATGGCCACAACACCAATGAGTGTCGTCACTTACAAGACCTCATTGAAAAACTGATACGAGAGCGGAAGTTGGATCAGTATGTACGGGCGCCGCAATCCGGTGGTCGGGCCCATCAAATCAGAATCGTGCACCGAACCAGGAAAGGCAAGAAGAGCCCGCTCGTGCGGACGGGAGGTTGGTCATTAATATAATAAGTGGTTGTCCTCACCCAGCAGATCGAAGCTGGAAGGAAATGGAGTCGTATGCCAGTTCTATCAGGCATGCAGACTTCGAGTGTTGCAGTAATCTTGACGAGGGGGCTCCGGCCAAGCAACAGAAAACAATGACGGATGACATCGTGTTCAGAAGCAGAGACGCAGATAAAATCGAAGCTCCCACTATCGACCCACTGGTCATCTCTGCACAAGTAGGTCCCGCTTGGATCAAAAGGATCTTAGTTGACAGTGGAAGCTCTGTGAATATTTTGTTCAAGCGAGTTTATGATCAAATGAAGATGGAAGCCGCAGACTTGAAGCCTTGTCAGTCTCGAGTCCATGGTTTCAACGGAAGTGCCACCATTCCCACTGGGATGGTTGAACTGCCAGTGGAGTTGGGAGTAGGAGAACGTCGGAGAGTATGAATGTTGCAATTCATCGTTCTGGACATAGACTCCCCTTACAATGCTTTCTTGGGCTGACCGGCCCTTGCTGAATTCAGAATAGCCATTGCCCCATGGTGTTTGACCTTGAAATTTCCCACCGATCATGGAATAGGGATCGTTCGTGGAGATCAGGCCACTGCTAGAGCCTGTTATGTTGCTGAGCGACGGGAGGCGCAGCAGAAGGAGAAGGGAAAGGGCATAGAGGAATCTCTCTGCGTCTGTTTCGCCGACAATTGACAATTAACGCCCGGGCCCAGGCCCGGGCACCCCAACCAATTCCTCAAGGACCTTGACCCGAGAGAAACTGAAGATGAAGGAGGATCTAAAGAAAGTCAAGCATCCCAAGCCGAACTGACAATTGATGTCCCACTTGACAATAACGATGATTCAAAAATAATAAAGATTGGATCTCAGCTAAGCCAGCAAACTCAAGAGGAATTGGTTGAATTTCTGCGGGCAAATCTTGACGTATTTGCCTGGACACATTCTGATATGTGTGGGACTTCGCCGGACATCGTGAGCCACACTTTGAACATTGACCCGTGGCATGTCCCGGTCAAACAAAAAAGGCGCGGTATGGATCCAGAGAGATCTTCCTCCCTTAAAGAGGAATTAGAAAAGCTTGAAGCGAACAGATTCATTCGAGATGCGCTATATCCTGAATGGGTGTCAAATCCCGTGCTCGTCCGAAAGCCAAATGGGAAGTGGAGAACGTGTGTCAACTATTCCGATCTGAATAAAGCATGCCCCTAAGACAGTTTCCCGCTTCCTAGGATCGATCAGCTAGTGGATTCGACGGCTGGACATGAACTCTTATCCTTCATGGATGCGTATTCAGGCTACAATCAGATACCGATGCATTTACCCGATCAAGAACACAACAACTTCGTGACCAATCTGGGACTTTACTGTTACAAGGTTATGCCATTCGGACTCAAGAACGCCGGAGCTACTTACCAACGGTTGGTCAATCAGATGTTCACTAATCAAATCGGGAAGACAATGGAAGTATATGTAGACGACATGCTTGTGAAGTCACGACTCTCCATCGACCATGTAAAAGACCTGGAAACTATGTTCAACATACTTCGGGAGTACAAGATGAAGCTCAACCCACTGAAATGTCAATTTGGAGTTGCGTCCGGAAAATTCCTTGGGTTCATCGTCAACGCTTGGGGAATCGAAGCCAATCTCGAAAAGATTCGGGCAATCAGAAATCTTGAAACTCCCAAAACTATAAAACAAGTCCAGAGTCTCAATGGAAAGTTAGCAGCATTGAGCAGGTTCATTTCAAAGTCCACTGACAAATGCATTCCCTTCTTCGATCTGATTCGAAAAGGGAAATGAAACTTTGAATGGACCACAGAGTGCGAGGGCGCTTTCCAAGCACTAGTCCAACATCTGTCTACACCACCGATACTGTCAAAGCCTATTGATCATGAGAAGTTGTTCATATATTTGGCGATATCAGAAAATGCTATCAGCGCTGCATTAATCCGAAAAGAAGACAAGATACAGAGGCCCGTATACTATGCCAGCAAACGATTGACTAGGGCTGAAAGAAATTATCCAAAGCTGGAAAAGTTGGCCTACTGCCTTGTCATTGCATCAAGAAAACTCCGACCGTACTTCCAGGCACATTCCATTATTGTTTACACCGACCAGCCGTTACGACAGGTCCTCTCGCGGACTGAGACGTTTGGAAGGTTACTCAAGTGGAACATCGAACAGAGCCAATTTGACCTTACTTACGCTCCGAGACGGACCATACAAGGACAAGTCCTAGCCGATTTCATAGTTGAATTTACCATCCCAGAGGACTTGCCCGAAGCCAGTGAATCCTCTGATTACGTCTGGAAACTTTATACTGACGGAGCATCAAACGACCGGTGTTCAGGCGCCGGTATTGTGCTCGAAACTCCCGAGGGTCAATCCATATGTTATGCCTTAAAGTTGGATTTCCATGCGACTAATAATGAAGCTGAATATAAAGCCCTCCTAGCCGGCTTGAAACTTGCTAGAGATTTGAGGATTATCGCAGTGGAAATTTATTGTGATTCACAATTGGTTGTGTGTCAAGTACGAGGAGAGTATCAAGCAAGAGATCGAAGGTTGGCTGCTTATTTAGCGGTAGTTAAGGAAGTACTAGACAATTTTGATTACTACGCCATATTCAGTATACCTTGAGAACGCAACCAAAAGGCCGATTCGTTGGCAAAGCTAGCCAGCACAGGCGAAGCTCAACGAATGGGACTCATTCCCGTAGAAACGCTATCTTCCCCAAGTATCGACCGGGCGAAAACGAACCGGGTATGCGAAATCGTCCCCGAAAGGGATTCGTGGATGACTCCACTCAGAAATTACATTGAGCACGGAACCCTGCCGGAGCGCAGGAGTGAAAAAAGACAGGTCCTTCGAAAGGCATCAAGGTTTACCATCCAGAATGGGCTCATGTACAGAAGGGGGTACTCAGTCCCCCTACTCCGATGTATCGCTCATGATGAAATCAAACAAGTGCCACGCGATGTGCATGAGGGAGAATGTGGCGATCACATCGGGGGATAAGCACTTGCCAAGAAAATACTTCGCTACGGATATTACTGGCCTACCGTGAATCGTGATGCATTGGAATATGCAAAGAAATGTGATAGGTGCCAGAAATATGCCTGAATTCCTAGAGCTCCTCCTACTGAGATAACGCAAATGGTCAGCCCATGGCCGTTCGCAATGTGGGGCATCGACATCATCGGTGCTCTACCTCTGGCAAAAGGTGGTGCGAAGTACGCCATCATCGCAGTTGATTACTTTACAAAGTGGGCTGAAGCCGAAGCTCTCGCTACCATTACAATGAAGAAAATAATCAACTTTGTGGTTCGTAACATCATCTGTCGATTCGGCCTTTCACGCACCATAATCATGGACAACGAAACCCAATTCGACAGTGCTGAATTCAAAGATTTCTGCAAACGATTTCACATCCAAAAGAAATTCTCCACAGTTGCACATCCTTAGGCAAACGGACAGGTCGAAGCAGTTAATAAAGTTATAAAATCAATCCTGAAGAAATGACTGGAAAAGGTCGGGGGCAAGTGGGTCGATGAACTTCCTATGGCTCTATGGGCTTACCGAACAACCCACAAGACCGCGACCGGCCACACTCCGTTCTCTCTTTCCTACGGTTCAGAGGTCGTTATTCCAGTCGAGCTAGAAGTACCTTCTCATCGTGTGACATACTATGATCCAAAGACAAATGCTATATTGCTGGCTGAATCTCTCGATATACTAGATGAGAAGCTTGAGGAAGCTGACTTGAGGGCGGCTGCGCATCGAAGTCGAGTCGCCCGATTGTACAACGCCAAGGTCCGTCCGTGAACCTTCGAGTTAGGCGATCTCGTCTTGAAAAGAGTCTATCCGGTTCCTTCACATATGAAGCCAACATGGGAAGGACCGTATGTTATTGAACGAAAGCTCGGAGATGGCACATTCAAGTTATCGACCATCGACGGTCTTCCTTGCCAAGAGCTTGGAACAGCGAGAGCCTTCGCCGCTATTAGACCTGACAGGCTATCTTTATCCATTTAGTTTACTTTCCTTTTCTGCAATTTGTTTATGCATTTCGAAATTAGAACTTGTAATAAGGCAACTGACTTTGCCATACTTTCTTATTTCAGCAATAAAATGCAACCTCTTCGAGCCAGAGCTGTGATTTACTTGAAATACTTCATATGACCATCACTCTACATGGAGAGCTAAATCTCATCATACGATGGGATTTATTCAAATAGAGAGTGGTTGCGATGCAACCAATCACTCCCTAAGTGAAACCCGAGTTCGGGGGCAAGCCATCACATCAAAGTCAAAAAAGGGGATTCATACACGACAATCCTTATTCAACTCCGTATTTCCAGAGTTCGAAGCGGAGTATAAACATCCAACTCCGAATTCCCAGAGCGCGAACCGGAGTATAAACATTCAACTTCGTATTCCCAGAGTGCGAAGCGGAGTATAAACATCCAACTCCGAATTCCCAGAGTGTGAACCGGAGTATAAACATCCAACTCCGCATTCCCAAAGCACGAACAGGAGTATAAACATTCAACTCCGTATTCCCAGAGTGCGAAGCGAAGTATAAACATCCAACTCCGAATTCCTAGAGCGCGAACCGGAGTATAAACATTCAACTCCGTATTCCCAAAGTGCAAAGCGAAGTATAAACATCCAACTCCGTATTCCCAGAGTGCGAAGCGGAGTATAAACATCCAACTCTGAATTCCCAGAGCACGAACCGGAGTATAAACATTCAACTCCGTATTCCCAGAGTGCGAAGCGGAGTATAAACATCCAACTCTGAATTTCGAGAGCGTGAACCGGAGTATAAACATTCAACTCCGTATTCCTAGAGTGTGAACTGGAGTATAAACATTCAACTCCACATTCCCAGAGTGCGAACCGGAGTATAAACATTCAACTCCGTATTCCCAAAGTGCAAATGCCAATTCCAAGTCTCCCGATCGTGGACATATGATCGAAACTTAAGCCGGCGTAGCCAAGCCACTGATGAACGACTGGGAATCCCCGGAGTACGAAAATGATTATCGACAATCAAACAAGCATGGATGCATTACTCAATCTCCACTTGACTCATACGTCCATTCGGTGGCACAAGGCTCAGCATGTTATAAGTAAGAAGCGATCGTCGACTGACAGTCAACCGCTCATCCCCAAGACTGGTGGGCAGAACTCAAGCATCAACCATTGATTGAAGCAATGCGACGTCAGAATTCAACCCGCTTCTCAGTCACAAGCCGTGTCCACAACCTCCGAACTTGGAAAACTAAAACAAACTTGGTTTGGAACCTAAAACTTCACAAACACTTTCATTTCGGACACTGAAACACTTAGACGAATACACAATAACAAAAAAGAAAATTTTCATTTCTATTGATTATAGAAGATGTTCATGTACAAGTTTCCAAAAAATTCCTACTAGCAGGGGCCGAACCCGTATCTATACACGGCTAACAAAATGCAAAAAATCAAAATACGTCAGACGATCATGCCTAGTCTCTCTTCTTCCTTGGCTTCCTCTTCATTGTGGACCCGCATGAGCCATCGCCAATTTTCCTCTTCAAGCCTGTGCCTTTCGGCGGTTGGTCTTCCGGCAATGGCATTATGTCAACGTCCTCCTCCGAACTTGTGTGAATGAGAATGCTTCCTACGGGCGGAGTCGGAGGAATGGGATCAATTACAAAAGGAGGAATGGGCAGGCTGGTGAGAAAGACAGAACCACCAGGAGACATCATTCCAAGCGGGGCAGGTCCCGATGCTACCATCCCTCCTCCAAAGCTGCCGCCATAACCAGCTATCGCCAGTTCAGCGTCAATCTGAGCAAACATCTCCTCTTCGGTTACTGCTTGAGACCCACTGGGGGCACCAGCAGTCGGCATTGAAAAGCTTGCAGCAGGATCAGTTCCGCTCATAACAGGTAGCAAGTCAGCATGAGGATTGCCGTGGCAGTGGAAAAGTTCATCCATCAGCTGCTCATTGAACACGATTGTACTCCCCAGCATATCATCAATCGGGGCAGCTGTACTACAGTGGTTGCTTCGGTCACGATAGCCTCCTGCGTCTGATACGTTTCTTGAGTGGCAGGAGGCATGTGCGGCGCGATGTCAATCACTGGACAAAGAATGAGAGAATTGTTAGAACTTAAACTCGGTCGAAAGCTTCGACTCATGAAAGACATGTGGGATGTTCGGAGTACCTTCCTAAGTTTGGCTTATAAGCGACGGGGCGGCTTCAGTCACTTGCGCTGTAATCGAAGACATCAGCGGCTGATCCGGATTATAAGCAGGAACAACTTGAGGATCAACCGCAGGCAAGGATTCAGGCTGGGTTGTCACCGGGAGATCAAGACTTGCATCATGATGTCCAACCCCGGAGCCTTCTCCTACTTCCAGGTGCTGAGTGCTGAGCCTCTCCTTCTCATAAGAGATCATTGAATCATGGAGAATCTTCTTTTCATCATCAGTTAACAGGCGATTCTTGAGCTCGAATTCATCCACAGATTCACCCGAGTGCGCCTCTTTCTCTTATTCGACCAGTCGGCCCCAAGCACTGTGGAGATGCGTCGAATAATCATCAAGCTAGGCCAGACCCTTGTGCCTTAGCACGTTAGCATTATAGACAACGAGGAGGTCTTCGATATCGGCCTCTAGCCTGGACTCGGCCAATTTCACCCTTTCCTCAACCTCAGTCTCCATAGTCTAGACCTTTGCCACTGCCGCATCCCGTTCTCCCTTGAGCAAAACAGCCTGATTGCACGCCTCCTGGGCTGCGTTGTTCGCATAATCTTTTTCTTTGACCAAGCTGGCAAATTTGGCTTTTAGTTCATTAAGCTTCTTGACCGCCGCATCCCGCTCGACGATAACTTTGTTATTCCGGTGGCCCATCTCCTCCACCAGGGCAACGTGTGTCTGCCCCAACCTCTCCATCTCCACCTTCGCTTTATCAGCCTTCTTAATGGCCTCAATCTCAGATTTCCGAGAAAACTCGGACTCAGCAGAGAGTACCGGAATAATACGATCCCTTTTCGCAAGCTCGGTCTCCATCTTCTCGATCTCTTTAGCCCGCTCGAAGGCTACTTTGGAAGCTTTTTCGGCAACCTTCGCCCACTCTCGATATTGGGTATAGATGTCATGGACAAAGTCATGCATCGTGCCTTCTACCGATGATGGAATTCTCTTCAAGTAGGGAGGGAAAACATAACCGTCGAAGCAAATATTAGGAAAATCCTTCTTCATTTGAGCCAACTTAAGGGCCCCTTCTCCAGTGGGATCAGCGGGGACCTTCTCTGTAACCATGGAAGATGTAATCTCGACTCTCTGGAGATGGGTCTCAGATCTGGAAGTGTGAGAAGAAGGCCTGTGACGAGGACCTCTGGTGGATGTGAAGTTTTAACGAGAGGAGGAGATGGAAGCCTAAGAGGAGGAGAGCATGATCTAGACCGGCGTCGGTATTCTCTATCCCTGTCGCGCCCATACCTATCCTGACTAGAGTGCTCGCGATCGCGATCCCTATCAGAATCCCTCCTGCGGGAATCGTAGTAACCAGAAGCCTTTCAAGCCGAACAAAGACTGTTCAGCATTGATCCTCTCCCGGACATGGTACCTGAAAATGAGAAGCGAAGAAAGAGTTAGAAACTTCCTAAGTTGGACGAAGTACAGTTGTGGATCATGTAGTGTAGTGATGTGTATGCATGTGCAATCCCCCGACCAACCAGAAATGTCGGCCGCACCCATAGCAAGCAACCCACTCAGTTCAAAAGCACTATCAAGCCCTTCCATCCCGACATCGTGAGGAGACGACACGAAATCCGGGATCGGAATATCACCAAGCCCGGCAAAAGGACTCTCCACTTGCGAGGGATGAGCCTCTGAAATTCTAATCCCCTGGGAAGGTAAAGACACGACCACCGATTTAAATCTCTTGGATTTAGGGCGTTTGTGAGCAGCGGCTTTGCCTTTTCTTCTTCAACTCGAGTCCAGGACATCGGCGGAAGGCCCGGCTGGAAGCTCGGTATCGGTGGGCGTTCTTTCTGGGTCAACTTCTTCGGTGATCATAACTACGGGCGCTTTGCGCTTCACACGTTTCTTCGGGATCACTCTATGTACCACTTCCAGATGTATGCTCTATCTCCGCTCTATTAGCCCGACAACCCTCAAATTCATGTCGGTCAGGACTAAGTCTATGTGCCTTTCTTCGCTCGGAAACGCTTGAAGAATCCGAACAAGCTCTTTGAAGTACGCACCATCGGGACGAGAGATTGCAGCTGTAAGAAGGGAAAAGTGTGTCAGTTTTTGAAGTAAGTTACTAGTATCTCGATGACTCAAGAGAGAAGTGGCAACACTTACGTCTATCCAACCACCGCCCAGCAAACCCATGGGGGCACCGAATGTAGAACCATTCGGTTTTATAATAACTTAGCCTTCCCCAGGAGCCCTGTACAATGTGGCAGCTCCTGACCGCTTCCAGGAAGGTGAAAGAGAGGCTGTCTCCACAGCTCTTAACATTGAATAAATATCGGATCTCGATTGGCTTCGGTGGTCGAAAAAGGATCTCCATGAAGAGAACAAAGATGTTGTTCAATAAGGCGAACCCGTTGGGATGTAGCTGAGATGGAGCTATGCCAAGAAACAATAACATCTCCCTTATATAGTCATTGAAGGGAGGAAGTGTCCCCGCTGTGCAAGCGTGACAGTTGAAAGCGGTATACCCCTCCGGGGGATTGTGTGGCCTGTCAGTGGGCCTAGGAAGTAACACGTGGTCAAGCGACAAACCGTGCCTTAAGCAAATCCATCCAAGCATATCTTCAGAGATACCCGACGGCACGGAATCTGATGGATTGAGTATAAACCGAGCACCCGGACGCTCATCCGAAGCTGGCTCTATGACTTCGGCTTCGATAACCGATATCTCTATGGTTGGAGGAATAGAACTTGGAATTTTCGGCTGTTGAGAACTTGAAGGGTCCATGACTAGCTAGCTTATAAAAATCATTGTTAAACTGACAAATAACACTCGTGCATCCCCCAGTGTAAAGTGTGTGAGTGTGTTGTGCAGTGCAGTACAATATGTTATTTGAAATGATCAACAGGATTGAAGGAAGCATATGAGGAACGAGACTTCGGAATTCAATCAGAAGGACCGTCATCGCTGACCATCACAACCATGCCATCCAGTCATTAACTATCACACCAAATCGAAGTTTGGTGTTATCTTTTATAAGTTGCAGTTTCATCGACGAGCTTCGATAGGAAGTCAGATATGTAGTGAAACGGTTAAGTCCAAGTATGCCAATTTGAAGCTCGTCGGAGGCAGTTGTTCGAGTGTGTGAAAAATTTAAATTTATTTAATGATCAAATTTATATGGCTCACGAGAGCCAGGTTCGCATCGATAAATTATAGTCATGTACATTTGAGTTATACTCGGTCAAAAGGATGGAGTGCAAGTTCGACTCGTTCCAGAGCCATCTCCTTCGACTCCATCCAAAAGTCATGCATTTCGACTCGGTCCAAAGAAACCAATATGACTCACTCCGAAATCACATATTCCGACTCGCTCCGAAGTCCCGCATTTCGACTCGATCCGAAGCAGCCACTTCGACTCGCTTTGAAGCCTCTGCTTCGACTCGACCAAGAGCTACGCAGTTCGATTTGATCTCTAAGCACTCCTCTTCGAACCGTCCCAGGCCTGTACTTTGACTCGATCAAAAGATATACCTTTCGACTCGATCTAGGGCCATCGTCTCGAGTCTATTAGACACAGCCCCTTCATATCGATCCACATGTCTAAAGCATTCGACTCGATGCGAAGCTCCACCATCGATCGACACGAAGGCCTCCGCCTCATCATCTCGAAACCGCTACTCCAGATCGGCATTAAGCTAAGGCCAGGGACTCTTCGATCGATCACGAATCTGATCAATTTAGTGTTAAGAATCGAGTCTCCTCGTTTACAAGATGTTTTCGCTCGATGGATTACCTCAATTCGTTAATTGGTTCGAATAGTTGAAGATGTAAAATCAATTCGAAGGCTAGAATATTTTTTCTTCTTTGTCACAGAGCGATACGAAGGCCAGGAAGGTAAGGATGAAAAGTAAAAAGTAAAAAAAAAGGACTAAGTGCCAGGTATTTATATGGAGTCGAAAGCAAGGGGTATAACCGATTCGAATTCCAGTGGGGCCGAACACGTGCTTCGAATCCCTCTTCAGTGCACTGATGCGGAGCTCCCTTTCGTATCGCTCCTTCGACTCCATCCCCGTGACTAGTTCGACTCCCTCACGTAGCCATAAAATACATCACTTCGACTCGCTCAATCGATGAACGTCTCGACTTGCTCCACTGCCTCCTGTGTACTTCGACTCGCTTCTCTGCGATTCGAATCCAAGACCGAATCGAACGACCAGTTCGACTCCATCAAGGAGTCAACTTCGACTCGCTCCACCTCGACTTGCTCAGTTCAAGTCCGTCATCAACTCAACATGCTTACTTCGCATCCATAAATCCAATGAAAATTATCCTCGACGTTTCAATCCTTCACAACGATTCAGGAGGGGATCGTTACGAAGGGACATTCAAAAACAACCGTCAAACATTGTTACAACGGATTTCACATTGGTTCAGGAGAGGATCGGTACGGAATTCAAAAACAATAAATGGACGACGACTCGAGAACGTACAACCATCGGCGGGAGTCAGATTAACATACATGCATGAACAACGGACTAATATTCAACATTCAAAAATTTTAAGAATCAGAAATTCATCCGGTAACGACTACAACAGCAAACAGATAACCACTGGCATACAGCAATCAGTTGCAACGATATAGGGCACAACAGTCGACAGTCAACAGTTTACATTATCAAGAAGAATGGTCAAAGATTACAACTTTCATCGGGAAGATGATAACTATTCAGAATAAAGATTGAAGCACTTCAAAGCACATCATGTTTTCACAAGACGTACTTTGGGGGGCAAATGGTATCCCGCCTTTTGGCAAGGCCGTAACACCAAGGAATTGACTAGTAACCAGTGATGGTCCGTCCTAGAGATCAGTTATACATGGGCTCACTACGGATGTCGATGAATTTTGTCCAAGTCCGGATCGAGCCAAAATTGGTAGGACATGGCAAGCTGAGCCATGAGAGCCAACATTTCAAATCTCAAGTTAATCCGAGTTCGTATACTCGAGTTATGAGTGATACAAGAATGAATGAAGATCAACTGCCAATCGACTCGCTCCTTCGACTCGCTTCACCACATCCAGGAATGACAACTTCGACTCGCTTCGCTCAGAGGCCAACTTCGAGTCAACCTAGTTCGACTCACTCCGCATCCCCCAGAGCTACTCACTTCGTCTCGCTCCAGTTCGAAAGCATCGAAAGCATACGCATCGACTCGCTCCCCATTTTGACTCGATCTCCCAGTGATAGCTTCGACTCGCTCGACCGGTTCTAGCTTTGACTCGCTCGATTGGTTCTAGCTACGACTTGCTCAAAATAATGCTTGCTTCGACTCGCTTGACCAACACTTGCTTCGACTCACTCGAAGCAACGTCCAGGTCAGAGTGGGAATCGAATGCCACGCCATCGATTCGAACAGAAGTGAGTTGAAACGGGACGCGAGTCGAAGGAAACAGCCTGCCGAGAACTCCATTTCGTATTGATCATATCTCCCAATCTACAAGTCCAAATGCTATGAAATTTTCACAGAAGACTACATGCATGCTGAAGAATGTACACGCCAAATGTCGACTCCATTGGATGAAATCTCGAGCGAGTCGAAATCAACTCGTGTCAATCACGGATCGGACCGAAACTTCACGGGCTTGGGTGTTCGGGCCTGGTCACGTGCCAGAGAGTGTCTCCCGAGATCTGAGCGAAATATCAGCCTCCTACACCTATAAATAGACCCCCAAAGCCAACAAAAAAGGGGTTCTTCCTCCTCTTTGAGGTCTCCAACGCCCGGACTCTGCCAGATCCCGATCTGAACTCCATTGCTGCTGCTACCAGCGAATTTCACTGCTGCAAATCATTGTTATTCGCTGTAATTCATTGAAATCAATTGTAAACATCAAAGAAAGATCAATAAAGCAAACTACTTCATAGTGGACGTAGGCAATACGCCGAACCACTCTAAATTCTTGTGTCTCCCTGCATTTTAGTTATTCTCATTTCTAAAATTTGGTGTTTTTGTTAGATAAATCCCCTTTTTACATTTAATTTCTTCACTTTATCTCTTCAAAGACTTCCGAAGAGTGTTGTGCCTAATTTTGGTACAAATAATCCCATAATCAAATCAAGGTGCATCAATCGAGTCAAAATCAATATAGTAATATGAAGAACAGATGTTGCTAGAGGTAGCTAGCTTCAATGGTCAGGACAATTCGTTATGTTTTAGTAATTTCCAATTGACATAAGTGTCAGGGTCTATCCATCATCGTTCTCTTTCTTCAAATCCAGCAAATGCCGCCAAGTCAACTTCTACACTCTAGATAACATCCATCGCATACACGGTTGTTAAAGTGGTTCCGGTATTGACAAAGAGTATGCCAATATTCAGCCTCAGTCTCTTTAACAACCAAACGTCATTTTTAACACCGGTCGGTTCTTTTACATTTCAAGGACGACTCATACTTCGTATCAAAATATCAGATTTGCTTCAAAAATCATTTTGAATTCAAATAGGTTACACCTTCATTTCAAAGCATTCGTATTTAAATCAATAATTTAAATCTGAATAACTCCAGATTTACACATAGTTTGAATATTGAAAATAGTTTTGAATAATTTAAATAGTTTGAATATTGAAAAAAATAGTTTTGATAATTAAAAATAGTTTATATATTGAAAATAATTTTGTTAATTAAAAATAGTTTATATATTAAAATAGTTTTGATAATTAAAAAAGTTTATATATTAAAATAGTTTATATTAAAACTGTTTCTTTTTCACAACAATTTGAACTCATGTTCCAATTACAATCCCAACGAATTCAATTTTCCGACTTCCAGTTCAAGTAAACTTCATATTCAAATTTGATTTAAATCAACCTCAATTCAAACGATTATCAACTTTACTTCAAATTCAATTTAAACAATTTATTCAAAGGCTGAAAGTTTCAATTCAAATTCTCATTTTTAAACAATTTACTTTAAATCCATTTCACATTCAAAACTTTGAAATACCAATTTGAAACCACTTTAATTAAAATAAATTCAAAGTTTAAATTAAAGTTTAAACCTGTAAAATACTTCACTTTCAATAAATTTAAATCATATCTCAATCTCAACTAAAATATTTCAAACTTAATCTTTAAACAATTTCAATTAACAATTTCAATTTCAACATTTCAAAGCTCGAATTTAGAAAATAATTTAATTCATATAAATCCAATTTTTATTTTCTTTTAAAAAATATCATTTAAACCAATTTAAATTCAAGATTTTGAAACCATTTAATTTAACCGATCTGATGTCCGTATATAATTTTCTACACTATGGCCAAGTGATCAGTTAATTCAATTTTAATTATATGGATGGATATATATCATTTCAACCCAAAATTATATGACATTCGAAAGAATTCAAATGACAATTTATAAGATGTTAAATAATAAATTGGGTAATAACAGAGACATCTCAAAATAAATAACACCCATACATACAACATATCAATCAATATACATCCAATTACAATCAACATCCAAATCAACCAATATATTACAACAGTTTCTTATTATCAACTGTCAGTGTTTAACTAGCAATTAAATTCAATATTAATTTAAATGTCAATTTAATTCAATATAAAATTCAAATTAATTTAAATGTCAATTTAAACTACCAAACACAATCAAATAAATTTTATCACTTCATAATTTCAATTTAACTAACATGAGAAATTTTAGTATTGCGTGAGTGAGTTAAATCACTCACCATTGATTTACGACCCATTGAAAATCCAATAAAAGCCCAAAATTTCAACAGTCTCCAAATTCTACCAAACCTGTTTTATATTTTCCATAATTTTGATACGAATCCCATCGAAGAAACCGCACGTTAATCGGAGTTCGTATTCAAAAGTTATTCGAGTTAGAAGTTTGAATTTTAAAATTTAAATTAAATAAACAGGAGGGAAAAATCGTAATTATTATTACCTTCTCCCCCTACACTACAACATGTTCAACCTATCACGTTGCCTTTGTTTGACCTTCGATCGCCGCGCCTACATGCCACCGTTCGCAGATCCGAAGCCATCACCAAAGCCGCCTCGCCAACCACTACCTTCGCCAAGAAAATCACCATCTCCGATGTCCAACTCCGCCTACAAACGACCATAAACGCCGCTACCTGCATGACTAGATTTTGGTGAACTCCAATGCAATTAGATCGATCCAACCGTACAGATTAAACAGGAGGTCGAGCTCTACAACTTTCGTTTAGACTTCGTCGCGAATCGGTGAGAGACGAGAGAGATCTAAGAGAAAGAAGATAGAGGATTCTCAGCCATTGAACTGAATAGCGGCCATGAAATAAAATTAGGGTTTTATATTTTTTAATAATATTTTCATCTCGATTTGCATGCCTATTTATAGCGTAAGATCCAAAATAGCATGAACTCCAATCGAGACATGCTGATAGGCAATCCATATGTAAAACGGCCTTCTGAACACAATGAAACTAGTTTCGAAGCCTAATTCAATCATATACAAAATTTAACAATTTATCATTCAATTAAATTTAAATTAAATTATATTCAAATTATTTACCAATTCACAATTATGGCAAATACAATATTTCTACTTTATAAGTACGTTATTACAAACCACAACATTCATTAATAATTATATTTTATTATTATTACACACTTGAATCAAATTTGAATAATTACATTTCAAAAATAACAGTTTACATTTGAATATAAATCGATTGGGCCAAAGCGATAACAAAGGCCCGAAAAGACCGTTTCGTTCCCAAAACGAAAATAGGCCATCCTATATGTCGGAATATAGGTTTTTAATATTTTTAAAATTAATGAAACTAATTTCAAATCCTAATTCTATTGTATATAGAAGTTAGCTTTTAAAATCAAATTCTATTTATTTTTACACTTTAATTAACCGAATTATTTTTAAATTGATTTAATCACCTTTAATTCTAAATTAAAAGTTCCTATGATTAATCCTTGATTAAACAGGAATTTAATAATATTTTGAAATCTAGTTTTTCCATGTTAAATCCAAGGTTTAAATATTAAATTAATTTCAACATTAAATTACAATAGTAATAAAATCCTAATTCGTTATATTTTAAATTCCAACATATTCTTTATATTGCATCAAATTCCCTTTTCACTTAAAACATATGTTTCCTTTTTATTTTCTCAACTTCCTCTTTTATTTTAATTCAACATATGTTTCTATTAATACATCCATTAATTACAATTAATGTACTCTTTCCTTTTATTTGAAACATTTTAATCACTTTTAATTCCATTGATTACCAGATTTATTTTAAACGGATTTAATAATAAGACGAGAAATAGAACAATTGTTACATCTTAGTAATTTAAACACATTTATAAAATTATTGTTTGTAAACAAAGGTTAATAAATTTATTTACTAAATAATTGATTTCATATTTTATATTAAAACCACTTTCAATTAAATAACATACTATTTCACCATTTAATACATCATTGATTTTATTCCTTATTAAACTTACAATTATATCAAAATTAAACTTTATAATTATATTCCAAATTACCATCCTTAAATTATATTCTAATATGCATTACCATCTTTTATCTTCACTTTAGTTGTTATTTTAGAATTTTATTTAAGGTCAAACTTTAAAATCTAATGAAATTCACGTTAATAAATCATAAATTTTAAATTTCTGACAATATTTAATTCCAAAGTCTTATTTAATTAGATATTTTTAATTATCAAAAATACGGGTCATTACATGAAATATGACAAAAGCACTTAAAAGAGAAAAAGGTTGGCCCTCGAGAAAATTCATCGTAAAATAAGCAATCTACTCGGATTGGCACCGATCCGATACAATAGGGTCGGTACCAATCCGAATTATTGAATCATGGGATCTCCAAACTTTTTACATCATGACCCTACGCCTCTACTAAGCTTGCCTATCAAGTTTTATAACATTCCAAATAACCTAGTTCAAGAAATGATGACTCATCTGATCAATTCAAATGTTTACCCGCTTTTGGACCAAAGCAACTTAAAATGGACCTAAAAGCTCATACTGACTCAGATTGACTTGAACTTTGGAGAGAGCACTTAGAAGACATAGTAGAAGCATCACACCAAAAATCAACTCAATTGGCCAAGCTAATTTGGATTGGTACCGATCCAAATTTTTGATTGGATCCGACCTAACAAAGTTTGGCTACACCACCAAAGATTCATTATTTGGGTCCCACACGTGCTCTAAAAGGTACCTGCAAAGTTTTGTCTAATTCTGATAAGTATCAAGCGATCTATGGATGGATCTCGTCCAAATTGAGCTAGTTTGAAGGATCAGGTCCGACCCACCTAGGATGGGCCCCACCACATTAGTTCTAATTTGGAGGGTCTCTTGCTCATGTACATTACATATATGAATTTTTGTGTCATTTGGTTAAGTATTAAGTGAGCTATGGATGGATCTCCTATAAACGAATGGATTGGAAGATTCATGAAGACAGATGATCAAACAAACTCCAAACGACTTGATATTTGGACAAGGCACTCAATTATAGGATAGGAAGACAACCAAAGCTGAGAAGACTCAAAAATTCACCAAGTATTTGGATAGGTACTGATCCGACCCCATCGAATAGGTACCGATTGGAATACTTACTACATATCACCACCAAACATTTTAGGCTCCTTTTGCATGATGGATACTTACTACATAAGAATAGCATGTACAATCTGTTCTGAAAATTTGAAATCAGTCCCAAGCAATTATTTGTAAAGTAAGGTTGTAATGGTATTCCAGATCTATAATTGGGTTGTAAGTTAGTTTGGCTTGTAATATGAATTTCAATATTTTGATTTATTAGGAGTAGGTTCTTTGTAATTTCCATGAATTATTTATTTCCTTAAATTTATAAAAGAGCGGCGTTTTAATTTACAAAGGGTATGCCAAATGGGAAAGAGGTGTGTAAGATATGGATATTCTTTTTCATAGTTTAATTGTCTGTTTCAATAAAATAGAATGAAATAATCCCTTGTAATTTCAAACAAAACAAAAATATCACTTGTGGTTAATTTATGGAAGGTTATAATGTTAATACTTTTTTGAAGAATAGCACTAATAAAATAAAATATAAAAAGGAATGTTATAGTTTAGAAATTAATAATTAGAAATAAGAAACATAAAAATACCTAATTTATAACAGTATTTGTATTGATTAAAAATAGTTCAGCAATATCGGACTGGAATTTATGGACATTAATTATGGATTTAATGGGCAATAAATTTGTAATTAATAGAGGATAAAAAGGAAATTAGATAAGGGACTGATCGAAGAAGTTAATACGGTATTTATGGAGGTATTGAGTACTCATAATAAGTAAGTTTTAAAATTGGTAAATGGATTTAAAGGGATTAAATATGGATTGATTAATGAATGTCAATTTTGACATTAATGACCACTTATTATGGGTAATGGGAAACTTTTAGAACCAAGAAGAAAAATATAGGATAGTAGGTAATAGTGGAATGGCATTCTAGGAATATACACCTTAAATTAGTAAGGAGCATTAGGAACCCAACATCATTAACATTAGTTAATGACTAAGGGCAGCTTCAAGAAAAATTTTCTTTTAGAGTTTTAGGGTGGAAATCACTAGTTGTCTCCTTTAGGAAAAGCGTTTTGGTACAAGGCATGTTCCTATTTTATCGCTGTGTTGATTTTTAGGATAGGACTATATCACTAAATAAATATATATTAAGGAAATTTCATGAGGAAATTTAACTCGTGATGAATCAAATATAAGACTGGAAGTTAGTAAGGAAATTCGCTTAGAATTCTTCAAACCCAAAACTTGTGGAGTGACACCATTCACCCCGAATGTGATAAGGTGTATAGGAATATGAAGAGAATTTTCTAATTGGTCAAGGATGAAGTAAGAGCCACTGAATTTGTTCTAGATATCTGACGTGCCAAAGGATTAAAGCTAAGCAAGACAAGCTTGGAGGGTTGTCATTACCATTAGAGGTTTCGACTTGAAAATTGGAGCATATATCGATGGATTTTATGGATGGGTTGCCTAGAAACAATGAAGCTATTTAGGTTATAGTAGATTTGCTCATTTTACTTTCATTGGAACTAATAGGATTGAAGTTCTCTAGCATAGATTTATGTCAAGGAAGTGGTGCAACTGCATGGAGTTCCAGTTAGCATTATTAGTGATAGAGACCCTTTGATCACTATGGAATTTTGGAGGAGTCTTACAATCTGCTTTAGGAACGACTTTGGATCTTAGCACTACTTACCAATTGCAGACCGATGGTTAGATGGAAAGGGTGCACAAGAATTTTGCGGATTTGTAGAAAATTTGTGTCATGGATTTTAGAAGGCCTTGGAGAAGGTAGAAGTGTTGAGGTGGTAGTTGAGGGCCGCACATGACCGTCAGAAGTCCAAGGCTGACAGGCAAAGATGGAGATTGGAGTTTTTAGTTTAGGACATGGTATTCGTTAAGGTTTCCCCTCTTAGAAAGGTTGTGAGGTTTGGTAATTCTAGGACGTTGGCACCTAGGTTCGTTTGGATTTTCCCATATTAGGGAGGGTGAAGGAAACTTTCTTGTTTGGTGGTGCTCCCGGAGTAGTTATTGGGAGTCTATGATGTCTTTCATGTTCCACACTTGAGGGAATGTCTGCATGACAATGCATCTGTAGTATAGCATGATCAGTTAATTAATGTTGTAATAGAGCCTATCGCCCCCTCGTATTCTCGCTCGTATAGTGGAGTACGGTATTGATAGGCTTCGTAATAAAGAAATTAGGTTGATTTAAGTAAAAGGAGAGATGGCCCAGCGGAAAACAAATAGGAAACTGAATAAAAGATATTTTTTTCTCATCTCGAGCCTTCCTTTGGTATACCTTTCTCTCCAAAAGTATGGGTTTTTTGTGGCATCATGGTTGCTAGATTAGATGATAGGAGATGGTTGCCAATTTTTTGTATTATTTTTGCACTCATATAGAATTTTATATATATTTAGGATGCTTGCATGTCTATATGTCATAACCTTGCAGTCACGCTAGGATTGAGCTAACTTATAGTTTGTTTGCATGCATAATCACATTATATTTTTTGTTGAGTGGATTGTTGCATGGATTATTGTAAATAATATTGGTTGTATAATATGGTCGTTGAGTGCATGTCACATTATTTTCCCTTAGTGATTTTGGGGGAAAAATCCTTTTTAGAGGGGGGAGAGAATGTAACATCCCATAAAATTTAATAATAAATCAATAATTAAAATATGGATAAAATGGAATTTATGTAAATGTCAAAATTTGGTCACGGAAGTTGCACCACTGCATCCATCGTGCTTTTCTGACATTTCCATATATAATGCTGAATACAAAATTTAAATGAAAAGCTACGGGCGTTTGAAGTTTTCAAATTGAAAATTTAAATATTTGAATTTGAATTTAAAAGTTTAAAATTTTGAAAGTTAGAATTATAAAAATTAGCTTAAGATGCTTAAGGCATAAATAGGATTAAACATTAATGTGAAACTGATTGAATTAATTAGAGTAATAATAACTAATTAACGAAACAAAAATGGAAGAAAATAAAACATACGGACTTAGGAAGGGGACCGATCGATCCTTGGACAATGACTGGTTGACTGCCAGCGGCCGACCGCTGAGAAGCAGAAGGGTGGGTTGCGGCCATGGTTTTGTTATTTTGAACGTTCTAGATTTTTTTTATTTTTAATCCAACGACCATCCTTCCTTCCCACCTTTATAAACAGACTGTAGATCCCATACTTGTTCTTTATAAAATTTTAGGAACGCTAGTGAAGCTCTATCAAAATTTCTCACCTTAGGGTTTCAGAAATAGTAAAATTTTATGGTAAGTAATTCTAGTTTCCAATCACTAATTTAAATTAATTCTTCTTCTCTCTATCTTCTAATTTATGAAATCTAATATACACACACAGACACACAAACACAATCTATTTGTTGTACATTCAAAAGGGGAAGATCTAATCGAGAATTAGGAGCGGTAGAAATCAAATCTCTTCGTCTTCTTCTTCTTTGGATTTTTGAATAAGTTGGATTTTCTGGTAAGAGGGTTAGATATTTAATTCTTTTGATTTCTAATTCTCCTCTCTATTTTTTTTTTCTAAACCAAATTTCTTTATACAATTCACTTTGTTGTATATTTTTAAAGAAGGAGAACTAAAAGATAATTAGGAGAGATGGAACTAAATCTAGTTAGGAAGCATACAATGCTCCATGAGTGGAAATATCAAGCTTTTACATTTTTGTAATCGTATAGTATTTATTTGGATTTGATGTATGCCTTGTAAAATTTTGGTAAACAAAAACATAATCTAAAACCCCCTTAATTTCCTTATGTAAATATCAATCTTTGTATATGTTGGAATTTTAATTGATTTTGGTATTGATATATTATAATCTAATTAATTGTTAGAATTAGATAATATATGGACAGTTTAACCTATTTTCCCTCTTTTGAATTGAAGTGTTAAAGGGTTCAAAAAGAAAATAAATTAGAAATGGTGTGTAAATTATGAATTGAATTGTTTGTAGTTTACACCACTTACTTCTACGACTTAAATAAATAAGGAATTCCTTTGTCACTTCAACATGTTGTATACGAAGATTGAATTGAATATAGGCGATCTAATCTAATCTGTGATGATTTGTTCTTTAAAATAGAAAAGGGATTCTTGTGTATTAATACGGAACAAGTGTAGATATTCCATGTTTGTTCAAATCTATTTTATTCGGATATGGTAGTAGCAGTTCTTGTTGGAATTGTAGATTTGTATGAGATTCATATTTCAAAATACCTTATAAGAAAATTATTATTGAATTATTGTAACGTAATGATTAGACCGTAAATTACACATGTAATTATAAGAGTTTGTGTGTCTAAAATGTAACATATTGATTATACCGTGTTGAACTTGAAAACTAGTATTTTTAAAATAGTAATATTCATTTGTAGGGAGTTAGAGTAAATTAGGGAATTAATCCCTGATTAGGGGCGTCATAAGGGGACATCTTATATGGCCTTAATTATTATTTGGGTAGTATGATGTACGTGTATAATGGACATGCATATAAGTTACAATAAGTTATATAGATGCGAGGTTAGTCCAAAGCTACATGGAAGTCTGCCCAGTTAAATCTGGCTACCAACGGTGTGGCATTGTATACTAATGTGGGATATCGCCTATAATAAATAACCAAAGTGAAAGTGAGGTTAGTCCCAATTCTATAGGATAAACATGCCTAGTTAATCTGGCTACTAGTAATTACGGATAGTCTGACTAATGTGAGACGTCACAAGTGGGTTATGGGTCATAAATTACATTTTGAATGTGGTAGGTGAAATACTTCGAAGGGGTCAGCTTTGGGTTTGAAGTATTAATTGATTATGGTAGGGCTCTCCTCTTTTTAGGAGAAGTATTACGTAACCTGATAGGATTTCTTACAATGTCTACTAGTGAGAACCATGTAGGGAACCGCCTTGTGTTAGGTCTTGAATAACGAGGACCTGCCTATTTTATAGGTCTTAAATGGTCAAAGTTTACCTAAGTCTATGAAAAGAGGTATTAAGTGGTTTGGAGGTTCTCTGTCGCATCGTTAAGGATAGATACATTAGAATTTGGAAATGGGTTAGGTATTAAAGGACGGGGACCTGCATATTTTATAGGTATTAAATGGTTAGTGATGCAGCCCAGATTGATGAAGTCTTAGGTCGCGAGTGACCTAACGTGCTGTTAAGTCGTGTGCGACCTAACGAGGAAGATAACAAGCTTAATCAGGGTGATAAGTTGCTGGAACGAGCTAATGAGTTAAAGGATAAGGCGCTCAAGCGAGCTAACGAGTTACTCATTCCTTTAGGTCGCTCCGACCTTTCGAGTACCGCCTTTGATGAGTTATGACCTAAGTTAGGTCGCGAGAATGAATTACGACCTATGATAGGTCGTAGAGAAGAGTTACGACCTATGCTAGGTCGCGGAGAAGAGATACGACCTATGTTAGGTCGTGGAGAAGAGTTATGACCTATGTTAGGTCGCTGATGTGTATGCTGCAAGATCAATGAAGCTATGCTATTCTTAGGTCGCATCTGAAGTTAGGTCGCTCGATCTTATGACGCTGGAAGATAGGTCGCTACCTTGTATTTTAGGTCGTTTATGTTAAGTCGCATGTGTTGTAATTTTCTTATGTTTGCTAAGTCTTAGGTCGTACCTGGTAAGGTCGGCCGTGTATGTACTAGGTCGTTTATTTGTTGTAACGTGTATGTTGTTAGGTCGTTGATCTGTTAGGTCGTTGGCGACCTATGTTAGGTCGGTAAAGGCTTTGTGATGTATGTTGTGTTGTAATGTTTTAGGTCGCAGGTGTTAGGTCGTTCACGACCTATGTGTTGTCCAGATTTGAGTTGTGTGAGTTGTAAGCCTATAAATAGGCGGGTGGTATCATTTGTAACTCTTGATTGATTTTGAATAAAACTTTGTTTGTGTGCTTTGTGCCACTTCTCAAATTGGTAGTTGAGTGTGATCTCCTATCTCCACTTTCGGTATTCGAGTGCGCTCGAATCAACAACTGCTGAAGCCGATTCACGGAATCAAGTGCGCTTGATCAACGTCGAAGAATCGTAGATCTTTAAACAAGGTATTGTGCGCGATCAACGTGTTTGAGATAGCTAGAATCCGGTATCTTTGGATCTACGGATTTGGGCCTTTGGTATCTTTCAATCCACCGATTGCTACTTTCACCGTTACATCCATTTTCAATTATCCGCTGTTGCATCATTTGGTATCAGAGCTAGACTTAGCCAATCATAGCTAAGCCGAGTCTTTGGAGCTAATTCTTATTGAAGAGTTTGAGGAGTTTCAGCTGAGCCAAGGAAAGTGTTAGACTTTGTTCCGA
Source organism: Allium fistulosum (assembly GCA_030737815.1). Taxonomy (NCBI): domain Eukaryota; kingdom Viridiplantae; phylum Streptophyta; class Magnoliopsida; order Asparagales; family Amaryllidaceae; genus Allium; species Allium fistulosum. The sequence continues at coordinate 941,335,456 of CM060905.1, read as the reverse complement.
GTTAGTGAAGCCAAGCTAAGTGAAGTGTGAAGTTCATTTTTTGATCAAGGCCGAGAGTTAAAGTTGAAGTTTGTGAAGTTTCAATCATGCCGCCAAGAAGAGCTAATCGCCATCAAAATGTTGAAGTTTTGTATAGACTAGAAGAAGCCGAGCAAATGGAACAACGCATCAATGAAAAGTTTGATGAAGGCATTGGGAAGTTAGAGAAACTGATGAATGATATGAATCAAAATCAAAGGAGGAGGTCGCCAGTCTCGAACCATGGAGGAAACAGAGTTTCGCCATCGGTTACGGAAGCGAGGAGGGTGTCGCCGCAATCTTATCGAGAAAGAAGAGAATCTTCAGTTTCAATGAGAAGAGAACATCATGAGTATAGAGATGAAGAGAGAAGAACTCCACGTGAGTTTGAACATGAACCATACCGTGATGATGAAATACAAAGTAGAAGAGATATGCGTGATCATAGAGATGTGGGTGGTCGAGATCGTTATGGAAGTATATCTGTTTTTTATGAAGATGGTGGTAGATGTAGTGTTCATTCTCGAGATCGAGACCAAGTACGAAATGCATATCAGGATGTTGAAGATGATCGTCAATGGGAGTCGGGGATGAAAACTGAAATTCCAGAATTCAAGGGTGGAATGGTAGCAGAAGAATTTTTGGATTGGTTGTCTAATGTGGAAGAGATTTTTGACTTTAAGGAAGTTCCCGAGCATCGGAGAGTGAAGTTGGTTGCTACACGTTTGAAAGGGAGAGCTATGGCATGGTGGCAGCAAACTAAACTTACATGGGAAAGAATGGGGAAGTCAAAGATTGAATCATGGGAGAAGATGAAGAAATTGATGAAAGCTACTTTCTTACCTTACAATTATCAGTCCCTTATGTATCAACGATTGCAGAACTTGAGGCAGGAGACAAAGTCAGTTAATGATTATGCGGATGAGTTTTATCAATTGATTGCGAGGAATGATATCATGGAGACAGAGGAGCAGTTGACAGCTAGATTTGTTGGAGGGTTGAGAATGCAGATTCAAGATATGGTGAATATGTTTGATCCCAGATCTGTTGCTGAAGCGCATCAAAAAGCTCTAGCTTGGGAGAAGCAAGGTAGGAGAGGTGGTGGTGTGTTTACAAATTCCAACAATCCAATGAAAGGGGCTAGTAGCAATGAGAATGTTTCGAAGGCTGTTGCAAAACCGGTTGTTAGTGAAATTGCTAAGAACAGGATCAATAGTGGTATCAAATGTTTCAATTGTCAGGAGATTGGTCACAAAAGCAATGAATGTCCAAAACCAAAGAAACGAGTGATGGTTGCTGAGGCAGAGGATGAGGATGCAGAAGCTGAATGTTCTAATTCACTACATGATGAGGAGGAAGAAAATGTGTCGGGAGATGAAGGGTATTCATTGATGATGAACAGGTCGTGTTTGACACCAAAGCAAGAGGATGATTCAAGTTGGTTGAGGAGTAACATTTTCCAGTCCACGTGCACTATCTTGGGAAGGGTTTGCAAGTTTGTTATTGATGTGGGAAGCTGTGATAACATCATTTATACCGAGGCTGTGAAGAAGTTAGCATTAAAGACTGAGAATCATCCGAAACCTTACAAGTTAGCTTGGTTGAGGAAAGGTGGGGAAGTGAAGGTTGGACGAAGAGCTTGTGTTAATTTTTCGATTGGGAAGAAATACAAAGATGAAATTTGGTGTGATGTTGTGGATATGGATGTATGCCATCTGTTGTTGGGGAGACCATGTCAGTATGATAGGGCAGTGCAACATGATGGTCGTACTAACAGTTACAGTTTCATGTTTGAAGGCACTAAAATCACTTTAGTTCCTAAGAAGCGACAACAAGAAGAAAGCAAGTTGGAGGAGATTGAAGAACTTAAAACTTTGCTCTCTTTGAAGGAGTTTGTTAAGGAGGTAGAAGAGGAGCCTGAAGTATTTTTGTTGATTGGACATGAGAGTAATGAAGTGGTTGAAATTCCTGAAGAAGTAAAGCCAGTGCTGGGAGAATTTGACGATGTGTTTCCTGAAGAGCTACCAACGGAGTTACCGCCATTGAGGGACATACAACACCAAATAGATCTTGTTCCAGGAGCTGTGCTACCACATAGACCACATTACAAAATGAGTCCAAAGGAACACGAGGAGTTGAGAAGACAAGTGGAAGAGTTGCTTGAACAAGGGCGTGTACAGGAAAGTTTAAGTCCTTGTGCAGTTCCAGCTTTGTTAGTACTGAAGAAGGTTGGAACGTGGAGGATGTGTACTGATAGTCGAGCACTAAACAAGATTACAGTGAGATACAGATTTCCTATGCTAAGATTTGATGACTTGTTTGATCAACTTAGTGGAGCTGCTATCTTTTCGAAGATCGATTTGAAGAGTGGTTATCATCAAATTCGAATCAGACCAGGGGACGAATGGAAGATAGCATTCAAGACGAGAGAAGGGTTGTACGAATGGTTGGTTATGCCGTTTGGTCTTTCGAATGCACCTAGTACATTTATGCGGGTGATGAATCAGATCTTTAGACCTTTTATTGGGAAATTCGTGGTGGTGTATTTTGATGATATACTGATATATAGTAGAAGCACAGAAGAACACTTGCGTCATCTGAAAGAAGTGTTGATGATACTATGACAGGAACAATTTTATGCTGCAACGAAGAAATGCGTGTTCATGACGCATAATGTTTTATTTTTGGGATATGTTATTTCAGAAGGAGGTATACAGGTGGAGCAGAATAAAGTAGAAGCAATCAGAAATTGGCCACAACACATGACGATAACAGAAGTTAGAAGTTTTCATGGTTTAGCATCATTCTACCGAAGATTTATTCCACATTTCAGTAGCGTGATGGCACCAGTTACTGATTGTATGAAGGGGAAGCAATTTTCATGGTTAGAGGAAGCAGGATTTTTTTTGAGAGAATCAAGGAACTATTGACGACAACACCAATTCTAGTATTACCAGACTTTCAGTTGTTGTTTGAGTTACATACTGATGCATCTAAGGTTGGAATTGGAGGGGTGTTGAGTTAGAAAGGACGTCATATTGCATATTTCAGTGAGAAGCTATCGGGAGCAAAGATGAGATATAATACTTATGATGTGGAATTCTATGCTATTGTTCAAGCTATAAAACATTGGAGACACTATTTGTTCCATAAAGAATTTGTTCTATATACTGATCATGAAGCACTGAAACATTTGCAGGGACAAGACAAAATTGCAGCCAGACATGCTTCGTGGATCGTATACCTGCAACAATTTACATTTGTGGTGAAGCATAAGTCGGGAATTACAAACCGTGTGGCAGATGCATTGAGTCGAAGGAATCATTTGTTGACTACAATGAAGGTTGAAGTGACGGGGTTTGATGTGTTGCCAGAATTATTTTTTGATGATCCTTACTTTGCGAAGTTAGTAGATGAAGTCAAGGAGGGAAAGACGGATGAGTTTGTGTTGGTGGATGGTTTTCTTTTTAAGGGGAATCGATTGTGCATACCAGAGTGCAGCTTACGAATGAAGATTGTGAAGGAGTTGCATGAGGAAGGTCATGTGGGTAGAGATCGTACTTTTCAATTGATTTCTCAATCTTATTATTGGCCTTCGTTGAAGCGGGAAGTTGGAAAGTTTGTGGAGAGATGTCACATTTGCCAAGTTTCCAAAGGGACAGCGAAGAATGCGGGATTGTATATGCCATTACCCGTACCTATTAGACCATGGGTTGATATTAGCATGGATTTTGTTTTGGGTTTGCCAAGAACTCAACGTGGTAATGATTCCATATATGTGGTGGTAGATAGATTTTCCAAGATGGCGCATTTCATAGCTTGCAAGAAGACAGCTGATGCTGTCTGTGTTGCTCAATTGTTCTTTAAAGAGGTGTATCGATTACATGGGCTACCTGAATTTATTGTTTCTGATCGGGATACTAGATTTCTAAGCCATTTTTGGTTGAGTTTGTGGAAGATGGTTGGAACGAAGCTGAATTTTAGTAGCGCCTATCATCCGCAAACAGATGGGCAAACGAAAGTGGTGAATAGATCATTGGGAAATTTGTTAAGATGTCTTGTGAAAGATAATTTGAGAGCTGGGATATGAAATTATGTCAGGAAAAATTTGCACATAATCATGATGTTAATCGAAGTACTGGATTCAGTCCATTTCAAGTTGTATATTCAGCAGGACCATTAGATTTGACGACAATGCCATATCAGAAGGGAGTTGTTAAGCGAGCTTGTGATTTTGTGACTGAGTTGTAGGAATGCCACAGAACTGTTTATGAACGATTGCTTGCATCAAATGAGAAGTATAAACTACTGACAGATAAAAAGCGAAGGAGTTTGAACTTCAGAGAAGGTGATTTGGTTTACGCTGTTTTGACGAAAGATCGTTTTCCTATTGGAACTTACAACAAGTTGAAAGCTCGAAAAATCGGTCATGTAGAAATTTTGAAGAAGATCAATGATAATGCGTATCAGTTGAAATTGCCGGATGATATTCACACTGCAGACGTTTTTAACGTCAAATACTTGATTCCGTATCATGGGGATGAACCTGTTGTGGAAGAGGAAAGCGCAAATTCGAGGACGAATTTTTTCCAACCAGGAGAGGATGATGCAGCCCAGATTGATGAAGTCTTAGGTCGCGAGCAACCTAACGTGCTGTTAAGTCGTGTGCGACCTAACGAGGAAGATAACAAGCTTAATCAGGGGGATAAGTCGCTGGAACGAGGTAACGAGTTAAAGGATAAGGCGCTCAAGCGAGCTAACGAGTTACTCATTCCTTTAGGTCGCTCCGACCTTTCGAGTACCGGCTTTGATGAGTTACGACCTAAGTTAGGCCACGAGAATGAATTACGACCTATGATAGGTCGCAGACAAGAGTTACGACTTATGTTAGGTCGCGGAGAAGAGATACGACCTATGTTAGGTCGCGGAGAAGAGTTACGACCTATGTTAGGTCGCTGATGTGTATGCTGCAAGATCAATGAAGCTATGCGATTCTTAGGTCGCATCTGAAGTTAGGTCGCTCGATCTTATGACGCTAGAAGATAGGTCGTTACCTTGTATTTTAGGTCATTTATGTTAAGTCGCATGTGTTGTAATTTTCTTATGTTTGTTAAGTCTTAGGTCGTACCTGGTAAGGTCGGCCGTGTATGTACTAGGTCGTTTATTTGTTGTAACGTGTATGTTGTTAGGTCGTTGATCTGTTAGGTCGTTGGCGACCTATGTTAGGTCGGTGAAGGCTTTGTGATGTATGTTGTGTTGTAATGTTTTAGGTTCTCAGGTGTTAGGTCGTTCACGACCTATGTGTTGTACAGATTTGAGTTGTGTGAGTTGTAAGCCTATAAATAGGCGGGTGGTATCATTTGTAGCTCTTGATTGATTTTGAATAAAACTTTGTTTGTGTGCTTTGTGCCACTTCTCAAATTGGTAGTTGAGTGTGATCTCTTATCTCCACTTTCGGTATTCGAGTGCGCTCGAATCAACGACCGCTGAAGCCGATTCATGGAATCAAGTGCGCTTGATCAACGTCTAAGAATCGTAGATCTTTAAACACGGTATCATGCGCGATCAACGTGTTTGAGATAGCTAGAATCAGGTATCTTTGGATCAACGGATTTGGGCCTTTGGTATCATTCAATCCACCGATTGCTACTTTCACCATTACACCCATTTTCAGTTATCCGCTGTTGCATCAGTTAGTGTCTGCCTAATCACCAATATATGGTATTTATTGGTTAGGATGCTTTCTGTTGCACCATTAATGTTAGTTGCGTTAGAACTTTAGAAATGGACCGGAAAGGCCTTTGGGCTTACAGTTGATGTTATTAGTATTTATAACACCACCATTTAGAGTGACTATTACATTCGTTATAGTCCTAAACACGTAAGATCTATTTCGTATTTAAATAATATTGTCCAAGTACAATTGTGGTAAAGCTTGGGATTTTTATTTCATTAGACATTTGTTGTTCTGACCCACCTCTCATTACAACACAGGTTAGAGAGAGTAATGCTGATTTAGGAGACGAAGTTGGAGGTGAAGACTTATGACAGTTATCTATCTATTTATGCATTTTAAGTATTTTTATTATACACAGTTCAAACAGTTATGTTTTTTGAGATATTGTACTATTGAGGCTTTATGCAACCATGTAATATTTGACCTGTTATGTTTCTGAAATGATTTTCATTATGAAATAGGTATTTGTTTATGATATTATATTTTAACCATTCCGCTATGAGATTCTAGAAGTATAGATAGACAACTTTGTGTGATGTATATTGTTTTAATTTTATCCAGCTAACAACTCGCCTTGATATGGGCCTAAAGTTCGATGGGCTTTTGTTCGGTCGAAATTAGGTATATTTGGGGTGGGTTGTTACAGATGATAGGATGGTTCGGTGATGATATTGGATTGGTGGCAATATTGTTTGATGGTTGGGGAGTTAAAGCTATTTCGAGTTATGTGCAAGGTTGCTCCAAGCTAAAGTAGTGGTTGCTTCGAGTCATGAAGACAATTACTTTGGGTCTTCACATTTCCATTTGCTTCGAGCCACGCCTTCAAATTTTTCTAGCTCAGGCTCGGGTAGATACCGAACCCTAAGGTATGATGATTGTAACGACCCAAATTTTTTATTATTTCGAATGAGAATATTTAATTTCTTTAAATATTCAAGTTTGATTTGAATGTGATAAATAATTAGAAAATCAATTGGTAATAAAAAGACTTTATTTTTAATAACGTATTTTTGTTTCAATTTATAGGATTTTTTCATAACTGTACTTTGTAAAATATTCAAATTATCATTTGACATATTTTATGGAAAACGATGCTATTTTTGAAATTACAGAATAAGATAACCTACGTATTTTATTATTGTTTTGTAATCATGTCACATTGTTGTGCATAATCGTATTTCTGTTTCTGTCATTCGCGTTCATACGTGAATGAAATTCTTTGTAGCGAAGTGCTGGAAATCACAATATAAATTAAACCCTATACTAAGACATTTCCTCAAATTTTCATTTTCCCTCCTCTCTCTTCTTTTCATTTATAGTAAAAGAAAATTTTAACCCCCTTCTTCAAAAATAAAAATCAAATCAATTACTTAACGAAAAAATATGAAATAGGACCCATCGAGTTTGTTTTGGCGTAGGTTTCAAATCAAAGTAGGGTTTGTGGAGAGCAGCATTGATTGGAATGTTCGACATAAGCGAGGCCGACTAGGGTTTGCGATGGAGGTTGATTTAGGCGAAGTTAGGGAAAATTGAGGGTGGCGTTGTGTTTGTTATGTCAAAGGGAATAGATGGTGGTAGTATGGTAGGTTGCAATCGTCTAGAGGAGGATGCGATGTTTATAGGTGGGAAGTCGAACTATACAGGTTGCATTTTTGTTTGGTGGTTTGAGCTTGAAGCGGTGGTGTTGAATGTGGAGGGGAGGCAAGGAGAAGTTCAATGGTGAAGTCGGATTTTGATTTCGTGCAGTATGGTGGGAGCTAGGGTGTGTATACACTATTGGATGTGTGTGCATTTCGTGTACAGGAAGAGGGGTTTTAGTTTGGGGAAGAAGGTGTTGGTAAGGTTAATTAAAAATTAAAATGTGATTTGTGTAATAAATTATATTTAAATCCAAAAACTTATAAAATAAATAACTTCTTCATACGAGGTCTAATGGAGACGTGGTCTTTCGCGTTGCACTCATAAGAGCATTATCTACGTAGTGGAGTGTATTTCATCATGTTTAAAGTAAGTGGAATTTTGAACTAAAATCGAATGATCAAATCATAACGCTTAAGCATTAGTTGGTATTTTGGTGAGTTAAATCACCTCTGGATGAAAAGTATATAGTATATTGTAGGTAAAAATTATTGCTTTTGCGCTTGAATGTTTTACTGGTTTGGCTTGGATGAGTTTCCACTTTAAAAATAAAATGGCATATAAAATGAAATATAAGGAATTTTGTTAGGGAATTTAGATTTTCTCACCATTATTGATTTTAAATTTCAATTATATATTTGTTGTATAAATTGTTGAATGCTAAAAGTTGGTAGTTGACCATATTTGAAATGATATTGATATATGTTAAAAGTTGAATCATTTTAGTGATAAAGGTAGTAGCAGTAATGGTTAACTGCTATGGTAACTATTAGCCTCATTTTAGTATTACGAAAATACTCTTGTTTGACGTTTTGTTTTGAAAATGGTTTTGATTCAGAGAATGATTTTATACCCGACTTTTTGAATTTTCTATGGAATTTTGTAAATGGTTTCTAAACTTCTCTATTTTAGTATAACCTTTTTAAAAGTTTTTTAAGAAAGTATTTCGGAAAGTATTTATTTTACATAAAAGTTAATATAATAATAGATATTTATTATAAAGGAAAAGGGGAATTTATCTTTTTATAATGAAGTGATTCTATTTTAAAAGAAGATATAAATGTTTTGGAATAAATATTAGTGAAACGTTTTATATAAAATGTTGTATAAAATGTGAAATTTATAAATGGTATTTATAAAAAAATGACAGATTTAGAAATGTTATTTTATAAATAAAAGAATTGATTTATAAATGATATTTTTTAAAGGGAAATGATATCATTTTGATAAATTGGAAAATAAATCACATTTGTGAATTTATTGTGATATATGGAATAATCATTTTATGGAAAGCATATGATAACTATATTTGGAGATTTATAAAATGATTTTTATAACTATGTTTGGAGATTTATAAAAGGAGTTTTATAATTATATTTGGAGGTTATAACAAGAAGTTTTACAAATAGAAAGGAGATTTATAAAAGGAGTTTTAAAAATATGATAGAGATTTATAAAAAGGAGTTTTTATAAAAGGAATGAGGTTGATCTTTATCAATGGTCATTTTAAATTATGGTGGTATGGAAAATATTATTTCATACCCAACACCCAATTCCGAGGTATGGAATCTCGTCTCTATCTTGAGAATTAAGAATGTATGTCGAGAAAAGGATAGCTCTCTAACTGTCCAATTTCATTATTAATCAAGGGATTGCACTATTTTAAATCGAAAGTGGCGGTAAATATATTTGGTCTAATTTCTATACGATCCATTTATTTACGCTAAAAGTATCTTCGGTTTATTGTTATCAATGCTTCAAAAGACATTTGTTTTAACCCGAATAGGTATAGTCTTGGAAGTGAAATCTTTCTTAAGATTTTGTGAATATATTTATACCATTGAGATAAGTATATGGATACATTTTCGAAGTATTGAAAATGTAGTATTGTGTGAATATACTTATACCATTGATATAAGTATATAGAAAAGTTTTCTAAGTATTGAATGTGAAATGTTTTATGGATATACTTATACCGTGGAGATAACTATATGAATATTTTCCAAGTATTGAAAAGAGTAGAGAAGATTTATTAATGTTTTGGTAAAATCATTTTAATACAAGTATTTACAAAATGGTTTTAATTAATGAAAGGATTAATTAAAGAGGCTTAATGATTGTTTATTTATTTAAATAGGCTTGGTTTCCAAATGAAATTAAATCGCTGATTTGTTTGTTTATTTGATAGTTAAATAACCAACTATCAAATTGGGGCTAGTTTTAAAAATATTATTGTTGGTTCAGAGTGACTGGGTATAACGACCCCACCGCTATACCCATGTTATTAAAGAACACTACAAGTAATGTCGTCTAATAATACGGAAAATATGGCTGGTTAAGGGCGATCGTATTTGAATATATCTTTACACTAACACTAACACATCTTTATTTCCTTTTTAGGATTTAAATTGATTTTTTTTACGTGTACAATATTCATACAGAGTAATAAACACACCGACTAAAATATTTAGAACAATATATAGTATAAATATATCAGAATTAGAGTCACAGATTACGGTGGAATAATATACATTATATATATAGAAAAACGCGAGTCTACAAAATATCGGTGCTAGACCCACATAATCTATACATCACATCCAAAAGTACTGTACTAGATATACAACGACTACCAAATAATATACATGACATAATCTCCTAAATGTCAATATCCACAAGGATGAAGTAAACTAAAACGATCAGAATAGTCTACTTCAATGCTATCCCAAAATCTAGAGGCCAACGAGTAACTGTACCTATAGAGTCACGACCTGACCCGAGTATTTTAAAATAAATGGATCAGACTATATCTAATAAAAAGATGAGATAATGATATCGTAATTTCATGACGTAATAGTAGTAATAAGCCATAAATACATATATGCCTAAAACCAAAATCATAATAAGGCATATCAAATCCAAATCACCATTTCACAATTCCATATTAAGTCTCAAATGGACTATCATTAGAAATACGGTAATAACAATCCAAAATTCTTCAGACCCAAAAGATATTAAATATTTATCCAAAATCTCTGAAGAAAATTATCACTAATGAAATAATAATGGTAGTTAACAATTAGTTTAAAAAAAGTGACACAGAGTCTAACAAACCAAAATGGACTGATAACAGTCTAATAAACCAAATAGACTTCGCCACACAGTGTAATAGCCTAATCCCATAAAATAGACTACTATGCAAATTTGCGTAAACCAACAAAATAGGCAAATATCATTTACTATACACAAACTAAACTGATAGGTCTGCATATAACACCTATTCAAGGAACGGAAGGCAGCCGTGTCACACCATAATAAACCTAATCCTCCAAACTAGGTTTGCCTACCTAAATCTAATGCAACGACCCATAAATTTAACTATTTTAAATAATTAAATTTAATATAATTATTGAACAAAAATTGTTAGAAGTAAAAATTTAATGATTTATTAATGTAATTTACTGAATATGAACTTAGATAAAAATTTTGAATAATAGAATTCAATAAGATAAGAGATGATAATTTATATTTTAAAGTAAATTAAATAATATTTAATTGTATATAATTGCATTGATGTTGAATTACTGTAAAATGGAAGTAGTTGTTTTATTTTTTGAATTCGTTTAAAAGTTAAAATTTGAAAGTTAAATAAATTATATTTAAAATACGGTGATTTATTGGATAATTAAAATTGTTTAAATTTAATATTGGAATTATTCAAATAATTGAATTTTGGATATAATATGAATGAAAACGATTTTAAAAGTTGATTTAAATTTTATTTAAACAAGAATGAAAATTGTTAACTTCTGAAATTGAATTTAAAAGTGAATAAATTTATTTTGAGAATTTCTTGTTTTAACTATCATGAAAAATAACCATTAGGGCACTGTCTTAGATATCGATGAAACCAGTTTCATCGGATCCGTAATAGTGAATTATTATAGGAGTTCCAGTTTCATAATGATCGGACTTATTGTTTGGCCGTGCGAGCTTGAAACGCGTAGAAATTAAATAAAGAAATTTAATTAAAATAAATTGATTTTGAAATGCTATCTTATGAATATGATGGAATTGGCTCCCGATACCTATTCCATTGTGTTCGGAATAGGGTTATAACATATAGAATGCCATGCGGGATGCTTCGTTTGGAGTTCGGAAATTTTGCGGGTCATTCGGGTCGAAATCTTATATAATAGGCCACGTTTGTTTTCATCAAACCCTATCTTTCATCGGCCGCTTCCTCTTAATATCGTTAATGGCCAAAAATCATCCTCCTTCTCTCCTCTCTTTTATTCCAATCCGCTCAACGAAATCGCTCGTGCCCAAAAAGGAAAATGTAGAGCTCGACTAGCTCTACACATCCAACGTTTGGATCGACCTGGAAGGACCGAGATTGCCATATTTTGCCCACGTTCTTCGTTCATGTTTTAGGTTTTCCGAGCTTTGCTCGCTCACGCGCAACCGGATTGGTGGTCGCGGTCGGCGATGGCTGGGGTGCATCGAACGGTGTCTTTGGATCGGAGCTCCGATGGTCCGTGAGGTGCGCACGCGATGACGCTTCTTGCGTGATGGTCGCATTGCCTGGTTCTGTTGCATGATAGCGGGAACGTGAGATTAGGGTATTGTTTAATTTCTAAAGTTAATTTCTTAGTTAATTATAAGTTAATTAAATTTTTAATTATCGAATGTTTATAAATTCATATCTTTCACATGCGAGGTCTGATTCGAGCGAAACAAGTCGCGTTGGAATCGTATCGACGTCGTATACGACATGGAATCGAGTTGAAATTTATTTGAAGCAGAAAAAAATTTTGTTTCAAATAAAAGTGAGTGTTTTAAACGCTCACGAAGTACTAAAATATTGTTATGTTAGTTAAATTTAAAATCATGTAGGGATTTATTTTTACTAACTAGTGTTTGGTAGAAATTTAAATTAATAGTTAAATTGAATTGGAATTAAATTACTAGTTAAATCCCCGATTACTAATAACTAGTTAACTGTTGTGATATATCGACTGTTTTGGATGTTGTTTATGATGGATGCCTATTGGTTGATATTTTGGATGATTTGGATGTTTATTTATTTTTATATATTCCTATTATCACCCTGTATATTATTGATAGTATATGAAATTGTTATCTGAATTATATTCGAATAAATTGAGAAATAGGTTGAAATGATATTATACCTATGACACTTTGATTTGGATTGAAATGATATATATCTATCCCTGAAATTAAATTGAAATAACTGATCTTGGCCATATGATAGAAAATTATATACGGAAACCAGATTGGTTAAATTAAATGGTTTTGAATTCTTGAACTGAATTAATGCAAATGATTTTGTTTTATAAAAATAAAATTGAATTGAAATATGGGAATTGAATTAATTTCGAATTCGAGTTTTGAAATGTTGAAATTAAAATTAGTTAAACGAAATTGTTAAAAGAACAAAATTTGAATTTTGAAGTTATAATTGGAATATAATTGGAATTATGGAAATTGATTTGTTTTTAAGGATTTGAACCTTAAATTGAATATTGAAGTTTAAATTGATTTAAGTGATTTAAATCAGTATTTTGAAATTGAACTCGAGATTGATATAAATTGAAATGGTTTAAAAATAGGAATTGAATAGAAATTTGAACCAATGAATTGAATTGTTGAATCGAATTTGAAGTTAAATTGAACGTTTCGAAATTGAAGTTAATTCGAATTGAAATCGAAATTGAGTTGATTTGAATTTAAATAAGAATTGAGCCAATTTGAATAGATTTGAGATTTAAAATGATTTGAATTGAGAGATTTGAAATTGAATCAGTTTAAGTTAAATTTGGACTTGAGTCCAAATTCATTGGAAATGGAAAGAAACAGTTTGATTTAAACTATTTTCAAGTAAATTATTTTAATATAAACTATTTAAATTTGTCTTTTTAAATTTTCAAATTATTTTGATTTTCCAAACTATTTTACTATATAAAACATTTTAACACTCAAACCATTTTATATCAAACTATTTTAACTATTTAACTATCTAAACTATTTTAACTTTTCAAACTATTTAAAAATTTCAAACTACTTTCTAAAATTCAAACCGGTCAAGTGGGAACTATTTATATTTAAATCGTAGATGTAAATGCGAATTGAGTTAAAATGAAGTTATAATCTAAACTAAAATTCGAAATGATTTTGGAAGTGAAATCGAGATATTGAGGCGAAAATGATTTTCCAGTGAATTTGTCATATCTTGATCAGTAAACAAGATATTTTGAAATGAAATTGATTTTGAAGTGAATATGATATTTTGATATCAAGTATGAATCGTTTTTTAAATGTAAAAGCACCAACCGGTGTGTAAAACGATGTTTGGTTGTTAAAGAGACCAGGGTCTCTTATTGGCATACTCTCTGCAATATTGGAACCGCTTTAACAACTGTGCACGTGGAGGAGACTCCATAATGAAGTGATTGGATTCAGTGTACGTTTGCTAGATTTGAAGAAAGAGAATGATGATGGATTGGCCTCGACACTTTTGTCAATTTGAAATGACTAAAGCAGGACGGCTTGAACTTGGCCAAGTTTCTAGCTACCTCCAGCTGACACCTGTTCTTCAATTTTTCTTATGAACTCGGTCCATACTATTACCTTTGTTGTTTGTTTCGATTGGTGCACATTAATTGGGATAACCTCCCCTTGACTCGATATGGGATGGATGGACGCGGTGGGCGATGGCTATGATGCGTTACCACCAGCCTGGCGACTCGAACTGGTGGTATCCTACCTTGGGCATTGCCTCACGTGCCTTGTCATACTTTTATCCTTATATGAGACCACTACAAGTTTGGTTTAGTGTTGTCGTATCACGGCGCATCCCTAGCTAATATCGTACTACTGGTTATGTTATATGCAAACTATACAACAATGCTTAAAAATGCATTAAGGGGGATTAATGTAAAGACTTAACGCTAAAAATATTTATTTTACTTACTAGACATTATATATATAGAGTATTCTACTATATATAAACATTTTGACGAATCCTTATGTAGTGACCCGACCTTCCACTACCGGAAAATCGCATCACTATGAAGAAAGAAAAGGGTGAGAAATAGAAAAGATAGAGAAGAAAGAAGAAAACAACAACAGAATCTCAACAGCGGAATGAATGAAATATAATATATCACATAAAAGATTACATAATATCATATATATCAGAGTTACACAGATAATACAACACATACTAGACAGTTATAAACACCTGTCTAGTTAATACAACTCGATACATCTCAATATAATACAGAGATACAACACAGCGGAAATACAGATAAACACTAACACATCGGAATCACTATATATCTATATGCTGAAGCCTCCTGCTCCATTGCTCCTCCAGAATACGTCAAAGCTAACTTGAATCCCTTGGCTACCCGTAAAAATTTGGGTACCCGAGAGTTTAGGAAAAATAGAAATAAACTCCGAGTCAGACATGGGTCTGGTATGAGTAACAGGTTAAAGTTGTTTAACTTTGAAAATCCTTTGAAAACAAAAGGTATCACGTAAGACATCCCACACATAAACATGGAAATGTTTTTACCTTACGCTAACCAAAACATTTGATAGGAAATCCAGTTATATTATAATAGTGTCTAGGGTTTTCAAGTAAATATGAAATAGTTGAAATTGTTACATGATTAAATCCCAGCATACTAGGTTTACAATCAAAACCGTAAGGTCACGTAGGGAAAATGGGTTTCCATCAATGGCAGGGCTACTGGGGTACCGCCCGTCACAGTACGTGGCCTAGATCACCGTACCGAGGACCCACCCTAAGTCCCCTGCAACACAAGACCGGAACCATCCCTTACTGGACAGTTCCAAACAAAACAACCACGGCGGTTGTAGCTACTAAACCGCCCACACAGCCGAAATAAAAGGGACTCTAGACAGGCGTATATCTCGCTCTCAAGTGGGTGCTACCCACGAAGCCTTGCTGCACCTCCCCTGTTTTAGCCATTCCCGGTTGATGAGGCTTGAGGTCACGATTACCTTTAGAGAACACATCTCTTAGAATGCTCATCGCCCGCCTGACGATGTTCTGAAAGCATTCGATCCATATAAGTTCGTTCCGGGTTCGAACGAAACCGAAGGCATTATCTCGTTACACTCGTATTGGAATCACCCTCAGAGTTAACGACAATAACCCTTGCAATTTGAACCACCATCTCGAATCTATAAGTACTATCTTCGTCAAACTCATTACGGAATCACCCACAGAGTTATACTGACGAATAGTTCTTATACCTCGAGTCTTCACTTGCTCCATTTGGATTTCACGACCTAACGTTATTTTGGATCGATGTGGTATTCGGGTCTCCAGACCTAGAATCCCGGTATACGGAAACCCGATCCCGGTCTCATCGAAATCCAAACCGTATCTTTTAAGGCCAAGTTGTTTTAAAGTTAAAACAATTCAATTTATTATCTATATCAACATAGATAGATTAAACACAATATAACAATGGAGAATAACATCATCATCATAAACAGATAATCCATATTATCTACTCAAACAGATAATCAATATCTTCATACTTAACCAAGCATCCATAACACAATAGATATATCTCTGAGATCACAATCAATCATGGAAATCAATATCATCCATCATATATAAACAAAGATTAATAATCACCTCATTTTATAATTAATTTAAAATGAATTAAACTAATTACAAATCTCTAATTAATTTAATGTAAATTAAATTAATTACTCCACCATTATTAAACTTGCTTATACTTCTATTAATTAATCAATCAATTAATTAATCATCATCCAATTATTCATTTTAATTCATCATCCTCGATTAATTATCTTTAATTATATTTAAAGTAAATTATCCTTTAATTATTTTTACAAATTAATTATCTTTAACCAAATATAGGAAATAACCTTTACCTTACTTCATTTATTCATTAACCTAAATTAATTACATGACTTAATTTATTTTATTAATAAATCTCTTCATTTATTAATTAATTCCAAATAAATTCATTCTAAGATTTCAGCATTTATAATAAATGATCTCTAATTACATTTACTATTTAATTCTATTACATCAAGTAATTAACTTTTAATTAGTTATTTTATTTCTTAATTTTTATTAAGAAAACTAATTTCCAAATCACATGTATTAATCACCTCGATTAATAACATACAGTAATTAATTATCCTTAATTAATTACTCCCAATAAACAGATTTAATTAATTCCTTGATTAATTTCAAGTAATTATATCCAAATTACTTCTATTAACGAATCATTATCCATAAATTACATCCTGTAATTATTCATCAATTACTTTCCTGAGTAATTATATCTCCCAATTATCAAGTGATTAACCCAAATTAATTAAACTAAATTAATTAACCCAAATTAATCAATTACCCAATTAGTTAAAGTGAGTAATTAATTTCTTACTTAATTCCCATTAAGTAATTACACTTAAACAATTAAAATGTTGATTATTTAATTAATTAATCTAATCAACTATTAAAAATCAATTATATTAATTAATTATAAATAATCTAGTTAATAACCTTCATTAACATTTATTAATTACTATTCCAAAATAATTAAATTACATTATCCATTATAAGCTATAAGCTTAATTAACCATTCATTAATTAATTAAAGTCTAATCTATGATTTCTAATTACATATTGATTTATTAATCCATTCTTAAACTTTAATTAATTCATTTAATCTTATAATTACAAATTTAATCAATACAAATTATCAATTATCAACTTTAATTACTTTAATGGTTAATGAATTTAAAGCTTCAATCTTTACTACTTAAAGAAAACTCATTTTCCATTTATTGATTAAATTTCACTTAAATATGTTTAAACATTTATTTCAAATTTCCTTTTTAAATTTCATTTTAAACCCCAAGTTCAAATGATCACTAATTTAACTATAAATCACTTTATCTAACTTTTACATAAACATTAAATCCCAAGTTAAAACAAATCTTAGTTATGAAGAGATTTTTAAATCAAACTTACCTTAAGTTCAAATTATTTAAACTTATTCAAAGTATTAAATTTTTAAACTTACTCTTCATTCCCAAAAATCTGGAAATTACATTTAACTCTAGACCCAGATTACTTTGATTTAAATTTTTAAACCCATACTTTAAAACTGAAAATCAAGTTACAGGAAAAAACTGGAAGACAAACAAATACCCGAGTTCCCCTTATTTTTGCTTCGAGTAAAATATGAATTTACTCGAGCCAACCAGGAATTTTACTCGAGTAAATCTCAAGTCTTTTCCCAACCTCAGTTCGAAAACCAAAAACAGCTTCACCAGCAAAACCACTCCACCGTGCACGTGCACGGCGTCGATCGCCACTTCCAGTCGACCACGACTATCTCCACATATCGACGACCACTTCCAGATCCTATCCCAAGCCTCCGATCAACTCCACGTACTCGAGATCGAATTCGAGTTGCTCCAACAAAGCCTGGAAACATGAAAACGACATCGCCACGATACCTGTCAACACCCCGCGCTTCCCGCTCCGACCACCAGAGGCCACCCAACTCCGGCCATAACCTCTTCCACCTCTCCTCTACCAAAACCCACAGTCGCGTGACACTCGGTCCCCTGATGGCCTTGTACGAACGAAACTTAACAGCACACTAAAAACTAGGTTTCCTCACGAGAAATCATCGCCATCGCCTCCACGTTGCTCTGTCGACCATCACGACAATTTTCGCCAAATCCCTGGTCATTCCTCTACCTTCTGACCTGAACTCGACATCACCAGTGGACTTGATCATCCACGGCAACTCAAAATGCTCGAAACAGTCAAAACAAAACTGCTCTTCACTCACATGCTTAAAAATTCTAATTCTTGTTTTAAAAATCATGATTTAGTATATATTTTCACTTGATGCAACTGAATTTTTAAAACAGGAGATTTGATTTTAAACATATGTAAAGATGTACATGTTTCTTGAGTTACCAGAGATAGTTATGGATTGTTTTCAGCTTTAATACAATTTTAATATAAAGATTACAACAAAATAAACAGTTCTTGTTCACATCTCAAGTTCAGTCAGTGGTTGGATCAAGTGATAAAGTGTGGTTTCCATATCCACAAGACATAATAACAGATACAGGTATCACAAGAAACAGATACTCATAGATCACAATCATATACACACAAATACCGAGGAAGCATGCCATAAATTTAAGTTATAAGTTTTTAAATAAAATTGTTACTCACCAATTAACAGAGAAGAACAGAACACCTCGTTTGCAACAATTTTTGAATTCTTTGGAAAACTGGAAAGTGTTTTCATTTACATCCTTTTGCCAAGTCCCTTGCTTTTGTTCTAGTTGTAGTTGCTTGATGTTGAAGAATGTTTGCTTAGGTCTTGAAATGGATTTTTATTTTGGTTTTACTTAGTTCGAAAGGAAAATGAAAACTGGTAGGGGAAAGTAGTTTACAGGGTGAAGTATAAAACAGGTTGATATCTATGAAACAGGGTATCATTTTTCTTTAGGCAAACTAGTGTACAAGTTGTACAATTCCCAGAGATAATTTTTTATAGCTTATGGCCGAGATTGCATGCTTTTGTACTTAGAAAAGATATTGCCTTACTATCATTTAATGCTATGTCCTTGTAAGTGCTTATCTACCTTACCAGCCTACATATTTATTTAGATCCAGTTGTACTTAAGACTGCATACCCATATATTCGAACCACTTGTTTTACCCTATGCAAGCTTTTCTAACAAGTTACTCGACTTGCTATGTAGTTTATATTGAATTGTGATTGAAATGTAAATGAGTGTTGTTCTAATATATTGTTTGATATGTTGTTTGATTATAAAATGTAATGGATGTTGTTTAGATGTGTAGACTGTTTGTTTAATTGTTTACAAAGCTATGAAATTTACTTATGTATATTTTATATTTCCTTGTTTGTTATATTTATTTTATTATTAGTTTTATTGTTTGTCATGTTATTTTACTTTAGTCAAGTTGCCTTAAAATATAGGTGAAGTCATATATTCTACTTTCATCTATTAATTTCATATGTACATTCTTATTTATTATTTTAAAATAAATTACATATTTAACAATTTGAAATGATTTATAAAAGAAATTATATCTTTACTATAACTACTTACTTAATATTATATACTAAAGCTAGAACAAGTTTTAAAACTATTTAAACATTTATCTTATATATTTAAACCCATATTTATTTATTTGATAGCTTTGAAAAGACCTAATATTAAATAAATGATAATTCCCAAATCACTAAAGAAATATTAGAAGTTTGGAAACATAATTAATTAGTTTTTAAAAGATAAAACTCACCAATACAATATTTATTTAAAGAAAAGTATTCATTTAAGTCTCATAAATCCAAGATATATCAAAACAATTTAATATTTAATATAAATTATTAAATTGTTTATTGCTCGAAATTCCGGGTCGTCACATTCCTCCCACCTTAAAAGAATTTCGTCCCCGAAATTTAAAACAAAGGTAATTTAATAATCTATTTAAGATTTAAATTTTAAAATACAAGCATATATCAATCATAAGCTAACAACCATATCAACCAAATCATCAAATCAAACAAACCTATTTATCCAGACAAAAATCCTGGATAGAGTTCTCTCGAGTTTCCCCAGTATAAGTACCGGGATACTCGCTCTACAGAATCCAAACAATCTGTACAACTAAGCTACAGAACTCCTACTCATCTAGATCTACACAACTAGACAGGATATCAAACTACAAACAAGTCTGACTCACAACCAAAACTCCCTGAACTGCTGGTTCCAACACCCGAGATAGAATCTTACACGTACTCCCTCAGAGATACGTGAAATACAACGAATCCCAGCTATCCAAACTGGCAATCCAAATCTGAAAACCAAACACCTACCTCTCCAGAACACAGAGAAAATCTAGAACATCTCGGAGCTAAGTTCCCAGACTTACCAAATTATAGAGCTCCTTGAATCAGAGAAAATTCATCCAAAATCAAATCTCCAACTCTGAAATCCAAATTCCTCCGTCTCTTATCCACCAAACTCTTCGGACGATCCAAAGCTGCCTCCATCCCTACTGATCAGCTAAATCTCCGCTAATGCCTTTCAGAACAATCTGAATCCACAACAATCCAGTAGAATGATCTTCTCAAACCCACTAAAATCAAGAACACAACCTTTACTATCATCCGTAGAAAACAACTTCTCTTCTCCAAAAAAGAAAAGCAGATGCACTCCCAACTGCTTCCGCTGCACAACTCTGATCTGAGTAGATGACAATGCTTATGACGAACACAAGCAAACACGGGACAACAAATTCCAAAAATATGGTTCAACAGATCCAAAAATAAAACTCAGAAGTTCCTCCAAAACCTGAGCCGCTCTACTAAAAACTTCCTCCAAAAACATCCTACTATTAAGCTGAACCATCGGTACCACTCCTGGAATCCAGTCGATACCAAACTCAATCTCCAAATGCTAACAAAACTCTGACTTCCTGAAGTCATCTAGAAAAATGTCTGAAACACAAGAGAACGCTCCCACTATCGCAAGTCACTTTTGCGATCAACCCAGCCTAATTCCAAAGAAAAACTGTTATCTCTTTACCAAACAGAACAGCCTAAGCTTAACTGGCCAATCCAACAAAGAAACGAAACCACTTAGCTGCTTCTGAATTCCACTGCTAAGCTAGAAAGCTTCTTGCCAATATACAGAACACTCCGAGCTGCACTGCTGACACCAATGCCAAAGAAATTCCCAATCCAAAGCTCTTCGAGAAACTCGACCCTCAAACCAACCAGAAACATCCTGCTGAGCATAGCCACAACACCGAAGTAGACTCACTTCCTTAACTCGTTCCAAAGAAACATCTTCGGAGACATCCATAGTCACTGTGTCTCATCACACAGCTACAACATCCTGAGGTATCAAGATATCATAACTCGCTACTGTCCAACCGACAGATCCAATTCTACTCATCCAAACTATACACTTCAAAAAAATGATCTCCAAATCTTAACAGATTTCCTCAGAGACGTGGTGAAATCCTTACACCGCAAATTCACTCGAGAAGGACTGTAGACCCAATACCGTCTCGGTCGATACACTTCCGACCTCAACAAATCCAACCATGGGTAGTCGTGTTACACACTCCACCACCTTATCTACCTTTATAACTTATATTGGAAAACCTGAACGGGTAACCCAACAAATAGGTAGAATATATAAATATATATATATATATATATATATCAAAATACAAATACGCTCTCTCAAGAAAGAAATCACTTAAGAGCCTAGGTATTCGCTCAACCTAGCGCTCTGATACCAACTGTAGCGACCCGACCTTCCACTACCGGAAAATCGCATCACTATGAAGAAAGAAAAGGGTGAGAAATAGAAAAGATAGAGAAGAAAGAAGAAAACAACAACAGAATCTCAACAGCAGAATGAATGAAATATAATATATCACATAAAAGATTACATAATATCATATATATCAGAGTTACACAGATAATACAACACATACTAGACACTTATAAACACCTGTCTAGTTAATACAACTCGATACATCTCAATACAATACAGAGATACAACACAGCGGAAATACAGATAAACACTAACACATCGGAATCACTATATATCTATACGCTGAAGCCTCCTGCTCCATTGCTCCTCCAGAATACGTCAAAGCTAACCTGAATCCCTTGGCTACCCGTAAAAATTTGGGTACCCGAGAGTTTAGGAAAAATAGAAATAAACTCCGGGTCAGACATGGGTCTGGTATGAGTAACAGGTTAAAGTTGTTTTACTTTGAAAATCCTTTGAAAACAAAAGGTATCACGTAAGACATCCCACACATAAACATGGAAATGTTTTTACCTTACGCTAACCAAAACATTTGATAGGAAATCCAGTTATATTATAATAGTGTCTAGGGTTTTCAAGTAAATATGAAATAGCTGAAATTGTTACATGATTAAATTCCAACATACTAGGTTTACAATCAAAACCGTAAGGTCACGTAGGGAAAATGGGTTTCCATCAATGGCAGGGCTACTGGGGTACCGCCCGTCACAGTACGTGGCCTAGATCACCGTACCGAGGACCCACCCTAAGTCCCCTGCAACACAAGACCGGAACCATCCCTTACTGGACAGTTCCAAACAAAACAACCCCGGCGGTTGTAGCTACTAAACCGCCCACACAGCCGAAATAAAAGGGACTCTAGACAGGGGTATATCTCGCTCTCAAGTGGGTGCTACCCACGAAGCCTTGCTGCACCTCCCCTGTTTTAGCCATTCCCGGTTGATGAGGCTTGAGGTCATGATTACCTTTAGAGAACACATCTCTTAGAATGCTCATCGCCCGCATGACGATGTTCTGAAAGCATTCGATCCATATAAGTTCGTTCCGGGTTCGAACGAAACCGAAGGCATTATCTCGTTACACTCGTATTGGAATCACCCTCAGAGTTAACGACAATAACCCTTGCAATTTGAACCACCATCTCGAATCTATAAGTACTATCTCCGTCAAACTCATTACGGAATCACCCACAGAGTTATACTGACGAATAGTTCTTATACCTCGAGTCTTCACTTGCTCCATTTGGATTTCACGACCTAACGTTATTTTGGATCGATGTGGTATTCGGGTCTCCAGACCTAGAATCCCGGTATACGGAAACCCGATCCCGGTCTCATCGAAATCCAAACCGTATCTTTTAAGGCCAAGTTGTTTTAAAGTTAAAACAATTCAATTTATTATCTATATCAACACAGATAGATTAAACACAATATAACAATGGAGAATAACATCATCATCATAAACAGATAATCCATATTATCTACTCAAACAGATAATCAATATCTTCATACTTAACCAAGCATCCATAACACAATAGATATATCTCTGAGATCACAATCAATCATGGAAATCAATATCATCCATCCTATATAAACAAAGATTAATAATCACCTCATTTTATAATTAATTTAAAATGAATTAAACTAATTACAAATCTCTAATTAATTTAATGTAAATTAAATTAATTACTCCACCATTATTAAACTTGCTTATACTTCTATTAATTAATCAATCAATTAATTAATCATCGTCCAATTATTCATTTTAATTAATCATCCTCGATTAATTATCTTTAATTATATTTAAAGTAAATTATCCTTTAATTATTTTTACAAATTAATTATCTTTAACCAAATATAGGAAATAACCTTTACCTTACTTCATTTATTCATTAACCTAAATTAATTACATGACTTAATTTATTTTATTAATAAATCTCTTCATTTATTAATTAATTCCAAATAAATTCATTCTAAGATTTCAACATTTATAATAAATGATCTCTAATTACATTTACTATTTAATTCTATTACATCAAGTAATTAACTTTTAATTAGTTATTTTATTTCTTAATTTTTATTAAGAAAACTAATTTCCAAATCACATGTATTAATCACCTCGATTAATAACATACAGTAATTAATTATCCTTAATTAATTACTCCCAATAAACAGATTTAATTCCTTGATTAATTTCAAGTAATTATATCCAAATTACTTCTATTAACGAATCATTATCCATAAATTACATCCTGTAATTATTCATCAATTACTTTCCTGAGTAATTATATCTCCCAATTATCAAGTGATTAACCCAAATTAATTAAACTAAATTAATTAACCCAAATTAATCAATTACCCAATTAGTTAAAGTGAGTAATTAATTTCTTACTTAATTCCCATTAAGTAATTACACTTAAACAATTAAAATGTTGATTATTTAATTAATTAATCTAATCAACTATTAAAAATCAATTATATTAATTAATTATAAATAATCTAGTTAATAACCTTCATTAACATTTATTAATTACTATTCCAAAATAATTAAATTACATTATCCATTATAAGCTATAAGCTTAATTAACCATTCATTAATTAATTAAAGTCTAATCTATGATTTCTAATTACATATTGATTTATTAATCCATTCTTAAACTTTAATTAATTCATTTAATCTTATAATTACAAATTTAATCAATACAAATTATCGATTATCAACTTTAATTACTTTAATGGTTAATGAATTTAAAGCTTCAATCTTTACTACTTAAAGAAAACTCATTTTCCATTTATTGATTAAATTTCACTTAAATATGTTTAAACATTTATTTCAAATTTCCTTTTTAAATTTCATTTTAAACCCCAAGTTCAAATGATCACTAATTTAACTATAAATCACTTTATCTAACTTTTACATAAACATTAAATCCCAAGTTAAAACAAATCTGAGTTATGAAGAGATTTTTAAATCAAACTTACCTTAAGTTCAAATTATTTAAACTTATTCAAAGTATTAAATTTTTAAACTTACTCTTCATTCCCAAAAATCTGGAAATTACATTTAACTCTAGACCCAGATTACTTTGATTTAAATTTTTAAACCCATACTTTAAAACTGAAAATCAAGTTACAGGAAAAAACTGGAAGACAAACAAATACCCGAGTTCCCCTTATTTTTGCTTCGAGTAAAATATGAATTTACTCGAGCCAACCGGGAATTTTACTCGAGTAAATCTCGAGTCTTTTCCCAACCTAAGTTCGAAAACCAAAAACAGCTTCACCAGCAAAACCACTCCATCGTGCACGTGCACGGCGTCGATCGCCACTTCCAGTCGACCACGACTATCTCCACATATCGACGACCACTTCCAGATCCTATCCCAAGCCTCCGATCAACTCCACGTACTCGAGATCGAATTCGAGTTGCTCCAACAAAGCCTGGAAACATGAAAACGACATCACCACGATACCTGTCAACACCCCGCGCTTCCCGCTCCGACCACCAGAGGCCACCCAACTCCGGCCATAACCTCTTCCACCTCTCCTCTACCAAAACCCACAGTCGCGTGACACTCGGTCCCCTGATGGCCTTGTACGAACGAAACTTAACAGCACACTAAAAACTAGGTTTCCTCACGAGAAATCATCGCCATCGCCTCCACGTTGCTCTGTCGACCATCACGACAATTTTCGCCAAATCCCTGGTCATTCCTCTACCTTCTGACCTGAACTCGACATCACCAGTGGACTTGATCATCCACGGCAACTCAAAATGCTCGAAACAGTCAAAACGAAACTGCTCTTCACTCCCATGCTTAAAAATTCTAATTCTTGTTTTAAAAATCATGATTTAGTATATATTTTCACTTGATGCAACTGAATTTTTAAAACAGGAGATTTGATTTTAAACATATGTAAAGATGTACATGTTTCTTGAGTTACCAGAGATAGTTATGGATTGTTTTCAGCTTTAATACAATTTTAATATAAAGATTACAACAAAATAAACAGTTCTTGTTCACATCTCAAGTTCAGTCAGTGGTTGGATCAAGTGATAAAGTGTGGTTTCCATATCCACAAGACATAATAACAGATACAGGTATCACAAGAAACAGATACTCATAGATCACAATCATATACACACAAATACCGAGGAAGCATGCCATAAATTTAAGTTATAAGTTTTTAAATAAAATTGTTACTCACCAATTAACAGAGAAGAACAGAACACCTCGTTTGCAACAGTTTTTGAATTCTTTGGAAAACTGGAAAGTGTTTTCATTTACATCCTTTTGCCAAGTCCCTTGCTTTTGTTCTAGTTGTAGTTGCTTGATGTTGAAGAATGTTTGCTTAGGTCTTGAAATGGAGTTTTATTTTGGTTTTACTTAGTTCGAAAGGAAAATGAAAACTGGTAGGGGAAAGTAGTTTACAGGGTGAAGTATAAAACAGGTTGATATCTATGAAACAGGGTATCATTTTTCTTTAGGCAAACTAGTGTACAAGTTGTACAATTCCCAAAGATAATTTTTTATAGCTTATGGCCGAGATTGCATGCTTTTGTACTTAGAAAAGATATTGCCTTACTATCATTTAATGCTATGTCCTTGTAAGTGCTTATCTACCTTACCAGCCTACATATTTATTTAGATCCAGTTGTACTTAAGACTGCATACCCATATATTCGAACCACTTGTTTTACCCTATGCAAGCTTTTCTAACAAGTTACTCGACTTGCTATGTAGTTTATATTGAATTGTGATTGAAATGTAAATGA
Organism: Allium fistulosum; assembly: GCA_030737815.1. Taxonomy (NCBI): domain Eukaryota; kingdom Viridiplantae; phylum Streptophyta; class Magnoliopsida; order Asparagales; family Amaryllidaceae; genus Allium; species Allium fistulosum. The sequence goes on along the minus strand of CM060905.1, from coordinate 941,308,833 downwards.
GTGTTGTTCTAATATATTGTTTGATATGTTGTTTGATTATAAAATGTAATGGATGTTGTTTAGATGTGTAGAGTGTTAATTGTTTACAAAGGTATGAAATTTACTTATGTATATTTTATATTTCCTTGTTTGTTATATTTATTTTATTATTAGTTTTATTGTTTGTCATGTTATTTTACTTTAGTCAAGTTGCCTTAAAATATAGGTGAAGTCATATATTCTACTTTCATCTATTAATTTCATATGTACATTCTTATTTATTATTTTAAAATAAATTACATATTTAACAATTTGAAATGATTTATAAAAGAAATTATATCTTTACTATAACTACTTACTTAATATTATATACTAAAGCTAGAACAAGTTTTAAAACTATTTAAACATTTATCTTATATATTTAAACCCATATTTTATTTATTTGATAGCTTTGAAAAGACCTAATATTAAATAAATGATAATTCCCAAATCACTAAAGAAATATTAGAAGTTTGGAAACATAATTAATTAGTTTTTAAAAGATAAAACTCACCAATACAATATTTATTTAAAGAAAAGTATTCATTTAAGTCTCATAAATCCAAGATATATCAAAACAATTTAATATTTAATATAAATTATTAAATTGTTTATTGCTCGAAATTCCGGGTCGTCACACCTTAAGAGATGAAAAATCCCGTAACATCTCTTGAGTTAGTGCACTCACGTTATACACTTGATAGGAGATGTAAAACCCCATAAACATCTCCGACGCTATTACACTCCTATTATATGTGATATTGATTTGACTCACATAAGGATATTATAGTCCTGACTCGAGTGTTTTGTCTTTTCATTATGCTCGGGTCAGTCCTGAGTTTTCAGCGTATTGAAGATCAATTATTCTGGAGAACGAAGACGAAGATTCAATATATTATTATTACTATTATTATTTCTTGTATCATGTTGTTCTGCTGCATTGTTTATTTTGTCTCTGCTGTAAATATAACTCTGATAGATGTTGTAAAATTTTAATCAAATGTATAATGTAAATAGCTTCATGAATTGTTTATTTGATTATTATATTTTGTCATTCCGTTGCGAGATTCTATGTTTGTTTTCTTCTTTTTTTATTTTTCTTAATTAACCTCATTGATTATCTTTGTTTCGGATTGTTTGAGTTGGACAGGTGTGGATTATTGTCGATTTATACCTTCCGATATGTGGGTCGTCATAGTTGATATCAGAGCTTTGGTTTAGCAATAACCTTAGCTTTGTGGGGTTTGACTCATTAAAGATAGGGTAGTAATACCCTAGAATGAGTTTGTTTGAGTGTATATGTATACATACATACATACATACATACATACTAGGACTCGTGCCCGGAAATGGATTGGAGTTGTGATTGCTTTGAAGATTTGGGAGTGCCAAGGAATCGTTGATAACTCAAAGTGTTCTGGTTGTGTTCAAGCAAGGTTACTATATGCGTGGGCACCCGAGGGCTGGTAGCGCCAATCTTGTATTCTGGACCGCTCCAAGAGTGTCTAGTGTTAGAATGTACAGAGGTACTGTAGGAGATAACCGTGCAGGGTTTCGGACCTAACAATATGGGGGAACACAATCGAGAACTGGGATTTCCATTAGTCTCTAATAAGCAAGGACGGGGCCATACGAGTTATCATATATTCAAGGTTTTAGTATATGATAGCTAGATTTTGGTTGATGGATGCTATGGTTGCTATGGTTGCTATTTCTCTTTCGTAGGCTATCATCTATAGGAATGCTGGAGAAGGGATTAGGAATAGGGTCAATGGAGGAGGTTGCTTAGATTCTTCTATCCTGTTCTATTACAGTATCCTATTGCCGTTTATTTGAGTAGCATGTTATATCTTATTATTATATGCCAACTCTTTAGTTGCATGGAAAGTTCTCATGGTTTTTTGTACCTATCTAGTACCATATTTTCCAGTATAGCTTTTGATAGTCATTTACCGCTCACACCAGACTGTTGTCTGACCCTAGGTTTTATGTTTCTTCTTATCATCTTGAGTACTCTTAAATTAGTAGATTAGATGATAGGTTTTGAGTCACGGCTATTGTACAAAGACGAGCTTAGAGAAGCTATGGCGTATTACACTATATTTGTAGTTGTCGTTGTCTATTTCTACGTACCCTGAGGGATGTAGTGAGGAAATGTTGTACTAATATATTATGACATTTGTACCACAACTCATGATTCAGTGGAGATGTTATTCTCATTTTTATGGCTCACTATATTCTTTTGTATATTTCCTATATTATATTTTATCGATGCACTGTGAGATATGTTAAATTTCAACCTTGATGATCATTCCATATCATTCTAGCATAGTTACAATGCTCTTTTAGGTCGTTGATGTGCTGGTGGTGTGGGGCGGTCGTCACAAGAACCGTCTCACTAGAACTTGAGTTGTTGATCATGATTGACAAAGAATTAACAGGAGTTAATCGCTAAGCGTCACGTGGAAACGACGCAAGCGTCCACTAAGATTGGACCCGAGCTATACCAATTCGAACCCGAGTCTAAACTTAACCAAATAGCAATTGAACCCCACCAATATTTAGTCAATCATCATCTCTAAGCCAATCGACATGACACGAATTCAATCGCCAACCTCAATTGATTGGAGATTTGAATCGGTGGGAAATCCTCTAAATGGATTTAGTGCTAAGTGCTTTGGAGATGGAGATTCATGAGATTTGCGATGGTGATGAAATGGGAACGACAAAGATCGAGACATGAAAGGTTGAAGGCTCGGTAGGAAATTGTCTTAATGCAAGCGAAAATGAACGAGCTGAAATGTAAAATAAAAACTCTAAGTATTAATCCTATATGGAAGCTTATAAGGGAGACGAATGGTCTCGATACCGAGAGATTCCTCTCAGTATCGGGAGCCTCTTTTCACCTTAAAGTTGTTAGCTACAATGGCAAGGGAAAGAAGCACACTAATCTAGGGTATGGAGTGATCTATGGAGTGTAGATCTTGTCCTTAGCTTGAAGAACAGAATTCTATCTACATAAATTAATTAATGGAAAATCCACCAAACAAAAGCAATGTTTCGAGGCAATACCTAAACGAACAACTAAAATCACTAGATAGCAAATTAGAACCTGTGTCGATCTAGAGCACACTTTTTTTTAATGAAAACATACTCTGAGGGCCAAGTGTTAAATGGGTTTTTAACTAGGTAGAATTCAACCAAAAGTAGAAGGTCGGGATAAAGACAAAATGACTCGAGAACTGGGAAATACACTTAGAAGGATTGGAGCATGGAACTTAGGAAATTTCAAGTCCATTAGAGCAATAAAAATCTCTCGGTACTGAGAGCTCCTCTTGGTACTAAGAGGTCCATTTTGCCCTTCAAACCACACTATCCTCTTGTACTTGGTATATTCTTCCATCTAATCCTTATCAAGTGCTTCTCTTTGAGAATAGGCGAGAAAACCTCCGGATTGATAAGAACAATGTAAAGAAAGTAGGATAATACAATTATTATCGAGAGAATCATCATGAACAACTCAATGTATACGAAAGAGAATTTGGAAAACACTAACATGAAATAGGAGAGCAGTGCTAGCAAAATGCCAGGGATTATAGCTAAGAAAAGCTCTCGGTACTGAGAGGTACCTCTCTATACTGAGAGGTCATTTTGGCCAATTGGGTCGGTGCACTCATTGAGCATCTCTGGGCTTGCTTCTAGATTTCAACTCAAGTGGGCTCCTAAACCTATGCAGTTGTTTCTCTATGAATACCAGCCTTATAGCAACCAAAAAAGGATCTTGGACTGTGCTCTTTCTTCATCTCCTATCTCTCCTCACAATAGTCACTTAGGCAGATACTATTAGCAGTTCTTGGCTCAAGAACCTATCATTCTTTTATACTGGTGGCTCTAATTTTCTATTATATCAATAATCAATAAAACTATAAAATGGACTTAGGACAAGGATTGTCGAAGCATTATAAAAATCTTATGTCTCCTTACTTTTCTACGCTCTTTCACATTTTTCTTTTATTTCTACTAAATCTAATCCTACGAGAGGTTATATTTAGGTGTTGTGCCAATTTTGGCGTCAATATATAGTCTATCTTAAATGCTGGCACTCACGTAGCACCTCATCCCTCAACCCATCGACATCAGGAACAAATAATATCTCATCCTTACAGAGCCAACCATCACGGTCGAGTATGTACTGCTTTATCTCTTTAGACTCCACACCTTCCTCTATCTTCTCTATGATCTCGGCTAGTCTAGCATCTTGCTTCTGACTAGTACCGATCCTCTCAATCAATGTACGTCAAATCATCAGGCTAGCCAACTTCCAGCTCTATCTCACATCGAGGTCTAAAACCATATCCAGCGATAAACTATAACACCCTAGATTATTTGTAACATTATTTAGGATATTTATTTAGTTAAATTAAATAAAATAAGGTGTTGATTAGAGGATTGAGATTTGATATAATTAAGGGGGTAACCGTTCCATTTAAACAATGAATTAAAAGAAGAGTTTAACATGAAATAGAAGAGGGGTAAAATGGGAAAGAGGCCATTCCTATATTTGTTCCCTTAGGACGTGTGACTCTACACCTTCATTTCATTTCTTTAAGCTAAGGCCGGCCACCATTAACAAGGGAAAGAGGAAGAAGATTAAGAAAAGCTAAGAAAGAAGCTAAATCAAATCAAATCCATTTACATCTCAATCTCTTTAATCTCTAAAGCTAAGGTGAATAATGTTTCAATCTCATATTTGTTTAGTTTTCGGTTTTAAGATGAATTCCAAATATTTTTCATTGATTTGCCATGTTTTTAAATGATGGAATGATTATATATACTTTTTGATGATTTATGGTTGTTCATATAGATTTTACGACATGTTTTGATATGAAAACCCTAATAAATGACATCCAAATGCATGGCGAATTTTTATGAAGATCTTAAATGATATTTTAGAGAAGGGTTTCAATTTTCGGAATTTTTTTGGAATTTATATGAATTTTTTAGTAAAAAGAATGTTATTTTGGGTTATAAATTATTTATGGTTAAATAATAAAAGATTTGGGTCTAAAATTTTTATATGTTGGAAAACATGTTAAAAGAGATTTTCTTGAATTTTTGTAGATTTTTCCTAAGTTTTTTAATAGATATATAAAATTATTTAAGGTATGGGACTTAAATATTTTATATATTTATAAAAGGAGAAGGAGCTTTTTACAAATAATCCAAATAGTTAGTTCTAAAAATTACAGTACATTTTAGTGGTAAAGAAAAGAGGCAACCAATCAAAATTAGACACTAATGCAGGTTAGGTGAAAAGAATTATTTGTTACATGTTTTTCACTGTTTCGATGCTTTCGGCACCAGGTTCTTCCTACTAGCTTCGCTTCCAACGCAGTCGAAATCAATGCACATGGTATCAGGGAACTGGTACATAGTGAATTGGTTGTAGGCGGAAGGTATAGAGTCGAAACCAAGGGTTTCGAAGGGGTTGAGGCATTACTTTGCTTTTTAAATTAAGAATACGCCTGCTTGCTTTCGACTAAATAGCTTTTGACTGAGTAGCTTTCGACTCAGTTAGCTTTCGACTGGGTTTAATGGATTTAAAGAAATGGTTTCGATTGGGTTGCGCTTTTGTTTTAAATGATTACTTTTGACTAAGTCGAAGCCTTTTTACTACCGATTTCTACCTTTCGACCCATATGGTTTCGAAAGGGTTGTTTACTTTGTTTTCTAAAATTTTCCCACTTCTTTAATGCTTTCAAAGGGATGGTTTCGACATCATCACTCCTTTACTTAAGAAATGGTTTCAAAACAGGTGCTTTCAACTTAAATGTTTTAAAGACCCTTTTGCTATGATTGAAGTAAAATACAAATGGTTCCGAAAGAGACGGTTTTAAATGGTTTTGAAACAGATGCTTTCGACTTTAACAGGTTTATGATCCTTTTTCTTTACTTGAAGGCATAATCCAAATGGTTTCGACCGAAACAGTTTTCAAAGGTTTCGAAGGGGTAAATTTTTGAATGGTTTTGAAAGGTTTCCACATGTTTTAAATTGAACCCAAACAGTTTCGAAAGTTTTAGTATTTTAATGCTTTCGAAAGGGTTTTAATAAATTGTTTCGAAGGGGTGGTTCCCCAGGGTTTCGACAGGGTCGAAAGGCAATGTTTAAAAGATTTTAATGGAGGATGTCTAATATTTTAAAGCTTTCGAAGGAAAGACTTTTATTGGTTTCTAAAGATTGACTTTAAATGGTTTCGAAAGGGGTACTTTCAATGGTTTCGAAAGGGTTACTTTTTGTAACGACCCGTATTTTTAACACTTTAAAATTACAAATTAAAATGAAAATTTTGGATAAAAATCCGAAGGAAATAAAATTTTGTGTTGTTAAATGTGAATTACAAGTTAAAATACAAAACTGAATTCTGAAATAACTTATTTGTAAATTAAATACGGATGTTAACTTGTAGTGAATGTAAATAATGAATTGAATTTGATTGTAAACCAAATTGGTTATGATTGTAAACAAAGAATAAATAAAATGGTAGATTTAATAATGGAAGTTATAATATTGAAATCAACGTAAATGAATGTAATTTAATATTACTATGAATTTAAATAAGATGATAGCTAAAGAAAATGAAAGTAAATGAATTATAAACTATTGATAATAATGTATCAGTAAATGGTTGATTCAATAATGAAAGTGTAAATCGAAATAAAAGAATTCAATTGGAATTGAATAACTTGAATTGAATTGCAATATAATTGAACGCTGAATCTAATGTAATCTTTTATACTGGATTTATAATAGAAAACTGCATTGTAAAAGATTGTTAATTACTGTGAAATTAAAAATGAAATTTGTGAACAATTAAAATTTGGTTTAAAAGTTAATAGTTTAAAATTGGGAATTTTATATTGAAATTAAACAGTAGAAATACCCATTTTTACAACTGTCTCGGATTTCGATGAAACCAGTTTCATCGGATCTGTAACGGTGAATTATTGTAAGATTTCAAGTTTCGTATCGATCGGACTTGTCGTTTGATCGTACGGACTCGAAACGCCTTGAAATTTATGCAATTGAAATCAATTGAAATCAATTTGGAAATTATTGCTTTTAGCATAACTTCTTCATACAATGCAATTTGAACTTGAAACTTTTTTTCCATTGCGTTTAAAATATTTTTAAACATCTATTTTGATATATGGGTTGACCCAATTTCGTTCCGGAGTCAGAACGGGCATTTGGGCCACTTTGTCGTTAGCGCGTATATTCAACCGGATCCATCTATTTTATTTCAACCCTATCTATAAATAACTGGTTATAAACCCTAGCCTACTCTTATTTCTCATTTGTCTATACGTATATTTCAACTATCCCTCCTCCTCAATGGCAGATCCAAACACAAATCAAATTTCAATCCAAAGTCAAAAATTTAAAGTCCTCGGAAAAATTCAAAAAAATTATAGAATCGAAGATCTCATCAATACGAATCTACGCGTGGTTTCTGTTTTTGCAATTGGAGCTCGAACCAATGGCAAATCACGGTCAAAGGTCAAAATTTCGAAACCCATATGGTGATTTGGGCGTTTTTGATTCGGGCAGCAATCAAGAAATTCCTTTCTGGGTATCGAAGAGCTCGACAAGGGGAAGCAAACGCTGGTAGTCTGGAAGGCTAATTCGATCGGAGGCGCTCGAATTTGGCGATTTAGGGTTTTGAAAACCCTAAACGGCGGCGGCGGCGACCTTGGGATGCCGCGGTGGGGTCGGTCGGTAGACGGAGAGATGGGGGTCTCGTCGATGGCGGCGGCTCGATTATAAGTGGTCGGAGGGCCGTCGAAATCTCGGTCAAAGCCTCGGTCAAAGGCACGGTATTTGGGTTCACGACCTGGAAGCAAAAGCGCGTGAGAAAGGGAGGGAAGAAAGGAGATGACGTGGCGGGGTAATGTGTTCTCTTTTTGTTTTTTTAAAATTGAAATTCAATCACAATTTTCGCTATAACTTTTGCATACGAACTCCGTTTTACGCGCGGTTTCTTTTGTTAGGATCGTATCTGAATTCCGGATATTTTGGCGTAAGTTTTGTTCAGATCTGAGACTATGAAATTTTGGGCCTTATTAACGGACTTTGAATCAAAGGTGAGTGTTTTAACCACTCACGCCAGACTAAATAGGTTATGTTAGTTAATTTGAATTCATTAGTTAATATGAATGTTTCTGGTTGCTAGTTAGTAGTTTAAAATTGATGTTTAGTTGAAATTTAATCAAATTGGATTAAATTGTTATTTAAATTAATGTTGAAATTTAATTGTTAATTAAATACCCATCTATGATAACCATTTATTTGTTATGACCTGTTGATTGAATGATGAATTATGATGTTTGTTGATGGTTGATGTTTGGTACATTACATTTGTTATTCCAATTAAATATGACATTCATTGCAGTTAATATCCATTCGATTTAATATTAAATTCAAATTTGCAAGTTTATACCTGTTAAGGATAATAAATAGTCTATTGATGTTTATCAATTGATGTTTGAAATGTTTGAATTATTATTTCAGTTAAGTATGACCTTATTTCATTTAATCGTCATCTAATTAGCATGAACTTATAAATTGCCAGTTAAATAACCGTTATTGATAATCAATTAAATTATGTTATCTACTGTCTGATTTGGATCATGATGCGATGGATGTTTAACTATTGATATTTGGATATTTGAATGTTGTGTTTATTTTATGTTGCTCTAATACTACAAGTTCCCATAGTGTTTATTTTATTTTATATTTATATTTAATTAAAATGGGATCGGGTTGAAATGATAAATACCCAATTAAACAACTTGGCCTAGGATAGACAATTAAAAATAAGAAACCCGATTGGTCAACAAATTGTTTCGAAATTAATTAACAACCTTAATGGATTTAATTTGGAACTTATAAATGATTTTACTCGAGTTTAAATGAAATAAATTAATGGGTTAGATTTGAATAAACTAATAAATTTATTTGAATTGTAATAGAATAAATAAATGAATTGATTTGAGTTTATACGGAATTGGATTAAGTAAAATTTAAAGTTAAGTAAAAATTTAAAATCTATAGACTGGGTTTTGATTAAACGGATTTGAGACTTGATAATGAAATTTAATTTAAGATTAAATGGAATCTGACATAAGTGGAATTTAAACTAAGTAAAGTTTGCGAATTTGATTAAGTGATAAATCAAATATAAAATGATTTTAAATTGGGTGAATTAGTTTAATTATGATTTTGTAACTTGGTTACGAAGTTAAATTGTTTTGAAACTTGTTGAGAAAAATAAAATTGTGTTAATTAATCAATGAACTAAATAAAGTGAAATAAGATTCTTTAATAGAAATTGAATTTGATTTTGTAAACGGGTTGACTAAAACTATTTTGATTTAAAGGGGATTTAGTTAATGAAATTGATTTAACCAAATTTATAATTATATTTAATGAAGTAATGAATGTAAACATAAATGTGAATGAATCGAATTTTGTTTAAATGATTTTGAATTAAATTAAGAATCAAATTAAATCCATTGAATATGAAATAAATTTAATAAGTGAAATTGGAACCTTATTAAACTGAAATTGAATACTTGAATTGATTTGCTAAATAAATGTTGAACTAAATTTATTTGGAAATATGATTTAACCATTGAAATGAATTGAATTGTGAAATAATCAAAATTGAAAGTAAATTTGAAGTTGACTTTTGATTTGATTTGGTTTGGACTTTAAATATTAAATGACCATCGGTGTAATAATACGTAGTTATTAAAGAGACCGGAATCGGATATGGACATACTCTCTGTCGATACCGAAAACCACTTTAATAACTAATATACGCGATGTGTTGATCCAGAACGAAGTGGATGGTTTTGGTGAACGTGTTGATTTGAAGAAAGAGAACGATTTTGGATGACCCCTGACATGACTAAAACAGGAGCCGCGCCGGGCCATTGTGGATCGCCATCTCTAGCGGACACACTTCTTCGATACCTTATCTATTACTTATGTGATTCGATTTGGGTGCACCCCTCGATTTTGGGAGTGTTGTTTTGCGGTGTTGGGGTAGTAGCTGCTATGCCCAACATCAGTCCGGATCAGGCAACTACTAGTATCCTAGTTGGTATCGCCTCATGTACCTTGTCATACTGATTATCCTATTTGCGACCACTACGTTTTGGTTTGTACCTTTAGTATATGGATTGCCCTCTGGTGAATTCCGGTTATGGGGAAACTACGGTCTTGTATATGCTCTTGGGAATATAAACTGTGTTAAGGGTGGAATGGGCCATGGCTTAACGCTATTTTAATACTTTTACTTTAATGTAGACATATTATAATAGCGTATTGTACTACATAGTAGATAGTTTAACGGATCCTTGAGAGATGGAAAATCCCGTAACATCTCTTAAGTTATTGCACTCATGTTGACACTGGATAGGAGATGTCAAACCCCGTAAACATCTCTGACGCCGTCACACTCATATTTTCTTATTCGATTTGACTTACATGAGATATTTTAGTCCTGACTCGAGTGTTTTGTCTTTTCATTACGCTCGGGTCAGCCTGAGCATTTCAGATAAGGTTGAAGATCTATTTTGGAGGACGAAGACGGAGTTTGGTATTACATCATTGGTATTCTACTACTATATTATTTTTCCGCTGCATTATTGTATTATCTCTGATATATATATGTAACTCTGATTTATGATGTATAATAATATCAAATTCATTTATTTAACAACTTCATGAACTGTTATTTTATTATTATATCTTGTTCCTTCCACTGCAAGATTCTGAGTTTGCTTCTGTTCTTTCTTTCCTTTTCTTATTTAACCCCAATAACCATCTGCCTTTTTGAACGGTTTGAGTTGGACATGTGGGGATTATTGTCGACTTGAACGGTCAAAAATGCGGGTTGTTACACTTTCAAGGGTTTCGAATGGGCTGTTTAAAGGTTTTAAAAAAGGTTTCGAATATGTTAAATAGGAAGAATATCCTTAGTGTTTTCAAGTTAAAAAGAACTTTAACTTATTTTGAAAGGATATGTAATCCTTATTAAATCCCATCAATGGTATTTTGAGTAAATTATATATAACATGGTAAAATAGCTTAGAATAAAGCTAAGAATATATTTTCCTTATATAAGTATGATTTAAAAGGTTAAATCATTTTGAAATATTTTCAAGGAAAAAGATGAAGGGTAGTTAACCCTAAAAAATGATTCGGATAGATACTCCATTTTGATTTGGACAGTTAGTCCAGTTTGTGGACAGTTAGTCCAGTTTGTGGGGAGTTAGCCCAGTATCGAACAGATAATCCATTTACTACTTATGGACAGATAGTCCATTAGTTACCTGATTAAAGCTTAACGGACTTAGCTATTATTATCATTATTATATTAGTTTGGTTAACCAGTTTGCTTACAGGAAAGGACTTGCAAAATATATGTTTTAAAGAAGATATTAGTGAGGGGAATCCCATTCCGCTAAGCGGCGTGGCCTCACTTAATATCAGTAAACCGAGACGTAACAGAATTATTCACACCAGGCTTTCTGTCAGACTCGAAGTTTTTGTTTCCCCTTAACCTCTCGGGTGCTCAAAAATTGATTTGAGTAGGCTGAGGGTTAAGGTTTTCAAGTTTTTGAAAATTTGGCGAATAAAGCTTCCGGAGACGAGCAGGTGGCTGACAGATAGCTAATTAGGAATTATAGTTTATTTGTCTTTGATTCCGCTGTGTATATTAAGTCAGACATGACTATATTACTTTGATCAACCAAGTCGGCATCGTCATATGTCTCACTTGGCGTATTATTGTAATTATAATTGATCTTTACCTGGGAAACGATTTTGGGATCATGGAACTTGGATATGAATTTGTTTTGAAATGTAATCAATAAAATGTTGTTTTTGGAAATCTATGATTTTGTTCATATTCAAGTGCTTCTGATATTATGGATACCATTAGCATTACCGTATTTTGTCACCAATAATTAATACTATGGATGACTGTAGCATCTGTAGCGCTTAGATTTTGGCCTTTAGATACGGGATGTTACAACTTGGTATCAAAGCATAGGTCTATGAAAAACTTTAAACTAAAAAAATGATTTTTGGAAACATAATCTTAGGGAATTAGAGTAGGATTGAGGTATGGGATAACGCTATAGTAACATACTTGTATTTTCTATATATAAGTATACATTTTATCTCCGTTAGTTTTTTTTGTATCTCATGAGGTTTGAATACAGATATGGAAGGTAGAAGAGGAAGAGTTAACCCGGGAGGGGAAGGCACCGATTGGAATTCCAGACCTAATGCGAGGAGAACGCAAGGTCAGACACAAGTAGAGAATGTAGGTGTTGGAGTCCCGCAAGTTCGAATGGAAGCTATGTATCGGTTCTTCGTGAGCATGGTGCAAGCTGGAGTTGCAACGGGAGTGGTAGGAGGAGATGCTATAGAGGCAGGAGTTCCGGAAGTTCCGATAGTTAACCATTATGCTAAGCTAAGAGAATATTAGGCTAAGCTTAGAGGGAAGCCATTTCTAGGAAAGGAAGATGCTATAGTGGTAGAAAATTGGTTGCTGTACTGTGAGAGAATCTTTGCAAACTTAGGGCTCAATGATGAGCAGAAGAGGAGGCTTGCTTCGAGACAGCTTCAGGGAGCAGTTTTTTTTGGTGGAACAGTATGATGGCTGGTGTGGATGAGGAAACCTTGACATGGGCAGATTTCAAGGGGAGCTTCCAGGAGAGGTTCATGTCCGCGATGGCACAGTCTGCTCTGATCAGAAAGTTTGCTGAGTTAGAGTAGGGAGAGATGTATGTTTTGGGGTATGCCAGGAGGTTCGAGGAATTAACCAGATATGGGTATGCTTTAGTGGATACAGTAATGAAGAGGAATGAGAAGTTTATTAGGGGTTGAAGCCAGAATTAGCAAGGGTTACATTACCTCATATTAGAGATCCTTATGATTTTGTAGTGGAGATGGCCTTAAGGCATAAGGAGATTCTTGATTCTCTAGTGAAGAGTAAGGCTAAGGAGGTCTAGGTTGGGCAGAATCAGAAGAGAAAGTTCTTTCCTAAAAAGGGTGCTCAGAAGGGTGAAGCAGCTAAGAAAGGGAAGTCTGAGATTGTTTGCTTCAAGTGCGACAAGAAGGGCCATTTTGCTAATGAGTGTCGTGCTGGAAAGGCAAAGGAAGTGGCTGGAAAGAATAATTTCAGGTGCTTCAATTGTGTCCAGATTGGCTACTATAAGAACCAGTGCAAGGAGCCCACTAGGGATGGAAAGGAAAAGGTGTATGCACTGGAGCCTGCTACTTCAAAGCCAACAGCCCAGGAGAAAGGAAAGGCCGTTTTAGGAGGTACATTTCAGATTCATGGTAAGTCTGTTAGCGTTCTATTTGATACTAGTGCATCGCATTCTTTTATATCTAGATGTTTGATAGATAATATTAACAAAGAACCCACATATTTAGTTACTTCTTTATGGGTTGCAAATCCAATAGGAGGGTATGCAACTCTGGGGTTAAGATTTGACCAGTTAGAGTTTGACTTGTTAAGTCATGCTTTTGTTTGTAGTTTGCATGTATTTGATTTTGTGGGGTTCGGGATTATTCTTGGGATGGATTGGTTAAGTGAGTATGATGCTAGGATATTTTTCCAGGATAGGAAAATAACTCTTAGACATCCTGATAGTAGTGACAGAATTGTTTATACCGTAGAAGGTTCTAGCGGTAAGGTGAATGCTTTGTTGGGTGTTATGGAGTTGGAAGATGAGCTGAATCGAGGTTTTGTGATTAGGGAATTCACGGATGTTTTTGAGCCTGTAGTTGGATTTCCACCGAAAAGATCTATTGATTTTCAGATAGATTAGGTTCCGGGAGCAGAACCAGTGAGTAGGTCGCCAAGCAAAATGACCCCTACAGGGATGAGGGAGTTAAAGGTGCAGTTGGTGGATTTGGAATGCAAGATTTTTATTAGGCTTAGTTGTTCGCCTTGGTGAGCAGCATCAGTGTTTGCTAAGAAGTCAAATGGATCGTTAAGGCTATGTATCAATTATCGTAGGTTGAATGAGACACGATAAAGAATCGATATCCATTGCCGAGGATTGACAATTTGTTCAACCAGTTGACTGGAGCCAAGGCATTCTCACATTTGGATTTGGCGGCAGGTTTCCATCAACTTAGAGTAGCAGAGAATAGTATACCTTTGACGGTGTTTAGGACCAAATATGGGTCGTACGAATGGTTAGTTATGTCGTTCGGACTGACTAATGAGCCGTCTTTCTTTGTTAATTTGATGAACCGGTTTTCCGAGAGCACTTGGATAGGTTCGTATTGGTTTTCATAGATGATACCTTGATATACTCTAAGGATGAAAGAGAGCATGAACTTCATTTTAGAGTGGTGCTTGAGACGCTGAGGCAGCATCAGCTGTAGGCGAAGTTTTCGAAGTGTCATTTCTAGAAGAAGGAAGTGAAGTTTCTAGGTCATGTAGTCTCAGAGAAAGGGTTGTCACTAGATCCGACTAAGATTAAAGCGGTGAATAGTTGGAAGAGACACGAGACAATGACGGAGATAAAGAGTTTCCTTGGATTGGCTGGTTATTATCGGAGGTTCATTAAGGTTTTTTCGCGGATAGCAGCACCGATGGCCAAGCTAACGAGAAAGGATGTGAAGTTTGTGTGGATCGATAAGTGTGAGGAAGCATTCCAGAGTTTGACACACTTATCGACCCATACACCTTTGTTGGCAGTTCTAGAAAGGAATCGGGATTTGGTGGTTTATAACGATGCGTGTGGAACAGGATTAGGAGCTGTGCTGATGTAGAGAGGTGAAGTGATTCCTTATGCTTCTAGGCATCTTAGACCGCATGAGGTTAGGTGTATAACGCATGATTTGGAATTGGAAGCGGTGACTTTTGCACTAAAGGTGTAGAGACATTACCTTTTAGGAGAGAGGTTTGAGTTATATACAAATCATAAGTCACTGAAATATTTGTTCTCTCGGAAGGAGCTGAACATGAGACAGTAGAGGTGGTTAGTGTTTATTGTCGCTTATGATTTTGGGATTGAGTACACACCAGGGAAAGCCAACAAGGTTGCATATGCACTTAGCAGGAAACATCAGAATGCAGTGTTGGCGATGATTACTGAGTGGATGGATTTGGAATCATTCGCATATTGATGGAAATATGAGGCTGGGTCTAGTGGAGATACAGTTGTATTATCATGTTTGGAAGTTCGACCAATGATGATCGAAAAGATTGCTTCTAAACAGGAAGAAGATCCGGTATTAGCCTAATGGATTAGGAAGTTAAGAGATGGAACCGATAGCGATGGCTTGAAAGATTTCAGTCTTGACCAGAATTGGAGGTTGAGAAAGAAAGGAAGATTGTGTGTTTCAATTGTAGGAAACATAAGGAAAGAAGTCTTGGAGGAATGCCATCGTTCGAAGTTCTCTATTCATCCAGGAGGTACTAAGATGTACGAGGATATGAAGAGGAGTTTCTTCTGGGAAGGTACGAAGCGGGATATTGGCTTATGGGTAAAGCAGTGCTTGGTGTGCCAACAGGCAAAGGCCGAACACTAGAAGCCAAGTGGGTTGTTTCAGCCATTGGATATTCCAGTATGGAAGTGGGATTCTATTTCTAGGGATTTCATTGACGGGTTGCCAAGGTCGAACAAAGGAAATGAAAGTAAATGGGTCATAGTAGACAAACTAACCAAGAGTGCCCATTTCATTCCAGTTATATCAACCAAAACGGCACCTGTTTTGGTGAAGTTTTTCATGAAGAATGTAGTTAGACCGCATGGAATTCCTAGTAGCATAGTAAGTGATAGAGATCCCTTATTCACTAGTGAGTTCTGGAAGAGTCTACAGGAAGTTTTGGGAACCAAGCTCATGATGAGTACCGCTTACCATCCGCAAACAGATGGGTAAACAGAGAGTTAACAAAATCTTGGACGATTTGTTAAGAGCTTGTGTTCTAGATTTCAGGGGATCATCCAAGGACGATCTGCATTTAGTCGAGTTTTGGTATAACAACAGTTATCAGACTAGTATTGGGATGGCACCATTTGAAGCTTTGTATGGAAGGCCATGCAAATCTCCCGTATTTCGGTTAGAGACTGGGGATATGTTGGTTCTTGGTCCAGATTTGGTCAGAGAAGCTACATAAAAGATTGAGGTCATTCGAGCTAGAATGTAGGAGGCTCAGTCTAGGCAGAAGAGTTATGGAGATAAGAGATGGAAAGATTTAGAGTTCTCGGTTGGAAATCGGATTTTTGTTAAGGTGTCACCAATGAAGGGTGTTATAAGATTTGGAAGATTAGGCAAGTTGGCACCGAGATTCGTTGGACCTTTTCGTATTGTTGAGAGGATCAGGAAACTTGCATATAGAGTTGATTTACCGATTAGTTTGGTAGGAGTCTACGATGTTTTCCATATTTTTCATCTCAGAAAGTGTGTTAGAGACCCGGAGACTATTATTGCACCGACCGTGCTAGAGGACTTAGTAGTAGAACCATACTTGACAATAGTGAGAAAGCCAGTTCACATAGTTGCAAGAGATGAGAAGAGGCTTAGAACCAAGGCGATCAGATTAGTCAAATTCCAGTGGAGCGACGATGATATGGACTATACTTGGGAGGTTGAGGGCAGGATTAGAGATACATATCCTGACTTGTTTGATGATATGTTTTACCTTCTTGTTTGATTTGTTGTGTACCTTATCGTAATTTCGTGGACGAAATTCTTTAAGGAGGGGAGTATGTAACACCCCAGATTTTTGGTAACATTATTTAGGATATTTAATTAGTTAAATTAAACAAAATAATGTGTTGATTAGGGGATTGAGATTTGATTTAATTAAGGGGTAGCCGTGCCATTTAAACATTGAATTAAAAGAATAGTTTAATATGAAATAGGAGAGAGGTAAAATGGGAAAGAGGCCATTCCAGTATCTATTCCCTTAGGCCGTGTATCTTTACACGTTCATTTCATTTCTTAGTTTTTTTTAAACTAAGGTCGACCACCATTAACAAGGGAAAGAGGAAGAAGATTAAGAAAAGCTAAGGAAGAAGATAAATCAAATCAAATCCATTCACATCTCAATCTCTTTAAACTCTAAAGATAAGGTGAATAATGTTTACATCTCATATTTGTTTAGTTTTCAGTTTTAAAATGAATTTCGAATATTTTGCATTGATTTTCCATGTTTTTGAATGATGGAATGATTATATATACTTGTTGATGATTTATTATTGTTCATATTGATTTTATGACATGTTTTGATATGAAAATCCTATTAAATGACATCCAAATGCCTAGCGAATTTTTATAAAGATCATAAATGATATTTTAGAGATGGGTTTGAATTTTTAGAATTTTCTAAATTTTTGTGGAATTTATCTGAATTTTCTAGTAAAGAAAATGTTATTTTGGGTTATAAACTATTTACGGTTAAATATTAAAAGATTTAGGTCTGAAATTTTTATATGTTGGAAAACATATTAAAATAGATTTTATGGAATTTTTGTAGATTTTTCCTAAGTGTTTTAATGGATATATAAAATTATTTATGGTAAGGGAATTAAATGGTTTATATATTTATAAAAGGAGAAGGGCCATTTTACAAATAATCCAAGTAGTTAGTTCTGAAAATTGCACTACTTTTTAGTGGTAAAGAAAAGCGGAAAGCAAACAAAATTAGACATGTAAAGCAGGTTAGGTGAAAAGAACTATTTACTACATGTTTTTCGTTGTTTCGATGCTTTCGGCACTAGGTTCCACCTCCTTAGCTTCACTTCCGACACAGTCAAAACCAATGCACAAGGTATCAGGGAACTGGTATATAGCGAATTGGATGTAGGCAGAAGGTATGGAGTCGAAACCAGGGGTTCCGAAGGATTTGAGGCATTACTTTGCTTTTAAATTAAAAATGCGCCTACTTGCTTTCGTCTAAATAGCTTTCGAATGAGTAGCTTTCGACTGGGTTTAATGGATTTAAAGAAATGGTTTCGATTGGGTTGAGCTTTTGTTTTAAATGATTGCTTTCGACTAAGTCGAAGCCTTTTTACTACCGCTTTCTACCTTTCGACCCAGATGGTTTCGAAAGGGTTGTTTACATTGTTTTCTAAAATTTTGGCCACTTATCCAATCTTTCGAAAGGATGGTTTCGACACCATCACTTCTTTACTTAAGAAATGGATTTGAAACAGTTGCTCATCCTAAATGTTTTAAAGACCCTTTTTCTACGATTGAAGTAAAACCCAAATGGTTTCAAAAGAGACGGTTTTAAATGGTTTCGAAACGGATGCTTTCGACTTTAACGGGTTTCTGATCCTTTTGCTCTACTTGAAGGCATAATCCAAATGGTTTCGATCGAAACAGTTTTCAAACGTTTCGAAGGGGTAAATTTTTTAATGTTTTCGAAAGGTTTGCACATGTTTTAAATTGAACCCAAAGGCTTTCGAAAGGTTTAGTATTTTAATGCTTATGAAAGGGTTTTAATAAACGGTTTCGAAGGGGTGGTTCCCCAAGGTTTCGCCAGGGTCGAAAAGGGAGGTTTTTCCTATATTTTCGAAAGGCAATGTTTAAAAGATTTTAAAGGAGGATGTCTAATATTTTAAGGCTTTCGAAGGAAAGACTTTTATTGGTTTTGAAAGAGTGACTTTTAATGGTTTCGAAAAGGGTACTTTCAATGGTTTCAAAAGGGTTACTTTCAAGGGTTTCGAATGGGTTGTTTAAAGGTTTTAAACAAAGGTTTCGAATATATTAAATAGGCCAAATAGCCTAAGTGTTTTCTAGTTAAAAAGGACTTTAACTTATTTTGAAAGGATAGGCAATCCTTATTAAATCTCATCAATGTTATTTTGAGTAAAGTATATATAACATGGCAAAATAGCTTAGAATAAAGCTAAAAATATATTTTGTTGTATAAGTATGATTTAAAAGGTTAAATCATTTTGAAAGATTTTCAAGGAAAAATATGAAGGGTAGTTAACCCTAAGAAAATGATTCGGATAGATAGTCCATTTTGATTCGGACAGTTAGTCCAGTTTGTGGACAGTTAGGCCAGTTTGTGGACAGTTAGTCCAATTTGCGGGCAGTTAGCCTAGTTATCGGACAGATAGTCCATTTACTACTTGTAGACAGATAGTCCATTAGTTACCTGATTATAGCTTAACGGACTTAGCTATTATTATCATTATTATATCAGTTTGATTAACTAGTTTGGTTGCAGGAATGGATTTGCTAAATATATGTTTTAAAGAAGATATTATTGAGTGGAAACCCATTCCGCTAAGCGGCATGGTCTCATTTAATATCAGTAAACCCTGATGTAACAGAATTATTCACACCAAGCTTTATGCCAGACTCAAATTTTTTGTTTCCCCTTAAATTCTCGGGTGCTAAAAAACTGATTTGAGTAGGCTACGGGTTAAGGTTTTCAGGTTTTAGTAATTTTGGCGAATAAAGCTTCCGGAGACGAGCAAGTGGCTGACAGATAGCTAATTATGAGTTATAGTTTATTTGGCTTTGATTCCATTGTGTATATTAAGTCAGATATGACTATATTGCTTTGATCAACCAAGGGGGCATTGTCATTTTTCGCTCCTAGCGTATTATTTTAATTATAATTGATCTTTACCTGGGAAACGATTATGGGATTATGTAACTTGGATATGAATTTGTTTTGAAATGTAATCAGTAAAATGTTGTTTTTGGAAATCTGTGATTTTGATCATATTTATGTGCTTCTGATATTATCGAAACCATTAGCATTACTATATTTTGTCACCAGAAGGTAATACTATGGATGATTGCAGCACCTGTAGCACTTAGCTTTTGGCCTCTAGATACGGGATGTTACATAAACTCTATCTACTTCCACTCGAGCAACATCACTCCCAAGCTGGCATGTCTCCTACTCAATGCATCAACGACTGCATTTATAGGAAATGCCAATGTCATAAGAGGCTAGAAACTCTAAACATTGCTGCTGACGATGGTTAAGGTCCTTTTGGGAGCATAAATATTTCAACGACATGGGGTCCGAATACAACTCGAACCACTTTCCAAGAAAATAATGCATCCATATCTTCAAAGCGAATACTATCGCCGCCAATTCCAAAACGTGAGTTGGATGCTTCTTCTCCTACTGTTTCCATAAAAAATGGGCAAACACCTCCAAGTCGTATGATTTAGTTGATTTTATGTTTTTTTTAGTGATTTGGGTGATTTATGCAAATATGTAAAAGCAGGGACTAAACTGTAAAAGACACACATATTTATAGTGGTTCAGCCAGAATGTGCCTACATCCACTTTATATATTATTTCTCCTTTCTTGTTCAGATTACACGTACAAAGCTTTGATACAAGTATATGAAAGTTGTTTGAAAGTTTTGTCCGTGCTTGAGCTCTCAAACTTGTTCTCCATTGTTGTACCCCTACCCCTCTATTTATAGAGTGAGGCTGGGGGCAGGGGTTTTGGATGTATATAGCTGCTGGTGGGCCTGGGCTAATGCAATCTGGCCTGGTAGTGTCGGTCCGGTACGTCTTGGTCCGGTAGTAGAGGGTTGAGGCTGGTTCAGCTGGGTATTGGAGGTAGGTTGGTTCGGTAGTGAGAGGAATTGGACCAGTGGTAGGTGGTCCGGTGGTGAGTGGAATCGGACCGGTGGTAGGTGGTCCGGTGGTAAGTGGAATTGGCTCTGGCTCGGTAGTGAGAGGAATTGGACCGGTGGTAGGTGGTCCGGTGGTGAGTGGAATTGGACCGGTGGTAGGTGGTCCGGTGGTGAGTGGAATTGGACCGGTGGTAGGTGGTTCGGTGGTGAGTGGAATTGGCTCTGGCTCGGTAGGCATGGGAAGGAGCTGGTTCGGTAGGAGCTTGGAGAAGGTTGGCTCGGTCGTCTTGATCCGGTAGTGAGTTGGTTCGGCTGAAACTCACCCAACACTTGCCCCCCAAAGTAGGGCATGTGTATGCACATGGCATGCTTTGTTTTTGTTTAGTCATTCTTATTCGGTTCGGTGTACTGAACCAGTTGGTCCGGTCGTTTACATCTTGCCTATAAGTAGGGGTCTGATGCCATCGTTATCCCTTATCAGCCGAGCCAAACCTTTGTCTTCGCCGAACCAAAACGTGTTAGCCGAATCGAGGTCTTAACTTTTGCCGAACCCGGTGAGATCTTCTTCTGCAGAGTGTGTTATTGCCGAATGGGCTTGGGAACATGACTTACCGAATGGGCATGTTGATCCTGAGTGCCGAATGAGTTATTGCCGAATGGGCTTAAGACCGGATGAACATGAAAACTTTCTGTTTTATATTTCTACATCCTTTGTTCTAACAACGTGCCTTTTTGTGTTTGCAGATAAATGTCTCACAAAGTGGAAACCCGATCAGATAAGAAGAGATCTCAGGACAGAGAAGAGCCTTCTGCCGTGCCCCCAGCCCCGTCAGGACCGGGACGTCATGGGCCCGCCCCGAGATCATTAGTAGATGGGCATGGTCCTCAGGAGCTTCTGAACTCGCCTCCCGATTGTTTCCCTAGCTCACTCAAAGACGAGCAGCTCGATGTCATCTCTCGCTCCTTTGGGATTGATAGAGCACGCATGCTACCGCCGGGGGAGGGAGTGATGCCATATAATCCCCTCGAAGGATATTTCGCCTATAGTATGTACCACTGTATGTGTGGGGCCATCCCTCCGATCAATGCCTGGATAACCAGCTTCATCACTTACTTAAAGGTGGCTCCATTCCAGCTTCAGCCGAACTCCTACGCCATCCTGGTGAGCCTGTTTGTCATTTTTCAAAGGAGATACGGGCGTCCTCCCTCCAACCGGGAGATCCAGTATTTGTACAACTTGAGAGGCTATAAGAAGGGGTCTCCATACATCAGCTTGGAATCAGCCGTTTCTTTCAAGCCGGTCCTGGACTTATATTCGAAGTTCAGCATGTTTAAGAAAGAATGGTTTTTTGTTAAGGATGACTCTGTTTCCATCCGTCGCTTCACCTCATGCTGTAAGTCGAAGTTTATTTATGATTTCTGTTCTGACGCAATGCTT